>OW052115.1:3381841-5781841 GCA_932526535.1 Caradrina clavipalpis
AAGCCGGCCATCCGTCGTCTGGCTCGCAGAGGAGGCGTGAAACGTATCTCCGGTCTGATCTATGAAGAGACTCGCGGTGTGCTCAAGGTGTTCCTTGAGAACGTGATCCGCGACGCCGTCACTTACACCGAGCACGCCAAGAGGAAGACCGTCACCGCCATGGACGTCGTCTACGCTCTGAAGCGCCAGGGTCGCACCCTGTACGGTTTCGGCGGTTAAACACCTGCACTCACTCGTACGTGTACGTGTTGCCCGGCGCAACCAGCTCTAAATACCGCGTGGTGTCTCAACACCATGCGTATATAGATGCGCACATCAAAAAAGGCCCTTTTCAGGGCCGCATATGATTCGATATTATTAAAAATGTTTCTTTAACGGAGTTGTCTAAAAACGTATATACCTTTATCCTACTACCTACTAATAAGAGATTTATAAAAATAAAAAATAACCAAGTCCAACACACTGCTCACGTCGTGCGTGTTGACTGTCATAATTCGTATGTATGTTGTGTGTAAGTACGTACGTACCTACCTACCTACCTACCTACCTACCTACCTACCTAGTATATAGTATAATAAACGTAAACCTACACTAACTAAGAAATAATAAAAATTACCTACCTGCTCAATTGTTCCCGTTTCCGATGCTCGTGGTGCCGCTGCTGCTGCTACTACTACTGCTGTTGCTGCTTGCTGCGATCGTTGCCTCGGTCGTACTGCCCCTGCTGGTAGCAGTAGTAGTATCTGAAATTGAAAGAAATATACGGAGACGTTAACTAGCTGTACGTATTGTGTAGAATATGTAATTGGTACCTACCTATTCGTTTGCTCTACCCCGTCTACCGTCGTCGGTGTGCGTGTGCATGCCGTTTGTTTATGTCGTGTGATTTAGGTGGGTAGGGTGGGTACCTATCTATATCGGGTCTATGTTTACTTGTACCGTATGTTATTAATTATACTTCTACTACTAAGTTATACGTAATAGTACTACCTATCGCTGCGAACAGACCGGTACGGTACGAAAGTATATGAGTATTAGGTACTTACTAGTGGGTAGCGAGCGCGAACGCTTCTGTCTATTGTCGCGTCGCATACAGTCCGTTGTTATATTATGTTAGCTGTGAGATGCGGTAATCCCGATCTGCACAGGATGAACTCGTCGAAGGGCGCGCATTCGTCTTTTAATATTAGTATATTAAAATAGGTTGCACGTCCTGGACGGAGTCGTCCGTCCTTAACAGTTCGCCGGTCGCGGTGGGTGTTTTACGACGGTTCACTTTTAGGTCGATAATACGGTCGCAAGACTGTGTGATATCGACGAAGTCCTGTTACCACACAAGCTCGATATCCTCCTTGTTGACGCGTCGACCTCGATCGGCACTAACTATCACTTTTATAGAGAAAATAACATTTTGAACGGGACCCGACCTACGCTTCGTACGCAGTCGTCAAAATAAAACACCGCCACCGTCTAAACTCGCACGTGACGCTCCCCGGATCGGCACACCCCGCATCGTCAACTTCATGACCTATCCGAAACTGTAAACACTCGCACTCCATCCGCCCGTTAACCATTAATTATATTTATTTTATTAGATACGTGTTAGTGAAAACTTTCAAGCGTTCATACGAGAAAACGTCCCGCGACATCACGGCGCTCGTTACGGTAAAGTTCCGTCGTGCTTAGGCGTACGCGTACGAAATTTTAAAAACCTATAAGTGGCGACATCTGAGTATTCCGAGTCTCTCACTCTGACCTTACTCGTTCACGTTCGTTCGCGTTAACTTAATTGTTTGTTTGTTGAATACCTACATACAATGGCAGACACAGCAGTCGCTACCGAGGCCCCGGCACCCGCTACACCGGCGAAGAAGCAGGCGAGACAGGCCGGCGGCGCCGGCGCTGCGGCCAAGAAACCGAAGGCGAAGCCGACCCATCCTCCCCCCTCTGAGATGGTCAACAACGCCATCAAGGAGATGAAGGAGCGCAGCGGATCTTCGCTGCAGGCTATCAAGAAGTACATCGCCGCCCAGTACAAGGTCGACGCGGAGAAACTGGCACCGTTCATAAGGAAATATCTAAAGAGCGCCGTCGAATCTGGCGCACTGATCCAGACCAAGGGCAAGGGTGCCTCCGGCTCTTTCAAGCTCGAGTCGAAATCGGCCGCCGCCAAGAAACCCGCCGGCGCCGCCAGCAAAGCCGCCGGCAAGGCGCCCGCCTCTTCGGCTGCGAAGACCAAGAAGGCGACCGCTTCCGCCGCCGGTGCCAAGACCAAGAAGGCAGCCGCCGCCGCGGCCGCCGCTTCGGGTTCGCCTTCAAAGTCCAAGGCGTCCGCCGCCGCCGCGGCTAAGGACAAGAAGGCCGCCGCCGCCGCCAAGAAGAAGCCGGCGCCCAAGAAGGCCGCCGCCCCCGCTAAGGCGAAGGGAGCCGCAGCACCTAAAGCTAAGAAGACTGCGAAACCGCCAACCAAGAAACCTAAAGCGCCCAAACCCAAGAAGGCCGCCGCAACACCAAAGTCTAAGCCGGCAGCCAAGAAAGCGTCCGCCGCTAAGAAGTAAGCTACGGTCGCATTCGCGTTACACCGGCGACGGCGACGATGGCGACGACGACGACAGCGACAGCGGCAGCGGCGCTAGGTTACACCACCGATGCATCAACAACAACAGCTGATGATCAGTGATGATAAGTGTGTGACAGTGTGCGCGCGCGCGCGCGTTTTCTCGTGTCTCGGGTACACATACCGCATCATAGGGGTAAGTGTGATGTACCTACTGCATCTACTCTACGCGATGTGTGTGTGTTGTACTGTAGAGGCGAGGGAGACCGCGCGCGCGTGCGTGCTCTGCGCTTTACCATCATTGTCCAACCGCGCGCACGTAGTACGTACGTACGCACGCGTCTACCGTCCTCGGGAAGGAGAGTGCAGAACGCGCTCGAACGTGTCTCGAGCTCGTCACCAACGATTCATCAGAAGCAAGCAAGCAAGCAAACTGAAGAAACTACGGCGGCGACGAGACGCATAGCGCGCGTGCATGCGCTCTCAATCGCGGCGCTCACCGAGCGCACACCAAAAAAGCCCTTTTCAGGGCTAACAATACTATCATGAATATGAACAATATTCGTTTCTATAACACAGAGAGTCATAACGTTTCGAAACAATAATATACATAGGTAACTAACTGCTACTCACTCGCTTACACAAAAACACAACAACACCGTTCGTGTTGTACCTATACAGTGTGTTTTCTTTTTTTTTTTTTTTTTTTAAATACCTACATAACTACTAAACATGTACCTACCTACCTACCTACCTACCTACCTATATATGACAAACACAAAAAGCTACCGAGCAATTAGGACTTTTACCCGTCAAATCTAAAGTTTTCTATATAAAAAATAGGAAAAATCATAATTTACCTATACCTATACTCAATGGTACCTTACCAATACCGAATTATGATTATGATTTGATATATAATTAAATACATACATACATACATACATACATACATACATACATACATACATACATACAAAGATAGATAGATATATCGTCGACCGATATCTTTCTTTACCTCTCTACTCACCCTACTATGGCCCATACTATAATACCCAATATACTCGACGCCGGTCGAGAGCGCGCTTGCGCGTGTCACGAACGTTGTTCAATGTGCGCCCCCCCCCCACTGACACAGCTACGAGCGCCGCGTATAAAATAGAGCGGTAACCGTGTGCGAAGCACACAGATTCTTGGAGTGTATCAGCGCGCGCACTGTTGTACGCGTGTTATTTTCGTGAGAGTTATTCGATAAAGAAACCTATCAATTATGTCCGGTCGCGGCAAAGGTGGCAAGGTGAAGGGAAAGGCAAAGTCCCGTTCCAACCGTGCCGGTCTTCAGTTCCCGGTGGGACGTATCCACAGACTGCTGCGTAACGGAAACTATGCCGAGCGCGTGGGCGCCGGTGCTCCCGTCTACTTGGCCGCCGTGATGGAGTACCTGGCCGCCGAGGTCCTCGAGTTGGCCGGCAACGCCGCGAGAGACAACAAGAAGACCAGGATCATCCCTCGCCATCTCCAATTGGCCATCCGCAACGACGAGGAGTTGAACAAGCTGCTCTCCGGCGTGACGATCGCTCAGGGCGGTGTGCTGCCGAACATCCAGGCGGTGCTACCTGCCCAAGAAGACCGAGAAGAAGGCTTAAACGTCGTGTCGCGACATCTGACCGCGGTGCTTCGTGCGAGCGGCCCGCACGCGTGTGCATATCGATGTAACATTTACGTCGGTTGCGCGCGGTGCCCTCCGCTCGTATGCATTCAAAACAAAAGGCCCTTTTCAGGGCCACAATATAATTCGTCAAATATATAACAAAGACAGTTTCTTTAACGGTGTTGTCGTCAAACGTCAAAGGCGTATCCTGCCTGCATATCTTATATACATTTATTTATAATACTGACTTGTTCGTTTGGCAAACGAAACGAGCACCTAAGTCCGCAATGAGATAAAGTAAAGTTATTTAAGTAAGTAAATAAGTAGGTAGGTAGGTAGGTAGGTAGGTAGGTACGTAGGTAAGTAAGTGAGGTACATAGATAGGTAAATGAATACTTACTTTCGCCTACAATACAAATTAAAATCAATAATAAGCAAAGGCAAAACATACATGTCGTGCAGTTTATGGGACTGCATGTAGCTATGATTTAAGAAAGAGATTACTTAGTTATTAATTTAGTTAGTTAGTTACTTACGTATATAGGTATGTATGTATGTATGTATGTCACGTCATATTTATTTAATTGAATATAGGTACCTGTTTATATATGGTTACTAGGTATATTATTTTATTTATTTATTTATTTATTTAATTTTCACTAACAATGACTGACGCATAAGCGTTACCCCCCGCCTCGTCATCGCTCCCCTCCCGGTCACCCACCCCCACTACTCGAGCGCGATCTACACTCTAACTTAGGAGCGCTGTGATTGGTCCGCCGCTGTGTGTAGTTCCTCCGCGCTTGCCACAACTGCGCGCCCCGAGAGCCGTCTATAAATATGACTGTTGGCCTGGTGTGATGTTTTATACTGCGACTGAACTCCGTTTCGATAGCACGTGTTCTCATCTATTTCCAAAATGCCGCCCAAAACAAGTGGTAAAGCCGCCAAGAAGTCTGGCAAAGCCCAGAAGAACATCTCCAAGACCGACAAGAAGAAGAAGAAGCACAAGAGGAAGGAGA
This sequence comes from Caradrina clavipalpis, assembly GCA_932526535.1. Classification (NCBI taxonomy): domain Eukaryota; kingdom Metazoa; phylum Arthropoda; class Insecta; order Lepidoptera; family Noctuidae; genus Caradrina; species Caradrina clavipalpis. The sequence goes on from OW052115.1 coordinate 3,387,072, forward strand.
GTTACGCCATCTACATCTACAAGGTCTTGAAGCAGGTGCACCCCCGACACCGGTATCTCCAGCAAGGCCATGTCGATCATGAACTCGTTCGTGAACGACATCTTCGAGCGTATCGCCGCCGAAGCCTCCCGTCTCGCCCACTACAACAAGAGGTCCACCATCACGTCCAGGGAGGTGCAGACGTCCGTCAGGCTCCTGCTGCCCGGTGAACTCGCCAAGCACGCCGTCAGTGAAGGCACCAAGGCCGTCACCAAATACACCAGCTCCAAGTGAGCGGTCGGCAGCCGCCCAGTGCCGCCGACGCTCCGTCCAACGCCGCGCGCCTCGTGTGTTCAGTGCATAACCCAGTGTGCGTTCGTTCAGTGTGTCTCGTTTGAAGCGGTGCCCGTTAATCGTGTTAGTGTCGTCGTAATGTGCATATATACATACAGGTACATTTATGTATTTGTCTGTTATGTATGTACGTACGAGACGCGCATGATGCACGTGTCGCGACAAACTGATCACGTCGAGCGTCTCTGGATGCGCTCTCACACCGTAGGCGCCGGCAGGAGAAATAACAAAAGGCCCTTTTCAGGGCCACAAATATGTTCATGTGATAAATTCACGTTTCTTAAATTCGATGTCAGTCAAAACGTTCGTTACCTACTCTACTACACACATACATACATACCTACCTACCTACCTACATACTTACTTACTTACTTCAAAAGTTAAAGTGCCTATTATTAGACACTATCTACTGTTCATCACAGAGGAATGATGTTTATGATGATGACATATCATAATATAACACAATAAATAGCATATAGTACCTACCTGCTTATCTACCTACCGATAATGCCATAGAAACAAACATACATACCCATCGATAGAGAAGAGTTCTGTTAGGTACTTTAATTTCTACCTACTTGAAAGATTGGTATAATACAAATATTATATGCGTTTCTAAAATGATTTTTATTACTTACTTACTTACCTACCTACCTACCTACCTACCTACCTACCTACCTACCTACCTACCTACCTACCTACCTACCTAGCATCATTATTTTAAGTATGTGGATTTAGGTAGGTACCAAAATCCACATACTTAAAATATGATGCTGTGTCTTAATCATATCAATAATAATTATTATTTGGTACCACATTTAATAAAATATTTGTATCCACGGTGTATATTTTTTTTTTTTTTTTTTTCTTCTTTTTTGACTGTTTGATTTCTAATTTCTTACAAAGTGTAACTAAACTATCGTGCTGGCTAGACTAACATTTGAATGTGATTTTGCGTCGGCTTCAAGTTTAGTTAGATCGTGAAACACGAGGGGGCGCGCGCGATCGACTGCCCGCTACGTTGCCAATGGTATAAATAGGGCCGAAACTGACGCAACGTGTTTTATTCACTCTCGTACGTTCGAAGCGTGTAGGTCGCTTATTCGTTTGAAACAGTTACTTTGTTCAATTTATTTTCCGAATCCGTTCCGTGTTTGCAATGGCGCGTACTAAGCAGACCGCTCGTAAATCTACCGGTGGTAAGGCGCCGAGGAAACAGCTCGCCACGAAGGCTGCACGAAAGAGCGCGCCGGCCACCGGTGGCGTCAAGAAACCCCATCGCTACAGGCCCGGCACCGTCGCCCTCCGTGAGATTCGTCGCTACCAGAAGAGTACCGAGCTGCTGATCCGCAAGCTTCCGTTCCAGCGACTAGTGCGTGAGATCGCACAGGACTTCAAGACCGATCTCCGTTTCCAGAGCTCCGCTGTTATGGCTCTGCAGGAGGCCAGCGAAGCCTACCTCGTCGGTCTCTTCGAAGACACCAACCTGTGCGCGATTCACGCGAAGCGCGTCACCATCATGCCCAAGGACATCCAGTTGGCACGCAGGATCAGAGGCGAACGCGCTTAAACTGCTGCAACAGCATACGTCGCAATACACACCACCGTCCTCCACGTTGACTGCGATCGCGCAATGCAACGTGCCTGTGGCGGTGTGCCGTTTGTGACTGTGCGTTCACATAAAAGGCCCTTTTCAGGGCCACATATGTATCTGATTATTAAAAATGTTTCTTTACATCGGAAGTCATGAAAACGTTACCTACACATTAAAATAACACACACGCATTGATATATACCCACTACTTATATAATGGAAGAAGTACAGAACAATACGTACCACACTATGTAACGCACTCACTAAGTGTCTAAACCTAAGTAACGGTAGTCTGTCTAGATTGCTTTACAATTAATATACCTACACGACGAATGTAGGTAAGTACTTACCTACATATATAACAATAGGTAATAAAATTGCATACCATCGTCTGTCATTCCCTATAAATTATATCAAACCTATCGTTTATGTAGGTATCTATACAATTATTAATAATTATGACGAAACAGAGTAACCCCCCCCCCCCCCCCCCCCCATATATAATTATTATTATTATTATTAATCATCGTATGCCAAATGTTATTTATTATTTAGGTTTTTAATTCCTTATTTTTGAAGGGTTGCTCGCGAATAAACACCCGTCTGCGACTGTCTTGTCTGACCAACCAACCAGCGACGAGCATCGGCTCGATTTCCCTCGCCCCGCGCCCCTCTGGCTCTCGTTGCTGCCCCGCCACCCGCAGAACACCTCGTCTGGTATAAATATAAGAGGGCCGGCGCCGATTTAAAAATCCCCAGTCACTCGTTCGCGTTGGTCGTGTGTGCGCGCATACGTGTGCCGGCTGTTCAGCAAGTTCATTATCGTACAAGTACATTAATCAGAGAAGATGACCGGTCGCGGTAAGGGAGGAAAGGGTCTGGGAAAAGGAGGAGCCAAGCGTCACAGGAAGGTACTTCGTGATAACATCCAAGGTATCACGAAGCCGGCCATCCGTCGTCTGGCTCGCAGAGGAGGCGTGAAACGTATCTCCGGTCTGATCTATGAAGAGACTCGCGGTGTGCTCAAGGTGTTCCTTGAGAACGTGATCCGCGACGCCGTCACTTACACCGAGCACGCCAAGAGGAAGACCGTCACCGCCATGGACGTCGTCTACGCTCTGAAGCGCCAGGGTCGCACCCTGTACGGTTTCGGCGGTTAAACACCTGCACTCACTCGTACGTGTACGTGTTGCCCGGCGCAACCAGCTCTAAATACCGCGTGGTGTCTCAACACCATGCGTATATAGATGCGCACATCAAAAAAGGCCCTTTTCAGGGCCGCATATGATTCGATATTATTAAAAATGTTTCTTTAACGGAGTTGTCTAAAAACGTATATACCTTTATCCTACTACCTACTAATAAGAGATTTATAAAAATAAAAAATAACCAAGTCCAACACACTGCTCACGTCGTGCGTGTTGACTGTCATAATTCGTATGTATGTTGTGTGTAAGTACGTACGTACCTACCTACCTACCTACCTACCTACCTACCTACCTAGTATATAGTATAATAAACGTAAACCTACACTAACTAAGAAATAATAAAAATTACCTACCTGCTCAATTGTTCCCGTTTCCGATGCTCGTGGTGCCGCTGCTGCTGCTACTACTACTGCTGTTGCTGCTTGCTGCGATCGTTGCCTCGGTCGTACTGCCCCTGCTGGTAGCAGTAGTAGTATCTGAAATTGAAAGAAATATACGGAGACGTTAACTAGCTGTACGTATTGTGTAGAATATGTAATTGGTACCTACCTATTCGTTTGCTCTACCCCGTCTACCGTCGTCGGTGTGCGTGTGCATGCCGTTTGTTTATGTCGTGTGATTTAGGTGGGTAGGGTGGGTACCTATCTATATCGGGTCTATGTTTACTTGTACCGTATGTTATTAATTATACTTCTACTACTAAGTTATACGTAATAGTACTACCTATCGCTGCGAACAGACCGGTACGGTACGAAAGTATATGAGTATTAGGTACTTACTAGTGGGTAGCGAGCGCGAACGCTTCTGTCTATTGTCGCGTCGCATACAGTCCGTTGTTATATTATGTTAGCTGTGAGATGCGGTAATCCCGATCTGCACAGGATGAACTCGTCGAAGGGCGCGCATTCGTCTTTTAATATTAGTATATTAAAATAGGTTGCACGTCCTGGACGGAGTCGTCCGTCCTTAACAGTTCGCCGGTCGCGGTGGGTGTTTTACGACGGTTCACTTTTAGGTCGATAATACGGTCGCAAGACTGTGTGATATCGACGAAGTCCTGTTACCACACAAGCTCGATATCCTCCTTGTTGACGCGTCGACCTCGATCGGCACTAACTATCACTTTTATAGAGAAAATAACATTTTGAACGGGACCCGACCTACGCTTCGTACGCAGTCGTCAAAATAAAACACCGCCACCGTCTAAACTCGCACGTGACGCTCCCCGGATCGGCACACCCGCATCGTCAACTTCATGACCTATCCGAAACTGTAAACACTCGCACTCCATCCGCCCGTTAACCATTAATTATATTTATTTTATTAGATACGTGTTAGTGAAAACTTTCAAGCGTTCATACGAGAAAACGTCCCGCGACATCACGGCGCTCGTTACGGTAAAGTTCCGTCGTGCTTAGGCGTACGCGTACGAAATTTTAAAAACCTATAAGTGGCGACATCTGAGTATTCCGAGTCTCTCACTCTGACCTTACTCGTTCACGTTCGTTCGCGTTAACTTAATTGTTTGTTTGTTGAATACCTACATACAATGGCAGACACAGCAGTCGCTACCGAGGCCCCGGCACCCGCTACACCGGCGAAGAAGCAGGCGAGACAGGCCGGCGGCGCCGGCGCTGCGGCCAAGAAACCGAAGGCGAAGCCGACCCATCCTAAAACATCTGAGATGGTCAACAACGCCATCAAGGAGATGAAGGAGCGCAGCGGATCTTCGCTGCAGGCTATCAAGAAGTACATCGCCGCCCAGTACAAGGTCGACGCGGAGAAACTGGCACCGTTCATAAGGAAATATCTAAAGAGCGCCGTCGAATCTGGCGCACTGATCCAGACCAAGGGCAAGGGTGCCTCCGGCTCTTTCAAGCTCGAGTCGAAATCGGCCGCCGCCAAGAAACCCGCCGGCGCCGCCAGCAAAGCCGCCGGCAAGGCGCCCGCCTCTTCGGCTGCGAAGACCAAGAAGGCGACCGCTTCCGCCGCCGGTGCCAAGACCAAGAAGGCAGCCGCCGCCGCGGCCGCCGCTTCGGGTTCGCCTTCAAAGTCCAAGGCGTCCGCCGCCGCCGCGGCTAAGGACAAGAAGGCCGCCGCCGCCGCCAAGAAGAAGCCGGCGCCCAAGAAGGCCGCCGCCCCCGCTAAGGCGAAGGGAGCCGCAGCACCTAAAGCTAAGAAGACTGCGAAACCGCCAACCAAGAAACCTAAAGCGCCCAAACCCAAGAAGGCCGCCGCAACACCAAAGTCTAAGCCGGCAGCCAAGAAAGCGTCCGCCGCTAAGAAGTAAGCTACGGTCGCATTCGCGTTACACCGGCGACGGCGACGATGGCGACGACGACGACAGCGACAGCGGCAGCGGCGCTAGGTTACACCACCGATGCATCAACAACAACAGCTGATGATCAGTGATGATAAGTGTGTGACAGTGTGCGCGCGCGCGCGCGTTTTCTCGTGTCTCGGGTACACATACCGCATCATAGGGGTAAGTGTGATGTACCTACTGCATCTACTCTACGCGATGTGTGTGTGTTGTACTGTAGAGGCGAGGGAGACCGCGCGCGCGTGCGTGCTCTGCGCTTTACCATCATTGTCCAACCGCGCGCACGTAGTACGTACGTACGCACGCGTCTACCGTCCTCGGGAAGGAGAGTGCAGAACGCGCTCGAACGTGTCTCGAGCTCGTCACCAACGATTCATCAGAAGCAAGCAAGCAAGCAAACTGAAGAAACTACGGCGGCGACGAGACGCATAGCGCGCGTGCATGCGCTCTCAATCGCGGCGCTCACCGAGCGCACACCAAAAAGCCCTTTTCAGGGCTAACAATACTATCATGAATATGAACAATATTCGTTTCTATAACACAGAGAGTCATAACGTTTCGAAACAATAATATACATAGGTAACTAACTGCTACTCACTCGCTTACACAAAAACACAACAACACCGTTCGTGTTGTACCTATACAGTGTGTTTTCTTTTTTTTTTTTTTTTTTTAAATACCTACATAACTACTAAACATGTACCTACCTACCTACCTACCTACCTACCTATATATGACAAACACAAAAAGCTACCGAGCAATTAGGACTTTTACCGTCAAATCTAAAGTTTTCTATATAAAAAATAGGAAAAATCATAATTTACCTATACCTATACTCAATGGTACCTTACCAATACCGAATTATGATTATGATTTGATATATAATTAAATACATACATACATACATACATACATACATACATACATACATACATACATACAAAGATAGATAGATATATCGTCGACCGATATCTTTCTTTACCTCTCTACTCACCCTACTATGGCCCATACTATAATACCCAATATACTCGACGCCGGTCGAGAGCGCGCTTGCGCGTGTCACGAACGTTGTTCAATGTGCGCCCCCCCCCCACTGACACAGCTACGAGCGCCGCGTATAAAATAGAGCGGTAACCGTGTGCGAAGCACACAGATTCTTGGAGTGTATCAGCGCGCGCACTGTTGTACGCGTGTTATTTTCGTGAGAGTTATTCGATAAAGAAACCTATCAATTATGTCCGGTCGCGGCAAAGGTGGCAAGGTGAAGGGAAAGGCAAAGTCCCGTTCCAACCGTGCCGGTCTTCAGTTCCCGGTGGGACGTATCCACAGACTGCTGCGTAACGGAAACTATGCCGAGCGCGTGGGCGCCGGTGCTCCCGTCTACTTGGCCGCCGTGATGGAGTACCTGGCCGCCGAGGTCCTCGAGTTGGCCGGCAACGCCGCGAGAGACAACAAGAAGACCAGGATCATCCCTCGCCATCTCCAATTGGCCATCCGCAACGACGAGGAGTTGAACAAGCTGCTCTCCGGCGTGACGATCGCTCAGGGCGGTGTGCTGCCGAACATCCAGGCGGTGCTACTGCCCAAGAAGACCGAGAAGAAGGCTTAAACGTCGTGTCGCGACATCTGACCGCGGTGCTTCGTGCGAGCGGCCCGCACGCGTGTGCATATCGATGTAACATTTACGTCGGTTGCGCGCGGTGCCCTCCGCTCGTATGCATTCAAAACAAAAGGCCCTTTTCAGGGCCACAATATAATTCGTCAAATATATAACAAAGACAGTTTCTTTAACGGTGTTGTCGTCAAACGTCAAAGGCGTATCCTGCCTGCATATCTTATATACATTTATTTATAATACTGACTTGTTCGTTTGGCAAACGAAACGAGCACCTAAGTCCGCAATGAGATAAAGTAAAGTTATTTAAGTAAGTAAATAAGTAGGTAGGTAGGTAGGTAGGTAGGTAGGTACGTAGGTAAGTAAGTGAGGTACATAGATAGGTAAATGAATACTTACTTTCGCCTACAATACAAATTAAAATCAATAATAAGCAAAGGCAAAACATACATGTCGTGCAGTTTATGGGACTGCATGTAGCTATGATTTAAGAAAGAGATTACTTAGTTATTAATTTAGTTAGTTAGTTACTTACGTATATAGGTATGTATGTATGTATGTATGTCACGTCATATTTATTTAATTGAATATAGGTACCTGTTTATATATGGTTACTAGGTATATTATTTTATTTATTTATTTATTTATTTAATTTTCACTAACAATGACTGACGCATAAGCGTTACCCCCGCCTCGTCATCGCTCCCCTCCCGGTCACCCACCCCCACTACTCGAGCGCGATCTACACTCTAACTTAGGAGCGCTGTGATTGGTCCGCCGCTGTGTGTAGTTCCTCCGCGCTTGCCACAACTGCGCGCCCCGAGAGCCGTCTATAAATATGACTGTTGGCCTGGTGTGATGTTTTATACTGCGACTGAACTCCGTTTCGATAGCACGTGTTCTCATCTATTTCCAAAATGCCGCCCAAAACAAGTGGTAAAGCCGCCAAGAAGTCTGGCAAAGCCCAGAAGAACATCTCCAAGACCGACAAGAAGAAGAAGAAGCACAAGAGGAAGGAGAGTTACGCCATCTACATCTACAAGGTCTTGAAGCAGGTGCACCCCGACACCGGTATCTCCAGCAAGGCCATGTCGATCATGAACTCGTTCGTGAACGACATCTTCGAGCGTATCGCCGCCGAAGCCTCCCGTCTCGCCCACTACAACAAGAGGTCCACCATCACGTCCAGGGAGGTGCAGACGTCCGTCAGGCTCCTGCTGCCCGGTGAACTCGCCAAGCACGCCGTCAGTGAAGGCACCAAGGCCGTCACCAAATACACCAGCTCCAAGTGAGCGGTCGGCAGCCGCCCAGTGCCGCCGACGCTCCGTCCAACGCCGCGCGCCTCGTGTGTTCAGTGCATAACCCAGTGTGCGTTCGTTCAGTGTGTCTCGTTTGAAGCGGTGCCCGTTAATCGTGTTAGTGTCGTCGTAATGTGCATATATACATACAGGTACATTTATGTATTTGTCTGTTATGTATGTACGTACGAGACGCGCATGATGCACGTGTCGCGACAAACTGATCACGTCGAGCGTCTCTGGATGCGCTCTCACACCGTAGGCGCCGGCAGGAGAAATAACAAAAGGCCCTTTTCAGGGCCACAAATATGTTCATGTGATAAATTCACGTTTCTTAAATTCGATGTCAGTCAAAACGTTCGTTACCTACTCTACTACACACATACATACATACCTACCTACCTACCTACATACTTACTTACTTACTTCAAAAGTTAAAGTGCCTATTATTAGACACTATCTACTGTTCATCACAGAGGAATGATGTTTATGATGATGACATATCATAATATAACACAATAAATAGCATATAGTACCTACCTGCTTATCTACCTACCGATAATGCCATAGAAACAAACATACATACCCATCGATAGAGAAGAGTTCTGTTAGGTACTTTAATTTCTACCTACTTGAAAGATTGGTATAATACAAATATTATATGCGTTTCTAAAATGATTTTTATTACTTACTTACTTACCTACCTACCTACCTACCTACCTACCTACCTACCTACCTACCTACCTACCTACCTACCTACCTAGCATCATTATTTTAAGTATGTGGATTTAGGTAGGTACCAAAATCCACATACTTAAAATATGATGCTGTGTCTTAATCATATCAATAATAATTATTATTTGGTACCACATTTAATAAAATATTTGTATCCACGGTGTATATTTTTTTTTTTTTTTTTTCTTCTTTTTTGACTGTTTGATTTCTAATTTCTTACAAAGTGTAACTAAACTATCGTGCTGGCTAGACTAACATTTGAATGTGATTTTGCGTCGGCTTCAAGTTTAGTTAGATCGTGAAACACGAGGGGGCGCGCGCGATCGACTGCCCGCTACGTTGCCAATGGTATAAATAGGGCCGAAACTGACGCAACGTGTTTTATTCACTCTCGTACGTTCGAAGCGTGTAGGTCGCTTATTCGTTTGAAACAGTTACTTTGTTCAATTTATTTTCCGAATCCGTTCCGTGTTTGCAATGGCGCGTACTAAGCAGACCGCTCGTAAATCTACCGGTGGTAAGGCGCCGAGGAAACAGCTCGCCACGAAGGCTGCACGAAAGAGCGCGCCGGCCACCGGTGGCGTCAAGAAACCCCATCGCTACAGGCCCGGCACCGTCGCCCTCCGTGAGATTCGTCGCTACCAGAAGAGTACCGAGCTGCTGATCCGCAAGCTTCCGTTCCAGCGACTAGTGCGTGAGATCGCACAGGACTTCAAGACCGATCTCCGTTTCCAGAGCTCCGCTGTTATGGCTCTGCAGGAGGCCAGCGAAGCCTACCTCGTCGGTCTCTTCGAAGACACCAACCTGTGCGCGATTCACGCGAAGCGCGTCACCATCATGCCCAAGGACATCCAGTTGGCACGCAGGATCAGAGGCGAACGCGCTTAAACTGCTGCAACAGCATACGTCGCAATACACACCACCGTCCTCCACGTTGACTGCGATCGCGCAATGCAACGTGCCTGTGGCGGTGTGCCGTTTGTGACTGTGCGTTCACATAAAAGGCCCTTTTCAGGGCCACATATGTATCTGATTATTAAAAATGTTTCTTTACATCGGAAGTCATGAAAACGTTACCTACACATTAAAATAACACACACGCATTGATATATACCCACTACTTATATAATGGAAGAAGTACAGAACAATACGTACCACACTATGTAACGCACTCACTAAGTGTCTAAACCTAAGTAACGGTAGTCTGTCTAGATTGCTTTACAATTAATATACCTACACGACGAATGTAGGTAAGTACTTACCTACATATATAACAATAGGTAATAAAATTGCATACCATCGTCTGTCATTCCCTATAAATTATATCAAACCTATCGTTTATGTAGGTATCTATACAATTATTAATAATTATGACGAAACAGAGTAACCCCCCCCCCCCCCCCCCCCCATATATAATTATTATTATTATTATTAATCATCGTATGCCAAATGTTATTTATTATTTAGGTTTTTAATTCCTTATTTTTGAAGGGTTGCTCGCGAATAAACACCCGTCTGCGACTGTCTTGTCTGACCAACCAACCAGCGACGAGCATCGGCTCGATTTCCCTCGCCCCGCGCCCCTCTGGCTCTCGTTGCTGCCCCGCCACCCGCAGAACACCTCGTCTGGTATAAATATAAGAGGGCCGGCGCCGATTTAAAAATCCCCAGTCACTCGTTCGCGTTGGTCGTGTGTGCGCGCATACGTGTGCCGGCTGTTCAGCAAGTTCATTATCGTACAAGTACATTAATCAGAGAAGATGACCGGTCGCGGTAAGGGAGGAAAGGGTCTGGGAAAAGGAGGAGCCAAGCGTCACAGGAAGGTACTTCGTGATAACATCCAAGGTATCACGAAGCCGGCCATCCGTCGTCTGGCTCGCAGAGGAGGCGTGAAACGTATCTCCGGTCTGATCTATGAAGAGACTCGCGGTGTGCTCAAGGTGTTCCTTGAGAACGTGATCCGCGACGCCGTCACTTACACCGAGCACGCCAAGAGGAAGACCGTCACCGCCATGGACGTCGTCTACGCTCTGAAGCGCCAGGGTCGCACCCTGTACGGTTTCGGCGGTTAAACACCTGCACTCACTCGTACGTGTACGTGTTGCCCGGCGCAACCAGCTCTAAATACCGCGTGGTGTCTCAACACCATGCGTATATAGATGCGCACATCAAAAAAGGCCCTTTTCAGGGCCGCATATGATTCGATATTATTAAAAATGTTTCTTTAACGGAGTTGTCTAAAAACGTATATACCTTTATCCTACTACCTACTAATAAGAGATTTATAAAAATAAAAAATAACCAAGTCCAACACACTGCTCACGTCGTGCGTGTTGACTGTCATAATTCGTATGTATGTTGTGTGTAAGTACGTACGTACCTACCTACCTACCTACCTACCTACCTACCTACCTAGTATATAGTATAATAAACGTAAACCTACACTAACTAAGAAATAATAAAAATTACCTACCTGCTCAATTGTTCCCGTTTCCGATGCTCGTGGTGCCGCTGCTGCTGCTACTACTACTGCTGTTGCTGCTTGCTGCGATCGTTGCCTCGGTCGTACTGCCCCTGCTGGTAGCAGTAGTAGTATCTGAAATTGAAAGAAATATACGGAGACGTTAACTAGCTGTACGTATTGTGTAGAATATGTAATTGGTACCTACCTATTCGTTTGCTCTACCCCGTCTACCGTCGTCGGTGTGCGTGTGCATGCCGTTTGTTTATGTCGTGTGATTTAGGTGGGTAGGGTGGGTACCTATCTATATCGGGTCTATGTTTACTTGTACCGTATGTTATTAATTATACTTCTACTACTAAGTTATACGTAATAGTACTACCTATCGCTGCGAACAGACCGGTACGGTACGAAAGTATATGAGTATTAGGTACTTACTAGTGGGTAGCGAGCGCGAACGCTTCTGTCTATTGTCGCGTCGCATACAGTCCGTTGTTATATTATGTTAGCTGTGAGATGCGGTAATCCCGATCTGCACAGGATGAACTCGTCGAAGGGCGCGCATTCGTCTTTTAATATTAGTATATTAAAATAGGTTGCACGTCCTGGACGGAGTCGTCCGTCCTTAACAGTTCGCCGGTCGCGGTGGGTGTTTTACGACGGTTCACTTTTAGGTCGATAATACGGTCGCAAGACTGTGTGATATCGACGAAGTCCTGTTACCACACAAGCTCGATATCCTCCTTGTTGACGCGTCGACCTCGATCGGCACTAACTATCACTTTTATAGAGAAAATAACATTTTGAACGGGACCCGACCTACGCTTCGTACGCAGTCGTCAAAATAAAACACCGCCACCGTCTAAACTCGCACGTGACGCTCCCCGGATCGGCACACCCGCATCGTCAACTTCATGACCTATCCGAAACTGTAAACACTCGCACTCCATCCGCCCGTTAACCATTAATTATATTTATTTTATTAGATACGTGTTAGTGAAAACTTTCAAGCGTTCATACGAGAAAACGTCCCGCGACATCACGGCGCTCGTTACGGTAAAGTTCCGTCGTGCTTAGGCGTACGCGTACGAAATTTTAAAAACCTATAAGTGGCGACATCTGAGTATTCCGAGTCTCTCACTCTGACCTTACTCGTTCACGTTCGTTCGCGTTAACTTAATTGTTTGTTTGTTGAATACCTACATACAATGGCAGACACAGCAGTCGCTACCGAGGCCCCGGCACCCGCTACACCGGCGAAGAAGCAGGCGAGACAGGCCGGCGGCGCCGGCGCTGCGGCCAAGAAACCGAAGGCGAAGCCGACCCATCCTAAAACATCTGAGATGGTCAACAACGCCATCAAGGAGATGAAGGAGCGCAGCGGATCTTCGCTGCAGGCTATCAAGAAGTACATCGCCGCCCAGTACAAGGTCGACGCGGAGAAACTGGCACCGTTCATAAGGAAATATCTAAAGAGCGCCGTCGAATCTGGCGCACTGATCCAGACCAAGGGCAAGGGTGCCTCCGGCTCTTTCAAGCTCGAGTCGAAATCGGCCGCCGCCAAGAAACCCGCCGGCGCCGCCAGCAAAGCCGCCGGCAAGGCGCCCGCCTCTTCGGCTGCGAAGACCAAGAAGGCGACCGCTTCCGCCGCCGGTGCCAAGACCAAGAAGGCAGCCGCCGCCGCGGCCGCCGCTTCGGGTTCGCCTTCAAAGTCCAAGGCGTCCGCCGCCGCCGCGGCTAAGGACAAGAAGGCCGCCGCCGCCGCCAAGAAGAAGCCGGCGCCCAAGAAGGCCGCCGCCCCCGCTAAGGCGAAGGGAGCCGCAGCACCTAAAGCTAAGAAGACTGCGAAACCGCCAACCAAGAAACCTAAAGCGCCCAAACCCAAGAAGGCCGCCGCAACACCAAAGTCTAAGCCGGCAGCCAAGAAAGCGTCCGCCGCTAAGAAGTAAGCTACGGTCGCATTCGCGTTACACCGGCGACGGCGACGATGGCGACGACGACGACAGCGACAGCGGCAGCGGCGCTAGGTTACACCACCGATGCATCAACAACAACAGCTGATGATCAGTGATTGTAGAATATTCAGGCGCACGGGTCGAGGGTTCCGAAGAATTAAATAAAAGACGAGCAGAGTCTTCAACCACTTATATTGTTGTTCACAAGCTTCCGATGATTGCTACAGTACGACTGACTTACGACTGACCAATTTTGCCGTGAGGCGGCTATATTTATGTCTTTCCGACGTGGGTGCAAGTAGTGCCATGACAAATAAAATAACAAAAGGTGTTTGCACCAATCACGTCGCAGTATTTTTCTTATATAAATCTACAGTGGTGGAAGTAGTGGGTAGGGCGCGACATAGTCAATAAACGTTCCACCAATTACATGTGCACATATTTGACATTAAATTTACTTATAATCTAGAATCATATATTTACCTTAATTCTAGATGTATCCTAAGTTACATTAATGCTAACAATAACCTAGGACTAGATAATCAAAACATACATCATTTTGATAACGCAAAAGCATCTATATTTACATAAAATCCAATATTGTAACAATTATAGATTTAAGCTTCCTATTGTACATATTTAAAACTACAGAAAGCCCTCGTGCTCTCTTACAATTCCACCCCCCGCAAGAGGGTTCAACCGATTGCGCTTCCGTCAGTAGGGAGCACGACAACTTTTACTACGGGCCGACGCAGCGTACCCTTTGTAGTTTTGATATCTACAATTCTAACAATACTATCCGCACCTGGATGCACTTTGGCTATAATGCCTTTGGTCCATTCACTACGTGGTTTGTTGTCATCGACCACTATCACTACATCGCCCACTTTTACGTTCGGCACTACACTGTTCCACTTTTGTCGTTGCTGGAGCGTAGGCAGGTACTCGCGCAGCCATCGCCTCCAAAAGAGGTCGGCCAGCGCGTTTACTCGGCGCCACATGCGCCGCGAGTCGATGTCGGCGGCATGCTGACGCGTACACGGAGCATCTCCCGCGGCAGTGCCAAGCAGGAGATGGTTCGGTGTCAACACGACGGGTTGCTCAGCATCGGTGCTCACGTAGGCTAGTGGCCGGCTGTTAATTACCAGCTCGGCTTCTGCGAGGAGAGTGAGTAGCACCTCCTCCCGAGGCGCGCGCTCTTTTAAAGTAGAGCGCAGCGCGTTCTTCACGGAGCGCACCAGTCGCTCCCAGCTCCCGCCCATGTGCGGGGCGGCTGGCGAGTTAAAGTGCCAGGCGATTCCCCGACCTGTCGCCTCGCTTCTAATGCGACCCACGTCTAGGTCGCGCAGGGCCTGGCGTAGCTCGGCGTGTGCTCCAACGAAGTTGGTCCCGCGGTCGGAGTATATGTCCGCGGGACATCCTCGACGTGCGATCAGGCGTCGCAACGCCAATATGGCTGAGTCTGCACTCAGCGACGCCGCTAGTTCCAGGTGTACGGCGCGTGTGGTGAGGCAAGTAAATAGAACGCCCCATCTCTTCTCCCGGCGCCGACCGATGCTCACCTCCATAGGGCCAAAATAATCCACTCCACAGTGGACGAATGCCCGGCGATTAATCTCCAATCTCGCGATGGGTAGGTCGCCCATCTTAGGCGTCGACGGCTGGGCTTTCTTAATCCTGCACGTTTGACATTCTCTTGCGATTGCTTTCACTGTTGACCGTAAGTTCGTTATCCAGAACTTTTCTCTTAAAGAGTTCACCACGGTTTCCTGGTTGGCGTGAAGCGCTGTTGTGTGGTATCTTTTAATGATAAGCCGAGTCAAGGCGTGCTTTCCGTCTAAAATAATGGGGTGACGCGCTCCGAAAGTAAGTTCACTGCAGGCGCCCAACCTGCCGCGTACCCGTATCAAACCATCTTCAAATAACATTGGGTCTAGTTTTTTAATCTTACTGTTCCGTGGTAGCGGGCGGGCTTCTTGTAGAGCTTTTGATTCTTCCTCGAAGCTCTCAGTTTGTGCTATCTTCAGTAAACGTAGCTCCGCCTCTCGTAGATCGTCGACCGTTACGGTTGTCGAGTCGCGTCGTTTGCGACAGCGGTCCGTGAAGACCTTTATACGTGCTACTACGTATAAGATGCGTGTCCACGTACTATACCTTTCATAGGGCAGCGCGGGTTCGGCCTTAGTAGTGACGTTCACGTTGTGTACCCGCTCTAGGTCTGCCTCTGACACTGCGTCAACTCCAGAGTCCACCGGCCATTGCTCCTGTGGGCTGGAAAGAAATGAGGGACCCGAAAGCCACATATTACTGTTGACGGGCCACTCCAACCGGGTGCCTTTATCGGCTGGGTTCATCGCCGAGGGAACCCAGCGCCAGTCTTTCATCTTTGACCTTTTATCTATCTCTGCTAACCTATGAGATACAAAACGTTGGAAGTCGGTTGCTTCCGAGTGGATCCATTTGAGTACTGTCCTACTATCTGTCCATAAGACCTTTCGGGTGATTTCAACTCCTAACTCTTTCTCCACGGTGTCGGCTACCCTGCAGGCCAACACTGCCGCCTGTAACTCAAGGCGTGGGATTGAAATCACCTTTTTAGGTGCCACTCTAGCTTTCCCCATCACGAAGCTAACGCGCCTAACGCCGAGTGCATCTTTTCCCACCAAGTAGGCGACTGCCGCGTAGGCGGATTCACTAGCGTCCCCGAAGACGTGAAGTTCTACCTCTGATAACTTTATACCGTACCATCGCGGGATGGTTATATTGTTTAAGATTATAAGGTTCCGTAACCACGCGAACCATAAAGTTGCCTCCGCTTCATGCAGCCTCTCGTCCCACTGGATTCCTGTACGCCATATCTGCTGCATTAATATGCGCGACTGAATGACGCATGGATACAGGAAACCCAGCGGGTCGAACACCGACATTATGAAGCGAAGAAACTCTCGCTTCGTAGGAACAACGTCACCCTCTATAATTGTCTTCGGTAACTTTTTAAATGATAGGTCAAAAGCCAATTCATCGGTCCCCGGTGACCAAATCATACCTAAGGTGCGCTCTGTGGCGCCCTCGTCTTTTTCTAACGAGACTCTGTCGGGCATCTCTATTTCGAGAATCTCCCTGAGTTGTGGCGAATTGGTGACCCACCCCCGTATATTAAACCCGCCTTCGGCGTGGATGTGAGCCACCTCCTCTATGCGT
Source organism: Caradrina clavipalpis (assembly GCA_932526535.1). NCBI lineage: Eukaryota > Metazoa > Arthropoda > Insecta > Lepidoptera > Noctuidae > Caradrina > Caradrina clavipalpis. Next base: position 3,403,795 of record OW052115.1, read on the forward strand.
TTGCTAGCCTGCGCGACGGACCATGCACTATCTAAATAGTCGTCCATGTAATGACTGTTATGTATAGCCGACACTGCTTCGGGATACTGACTATTAAATCTGGCCGCATTTTTATTCAAAATATAGATTGCGGATGTAGGGGAAGACACAGCACCGAAAATCATTGAATTCATGACAAACGTGTCAGGTTCTCCACTATTATTTTTATTCCACAAGAAAAGCTGTGCCCCTCGGTCACGTTCTCTGATTTTTATACGTAGGAACATGTCCGCTATATCTCCGGTGAATGCTACCGGTCCCAATCGGAATCTAATTAGAATTCCTAAAAGAGAATTTAATAGGTCTGGCCCCGCGAGCAAGCAATCGTTAAGAGCGGTACCTTGAAAAGTGGCGGCGGCGTCGAAGACTAGTCTCAATTTCCCCGGCTTATTAGGATTCTGTACCCCAAAGTGAGGTAGGTACCACACCGGATCTTCGAAGCGGCCGTCCGCTTTACTCGCATAACCCTCGCTAATTAATCGTTCAATTTGATTTTCATATGCTTCCGCGTACGTAGGATTCTTATGCAACCTACGTTCTATTCCCGACAGTCTCTGTCGCGCATAAGCATAGTTATCGGGTAGCTGTGGATCGTCACGCCTCCACAACAATCCTACTTCCCATTCGCCGTTAATAGTGAAGCTACTGGTTTCATCTAATATTTTTAAAGCTCTGTCGATGTCTTTATGAGACCTAGGGATTTCGGTTATACCTATTGCTTCTAATTCGAATTGGTTTTTCACCATATCATGCAGTTCAGACAGAGGTTCCGCTAAACAGTTCACGGCTTCGTAGCCTACCCTAAACCCTTTACCTATGGGCCCATGCAGAACCCAGCCTAGCTTGGTCAAAGATGCAACTGGCTTACCGGACTTTCCTCGGCGAATCTCCTCGCCGACCAGCAACTCCCAGTTGTCCTGTCCCAGCAACAGCATCGGCTTGACTCCGCACATTTCCTCCAGGCCCAAGTCACGCAGGTGGGCGAGCTCCTTTATCAACGCAGCCGGCACCGTTTGGGCGGGCAAATCCAGCCTCTTGAACGTACGCACACTTATTTTGTGATTCACTTTATTTGGCCCGCGCACTGTCACATATATTTTCCTTGAGGATTTATCAGACACCTCATTACCGCGCGCACTTTTTAGCACTAAAGGTATTCTATCACCCGTTGCCTTTCCAGCTATCGAGTCGTCGATAAGCGATACTGTAGCTCCGTCGTCCAGTAGAGCGTAGCAATCTCGTTCGTTTCCGTTCACTGACACGGAGACGGGAATTATCTTCAACAACGCTTTGCCGTTATATTCTTTCACATTAGTGACGCTTTCAGTTTTATGCTCTCTATCTACGTGCAGTAAGTCGTGATGTGCATAGTGGCATTTCGAGCATTTGCTTGCTCGGCAGAACTTCTTCGCATGTTGTCTTATTATACAATTAAAACACATCCTCTGATCTTTTACAAATTGCCATCTCTCATCAGAAGTTAGTTTCGCAAACTTTTCACACTTCGGTAATTTATGATCTCCCTTGCACATAGCACACTGCACATTGTTCTTATTATCTTGTTCGCTGTCGCTTTGTACATGTAATCTCTGAACATTTTTAAAGTGAATGCCTGGCTTACTATGTGCGCTTCTCAAACTTTTAACATTAGCCGTTTGACCGGCAGCGCCCATGTCCATCTGCACATAAAATGACGTAGCTCGGGCTAAATGGCTCAGGAATTCAGATAATATCTCTAGGCTGGGTGACACTCTCACATCGATGCCCTGAGACGCCGCCATACCCATTGCGAAGTCGCCATATTGAGCCCTCTGCACAGGCGTTAATTTACTCAGTAATTCACTCACCAGTTGTGGGTTGTTCAGGTATCCATTCGCGTGCACATTCCTCAACAGCGACACACAATTCCTCACTGTAGATGAGAACTTTCTCAACTCACGACCACTTTCTGTTACTTTCGGTAACGCACGCACTTTCTTCAACGCACACTCCAATATTAAATTAGGATGTCCGAACTCTTCATCCAGTGCCTTCATAATCTCCGATGGGTTAGTTGATGTCCGCAATAAGTCTTCTACCGCTATTTTTGCCTCTCCCTGCAGTGACGTTTTCAAGCGCGCTAAGTTCTCGTGCGGCTTAAAGTTGTACATAGCTGTTGTGTCCCAGTACATGTTCTTGTACGATAGCCACTCTGCCGGGTCACCGTTGAAGTATGGCAACTCATAGGCTTGCCTGGGTACTGGCCGCGGACGAGCTAGGTTTGAAATAGCTTCTGCCAGCTGATCTATTTTCCTGTCTCGCGGCTTGCTTCTCTCCGTTTCTTCGGCGAACGATTGATCCCATTCAGGCACTTCACGTGGTGGCACTCGCGGAACACTAGCCGTTACTATCGGCGTATATTCGCGGAACTGTACGGTCGCGGGCGCACACTGAGGGAGCGCAGATATCGAGGTCGTATATACTGTATGCGGTTGCGCGGTCACTGTTTGCGGCGCGGTCACTGTTTGCGGTTCGTACGCTGTTTGCGGCGCGGTCACTGTCACTCCGCGGGAGGTCGCGGCACTCTCGGTTGCAGGCACTCCGTACGCAGTCGTTACTACTGCGGGCACTGGCACTGGCACTGTTTCTTGCGCGTCGTGAGCTTCTGCGATCACTTGTGTTTCACTCGGCACTGAGTGTGTGATCCAATCTTCCACACGGCGTGTTGTAGTTTCTTCATCGGACGAGTCTTCTTCGGCGACGGCATCTATCTCGGCCAGTTCCGCCTCCAACTTCTTCTTGACGAGATTTTCCCTCAGGCGCACTAATTCCCTCTCAGCCTTGTACTCGGCCCTCCGGCGGAGGTAATCGGCACTCTTCTGGCCGCTCTTCGATGAGACGTGGCTGGTTCTTGATCTCGGCGTCCGTACCACCCGTAGTATCTCCGATTCCCGAGGCACTGCAGCCGCGTCGCGATGGTCAATCACGCGTCCGGGGCCCGCCAATGGAATCACGGGTGCGGGTAATGCCGACGACACTGTAGGCGCTATCGAAGGTGATCCCGGTGCCATTTCAGACGGCACTCCTGAATCGGCTTCCATCTCTCGTCGCTTGTTCAACGCTGCCTCCAATTTGCGCAGCTTGCTCCTCGTGGCGACTGAGCTTCGTTCACTCATCTTGAATGCTTCAGACTTCTCAGGCTTGAAACTTCAAACTCTTCAGGCTTGAGATGTAATTCTTCAGACGCAGGATCCGGCTCGAAGGACCAAAATTGTAGAATATTCAGGCGCACGGGTCGAGGGTTCCGAAGAATTAAATAAAAGACGAGCAGAGTCTTCAACCACTTATATTGTTGTTCACAAGCTTCCGATGATTGCTACAGTACGACTGACTTACGACTGACCAATTTTGCCGTGAGGCGGCTATATTTATGTCTTTCCGACGTGGGTGCAAGTAGTGCCATGACAAATAAAATAACAAAAGGTGTTTGCACCAATCACGTCGCAGTATTTTTCTTATATAAATCTACAGTGGTGGAAGTAGTGGGTAGGGCGCGACATAGTCAATAAACGTTCCACCAATTACATGTGCACATATTTGACATTAAATTTCGCCAACCAAGAAACCTAAAGCGCCCAAACCCAAGAAGGCCGCCGCAACACCAAAGTCTAAGCCGGCAGCCAAGAAAGCGTCCGCCGCTAAGAAGTAAGCTACGGTCGCATTCGCGTTACACCGGCGACGGCGACGATGGCGACGACGACGACAGCGACAGCGGCAGCGGCGCTAGGTTACACCACCGATGCATCAACAACAACAGCTGATGATCAGTGATGATAAGTGTGTGACAGTGTGCGCGCGCGCGCGCGTTTTCTCGTGTCTCGGGTACACATACCGCATCATAGGGGTAAGTGTGATGTACCTACTGCATCTACTCTACGCGATGTGTGTGTGTTGTACTGTAGAGGCGAGGGAGACCGCGCGCGCGTGCGTGCTCTGCGCTTTACCATCATTGTCCAACCGCGCGCACGTAGTACGTACGTACGCACGCGTCTACCGTCCTCGGGAAGGAGAGTGCAGAACGCGCTCGAACGTGTCTCGAGCTCGTCACCAACGATTCATCAGAAGCAAGCAAGCAAGCAAACTGAAGAAACTACGGCGGCGACGAGACGCATAGCGCGCGTGCATGCGCTCTCAATCGCGGCGCTCACCGAGCGCACACCAAAAAGCCCTTTTCAGGGCTAACAATACTATCATGAATATGAACAATATTCGTTTCTATAACACAGAGAGTCATAACGTTTCGAAACAATAATATACATAGGTAACTAACTGCTACTCACTCGCTTACACAAAAACACAACAACACCGTTCGTGTTGTACCTATACAGTGTGTTTTCTTTTTTTTTTTTTTTTTTTAAATACCTACATAACTACTAAACATGTACCTACCTACCTACCTACCTACCTACCTATATATGACAAACACAAAAAGCTACCGAGCAATTAGGACTTTTACCGTCAAATCTAAAGTTTTCTATATAAAAAATAGGAAAAATCATAATTTACCTATACCTATACTCAATGGTACCTTACCAATACCGAATTATGATTATGATTTGATATATAATTAAATACATACATACATACATACATACATACATACATACATACATACATACATACAAAGATAGATAGATATATCGTCGACCGATATCTTTCTTTACCTCTCTACTCACCCTACTATGGCCCATACTATAATACCCAATATACTCGACGCCGGTCGAGAGCGCGCTTGCGCGTGTCACGAACGTTGTTCAATGTGCGCCCCCCCCCCCACTGACACAGCTACGAGCGCCGCGTATAAAATAGAGCGGTAACCGTGTGCGAAGCACACAGATTCTTGGAGTGTATCAGCGCGCGCACTGTTGTACGCGTGTTATTTTCGTGAGAGTTATTCGATAAAGAAACCTATCAATTATGTCCGGTCGCGGCAAAGGTGGCAAGGTGAAGGGAAAGGCAAAGTCCCGTTCCAACCGTGCCGGTCTTCAGTTCCCGGTGGGACGTATCCACAGACTGCTGCGTAACGGAAACTATGCCGAGCGCGTGGGCGCCGGTGCTCCCGTCTACTTGGCCGCCGTGATGGAGTACCTGGCCGCCGAGGTCCTCGAGTTGGCCGGCAACGCCGCGAGAGACAACAAGAAGACCAGGATCATCCCTCGCCATCTCCAATTGGCCATCCGCAACGACGAGGAGTTGAACAAGCTGCTCTCCGGCGTGACGATCGCTCAGGGCGGTGTGCTGCCGAACATCCAGGCGGTGCTACTGCCCAAGAAGACCGAGAAGAAGGCTTAAACGTCGTGTCGCGACATCTGACCGCGGTGCTTCGTGCGAGCGGCCCGCACGCGTGTGCATATCGATGTAACATTTACGTCGGTTGCGCGCGGTGCCCTCCGCTCGTATGCATTCAAAACAAAAGGCCCTTTTCAGGGCCACAATATAATTCGTCAAATATATAACAAAGACAGTTTCTTTAACGGTGTTGTCGTCAAACGTCAAAGGCGTATCCTGCCTGCATATCTTATATACATTTATTTATAATACTGACTTGTTCGTTTGGCAAACGAAACGAGCACCTAAGTCCGCAATGAGATAAAGTAAAGTTATTTAAGTAAGTAAATAAGTAGGTAGGTAGGTAGGTAGGTAGGTAGGTACGTAGGTAAGTAAGTGAGGTACATAGATAGGTAAATGAATACTTACTTTCGCCTACAATACAAATTAAAATCAATAATAAGCAAAGGCAAAACATACATGTCGTGCAGTTTATGGGACTGCATGTAGCTATGATTTAAGAAAGAGATTACTTAGTTATTAATTTAGTTAGTTAGTTACTTACGTATATAGGTATGTATGTATGTATGTATGTCACGTCATATTTATTTAATTGAATATAGGTACCTGTTTATATATGGTTACTAGGTATATTATTTTATTTATTTATTTATTTATTTAATTTTCACTAACAATGACTGACGCATAAGCGTTACCCCCCGCCTCGTCATCGCTCCCCTCCCGGTCACCCACCCCCACTACTCGAGCGCGATCTACACTCTAACTTAGGAGCGCTGTGATTGGTCCGCCGCTGTGTGTAGTTCCTCCGCGCTTGCCACAACTGCGCGCCCCGAGAGCCGTCTATAAATATGACTGTTGGCCTGGTGTGATGTTTTATACTGCGACTGAACTCCGTTTCGATAGCACGTGTTCTCATCTATTTCCAAAATGCCGCCCAAAACAAGTGGTAAAGCCGCCAAGAAGTCTGGCAAAGCCCAGAAGAACATCTCCAAGACCGACAAGAAGAAGAAGAAGCACAAGAGGAAGGAGAGTTACGCCATCTACATCTACAAGGTCTTGAAGCAGGTGCACCCCGACACCGGTATCTCCAGCAAGGCCATGTCGATCATGAACTCGTTCGTGAACGACATCTTCGAGCGTATCGCCGCCGAAGCCTCCCGTCTCGCCCACTACAACAAGAGGTCCACCATCACGTCCAGGGAGGTGCAGACGTCCGTCAGGCTCCTGCTGCCCGGTGAACTCGCCAAGCACGCCGTCAGTGAAGGCACCAAGGCCGTCACCAAATACACCAGCTCCAAGTGAGCGGTCGGCAGCCGCCCAGTGCCGCCGACGCTCCGTCCAACGCCGCGCGCCTCGTGTGTTCAGTGCATAACCCAGTGTGCGTTCGTTCAGTGTGTCTCGTTTGAAGCGGTGCCCGTTAATCGTGTTAGTGTCGTCGTAATGTGCATATATACATACAGGTACATTTATGTATTTGTCTGTTATGTATGTACGTACGAGACGCGCATGATGCACGTGTCGCGACAAACTGATCACGTCGAGCGTCTCTGGATGCGCTCTCACACCGTAGGCGCCGGCAGGAGAAATAACAAAAGGCCCTTTTCAGGGCCACAAATATGTTCATGTGATAAATTCACGTTTCTTAAATTCGATGTCAGTCAAAACGTTCGTTACCTACTCTACTACACACATACATACATACCTACCTACCTACCTACATACTTACTTACTTACTTCAAAAGTTAAAGTGCCTATTATTAGACACTATCTACTGTTCATCACAGAGGAATGATGTTTATGATGATGACATATCATAATATAACACAATAAATAGCATATAGTACCTACCTGCTTATCTACCTACCGATAATGCCATAGAAACAAACATACATACCCATCGATAGAGAAGAGTTCTGTTAGGTACTTTAATTTCTACCTACTTGAAAGATTGGTATAATACAAATATTATATGCGTTTCTAAAATGATTTTTATTACTTACTTACTTACCTACCTACCTACCTACCTACCTACCTACCTACCTACCTACCTACCTACCTACCTACCTACCTAGCATCATTATTTTAAGTATGTGGATTTAGGTAGGTACCAAAATCCACATACTTAAAATATGATGCTGTGTCTTAATCATATCAATAATAATTATTATTTGGTACCACATTTAATAAAATATTTGTATCCACGGTGTATATTTTTTTTTTTTTTTTTTCTTCTTTTTTGACTGTTTGATTTCTAATTTCTTACAAAGTGTAACTAAACTATCGTGCTGGCTAGACTAACATTTGAATGTGATTTTGCGTCGGCTTCAAGTTTAGTTAGATCGTGAAACACGAGGGGGCGCGCGCGATCGACTGCCCGCTACGTTGCCAATGGTATAAATAGGGCCGAAACTGACGCAACGTGTTTTATTCACTCTCGTACGTTCGAAGCGTGTAGGTCGCTTATTCGTTTGAAACAGTTACTTTGTTCAATTTATTTTCCGAATCCGTTCCGTGTTTGCAATGGCGCGTACTAAGCAGACCGCTCGTAAATCTACCGGTGGTAAGGCGCCGAGGAAACAGCTCGCCACGAAGGCTGCACGAAAGAGCGCGCCGGCCACCGGTGGCGTCAAGAAACCCCATCGCTACAGGCCCGGCACCGTCGCCCTCCGTGAGATTCGTCGCTACCAGAAGAGTACCGAGCTGCTGATCCGCAAGCTTCCGTTCCAGCGACTAGTGCGTGAGATCGCACAGGACTTCAAGACCGATCTCCGTTTCCAGAGCTCCGCTGTTATGGCTCTGCAGGAGGCCAGCGAAGCCTACCTCGTCGGTCTCTTCGAAGACACCAACCTGTGCGCGATTCACGCGAAGCGCGTCACCATCATGCCCAAGGACATCCAGTTGGCACGCAGGATCAGAGGCGAACGCGCTTAAACTGCTGCAACAGCATACGTCGCAATACACACCACCGTCCTCCACGTTGACTGCGATCGCGCAATGCAACGTGCCTGTGGCGGTGTGCCGTTTGTGACTGTGCGTTCACATAAAAGGCCCTTTTCAGGGCCACATATGTATCTGATTATTAAAAATGTTTCTTTACATCGGAAGTCATGAAAACGTTACCTACACATTAAAATAACACACACGCATTGATATATACCCACTACTTATATAATGGAAGAAGTACAGAACAATACGTACCACACTATGTAACGCACTCACTAAGTGTCTAAACCTAAGTAACGGTAGTCTGTCTAGATTGCTTTACAATTAATATACCTACACGACGAATGTAGGTAAGTACTTACCTACATATATAACAATAGGTAATAAAATTGCATACCATCGTCTGTCATTCCCTATAAATTATATCAAACCTATCGTTTATGTAGGTATCTATACAATTATTAATAATTATGACGAAACAGAGTAACCCCCCCCCCCCCCCCCCCCCATATATAATTATTATTATTATTATTAATCATCGTATGCCAAATGTTATTTATTATTTAGGTTTTTAATTCCTTATTTTTGAAGGGTTGCTCGCGAATAAACACCCGTCTGCGACTGTCTTGTCTGACCAACCAACCAGCGACGAGCATCGGCTCGATTTCCCTCGCCCCGCGCCCCTCTGGCTCTCGTTGCTGCCCCGCCACCCGCAGAACACCTCGTCTGGTATAAATATAAGAGGGCCGGCGCCGATTTAAAAATCCCCAGTCACTCGTTCGCGTTGGTCGTGTGTGCGCGCATACGTGTGCCGGCTGTTCAGCAAGTTCATTATCGTACAAGTACATTAATCAGAGAAGATGACCGGTCGCGGTAAGGGAGGAAAGGGTCTGGGAAAAGGAGGAGCCAAGCGTCACAGGAAGGTACTTCGTGATAACATCCAAGGTATCACGAAGCCGGCCATCCGTCGTCTGGCTCGCAGAGGAGGCGTGAAACGTATCTCCGGTCTGATCTATGAAGAGACTCGCGGTGTGCTCAAGGTGTTCCTTGAGAACGTGATCCGCGACGCCGTCACTTACACCGAGCACGCCAAGAGGAAGACCGTCACCGCCATGGACGTCGTCTACGCTCTGAAGCGCCAGGGTCGCACCCTGTACGGTTTCGGCGGTTAAACACCTGCACTCACTCGTACGTGTACGTGTTGCCCGGCGCAACCAGCTCTAAATACCGCGTGGTGTCTCAACACCATGCGTATATAGATGCGCACATCAAAAAAGGCCCTTTTCAGGGCCGCATATGATTCGATATTATTAAAAATGTTTCTTTAACGGAGTTGTCTAAAAACGTATATACCTTTATCCTACTACCTACTAATAAGAGATTTATAAAAATAAAAAATAACCAAGTCCAACACACTGCTCACGTCGTGCGTGTTGACTGTCATAATTCGTATGTATGTTGTGTGTAAGTACGTACGTACCTACCTACCTACCTACCTACCTACCTACCTACCTAGTATATAGTATAATAAACGTAAACCTACACTAACTAAGAAATAATAAAAATTACCTACCTGCTCAATTGTTCCCGTTTCCGATGCTCGTGGTGCCGCTGCTGCTGCTACTACTACTGCTGTTGCTGCTTGCTGCGATCGTTGCCTCGGTCGTACTGCCCCTGCTGGTAGCAGTAGTAGTATCTGAAATTGAAAGAAATATACGGAGACGTTAACTAGCTGTACGTATTGTGTAGAATATGTAATTGGTACCTACCTATTCGTTTGCTCTACCCCGTCTACCGTCGTCGGTGTGCGTGTGCATGCCGTTTGTTTATGTCGTGTGATTTAGGTGGGTAGGGTGGGTACCTATCTATATCGGGTCTATGTTTACTTGTACCGTATGTTATTAATTATACTTCTACTACTAAGTTATACGTAATAGTACTACCTATCGCTGCGAACAGACCGGTACGGTACGAAAGTATATGAGTATTAGGTACTTACTAGTGGGTAGCGAGCGCGAACGCTTCTGTCTATTGTCGCGTCGCATACAGTCCGTTGTTATATTATGTTAGCTGTGAGATGCGGTAATCCCGATCTGCACAGGATGAACTCGTCGAAGGGCGCGCATTCGTCTTTTAATATTAGTATATTAAAATAGGTTGCACGTCCTGGACGGAGTCGTCCGTCCTTAACAGTTCGCCGGTCGCGGTGGGTGTTTTACGACGGTTCACTTTTAGGTCGATAATACGGTCGCAAGACTGTGTGATATCGACGAAGTCCTGTTACCACAACAAGCTCGATATCCTCCTTGTTGACGCGTCGACCTCGATCGGCACTAACTATCACTTTTATAGAGAAAATAACATTTTGAACGGGACCCGACCTACGCTTCGTACGCAGTCGTCAAAATAAAACACCGCCACCGTCTAAACTCGCACGTGACGCTCCCCGGATCGGCACACCCGCATCGTCAACTTCATGACCTATCCGAAACTGTAAACACTCGCACTCCATCCGCCCGTTAACCATTAATTATATTTATTTTATTAGATACGTGTTAGTGAAAACTTTCAAGCGTTCATACGAGAAAACGTCCCGCGACATCACGGCGCTCGTTACGGTAAAGTTCCGTCGTGCTTAGGCGTACGCGTACGAAATTTTAAAAACCTATAAGTGGCGACATCTGAGTATTCCGAGTCTCTCACTCTGACCTTACTCGTTCACGTTCGTTCGCGTTAACTTAATTGTTTGTTTGTTGAATACCTACATACAATGGCAGACACAGCAGTCGCTACCGAGGCCCCGGCACCCGCTACACCGGCGAAGAAGCAGGCGAGACAGGCCGGCGGCGCCGGCGCTGCGGCCAAGAAACCGAAGGCGAAGCCGACCCATCCTAAAACATCTGAGATGGTCAACAACGCCATCAAGGAGATGAAGGAGCGCAGCGGATCTTCGCTGCAGGCTATCAAGAAGTACATCGCCGCCCAGTACAAGGTCGACGCGGAGAAACTGGCACCGTTCATAAGGAAATATCTAAAGAGCGCCGTCGAATCTGGCGCACTGATCCAGACCAAGGGCAAGGGTGCCTCCGGCTCTTTCAAGCTCGAGTCGAAATCGGCCGCCGCCAAGAAACCCGCCGGCGCCGCCAGCAAAGCCGCCGGCAAGGCGCCCGCCTCTTCGGCTGCGAAGACCAAGAAGGCGACCGCTTCCGCCGCCGGTGCCAAGACCAAGAAGGCAGCCGCCGCCGCGGCCGCCGCTTCGGGTTCGCCTTCAAAGTCCAAGGCGTCCGCCGCCGCCGCGGCTAAGGACAAGAAGGCCGCCGCCGCCGCCAAGAAGAAGCCGGCGCCCAAGAAGGCCGCCGCCCCCGCTAAGGCGAAGGGAGCCGCAGCACCTAAAGCTAAGAAGACTGCGAAACCGCCAACCAAGAAACCTAAAGCGCCCAAACCCAAGAAGGCCGCCGCAACACCAAAGTCTAAGCCGGCAGCCAAGAAAGCGTCCGCCGCTAAGAAGTAAGCTACGGTCGCATTCGCGTTACACCGGCGACGGCGACGATGGCGACGACGACGACAGCGACAGCGGCAGCGGCGCTAGGTTACACCACCGATGCATCAACAACAACAGCTGATGATCAGTGATGATAAGTGTGTGACAGTGTGCGCGCGCGCGCGCGTTTTCTCGTGTCTCGGGTACACATACCGCATCATAGGGGTAAGTGTGATGTACCTACTGCATCTACTCTACGCGATGTGTGTGTGTTGTACTGTAGAGGCGAGGGAGACCGCGCGCGCGTGCGTGCTCTGCGCTTTACCATCATTGTCCAACCGCGCGCACGTAGTACGTACGTACGCACGCGTCTACCGTCCTCGGGAAGGAGAGTGCAGAACGCGCTCGAACGTGTCTCGAGCTCGTCACCAACGATTCATCAGAAGCAAGCAAGCAAGCAAACTGAAGAAACTACGGCGGCGACGAGACGCATAGCGCGCGTGCATGCGCTCTCAATCGCGGCGCTCACCGAGCGCACACCAAAAAGCCCTTTTCAGGGCTAACAATACTATCATGAATATGAACAATATTCGTTTCTATAACACAGAGAGTCATAACGTTTCGAAACAATAATATACATAGGTAACTAACTGCTACTCACTCGCTTACACAAAAACACAACAACACCGTTCGTGTTGTACCTATACAGTGTGTTTTCTTTTTTTTTTTTTTTTTTTAAATACCTACATAACTACTAAACATGTACCTACCTACCTACCTACCTACCTACCTATATATGACAAACACAAAAAGCTACCGAGCAATTAGGACTTTTACCGTCAAATCTAAAGTTTTCTATATAAAAAATAGGAAAAATCATAATTTACCTATACCTATACTCAATGGTACCTTACCAATACCGAATTATGATTATGATTTGATATATAATTAAATACATACATACATACATACATACATACATACATACATACATACATACATACAAAGATAGATAGATATATCGTCGACCGATATCTTTCTTTACCTCTCTACTCACCCTACTATGGCCCATACTATAATACCCAATATACTCGACGCCGGTCGAGAGCGCGCTTGCGCGTGTCACGAACGTTGTTCAATGTGCGCCCCCCCCCCACTGACACAGCTACGAGCGCCGCGTATAAAATAGAGCGGTAACCGTGTGCGAAGCACACAGATTCTTGGAGTGTATCAGCGCGCGCACTGTTGTACGCGTGTTATTTTCGTGAGAGTTATTCGATAAAGAAACCTATCAATTATGTCCGGTCGCGGCAAAGGTGGCAAGGTGAAGGGAAAGGCAAAGTCCCGTTCCAACCGTGCCGGTCTTCAGTTCCCGGTGGGACGTATCCACAGACTGCTGCGTAACGGAAACTATGCCGAGCGCGTGGGCGCCGGTGCTCCCGTCTACTTGGCCGCCGTGATGGAGTACCTGGCCGCCGAGGTCCTCGAGTTGGCCGGCAACGCCGCGAGAGACAACAAGAAGACCAGGATCATCCCTCGCCATCTCCAATTGGCCATCCGCAACGACGAGGAGTTGAACAAGCTGCTCTCCGGCGTGACGATCGCTCAGGGCGGTGTGCTGCCGAACATCCAGGCGGTGCTACTGCCCAAGAAGACCGAGAAGAAGGCTTAAACGTCGTGTCGCGACATCTGACCGCGGTGCTTCGTGCGAGCGGCCCGCACGCGTGTGCATATCGATGTAACATTTACGTCGGTTGCGCGCGGTGCCCTCCGCTCGTATGCATTCAAAACAAAAGGCCCTTTTCAGGGCCACAATATAATTCGTCAAATATATAACAAAGACAGTTTCTTTAACGGTGTTGTCGTCAAACGTCAAAGGCGTATCCTGCCTGCATATCTTATATACATTTATTTATAATACTGACTTGTTCGTTTGGCAAACGAAACGAGCACCTAAGTCCGCAATGAGATAAAGTAAAGTTATTTAAGTAAGTAAATAAGTAGGTAGGTAGGTAGGTAGGTAGGTAGGTACGTAGGTAAGTAAGTGAGGTACATAGATAGGTAAATGAATACTTACTTTCGCCTACAATACAAATTAAAATCAATAATAAGCAAAGGCAAAACATACATGTCGTGCAGTTTATGGGACTGCATGTAGCTATGATTTAAGAAAGAGATTACTTAGTTATTAATTTAGTTAGTTAGTTACTTACGTATATAGGTATGTATGTATGTATGTATGTCACGTCATATTTATTTAATTGAATATAGGTACCTGTTTATATATGGTTACTAGGTATATTATTTTATTTATTTATTTATTTATTTAATTTTCACTAACAATGACTGACGCATAAGCGTTACCCCCGCCTCGTCATCGCTCCCCTCCCGGTCACCCACCCCCACTACTCGAGCGCGATCTACACTCTAACTTAGGAGCGCTGTGATTGGTCCGCCGCTGTGTGTAGTTCCTCCGCGCTTGCCACAACTGCGCGCCCCGAGAGCCGTCTATAAATATGACTGTTGGCCTGGTGTGATGTTTTATACTGCGACTGAACTCCGTTTCGATAGCACGTGTTCTCATCTATTTCCAAAATGCCGCCCAAAACAAGTGGTAAAGCCGCCAAGAAGTCTGGCAAAGCCCAGAAGAACATCTCCAAGACCGACAAGAAGAAGAAGAAGCACAAGAGGAAGGAGAGTTACGCCATCTACATCTACAAGGTCTTGAAGCAGGTGCACCCCGACACCGGTATCTCCAGCAAGGCCATGTCGATCATGAACTCGTTCGTGAACGACATCTTCGAGCGTATCGCCGCCGAAGCCTCCCGTCTCGCCCACTACAACAAGAGGTCCACCATCACGTCCAGGGAGGTGCAGACGTCCGTCAGGCTCCTGCTGCCCGGTGAACTCGCCAAGCACGCCGTCAGTGAAGGCACCAAGGCCGTCACCAAATACACCAGCTCCAAGTGAGCGGTCGGCAGCCGCCCAGTGCCGCCGACGCTCCGTCCAACGCCGCGCGCCTCGTGTGTTCAGTGCATAACCCAGTGTGCGTTCGTTCAGTGTGTCTCGTTTGAAGCGGTGCCCGTTAATCGTGTTAGTGTCGTCGTAATGTGCATATATACATACAGGTACATTTATGTATTTGTCTGTTATGTATGTACGTACGAGACGCGCATGATGCACGTGTCGCGACAAACTGATCACGTCGAGCGTCTCTGGATGCGCTCTCACACCGTAGGCGCCGGCAGGAGAAATAACAAAAGGCCCTTTTCAGGGCCACAAATATGTTCATGTGATAAATTCACGTTTCTTAAATTCGATGTCAGTCAAAACGTTCGTTACCTACTCTACTACACACATACATACATACCTACCTACCTACCTACATACTTACTTACTTACTTCAAAAGTTAAAGTGCCTATTATTAGACACTATCTACTGTTCATCACAGAGGAATGATGTTTATGATGATGACATATCATAATATAACACAATAAATAGCATATAGTACCTACCTGCTTATCTACCTACCGATAATGCCATAGAAACAAACATACATACCCATCGATAGAGAAGAGTTCTGTTAGGTACTTTAATTTCTACCTACTTGAAAGATTGGTATAATACAAATATTATATGCGTTTCTAAAATGATTTTTATTACTTACTTACTTACCTACCTACCTACCTACCTACCTACCTACCTACCTACCTACCTACCTACCTACCTACCTACCTAGCATCATTATTTTAAGTATGTGGATTTAGGTAGGTACCAAAATCCACATACTTAAAATATGATGCTGTGTCTTAATCATATCAATAATAATTATTATTTGGTACCACATTTAATAAAATATTTGTATCCACGGTGTATATTTTTTTTTTTTTTTTTTCTTCTTTTTTGACTGTTTGATTTCTAATTTCTTACAAAGTGTAACTAAACTATCGTGCTGGCTAGACTAACATTTGAATGTGATTTTGCGTCGGCTTCAAGTTTAGTTAGATCGTGAAACACGAGGGGGCGCGCGCGATCGACTGCCCGCTACGTTGCCAATGGTATAAATAGGGCCGAAACTGACGCAACGTGTTTTATTCACTCTCGTACGTTCGAAGCGTGTAGGTCGCTTATTCGTTTGAAACAGTTACTTTGTTCAATTTATTTTCCGAATCCGTTCCGTGTTTGCAATGGCGCGTACTAAGCAGACCGCTCGTAAATCTACCGGTGGTAAGGCGCCGAGGAAACAGCTCGCCACGAAGGCTGCACGAAAGAGCGCGCCGGCCACCGGTGGCGTCAAGAAACCCCATCGCTACAGGCCCGGCACCGTCGCCCTCCGTGAGATTCGTCGCTACCAGAAGAGTACCGAGCTGCTGATCCGCAAGCTTCCGTTCCAGCGACTAGTGCGTGAGATCGCACAGGACTTCAAGACCGATCTCCGTTTCCAGAGCTCCGCTGTTATGGCTCTGCAGGAGGCCAGCGAAGCCTACCTCGTCGGTCTCTTCGAAGACACCAACCTGTGCGCGATTCACGCGAAGCGCGTCACCATCATGCCCAAGGACATCCAGTTGGCACGCAGGATCAGAGGCGAACGCGCTTAAACTGCTGCAACAGCATACGTCGCAATACACACCACCGTCCTCCACGTTGACTGCGATCGCGCAATGCAACGTGCCTGTGGCGGTGTGCCGTTTGTGACTGTGCGTTCACATAAAAGGCCCTTTTCAGGGCCACATATGTATCTGATTATTAAAAATGTTTCTTTACATCGGAAGTCATGAAAACGTTACCTACACATTAAAATAACACACACGCATTGATATATACCCACTACTTATATAATGGAAGAAGTACAGAACAATACGTACCACACTATGTAACGCACTCACTAAGTGTCTAAACCTAAGTAACGGTAGTCTGTCTAGATTGCTTTACAATTAATATACCTACACGACGAATGTAGGTAAGTACTTACCTACATATATAACAATAGGTAATAAAATTGCATACCATCGTCTGTCATTCCCTATAAATTATATCAAACCTATCGTTTATGTAGGTATCTATACAATTATTAATAATTATGACGAAACAGAGTAACCCCCCCCCCCCCCCCCCCCCATATATAATTATTATTATTATTATTAATCATCGTATGCCAAATGTTATTTATTATTTAGGTTTTTAATTCCTTATTTTTGAAGGGTTGCTCGCGAATAAACACCCGTCTGCGACTGTCTTGTCTGACCAACCAACCAGCGACGAGCATCGGCTCGATTTCCCTCGCCCCGCGCCCCTCTGGCTCTCGTTGCTGCCCCGCCACCCGCAGAACACCTCGTCTGGTATAAATATAAGAGGGCCGGCGCCGATTTAAAAATCCCCAGTCACTCGTTCGCGTTGGTCGTGTGTGCGCGCATACGTGTGCCGGCTGTTCAGCAAGTTCATTATCGTACAAGTACATTAATCAGAGAAGATGACCGGTCGCGGTAAGGGAGGAAAGGGTCTGGGAAAAGGAGGAGCCAAGCGTCACAGGAAGGTACTTCGTGATAACATCCAAGGTATCACGAAGCCGGCCATCCGTCGTCTGGCTCGCAGAGGAGGCGTGAAACGTATCTCCGGTCTGATCTATGAAGAGACTCGCGGTGTGCTCAAGGTGTTCCTTGAGAACGTGATCCGCGACGCCGTCACTTACACCGAGCACGCCAAGAGGAAGACCGTCACCGCCATGGACGTCGTCTACGCTCTGAAGCGCCAGGGTCGCACCCTGTACGGTTTCGGCGGTTAAACACCTGCACTCACTCGTACGTGTACGTGTTGCCCGGCGCAACCAGCTCTAAATACCGCGTGGTGTCTCAACACCATGCGTATATAGATGCGCACATCAAAAAAGGCCCTTTTCAGGGCCGCATATGATTCGATATTATTAAAAATGTTTCTTTAACGGAGTTGTCTAAAAACGTATATACCTTTATCCTACTACCTACTAATAAGAGATTTATAAAAATAAAAAATAACCAAGTCCAACACACTGCTCACGTCGTGCGTGTTGACTGTCATAATTCGTATGTATGTTGTGTGTAAGTACGTACGTACCTACCTACCTACCTACCTACCTACCTACCTACCTAGTATATAGTATAATAAACGTAAACCTACACTAACTAAGAAATAATAAAAATTACCTACCTGCTCAATTGTTCCCGTTTCCGATGCTCGTGGTGCCGCTGCTGCTGCTACTACTACTGCTGTTGCTGCTTGCTGCGATCGTTGCCTCGGTCGTACTGCCCCTGCTGGTAGCAGTAGTAGTATCTGAAATTGAAAGAAATATACGGAGACGTTAACTAGCTGTACGTATTGTGTAGAATATGTAATTGGTACCTACCTATTCGTTTGCTCTACCCCGTCTACCGTCGTCGGTGTGCGTGTGCATGCCGTTTGTTTATGTCGTGTGATTTAGGTGGGTAGGGTGGGTACCTATCTATATCGGGTCTATGTTTACTTGTACCGTATGTTATTAATTATACTTCTACTACTAAGTTATACGTAATAGTACTACCTATCGCTGCGAACAGACCGGTACGGTACGAAAGTATATGAGTATTAGGTACTTACTAGTGGGTAGCGAGCGCGAACGCTTCTGTCTATTGTCGCGTCGCATACAGTCCGTTGTTATATTATGTTAGCTGTGAGATGCGGTAATCCCGATCTGCACAGGATGAACTCGTCGAAGGGCGCGCATTCGTCTTTTAATATTAGTATATTAAAATAGGTTGCACGTCCTGGACGGAGTCGTCCGTCCTTAACAGTTCGCCGGTCGCGGTGGGTGTTTTACGACGGTTCACTTTTAGGTCGATAATACGGTCGCAAGACTGTGTGATATCGACGAAGTCCTGTTACCACACAAGCTCGATATCCTCCTTGTTGACGCGTCGACCTCGATCGGCACTAACTATCACTTTTATAGAGAAAATAACATTTTGAACGGGACCCGACCTACGCTTCGTACGCAGTCGTCAAAATAAAACACCGCCACCGTCTAAACTCGCACGTGACGCTCCCCGGATCGGCACACCCGCATCGTCAACTTCATGACCTATCCGAAACTGTAAACACTCGCACTCCATCCGCCCGTTAACCATTAATTATATTTATTTTATTAGATACGTGTTAGTGAAAACTTTCAAGCGTTCATACGAGAAAACGGTCCCGCCCGACTGCCCGACTCCCGACTCCGACTCCGACATTAATAATAATATACGTACGGATAGGCTCGCGCCTTTTATAGTTTTCTGATACATGCGCGAGCGCGCGATTGCTCTCGGCCAATCAGAGCTTGCGGCGTTCTGGATTGGTTGATTTTAATAATAGATGAAGTAAAGGAATATTTAAGTAAAAGTATTTCAATTTTTTTAAAAAAGAATATTGTATTAAAAAATGGATGTATTTAATTTTCCTAACACCACACCTAGTTTGCATTGAGCTTTTTACTAGAACTTCTCACGAAAGTTTTTACTAGGGGATATTTGATTTCGTGTCCTACAAGCTCCGATTCCTGCATGATCCAGACCTCTCAGAGACATACCTGTCATCAAAAATGATGGTGAATGTCACCCACCAGATAATTCTGAAGGCACATAATTTTAGGATTTTCTGACACTTCTTTACGCGTCGAAGATTCATCATTACGGCATTGTACAGATCTTAAAGGGTGGGCAGACAATTGGGTCACTCCAGCATATGGGGAACAGCTTGACGAGAATCCTGGCACGTCGGGAACGAGGGTTGCATGCAGGGTCTGCAGGAGCTCCGCTGAAGACCCCAGCAAAGCCCCCGGCTCTGCAGTACCCCTGCCTGGACAAAACCATGTTCCTCCTGGAACTCCAGGTCTCCAATCACACTGGGTGTCTGATGACGTAGTATTTCGTCAGATTATGTGCGCAACGGCCTACTTGGATGTGTACTCCAGTGCACGATCGCGGTGCAGGTGGTCTTAGGATGTCAAGTAGTCGTGAGGTGGTGGAAGTATTTCTCTCCATCTGCTTTTACTTCTAGGTCTTGTTTTTGCTACTGCTGTTAGTCGCATACGCTAGTTTTAGTTGTTCGTGAATTATCCACCGAAACAGGCTCGCCTTTCATACGCGATTGCCTATCACGTCGTTCGCCATTTTTAAATTTATAAGAAAGTTTACTTAAAATAATAAATGATATACGCCGATCTCTCAACATAAATGAAAAATGTTAACGGTCGGTAAAAGATTTTACTTTGTACCCCTAGCACTACTTGCGCCCACGTAGGCGATGATAAAATAAGGCGCTATGTTCGCGTTCGGTACAGTCGAGTCGCGCACCGCACCGCACACATCGCAAACATGATGGTCGATGAGGTGTCTACGTAAGTGTTGGCAGCAGACCAGATGCTCAACACTGAAGATTCAGCAACCAGCTCAAGGACTGAAGGCCGAGTTACATGCTCACTCCACCGAGAGATGGAAGGACATCTTCAACTCTAGAGGACAGGGACCTGGACGATGCTACAACGTCATACGTCTTAGGCTGCCATCAGACGGACTGCATCCCAGTAACCATGCATGCAGTGGTACATTCGACTTCGTTCAGTCATGTCATCAACTTCCACGCGGTCGGTTGGAGTCGCGTAAAGTCGAACTCAGTACGACTGTGCAGTTGAATATATTGACTGCGCACGATTACTGTAATGCAGTCCGTCTGATGGTAGCCTTAAAAGCATACTTTGTCTCCGGTGCGCCCTCAGCGATGACCAATGCCGCATAGACCTAGGACTGTGGTGGCACGTGCCCGCCCCTTCACAGATACGACGACACGTTTGGCAGTTGCCGAGCGATCGACTGCTGCGCTGCGTGTCGCGGGTTCAATTCCCGCATGGAACAAATATTTGTTTGACCTACAGATAGCTGTTCCGGGTCTGGCTATTTATATATGTGAGTTTATATGTTTGTTATCGCACTCACGATACAGGAGAAATTCCTGGTGTAGGGGAACGTTTTTTTTTTTTTTTAAGATATACCCCGTACCAGCTCCGTTCCCACCTGCTAGAAAGAGAAGAATGTCATCTTGGGAATGACCTTCCTCTCTTTCCAGCAATCCGGGAAGAACACCCTAAAGCCGGAGAGCTTATCACTCTTATTAAGAACAATAAGTACGAAACTGATTGCGTGAATATCGATTCACACTCTCATAAACATTCCGGAGCCATAGGTAGTCCACGAGTGCATGGACTAGATGGCGAACGGTGCGCGAAAAAATCGAACCGAAACTATAAAAGAAGTATCTTAGGCCACCCACTACTTGCGCTATAGTGAAACAAGCAGGCCCGTTTTGGCGGACGGCGTTTCACTTGCCCCGACAAAAGCATCGCTGGCTGAAGGCTGACGTTCTAGCCGACAGTCTAGAGACCTAATGCTCCTTCAGCTCTCAACTAGAAGACGAAGCTCACATTTTCAAGATTCTACGGCAAAGCTCTACGTTTGCCGGGGCTGCGGGTTGTTCGAAAGAGATACCGCGCCTTCGGAACGCAAAGGGCACAAGAAGGAACATGGAAGGGTTTTAGTCAGTAAAAGTCTGACTTTCCCTCCCGTCCCGCCCATAGCGGGGGCAGTCATTTGATGATTTCCCATCGGACAACAAAAGCTCTACGTTCGACGCTGAAGTTAAACGTGGAGTCTCTCTCCTACCCGCTGAAGACCCCTATTATCCTCTGCCTCCCGTCACTCCAGATAAGGTGCACGACATCATCAAAAACCTCCAGCTCTACCAACTCGGAGTGCCAGATCCTCTCGTGCTCATCTTACGAGACTTTCTGTCAAATCGCACCTGAAGCTATCGCATTGAGGGCGCTCTGATCTCCTCCAACCCCATACGCATTCTCTCAAAATCCCTCAAGGTTCCTGACTGATATCCCCCTGCATTTTCACGATGTTCTTTAGCGACATCCCCAAGAATAAGAAAGCCCATCTGGCCCTATTCGCTGATGACACGAAGCTCCTCCAACGCCCTAACATTATCACTCTTTTTAAGGACAATGAGCACCTAACTGAATACGTGAATATCGACTCACACGCTCAGAAAAGTTCCTGAGCCATAGGTCACATCACAATGGACTAGTTCGCGAACGTCGAAATTATGAGAGAAGTATCTTAGGCAGCCCACTACTTGCGCCATAGTGGTACAGTTAGGAATGTTCCACTATGGTGCAAGTAGTGGGTAGACGGTATGTTCATTTCCTGACTGCCTATAAGAAAAAGAACTAACCTGAAGATACGAAGAACTAAGGACCCTATAGCTCGTGAAAAACAGGGGTTCAGTGGAAGCCTCAAGAACCGAACCGTTTAGCTAGAAACTTAGTCGTCGCATAGTGGTTTTTAGCGTCTTCCTCAAGAAATAATTACGGCGGGTGCCTTTCAATGTTAATCAAGCTTTCATTTGACCTCCAACTGTAGGCGTCCCCCACACTACTCGATCGACCTTTGCTGGGCTGGAGGCCCCCGAAAACGCCTAGGAGCAAAACTTTCTCCATCTCAACGATGGTGGAGAAAAAGCCAAAGGACCGGTCCCTAATTTCAGGAATTGCGACCCTGGGTGCTCTGGCATAGAGCTGAATTAACCCAAAACAGTGTTACGACCACGAACGTACAGTGGCGACCAAAAGTCCATACCCAATCTCAAAACGTATTAGGTTGACGTTTAGTTTGACTTACGACCTTTTACTTTCAAGAATAGACACATGTATCATCGTTGTGAATGTAGTTCATAATTTCAACATTTCTACATGAGACAAAATGGTCTAGCGGTTAAGCGCGCCCAGTTGACGGCGTTAATCAATGAGCCGCGAGTTCGAATCTCACATTATTTTTGTCTTTTTGTTTTTACTCAATTTGAAGAAATGAACAGAAATATAATATTCTTTAGCTTGTTCGCTTTGTTCACACATTTCGTAAATTTAAAAGGGTAGTCATAGAAAACTAATAAAGAATTTAGATTTCTGTGAGGTAGACATGAGTTTTGTGCATATTTAACTTGATTGGAATGAGCGTTGTCGTTTGGTTGTGGTTGTTGGTTAGTAACGAGTGATTTAATAGATACTCGTAGTGGTATTGTAATTATTCTCGAAACGCAGGCAAATAATATTACTGACGCGAGGACGACTATTATTGGGCTGCATAAAAGTGGTCCCAATTAATATCTTATGAAACCTGACTGAATGTGAGTATTATATTAACGAATTGTAAATTAAACTTTTATTTGAAATTTATACCTAAGATACCTAAAATTATTTGGTGGCATTTCGATTAATACTTATTATTGATTTTTAAATATATAATGACGCCAAAAAAAATGTGTATATTATGGAATTTATAAATAAATAGTTTTAATATATTAAAATTTGTTATATTAAATAAATATTATTAAATTATATAAAAAATTAAGTCACTTTAGTATTTTGTTATAAATGCCTAATATTACTTTTTTTGTTGTTTTAGAGGAATACTATTATTAGTCTCCGGAGCAAGAAATACGAGGAAGAGGATAGATAGCCTATCCTACCTACTCAACAGCGAAGTGGATTAAGTTTGGTGGTTTCGCACTGGATAACATACTGTTTACAACAACAGCTGCATGCATCATAAACCAGAAAAAATACGTTTCGTTTTTAATATGTGGGGATGGCGTGCAACAGTGCTACTTATGAAGAAGTATTAGACGGTGTTATGCAACATTTAATAACCTGGATGTTTTAGTTTTAATAATTAGACGGTGTAACTAAATATTTAGTCATAATTATATTATATATTCGTAGATAGTTATTTAATGATCTTAAATTGAGGTTTAGTTTCAATCTTCTTTTCATCAAGAAAACGAATTATTAAACTATTACCTCACTAAGTTTATTGTGACGTTACATAAAAAAAACCTGTTCATAAAGTCTGAATTATAGTTTAGTTTTCAATTAACTCTGCTGAATACCAATTCAGAAACTTAATACGTGAGCATCACCAAATTTATTTGTGTTATTAAAATATCCTTCTCTTATTATGTTATTATGAATTTTATTGACTAAGTGGGTATTCAACAAAAAATCTTATGAACAGTTACAAGAGAACTTCTTTTATTTCGGTAGGAATGTGACGTTACAATTCTCATAAGTTTGTTAATTTTAAAAATAAATTTTTGTTATCACACAGCACGCCTTTTTTTCCTACTTCCAATTACAAAAAGTTAAAATAAAATCACATAAAAAGTTAAATAAATAATACAATAACTAATATTTGCTTCTTATAAAAAATAAATAACAAGCATGAATACGTAATAATTCAACATAAACCTAAAAAGATTTTGCCTAACATTATTATGGTTTCAAGAAACAAAAAACAGCCACACATAGTATAAGATTTGAACTCGGAATTCAATGATCGTAAACCCTTTCTTATCCAAACCAGCTGCCAGGCCATGTTATAATTATGCGAAATTTAGCAATGCAATGGTAAGAATACGTCGCGCGTCGGGTAGGACTCGTACGGTAAACAGAAATATAATGCCATTTCGCGTAGTGCGACGATGGTTCATTAGTGTGTGTTATCTGTGGAATGTTGAGGTTGAGACATCACTCGTAAACACACATGCGCACGCGCTGACTGGATCGCGCCCGTGTTCATAGGAAAGTGAACCTTAGCGTGGGTATGCAATTCTGAGCGCTTACTGTACATCGCGTCCTGGTTTAGGTTTTGTTAAGGCACTACTGGAAACGCCAGTTCAGCAGCCAAAAACCTGTGGCTTTAAATTCGTTCCTAAATAATCAAGATCCAATCCATCCTGACGTGTTATTCGGAGGGGCCACTAAGGGCCGATGCCTGCCGGGGCTGCGGGTTGTTCGAAAGAGATACCGCGCCCTCGGAACGCAAATGGCATAAGAAGGAACATGGATGGGTTTTAGTCAGTAAAAGTCTGACACACACACACAGTCTGACACATTTCATGATTTCCCATCGGTATATAAAAAATCCTGTCGTCTTGCTGTCCTCACCCATAGACGCCCATAACCCAAAGATTTTTTCTCTGTCTCTAAGAAGGGTGTCAGCTGCTTAACTGGACTTTCCTGTACTGGTGTGGTGTCTTAAAATTTAAGATCTCCCGTCAGGGCTTGGGACTGATAAAGTACTGGCGACGTCAGCAAGACAGGCTGGATCGGATTCAAATTCAAATTCAAAGCTTTTAATTCGTTTCAATTTATTTTGAAACGAATTAAAAGCTACAGGTTCAGCAGCACAGGATACCTCGAGCAAGGATCAAGGTGGGGTATAAACGAGTCATGAACTTATGTTTGTTTGTATGTTATGTATGTATGTATTATTATATTTTATCTTGGACGCCCTAGAAAGACCTACCCTAACCTTACTGGTGAGGTTGTTCAGAAAGGTCAGAGCGCACCTGACCTTTCTGATATCATTAAATTTAACTCAATTGTTTTATATTTATTATTTCATTTAATTTAGTTGAATTGGTTTGTTTTTATTTTTTCATAAAATTTAATGATCTCAATTTTATGACCCTAATTATAATTTATATCCATATAAGTATTTAATTAATAACAATGTTTCTAATAATAATATTACATTTTATAATTTGTTTTCTTATATTGCAAATTATATATTATATCTAAAATAATATTGTATGTTGTAAATTTTATAAAATTTTAGGTTTAAGATAATATTAATTTTAAGTTGCTGTGCAGTAACAGGGTCCATTATGTACTTAGCTAAAAGCTTGTTGTAATATCTTGAACACATATGGAATGCAAATAAATACTTGAATACTTATTACACTAGCAGCCTTTCTTAAAAAAATAACGCTAAATAATACTTAGCTACTTGTCAATTGACTAACTCTTAAATCATTGACTAAAAATCAATTGACTAACTCTTAAATGTACTAGCTAAGTGACAGAAAATTTAAAACAGCGGCGACCCGTCAGCGTCATTTTTATAAGTAAGACCCTGGAAGCGCAATCTAATGCGAAACAATGAGCTCAATTAATAAATATGCAGTGTACCTGACAATGTTAAGCGGCGCTCCTGCACGCACGAGTCCCGCGGCGCTCGCAGCCCCGCTGTACCGGCGCTGTGCCGTAAGAGCTGCGTGGCATCACCGGAACAGTTGCCGTATGGCCGGAACCCTGAAATAGTCGGCCGGATTGCTGGATCACCTAGCAACAACCTTTCTTTTTTTCTTTCTTTCTTTCTTCCTTCTTTACCCTTTCGGATATATTCGAGATCGAATTAATAACCATCACGCCTGTATTCCCCGAAGGGTTAGGCAGAGGTGTACCAATGTACACCCACAGTTCGCCGGTATATTTAGGTCCCATGTAATAGGGGGCGAGCCTATTGCCATTAACCGGGCACAAATCCAAACTCCGAGCTGCTACTGAGAATTTCATAGAAAAACCCAATAACACTTTTGCTCGACCTGGGAATCGAACCCGGGACCCCTTGCACAGCAGTCGCACCTGCGACCACGAGACCAACGGGGCGGGGTAACGGGGCGAGATCGAATTACTGATTCCAAAAAAATTGCTGATGTGATGTGTCACTAATTAAATGAAGACTTAACCTTTTTCAGTCCGCGGCACACTTACAAGTTCAGAAATTAGTCTTTCGCGTACTTCCCTCCTATAATAGCAAGAATTTTCATGTAATGTAATTTTAATAGA
Organism: Caradrina clavipalpis; assembly: GCA_932526535.1. Taxonomy (NCBI): domain Eukaryota; kingdom Metazoa; phylum Arthropoda; class Insecta; order Lepidoptera; family Noctuidae; genus Caradrina; species Caradrina clavipalpis. The sequence continues at coordinate 3,430,327 of OW052115.1, forward strand.
AAATTGATCGTAGTTTTTTATATCGTATTACCCATTACTGGGTTGTGGTGGTCTGATAGGCAGTCGCTCCATGTAAAATACTGTCAATATTCAGCTGCATCCGGTTCGACTGGAAGCCGACCCCAACATAGTTGGGAAAAGGTTAGGCAGATGTTGATGATCGTAGTTTTTTATATACATTTTGTTATTTTTTTTTTGAAGTTCAGACTTCAGAGGTGCGCCTCGCGTTGCCCCTATGTACAGTCAGCAAAAGAGATAAGTAACCAGGGTCCGATAATGAAATCAAAGTTTTACAAAAACTGATAGAAGTTTTTGAATGAATTTCATTGTAATTAATAGAAAATAAACAGTTTATTAATTAAATTAAATTTCATTTTAAAACGAACACCGGTTTGAAAGTCATTTTTAACTATATTAGACGGTCCGGTTACTGATCTCTTTTGTTCACCGTACTTTCCACGGCTCTTCGGCGCCTAGGTTGAGAAGTTCTGGTCTATTTGATTTTGAAATTGGCTAATGTACCTTTTATTTAATTAGCTCTTTAATTTTGACCTTCTAGTCAGTATCTGCATCTATCATTTTGCTATTATTTACGTATCTAAACACTGGAAGCGCAACCTAATGCAATACAATGAACTGAGTTAATGAATATGCAGTATACCTGTCAATGTTAAGCGGCGCTCCTGCACGTAGTCACACGCACGACTCGAACCCGCTGCGCCGTCTGAGCTGCGAGGCATCACCGGAACAGTTGCCGTATGGCCGGAACCCTGAAATAGTCAGCCGGATTGCTGGATCACCGAGCAACGTAATGTGCGCCCAGTTTTCGCACATGCGTGAAATTTTAAGAGATTTCCATCAATTTTTGGAAGGTGTTTCCCCACCTTGTTTCCATTTAATTCATTTGCACTAACCGTTTTCAATCTTCTTTTATAATGCACACTGCAAAGGAGTGGAACTCTCTATCTCTATTTCCGAACGCTTTCAACCCTAACCTCTTCAAAGTTACAGTGAACAGGCTTCTTCTGGGTAAGCTCACTCCATCGTAGACTTTGTCTATGTCACTTTTGACTAAGACTAAAGTCAAGAGCTTACCAATCTCGAATAAGAAATAAAAAAAGGTGTATGGTAGGCAATTTTACCCCGTTGAATGCATGAGAACAATTAATTTGTTCATCGACACTTTTAGCCTTATTTATCTGTGACGGGGTAGCCTTAGCCTCAATCAAATCTGGAGCTACAGAGAGAGCAGAGTAGAATTGACACTCTGTGGCCTCTCTTTTGTCTAATTGTTCATCTACATCGGAACACACTGATTCCATTTCTGACAATAACTCGTCAAAAGTTTTTAACAAATCTTGAAATTTAGCTAATCTCAATGAAAGCTCTATAGTTTGTACACTTGTAACATCACTAGACTTCACCTTTTGAATAGTACTTATATACATACATACATACATAAACTCACACCTTTTTCCCATAGGGGTAGGCAGAAACCACAAAACGCCACCTGCTACGATCCTTACATACTACTTTCGCCTCGTCCACGTTCATACATCTGGTCATACAAGCACGCCGGTTACGAGTACTACACACCCGACCTTTCTGAAGAACCTCACCAATAAGGTCATGGTAGGTCTGTCTAGGGCGTCCCTTCCCTGCGTTGCCTCTCACATCTGCCACATAAATCCCTTTTGTTAGTCGCCTAGTACTTAGATAGCCTATGAATTTAGCTAATCTACCTTTTATAGTGCCCAATGTGCCGCCGGAACCCGCTGTGCCCTCTGAGCTGCGTGGCATCACCGGAACAGTTGCCGTATGGCCGGAACCCTGAAATAGTCAGCCGGATTGCTGGATCACCTAGCAACGAAATGTGCCAAAGAACTTCCAAGCCAAAAACACTTCTTTGTGTTCCTAACCAAATTAAAGAACTTCCAATAGTCCGTTTCAGAAAAACTTTACGTAAATGTTTAATTGAGAATTCCTTCTATACTGTAAAAGGCTTCCTACAGTGTAAATTTAAATGATATACTAACACCATCACGCCTGTATTCCCCGAAGGGTTAGGCAGAGGTGTACTAATGTACACCCACAGTTCACCGGTATATTTAGGTCCCATGTGATAGGGGGCGAGCCTATTGCCATTTACCGGGCACAAATCCAAACTCCGAGCTACTACTGAGAATTTCATAGAAAATTCCAATAACACTTTTTGCTCGACCTGGGAATCGAACCCAAGACCTCTTGCGTAGTATCCGCCCTTAAGACCACTAGGCCAACAAGGCAGTCAAGAACAAAAAATCAAGAAATGATATAGTCGTCCGAAAATTTGCATGTCATTATGTTATGATTAAGTATGTTAAGCTGCTATTATAATACAATATAAGAACTTTTGTAACCATATTTTTTTTGGGACAAGCCCGCCACACTGTTCCCAAACCACTGCAACTCCTGTAAGCCAGAATCAACAGTGGCGACCACAAGAAAAGCGCCGAGACAATGAAGCTCGACGAGTCCCAGAGAAACGATTCAACTGTCTTGGATCCCGCAACGAAATTAATCAGAAAAGATTAGCGGAGCAGTAAGATAAATATAATTTCCACTTCCCTCCAAACAAGCAGGAGACAGAACAGAATGAGGCCAATAGGCACAAAGGGATTTGTAACCATGTTTATCTGCAAATAAATTGATTTGATTTGAGCGTACCAACTTTAGACCAACTTAACATGCTTTCCGAGGTACGGAGGTGTCACACCACCAACTTCCAAACTCCAAGCTGCTACTGAGAAATTCCTAAAGGAAAAACCCAATAACACTTTTTGCCCGACCTGGGAATCGAACCCGGGACCCCATGCTCAGCAGTCGCGCTTGCGACCACGAGACCAACGGGGCAGGGCACGTGCAACATAACCTAGCAGTTTAGCAACTTTACGCCCTTGCCACTACACGTGGCGATGAACCGTCAGGGGCCCGAACAGCAAGCCGCCCACCGTCCTACAGAGCGAGGACACACAAGGATCGAGATTAATGAGCAAGTACCAATGTGACTTTTTCTAATTCATATTTACTTTCTAAGTTTATCTTCGACATCACTGACATCGGTAACCACGTCAGAGGCCCTTAAAGAGGTTTCGAAACTTTGACACTAGGCCCTAGGGTATGTGGGGTCGTTAGATCTTGCTGCCCTCACGTTAAAGAAGAAGAATGAGCAAGGACATAAGACAGGATCAGGGTACTTACTCTCCTGGGCTTGGTCTTCGGCTGGACTCGCCATGTTCATCAGGCTCCCGAAGAACCGCGTCCTTCTTCCGCTCGCTCGATCCGGTTCCACAGCACGCCAGATTGGATGGCTGCGGCACTGGCTTCATGAGGCGTAGCGACGTTTCTTGAGTTCTTGACGACGCGATGACGACGTTTCATGTAAAATTTGGCTAGACGCCTATTGCAGGTATATTATTATAAATGCGAAAGTTTTTGAGGATGGATGCGTTGACGGACGGACGGATGGATGGACGGATCATGACTGACTGACTGACTGACTGACGGGTGGATGGATAGATGGATGGACGGATGGAACGATGGACGGATGGACGGATGGAAGGTAGGATGGACAGATGGAAGGATGGATGGATGGATGGATGGAAGGACGGACGGATGGAAGGACGGACGGATGGAAGGATGGATGGATGGATGGACGAATGGACGGATCATGACTGACGGATGGACGGATGGAAGGATAGACGAATGGTAGGATGGATGAATGGGCGGATCATGACAGACGGATGGATGGACGAATGGACGGATGTAGTGTGGAATAACACATAAGATACTTTCAAAACCGGAAAAACGCAAAGTTCCCGAACAATAATTATACCAATTTTGACGCGGATGAATTCGCGGGCAGAAGCTAGCGGAATATAGAAGATTGCGGAACTGTTGAATGTTTAACGAAAAGGTAGAGGGAATAGTCTTCGGGAAGACGTCTTGTAGACTTCTTTCTTCCAGACACCAGAATACCGCAGAGGAAAATATTCAAGCCGAGGATTTGCAGTTAAAACGACTGCAATAACACACTGCACACTGTAATGACAGAGGGACTGTAAGTTTGCAGTACGTTTGTCTAGATAGAGCCTTAGTGAAGTGACTTCTAATCGCGATACAAAGCTTTACGACTGTGTAGCGCCTACCAAAAAGTCTGTAGCAATATTTAGTGTTTATGTTTAAAAGCAAAAGGAAATAACAAGGCGCAAGCGTGTATGTATAATTTTTAAACATTCGTAAAGATTGAATGGAGAAAATACATTATTCCATACCCCTGTATTTTAAATCCTAACTATCCTAACTAATGTTATAAATGCAAAAGTAAGCTTGTTTATTAGTTTTTTACATTTTCACGCCTAAACCATTGAACCGATCATCCTGAAATTTTGCATTTTTACGTTATCAGGTGTACAGAAACGGACATAGGGTACGACCAGCAACAAAATTTGATCAATAACGTTACTTTTACATATCATTATAATAAACACGAAAAAATACAATTCACTGCTATTCTGAATTTTACCGTGACTCACCCCTTCTGTTGGTATCAGTGCTGAAATAAGAGAAGTGATGGCCGCCACCCTTTAAAATTGACATACACCGCCACCAAGTTGTCATTGAAAACTTCTGTAATCGGCAAGAAATCAACGCGACTCTACCGTCCTTGGGGCAGAGTCACTGGAGCCTCCTGCCTTGGCCGGACTAGTCGACCCCTCAATGGCCACCACGGTTTTCTTTTCAGGACATGCTAGCTAGTAAAACCGCCTCCACAAATAAGATATCGTCTCCTTTAACACGTTCAGTGCTGCGGGTTGTTCGAAAGAGATACCGCGCCCCCGGAACGCAAAGGGCACATGAAGGAACATAGACGGGTTTTAGTCAGTAAAAGTCTGACACTCCCTCCCGCCCCGCCCAGGGCGAGGGAAGTTATTTGATGATTTCCCGTCTATAAAAAAAAAAAAAAAAAAACACGTTCAGTGCCACCGACTCGCCCGGAGAGTCCACATAAATTTTATTCCAGCGCCGTAGACTCGCCCCCCGAGTTCAATGTTTTTGCTATTTTTTTCAACGTAATATGTAGGCGGCACCCGAGGAAACATCGTGAAAATCGTAGTGGTAATGAAAGTGTTAAAAGGAGAGACAACGGTTCTCTAACTGGAGATGACAGGGTTTTTTAAACTATTTTAGTTGGGTCTTCCATGCGATTCCTACAAGCAGCGAGGGAACTATGTCAAAATGCCCACCTGCATGAGAGGACTAAGGCCGCTTTCACATTTATTTAGGCGACTTTAGCAGCGCGGCTGTCGCGCGACTGTCGCCCCGTCAGAATTTCATAATAAAAAAACAGAGGAGCTGTCGCCCACAGCAAGCATCTATTTTTAAAATGAAGTATACTAACCTAAACTTTGATCTGTTCTTGTAATTGAAGGAATGTACTTCTGCCGCGCTGCTAACGTCCTAATGTGAAAACGGCCTAAAATACTATCCGATTTATCCAGGTTCAAAAATGTTTTTGTTTGTCCTACTCGCCGCTAGATGTCTCTGTATATCGAGATTTTGCACTGTATACTATTTAATCGGGATTTTATTTATGTAATCAGATAATACATTACGGAATATTCTATTTAATCGGTCAGTAAAAAGTGTGTAAATGTTTCAAAAACTTAAAAACAAACGGGTAGACGCTACACGCGACTGCTTTTTGCTACTCCCCGCTAGATGTCGCCGTTTGTCGAGATTGCTATTCAATCGTGATTTTCTTTAAATAATCAGATAATACGGAATATTCTAGGATTTTAAAGATTTTAGTCAGTAAAAAGTTAAAATTAATAATAGTTTGTTTATGTTAACCGTATGTTATGTGTGTTAGCTGTGCCCTAACATGGTGTACGGGGTACACAACTCTACTTTAGCATTAAGCTTTTTGTAACATCATATTTACGGTGTGAAAATAAATAAATTTGAATAAAATCTTATTGATGTAACGAGTTTAAGATTTAGCCAACTGATTACAGAACATTTATTTGATGCGCGCTTGTGGCACCGTCCGCCATTTTGTTGTGACAACAAAACATAATCAATATTAAACATTTAAATTCTGATGATCTCCACTGTTTCTAAAACATATTTATTTAATAGTATGTTTTTTTTAAACAGAACAAATAAATTAAAATAATTAAGCAGTTATACATTTCGTTAGTTATACTTGCAGTAAAAATAAACTGCGCCCTGTCATGTGTTCGCGCGCTTTTAATACCGGCCGCCATTTTGTTGTGCAAACTATTTGCCATGACACGAAACTGACGAAACTTATTAAAACTTTTATTTAACTTTCTTTACAAATGCCTAGAAGTACATAACTAATTTGTATTATTATCTTGTGTTTGTAGTATGGCATATTTAATAACTATAACTAGGTACCTACAGAGAATTCTAAATAATAATTAAGTACTTACTAAAGAAAAATGTGCCTACATGGGTATGATACTCAAAATATTTTATACTTAACCAACAAGATCTATATTGTTTGACAATATCCCTTTAAAAAAAAATACCATCACGCCTGTATTCCCCGAAGGGTTAGGCAGAGGTGTACCAATGTACACCCACAGTTCGCCGATATATTTAGGTCCCATGTAATAGGGGGCGAGCCTATTGCCGTTAACCGGGCACAAATCCAAACTCCGAGCTGCAACTGAGCATTTCATAGAAAAACCCAAAAATATCTTTTGCTTGACCTGGGATTCGAACCCAGGACCTCTAGCGTAGCAGTCGCGCTTAGGACCACTAGGCTAACGAGGCAGTTAAACTACATAAATCGAAATAAATTAAAATGACTGCGTCGGCGGATGGTGTAGCCGCGGCCGAATTTTGGGTCAAACATAATATTTAAAATCTATTATTATTCTATAAATAGTATTTATTTAATATTCTATTATTTGCCATCGATACGCTAAGAAGAAGAATTAAAATAATTCAGTTATTATAATTTCGTTAGTTAGATATACTTTCAGTAAAAAAAAAAACAGCGCTGTGCCATAATTATGTTCGCGCGCTTTTAACAACGGCCGCCATTTTGTTGTGCAAACGTTTTGACACGACACGAAACTTATAAGAGCTATTATTTAACTTTCTTTTTAAATACCTACATATACTTATTTGCATCTTGCGTTTGTACTATGGAATATTTAATAACTGCCTACAGTGAGTTTTACATGAAATTAAGAAAAATGTGCTTCCATGGGTATGATACTTACTCAAAATAGTTTCTAACTAGAAACGGATATCTTTAATTTAAAACAAGTACCAAGAATAATACAAAATATACCCTACAGCAATTAAAATAAAGTTGTTTTATAATTACTTAGCGATATTACGCAAATATTTGCCAAAGTAAGAAATAAACAGTGCCGCGCTCTCCGTTCGCGCGCTTTTAACACTGGCCGCCATTTTGTTGTGCAACTATTTGGTGCGAATGATTTGACGCGACACGAAACTTAGTAAAAGCCTTTATTTAACTTTCCCTATATTCCTCTAAAATATGCAAGTGTGTATACAGGTTAAGATGATATTTGGCACACAGATAATGTTCAGCTGTAATAGGACAATTAAATACCTACATTATTTTAAATTTAAATATAATGACAAAATCATTTAAGAATAGAAATAAAAAACAAATTTATTCAATATACACACACACACCATCATGCATGTCCTGCCAGAAGAGTTAGGTAGAGGTGTACCAATGTACACCTACAGTTCGTCGGTATATCTAGGTCCTATGTAATAGGAGGCGAGCCTATTCTAACTTCGAGCTGCTACAGAGAAAAAAAATAAAAATATACCATCACGCCTGTATTCCCCGAAGGGTTAGGCAGAGGTGTACCAATGTACACCTGCAGTTCGCTGGTATATTTAGGTCCCATGTAATAGGGGGCGAGCCTATTGCCATTAACCGGGCACAAATCCAAACTCCGAGCTGCTACTGAGAATTTCATAGGACCCAAACCCAATAACATTTGATCGTCATGGGAATCGAACCCTAGACCTCTAGCGTACCAGTTGCGCGTAACACCAATAGGCTAGCGAAGCAGTTAAATAAATATCTACCTAATAATTAATAAAATAAACAAAAAGACATCAACACGAAATGATCCACTAAAAATAATGAAATTACAAAGAGAAATTATGTCTACAAATAACTACATAGTTCATACAAAATAGTCACTTACCAGTATCCATCCGTGATATAGCAGACAGCACTCACTACACTCACTAGCTCTCACTAGGCACTTCACTAACACACTACTAACACTTATTTACATTGCAGAACAAAATATACTAGCATTTGAATACTAAAGCACAAATTATTACATTTACCTAAAAAGCACATTAAAAATAACAGTCTACTCAAAAAAGCCTTCATAGAGGAGCACCATATTAATATACCTATTGCAAATAGAGTAAACTACACTTATTTATTTATTAAAAAACCAACTTAAATCACAGTAACTTCTACATGCTAGCGTACTTTTGAAATAAACTTGACACTCGTGTGGTAAGACAACCACTCACCGCGACGGCTCTCGCAAGACTGACTCGTCCGTTGACATCATACTCGCGTATTTAGAAAAAAAAAAATCTTGAAGGTTAACGCACACATATCAAAAACAGAAACAAATATTTATATGGCGTCAGAGGTCTGAGGTGACAAAGACAAAGTCGTAGATGCAACAAGCTTACCCAGAAGAAGCCTAATTTGATAACCTACAGTAAAAATAAGCATTGCCGCTATTTAAATAAAATCTTATTGATGTAACGAGTTTAAGATTTAGCCAACTGATTACAGAACATTTTTTTGATGCGCGCTTGTGGCACGGTCCGCCATTTTGTTGTGACAACAAGACATAATCAATATTAAACATTTAAATTCTGATGATCTCCACTGTTTCTAAAACATATTTATTTAATAGTAGGTATGTTTTTTTAAACAGAACAAATAAATTAAAATAATTAAGCAGTTATACTTTTCGTTGGTTATACTTTCAGTAAAAATAAACTGCGCCCTGTCATAATGTTCGCGCGCTTTTAATACCGGCCGCCATTTTGTTGAGCAAACTATTTTCCATGACACGAAACTTATTAAAACTTTTATTTAACTTTCTTTACAAATGCCTAGAAGTACATAACTAATTTGTATTATTATCTTGTGTTTGTAGTATGGAATATTTAATAACTATAACTACCTACAGAGAATTCTAAATAATACTTAAGTACTAAAGAAAAATGTGCCTACATGGGTATGATACTCAAAATATTTTATAACCAACAAGGAATATCTATATTGTTTGACAATATCCTTTTGAAAAAAAAATACCATCACGCCTGTATTCCCCGAAGGGTTAGGCAGAGGTGTACCAATGTACACCCAAAGTTCGCCGATATATTTAGGTCCCATGTAATAGGGGGCGAGCCTATTGCCGTTAACCGGGCACAAATCCAAACTCCGAGCTGCTACTGAGCATTTCATAGAAAAACCCAAAAATATCTTTTGCTCGACCTGGGAATCGAACCCAGGACCTCTAGCGTAGCAGTCGTACAATAGAATTCTTTTAAAATTGCATAACAAGCTGATCACATAATGTGAAACAAATACACAAAAAAAACAAACAGACAAGACACAAATACACAAAAATACTTATTGAATATAAATGATCTTTTGATCAGAACATACTACATACCTACATCGAAATAAATTAAAATGACTGCGTCGGCGGATGGTGTACCCGCGGCCGAATTTTGGGTCAAACATATTATTATTATTCTATAAATTCTATTTAATTAATATTCTATTATTTGCCATCGATACGCTAAGAAGAAGAATTAAAATAATTAAGTTGTTATAATTTCGTTACTTATACTTTCAGTAAAAAAAAAACAACGTCGTGCTATATGTTCGCGCGCTTTTAGTACCGGCCGCCATTTTGTTGTGCAAACGTTTTGACACGACATGAAACTTATAAGAGCTATTATTTAACTTTCTTTTTAAATATCTACAAGAACTTTATTTGTATTAATATCTTGCGTTTGTAGTATACTTATGGAATATTTATTAACTGCCTACAGCGAGTTTTACAATAAATGAAGAAAAATGTGCCTACATGGGTATGTTACTTAATATATTTTGTAAGCAACAAGGGATATCTTTAATTTAATATAAGTACCTACCACAAATAATACAAAATATACCCTACAGCAATTAAAATAAAGTTGTTTTATAATTACTTAGCGATATTACGCAAATATTTGCCAGCGTAATAAATAAACAGTGCCGCGCTCTCCGTTCGCGCGCTTTTAACACCGGCCGCCATTTTGTTGTGCAACTATTTGGTGCGAATGATTTGACGCGACACGAGACTTAGTAAAAGCCTTTATTCAACTTTCCTTATAAATTCCTCAAAAATATTAAATACCTACATTATTTTAAACTAGCTTCTGCCCGCGACTTCGCGTCACAGTTGATGTGTTATCCTACGGGTACCGTACATTTTCCCGGGATAAAAAGTAGCCTATGTGTTATTCCAGACTATAATCTATCTTTGTGCCAAATTTCATCCAGATCCATTCAGCCGTTTAAGCGTGAAAGAGTAACAAACATCCATACATCCATACATCCATACATACATACAAACTTTCGCCTTTATAATAGTAGTAGGATTTAAATATACTTAATGACAAAATCCTTTAAGAATAGAAATAAAAAACAATTTTATTTAATATACACACACACACACACCCTTGTTTGTACAGACACCCTTACGAGGACCTTGTATGTACTTGTACGAACCGAGGACCCTCCAAAAAACTGGTTTAAATACGTCGCAGGCCTTTTTCAATAAGATAGAAAGGGAGAGGTGAGTAAATCTATTGTAATGAGCGCATCGAGATAGTGCTATCTCAAAAAAATTCTATATGAATTACGGCTATCGTACCGAGGACCTGAAATACACAGCTAAATGTGACCAGCGATGCACATACGAGGACTTTGTGTAAGTTAACCGAGGACCTCTTACGTAAGCCCTGGGACGCCCTTCCGAGGACGTACTTTCACACAATATTTCTTATTTCTTGTACGAAGCGCGGACGCTGTGTTAAACTTTATTTCACCTTACCGAGGACAGTTTTCGTGTAGAACTTGTATAAACCGAGGACTTGGAAAATCTACATACCTAAACCAATTTTTACGTTTAAGATAATTTAATAACTTATGTAGAATGTTCCGATTTATTTCTAACACACATTTTCTAAAACGAAGTACCAAGCGAGGACGAGTTTATGTCTTTACGTTTTTCGGTGCTTCCCAAAGAGAGGCTTAAAATAATTACTTATAGAAAGAGAGTCTTCGTACAAGCTCTTTCCGCGCTAACAAATATGCCATACGCATAAGGATTATCTAGTGATCCAGTCACCAGTCAGTCTCGACCAGTTTGAGCTGATGCTGCAGCCAGGTCGTTTCTTCATGAGGGAACTCTTCAAAATTGGTTGATAGGGTCGTCTTGATATTTGGCATATGCGTTAGGTTTACATAGTATAACAAATATAATAACGAAATTTTGCTGATGCTGCAGCCAAAGTCGTTTCTTCATGAGGGAACTCCTCAACAGTTGGTAGCACCGTCTTCAAATTTGGCATACGCGTTAGGATTACATAGCCTAACAAATATAATAACCAAATTGTGCTGATGCTGCAGCCAGGGTGGTTTCTTCATGAGGAAACTCCTCAACAGTTTATAGCATCGTCTTCAAATTTAGCATACGCGTTAGGTTTACATAGTATAACAAATATTACAATCAAATTGTGCTGAAGCTGCAGCCAGGTTGGTTTCTTCATGAAGGAACTCTTCAAAAGTTGATAGGGTCGTCTTGATATTTGGTATATGCGTTAGGTTTACATAGTATAATAAATATAATAACAAAATTGTGCTGAAGCTGCAGCCAGGGTGGTTTCTTCATGAGGGAACTCCTCAACAGTTCATAGCATCGTCTTCAAGTTAAACATACGCATTAGGTTTACATAGTACAACCAATATAATAACCAAATTGTGCTGAACCTGCAGCCAGGGTGGTTTCATCATGAGGGAACTCCTCAACAGTTTATAGCATCGTCTTTAAATTTAGCATACGCATTAGGTTTACATAGTACAACCAATATAATAGCCAAATTGTGCTGAAGCTGCAGCCAGGGTGGTTTCTTCATGAGGGAACTCCTCAACAGTTCATAGCATCGTCTTCAAGTTAAACATACGCATTAGGTTTACATAGTATAACAAATATAATGACCAAATTGTGCTGAAGCTGCAGCCAGGGTGGTTTCTTCATGAAGGAACTCCTCAACAGTTTATAGCATCGTCTTTAAATTTAGCATACGCATTATGTTTACATAGTACAACCAATATAATAACCAAATTGTGCTGAACCTGCAGCCAGGGTGGTTTCTTCATGAGGGAACTCCTCAACAGTTGGTAGCACCGTCTTCAAATTTGGCATATACGTTAAGTTAACATAGTTTAATAAATATAATAACGAAATGGTGCTGAAGCTGCAGCCAGGGTGGTTTCTTTATGAGGGAACTCCTCAACAGTTTATAGCATCGTCTTCAAATTTAGCATACGCGTTAGGTTTACATAGTACAATAAATATAATAACCAAATTGTGCTGAAGCTGCAGCCAGGGTGGTTTCTTCATGAGGGAACTCCTCAACAGTTTATAGCATCGTCTTCAAATTTAGCATACGCGTTAGGTTTACATAGTACAACAAATATAATAACCAAATTGTGCTGAACCTGCAGCCAGGGTGGTTTCTTCATGAGGGAACTCCTCAACAGTTGGTAGCACCGTCTTCAAATTTAGCATACGCATTAGGTTTACATAGTACAACCAATATAATAACCAAATTGTGCTGAACCTGCAGCCAGGGTGGTTTCTTCATGAGGGCACTCCTCAACAGTTGGTAGCACCGTCTTCAAATTTGGCATATGCGTTAAGTTAACATAATTTAATAAATATAATAACAAAATGGTGCTGAAGCTGCAGCCAGGGTGGTTTCTTTATGAGGAAACTCCTCAACAGTTTATAGCATCGTCTTCAAATTTAGCATACGCGTTAGGTTTACATAGTACAATAAATATAATAACCAAATTGTGCTGAAGCTGCAGCCAGGGTGGTTTCTTCATGAGGGAACCCCTCAACAGTTAATAGCATCGTCTTCAAATTTAGCATACGCGTTAGGTTTACATAGTACAATAAATATAATAACCAAATTGTGCTGAAGCTGCAGCCAGGCTGGTTTCTTCATGAGGGAACTCCTCAACAGTTTATAGCATCATCTTCAAATTTAGCATACGCGTTAGGTTTACATAGTACAACAAATATAATAACCAAATTGTGCTGAACCTGCAGCCAGGGTGGTTTCTTTATGAGGGAACTCCTCAACAGTTTATAGCATCGTCTTCAAATTTAGCATACGCGTTAGGTTTACATAGTACAATAAATATAATAACCAAATTGTGCTGAAGCTGCAGCCAGGCTGGTTTTTTCATGAGGGAACTCCTCAACAGTTTATAGCATCGTCTTCAAATTTAGCATACGCGTTAGGTTTACATAGTACAACAAATATAATAACCAAATTGTGCTGAACCTGCAGCCAGGGTGGTTTCTTTATGAGGGAACTCCTCAACAGTTTATAGCATCGTCTTCAAATTTAGCATACGCGTTAGGTTTACATCGTATTATAAATATAATAACCAAATTGTGCTGAAGCTGCAACCAGGGAGGTTTCTTCAGAAAGAGAGAAAGTGAAAGGTTGACTGAATCCTTAAACAAATCTTTAGAAGCTACTCCTATGTACACGCCTGCTTAGATTACACAACATTATGATTAGCTTTTCACCATAAATTGTTGTATTGTCATGGGTGCTTAATCCGTGTGCTCTTTATGAAGAATCAAAATTAGAAATGTCTTCCTAGGTGAAATGACGGCAGCAAAATTTGAAACAATCAAAAATTACAATGAAAAATACATAACAGATAATATTAAATGACAAACTTGAGAACGACGCTATCAACTGTTGAGGAGTTCCCTCATGAAGAAACCACTCTGGCTGCAGCTTCAGCACAACTTGATTATTATATTTGTTATACTATGTAAACCTAACGCGTATGCAAAATTTGAAGACGATGCTATAAACTGTTGAGGAGTTCCCTCATGAAGAAACCACCTTGGCTGCAGCTTCAGCACAATTTGGTTATTATATTTATTAAACTATGTTAACTTAAGGCGAATGCTAAATTTGAAGACGGTGCTACCAACTGTTGAGGAGTTCCCTCATGAAGAAACCACCCTGGTTGCAGCTTCAGCACAATTTGGTTATTATATTTGTTATACTATGTAAACCTAACGCGTATGCTAAATTTGAAGACGATGCTATAAACTGTTGAGGAGTTCCCTCATGAAAAAACCACCCTGGCTGCAGGTTCAGCACAATTTGGTTATTATATTTGTTGTACTATGTAAACCTAACGCGTATGCTAAATTTGAAGACAGTGCTACCAACTGTTGAGGAGTTCCCTCATGAAGAAACCACCCTGGTTGCAGCTTCAGCACAATTTGGTTATTATATTTGTTGTACTATGTAAACCTAACGCGTATGCTAAATTTGAAGACAGTGCTACCAACTGTTGAGGAGTTCCCTCATGAAGAAACCACCCTGGTTGCAGCTTCAGCACAATTTGGTTATTATATTTGTTATACTATGTAATCCTAACGCGTATGCCAAATTTGAAGACGGTGCTACTATCTGTTGAAGAGTTCCCTTATGAAGAAACCACCCCGGCTGCAGCTTCAGCACAATTTGGTTATTATATTTGTTATACTATGTAAACCTAACGCGTATGCTAAATTTGAAGACGATGCTATAAACTGTTGAGGAGTTCCTAGTGATAGCACACTACACACGAGGGAAACTGTTAAAGCGAGGACTAAAATACACACTGTTTGGAAAATCTAGCAAACCGAGGTCTTAAATACACATTGCGTGGAAAAGCTGCCCAACCGAGGACTAAAATACACATTGTGCGGAAAAGCTGCCTAACCGAGGACTTTTGTGTTAAAGTTAACACATAGGTCCTCGTATAATACAACAAACGTGAAATGAGTGTAAAGAGGCTGTGTGTGAGGCGACAGTGGCGCCACTAGGTGGATACACAAATCGAGTGTAAGATTATGAATTTTTTTGATCAAACCGAGGTTCAGACAACTTTTTCTTATTAAGTATACAGAAAGACTCAAAATCGCTCGCAGAATACGAATCTTTGGTCAAGTCAAACCGAGGACCCTCGAAAAAGTCCTCGGTTTGAAAAGGTCCTCGGTCGTGCCTTGTGTATTCATACGCACGTCCTCGGATGGTACTTAAAACAAACACACCCTCACGCATATGCTCCCAGAAGAGTTAGGTAGAGGTGTACCGATGTACACCTATAGTTCGTCGGTATATCTAGGTCCTATGTAATAGGAGGCGAGCCTATTCTAAATTCGAGCTGCTACAGAGAATTCTGACTTACAGGAGTTGCAGTGGTTTGGGAACAGTGTGGCGGGCTTGCTACAGAGAATTTCATAGAAAACCCCAATAACATTTGATCGACATGGGAATCGAACCAAAGACCTCTAGCGTACCAGTTACGCGTAAGACCACTAGGCTAACGAAGCAGTTAATTCAATATCTGCCTAATAATTAATAAAATAAACAAAAAAACATCAACACGAAATAATCCACTAAAAATAATGAAATTACAAAGAGAAATTATGCCTAGAAAGAACTACATAGTTCATACAAATCAGTCACTTACCAGTATCCATCCGTGATATAGCAGACAGCACTCACTACACTCACTAGCTCTCACTAGGCACTTCACTAACACACTACTAACACTTATTTACACTGCAGAACAAAATATACTAGCATTTGAATACTAAAGCACAAATTATTACATTTACCTAAAAAGCACATTAAAAATAACAGTCTACTCAAAAAAGCCTTCATAGAGGAGCACCATATTATTATTCCTATTGCAAATATAGTAAACTACACTTATTTATTTATTTATTAAAAACCAATTTAAATCACAGTAACTTCTACATGCTAGCGTACTTTTAAAATAAACTTGACACTCGTGTGGTAAGACAACCACTCACCGCGACGGCTCTCGCTAGACAGACTGACTGGTCCGCTGACGTCATACTCGCGTATAGAGATGTGTTAACTCGACTTACTTACTCGAGTATTACTCGAGTTATCGAGTTGTGTTAAATTCGAGTTAACTCAAGTTGTGTTAAATTCGAGTTAACTCGAGTTAAATACTTCCTAACTCGGTAAATGAACGAAACAAGCGAAAGAGCGAGAGCGCGAAACGCTCGAAGGGATTGCGTGCAGCGCTCTTTAATACTCGAAAAAATCTGACGATGACAGGAAGTTTTCCGATCATATCAACCTGTAGTCACTCACTGTTCAAAAATATCACAATATTGCAGATTTTACGTTTGAGGTTATAATTATATTATGTTATCATTCAATTAGCGATTGTCAGTTGTAATTGTTTGTTTCTTTTTATTAAGTACTTACTATATTTTTATAAATGCTGGGACACACCAGCAAATCTCTTGTTAGGAACGTATTTTATTTTTTTATTTAAAACAAATTGTCCTAACATAGAATTGGATGGAAGAAAAAGTTAGTAAGAAATTGTTTGTAACAAATCACACTTAGTTTCTTCCTGCTAACTCGAGTTGCGTTACTCGAATTCAATTCCGAGTTATCTGAATTTCAACTCGAGTTAACTCGAGTCGTGTTTTTTCCGAGTTGGCACATCTCTAGTTGACGTCATACTCGCGTATTTAGAAAAAAAACTTAAAGGTGAACGCACACTATCCGAGTCGAACGCGTTGAACGTATCGAACTGAACGAGTTTTAGAATTCTGTTTATGAAATCTTTACTTCGCACTCTTCTCCGACTTCACCCAACTCTTGTGACGTCAGAAACAGTGTTGCCGTCGGATATATTTTCAAGTATGTACAAACCGCAGTTAATTTTTTTTAAAGTGTATACCCGAGCGCAACACTACGGCGCGTTGTTTAGGTATTGCTGGCTGAGCGATTGACAGCTACACTGCGTATCGCACGAAACAAATATTTATATGGCGTCAGAGGTCAGAGGTGACAAAGACAAAGTCGAAGATGCAACAAGCTTACCCAGAAGAAGCCTTAATTTAATTAAATCACCTCAAAAATGTTTAAGTATTACGCTTACCTACAGTAAAATAAGCATTGCCGCGCTCTCTGTTCGCGCGCTTTTAACACCGGCCGCCATTTTGTTGTGCAACTATTTCGTGCGAACGATTTGACGCGACACGGAACTTTATAATAATCTTTAATTTAACTTTCCTTATAAACTCCACTACACAATGTAGTAATAGGCAATAAATATTGAGTTTGTAGTCCTTATGTTTACTAACTACAGTGAATTCTAAATAAGATTGAATAAAAATGTACAGATCTACGCGGTTGAGACTATCAAAATATTTCATACTTAACTAAGTGATGTTTGTATTTTAAAACAAGTACCGGTTAAATTATTTGTTTTAAATTAAAATATAATGACAATTTTCTTTAAAATTGTAAAATAAGCTGATTTTAAAGTTGATATTCATATTAAATTTATTTTACTAGCAGTCTATTAAAAAAAACATAATTATAATATAATGCATCATGAATGTCGTTAACTACCCTTACAGTAAAAATCTTCACATGGCGTATTTGTCCAAATATTCAGGTTAAATAAGTAATACAAATATACCCTACAGCAATGAAAATAAAGTTGTTTTTTAATTAGCTATATTACGCAAATATTGTATAGCCTAATAAATAAACAGTGCCGTGCTCTCCGTTCGCGCGCTTTTAACACCGGCCGCCATTTTGTTGTGCAACTATTTGGTGCGAATGATTTGACTCGACACGAAACTTTGTAAAAGACTTTATTTAACTTTCCCTATAAATTCCTCTAAAATATGCAAGTGTGTATACAGATTAAGATGATATTTACAGTGAGTTTTTCATTAAATGAAAAAAACGTGCCTACATGGGTGAGAATTGTGATACTCAAAATATTTTGTAACCAACAAGGGATATCTTTAATTACTTATCTTCTTATTTATTTTATTTTTTATTTATCTACAGATAGTTGTTCCGGGCCTGGTCGTTTGTGTCTGTGAGTTTTTGTGTTTGTAAACGCACCCACGATACAGGAGAAATTTCGAGTATGGGGCAAAGTTTTTATTTAAAGAAAAGAGAAAGAAGAAGAATTTAAAAAAGTACTACAAATAATACAAAAATGTACCCAATCTATATTAAAATAAAGTAGGTAGGTACATAGTTTTTATATTAGCGATATTACGCAAATATTTACCAGCGTAATAAATAAACAGTGACGCGCTCCCCGTTCGCGCGCTTTTAACTCCGGCCGCCATTTTGTTGTGCAACTATTTGGTGCGAGTGACACGGAACTCAGTAAAAGCCTTTATTTAACTTTCCCTATAAATTCCTATAAAATATGCAAGTGTGTATGCAGATTAAGCTGATATTTGGCACACAGATACTACCAATTGATATATATTATTTAAAGTCCGGTTTATTAACAGTATGTTCACGGTGTGATGAGTACCTACACTGAAGTTTAAAAAATCTAAAGAAAATGTAAGTACTGTAAAAATGTATTGTGTGTCTAAAAAAACTATTTTAAAACAAGTAACGGTGATAATATTTTCGGTTTTACATTGAACTGTGTGTGAGAATTAGAATGTAGGTAGTTAATGTTCAGCTGTAATAAGACCATTAAATACGTACCTGCATTTTTTTTTATATACTTACTTAAGTAATTAAAAAAACCTTTAGAAATGTAAATAAAAAAATCTAAAACCCGCCTACAAAAAATTCACGTTCTAAAAAGTATGAAACAAGAAAACATTCTCATCTGAAAGCCGCTATTCTCACTTGATCGACATGGGAATCGAACCCAAGACCTCTAGCGTATCAGTCGCGCTTAGGACCACTCGCTAAAGAAGGAGTTAAATCAATATTAAAAAAAAAAATACCATCACGCCTGTATTCCCCGAAGGGTTAGGCAGAGGTGTACCAATGTACACCCACAGTTCGCCGGTATATTTAGGTCCCATGTAATAGGGGGCGAGCCTATTGCCATTAACCGGGCACAAATCCAAACTCCGAGCTGCTACTGAGAATTCCATAGAAAAACCCAATAACACTTTTTGCTCGACCTGGGAATCGAACCCGGGAAAACAACCTGAACCTGGGAAATCAATATCTACCTAATAATTAATAAAATAAACAAAAAGAAATCACAACGAAATAATCCTCTAAAAATAATGAAATTACAAAGAGAAATGATGTCTAGAAATAACTACATAGTTCATACAAAATAGTCACTTACCAGTATCCATACGTGATATAGCAGACTGCACTCACTACACTCACTAGCTCTCACTAGGCACTTCACTAACACACTCACTTTACTAACACCTATTTGCACTGCAGAACAAAATATACTAGCATTTAAATACTAAAGCACAAATTATTACATTTACCTAAAAACACATTAAAAAAAATAAGTCTACTCAAAAAAAAAAAACCTTCATAGAGGAGCACCATATTTATATTCCTATTACAAATATTGTAAACTACATGCTAGCGTACTTTTGAAATAAACTTGACACTCGTGTGGTAAGACAACCACTCACCGCGACGGCTCTCGCTAGACTGACTGTGACTGGTCCGTTGACGTCATAATACTCGCGTATTGAGAAAGAAAAAACTTAAAGATGGACGCAAACATAATAATAATATTTAAATTTTTTAGGGGGATTATTGATGATCCCGATCTGCAATGATCTGCATAATGAAATCTGCAATCTGTTTGTCCCAGACAATTACTGTCGTGGCAGAAAACACTGCCTACTGGCTGTTCCAACTTGCCGTACTATTTCACACTCCAAGTCGCCTATGCCTCGGACATTAGCCGATATATTTGCGGATGAATGGAAGATGATATTGTCAGATCGTTGAGTTTTTGTGAGAAGAATGTATGACTGAGTTAAATAAATATTTTTAAATATAGTAATTGGCTTCGGCCGTTCTATTTAAAATAAAAAATAAAATAAATAAATATCCGAGCTAAACGCGTTGAACGTATCGAACTGAACGAATTTTAGAATTCTGTTTATGAAATCTTTACTTCGCACAACTTACTTCACAAAGAGTTTTTTTTTTTTTTTTTTTATAGACGGGAAATCATCAAATAACTTCCCCCGCCCTGGGCGGGGCGGGAGGGAGTGTCAGACTTTTACTGACTAAAACCCGTCTATGTTCCTTCATGTGCCCTTTGCGTTCCGGGGGCGCGGTATCTCTTTCGAACAACCCGCAGCCCAACTTCACAAACAGTGTTACCGTCTCGGGTATATTTTCAAGTATGTACTAACCGCAGTTATTTTTTCTTAAATGTATGTACCCGAGCGCAACTCTACGACGCGTTATTTTAGATATTTATTTATTTAGGATACCCAACAAAAGATATACACAAATCATGACATAAAAACAATATTACAAAAGTATTAAGTAGGTGTACTCCTTCACTTATAGGAGATCACAGCATGCTCAATAAAGTTAACAACTACTTAGCTAACAAAGTACTAACTACCTAGTAGCAGAGTAACAAAGTGCTAGCCCTAGTAATATTGCTGGTTGAGCGATCGACAGCTACGCTGCGTATCGTGAGTTCGGTTCCCGCACAAAACAAATGTTTATTTATGGCGTCAGAGGTGACAAAGACAAAGTCGAAGATGCAACAAGCTTACCCAGAAGAAGCCTAATTTAATTAAATCTCCTCAAAAATGTATAACGCGGTGATGCTTATTTTTGCTGTAGGTAAGTAAAATACTTATTTTACTTACCTACAGCAAAAATAAGCATCACCGCGCTCTCTGTTCGCGCGCTTTTAACACCGGCCGCCATTTTGTTGTGACAACTGTTTGGTGCAAATGATTTGACGCGACACGGAACTTCATAATAATCTTTAATTTAACTTTCCTTATAAACTCCACAATATAATGTAGTAATAGGCAATAAATATTGTATTTGTAGTCCTAAATATTAACTAACTACAGTGAATTCTAAATAAGATTGAATAAAAATGTACAGATCTACGTGGTTGAGTCTACAAAATATTTCATACTTAAATAAGTGATATTTGTATTTTCAAACAAGTACCGGTGAAACTATTTGTTTTGAATTAAAATATAATGACAATTTTCTTTAAAATTGTAAAATAAGCTGATTTTAAAGTCAATTATACATATTAAATTCATTTTACTAGCAGTCTATTAAAAAAACATAAAATATATTGCGTCATGAATGTCGTTAACTACCCTTACAGTAAGTAATGGTAGCACTTCACATCGCGTATTTGTCCAAATATTCAGGTTAAATAAGTAACACAAAATATACCCTACAGCAATTAAAATAAAGTTGGTTTTTAATTAGCGATATTACGCAAATATTTGCAAGCGTAATAAATAAACAGTGCCGTGCTCTCCGTTCGCGCTTTTAACTCCGGCCGCCATTTTGTTGTGCAACTATTTGGTGCGAATGATTTGACGCGGCACGAAACTTAGTAAAAGCCTTTATTTAACTTTCCCTATCTATTCTTTTAAATATACGAGTGTGTATACAGATTAAGATGATATTTGGTACACAGATACTATCTATTGATATATTTTATATATATTTTATTTAAAGTCCGGATTTTTAGCAGTATGATCACGGTGTAATGAGTACCTACAGCGAAGTCAAAAAAACCTAAATAAAATGTATTGTGTGTCTATAATGTGAAAATTGAAAGTATTTTATTACAAAAAAAACTATATTTTGAAACAAGTAATGGTGATAAAATTTTAGGATTTACATTGAGCGGTGTGTGAGACATAGAACCTAGTTAATGTTCAGCTGTAATAGGACAAATAACCTACAATATTTTAAATTTAAATATAATGACAAAATCCTTTAAAAATATAAATAAAATCAGACACACACACCATCACGCCTGTCCTCCCAGTAGAGATAGGTAGAGGTGTACCGTGTTCCAATGTACGCCTACAGTTCGTCGGTATATCTAGGTCCCATGTAATAGGTGACGAGCCTATAGCCATTAACCGGGTACAAGTCCTAACTCTAAGCTGCTAATGAGAATGTCATACAAAAACCCAATTACACTTTTGATCGACCTGGGCATCGAACCCAAGACCTCTAGCGTAGCACTCGCGCTTAGAACCACTAGGCTAACGAAGTAGCTAAATCAATATCTACCTAACTAGCTGTTCCCCGCGGTTTCACCCTCGCTGCTCAGCAGCTGTTGGTCGTAGCGTGATGTTACATAGCCTATAGCCTTCCTCAAGAAATGGACTATCCAACACTAAAAGAATTTTCCAATTCCAACCAGTAGTCCCTGAGATTAGCGCGTTCAAACAAACTCTTTAGCTTTGTAATATTAGTATAGACTAGCTGTTCCCCGCGGTTTCACCCTCGCTGCTCAGCAGCTGTTGGTCGTAGCGTGATGTTACATAGCCTATAGCCTTCCTCAAGAAATGGACTATCCAACACTAAAAGAATTTCCCAATTCCAACCAGTAGTCCCTGAGATTAGCGCGTTCAAACAAACAAACTCTTTAGCTTTATAATATTAGTATAGACTAGCTGTTCCCCGCGGTTTCACCCTCGCTGCTCAGCACCTGTTGGTCGTAGCGTGATGTTACATAGCCTATAGCCTTCCTCAAGAAATGGACTATCCAACACTAAAAGAATTTCCCAATTCCAACCAGTAGTCCCTGAGATTAGCGCGTTCAAACAAACAAACTCTTTAGCTTTATAATATTAAGTATAGATTAACAAAATAAACAAAATACATCAACACGAAATAATCTTCTAAAAATAATAAAATTACAAAAAGAAATTATAAAATTTAAAAATAACTACATAGATCATACAAAATAGTCACTTACCAGTATCCATCCGTGATATAGCAGACAGCACTCACTACACTCACTAGCTCTCACTAGGCACTTCACTAACACACTACTAACACTTATTTACACTGCAGAACAAAATATACTAGCATTTAAATACTAAAGCACAAATTATTACATTTACCTAAAAACACATTAAAAAAAGTAAGTCTACTCAAAAAAAAAACCTTCATAGAGGAGCACCATATTAATATTCCTATTACAAATATTGTAAACTACACTTCTACATGCTAGCGTACTTTTGAAATAAACTTGACACTCGTGTGGTAAGACAACCACTCACCGCGACGGCTCTCGCAAGACTGACAGGTCGGTCAGTCATACTCGCGAATTTAAAAAAAAAAAAAAATTAAAGATTAACGCACTTACACACTTAAAAACTTATTTTACAATCTTGTTTATGAAATCTTGTAAAACCTTGCGCACTTCTCCGCGTGTTTATAGAAGTTCATATAAATTCATTTCGTTCAGATCATGGGGCGCGTTCGGTTCGGCAAGTGTGCGTTGACCTTTAGGCTCTAGACAGACGGACTGCAAATTTGCAGTTTAAATGCAGTTTGAATGCAGTCCTTCTGTCATTACAGACAACAACTGCATGTCAACTGCAAATTTGCAGTCCGTCTGTCTAGAGCCTTACCCAACACTCGTGACGTCAGAGACAGTGTTGCCGTCGTCGGGTATATTTTCAGAGTAAAGGCCTATTCAAACCTGAGCGATATTCGCTGCCGCTGTGGGTAGAGGTACATACCGCGCGGGTTTCGCTCAGGTATTTAGTATCAAGTACCGCTGCTACAGCGACCTGAGCGATATTCGCTGCCGCTGTGGGTAGAGGTACATACCGCGCGGGTTACGAACGGTAGCGAATACCGCTTAGGTCTGAACAGTAATGGGCTGTCAGTAAACAGACTAGAACTAAAATATAAAATAATAAACGCAAGACCTGAAAGTAGTTTATTCAGAATCGGGTTCTAAATCGGTTTCAGCTATTTACCTATATATTTGTTTTCCTTTGTGTAAGTCGCTTGAATTAGTTTTTGTAAATAAACCTAATGCTCATTAAGACATGGTTATTTTTATTTATTTTACTAGCTGTTGCCCGCGACTTCGTTCGCGTTCAGTATTTTTAAGTTAATAGTGTTCATACTGTTTCTGTCTAACCCCTATGTGACATAGCGTGATGAATTGTACCTAAGATTACAGCTCAGGTTACTGCCAACACAATGCCAAAAGTTTTGTTCAAATCGGTGCAGGAATCAAAAAGTTATGCGCGTACATACAAACAAACAAACAAACAAACAAACAGACAAAAATTCAAAAAAACATTTTTTTGGGTTCAGTATAATGTATTTAACATGTGAGAATTACTCTTTATTAAAAATATTGAATGTACAGAATTGGCCTCGTTACGATTTTATTATATGTATGTATAGATGTTTAACGATGTATTTTATTTACAACTGCGTCTTATAAGCCTTATTGCTTTTACTTAGGTTTAACTTTTGTTTGATTCCACTGTTAAACGGGGAGGCGACTGGTGTCTTCCTCATTAGGAAAAACAGTTTTCTCTTTTAGAGTTAGCTGAAACCGACTCAGTAGCTGATTTTGAGCAATCTGCTTTCGGGTCTTGTGTTTAATTATGTTACACAATGTATAATATGAATACATAAATAAAATATCGTTAAAGTTAATAATAACGTCTTAACATATATTAATATGTAGAGTTTGGTCCCTCCTACTTATAACTTTCATGTAGGCACTACTCACTAGCCGAGCTAAGCCGAGCTAAGCCGAACATACCCGATCGGAACTAAGAACTTCGTAGACGCAAAGACAGGAGAAACACTAAGTCTAGGACTGAAGCCCTCTATTGTGTAAAAAAATGTAATTCTCCAGACCGATTCCGGCTACGGCGCCTAATCTTAATGCAGACTAGCCACGTACGCAGGAGATATTATAGTGCACAAGTGTGTGCGCAAACACAGGTGCACTCCCTCTTCCCTAACTCTCATAGCCCGATGGGACGGCAAACCGACACGACTGGGGAGAGATCAGGCGCAGGACCAACGGCTTTACGTGCTTTCCGAGGCACGGGGTGTTACAACACCAACTTCCAATCTCCGGGCTGCTAATGAGAAATTCCTAATGGAAAAACCCAATAACACTTTTTGCCCGACCTGGGAATCGAACCCGGGACCCCTTGCTCAGCAGACGCGCTTGCGACCGCTAGATCAAGGAGGCAGTTCTCAGCAGATCCTCTATTGTACGATTTCCATCAACCGGCCTCGCGTCGGAAAACATTTCACACTGTGCTAAAGAAAATTCAATCTTCTACAAAATCGTTAAGGTTCATGTTTGCATGGAATTTATACTGCCTGGAACTCGGTTAGGGCCGCCGCCGCGTGTAGGCCGTTCCATGCAACCTTTTCAGTATTGATTTGCGAAGTAATATAAATACCATCACGCCTGTATTCCCCGAAGGATTACGCAGAGGTGTACCAGTGTACACCCACAGTTCGCCGGTATATTTAGGTCCCATGTAATAGGGGGCGAGCCTATAGCCATTAAATTAAATGAAGAAAATTGCGAAGTAATATGTACGTAAGTAGAGTACCTAAACCAATGATATTTTATTAACAGATAGGTATGTTATACACTTACAAAACAACAGAAAAAAGTGTTCCGCGCCGAGAGGCATCACACATACACGCTTTTCATTCATTTTACAATACATTTCACTACAAGTAAAAAAAACGGTAATTTAAAAAACTAAAAAACCCGACTGCTATTCTTTAAAAATCCCTAAAACAAGATAAATTGTAGCAGTCGGGACCCATTCTAGAAATGGAGGATTAGTGAATTGAGAGCACATACCTATATTACATTGCAGATGGTCCCGAATGGGTCCCGACTGCTACAATTTATCTTGTTTTAGGGATTTTTAAAGAATAGCAGTCGGGTTTTTTAGTTTTTTAAATTACCGTTTTTTATTTTTTATTTTTTTAGTGTTTTAAAAAAGAAATTAATATACACAGTATCGACTATCTACTCTTACAGTAAATACGAATCTACCGACACCTCTCAAGTTAAAATCCATCGAGCCGTTCAGCCTGCAGAGCGAGCCAAACATTTGAATTTGGCGCCAAAAATCCGCCATTTTGTTTTTTTATTTTTTATATACCCAGTGTCACTCTCACAGTAAATACGAATCTAACGACACCTCTCAAGCTAAAATCCATCGAGCCGTTCAGCCTGCAGAGCGTGCCAAACAATTATACATACATACATACATACATACAAACATACCCTCGAAAAACATAACCCTCCTTCTGTCGCAGTCGGGTAAAAAGGATAGAAAAAGGACAGATTGATAAAACCAATAAGAAAAAAAGTGACAGCTAGATGTTGTCAATTGCGCGTGAATGTAAACAAACATTATTTTGGCACCAATCACCGCACGTTGGCATCATAGACTAACAAATTAACTAGGCAGAAGGTACAAACCGCGTGTACAGAATTTGTAGCCGGGACTTGTGCCTATGCAACGAATAAACACTATTTTTAATTTATTCATAAGTTTTTATGCATTTAAGTCAACACGGTAAAAAAAAAATGGGTACGGTAATTAGGCGAAATTTCTAGTCATTGCTTACTCCGAGAATGGCCGTATAAACGATTCATTTCTTTGTTTACCAACTTTTGCTATCCATTCTTGAAGCCTGATCTCAATGGTAGCTTTGTTTGAACACTATCTGTGACATATTATGGTAACGATAAGCTATTTGTATTTTCTTTTTCTACTTATGGCATGTTTATTTTATAATTGAGTATAATTATGTAACAAAATTATAAAGAACTCTGGAGTACAGATGACTTTACTGCCTAATATTCGCATCTGTACTTTTATTCTATGTCCGGAGTGCACGCATCCTTGTCGTTCTTACGGAAAAAAATGTATTTTCCATCTCTTTCTTTTTTCTAACCTCCAAATATCAGAATATCAGGAAAATAATTGAAATATATTAATAAATCGAAGTATATTGCGTTCTTACATGTGGTATGAGATCCCTTGTGTTTTATTTACTTTGGTATCATAATTTTTACAATTTCTAAACGCACACGATGGCATTTTGGATGATAATTACGTAGCAGCGCGCAGCGTGTCACTCGTGGTCGTGCGAGAAACAGACTAAAGGCAATACAACCGAATTAGGTTGTTTTCTAGTCTTCACGATTTGCGCGCTCATAACATATCTGTTAATAAAATATCATTGACCTAAACAGAATCGGCGATAAAATTCTAAGAATTGGATCTACGAACACGTGTGTCGCCAGGCCTCCGTCACTCTATGTACTTGCGCGCTATAATTGCCTACCGCCCGGCCGAGCGGTCTCGGGCCGTTTGCGAACCAAATTCAGTGCGGTTTTCGCAAGCGCACGCACGCACGTTGTTCAATTTTAATAGTTTCATTCGTTACCTACGAGACGATGCCGTCTGGTGCCTTATGTGCTGTAGATGGGTGCAAATCAAGTAAAAGAAGGAATAATTTTGTTTTATCTAGATGTATTGCACAGTCAGCACCAATTTATAAAAAAAATATTTTATAAACATTTACGATACAATTTTAAACTGCCACATATAAGTCAGAGCATAATTATTCACAGTTCTCAATAACATAGGCACAAAAAGTTATGTTAATTTAATTTTATCGAAGAGGCGGCCCTACGATTGTTGTGGGATCGCGCGGTGCGAAGCGATCACAACTGTACGCTTGAGCATTTAGGCACATTTTAGTTTGCAGTGGTTGCTGACGCGAGTTGATGCGACGGAGTAGGCTATTATAGCAGTAGGTATTGGAAATTTTCTACTGAGTGAAGTATCTGTACTTATTTAATCTGTGGTGTCGCTGTCGGCAAGCGATGTCCGTAAGTGCGAGCGAGACGAATTATATTTGGCTCCGCCCGTCTCTTTTACCCGTAGTAGAAGGGAGGAGCCTGCCTCAGCGAACTGTGGTATCGCGCGCGAGTTTTATTATTAATTAGGATTTGTTTGGTGTAACGCACAGAACTTTGATACTTATTTCTTTTACAATAAGGGTCGTTATTGTGTAGCAGTGTTTTTACAATTTTGACGCTTATAATAATTGAAGAATTATTATTGTTGATGTTATAACTATAGTAAGCTCGAATTCGAATCTATACTTAATATATGTAAATATGACGAGTTTGTTTGTTTGTTTGTTTGTACGCGCTAATCTCAGGAACTACCGGTCCGATTTGAAAAAACCCTTTTGAGTTGGATAGCCCATTTATCGAGGAAGGCTATAGGCTAAATAACATCACGCTATGACCGATTGGAGCGGTGAATTAATGTAAAATGTGGAGAAAAAAAACGGGGAGAAATATTCCTTTTGAGGACTTTCGTTGCGTGCGCTGCGTAAACTGTTAAAGTTACGCAAAAATAACGTATGAGAGACATTAGCGTATCTAGAGATAGTTTTCAGGGGGGGCCTGGACCCTAAGATGCCATGGCCGATGCGATGCAATGCGGTCAGGCGGAAGGTGAGCCCTACAGCCTGGGGTGGGCACAAGACCATTCTGGGGTGGGCCCGGGCCCCGGGCCCACCCCAGAATGGTCGTGGTGAGCCACGGGAACGGATCAGTAACCAAAAACCTAACGTAACGAGTGTGAAACCGCGGGGCACAACTAGAAATAAACTCTTGCTACCTACAACACCGATGTACGAATTACAACAACCGGCCGGCGCCATACTGTCTGGGACTCGGAGGCCCGCACGTATGCCGATCCAAGCAGTAGGTATATATTCCATGCAAACATTAACCTTAACTATTACGCACAAGCCTGAATTTCCTTTAGCACATGTGGAATGCGCTTACTTGTGAATCGTACATAGATAGACACAGTGTAAGTAATGCGAGTGATGCATCACGCGTAATATCACCCGAGCGCGTACTGTTACATGACACATTACTCGACTATAATAAGCACCACACCATTACACTAAACATTACGCGAACGGTAGCAGCGCAGTAGCTCGCGACATGACTTGCAGACTCGCTCCAACCGAGCCCTCCCGATCCCGAACGCATCGCATCGGTAATGTTCGGTTTATATCGGAAGTCCGGAACTAGGCGAGTGCAATTTCGTATTTCGCCCCATCAGGTGACTTAGTACCTATGTTGATTAGAACTCTATTTTTATTACGAAAAAGGGCTTATATTTCCTTGATACCACCACCGGTCGTAAATACTAAACTGTCCTTTTATTTCGCATAGTATGAAGGAAAATCCGCTGTGTATAATTTGTTTAATTAAATCATAGTGAGTAAATCACACTATTGCTCATTTTATTTCTTTTATGTAATTATAAATCATTATAATGACACGCAGAGAACATCGTATCGCTTGCTGCTATGTTACTATACTATTTCAATAACATGTCCTATTACATACACTAGAATATTTCATTACATTATAACGCGCGATGGTGTGCTATCGAATGGCACTACATCACTTCGTGGTGCACACTACTACTGCGCTGCTACCGTTCGCGTGATGTTTAGTGTAAGGGCCTGCGCCCACGACCGAGAATCGACCCGATAATCGGCCCGATTATCGGGCCGATTCTCGGCTGTTTCTTCTAGCCGGCGAAGAAATCTGTCAAAAAAACGGCCCGATAATCGGGCCGATTATCGGTCGTGGGCGCAGACCCTAATGGTGTGATGCTTATTATAGTCGAGTAATGTGTCATGTAACAGTACGCGCTCGGGTGATATTACGCGTGATGCATCACTCGCATTACTTACACATGTCTACCGCGTAGGTACATAAGCTTATACATAAACGTAGGCTCGGCCCCCGACAGTTATGTATAAGCTTATGTACCTACGCGGCGACATGCAACACTCTAACATTTGATATCATACAGAATCATACTGGACGTAAAATAAAAGAATACCTAATAAAAAGTCGAACAGTAATTGTCGGATGTTCTTTTTATAACAAGTAGGTACTTAGGTATAATACGATTCCAACATGGCGGCTCGGCAGCTAGCTGCATGGACAGGCTCGCACAGGTTTATACAAGTCAAGCATAATATAGGCGCCATTTAGTTATTTCTAGATATACATTTATGTCATAGAAGTAAATAAATGGAGTTTTCAGACAACGCAAACCGGGCATGATGCCGCGGCATCGACAACTGCCTTTCCATCATTTTCAAGTATAGCAATTTATGTCGTATTTCTATAGCAAAACGGTTGAATTTCCATTGGTAAAAACTGAGTGAATTACTCGCCTTAAGAGCCGCCTAAGTTATAATCGTAATAGGTACCTATACCTTATAACAATAACATAGAACATGCATAGTCACTTACCAGTATCCATCCGTGATATAGCAGACAGCACTCACTACACTCACTAGCTCTCACTAGGCACTTCACTAACACACTCACTCTACCATTTCTAACAACAAGTGTAGGTACTACTACTACTAGCACTTGAACTAGAAAATAACTATCTTCATTACATTTACTTCTACTAAAATACACACAACACAACAAACACATATTACTACTTACGAACATCAATACGGGAGACAATTATTTTATTTAATACCTATTTCAAACTACTAAACGACTTAATATGATACCTACCCGCGCTCTACAGAGTAATACTAAACCACTTTGTTAATATACTACATTACACTTAACTAATAAACACTCAAGTAACACAAAGTTCTAACAACACTCTAACTAAACTGATTACTTCTTTACAATTCAACCGTAAAATTAACTTGACACGACAACAACCTCTTTACAGCGCAAAGGATCGCGCTCGAATGGCGCCATAGCCATACGGAGGCATCCTCCATATTGGCGACACGAAATGGCAAGGTCTTTTTTGGCGACAAGTAAAAATATAACTTATCCCTATGAAGATAAAGTTCAAATCTCAAAGTTAAAAGTCGTAAACTTATCGCGGTATAATTATTGTCTTTCCGTCCGTTCACATTGAAATTTAAACTTTATTTCTATAAATTAAGTTATATTTTGACTTGTCGCCAAAAATGACTTGACATGCCGTGCCGCCAATGGGGGCCGGGCTTGAGGCTTTCCACTGTTTTCTGTCCTTTGCTGTTTGTAACCACCCTGGACCAGGAGGCTACCACCAGCTCTTAGAACAGTATTATTTTAATATTACTTCGCCTTGCGTTCTTCTGATTTAGAACGCTCGGCTGAGCGCAGAGAGTTAAAAATCCAACAATTGATATTACTATGGTATATTTAAATTGTACTTTTTAAAAGATGGGGGTAGGTCTTTGATACATTAACATATACCTAATTCACACAAGTGAATTAAAACAAATCAAAATTAAACAAGTATTTAAGAGAGGCTCCCTTCTTTTAAATAATTGTTTTATTTAATTTAATTATAAATTTTAAAGTGAGTACATAACTAAATATTCTGTGAATATTTCGAGCGTGAAAATAATTTAACGTGATACGAAACTATAAACAAACTTTAATTTAATGTTTTTTTTCTAAATCCCACAAAAAATAATGTAGTAATAGGTATTAATATCTTTGTTACTTTAAAACTGTGATATCTCTTAAGATATTCATTGAAATTAAATAATGTAAAGGGAAATTTTGTTCAGAATTAAACACTTGTGATGAATAAAGTATTTATGTTGATAAGAATTAATACTATGTTCATAAAAACACCTTCGTAAATAATGCATTATTTTAAATTAATTTTCCTGGCCATAAAAATGGCTCTAGTGAGTCAAACTTAAAAGTTAGGCTTTTACTACCGCGTACTTATTTATAGTATATTTTAAGAGGAACAATTCTCTCATACATTACTTTTGCGTAACTTTAACCATTTTCGCAGCGCACGCAACGAAAGCCCTCTAAAGAAATATTTCTTCCCGTTTTTGTCGCACTTTTCATTGATGCTCCGCTCCAATTGGTCGGAGCGTGATGTTATATAGCCTTCCTCGATAAATGGGCTATCCAACACAAAAAGGATTTTTCAAATCGGACCGGTAGTTCCTGAGATTAGCGCGTACAAACAAACAAACTTTTCAGCTTTATAATATTACGATTAAGTATAGATTTGATTGGTATAACGCAATCAATTTTGACACTTATCGTAGTAAATATAAAGGTCAACATTGTGTAACGGTATTTTAACAAATATTGAAGAATTGTTGATGTTACAACTACAGTAAAAACTTTTACGAAAACTAAATAATAAGTAGAATAGAAAACCGGCCAAGTGCGAGTCGGACTCGCGCACGTAGGGTTCCGTGTTATCATCATCATTACATAGTATAAAACAAAGTCGCCTATTCCCTTTGTACGCGTTAATCTTTAAAACTACGCAACGGATTTTGATGCGGTTTTTTTTAATAGATAGAGTGGTTAAAGAGCGAGGTTTATATGTATAATAACATCCATTAAATAGCGGGGAAATACTGTTAATTTTGAGGTTTCTAATGTGATGTCGTAAATAATTTCATTTTTTCCGCTTACATTGCAAACGCAGGCTGAACCCTACGAGATTTATCAAAATAATGTACCTACTAAGTATTGTACACATTGAAAAGGCCTACAGAAAACTCCGCGATGGTATGGTGTTTTATATTAGTTTAATAATTTATTTTTAAAGGAAATTATATAACTTTATATTCTGCGAATATTTCAAGCGTCTACCTGTTGCCGTTATCAATATCGAGCAAAACCGAGCAAAAATATCACGTTTGTTGTAGGTATAGGAGCCCCCTCAAATATTAATTTTATTCTGGTTTTTAGTATATTTTGTTGTTATAGCATCAACAGAAATAGGTACATCATAATATAAGAAAATTTAAATTTTTCTAACTATCATAGTTCATGAGATACCTACAGACTGGTGACAGACGGATGGACGGACAGCGCAGTCTTAGTAATAGGGTCCCGTTCTACCCTTTTGGGTACGGAACCCTAAAAATAAATTCTTGCTACCTACATACAACACCGACGTACGATTTACAACAACCGGGCGGCGACATGCTGTCTGGGACTCGGAGGCCCGCTCGTATCCAAGCAGTAGTATATATTCCATGCAAACATGAACCTTAACTATTACGTACAAGGCTGAATTTCCTTTAGCACGTGTGGAATGCGCTTCCCTGTGAATCGTACATAACTGTCGGGGGCCGAGCCTACGTTTATGTATAAGCTTATGTACCTACGCGGCGAAATGCGACACTCTAACATTTGATATCATACTGGACGTAAAATAAAAGAATAATAAAAAGTCGAACAGTAGTTGTCGGATGTTCATTTTGTTGTAAGTGTGACATAAATAAATAAATAACAAGTAAGTAGGTATAATACGATTCCAACATGGCGGCTCGGCAGCTAGCTGCATGGACAGGCTCGCGCAGGTTTATTCAAGTCAAGCATAATATAGGCGCCATTTAGTTATTTCTAGATATACATTTATGTCATAGAAGTAAATAAATGGAGTTTCAAGACAACGCAAACCGGGTAAGATGCCGCGGCATCGACAAATGCCTTTCCATGCCGCGGCATCATTTTAAAGCATAGCAATTTATGTCGTATTTCTTTAAAAAACGGTCGAATTTCCATTGGTAAAAACTGAATTCCTTGCCTTAAGAACCGCCTAAGTTTGAATCGTATACCTTATAACAATAACATAGTCACTTACCAGTATCCATCCGTGATATAGCAGACAGCACTCACTACACTCACTAGCTCTCACTACGCACTTCACTAACACACTCACTTTACCATTTTAAACAACAGAGTGTAGGTACTACTACTCAGGGGCGTAGCTACCGCCGTATCTGCCGTATCAATTATACGGGGCCCCAGGTCTACGGGGGCCCCCAATGTGCGTAAGCAAAAATTAATAAAAACTTCCCAAATTTTTTGTTATTTCACAAATGACAAAAGTCAAAACAAGCAATTCTTTTTTGCCCGCGCAAAGCGTGCGTCCAAAAGTTGGCAACACCCTACATCGGTTATCGCGGTTATTATCCATAGAGGCAGTAACTTTAGAAAACTAAAGTCATCATAAATAATTGAATAAATCAGTTTGCCGAAAAAAAGGTAAGGAGGGTGTAGATATACCTATTTAATTTGTTTTTTTTTTTAAAAAGTGACAGATACGAGTATATAATTATGATTTAAAAAAAAAACTTTTAATTTTATGCAATTTTTTTTTATTGTGAGAAACCTTTACCTTCCTAAGGGCCCCCAAACCAATGTTTATACGGGGCCCCGCCAAGCCACGCTACGCTTCTGCTACTACTACTAGCACTTGAACTAGAAAAGAACTATCTTCATTACATTTACTTCTACTTAAATACACACAATACAACAAACACATATTACAAACAACATATAACTACTTACGAACATCAATACGGGAGACAATTATTTTATTTAATACCTATTTCAAACTACTAAACGACTTAATATGATACCTACCCGCGCTCTACAAAGTAATACTAAACCACTTTGTTAATATACTACATTACACTTAACTAATAAACACTCAAGTAACACAACACAAAGTTCTAACAACACTCTAACTAAACTGATTACTTCTTTACAATTCAACCGTAAAATAAACTTTGTAACGTTGTACCTTGCTAACTCTAAGAATAGGTTAGAAATTATAAAACTATAAATAATTACAATAGATTTATTCTAAAACTATTGATAAATCACCTTTAATTAAACTAATAGAAACACAACTTACTACTTATCAATTTAAACTACATTATAAAATATATAATAATATTATAAATTGTACTACGGAACTCATCATTAACTGTTTTCACAAAGGTCCTCGTATCTTTTACGCCTACGCATCGCTAAACGAGTTATAAAACTGGTTTTGCCGCTCGCGACCGTCCGCCAGGTAGATCACGGGCTCATTCGTAAAATTCAACCGGGAGAACGATTATTGGCTTCAAAGGTGACGGCTGTGTCACACGGTCTCAGATGACCACATTCTAGAAACGTATAGATCTAAACGCGAATCCTATTCGGAAATCCCGCTGGGGTAAGTTTCCATGTATTGCTTGAGTGTTTCTATTGTAAGGTGTTTCTTCCTTCTAAATTTCTGTCTAGTAGCAGCCCCTCTTATTTTCCTTTGTCTGCTGGGACACTGTGACCTTTGGACCCGGCTACGTGGTCCAAGCTTGCTAACGCTTGCCTTGTGTCTGCGCTTCCAGGATTTATATTCTACATTTGACCACGCTTCGCACCATCTACCTGGCGGCGAGTGGAAGATCGGACCTGACCTTAGTCCGGATTACCTAGGTCCTGCTGAAGACCTGGAAGTGCAACCTGGGAAGGGGCAGGACCGCCGGCAGAGCTGCACTACGGTTCAGGCCAGTGTTCCCAGCATACCTTCTACCTCGAGACCTAGGCGTGATTAGGGCAACGTGTGTTGGCGGAAATAAAGTAGTCATTCCTACCAAATTGAGTACTTTATTTGGACCCCTAACTACCTACCTGTCGGCCTTCTGCCGCAGTGGCGCCCTCAACGTGGTTTCTGTTGCCTAATCACGTCTGGTTTCTAGATTCATGGTCAGCTGCTAGATAGTCATCTACCTACAACATATTGTAAACGAGACGGTGACTCAGCGAACTGGTACGTACTTGCTAACTGTTGCGTTTTATACGTTATAACGACTATTAATTTAAAGAAAAAATCTACCTACATTTTTTTTTTAAACTTGTGAACTAAATTTAATGTTAACAGTAAACTATTATTGTAAATTACGACTAAAGCTACTTTTCTAACTACTTCTAAACAGTTTAATACTATTAATATTGTTAAACGTAACAGTTCGCACATATTTTTTTTTCTTCTTTACTTTTCTGCTCAATTTTTTTCTTTCACCTACCCACTTAATTTTATTTTCTCTTCTCTCAATAATTATTTTTTTTTTTGGGTTTACTCATAATATTCATCACCTCATCGTAGTAAAGCTAGTTACTTCTAATTGTAAAGAACACCATTTCATTTGCTATCTAGTAATTATTAGTAATCTTTTTCTGTTTGCACTTCCTAAATAACCGCACTTTAAGCGTCATGGAAACTTACCCTATTAAATTCTTTTTGCTAAACAAAAACGAATTAGTGTACGAGGTGCTTATTAGAGGCGAGGAACCTGCGTCTACGGAACTTGAACTCCGTAAACAAAATCTAACTATAAATTTTACTTAAACTAGTTCAATCTAAAATACTAAATATAATAATAAAAAACTACACACTACTACACTAAAACAAGTACCTACTCACTACCAGTACATATAACCAGTTCTTTTAATTATAATAGCCTATTTTATTTATTTATCAAAAGTTGGTCTACCCCAACTACCTTACAAGATGATGGACTATCCCATTCATTCTTGTGTTCTACATGCTATCAGCTCTACAGCGATGGTATGGAAGCAATCTTGGCCCTACCCCAAGATTACTTCTACCTTTACAGGAGCGGCTGGTTACTCCCTAAATAAGCCTAAACCATTAACACTACTTATCTATCTATTATTTCTTCTATCTATCTAGGACTGGTTATATGAAGACTGCACTGTACTGAATATCATTTCTATAAAATAAAATAAAAACCGGAACCACGGAACCGGAACCGGTCACGGGCAAGTACCAATGTGACTTTTTCTAATTCATATGTACTTTCTGAGTTTATCTTGGACATCACTGACATCGGTAACCATGTCAGAGGCCCTTGAGGCGGTTTAGAAACTCTGACACTAGGGTGTGTGGGGTCGTTGACCTTACTGCCCACACGATAAGAAGGAGAAGTAGAATAAAAACCAAGCACTAGTGTAGCACTACTAATGAAAATTAATAATGTAAAATGATTGCCCTAAGTGTCATACAAAGTCTAATTCAAAAAAATTAACTATTGAAGATTGTTGTAATATAAACGACAAAACTAAAACTAAAAATAAAAAAAAAGACTAAATAAATAATAATAGAATGAAAAAATAATTATAATAAATAAATTAATAAAAATTTAAAAAAAAAATTATAATAATTAAGGCAATTTTACAAATTTTATTGTAGACCTAAACATTGCACTAGGCTTTCCAAGTTATTAGCGTAGACCTAGTAGGACCCCTACCTCTTACTAGGAAACTAAACACCTTTATTCTAGTTGTCACTTGTTGTTTTAGTAAGTATTGCTTACTATTTCCAATCAAGCGCGCTACCGCTGAAATTATTACTAAAATAATGGAGGAACATGTATTCCTAATACATGGCATTCCTTCCACTGTTATTTTGGATAATGGTAAACAATTTGTAAGTACCACGCTAAAACAAATGTTAGATAAATATAAAGTTCCAAAGTTGCATTTTACGCCTAAATATTCACCACATGTAAACACAGTGGAACGTTATAATAAAACGATAATGACTGCCATCTCCACGTTCATCGCTAACGATCAACGTATTTGGGATCTACTAGTACCTAAAATACAATTCGCTGTGAATTGTTCCGTAAATGAAGTTACGGGCTACACCCCTTCATTTCTTGTATACGGACGTGAATTAGTAACTTGCGGCACGCATTATATCGATACTGATACTGATGATGATTTAACTTTTCAACCTCGCGATTCCTACGCGGAGAACATAGGTGTCCTATCTTCTATCTTTAATAAAGTTCAGTCACTGCTTCTACAAGCTCACAGTCGTAATTGTCAACATTATAATCTACGCCGAAAACCAGCTGAATTTAATGTTGGTGACATGGTGTGGAGAAAGACGTTTTACCTTAGTGACAAGGACAAATATTTCAATAAAAAGTTAGCACCGAAATTTATAAAATGTAAAATAATCGGTAAAAAGTCTCCTCTTGTCTACGAGTTAGCCGATATGTCTGGAAAACCACTAGGTTCCTGGCATATCAAAGATATTAAGATCACGAATTATAAAAAATAATATTTATAATAGCTAATATATCTAACCTAGTCCTAATAGTAACATCTTATCTACGTAACTTATGTATTAAATATTATAATAGTTTTATATACATACAAGCTTACTAACGAGAACAATTGATACTATATAATTGTTACTCTGTTTGTTAGGGTCTCAAGTCATAAACTAAAAGACTTACAGACGGTGTGATATTTTATTTTTTATGTAAGCGCGAAGTATGAATGTTAGCCTGAACGTATTAGTAAGTTTGCAGTTGGTAGTGATAGCGGATTTTTTTTCTATTCTAAGTACGAAAAATCCTTCACCTTGCGCCGGGGTACTGTAACGTTGTACCTTGCTAACTCTAAGAATAGGTTAGAAATTATAAAACTATAAATAATTACAATAGATTTATTCTAAAACTATTGATAAATCACCTTTAATTAAACTAATAGAAACACAACTTACTACTTATCAATTTAAACTACATTATAAAATATATAATAATATTATAAATTGTACTACGGAACTCATCATTAACTGTTTTCACAAAGGTCCTCGTATCTTTTACGCCTACGCATCGCTAAACGAGTTATAAAACTGGTTTTGCCGCTCGCGACCGTCCGCCAGGTAGATCACGGGCTCATTCGTAAAATTCAACCGGGAGAACGATTATTGGCTTCAAAGGTGACGGCTGTGTCACACGGTCTCAGATGACCACATTCTAGAAACGTATAGATCTAAACGCGAATCCTATTCGGAAATCCCGCTGGGGTAAGTTTCCATGTATTGCTTGAGTGTTTCTATTGTAAGGTGTTTCTTCCTTCTAAATTTCTGTCTAGTAGCAGCCCCTCTTATTTTCCTTTGTCTGCTGGGACACTGTGACCTTTGGACCCGGCTACGTGGTCCAAGCTTGCTAACGCTTGCCTTGTGTCTGCGCTTCCAGGATTTATATTCTACATTTGACCACGCTTCGCACCATCTACCTGGCGGCGAGTGGAAGATCGGACCTGACCTTAGTCCGGATTACCTAGGTCCTGCTGAAGACCTGGAAGTGCAACCTGGGAAGGGGCAGGACCGCCGGCAGAGCTGCACTACGGTTCAGGCCAGTGTTCCCAGCATACCTTCTACCTCGAGACCTAGGCGTGATTAGGGCAACGTGTGTTGGCGGAAATAAAGTAGTCATTCCTACCAAATTGAGTACTTTATTTGGACCCCTAACTACCTACCTGTCGGCCTTCTGCCGCAACTTGACACAACAACAACCTCTTTACAGCGCAAAGGTTCGCGCTCGAATGGCGCGACACGCAGTGTTGCCAACACGACTAATACCAAATATGCTAAACTGCTATTAAAATTATGCCAAAATTATACTAAATGCTATAAAACTATGCTAAAATATTATGCTAACATTCTTTAATGCGAAATAAAACGGCTTTTAATTTTGAATCTTTAATAATTAGCCCAACAACTTTAATTCTTGAGTAGTGGTTTTTGTGTGTAGTTAAGATAAACTATAGTATAAATACTCTCGAAGTGAATGACTTGAATTTTTTTTTAGGTTGTTTATATTATTATGTGTAGGTACTTGCGCCATATTCCTTGCAGAATATTCAATAACAAAAAATTGACAAATTAAAGAATAGTGCGAGCACTAAAATGTCTTTTTAACAACCTTTAAAATGTTTTATTGTATTTTTTAACCGACTTCAAAAACAGGAGGAGGTTATTAATTAGACTGTATGTTTTTCCTCAAATTTACCGACTGGGTAAAACGATTGTCATGATTCTTTTTTTATTTGAAAGCTGGTGCTTCCCGTGTGGTCCCATTATCACCATTTCAATTGATCAACGTTTAGGTCAGTATGACGTACTTCATTTAAAAAAAAATAGATGCTGTGGGCGACAGCTCTTCTGTTTTTTTATTATGACATTCTGAGGGGTGACAGTCGCGCTGCTAAAGTCGCCTATAAATGTGAAAGCGGCCTTAAAATTTTGACATATAAGGTTGCGTTCCGAAAGAGGTTAAAATTATGCGCCGTACAGTGGGACTTAGAAACTCGAAAAAGAAATATTCATTACATATTTATAGTTATATTATTATGCTAAAAAATATGCTATATGCTAAACAACAAAAAAATATGCTAACCAACGTAAAAATATGCTAAATTTAGCATAAAATATGCTAAATTGGCAACACTGGCGACACGGGAGGCAGGCATCCTCCATTGGCGACACGAAATGGCAAGGTCTTTTTGGCGACAAGTAAAAATATAACTTAAGATTATGGAAATAAAGTTGAAATTTCAATGTTAAACGTCGTAAGCTTATCGCGGTATAATTATTGTTTTTCCGTCCGTTCACATTAAAATTTCAACTTTATTTCTATGACATTAAGTTATATTTTTACTTGTTGCCAAAAATAACTTGACATGCCGTGCCGCCAATGGGGGCCGGGCTTGAGGCTTTCCACTGTTTTCTCATTTCTGTCCTTTGCTGTTTGTAACCACCCTGGACCAGGAGGCTACCACCAGCTCTTAGAACAGTATTATTTTAATATTACTTCGCCTTGCGTTCTTCTGATTTAGAACGCTCGGCTGAGCGCAGAGAGTTAAAAATCCAACAATTGATATTACTATGATATATTTAAATTGTACTTTTTAAAAGATGGGGGTAGGTCTTTGATACATTAACATATAATTCACACAAGTGAATTGAAACAAATCAAAATTAAACAAGTATTTAAATAATTGTTTTATTTAATTTAATTATAAATTTTAAAGTGAGTACATAACTAAATATTCTGTGAATATTTCGAGCGTGAAAATAATTTAACGAGATACGAAACTTTAAACAAACTTTAATTTAATGTTTTTTTTATAAATCCCACAAAAAAATAATGTAGTAATAGGTATTAATATCTTTGTTATTTTAAAACCGTGATATCTCTTAAGATATTCATTGAAATTAAATAATGTGAAGGGCAATTTTGTTCAAAATTAAACACTTGTGATGAATAAAGTATTTATCTTGATAAGAATTAATACAATGTTCATAAAAACACCTTCGTAAATAATTCATTATTTTAAATTATTTTTTCTGGCCATAAAAATGGCTCTAGTGAGTCAAACTTAAAAGTTAGGCTTTTACTACCGCGTACTTATTTATAGTATATTTTAAGAGGATCAATTCTCTCATACATTACTTTTGCGTAACTTTAACCATTTTCGCAGCGCACGCAACGAAAGCCCTCAAAAGAAATATTTCTTCCCGTTTTTGTCGCACTTTTCATTGATGCTCCGCTCCAATTGGTCGGAGCGTGATGTCATATAGCCTTCCTCGATAAATGGGCTATCCAACACAAAAAGGATTTTTCAAATCGGACCGGTAATTTCTGAGATTAGCGCGTACAAACAAACAAACTTTTCAGCTTTATAATATTACGAGTGAGTATAGATTTGATAGGTATAACGCATAGAATTTTGACACTTATCACAGTAAATATAAAGGTCAATATTGTGTAACGGTATTTTAACAATTATTAAAGAATAATAAGTTGACGTTACAACGGCAGTAAAAAGTTTAACGTAAACTAAATAATAAGTAGTACCAATATGGCTGTAAAACTTGAAGTACCTACAGCACGGCCAATACGTAATGGCGCACCTAAATTTTCTTAACACCTACAAAACAAATTGATTAAAAAACCGGCCTAGTGCGAGTCGGACTCGCGCACGAAGGGTTCCGTACCATTATCTATAAAAACATCACGTTTGTTGTAAGGGAGGCCCCACAAACATTTGTTTTATTTTAATTTAATAATTTATTTTTAAAGGGAATACCTATATAACTTTATTTTCTGCGAATATTTCAAACGTCTACCTGTTGCCGTCATCAATATCGAGCAAAAACGGGCATAACAATCACGTTTGTTGTATGGGAGCCCCCCTAAATATTTATTTTATTCTGGTTTTTAGTACTTATTTGTTGTTATAGCGGCAACAGAAATACAACATCTGTGAAAATTTCAACTGGCTAACTATCACGGTTCATGAGATACCTACAGACTGATGACAGACGGACGGACGGACAGACGGACAGACAGACAGTGAAGTCTTAGTAATAGGGTCAAGTTTTACATTTGGGTACGGAACCCTAAAAATAAACTCTTGCTACCTACAACACCGATGTACAGGTATTAACAGACGTTCGAATATGGTGCGCCCGAACCGACGGACCGTACGGTGCGCTCGACACGCCACACCACCGCACCGCATCAAAGTCGGTCCAGTGCTTTCCGTGCTACTACACAGTGATCACGTCGACATGCCTCCAACTTTATCTAAACAAGCTAAAATCGCGATAGTTGTGGCAACCGTCGTAGCTACTACACATATCGAAAGGAAGAGGAAAAAAAGAAAAGAATGGGCAAAATTCTATTTTGCATCTTTATTGCAGTATAGGTCGTGAGACGAATCCCACAAACACGGAAAATCTTTGTTAAATTCTAGTATTTCCACAATTACTTTTTTACCATCACGCCTGTATTCCCCAAAGGGTTAGGCAGAGGTGTACCAATGCACACCCACAGTTCGCCGGTATATTTAGGTCCCATGTAATAGGGGCGAGCCTATTGCCATTAACCGGGCACAAATCCAAACTCCGAGCAGCTACTGAGAATTTCATAGAAAAACCCAATAACACTTTTTGCTCGACCCGGGAATCGAACCCAGGACCTCTAGCGTAGCAGTCGCGCTGAT
Organism: Caradrina clavipalpis; assembly: GCA_932526535.1. NCBI lineage: Eukaryota > Metazoa > Arthropoda > Insecta > Lepidoptera > Noctuidae > Caradrina > Caradrina clavipalpis. The sequence continues at coordinate 3,473,324 of OW052115.1, forward strand.
GACCACTAGGCCAACGAGGCAATTAATAAATTAGTTATTAGTTAATTATTTTTTTTTTCTGTTATATTCACGCCTTCTTTGCCTGACGCCATTGAAAACGTGTGTCTCACTCACAGGCAGAATTGCAAATAAAGCGCTGAACGGTGCGGTGGTTCGTCCACACGATCGAACTAGGTGCGGACCGCACCAAATCCTGTGGAAAAATCATCGAACCGACCGCACCGTCAATAATAATAATAATGTGCGGCGGACCGCTGCACATACCCTCGAATGTGGTCCGGAGCACACCAAGTTCGCGGTGCGGAGCGCACCATATTCGAACGTCTGTTAATACCTTACGATTTACAACAACCGGGCGGTGTCCGTACTGTCTGGGACTCGGCCGGCCCGCGCGAACGGCGATCCAAGCAGTAGGTATATATTCCATGCAAACATGAACCTTAACTATTACGTACAAGGCTGAATTTCCTTTAGCACGTGTGGAATGCGCTTACTTGTGACTCGTACATAACTGTCGGGGGCCGAGCCTACGTTTATGTATGAGCTTATGTACTGTACCTACGCGGCGACATGCAACACCAATATTTGATATCATACTGGACGTAAAATAAAAGAATAATAAAAAGTCGAACAGTACAGTAGTCCGTGCCACGAAAGATGAGACTTTGGGAGTGTCAGTTTAGGGAGCTTGCGCAGGTATTAAGTGTACGAAATAGTTATTCATAATTTGTATATCTATTCAGGGATTTTTCGATGACATTGGAATTAAAACAACATACAAAAATTCTTCACAATATTTATTACAAAATAATAAAGTTGGAGGTCAAGTTCAAGTCTCATCTTTCGTGGCACGGACTGTAATTGTCGGATGTTCATTTTATAACAAGTAGGTATAAAACGATTCCAACATGGCGGCTCGGCAGTTAGCTGCATGGACAGGCTCGCGCAGGTTTATTCAAGTCAAGCATAATATAGGCGCCATTTAGTTATTTCTAGATATACATTTATGTCATAGAAGTAAATAAATGGAGTTTTAAGACAGCGCAAAGCGGGCATGATGCCGCGGCATCGACAAATGCCTTTCCATGCCGCGGCATCATTTTCAAGCATAGCAATTTATGTCGTATTTCTATAGACATACGGTTGAATTTCTATTGGTAAAAACTGTATTCTTTGTCTAAAGAGCCGCCTAAGTTTGAATCGTATAGGTACCTTATAACAATAACATAGAACATGCATAGTCACTTACCAGTATCCATCCGTGATATAGCAGACAGCACTCACTACACTCACTAGCTCTCACTAGGCACTTAACTAACACACTCACTCTACCATTTCAAACAACAAGTGTAGGTACTACTACTACTAGCACTTGAACTAGAAAAGAACTATCTTCATTACATTTACTTCTACTTAAATACACACAACACAACAAACACATATTACAAACAACATATAACTACTTACGAACATCAATACGGGAGACAATTATTTTATTTAATACCTATTTCAAACTACCAAACGACTTAATATTATAGGTACCTACCTGCGCTCTACAAAGTAATACTAAACCACTTTGTTAATATTCTACATTACATTTAACTAATAAACACTCAAGTAACACAAAGTTCTAGCAACACTAACTAAACTGATTACTTCTTTACAATTCAACCGTAAAATAAACTTGACACGACAAAACAACCTCTTTACAGCGCAAAGGATCGCGCTCGAATGACGCGACACGGAGCAGCGGAGGCATCCTCCATTGGCGACACGAAATGGCAAGGTCTTTCTTGGCGACAAGTAAAAATATAACTTATATCTATAGAATTAAAGTTAAAATTTCAATGTTACAAGTCGTAAGCTTATCGCGGTATAATTATTGTTTTTTCGTCCGTTCATATTGAAATTTCAACTTTATTTGTATGGAATTAAGTTATATTTTTACTTGTCGCAAAAATAACTTGACATGCCGTACCGCCAATGGGGGCCGGGCTTGAGGCTTTCCACTGTTTTCTCATTTCTGTCCTTTGCTGTTTGTAACCACCCTGGACCAGGAGGCTACCACCAGCTCTTAGAACAGTATTATTTTAATATTACTTCGCCTTGCGTTCTTCTGATTTAGAACGCTCGGCTGAGCGCAGAGAGTTAAAAATCCAACAATTGATATTACTATGGTATATTTAAATTGTACTTTTTAAAAGATGGGGGTAGGTCTTTGATACATTAACATATAATTCACACAAGTGAATTGAAACAAATCAAAATTAAACAAGTATTTAAGAGAGGCTCCCCTCTCTTAAATAATTGTTTTATTTAATTTAATTATAAATTTTAAAGTGAGTACATAACTAAATATTCTGTGAATATTTCGAGCGTGAAAATAATTTAACGAGATACGAAACTTTAAACAAACTTTAATTTAATGTTTTTTTATAAATCCCACAAAAAAATAATGTAGTAATAGGTATTAATATCTTTGTTATTTTAAAACCGTGATATCTCTTAAGATATTCATTGAAATTAAATAATGTGAAGTGCAATTTTGTTCAAAATTAAACACTTGTGATGAATAAAGTATAAATTTATCTTGATAAGAATTAATACAATGTTCATAAAAACACCTTCGTAAATAATTCATTATTTTAAATTAATTTTTCTGGCCATAAAAATGGCTCTAGTGAGTCAAACTTAAAAGTTAGGCTTTTACTACCGCGTACTTATTTATAGTATATTTTAAGAGGAACAATTCTCTCATACATTACTTTTGCGTAACTTTAACCATTTTCGCAGCGCACGCAACGAAAGCCCTCAAAAGAAATATTTCTTCCCGTTTTTGTCGCACTTCTCATTGATGCTCCGCTCCAATTGGTCGGAGCGTGATGTTATATAGCCTTCCTCGATAAATGGGCTATCCAACACAAAAAGGATTTTTCAAATCGTACCGGTAATTTCTGAGATTAGCGCGTACAAACAAACAAACTTTTCAGCTTTATAATATTACGAGTGAGTATAGATTTGATAGGTATAACGCATAGAATTTTGACACTTATCACAGTAAATATAAAGGTCAATATTGTGTAACGGTATTTTAACAATTATTAAAGAATAATAAGTTGACGTTACAACGGCAGTAAAAAGTTTAACGTAAACTAAATAATAAGTAGTACTAATATGGCTGTAAAACTTGAAGTACCTACAGCACGGCCAATACGTAATGGCGCACCTAAATTTTCTTAACACCTACAAAACAAATTGATTAAAAAACCGGCCTAGTGCGAGTCGGACTCGCGCACGAAGGGTTCCGTACCATTATCTATAAAAACATCACGTTTGTTGTAAGGGAGGTCCCCACAAACATTTGTTTTATTTTAATTTAATAATTTATTTTTAAAGGGAATACCTATATAACTTTATATTCTGCGAATATTTCAAGCGTCTACCTGTTGCCGTCATCAATATCGAGCAAAAACGGGCATAACAATCACGTTTGTTGTATGGGAGCCCCCAAATATTTTTTTATTCTGGTTTTTAGTACTTACCTATGTGTTGTTATAGCGGCAACAGAAATACATCATCTGCGAAAATTCCAACTGGCTAACTATCACGGTTCATGAGATACAGCCTGGTGACAGACAGACAGGCAGACAGACAGTGAAGTCTTAGTAATAGGGTCAAGTTTTACCTTTGGGTACGGAACCCTAAAAATAAACTCTTGCTACCTACAACACCGATGTACGATTAACAACAACCGGGCGGTGTTCATACTGTCTGGGACTCGGCCGCACGGTGGGCTGGAATCGTCAAGTGGGGACTTAAGGATTCAAATGAGTATTTTTGAATTTTATGTACTAATACAAATATTTTTGGTTATTTGTAATTTTTTTATACCTAGTATTTTTCGAGTTATAGACCCCTAAACTTTGTATGAAATATTAATCGGTTTTTGGTTTAATCTGACATGTTTTAAAATTGTATTACAGAAATACAGCAAAAAACAAATTATTGGTAAACATTCTACACCACCATTATGAATTCTTATGACGTCATTTGTTTTTATGTTACACATCGTAATAAACGCATCTATCTCACATTTTCGGAATACTAATACTATTTATTACGTAAAAATGTTCGATTTGGTGTCAAATATTGATATTGGTGTGCTATTAAAGGAAAGTGGAAGTTTTAAAAATAATAGTGTTTTATATGGTGCTATTAAATTTAGATTAGTCCCCTAAAATATTGCTATAATTTGCAAAGAAGATGGCAAAATGCTCATAGCAAAGAGGGATTGTTTAGCAACAATAATAGCGAATGGTTATCATCGGAAATAAACTGGCCTGATTTCATTGTAAGTGCATTTGAAAGAAACCAAGACTCTGTTCCTAGTACATCAAGTGAACATGAATCTCTAGCAAAAGTGTCTACTGCCACGTCAACGAATATAAGTCCAAGAAAACCATTTTGTGAATTAGGACCTAAGCAAAAAAGAGACGTACAGAACATTCATACAACTATGACTACAGAGGAAATATCTCATGCATATATTATGAAATTACGAGAGTATGGTAATCAAGGAATAGCTCAAATCCTCGAACACCCACTTAAAAATCCACAGGATTTGCAAAAAGCCAAAGATAGTCTTTTAGGTAAAACAAGGTGCAAAATTCAAAACAAGAATGCTACCCGCCAAAGGATGATATCACCTTAACAGATACAACTGCTAGAATAAAATTGCAGCCTCTATTAGGTATATATAACCGCCAAAAGGATATTCAAAGCAATCAATATATATAGCACAAACTGTAAGGAGTTGACAGTGATAAGCAAATGGGGAATAGATGGTGCCTCGAATCAAGCAAACTATAAGCAAAAAATGATAACGGATGACAAAGAGGACATTGCTTCGACATATGATTATTTTTATGGGTAGTTTAGTACCAATGAAAATTGTTTCCGAGGAACAAATTGTCTGGGAAAGCGACTCACCAAATTCAGCATATTGGTGTCGTCCAATATTTTTCAAGTTTGAAAAAGAGAATAAATCAACGATTTTAAAAGAGAAAACCGAAATTACGGTACGGAGGTAAATGAATTAGGGAAACAGAAATTGGAGAAATAAAAGTCTCACATTCATTATTGCTTACCATGATAGATGGTAAAGCAACATCAATCCTCTGTGAAACTTCAGCTCAACGATGTGACATATCTGTAAAGCTGTTCCTTCAGAAATGAATAACTTGTCTTTGTTATTGACTAAAAACATTGATACCGACTTGTACAAATATGGTTTATCATCGCTACATTATGGATACGTTTTATGGAATGCATTCTTCACATAGCCTATAGACTGGATTTCAAAACATGATTGAAGATGATGAGCGGGAAAATATAGAATTTGTAAATGAGGAACATTTAGAGAACGAATCTGAATCAGAATCTGATGAAATTGTGTAAGTGATACTTTTGTGAGTGCGTATACTCATACGCACTCACAAAAGTATCACTTCAAGGAGGCCCCAGGAGGCCTAATCCACTCGGATTAGGCCTCCTGGGGACACCACTGATAAAACAAAACGCGCTTAGTTCTCTACCTCAAGGGTGGTGTGGAATAGGGAAAGAAAAGCAATTTTCTCCAAAATCGAAGAAAATCGAAGCAAGTGATATATCGGATAATTTGCCTAAAAAATAGCATAATCGAATACCGAAAGCCGTTTTTTGAGAACTCTTGAGAATTAGAAGTTATTCGTATAAAATCATATTTCTCCATACAAAAATAAATTCAAGTCGTTATAACTTTAAAAATATTAGGTATATACAAAAATCGCAGAAGACAAAATGTCTTGTATTTAGTGGTAGATCGCAAAGCCGTTATTGTTATTTTTTAAATTGCTCATCAATTTTCGTGCATCCCTAAGTCTATGAAAGCTTGATTTCAGCCCATCGTGGGCCGGCCCGCGCGAACGGCGATCCAAGCAGTAGGTATATATTCCATGCAAACATGAACCTTAACTATTACGTACAAGGCTGAATTTCCTTTAGCACGTGTGGAATGCGCTTCCTTGTGAATTGTACATAACTGTCGGGGGCCGAGCCTACGTTTATGTATGAGCTTATGTACTGTACCTACGCGGCGACATGCAACACTAATATTTGATATCATACTGGACGTAAAATAAAAGAATAATAAAAAGTCGAACAGTACAGTAGTCCGTGCCACGAAAGATGAGACTTTGGGAGTGTCAGTTTAGGGAGCTTGCGCAGGTACTAAGTGTACGAAATAGTTATTCATAATTTGTATATCTATTCAGGGATTTTTCGATGACATTGGAATTAAAACAACATACTTACAAAAAATCTTCACAATATTTTTACAAAATAATAAAGTTGGAGGTCAAGTCTCATCTTTCGTGGCACGGACTGTAATTGTCGGATGTTCATTTTATAACAAGTAGGTATAATACGATTCCAACATGGCGGCTCGGCAGTTAGCTGCATGGACAGGCTCGCGCAGGTTTATTCAAGTCAAGCATAATATAGGCGCCATTTAGTTATTTCTAGATATACATTTATGTCATAAAAGTAAATAAATGGAGTTTTAAGACAACGCAAACCGGGCAAGATGACGCGGCATCGACAACTGCCTTTCCATGCCGCGGCATCATTTTAAAGCATAGCAATTTATGTCGTATTTCTATAAAGATACGGTTGAATGTCTATCGGTAAGAATTGAATTCCTCGCCTTAAGAGCCGCCTAAGTTTGAATCGTATACCTTATAACAATAACATAGTCACTTACCAGTATCCATCCGTGATATAGCAGACAGCACTCACTACACTCACTAGCTCTCACTAGGCACTTCACTAACACACTCACTTTACCATTTTAAACAACAGAGTGTAGGTACTACTACTACTATCACTTGAACTAGAAAAGAACTATCTTCATTACATTTACTTCTACTAAAATACACACAACACAACAAACACATATTACAAACAACACATAACTACTTACGAACATCAATACGGGAGACAATTATTTTATTTAATACCTATTTCAAACTACTAAACGACTTAATATTATAGGTACCTACCCGCGCTCTACAAAGTAATACTAAACCACTTTGTTAATATACTACATTACACTTAACTAATAAACAAGTTCTAGCAACACTCAAACTAAACTGATTACTTCTTTACAATTCAACCGTAAAATAAACTTGACACGACAAACAACCTCTTTACAGCGCAAAGGATCGCGCTCGAATGACGCGACACGGAGCAGCGGAGGCATCCTCCATTGGCGACACGAAATGGCAAGGTCTTTTTTGGCGACAAGTAAAAATATAACTTAACTCTATAGAATTAAAGTTAAAATTTCAATGTTAAAAGTCGTAAGCTTATCGCGGTATAATTATTGTCTTTCCGTCCGTTCACATTGAAATTTAAACTTTATTTCTATAAATTAAGTTATATTTTGACTTTTCGCCAAAAATAACTTGACATACCGTACCGCCAATGGGGGCCGGGCTTGAGGCTTTCCACTGTTTTCTGTCCTTTGCTGTTTGTAACCACCCTGGGCTACCACCAGGTATTAAAACAGTATTATTTAAATATTACTTTACCTTGCAGACTGTTGGATTTTCAACCCCCGGCTCAATGTCGAGAGTTGAAAATCCAACAACTGAAATTATAAATTCGAACCAATAGCAGGCCTCCGTCACTCGCTCAAGGTAACGCGCTTAAGTACCTACGGCTTGCGTTCCGAATACATTTCTCACTAGAATAGGGGTTCTCAAGCTTTTTTGAACTGCGGCTCCCTTTACAAGTTGTTATTTTAGCGGCCCCTTTATATGAAATTAGCTGTGCTTCGCGGTTTCACCCGCATTACGTTAGGTTTTTGGTTACTGATCCGTTCCCGTGGCTCATAGCGCGATATTATGTAGCCTATAATCTGTTATTCTGAGGTATACCTACGCTACGGAATGTCTCGCAGTCATTATTTTGCTGCGAAGTTATTATAAAACTGTGATATCTCTTAAGATATTCAATGAAATTAAATTATGTAAAGCGCAATTTTGTTCAAAATTAAACACTCGTAATGAATAACGTATTTATGTTGATAATGATTAATACTATATGTTTATAAAAACACCTTCGCAAATAATGCATTATTTAAAAACAAATTTTCTGGCCATCAAAACGGCTATAGTGAGTCAACCTTCAAAGTTAGGCATGTACTACCGCGGACTTTTTTTAGCACATTTTAAGAGGAACAATTCTCTCATACATTATTTTTGCGTAACTTTAACCGTTTACGCAGCGCACGCAACGAAAGCCCTCAAAAAGGAATATTTTTCCCCTGTTTTTGCCACATTTTTCATTGATTGCTCCGCTCCAATTGCTCGTGGCGTGATGTTATATAGCCTAAAGCCTTCCTCGATAAATGCGATATCCAACACAAAAAGATTTTTTCAAATCGGACCGGCAGTTCCTGAGATTAGCGCGTACAAACAAACAAACTCTTCAGCTTAACCCTTCAAACGTCGTATGATCAAACCTTGATCATAAGGGTATTGTTTAACTATTGTGTCTATATATAGGTACTATCGTGCCACGGGTTAATAATATTATTATATAAAGTATAGATTATATTACGAGTATAAGTATAAATAGTGTAGATAACCAATAAGTAAATAAGAAAACATTTTTACAGGTCCAAAATTAAGTTTGTTTTTGTGCAAATTGCAAACTCAAAATAACAACTTTAAGCTGTTTATGGCTATGTTGTTAACAATTGCGATAACACCCACACAATGCTGCTTGTTTTTTTACAAACTATTGTTTTCAAACTGACCCAAATATCCCACGAAGTGTTTTGTTGTAATCCTTTTGTTTCTTATCTCGGTTTAAACATGATTTATGACGACGGTGAACAACAGTATAAAGGATTAGTAGGATATTGTTTTGTCGCATTGTTTGGTTAAAACTTAAGCCAGTAAACAAACTTTTTTTAATATTTATTAACTTACTAGCTGTGCCCTGCGGTTTCACCCGCGTCTTTGGTTACTGTAGTGCGATTCTCTAAAATGCAAACTCGAAAACCAGTCTCACTAAAGTGATCGCGCTCACTTCGATAACGAAACAACCTGTGTACCATTAGCATTGGGTTAGTATTCGTTCGCTGTGGTAACGTCGCCGGGCGTGATCGTGTTTAACAGAATACCATTTGGTAATCTCACTGCGGATTCAGCTTTCGGATTACGAAGTGAGGCTTAGAGAATCACACTGCTGCTCCGCCCCCGTGGGTCGTTTTAAATTTTTCTCGCATTTTAAACCTTTCCTAGACCTCCACGTTCAAGACTAACATAAGATAAATCCGTTCAGCCGTTCTAAAGTTTTAGCGAGACTAACGAACTCGAACAGCAATTCATGTTTATATAAGTATATTGATTATCTTAACACAAAACTTACCATCATCACGCCTGTATGGGGAATACAGGCGTGATGATGGTAAGTGTTGTAAAGGGTTAGGCAGAGGTGTACCAATGTACACCCACAGTTCGCCGGTATATTTAGGTCCCATGTAATAGCGGGCGAGCCTATTGCCATTAACCGGGCACACATCCAAACTCCGAGCTGCTACTGAGAATTTCATAGAAAAACCCAAGTAACAATTTTTTATCGACCTGGTAATGGAACCTAGGACCTCTAGCGTAGCAGTCGTGCTCAGGACCACTAGTTTGCCGAAAGGAGGAGACAGGTAACTCAAAACTTATCTTTTTTATATTATAAAGCCGAATAGTTTGTTAGGTTGTACGCGCTAATCTCAGGAAGTACTAATCCATTTATCGAGGAAGGCTTTAAGCTACATAACATCACGCCACGAGCTATAGGAGCGGAGCAGTGACCAAAGACATAAACTTATCGCGGGTGAAATAAGCCACGCGGATAGTTTCGCTAGTAAATAATACTTCTACTAGCTGTTCCCCGCGGTTTCACCCTCGCTGCTCAGCATCTGTTGGTCGTAGCGTGATGTTACATAGCCTATAGCCTTTCTCAAGAAATGGACTATCCAACACTAAAAGAATTTTCCAATTCCAACCAATAGTCCCTGAGATTAGCGCGTTCAAACAAACAAACTCTTTAGCTTTATAATATTAGTATAGATTACAAAGTTTGTATAATTTTTCAATCGTCATCAAAGATTTGTCCGCATCGCTGTGAATGGGGCAAGTGCCCAAAAGGCTGGCAGAATTGCCACGTTGTATGGCAATACGGATTCTTTAGCTCAAATAAATTAACTAAACAAACAATTTACAAAAAAAAAAAACAACTATCTATCTACTTATACCAATATTATTAAGAAGTAAGATTTTTTTTGTTTGTTTGTAACGAATAGGCTCCGAAACTGCTGGACCGATTTTTACAATTGTTTCACCAATAGATAGCTACTCGTACTCGTAACGGGCGTGCTTGTATGACCAGATGTATGAACGTGGACGAGGCGAAAGTATAGTATGTTAGGATCGTAGCAGGTGGCGTTCTGTGGTTTCTGCCTACCCCCATGGGAAAAAGGCGTGAGTTTATGTATGTATGTAGCCTATGTTCTTCGGGAATAATGTATTATTTACAACTACATTATTCCCAAATAACATAGGCTAATAACATCACGCAACGAGCCCCGGGAGTGGAGCAACCGTAAAAAAGACGTCAATTTTTTGACGTGACAACGTCTTATAAATTGGTTTGCCGGGTGACACTTCAAGAAACTGCGTTACGCTCCGCTCACGTTATGCGCTCACAATGAGAGCGAGTGAGAGGCACGCGTCCCTTCCACTCGGGCATGGTTAGCCCGCCTAAGAGCGAGAGAGACAGACATAAAAAGTGAAAGGCACTACTATACGAATGAATATTCACATTAAAATTATTTTACCACTCAAAGTCGTTGTCACGTAAAACTTTCGCCCGTATACCGACTTTACAGGCAACCAATTTTTTTATTTTTTTTTATTTCGCCCGTACTGTCCCACTGCTGACGTAACTTATGGCGGGTAAAATAAGCAACGCAGACGAAGTCGCGGCCAGTTCGCTTGTGCACAATAAAATTGCTCATCTTGGAAGTACAGTAGAACTTCGATTATCCGAACCTCGAATATGCGAACCCTCAATTATCCGAACGCTGACTTAGTTTATCCGAACCCTCAATTATCCGAACATTGGCGAGAATTTGTTGCTGAAAACGCGTTGCAGCTGTTAGTCAATTAAAAATTGAGTATTTTATAAGAAAAGCATTTGACTTTTTTTTTGTTGTTTTATATTTCAACGTTTATATGATTGTCAAATTTTAATAGACTGTACAGTTTTTAGGTGAAACGGTATTGTTTTTGTTTCATCTTGTCCCAAAAAGCTCACATTTCGATTATCCGAACTTTTGATTATCCGAAATAGTGTCGGTCCCAATAAGTTCGGATAATCGAGGATCTACTGTATTCCGAAAGTTTTACTAATACACAAATATTTAAATGTAGCCTTTGCCCACGACTGATGAAAGATGAAAGACTATTGTTGAAAGTTGAGCTTTCCACGGATAAAGGCGTGTTTATGCATCAGTGTCAGACGTAGTTTTAAGAAAGAAAGAAAAACCATTTATTCTTGCGAAAGCGACGCACAACACATACAAAGCAAAAACAAAAAATAACAATAAGATCATAGCGCACGCTTAATCCAATACTGTCACTATACAACATTTTGCCAAATTGACTTTTTAATGCCATCTGTTGGGAGACGTGGAACTACGTGTAATCGCGCTCTACTAGTCTAAAAGTAACAGAAAATAACGGCTAGCTAAATATTGGTGCCGATTCCCTTGTTCACAAACTTAACTAAAATTAGAGAATTGACATCTCTTACTAACATACAGCGAAAGAAAAGGACGGTAATACCTTAGAACTAAGTTAGAGATGTGAAATTAGTTTTGCTTTGAACTTTTCCGTGTTTTTAATCGACGCGTTCTGACATGTCAACTATAATTGTATAGAGGTTTTAGATCAACTAAAATTGACAAGTCTTATTCACGTCCGTCCCTTTCTTGTTTGATTGGAAAGAAAAAGATAGAAATAGTCTAAATTAAATTTAGCTTGCTAAATTAAATTTAGCTACTAAATATTGTAATACGAATAACTAAATTGTGCATGGATTCTTACGTATCACTCATATTCCTACCACAAAAACCGTTGTTTGGTTCCCTGAAAAGTTAACTTTTTTGGATAGTGACAGTACTGGTTTAAGCGTGCGAATTAGTATCTTTATGCGCCACTACCGCGCGAAACGGCTGACGCTCAGCATTAAGCCGTGGCCCGTGCTCGAGACACGGAACCACAGCGCTGGTTTTCAGCGTAAGCCGGCGTGTCGCTGTCTCGGAGCTATAAAGTACGACATCACCCACAGTTCCGAGACCGAACAACAATATTTTAACCAGTTCTGTGGTCTCTGTGGACACAAAAAGACAAGGTTTTATCCAACTTATGGTAATTACATGCAACCTTACTCAGTTCTAACTATTTGCTATGAATATTTAGTAAGGCGTTTTTGACTTAGAAAGAAATAAATAAAAAACATAACCCTCCTTCTGTCGCAGTCGGGTAATAAAAAGTGACGCACATAACATAAAAAATGACATAACATGACCTTCCTTCTCGGTTCAATTACATGTATTGTTACTTTTCTTACTTTTGGTCCTAATATATACTTACTACACTGCGTGCAATAATAATAGCAGCGTATTTGAGGGAACAGATGAACATACATACATTCATACTGGTGAAACTCATAACCCTTCTTTTTCCGCCGTAGTCAGGTAAAAATGGAGAAATAACTTTAGCTTTGGAAGTCGGTGGCAATTCTAAACTACTAACAGAACCAAAGCCGCTGACTTTCAACTTCCTCCGAACTATTACAATACAGGCGAATAATCCTAACGTCTTCTTGGAAATATTATTCTGAGTCGATTTTGAAAACTCTTTAACCCATAGAAAGACACGTTATTTGTGAGTGTCACAGGCTATATAAAATCACGCTACGACCCACGGGAGCGGAGCAGTAGCCAAAGACGTAACTTTTTTTTTTTATAGACGGGAAGTCATCAAATAACTTCCCCCGCCCTGGGCGGGGCGGGAGGGAGTGTCAGACTTTTACTGACTAAAACCCGTCTATGTTCCTTCATGTGCCCTTTGCGTTCCGGGGGCGCGGTATCTCTTTCGAACAACCCGCAGCCCCGGCAGACATCGGCCCTCAGTGGCCCCTTCCAAGTTTGCTGACATCTCTTTGAGGCGCGCGTGGAACACGAACGCGCCGTCGACACGGTCTATCGCTAGTTAGTTAACGTACGGACGGTGAGCTACCCATTGCTCACCGCCCACAGACCCGCGTCTACTAGGGATGTGACTTTATACTTAAATAATCGATTATGTAATAATCGATTTTTTTTTATCAGTATAAAAATCGATTTTGATATAATCGATTTTTTTACAAAAAGTAATCGATTTTTAGAAAAAAATCGATTTTTTGCAAAATTTTTATTTAGGTATTTCTATTGCTCTACAAATACGGCGCCCTTCACATTAGAGTGACTGCAGCGTGACTCTTGTTTTATTTTTACTTGTCGAGCGTTTTTAGCGCTACAATCACGCAGTAGAAACACCAAATGTGACCGCACTCTTATGGAATGAAATAAGACAACTTAAAATAACAACATAAGACAACTTAAAATGACAACCAAACGCATAAAATAATACGAAATGTGAAACAAATGTATTTTTTATTTTATTCTTGTTCTCATAATAATTCGCGAAAAATGTGTGCTGAAAACAAACTTATCTGTAATACATAAACAAATTCTAAACAGTACATTTTTGGGTTTTCGCACGTTTATAAAATGAAGTAACGAAACGCATCGTCGGAGAAGTCAATCATGAGATTGCCAGATTGAAATTCTTGGGTTTAATTGGGTTGCAAGTTTTGACATCTTCGATCGACAATTTCAGGTGGTACAAATGCGCAAATAAATGAAATATAGGTATTGGTTTACAAAATCTGCGATTTTTTTCCTATAATTTTTACTTTTAGTTCTCCACGAAATTCTTTAATATTGAATAAAAAATATTTTTATCTCGAAATACTTATAGATTACATAACCCATAAAAAAAAATCGATCAGAAAAAATCGACTTAAAAAAAAAATCGAAATCGATTATTTGTGGTACACGAATCGATTAATAAAAATCGATTATTTTAAAATAATAATCGATTAATGTAAAAATCGATTATTTTTTCACATCCCTAGCGTCTACGGTGGCCGGGAGTCGTCTCGTACTGGCTCCCGACGCCCGGAGCGTCTACCGCGGCGGCGGCGGCCGCTGGGACGGGGGACCCTCCTTTCCTTCTCCCGTCCCGCCGCCTCCTTCTCTAGCATTACAGCTTCGCAGAAGGAGGCGACTGCTTCCCATTCCCTCTCGCTCCGGACCATGGCCAGTGGCCTGAACCAGAAACTTAATTCTGGTGAAATAAGTCACGCGGACCAAGTCGCGGGTAGTTCGCTAGTTTAAAATAAAACATTCAAAATGTGTCTCAAATTACTTTTTCATCAAGCAATAATATACTTGAATAGTTGTCTCGCGGTTGCGTTACGCCGATATATTGAGATTCGCGTTTTTCCACTAGGTAACATTACTCCCAGGAAATGAATGGCGGAGGCACACAGTGGAATTGTACCGACATTGTACGGTTCTCAGTGTTTTTTCCTACGATTTAAAACAGACAGACACACAGTCTACGCTTGTGCATTATAAAGTTTCAACAAAAAAACTAATTGTCATTTGTTGTTTGTGTATGTGAGTTATTGTTTATAAACACTGGGTTTAACGTTTTTTCAAAGAATTAAAGAAGAACATACAAAAATTACCCGTCGTTTTAAGATCAAACCTTTTATTTATCATCGAATTTGTACTCCACAGAACAGAAAATCGTTCGAAAGTTCTGCTACTCGACACTAGATGGAGCTAAAACAAATATTAGGGCAACTAGAGTAGGTACGGTATCTAAAATGTATAAAAAAACACATTCATAAAATCTTTACCAATAAGTTTTAATAATCTGGCCAATAATAGATAATATTTTTATTTGGTTGGAATTAGAAGTAGAAAAGCAGGGCACTTGAGTATAGCACCCACTCATGATCTACTTCTAACTAAACCAATAATATTACATATGAAGCTTTTAGATTTTACGAACAAATAAATAATCACGCCTTTATCCCTATCATTTTTCCTTAACTTCTAGTTTTTTAAAGGTACTCCATTTATTAAGCATTAGAGAAACAACGGCGAAATAACGGCAGTTATTGTTTTATATTGTCGAAGTGATTACATTTTTTTAGTAACATTTTCTTCCTGTAAATAGCTAAAATCCATAATAATTTTTCTACCGATAATGCTTTATACAATAACTTTAAATAACGGAGCTTACAATAGGCTAACATTGAAATAACGAAAGACAAATAACGTTATTTTTCAAAAGGAGTACAAATTTTATAAATGGAATTTATAACCATTAGAACATCCATATTTCGCAAGTCAGTTATGTTTATGGCCCATTCCCATTTATAATGGGATTGGCTGTATTTATTGCAGCGTTTCTCGATTTTAACACATTGTCGTCGGGTATAAAAATGTGGCGTACCAAAAGACTAGTGTCCGAATAAAGTTTCAGGATGTTAGTTATGTCAAAATATTACTTTTTTGTCTATGGGATTTTCTCGTGACGTATGGCTGCGGGTGTGGGTGTGGAGTGAAATTCGTTGAATTTGATCTGAATTGAATTGTCCATGTTGGGGTCGGTAAGTTAATAATTATTCATCTTTCAACTGTAGCACTTTATAGAACCAGCGTAGCTAATGTTACCAGCGGTTGTCCATAGTACTCATAGATTAATATTGTAATTTTCTTTGTCAGAACAATATCCATTAGTTTTACGTAGGAATTATGTAGGTACCCTCCACCAAAAAAAAAAAAATGTTAATAGAATCTTATTTCTTTCTCAAATTTGCTTCTAATAAGCCAAACCCGCCCCTAAGACGACCCACAGACCCACCGCACGCTTTATACTTAGAAACTAATATTTTTTTGCAGATAAGGTAGAACCGTCTACCTACAACTATTGCTACATAACAAACATAGACACCCTATTTTTTTATTTCAGATGGGCATGGGCATGTGGCTAGAGATACTTCCTCGAGAGCTGCAAGCAAAAGAAAAGAACATTCGAGAGCTATGTTCAGGTAGTTTTTAAGTCTATTATGAATTGTCTAGGTAGGTACTAATTGGCTACCTACTCCTACATGCCACTTACCTACATGTGAAAAATAACAATCTAGTTCTAGATCCTTTACAATTCTTGCTTGACACAATTTACATGACTTATCAATTCATCATCATCATATCAGCCGCAGGACGTCCACTGCTGGACATAGGCCTCCCTCATAGATTTCCAAAAAGACCGGTTGGAAGCGGCCTGCATCCAGCGTCTTCCTGCGGTCTTATCATTTATTAAAGATGAAAAAAATGGGATAATGATTAAAAACGCATTCAATACTGACAAGAATATATGTTTATTTGTTAAAAGTTAAAACCAATTGGTAGTTACAAAAATTAGATTGAAAAGCAAGATAGGTTTATTTTTAGTAAGCAGTGCTATTGTGGTAGTCATTGTGACTTCTGTGTTTGAGAAGAGGTAGTCTTGTTGTGATCATTCTGTTATTTTTAAACCAAAATCAATGCATATTTGCATCATCACTTCTGGTATTTTTTAATAAGTAATCTTTGGATATCCAATCGTCACTGCACGTGTTAGTAAGACTCATCATATCAGCTGTAGGACGTCCACTTCTGCACATAGGCCTTCCCCATAGATATAAATAAATAATAAATATCTTGGGACAACTCACACACGGCCATCTGATCCCAAGCTAAGCAGAGCTTGTGTTATGGTAACCAGACAACTGATATACATACTTATATAATTTATAAATACATACATATAGATAAATCATACCCAGACACAGAACAAACAATCATGCTCATCACACAAAGTTTGTCCTGGGTGGGAATCGAACCCACAACCTCTGGCTTAGCAGTCAGGGCCCCTAACCACTAGACCAACAGGCCCGTCCAATGGAAGAAAGATGTTCAAAAAAAACCCTTTGGAACCGGCCTGTAGGGCCCACCCACAAGGTGGACAGTGTTACACTGACTGTTAGTCACAATATGAGGTAAGCAGGCAGAGGCCAAGAAGTCTGACAACCAGTTTAACCAAGAGGTATTGTGTTGCCCAGTTACTGGGTGGTGGAGGTCAGATAGGCAGTCGCTCCATGTAAAACACAGGTTCAGCTGCATCTGGATAGACTTGAAGTTGACCCCAACATAGTTGGGAAAAGGCTAAGCAGATCTGCTGGTCACCTTACCTATTTCTGTCAACAAACAGTCTTCTTGTCTGATAGGGATGTAGGCGTACAGGCTAATTGTCACAGTAAGAGGCAAGATTTTTCTATGAAGGATTTTGTTGAAATAAAAGCAATTCACCAACTCAATTCATTTATTGCATCAAACATACTAGGTACATAAAGTTATTATATAAAATGCTTAGTCTCATTTAAACACACACAATAAAATTTGTATGTGAAGAAACATTTAATGTTATACAAGAACAAAAAGTTGTTTCACACTAGGAATGTCTCCTGTATTGTGTGGGTGCATTTACTAACATATAAACTCACATACACAAATAGCCAGACCCGGTACAACTATCTGTAGGTATCCTTCCTACTACTATTATAAAGGCGAAAGTTTGTATGTATGGATGTATGTATGGATGTTTGTTACTCTTTCACGCTTAAACGGCTGAATGGATCTGGATGAAATTTGGCACAAAGATAGATTATAGTCTGGAATAACACATAGGCTACTTTTTATCCCGGGAAAATGTACGGTACCCGTAGGATAACACATCAACTGTGACGCGGACGAAGTCGCGGGCAGAAGCTAGTATTACAAATATTTGTTCTGTGCGGGACTTATAATCTTAGTGAGATTATATTTTAACATTAGCTTTCTTTTACTTCCAGAAACGTTGCAGATGTGAACAATCCAGAACAAAATATCAAGTGAAAACAAGGAATATGTAAACAGTACAAAGAATTTATTAAAACAACCACATGTTTCAAGCAATAAGCCTGCAGACGCTGATGAAACACCACTACACCTTCTGGGGGAATGCAGAGCACTAACTAACAAGCACAACGATCATCTGGGCAAACACCTAATAAGCTCAGATGAACTAACTGAGATTGCCCCAAAGCTGATCCTGCAGTTCATCACAGCTACTTGGAAGGGCCACTCAGGGCCTATGCCTGCCGGCGCTGCGGGTAGTTCGAAAGAGATACTGCGCCCCCGGAACGCAAAGGGCACAAGAAGGAATATGGATGGGTTTTAGTCAGTTAAAGTCTGACGCTCCCTCCCGCTCCGCCCAGGGCAGTTGGAGTAATTTGATGATTTATCATCAGTAAAAAAAAAACACAGCGGCTGGGTTTGGTGGTGATCTCTTACCAAACAAGCGGAGATCACAATAAAACAGCTATAAAGTACCATTTATGAACCTCTGCAGTTCAATTGGGGCCTCGAGTATATCATTATCTGCTTCTTGTTAGTTCATTTGAAGTTATTGTTATGTGGCATTTTTATTTACCTGCTTGTTGCTCAATATGCTTATAATATTGGCTGCTTCAAGAATGAAGATTGAATTGTACATACATACACGTACCATCACGCCTGTATTTCCCGAGGGTTTAGGCAGAGGTGTACCAATGAACACCCACAGTTCGCCGGTATGTTTTTAGGTCCCATGTAATAGGGGGCGAGCCTATTGCTATTAACCGGGCACAAATCCAAACTCCGAGCTGCTACTGAGAAATTCATAGAAAAACCCAATAACACTTTGCTCGACCTGGGAATCGAACCCAAGACCTCTAGCGTAGCAGTCGCGCTTGATTGAATTGTTTACTTACATGATGTTGAAATGAGTTATAATGAATTAAATTTTTGTCAAATCGTTAAATGGCTTAATTTTTAATAGTTGTCTCTTTGAAAAGTGGTTGCTTTCAATGCTTGGTTGTTTTGTTGTCTGAAAAAGTTGTCACACAAAAAGTCTCTGCATAATTTTATTGTTTTCTTCAAATGCGTTCTTTGGGTAGTCTGGTTGCCTGGTTTATGGTTGTAAAAAAACTGGTTTTAAACCAAAGTCAGTGGTTTAAAGTGGTTTATTTACAACTATAGTCTTGTTAGTTGATTGTTGTTTTTGAAAAAGGTCAACTAATTTATTTATTTATTTAACGCAGCATGGAAGATTTATAGCTAACAAACTAAGTAGAAAGGAAACTATTGATGACAGGAAGCCAATTACAAGTCTTCGCGTGTAGAATTTGTTAAAAAATTTAAAAATTAAAAGTGAGCAAACATTAGACACAGGTTGTTGTTTAACGTTACACATTAGTCTAAAACTATTTGATTTAAAATTTAGGAGGATCAAATCATAAAAAAAGGGAATAATGAGGGGTAGCTATTTAAAAAAGTTAAGGCTTAAGCACCGTCTAGCTGACGTCACACGAGTCGAATGTTGAATTCATCCTTTGAATATCACAGGCATTGTTAAAAGAAAAACATTGAATGGAAGCTTGACTTATCTATGTCCTGTCTATTTATATATATCGATCTATCTCTATATATATAATATATCTATTGTTATATATCTATATATACCTACGATCTATCTATATATGTCTTATATTTTATTTATAGCTTAAAATGGATAGCTATATGTGTTGCTAAGCACAAAACTCGAGAAAGGCCTTGATGTCTTTTGTCTTTTTAGTAAAAAAAAATAACACTTGGTTATAAACAACACTAATAACACTTGGTTGGCTTGGTGCGCTCAGAAATTTGTCTGTTTCATAGTTGTATTTTAAGGTCCAATCTCTGTGGTCTGTTGGAACACAAAGCGGTTTTGTTTCAGTACTAAAAATATGTAGGTGATACCGGTGTACTTCGCCGGGTCATCAGAATCAGAAATTTTTATTTGCTCTGAATGTAATAAGATCAGCTACATTTTACCTTCTGGCATGCAAATTGACGTTAGTCACACAAATATATCAGAAAAAAAAAATGACAAATGTAAAAACTGGTTAAGTATACAAATAAAAATTATCAAAATGTCAACAACACAAATAATAAATAATAAAAAAATGACAGCAAAAATACAAGTAAAAATTATCAAAAAGTCAAATAAACAAATAAAAATTATCACAATGTCAACACTTCAAATAAAATAAAGAATGTCAACAAAATATAATTAAAAATTCAAACAAATACTACATTGTGAATTAACATTCACATTAATCTGGTATAAAATTAAAATGAGTTGAAAAGTTATAAAGTGGCATCATTGAAAAAATCCTGTACTGAGTAATATTTTTTTTTTCAAAGTGCTCATATTTAAATCTGAGGTAACAGCCTTGTTACCTCAGATTTAAATATGTGCACAGAGTGTTCCTTAGAACTATGAGGTATTTTATTATAAACTAGCTGTGCCCCGCGGTTTCACCCGCGTTACGTTAGGTTTTTGGTTACAGATCCGTTCCCGTGGCTCATAGCGCGATGTTGTGTAGCCTATAATCTGTTATTCTGAGGTATAAGCTACGGAATGTCTCGCAGTCATTATTTTGCTGCGAAGTTTTTTTTTAAACGCTGATATCTCCTAAGATATTCATTGAAATAAAATGATGTAAAGGGCAATTTTGTTCAAAATTAAACACCTGTGATGAATAACGTATCTATGTCGATAAGGATTAAGACTGTGTGCATAAAAACACCTTCGCAAATAATGCATTATTATAAAACAAATTTTCTGACCATAAAAATGGCTATCGTGATTCAACCTTAAAAGTTAGGCATTTACTACCGTGGACTTTTTTTAGTATATTTTAAGAGGAACAAATCTCTCATACACTCAGACCAACAAAAAAAGAAAGATGGCGCGCCGCGAACATCGAAAGTGAAGCCATAAAACCGTGCTCCTGCAAGTAAACATACACGCTCACGCACACACCTACACTAAAACCATGCTCATCACTCTTAGTACGTCACGAGTCGCCGTCAAGTAAACTTAGATTTAAAACATAGAATTATGCCTTCCTGTGTAGTGAAAAGTTGCAAAAACAACAGCAAATTACATAAAAAGTCTCACGGAATCACTTTTCACTTGTAAGTACATGAAATAACATCGTTTCTCTATTAATAAACTGTGAATTTTAGGTTACTCGGAACACAAAACCTCAACGAACGAAAGCAGTGACATAAAGTGTGACGGCTGCCATAATACGATTTAAAATTTCCCCATTCGGTTAATATAAATAATTATGATTTCTTACTTCTAGTTTTCTTCTTTATATGTATTTAATATTTTAGGTTTCCAATTAATAATGAAATAAAAAATAAATGGAATAATATAAATAATGGAATAATTTAAAAAATTGACTCAACAACAAGGTTTTTAAAAGGGAATATTTTTTGTTCGATACCATTTATATAACTACTACCATATTACTTTTTCTTTAGAGTCAGTGATTTTTTATGTTCTTTTTGAATTCAATAAAGTTGATTGAAAATATAAGTTCTTTTTTTTGGAGTAAGTCAAGTCAAGTCAAATCATTTATTTCAATTAGGCCATTAAAAGGCACTTTTGAACGTCAAAAAAAAATTAAAACTAATGAATCTAGTTGCCCATTCCAAAAGGTAGGAGGTAGAAGCCTTCGCAACTATTGAGGTACAATACCATACTGAACAATATCTTACTCGTACAATATTATCCTAGTGCTACCCACAAAAAATTTAACAAATGGCAACCCTTCGATACACACATAGATAAAAAGGTGGCTTCACTTTTGATGTTCGCGGCGCGCCGTCTTTCTTTTTTTGTTGGTCTGAGCTCATACATTACTTTTGCGTAACTTTAATCGTTTACGCAGCCCTCTAAAGGAATATATTTCCACATTTTTCACTGATTGCTCCGCTCCAGTTGGTGGTAGCGTGATGTTATATAACCTATAGCCTTCCTCGATAAATGGGCTATCCAACACAAAAATATTTTTTCAAATCGGATTGGTAGTTCCTGAGATTAGCGCGTACAAACAAACAAACATACTTCTCAGCTTTATAATATTATATTATATAGTATAGATAATAGGCCCCATTCCCATTGTCATTATGTTCTTTCTTAGCAGTGCTGTTTTGTAATTACCCGAGTGCCAATAAAATTATCGTATGCTTTATTAGGGTTATTCTCACTATAAACATCCGAGAAAGATAGCTCGCTTAGGTAATTCTTGAATTTAATAAAACTTTCTTTGTAGTAATCGCGTTTCTCGATCTCTCGTTTCGTCTAATATATTAATATAAAACTATATAAAATCCTATATATCAAATATATACTACGTGTAACGTTAAATGCGCAAAACCTCAGACATCCCAAATGATTTTTTACCCGACTGCGACAGAAGGAGGGTTATGTTTTTCGAGGGTATGTTTGTATGTATGTATGTATGTATGTATGTATAATTGTTTGGCACGCTCTGCAGGCTGAACGGCTCGATGGATTTTAGCTTGAGAGGTGTCGTTAGATTCGTATTTACTGTGAGAGTGACACTGGGTATATAAAAAACAAAATGGCGGATTTTTGGCGCCTAATTCAAATGTTTGGCTCGCTCTGCAGGCTGAACGTCTCGATGGATTTTAGCTTGAGAGGTGTCGGTAGATTCGTATTTACTGTAAGAGTGATACTGGGTATATTAATTTCTTTTTTAAAACACAAAAAAAAAAAACGTTAATTTAAAAAACTAAAAAACCCGACTGTTATTCTTTAAAAATCCCTAAAACAAGATAAATTGTAGCAGTCGGGACCCATTCGGGACCATCTGCAATGTAATATAGGTATGTGCTCTCAATTCACTAATCCTCCATTTCTAGAATGGGTCCCGACTGCTACAATTTATCTTGTTTTAGGGATTTTTAAAGAATAGCTGTCGGTTTTTTTTAGTTTTTTAAACTACCGTTTTTTATTTAAATTAACCTGACTCCGAGAGAAAAATAATCATTAAAAAAAAGGGAAAGGTTTTATGTGCTGTTTTAGTACGTATGTGCATTGAAATAAAGCTATTATTATCCTACTAATAAGAAAATATCTATTTGGGCAGGTTTGCGCATGTGATGGCTTGACAAGTTTAGACGTGTGTCATTGACGGTTTTATGGTTAACGTAATTTAACTGTTAATCATCAATGGTCAGCAGGTTGTTAAATTATTAACAGGTTTTTAAATTTCAATCGTTAACGTATTGCGTCAATATTATTAATGTTATGCCATTCCATGAGTTAACGTAACGTTTTGTTGTAAACAGTTTATTGAAGAATATTAGGACTATTAAATTAAAATTTATTGGTAGAAGATTTTTAAAGTTGACGACGTTGACGTTGATTGACGTTCATTAGAGATTGTCAACGTTTTCGATCAATAACAATTTTGTTGCAAGTAATATTGAAGATTATTGATTTGATAAGAATTAAGATTATTTAATTTCTATTTTGAACTTTTATGATCTTTCCTTCGTATTTATTCCAGGCTTAGGACTGGCTGGGTAAAAATAGAATCCATTTATCCAGGTGTACAGTCACGAGCAGAAACATGTATACACTTGGCAAAAATGAAAAGCCATTTTCTCGTGAATTAACAATTGCAACGTTGAGATAAGATCGATTTCATAGTAATAAAGGATCCAGAATATGATATACGTAACACCACTATATTTTAATCGATCCTTTGGGCAGAAACTGCTTTAGAATGTCGCTAAGTGTATACATGTTGAAGCTCGTGACTGTACTTAAAAGATCAACTGATTGTATATACATTATTCCTATTCCTATTCATCAATTTTATGTACAAGTAATATTTTTTAGTTTTTCTTTGTTTTTATTTTGTTGTTTTTTTTTTTTTCGTTTTTGGTCTATTTACACGTCAAACATATTTTGAAAATCGGCCTTTGTCTAGGTTTACATTTAAAAATAGAAGTTCTCTTTCTCTACTTTACTAGTAGATAATCTCGTTCTTCTTTGATTTAAAAGCAGCCCCGACTTAGAGAACATTCTTTCACACGGCACTGACGTTGCCACAATATTACATTTTTCTATATAAATTTTGGCTAAGTTTGGATAAACAAATTTGTGAGCTCTCCACCATTCTTAAGGATTGTTCCAGTCACCAGATGAATTTGTTCTAGGTAATAAGTCGTCGGCCAAAAAGGTGGCCACTTCTTTTATAGCCTTTGATAGTGGAGTGCCTGTGGTGGAAGGCGCCCCTACTAGTTCGTCAAAAATATCCCATGGACTGAACTCATTTCTAGTTCTAGCCGATTTATTTTGATTTGTAGTTTCGACTAGAGCTGCATCAGTTTTAGCTATTTCGGTGGCGACGAGTGTTCTTACTCTTTCTTTTGTTTTTACAGCTTCAGCGTGGTCTGCAAAGCCTTGCATTTTGAAGCTAGGGTCTCAGAATGTACACAAACTGAATGTGCCACTTTGTTCTATTCTTCTAAATCTGTCTGTTTAGGCCTGATTTTAATAATAAAACTACTTCATGGACTTCTGACGACGTTATACTTCCTCTGTCCAAAATTTTCTTACAAGATTCTAACAGGCAACGTTTCATTATTATTATATAGCCGCCAGTGAAATATTTGTGGCCACTCATGGTTCTTGTCACCTCTTCGAATGGTTCCAACACCTGACATAACTGTTGGTAGGTGGTTCAATCCTCCGAAGTGATCGATGGCAAGTCTTTGTCTGCTAGCGCCACTGTCGATGTGACTGCTTCTTTTATTTATATAATTCTTTTCAACATATAATATTTGGAATTCTACCTTGTCTCGACATCTTGCAGTGGCCGTTTTGGAGTTTCATTTTGTTGCAGTTGAAATCTAGCAAGTCGCTCTGAAGAAACTGAGCATTTTTTTAAATGTGTCACAATGCTTTTTATATTGTCTATTTGTCTTTGGCAAATTTTGATTGCATCTTCCACTATTAAATTTAATGTATGCGCAAAACATCCAAAATGTTTCCAACTTTGATTGCTTTCACAATGTTCGCGCCATTATCACTAACTGAAAAGTTATTTTTTTTCTTTTAATACCCAACGGTCGATTACTCCTAACTCAGTTGAAATATTGGCCGCTGTATGTTGGCCCGAAAATTGGCAACATCCTAATAACACATTTTTTATTTCAAACTCTTTTGTGACGTAATGTCCTGTTATTGCAATATAAGAATCACCTACTCTAGAAGTCCATATATCAGCGGTAATGCAGACGCTTTTTGCTTCTTCTGCCACTTTTGCCTTCACCATTTGTTCTGTTTTCGTATAGCACTCTTGTAGCAGGGAATCCGACAGAGTTTTTCGTGTTGGTAACTTATATCCCGGAATCCACCTTGAATATTTTTTAAAGGACCTTTCCTCCACAATTGAGAAAGGATGAAACCCGTCTATACACAGGTCAAGCAGATCTGAATCTATGTGTTTTTTTTACTCAGCGGATATTTTTTTAGTTATACAACGTTATAATTAGTATATGCGAAACCCGAAACACCTGTCTAGTATTTTTATGAAAAGAATCTATGTACAAAATTTCAAAACTGTACCATGAAAAATCACAAAGTTATAAGCTTGTTTTGATACCTGGTTGTCCGTACTAAAACATGGTCACCGCGCGCGCGCGCCTCCAAGACCGTCTTGCGCTCATTGATAATAGTTTGGTAGTAGGTACCTAACCCCACGGCAATTGTATTGTAATTAACTGGTGATAACATTTTCCATCACACTTGCAGGCTTTGGACTGTCATAATGGTCAAGTGTAGGTAGATATTATTATGTACTTTATTCGCCAACGACACGTTATCACCACAAACCGCTAGTGTACGTACCATCTCTGTATACTGGACGTTTGTGTATTGAAAAGACATGGTTAAATGATACTTTTCACACCCGATTAAGCGAAACACAATAACACAACTGTACGGACGGCGACCGCGCGCGCGCAAACGGGAGCGGGGAGCGCAACACGTGCACGTCAGCCTGTAGCATCCGGGCGACTGAAGGGGTTGTTTTACCCCCGCGCCGCTGTGCGCCCGCGCTGCCTACCGCCTAATGCCGCTACGACCTGCCGTGACCTGTGTTGTGCGCGTATTATTGCGGATAGGTACAAAGTGCCGCTCGGTGTCCAACTTGTAACCTATTTTAAATATTTTTGGGACAAAATATAACATGGTATAAAAATTATTGGAATCGTGGCGGGGCAGGGGCTGAGAAAGCCCCAGCTGTCGCACGGTGGTTGTGGTGGCCGCTTCAACGGCACGCTGGATGCAAGCGGTGATTTCGCCCGTCAGTTCGTCGACGTCTGCGGCGGTGTTCACGGGCCGAGTCGGTGTAGTGGTCGCCAATGCTTCCGCGAATTGCTTCCAATCCGTTTTGCGAAGTGGCGCTGGCGGTGCCTGTCGGGCTGGGATCCCCGACAGGGTCACGAGCACGGGAAGGTGGTCCGAGTGTAGCTCGTCGATGACCACCTCTTGGGAGATCTGGCAGTTGAGGCCGGAGTAGACAATGATGTCCGGGGCCGCTGCTGGGTTATCGGGGTAATGGGTCGGGGTGTCGGGCCCGGACACCACATAACCTCCGGCCTCCGCGTCGGAGTCGCCTTCCCCCCGAGTTGGTCGTGGTGAGCTCCATGCCGGGTGCTTGAAGTTCAGGTCGCCGGCAATGAGCGTGGCGCCGCCCGCTTGGAGCTGAAGGACCCGCCGAAGTTCCGCGTGATCGATCGCGGCGTTCGGCGGGGCATAGCAGGCGTACACGTTGAGGTCACTGCCGGCCACGTGCACCTGGGCACTCAGCACGTAAAAGGATGCAATTGGTTGTGGGGGGAGAATCTGGTGGATGACCCCTCTCTTGACGAGAATGGCCAGACCTCTACGGCGACTTCTCGTCCCTCCTGTACAGGAAGTACCCCGGGAACCTGACCTTGTCCCCGGGCCCTAGGAGGGTTGAGGAGGAGTCGGAGGAGGCGGGCCTTCGTTCTGAAGCCGCGGGCATTCCAGTGAATGACCCTCAACAACCCGCTATCCATGGCAGAGGGTCAATAGCTCGGCCAGGCCGTCGAGGATCACCTTTTCAGGGTCCTGCCCCTCCCTTAAGGCCCGCAGCAGGTCCATCATCACTCGGATGGCGCAGGCGGTAAAGTCCTTCCTGTCGGCGGGCTGGTGGGGTTGGTGCTGGGGTTGCTGCTGTTGCAGCATGGTTGGCGGTTGCTGACGCTGAGTGGGGGCCTTTCTGGGTAGAGCGGCCACCCTCTCTACGTGCCTTTGTTGCTCGGGGATACCGGCGCCAGCAGACTTAGCGCCTTCTCCCCTCCGCCTATCTCCGCCCTGCGCCACCGGACCGTGGGCAGTTGGGGCCTCTTGCTGTGTGGGGGTGTGTGGGGGGGGGGTTCTTGTTGCTCCTCTTTACCCCCCCTCCCCCCCCTCCTTCGCCTCCTCCGTTTCTTATCCGGTGCTGACCCTCGGCTTGTTGCGGCCCATTTGCCGCCGCCATTAGGCTCGCACCTCGCGAGGCTTTTCGGCTCTCCACGGTAGCTCGTGCTACCGAGGCGTTCTTCGCGTGGTAGGGCCACCATCCCCGCGCGTCTGTTCTTAGTCTCCTTTACGAAGACGGGGCATCTGATGTTGTTAGCCGGGTGGGCTCCCGCGAAGTTTGGCAGGTGGCCGGCTCTTCCCGCGGCCGCGGACAGTCGCGCGCCGCATCCCGTCTCCGCAGCGGACGCACGTGAGCGGACGGTGGCAGTGGTGCGAGCTGTGCCGGAATTTTTGGCACCGATGGCACTGGGCGGGCCCGCGCTTTCCGCGCCACGCCTCGATTTTGACACCCCGCATGCACATTAGCACCGAGGTGTCATAGATGCGACGCACGTCAGGCGTCTTCTTGAGTACTGCATGAAAAATGCAGCCGGGACGTCCCTGACGCGCGTTTATGTGTCGCACGTACTCGGGGTCGAAGCCGAGGGTCTCCAATTCCTCCTTTATGTCTTCGGGGTCGGTGTCTGCTGGAAGACCCCTGATGGCCACTTTCAAGTTGACCTCCGCTGGCAGGGAGTAGGCAAACCAGGAGATTTGTTCTACTTTCTCCAGGTTGGTTAGGTACCTTTGGTACCAACCTGTACTCCTCCTCCGACTCGGGGAGGCGGGGGTCGTGAGGCGTAAGGCCGCGCCACACCTAGGTGTAAACCCCGGTGCCGCAAGGGCGGCTAAAGCCACCCGGAATTCACTAAAAACACTCGCGGCACGAACGGTAATTTTCCGCTGCTCAAAACGTAAACAAGTGACGTCACAGGCCACCTGCACTTGACGACACGCTCACTTAGGTACCTGTGACGGCGACACTCGTTGAGCAGCGGAATTTGGTTCACTGGCGATCCCCCAAGTGTGGAATCGTTTGGTTGTCGCTGTGTCTCCTTACGGGGGCACGGCAAGCGGGATCGGGGCGAGGCCCCCTGCCCGCGGATGCTATACCGGGGCCCGTAACGACGGGCCCGTCATTTGGTTGCCTTATAGGCGCATAGGAGTTACTGTATAAGGTGTGTCTGTGGGAGCGCCGGCGGCGTCGTGCCCTCACGATGCCCGCCTGTTTCACGGCACCACGGCGGTCAGCCCCCGCCGGATGAGACCGCGTTATTCGTAAAACATTGTTTATAAATAGAGTGCCCACCACTTCCGTCGAGACCCCATTTGTAAGTAACTTCGATTGACGAGTTTGTTTCGTAATCGTGATGCAGTTCAAATACACTTTGCTGTACATAAGCAAGTCGCTTTATTGTGAAGTCTAGGATATCTTGGAGTGGAATTTCGATTGCTGTTTCTGTTATAGTCTAGTTGTCTGGAGAACATTGTTTTTTGACTTCTACAATCACGTTGTACGAGGGATATATATCTGCACCTTTGGATTTGGCTCCTTCCTGAATTCTGACATATTATAAGCTTCTTTCGTCAAATCGCAGTCTATAATCAAAGCTAAAGCTTCCTCAGGGGTATAAGGTGTAATAGAATTAGCTGATCGTGGTGACTCATGGATTGCTTTCATACGTTTATATGTGCGCAGATTTGTGGTTAGGGCAAGGTCGACTACACGTGCTGCTGTTCTTTCTCCCCTTCGAGTTAAACTTGCCCTAGCAGCTGAGCATAATAATTCCGGTCTTGCTTCAGTAATCATAGGTTTGACAATCCTTCTCTGTGTGCGTTTCGAGCTTTCTGCGAAAGTTTTAGTTGGCCTTCCTTTTTTTTTGCACTGTTGGGGTACTTTTCGGAGCAGGGGTAGACACGCTTTTGCTACCCACTTCCGGCAAAGAAAAATAGTTTTTCAACCATGTTGAATTAGCTTTGATAAACCTTTCTTCCTTCCAATTTGGTTTTTTCCATCTCTGAAGTGTTTTCGACACAAATGATTTTAACAAATACTTAATCCTATTAATACTATCTTCCGATTGATTATATAAATATAAATGAAAAAATGCGTGTGTGACAGTTGTCTATAATTTTCCAAGTCTGTTTTTTGACATTTAATATAAAACAAAACAAAACTAAAAAATAATAAAACTAGATACGAAAATGAGGTTGTATATATGTATGTATAAAAAGTTTGTGATGAAAAAGGTATGAATGATATGACACCACAGTTGATTCACTGCGACTACCTGAAAAAAAAACATACTAGCTTTAAAATGCGTTGTTATGCGGTTCTAGTTTTAACACCACGTTTAGTCAATGCCTTAATTAATACAAATATAAGCTCATACTTACCTGCTCGACCTTTTTACGCCTTTGTTATGAATAGTAACAAAATAAACTGTACTCGTTCGTAGTTCGAACGAAGGACTATCTGACTTTGTAAAAGCAATGAAATTAAGACCGTAAGTTCTTGCAAATAAGGCTCATTTTGACCCCCTTTTTTTTTTTTTTATAGACGAAATCATCAAATAACTTCCCCCGTCCTGGGCGGGGCGGGAGGGAGTGTCAGACTTTTACTGACTAAAACCCGTCTATGTTCCTTCATGTGCCCTTTGCGTTCCGGGGGCGCGGTATCTCTTTCGAACAACCCGCAGATTTTGACCCCCTAAAGTACTAATTTTGACGTGTGTGCGGCGTCGGGGGCCTGCCTAGGCCTGGTATCGAGTATGGCGCGTCTGACCGCGCAAGGCGAGAAAAAGATTGGGTCTTCTTCGGGAGCTATCGGCGTGGCGAAGTAGTCTCCAAGGTGCCTCTCGACTGCCGCGATGTGTTCCTCGTCGTCAGTCGGGTTCGGCTGGAATTGACCGTATGTACAGTTTGTACACACCCGGCTTGGCCCGCAGCGGGAGGCGTGATGAGAGCACTGGACGGAGCTGAGCGCGGGCAGCTCTGCACCTGGCGGTAACTTGCCGGACGTGGCTCTTCATGCGGAGCCGACGATCGATGCTCACTCCCAGGTACTTCACCTGGGGGGCCCATGCGATGCCGACTCCGTGTAGTGTCAGGGGTGGTGGGTAATTGGCGCTGCCGGACAGGAGCGCCTGTGTCTTACTCACGTTCACCGACAACCGCCATTTCGACAGCCACTCGGGGAGGAGGTCGAGGGTGCGCTGCATTTTGAGCGCCGCGTGCCTTGGGTTCAGCGAGGTGGTAATGTACGCGGCGTCATCGGCATACAGCGCAAGCGTCGATTCCTGGGTCGTGGGGATGTCGTCGGTGTAACACGAGTAGCACAGGGGGGAGAGACAGCTCCCCTGCGGTACCCCTGCCCTCACCGGGCGCGCACTGGATAGCGCGCCGTCGACCACCACCCTGACAGTCCTGTCCTGTAAGAAAGAGGCGACCACTTTGACCACGCGACGGGGCGCGTCTAGGGCATGCAAAAACCGGGTTGTTTAAAGGACACGGTTTTTTCGGGTTTTCATTTTACAAAACCGGTGTAACCGGTTTTATCGGTTTTTTCGGTTTTTTTCTCATTTTTATTAAAAAAATGTGAAATTCGTGTGTAAAGAAATAGAAATGCTTAAGTTTAATCAAAATGGCGTCAGCGTGGCATAGAGTAGCGAGACAATGATCTATCCGAGAAAAAAAAAATCGAATTCGAGATCAATAATTTAAACAAAGTATAGTTATAGTAGTAGAAATAAAATATAGTTGTTTGAAATAAAATCCTGCAAATATTTTTTTCTTATTTTTTCTACAAGCAATATGGCAGTGGTCATAACCATTTAGACTGCATTTAGTGTTTTCTAATAGCGAAACGTAACTTGTTACTAAAAAAAAACTTTAATATTCCTTTCGCTCACCTTTCCTATAATATTAGGACTAACCTTAGGCTATATTTCATATCATAGTTCATCCAAAACCATTAAATTTAAAAACTAATTCAATAATAATTATTGAATTAGTTTTTAAATTTAATGGTTTTGGAATTACTAGGGAAATGTTGACTAACCGTAAACTGTCACTTTAGCAATGACATTTCTTTGTTTTACATATTTGATCTCAAATGCGATTTTTCGGTATAAATTAACGTTGCCGGCCGTTATTGCCGTTGGAACTAACGCCGTCTTGCCTTCCTGTCGACATTTGTCAGTGATAAATTTAAGATTTTGTATGAAAAACAAAACCGAAAAATCCGAAAAAACCGGTTTCGTTATCATAAAAAGCCCGGTTTTCAAATCAGTCGGTTATCCGGTTTTTTCGGTTAACCGGGTATTCGGTTTGCATGCCCTAGGCGCGTCCGACTGGGACAGCTTGTAGATCAAGCCGTCGTGCCAGACGCAGTCGAATGCCTTTTCCATGTCGAGCAGTACTGCAACTGCATCCTCCTTCTTGTTGATGGCCGATGCCAGCAGGTGCAGTACTCTCGACAATTGGAGCGTCGTGCTATGCTCCGAGCGGAACCCGAACTGATCCGGCCGGAGATGGATTCCGGGAGAGAGGTGTCGCAGCAGGAGCTTTTCAAACACCTTGGAGATGGTTGGTAGCAGGGTGATCGGCCGATAGCTGTCCGGCTTCAGCACGTTCTTCCTCGCCTTGGGCAGCATTATGACGCGCCCTTCCTTCCAGGGGTTAGGGAAGGCCCCTGTGCGCAGGATACCAGTGAACAGGCGCGCCAGCGCCGCAACCGTACGGTACGGCATGTGGCGCAGCGCTGTGTTGGTAATCCCGTCGGCCCCGGGGGCCTTCCTAGGCTTGGTGTTGAGGATGGCGCGTCTGACTGCGCAGGGCGAGAAAAAGATTGGGTCTTCTTCGGGAGCTATCGGCGTGGCGAAGTAGTCTCCAAGGTGCCTCTCGACTGCCGCGACGTGTTCCCCGTCGTCAGTCGGGTTAGGCTGAAACTGACGCTCCAGGTGCTCGGCAAAGATCTCCGCTCGGTCAGCAGCGGAGTATCTTATGTTCCCGTCGCGGTGCATCAGCGGACGGACCGGAGCTGGCGTATTCGTGAGGCGCCGGCACAGTCTGTGTATTGCCGGCCAGTCGCCTTCTGCGGCCTCGATGTTGGACTCCCAGCTCGCGGAATCGAGCGCGAGCAGCTCGGCCTTTACCTTCTCCGCGAGACGGTACAGCTCTGCTTTCTGGGACGGGCATCTCCTTACTTGACAGGCCGGGTCGGTGTAGTGGTTGCCATCTCCTCCACGAACTGCTTCCAGTTCGTGGAGCGACGTGGCGCTGGAGGGGCCTGTCGGGAAGGAGTCCCCGACAGGGTGACGAGCACAGGAAGGTGATCAGAGCGCAGCTCATCCACGATCACCTCCTGTGTGATCTGGCAGTTGAGACCGGAGTGGACGATTATGTCCAGTACGTCCGGGGCAACTGTAGCTACATCTGGGAAGTGGGTCGGAGTGTCGGGATCCGACACCACATACCCTCCGGCCTCCGAGTCGGCGAACAGTCGCCTGCCCCCTTGGTTGGTCGCGGTGGAGTTCCATGCTGGGTGCTTGCAGTTAAGGTCGCCGGCGATGAGCGTCGGGTTGCCCGTCTGCAGCTGTAGGACCCGCCGGAGCTCCGCGTAGTCTATCGCGGCGTGCGGCGGGGCGTAGCAGGCGTACAAGCATAGGTCACCGCCGGCCACGTGCACCTGGACACCCAGCACATAGAAGGACGCGACCGGTTGGGGGGGAAGAAGCTGGTGAATGATTCGTCTCCTGACGAGGACTGCCAGACCACGGTAGACGTGTCCGCTTGTGGACCGCTCGTCTCTCCTGTAAATGAAGTAACCCGGGAACTTGACTTTGTCCCCGGGCCTCAGGAGGGTTTCGCTAGGGATGCCCAAAAAAGTCTGTTGTATCGATATATCGCATCGTAACCGAATCGAATGGCTTTGTATCGATACGCGATATTATCGCATACCTTTGTATCGATATATCGCATCGTAACCGTATCGCTTGAGTATATCGATTGGGTAAGTTATTTCGTAGGTAAAATATTATTAAAACACTAAATATATCGTAAAAATTAAAGAAATACATACCATTCTTTAATTTTTACAATAAATATTGTATGTTATAAAAAAAGTAATTTATATGTATGGAAGGTTGGTTTACTCATTAAAAAAAATTACAGTTGCCACTTATCAGCACTCAAACTGCGTAAAAATAATAATTTGGATAACCGCTGTGGATTTATCCTGTTACGGCTTTCTGATAGTGCGGATCCAGCTAAAGAAAACAGACGTTCGGAAGGCACCGAAGTTGCTACCACAGACAAATAAAGTAAATAATGTGCTTGTATCGAAATGTTGATAATAATATTGGATCTTCACGGTACATTTTAAACAAAGTTATACTTTGATTTGAATATTCGATACGTTAATGCGATATTTTATTGGAATACGATATATCGAGACGTATCGTATGGCCGAAATATCGTATTAAATATCGATATATCGTATAGCGCTGTATCGATATTTCGATATATCGCATCGTATTGGGCATCCCTAGGTTTCGCTGATCAGCGCCACGTCGGTGTCCTGGTCCTTAAGGAGGAGTCGGAGGAGGCGGGCCTTCTTCATCAGGCCGCGGGCATTCCAATGGATGACCCTCAACCACCTGCTATCCATGGCACAAGTTTAGTAACTCGGCCAGGCCGTCGAGGATCACCTGCTCGGGATCCTGCCCCTCCCGTATTGCCCTCAGCAGGTCCATCATAACCCTGATGGCGCAGGCGGTAAAGTCCTTCCTGTCTGTGGGGTGAAGGGTTTGTGTTGTGGTTTGGGGTGGCTGTGGCTGCTGACGCCGAGTGGGGGCCCTTCTAGTAGAGGGGGCCGCCGTCTCAGCGTCCCTTTGTGGCTCAGGGATAGTGGCGCCAGCAGACCTTGCGCCTTCTCCCCTCCGCCTACTACCGCCTTGCGCCACTGGAGGGTGGGCAGGGGGGGCCTCGTCTTCCTTCCGCGCCTGAGCTTGTGGGGGGGGGGAGCTTCCTTTCCCCCCTCGCTTCCTCCTCCGCTTCTTGCTGGGCTGCGCTGACCCTCGGCTTGTGGGCCCGTTTGCGGCTGCCATTAAGCTGGCACCCTGTTGCCGCTCACGGCTGTCCACGGGAGCGGGTGCCACCGGAGCCTCCTGGCGGCGTCTGGTGGTCGATGTTGCCATCGTCCCCGCCCGCCTGTTCCTGGCTTCTCTTTGGAACGCCGGACACTTGGCGTTGTTTGCCGGGTGTGGTCCTGTGCATTTGGTACAAGTGGCCGGCTCTTCTCTGGGGCGCGGGCAGTCCCGCGCTGCGTGTTCCTCTCCACAACGCACGCAGGCGAGTGGACGATGGCACTGGTGCGAACTGTGCCTAAATTTCTGGCACCGGTGGCACTGAGCGGGCCCACGCTTTCCACGCCACGCCTCAATCCTGACACACCGCATGCAAAGTAGCACCGAGGTGTCATAAATGCGACGCACGTCGGGCGTCTTTCGTAGGACTGCGTGAAAAATGCAGCCCGGTCTCCCTTGACGTGCGTCTATGTGGCGCACGTATTCCGGCTCGTAGTCGAGGGTCTCCAGCTCTTCCTTGATGAGCTCCGGGTCCGTATCCGATGGCAGTCCCCTGATGGCCACCTTCAGGTAGACCTCCGCTGGTAGGGAATAGGAAAACCAGGAAACATTTTGTTCCTTTTCCAGGCCGGTCAGGTAGCTCTGGACCAGCCTGTATTCCTCCTCGGATTCTGGCGAGAACCTAACGCCAGCAGTTTCAGGTGGCGGGGCAGGGGCTGAGAGAGCCCCAGCTGTTGAGCAGTAGTTGTGGTGGCCGATTCAACGGCACGCTGGATGCAAGCGGTGATTTCGCCCGTCAGTTCGTCGACGTCTGCGGCGGTGTTGACGGGCCGAGTCGGTGTGGTGGTCGCCAGTTCTTCTGCGAATTGCTTCCAATCCGTTTTTCGACGTGGCGCTGGCGGTGCCTGTCGGGCTGGGATCCCCAACAAGGTCACGAGCACGGGAAGGTGGTCCGAGCGTAGCTCGTCTAGGACCACCTCCTGGGAGATCTGGCAGTGGAGGCCGGAGTGGACAATGATGTCCAGAACGTCCGGGGCCGCTGTTGGGTTGTCTGGATAATGGGTCGGGGTGTCAGGTCCGGACACCACATAGCCTCCGGCCTCTGCGTCGGCGAAGAGCCGCCTTCCCCCCGAGTTGGTCGTGCTGGCGTTCCATGCCGGGTGCTTACAATTCAGGTCGCCGGCATTGAGCGTGGCGCCGC
This sequence comes from Caradrina clavipalpis, assembly GCA_932526535.1. Lineage (NCBI taxonomy): Eukaryota > Metazoa > Arthropoda > Insecta > Lepidoptera > Noctuidae > Caradrina > Caradrina clavipalpis. The sequence continues at coordinate 3,509,266 of OW052115.1, forward strand.
CTGCTTGGAGCTGAAGGACCCGCCGAAGTTCCGCGTGATCAATCGCGGCGTTCGGCGGGGCGTAGCAGGCGTACAAATTGAGGTCACTGCCGGCCACGTGCACCTGGGCACTCAGCACGTAGAATGATACGACCGGAAGTGGGGGGAGAATCTGATGGACGACCCCTCTCTTGACGAGAATGGCCAGACCTCTGTAGACAATCCCGTGCGGCGACTTCTCATCCCTCCTATACTGGTTTTTTTTTTTTTTTTTTTTTTTTCTTTTTCTTTTCTCCACTCCCTGCCGTGAGCAGGGGCGTTTTTACCCGACTGCGACAGAAGGAGGGTTATGTTTTTCGAGGGTATGTTTGTATGTATGTATGTATGTATGTATGTATGTATGTATGTATGTATAATTGTTTGGCACGCTCTGCAGCCTGAACGGCTCGATGGATTTTAGCTTGAGAGGTGTCGTTAGATTCGTATTTACTGTGAGAGTGACACTGGGTATATCAAAATAAAAAAAAAACAAAATGGCGGATTTTTGGCGCCAAATTCAAATGTTTGGATCGCTCTGCAGCCTGAACGGCTCGATGGATTTTAGCTTGAGAGGTGTCGTTAGATTCGTATTTACTGTGAGAGTGACACTGGGTATATCAAAATAAAAAACTAAAAAAAATAAAAAATAAAAACGGTAATTTAAAAAACTAAAAAACCCGACTGCTTTTCTGAGTATTTATGAAAAATCCCTAAAACAAGATAGTCGTTGTACCCGATTGCACTTAAAATTGTAGCAGTCGGGACCCATTCTAGAAATAGTGAATTGAGAGCACATACCTATGTAATATTGCAGATGGTCCCGAATGGGTCCCGACTGCTACAATTTTAAGTGCAATCGGGTACAACGACTATCTTGTTTTAGGGATTTTTCATAAATACTCAGAAAAGCAGTCGGGTTTTTTAGTTTTTTAAATTACCGTTTTTTTAATCAATAGTTTGTATGTATCATTTAATTTCATTGGTTGCTGTGTTTGTATGTTGTTTGTTTGTTTGTTTGATGATTGTATCTTGCTTGTTTCTGTTTGGTTATACTTTTGTTCGTTGCTTGTAGGTTATTTCTTTGTTCTTGCTGTTTTATATTACGGATATTTATATGTGTATATATATATATATATGTGTAATGTTTGTGTTCGGTTTGTGTGTACTATGATATATATCGGTTTTTATATGTCTATATTTTGTGGAGTGTTGTGCTTTCCGTTCTCAGGTGTCGCGCAAACTCTTGACGTCTGTCATTACATTGCGCGACCCTGAGCCCATCAATTGTCTGTCCATCCCTCTGGTTTCGTTCTTTTTGTGTATTTTTAATAAATATGTTTGAGTGTGTGTTTGTTTATTAAGTTGTTTGTAGTCTGTCTTACGTTACCTTTTTTATACCTGTAAATAGTGTGGGCGCCACATTTTATATCTATTTCCTATTTTATTTAAATGTGTGGATTTTCCGTTTGGTAGTCGTGGCTGGCAGGGCCTTGCAGAACAATAGTCGCTATCTGTTTCCAGCCGCCACGACCTCCACCACCCTTCTCGCGAATTTAAGGAACGTAGTCCTCCTTTTTGTGTCTGCCATTATCTCCCTCAGATTTTCAGTATTATATTTATCCCCGTGCTCTTGTTCGCTGTCATATCTTGCTCGACTGAAAATAGGGCAGTCGAGCAAGACATGCAGCGCCGTTTGTGGGACGCCCGGCGAGCAAGTGCACGATGGGTCCCCCTTGCACTTGAACCTTGCCAGGTATTCGGAGAACCCACCGTGCCCCGTCAGCACCTGTGCGGTTATGCCATCCATGGGGATTTTTCTGATTATTTTGTGGCTGGTGATGGCGTCGGGGAAGAATATCTTAGTTGTCCCGGCTGTTTCTCCCGACTGATACCTTCGGTTCCATTCGCCAAGGGACCCCCGTCTAATGAGCCCCTTGACGAATGAGACCGGGCATTTGTCGTAGTCGGGAGAACGTTTGAGGTGGAGGGCGGCCATTTTGGCTAGGCAGTCGGCGCGTTCGTTGCCCGCGAGCCCCGCGTGGGCCTTCAGCCAGAACAGAGACACAGCTTTGCCCTGGCCGAAGGCAGTGCGGAGGTTTTTGCGGGCCATGACCGCCAGGGGATGTGGGGAGCCGTTGTTTACGATCACCTCCAGCGCTGACCTGGAGTCGCTATAAATTGCGAAGCTCTGCTGAGCACCCCGAACAATGTCATCCGTGGCTCTGCATATGGCCAGGAGCTCGGCCTGATAGACCGTGCCGTACGATGGCAGCTTAAACTTGACGGCTTTTGTCTCCGCAGTTCCCTCCCAGAATGAGGCTGCGGCGCCCACCTTGCCGTCAATTTTGCTGCCATCTGTGAAAATTTGGACTGCATAGTCACTGTTGGCATCCAGTTCTTGTTGGTCTATCAGGCTTTTGAACTCCAGGTGCATATGCGTTGCCGGATGTCCATTTTCGGCGTGCCCCGCCCTTCGCTCGATCTCAGCGCCCGCGAGGTCCGGTCTGGGTACTCCCCTCTTGGCCTCGTACAGCGCTGCTGCCTCCTGTATTCGAATATCGAGGGGCAGTATCGCAGCCAGAAGCAGCGCTGCGTTCAGGGAGACCGTGCCGTAGGCTTTGCAGAGCTTCTGCGCGAATCCGCGCTGGATGGAACCAAGCTGTTTTTTAGCTCCCAGCTTCCCCACTGCCGGCGCCCAGGCGCTAGCCGCGTACATAATTACTGGTTCTATAACAGCGGTGTAGATTACTCGGATGACATCTGCGTGAAGGCCCCAGCTGATCTTGGCCGCTCTCGACAGCTGCCCGTATATATTAACAATTTTCTTGCATATATTAAATATATGTTTATTAAATGTCAGGCAGCTGTCGATAGTTAGGCCAAGGATTTTGATCTCCTTTGCCATAGGAATTTCAACCCCGCCCATGCTCAGGAGTGGAACGTCGTACTTTAGCTTTTTGTTGACCATCATTGCCTGTGTTTTGTGGGGTGCAAACTTTACTTTGTTTCTGACGCCCCACTCCCCAACATAGGCGAGGGCGGCATTGGCCTGTCTTTGGACCTCCAACGCAGTGTCTCCATCCACGACCAGGACTATGTCGTCGGCGAACGCCTGGCAATAGTCGCCCCTCTCAGTCAGGCCCTTGAGCAGCGGGTCGAGGAGGAGGTTCCATAATATTGGGCCTCCTATGGAACCCTGGACACACCCCTTATTCGTGCTTATGGAGTGTGCCTCCCCGCCGTACCTGACCTCCACCCTCCTGTCTTGGAGGTAGCTGCCCAAGACCTTCCTGATGTTGCCGGGATAGTTTTCTTCCCTCAGCCGGACCTTTATAGCGGGCCACCAGGCACTGTCGAAGGCTCCCTCTATGTCTAACGAGATCACGGTTATGAGCTTCTTAAGCCTTAGCTTCCCCCGAATGTGTCCCATCAGATCATAGAGGGAGTCCTCGGTGCTCCTCTGTGGCATGAATCCGTACTGGCGGGCGCTCATATTCGGGAGGAGGTGCCACTTAAGCCTCCCGACGACCATCTTCTCTAGAATTTTCCCCAAGACCGGGAGCAGACCTATTGGTCTATACGACTTCGGCTGGGAGTAGTCCTGTTTTGCGGGTTTTCTCAGGACAATTACGGTCGCTTCTTTCCAGGGCTTTGGGAAGTGGCCAAGTTTTAGACACGCGTTGGTGAGGGCCAGGAAGGTTCCCGAGTCCTGCGAGATCGCTCGCGCGCAGATATCGGTTGTGAAGCCATCTGCACCCGGGGCCTTCTTCGGGTTAAAGCTTTCCACCGCTGTTCGCAGCTCCTGTTCCGTGAACGGGGGGTCATGGTTGTCATCATGTTCCCCGTCCACGAGGCTGGCACGCTGTCGAGTGGCGCGGTGGTCTGAATTGTCCTCGCTTTCCCGATCCTCCGGGTAGAAAGTTTCGGCGAGCAACCTCGTCGACTCCTTCAGGGTCAGGAACCTTCCGTCGTGCTTGAGGGGAACATCTTCGTGCCGTTTTGACGTCATTCCAATGGATGACCCTCAACGACCCGCTATCCATGGCAGAGATTTAATAACTCGGCCAGGCCGTCGAGGATCACCTTTTCAGGGTCCTGCCCCTCCCTTATGGCCCGCAGCAGGTCCATCATTACTCTGATGGAGCAGGCTGTGAAGTCCTTCCTGTCGGCGGGCTGGTGGGGTTGCTGCTGTTGCAGCAGGGTTGGCGGTTGCTGACGCCGAGTAGGGGTCTTGCTGGGTAGAGCGGCCATCTTCTCTTCGTCCCTTTGTCGCTCGGGGATACCGGCGCCAGCAGACTTGGTACCTTCTCCCCTCCGCCTGTCTCCGCTCTGCGCCACCGGACCGTGGGCAGTTGGGGCCTCTTGCTGTGCCGGAGGGGGGGGGGGGGGTTCTTGTTGCTCCTCTTTCCCCCCCTCTTTGCCTCCTCCGTTTCTTGCCAGGTGCTGGAGCTGACCCTCGGCTTGTGGGCCCATTCGCCGCCGCCATTAGGCTCGCACCCTGCGAGGCTTCTCGGCTCTCCACAGTAGCTTCTCCTGCTACCGGGGCCGCCTTGGTTCTTCGTGTGGCCGATAGGGCCACCGTCCCCGCGCGTCTGTTCTTCGCCTCCTTAACGAAGACGGGGCATCGGATGTTATTGGCCGGGTGGGGTCCCGCGCAGTTTGCGCAGGTAGCCGGCTCTTCCCGCGGCCGCGGACAGTTGCGCGCCGCATGCCCGTCTCCGCAGCGGACGCACGTGAGCGGACGGTGGCAGTGGTGCGAGCTGTGCTGGAACTTTTGGCACCGATGGCACTGGGCGGGCCCGCGCTTTCCGCGTCAAGCCTCGATCTTGACACCCCGCATGCACATTAGCACCGAGGTGTCGTAGATGCGACACACGTCAGGCGTCTTCTTCAGTACTGCGTGGAAAATGCAGCCGGGACGTCCCTGACGTGCGTTTATATGCCTCACGTACTCAGGCTCGAAGCCGAGGGTCTCCAATTCTTCTTTAATTTCTTCGGGGTCCGTGTCTGCAGGGAGACCCCTGACGGCCACCTTTAAGTTGACCTCCGCTGGCAGGGAGTAGGCGAACCAGGAGATCTGTTCAGTCTTCTCCAGGTTGGTCAGGTACCTTTGGACCAACCTATACTCCTCCTCCGACTCGGGCGAGAACCTCACGCCCGTGCCGAAGGGGCGGGCGCTGGGTGGTCTGCCTAGGAGCTTTGCAATGGCCCTGAAATGGGTGGGCCACTGCGGGAGCTTCTCCACTACCATCGGAGGGTAGCGGGGTCGCTTTGGGGGTCGGGACGGTCTTTGTGAGGCCGCGGATGCGGGCCTCTGCGATCCCGAAGGTCCTGGAGAGCTGGCTGCTGTTCGGGGCTCAGGTGACCCCACGGGGGCAGGGCCCCTAGTGGGTCCTGGGCGTTGCCCGGGTGAGGCGGTAGAGGCCTGCGGCGATGGTGTGCCGCGGGCCGCCTCGGCAAACGTGGGCGAGCCGGCTGCGCCACTGCGGGGCGCGCGTTCGCGCTGTGGCCGAGGCGGGTCGAGGCAGTACCGCTTGGGCTCTTCCTCGTTCTCGTCGGGGCGGCGCTGGGGGCGGGGAGGCGGGGGTCGTGAGGCGCAAGGCCGCGCCGCCAGCTACAACCGGACCTCCCAACACGAGGGGGGCGGGAGCGGCAGGGCGCGGGCGCGCCCCCGATGACGGTGGGGGCGCCTTGCCTCGCTTGGGCGAAGTTGGAGTCGTTGTAGAGGGTGGGGCGCATGCCGTCGCTAAGGGCGCGGGCGCACGTGCAGTAGGCGCATGGTTGCATGCGATTTTGGTTTTGAACGCAAACTGATATTTATCCGATTTCAGATTTATAAATTATACGTTAATCACAGCTTGGTTGAATGATTCGCAATATTCTTCTTTATTTAACAAATCTTCACAAATGTCCTTTAAGCAGTTAGTCATGACTATAACCATACTTCCTGTGAGGTACATATTCTCCACTAATTGAAGAAGTGACCTCTTCAAACGGCTGCAGTACTTTGCATACCTGGGTGTCGAGCGTGAGTTATAGCGCCAACTGGTGGTCACTAGGAGGAACCTAATTTGTCATACAAAATTCTAACGCGTTCGCAATCGAACGTGAATAAAAACTTACACTCGGCACCCAGTTCCATGATGTCCCAGTCGTCTGAACGTATAGTAGGCCATTCTTTTTCAATAAGAGCCATGCAGTGTTTTACCGCTTCTTTCAGTAAGATGAAACGGCGGAACATATATTATAAAATGTAGAGTTCCATCTTGTAGGAACTTGTTGGATTAACCTTTTTGGCTCGACACATTCCGTCATGTTTTTCAGTCGATATCCAAGAAGCATACCCGTAGCATTTGTACTACGTTTAAAATGAGCCAGTATTTTGTTTACATTTTCTTTTAATTCTTCCAATGATCTTAGAGCCCCTGACACGATCAGATTGATGCTATCGGCGTAACAATGCTTCCACCCCAGCTCTGTCTCTATTGCTTTGACAATATTTGCAGCATTATTTTTATTTTTTAGGTTATTTATTTATTAGGGATAAAAAAAAACAGTAGTACAATGGCATGTTATACACTAAAGACTTAAATTATAGCACTTATTGGTTATAGGACGTACTGTGTAACAAATTAAATCTAACAAAGAGATTCTTCATCGTCCTCTTCTTTCTGAGACTCGCGGTATTGACCACTCTGATTTGTGGTTTTGAATTTTCCAAAACATTGTTTTCATGACCATGTTCATTGTCATTCTTAGATCCATTTTCATTGTCTTCGTTACCATTATTTTCATTTCCGTTGTCATATTTGTTAAGAATATTCTTCTTCATCCTTTTCTTCGGTGCTGATAAGCGAACATTTTTCGAATCTTTTCTCTTTATAGCATTTCTTAACACCGTTTTGAAGAACTCTTCATTATTTTCTATAGTGTAAATATTGTCCCAAGAATTAATCATGACAAAAAAAAAATATTATGTTTTTATACCCCTTAAATCCTATTTTCACGTCAGATTTACGACTCCCTCCAGTCCAGGAACATTTGCACAAAAAATCCTTAGTAACCAAAGCATCTAGTAGTCTGTAGGCACAGTTGGTACCATTGCCTCGTATTGAACATAAGATTGAATACTTTTCTTGGAGGATTTCAAATCCCTCCGGGGTCGAAAGCTCCGTATCTAGCTGTTGCAGGCCTTGAATATTGTCAATAGCTTTATACATAATTCGTTTTGTTTGCATACCTTGAGATTGACTCGACGTAGTAACGAAGGGCTCTCGATTACGTTGTGATTCTTCCAACTGTACAGATAATTCTGATATTTTTTTCATGATTTTTTCTTGGTTATCAATAATAGCTTTTTGTACCATGTAAACACTGTCGATATGCTGAAGTATTGTGGTCTCGATGCAAGCTGGTTGCTGTGTTAGCGCGTTTCCTATTATTTGACTTGGTCCTTTTTCGGTAACTACTTCATAAATCACACCATTAGAGTCAGTAAAATTTACAGAACTCGAGTTTTGTCCAAACGTTCCATTATCCGTAGTTCCAATTGAAGAATAGATCTGAAAAGAAAAAACACAAATTAATAAGGTAAAACGTTAGCGGTAACGGTTAGCGACGGGAAAATCGCCCGCGCTTCCTTTAAAAATGCCTCCCAGACGGCGGTATTCCAAGCAAGAATAATATCTTGAAATAGTATTGTGCTACCGCGAGTGTAACTCCATATCTGCGCATGCAGTAAACTTATTACCTTGTGTACGGCCAAACCGGACATGACATTAGAAGTGGGGAAGAACTAAAAAGGCGCATCAAACGCGCATTTATTTAGGCAAGTAAAAAAAACACATTAAATAAAGTGAAGAAGAGACATGTACTCGTAGGTACGTAAGCGTGCCTACATTTGTGTGCAACGCGAAGGCGGACTTGTGCAACAGTTTTGTAGATAAGTAGGTAGGAAGTGGTGTTTTAAGTGATAGGAAGTTTATCATCTTATTTACGTCAGTTTTTTGTAAGAATGCGGTAGCTGGTAAGTAATTGCACTTTTAAAACACTTTCGCCTGCGTATTATTGCGTACCTTGTAGGTTAGCTAGTGCCAAACTAGTCAGCTGATTTCAGTTTTCTCCTCATTCATTGGTTTATTCATAATGCACACCACTCGTCATTCTCCTCATTCATCAGTCTTTCAAAATAACCCTTCCACCTATCCCTAATTTTCTCATCATTCGAAGGAACCATTCCCGCCTCATCTTTGATACATCTTATCTGTCCAATATCCCTCGCATTTCTTTCTCTCGCTCTAGCCAGCCGGTACATATAGGTCTTTTTGGCCTGCTGGACTATCTAGTGCCTCATACATTTTGCCCTGGGCTTTCGGTCTCGCTATGGCCACGGCTTTCTTGGCTTTTTTTTTGAGGGCGTCATACTCACTCTTCTTTTCAGCTTTCATACTAACATTATTGTCTTCAACACTCTGCCATTCCTTATTTTGTTTCTTTTTTTCCTTCAGGACATCCCGTATTTCTGTCGACCACCACCATGTATCTCTATCTGTCGTGCCCCTTCCTCTTGTCTCTCCCAAAATATCTTTCGCTGCTCACCGAATATATCCAACCATTTCATTCCAGCATTCATTCACACTCAGATCCTTTATATCTCCCATCTCTATCATTGTATCTACCACTCGCTCTCTGAATTTAACCGCACACTCAGTCTTCTCTAACATATGCCATTTAGTTTTGGGGAGGGGACGCTCTCTATATTTAGAGCACGGTATTATTAAAACTACCGTCATTACCAGGAGTCTGTGCTAGAGGTTTGCACCGGAGCGAGTTTTTAACAACCGATTGAATTCACCGGTGATTGGGCAATCTCCGGTGAAAAACCGGAGGTCACCGGAGAATAAAGAAATTTTATTTCATTTTTTTTTTAATTATACATGCTGGGGCTGCAGGCTGAAATGATGATGATATCATCATTTCAGCCGAAAGACGTCCACTGTTGGACATAGGCCTCCCTCAAACGTCGCCACAACGACCGATTCTGTGCGTCTTGCATCCACCGCGTTCCCGCGACTCTCACCAGGTTCGTCGGTTCACCTTGTGGGAGGCCTACCAACGCTGCGTCTTCCGGTACGCGGTCGCCAGTTCGCCACTCTAGAACCTTCCGGCCCATCTACCATCTGTTCTACGAGCAATGTGCCCTGCCCACTGGCACTTCAGTTTGGCGGTTCTTCGGGCACTATACCGAAGATATCCCCCCGAAATTATTATCAACGATTATACATTAGTAACGAGGAAATAATAAAAATAATCAATTGATATACTTTATATAGTCATTTATTAAAAAGAAAAACGTTTTATAAAGATAACAAATGCTGATTTTGATTTAAGAAACACAACAACTGTAATGGTAGATGTAAGGTCGTTGTAAATAAATAAATAATAATAAATAAATAAATAATAACATGTCAACAGCGTCATAGTGTAACATGTTTCTTCTAACACTTATTACCTATTCGTCCTGTCGCCGAAAATACTCTCTCTGACCTTACAGAAGTAGCAGGCACAGCTAGGTATTTAAAGGCTATTTCGTCTAAAGGCTTTAAATGTTTATTTGAATTGCCAGAATTGCACAACTTCATCCCAATTGTGGCTTTTTTTTCAGGATACTGTGTTTCCGTATACATTTTGAATAAATTCATTGCCGTAGCGGATGTCATAACTGCATTACTGGTGGTGGCGACGATCACCGGAGATCAATCGGTTAATTACCGATTATTTAAATCGAGTACTTTCACCGGTAAATCACCGGTTATTCTCCGGTACTCACTGCTCCGGTGCAAACCTCTAGTCTGTGCTGTGAGACCAAATTTTCTCCTGATAGCACTTTGCAGTCTCTGACGTGCTTTATATTGTTGCGTCTGACAAGGAAGTACATAGTCAATTTGGGTCTGATGGTTGCCACTTTTATATGTTATCAGATGCCTGTCGTTCTTCTGAAACCAAGTGTTGGCTACTGCTAGGTCGAATGCAGTAGCGGATTGCAACAGTGCCTCTCCTTCGTCATTGGAATTTCCAAATCCCCATCCCCCATGTACTCTTCAATCTCCTTTCATTTTTCCCACATGCCCGTTAAAATCACCCCCGACTATTAACTCGTCCTGTACCGGGATGGTCATCAAGGGTGAGTCAAAGTCCTCCCAAAACTTCTCTTTCACCCTTTCATCACATCCTACCTGGGGTGCATACACACTAACTACATTCAACGTCACATTATCTAACATAACTTTCACAACTATCAATCTATCATTAATCCTTAAATAAGTAGAAAAACTTGTATCCTTCACTAATTCGTTTCTTGCAAACACGCCACATTAAATTTATTCGTCTTCTTTTGAGTACATGTGCTAACTCTCTGGCTCTTCCAGTCATCGTTCCAACATTGCAACTTGCATACCTCAATCTTACTTCCCGAGCTCGCTACTTACGTTGCCCCCGCCCGAGGTGGTGCAACAACCCTTGTCCACTTCCCACAGAAGCCGGGTGCTGCCCCTGCGCGTCGCCTGTGGGGTACGCTCTAACCCTATCGCGCATTCCATTTGTACGTATCATGTTGCAAAGTGATTTGGCAAATGTTTTATGGTCGGCCGCCTACCTAACACCAACCCTCTTTTGGGAATGCTCTTGTTGGTGGTTTACCCGCCATCGCTGCTTGATGTTCTGCATAAGGTGTCACGCTCCCTTAGTCTGCTCTTACGACACCCACGGGATGGAATGGGGTGGCCACATTCTGAACCGGGACCACACGGTTACTCCTTTGCAGCGACCGCGGTAGTTATAATCGACCCACCTGTATCTTTAGACGTACTGGCCACACATTGATTAGTCCTAACTTGTTGATTACACCCTAAGAGTCTTACTTATAAAAATAACGCTTATTAATACTTAGCTACCTCTCAATTGACTGACTGAACAGTACAAAAAAAAGTTGAACTTTGCAATAGTGGTGAAATTTGGTATTTTTTTTTATTAATTACAAGTTTTTACGAAATCGGTCGTAATATACCTCTACGCTATTTACTTATTAATAAACTAGATGAAATAACCTTTTTTTTAACCTACTTCAAAAAAGGAGGAGGTTCTTTGATACCAATATATCATTACTTAGAACAAACAGTATAGCACAATAAATCAAAACAAACCATCCTGTATAAATTTGATATCGCCTCTGATGACAAAATCACGGCAAGATGGCCGATCATCTAAGGGTCCGTACAAACACTTAAAGGATTATTTTGTTTTAGGAATAGATTGTTTTTTTTTTGGTAAGATGTAAATGATAGGCAGGTTGTAAGTATACATTATATATTAATAAAAAAAAATGTAAATATGAATAAAAAATAAAATGTAAATGTAAAAATTAATAACGTAGAATCTTGGCTTTTTTTAAAAAAAAAAAAAGTATATGGGAAATCATCAAATAACTTCTAAAACCCATCTATGTTCCTTCATGTGCCCTTTGCGTTCCGGGGGCGCGGTATCTCTTTCGAACAAGTGGCCTCTTCCAAGTTTGCTGACATCTCTTTGAGGCGCGCGTGGCACACGAACGCGCCGTCGACACGGTAGTATCTTGTGTAGTCTCACGGCTTGTGATAAGCTTTGAAGCACCCCTCTATACACAAGTTGACGTCGCACTCCTCACATTTCCATATGGTTCTGGTCTTTTTTGGGCACATCCAGCAACAGGTGTTTTTCGACCCAGTACGAATGGGGAAGTGGTTAGCTTCAACCGTCGGTCTGGCCTGCGTCTTGTGGCGAGTGTTACGTTTAAGTAACGTCGTCAGCTGTCCAGTCGTGTTAGATCTAGTATTTAAACGTCGGTATTCAGTCGTCAAGTCAATATGTCGGTGTCTCCTGATCAAGTCTTCCGTCAATTCAGTACGAAACTGACGATGTGATATTTTCCGGTGAAAACTGGAAAATATCACAAAGCAGTTAAAAATGGCGACATTGTATAATCGGCGGAAAAGTTTCTTGTACCAAACCTTGTTCGTCACATGTTCCATGGGATGAGCTGATAGAAATTGGTCTTTCCCATCAACTCCTCCCATGCTTTTGTTGTAGTCGAGTACAATGTTTGGTTTGTACTTGTCTTGAGTCCCGATTTGAAGATTATGGTATGTAGAGATCATATTAACTATGTTAGCGTCTCGCCATACCATAATAGCTAAATCGGAACAGTACGTAGCCACTGCTTCACCTTGCCGAAGGCCAGTCTTTGTGAAAGTCTTGACTGTATCAGGAACGAATTCCCGATTCAGTCTGAGTGTTCTGTAACAGTCTGTCTTGTCTTTTTTCAGGCTCCGCAATAATAATGGACTATTATAAAAATTGACCATTATTACATTGTGCCCACAGTGAAGTAGTGGCTCGATCAAATCGTAAACAATTTTCGCAGTAGCGGTCACGGGACGGTCTCCGTGTTCACCACTCCGAAATCTGTCAATCGATGCGTCATTATTGGGTCTGTCGTTTGTAGTCTTCGTCAAGTCTATCAATAGCCTCCTCCTCGACTGGTCTGTCTTTGTCTGTTTCAGTAATTTGTAAGTCGGTGCCATCAGTAGTCGAGGTCGGTTTGTCTTTTCCAGCGTAAACGAAAAACTTCCAGAGGTAGCCAGTAGATGACTCGCAAAGTTCATAGGCTTTTACCCCGACTTGTGCGGCCTTCGATGATATTTTTTGAGCGAAATTTTATCGCCCATGCCACTTCAAAAGCGATTCATCTATGTCGATCTCTTGTGAAGGCATGTAAAGGTTGGAAAATTTATTGTTGAAATAGTCAATCACGGGTCGAATTTTACAAAGTCTAGTCGTCTCCTTGCAAGTCTGGTTGTCCACGAAATGGAGAAAGGTTTTTAGCAATAAGAACCGGTTGTAAGACAATTTTTGCAAAGTATTGCATAGTACTAAAACCGTTAAAAACGAAGTATGCCTCTTCCTCCGGTAGGGGACAAAGGCCTTGCAAAATCATTATTGCTAAAAAACTTATCATTTCGTCCCTCTTTGTAGGAGATCAACGGTTAAATCGGGAATGCGGAGTTATTTTGTTTTGCTCTCGCAGCAAAGCAATCTTTTGTTCTGCGTACCTGTTGGTTTCCGTACAAAGTTGGTCAATAAAGGTCACGTCGAACATCTTGTCAAATATGTCGATGGGCCGAGTCTGTTCTGTCACGTCAAAAGTAGGTCCTGATGTACCAGTGAATTTCTCACGTTGTCCGTGAAAAACTGTCAACCATTCCAAGCGAAAGAGTCGTCAGGCACAATGTTGCGAATTGCACGGTCATTCGACTCATGCTCCATCTGTAACACTTCCGCTTGGAATGGCGTCAAGTCACTGTCACATGCGGGTTCTGTCGTAGCATTACGCTCGTGTTGTTGTGGGGTACGGACCTCGGCTTAGGGCGTCACTGGGGACAGCAAGAGGGACAGGCTGGATCAATCATTATGCATTTATTTTTTATGGTGCCCTAGGCCGGGGACAGTCGGCCGTGCCATGGTCTCCTAGGCACTTTACGCACCTAGGGGTGGCGAAGCAATTGCGCTGTACGTGACCGTACAGTTGGCAACGGTGACATTGGCCAACGATGCTCGACTTGTACGGCTTCTCGATAGAGAGACCGGACAGTGAGCAGACCGTTTTCACCCCGAAGATCGGGTGATGGCCTTCAGTCGGAGTCGGACTGCAGACGACAAGGACCATGTCGAATGCGGGGCCGCCTCTCGCTTTGTGCAAGCGATGGACCGCAGAAACCGGGATTTTCTGCTCGAGGAAGTCCTCGAGGAGGTCCTCGAGGATCTCCTCCGTCGGGATCTCCTTAGGGAGCCGCCGAATCACTACGCGGATGGGCGCCTCCTCCGGGAGAGAAAAGGTGTGGAACGAAATGTTCCTTACCTTTAATAGGCTGGTGAGTTCCCTGTGGTCTTTGACCGTCGGGACCTGCACCTTGATACCCTGAAGGGTAGCGCGGGCGTTAGTATAATTGATCCCGCGATCCTTTGCCCATTTGGACACCTGGTTCCACACAGGCTTGTCCTGGATGAACAGAGGAGGCGGGGGTTTTGCCTTCCTGGAAGCGGAGGCAGAAGAGGGGGGGGTAGTTGCAGGGGCAGCGGACGGAGTAGCCTTAGTGGCTTCAGCCGGAGCGGCTATGGCCATAGGGCTGTGAGGGCGGCTTGGCGGCTGGAACGAGCCAGCTGTAGCCATGGCGGCCAGAGTGAGTCCACAACCTGCTTTTTGGCCTTCCAGGCCGAGCTAGGCTTGGACTTCTTACGCTTTCCTTTACCGACTAATTGATAGTCGTCCTCGGTAGAGGACGAAGAAGTCGAGGGGGTGGGGCAGGAGTCAGAGGGGGAGTTCTCTTCCTCCTCATCGTTGTTGGACTCTGCGTCCATGTCCTCGCAGTCGGAGTTGACTTCCGATACTGCGGGGGTAGGGGGGGCGAAGCGAATGGCGAGGCGATCCAGCATCGCGAGAGCTCCCTCATGCTTTTCCCGTCACTTCGTAGCAGTGCTACGAAAGTGAGCGGGGCGTGGCGGCCGGGAGGCGGGGCGTAGCGCGATGCGCTACGACAGCGCTACGGCGGCGGCGGGAGGCGGCGAGCGCGTAGTGGGGGCAGCGGGCGCGCGGGGCGCGGTAGCAGCGGAGTCGTACGGAGCTTGGAGAGCGTGTGCACTCGGCGGCAGCCAGAAGCGGAATGGTGTAGACTCACGCGTTGGGGTCTTCTCTTCACCCCGACTGGGGTGCGAGGAATCGGTAACGGGGCTGTTTGCCCCTTGCCCGAGGCAGCGGGATTAAAATTAAGGGTCGGGCGTCGGGTTACCCGACCGCTCCCTTGTGAGGGGGGGGGGGGGGGGTGTTGTCCACCTAGGCGCGGCTGGGAGCTCCTGTCCCGGCGCGCGTTCGGTGTGTTCGTGTTTTGTGCCGTGGGAGCGCCCTAAGTGTTTCACGGCGCCCGTGCGACCAGGCCCCTGCCGGGTGAGATCCCTGGTTACCCAGGGAAGGCCCAGCAAAGGTCGAGATGGTGGTGTAGACTGCGATCCCAAGTAGCAAAATAATGTCATATAAAAGGTACAATAACGTTTTCAATTTAACTTTCAGTCATACGAAAACGTTTTATAATAGTTTTTTAAACGTAAATATAACGCGGGTTTGGGCGCAGATTATATAACATTTCAATCGTGTAAAGGTCGTGTTGCAGTCGCGTTAGCGACAAATTATGTTGAGTAAAAGTCACGTAGACGTTGTGAGTTTAACTAATAAGGTTTGTAATCGTCTAGTAATCCAATGAATAACTATATCATCGTATGAGAGTGTCAGCGACGATTTGTGTGACATTTATTGTGTTATGGCAAAATTATATTATAAAGTTAAGTAAAATGTCGTATGAATCATTATTAAGAATTCTTTAATATAGAGAAAGCATATTGCGGTGGAAGATGAAGAGCGATGACTTATACATGGGAATTAAATTTTTTCGATGATATGTATGGTTATCTTTGTCAATATTTTCATGGGCCTTCATAATATTGGAGTTTTCATATTGTTTATAAAAATAAAATATATTAATTGACAGCAATAGTCTCGGCCATATTGCCAATAGACATTGGGCGACTGCATTTCGACCTTTACATAACTATTGGTCGTATACATGTTTTTATACGATTTATGGCGTCCACCATGACGGTTACAATTAGAGTTCTGTTGGAAAATAGTAAAATCCTTTGCGTATAGTCATGGAAATACTTCTGTTTTATTCACAGGGACATCGTGGTGATTCTGGCGTTGATAAGCTTGTGAATCTCTCATTAAGTTTATCACATTTTATTTTAGTCATAGATTGGCACACGTTGTAGGAATAAAAAATATTCTATATATATAAAAATGAATTGCTGTTCGTTAGTCTCGCCAAAACTCGAGAACGGTTGAACGGATTTATCTTATCTTAGTCTTGAAATGTTCGTGGAGGTCTAGGAAAGGTTTAAAAGGCGAGAAAAATTTAAAACGACCCACGAGGGCGGAGCAGTAACCAAAGACGCGGGTGAAACCGCGGGGCACAGCTAGTCAGTTATATTAGTATAACGTTTCCAACTAAAAGTTATTTAATGGTTTTGTATATGACCTATTATGACGATTTTATAATAGATAACTATAAAACCATTACATAACGGTTTGTTATTTAAATGTTGAATAAAAGGTTCTAAATTTACGGAACATGGCGAGTCATCACTATTGTCCGACTGAAACGTTTACTCGACTTAACATTATATAACCGTCTTATAAATTAATTGAGACGACGTTTACCAGACGCATTAATATGATTTAAATATATATAACTAATGCGTCGCACTGAATACTATTTTACAACTGTTTAGTTACTTCATAACTATTTCAAACCCCTTACATGACTGTTAGTCGTATAATTCTAAACTTATATAACTTTTTTGCTAGTTGGGATGTGTCCAGTCGATATATAATTGTGTGATGCGGTGATCGCCGTGTAATATCGGCGGTCGTTTGACGTCATCGCCTATTTCGTAGGTCGCAGCTATACGGCTCCTTAACCGTATGACGTCATCCATAACTTCTATTTGTTGCGGACGCAGTCGGCTATCTTTATCTATTTGTTTGTTGCTTCGCAGGCTAGCTGTTTCCTTAGCGAATGCCTGCTGTTTTACTACTCGTATGAGTACATTCTCTGCCTTTTGAAGAAACTCAGGTTCTATTATTATTTGTTTTTCTGGTTTCTTCGCTATCCGTTTAGGAGGGGCTGCGCCGTCTTTGTTTGTTTCCTTCAGTCTGGGTCTTTTTCTATATTTTTCCTCGTTCGTTTATAGAACGTCCTCTCTGTCGACCCACGGCAAAGCGATATGAAGCGTAGAACGTTCGCCGTCGGTCTGAGTAATCGTTCCCATCTCGAGAACCTTATCGGGTCGGGTATGACTTCTGAAAGCTGTGGGCCATTGTTTTCTTCGACGGTGGCGAGGGTTCTTTCTTCACCTGTGTGTTCTACGATTGGCGGCTTCTCGGTCGGCCATGCCGATGGCTCTTCGTATAGGAATTTAGGGCCACAAAACCAGTTTCGAGTCAAACTGGTGTGGTACGTCACGCGTAGCGACGTCGGCTATGTTCACCTTAGTGGGCACCCCTCACTAATCTTCGACTTTACTGTTTTCTTCAATGGCGGCTATACGATGAGCGACGAACGGCTTCTACACTGAGCCATGTGAGCACGGTCTTACTCAGGTCGGACCAGTACGTGATCGATGCGGGCTTGATTCTGTGCTCGCGTATCACAGCTGCAGCCACGCGGGTTCCCATCACCGCGGCCTGCAGCTCGAGGCGCGGTATCGATTGCAGCTTGAGCGGTGCCACCTTCGCCTTTGCCATGACGAGGCTGATTTACGTAGTCACTCGATGTAGTGGCTCGCCAGTATACAGCTGCTGCGTATGCCATCTCGCTCGCGTCAGTGAACACGTGGACTTGTACTACTGCGGCTTCACTATAGCGTGGATAACATCGTGTTATGGTGATGTTTCCAAGCCGCTCGAGGTGCTGTATCCAGCTCTTCCATTGGGTGGCCAGGTCTTGTTCTATGTGCTGGTCCCAGTTCGCCTCCATGCCTGTTTGGGATGATCCTTGCGGAATAAATAAGTGGACTGTATATAAAAAACTGGTATATTACAATAGAATAATTAGTTTTACAATCCGACGACGATGACGGATGCGCGTACATTCAGTGCGTGTGGTTTGGTCGGCGCGCGAGGGCAAGTGGACGAGCGCGCGGGACGTGAGCCGTAGCCAGGCGCGTGCGGCTGGGAGGCGACGACGGGGGGCGGGCGGTGCGAGGGAGGCGCGGGTGAGAGCCCAAGGTCTCTTGCGTTCCGTTGCGCGTAGACATGCCTCTTGCAGTATCTGCTTGGCTCGAATGGTGAATGATGAGGCGAGGCCTAGTGGGTCATAGAGTGACATCCCGATTTGCAGCGCCTCTCTCTTAGTGGGCGCCTTCTTTTCTAAGACGCCTCTCTAGGCGAGTGAGGGTAAGGTTGAAACCCAGCTCGTCTGTGCTCGGTCTAGAGATACCGCGCCCCCGGCACGCAAAGGGCACATGAAAGAACATAGATGGGTGTTAGTCAGTAAAAGTCTGACATTCCTTCCCGTCCCGCCCAGGGCGCGGGAATTTATTTGATGATTTCCCATCTATAAAAACAAGGCCGAGTATCTTCTCTATATTTCCGATGTTAACAACTTCAGTAGGGCTGTGTGACGGCTTTATATTTTCTAAGACTTCTGTACTATTTGACACCCACTTTTTGAGGTCGAAACGCGCCAGTTTACTCCTAATGTACATGAGGAAAGATAAAAAAAACTGAAAAGGGTATCATTCTATGAATATTATGATTGTAAGTTATAGTTTTGGTCTATTTTGATGTAGTAACAGTTTTTCCATTTATTTATTTAATATACACATTAATTACATTTTTAAATGTTACTATAAAAACATTTAAAAATATAAAAAAATAGTAGCCCACCGGCATCGGGAACAGGGTCCAAGCCACCGGTGGTCAAGGCTCCTGAGAAAGGAATCTCCTAACAATACGCGCCGTGTCTAGGAGTACCGCTTACTGAATCAATTTTTTATTATTATGATTAATTAATTGCCATATGTTATATTTCAGATGTGTCACTCTAATTTAAATATATTCAGCCTTACTTATAAAAATAACGCAAAATAATACTTAGTTACCTATCAATTGATAAACTCTCAAATCCTTGACTAAAAATCAATTATTTTTCACATGGCAACCACTTTCAACGGTGTCAAAGATGAAAAATCTTACCTATAAACGTTAATCAGCGTTGAGATGTTGCCTTAGTGACAGAAAATTTAAACAGCGGCGACCCGTTGTTTAAGTATAGTTCGGAAGTGATGGCGGGCTGCAATCAGCTGTAACGATGATATTTTTGGCCTATGGATTCTATTGTAAATTTTTACAATTATGCTCAATTGTTCGTTCGATTTCGTTCTTTAGTCGAATAATTGGCAGATTAAAATAGTGTTTCATCGTTCAGTCAGTCGCATAAGAGGTAGCTAAGTATGAATTAGCGTTATTTTTATAAGTAAGGCCCATTATGTGTGGATGCCAGTTATCCCGGTTCTACACATGATAGTGTTGTATAGGCAAACCATTATTTACATGCCTATTGAAGCCTAAGACGTTTATCTTTAGGGTATGTATAATACCTATTAATAAGGAACTTTCATTTCTTTTTTGTAAGTCTAAACATTTTATAACATTGGAACAAAACTAAAAAAGAAATAGGTACAGGTAAGTATACAATACATATATAAGATAGCTATGTTATTGAGGATTTTTGCTAATAAACACAAATTGTTTCTCTGAAAATACAAAGTTTTATTTAACACACTTTTACTTTTACAATACTACAACAAAATATGAGAATTACACTTTTATCTCACCTGAAAATACAAAGAAACGACATTTAAAGTTCACTAATATCGCCTCCTCAATTGTATCCTTTCATTTTATATATTTTATTTATTTATACCATCACGCCTGTATTCCCCGAAGGGTTAGGCAGAGGTGTACCAATGTACACCCACAGTTCGCCGGTATATTTAGGTCCCATGTAATAGGGGGCGAGCCTATTGCCATTAACCGGGCACAAATCCAAACTCCGAGCTGCTACTGAGAATTTCATAGAAAAACCCAATAACACCTCCTTCCATTTATCTTTCTAAAAGTTTTTAATAACAATTAACAAAATAATACCTAATATCTGCTCCGTTGGTCTCGTGGTCGCAAGCGAGACTGCTGTGCAAGGGGTCCCGGGTTCGATTCCCAGGTCGAGCAAAAAGTGTTATTGGGTTTTTCTATGAAATTCTCAGTAGCAGCTCGGAGTTTGGATATGTGCCCGGTTTATGGCAATAGGCTCGCCCCCTATTACATGGGACCTAAATATACCGGCGAACTGTGGGTGTACATTGGTACACCTCTGCCTAACCCTTCGGGGAATACAGGCGTGATGGTATATATTTTTTTTTTATAACAAAATAATCTGAACATTATCCGCCATTGAATCATGTGTCAGCCCGATGCGTCCTATTCACACTTCCACAGACAACCCAACACACGCGCGAAGCGCGGCAAATTCAATTTAATGAAATGTCATTTTATTACACATATTTAACTAATGTAAGTACGAGGGTCATTCAATAAGTACTTAGCCTACAAAAAGTAAACGAAAATTTTGGAAAAGTGGCAATTTATTTTTCAACATAGTCTCCTTTTAGTTCGATACACTTAGCCCAGCGATGCTCCAACTTTTTAACCCGTCCGAAAAATAGTTTTTGTCAAACTGCAAAATAGGCCTCCGTGGCGGCGATGACCTCCTCATTCGATCCATATCTATTCCCGGCGAGTGATTTTTTCAGATTAGGAAACAGAAAGAAGTCACAAGGGGCCAAATCTGGAGAATACGGCGGATGGGGCAGCAATTCGTAGCGTAATTCGACCAATTTGGCCATGGCAACGGCAGACGTGTGAACCGGTGCGTTGTCGTGGTGAAACAGCACTTTCTTCTTCGCCAGATGGGGTCGTTTTTTCTTTAATTCGGCGTCGAATCGGCCCAATAAATCGGCATAGTAAAGCCCTGTAATTGTTTTACCCTTCTCGAGGTAATCGATGTAGATCACACCTTGTGAATCCCAGAAAACGGTGGCCATAACTTTTCCGGCCGATTTTACAGTTTTCGCCTTCTTTGGAGCACGTTCCCCGGTCTGGATCCATTGTTTTGATTGCTCCTTGGTCTCTGGTGTGTCCCAGTGGATCCAGGTTTCATCGACGGTCACAAAACGACGGAAAAACTCCGCTGGATTCCGCTTAAACAGCGCCAAACACGTCTCCGATGTGGTCTCACGGTTGCGCTTGTTTTCTGGTGTGAGTAAACGCGGCACCCATCGCGCCGACAGCTTTCTCATGCCGAGTTCCTCGTGAAGAATATGATGCACTGTTCCTTCTGAAATGCCTACAGTCTCAGCTAGCTCCCGAACCTTCAATCGGCGATCTGCCAATACGAAATCATGGATTTTTTTAATGTTTTCCTCCGTAGCAGCTGTTTTCGGTGCACCTGGACGTGGTTCATCAAAAACCGACGTACGGCCACGTGCAAACTCGTTGAACCAATTCTTGACGGTGGCCATCGATGGAGAAGAGTTACCGTACACAGCATCCAAACGCTCTTTGATTTCGATGCGCGTTTTCCCTTCCAAAAATAGGAATCGAATCACCGAACGATATTGCTCTTTTTCCATTTTTGTAAAACCGATCGACACGTTCGCTTCCATAAGTTGTCAAATTAAAACAAATGAAGGGATTGGAATGAAAATTTGAAAAAAGAATTAAAAAAGAATGTGCTACACTGTGGTAAAACTCTTTTGAAACTACAGCGCCCTCTGGCGATGAGGCTAGGTACTTATTGAATGCACTTCGTATATGACAGCATGAGTAAGTAAATTAATGGGAAAAATATAGAAATAATTAGAAAAATTGTATAAGTAAGTCATTGTAACATGCTTTACTATGTTATATTTAGGGCACATTTCTTAATTAACTTTACTGTTCTTTTGTTTTCCTGCCTATAGAAAAAATGTTACCTGCCGCGTCAATCTATCCATACTTTCAGAAAATAATTTGAATGATTCTGCTACAATGTTTGAAGCAAGAGCTTTTTGTATAGCAGCTTGGGAGGTATTCAGTGCAGCCTCTGCCCTCAGCTGCTCAATTTTCAGCACCATTGACTTTATATTTTTGATCATTCCACACCTGAAACAAGTTAGCATTGTTATACTTACTTACTTTATACAGAACCTTATGAAAGTATTAATTCTGGAGAGTAAGAAAGTTAAGAGAGAGTGTGAGTGGGGTTGGAAGTGGAGTGGAAGTTGGTAAGTAGTTCTCAGTAGCAGCTCGGAGTTTGAATTTGTGCTCGGTTAATGGCAATAGGCTCGCCCCCTATTACTTGGGACCTAAAACATACCGGCGAACTGTGGGTGTACATTGGTACACCTCTGCCTAACCCTTCGGGGAATACAGGCGTGATGGTATGTGTTTATGTAGTAAGAAAGTTTCAAGATGAAGAGAACGACAAACCTTGGCCCATTCCTTTCCGGTCCTAACTGCTCCAAAGGGATTGAGAATATCGGCACACTCCCGTCACAGACGGTCTGCTGTCGCACGGAATTCCTTAAATTTTATTCGACCTAGAGCTAGGTGTCTGTGACCTTCTAAAAACTCCAACATCATCTCCAGTTGGCGAACAGTCGTGCACCTGCGCCGCTGTTGCTCCATTTTCTATAAAGTTCAATTTATCATCTCAGAAATAATGTAAATACAAATCAGTCACAGATTTTAGCGAAAACTTATTCATAATTCAATTATTTTACAGAATATACTACACATATCTTTAAATATTTATTATATAACTGAACTGAATAACAATCAGAACTGAACCAAAACCGATCTTTAGACGTTTGTTCAGTAAATTAATTCGGTAACATAGCTTCTCTGTCATAAAGTTAGATGCGCTACCATTATCCAGTAAGGTACGGACAGTATGTTTTCTACCATCACAATCAATAATGTCTATGAGTGCTGTAGATAACAATACACAACCATTATGTGTAGATGACAAGACAACGTCCGCTTGAATTTTTGAATCTATTTTGGAGTTGCTACGAGTATCCTCCTGTGAGGCTAACACAACACATATTTTGTCTTGCGACACAGTAGTATCAGACTGCTGTGAAAGTGCAGGTTCATCTATGTGTAATGCGGTGTTATGTTGTTTGGAACATACCCTGCATGGCCCGAATTTGCAATCCTGAGGTCCATGTCCTTGTCTTAAGCAATTGTTGCACATGTTGAGCCTTATAGCCTCGGCAATTGAGCCGTCACAGACAATGACATGAACTGAGGACACGTAAATACACTCAGCGGCACGGAATGTAGCCCAATCGCGTTTTGTAGCTTATAATCAAAATTACACTCAAAACAGCGTTTTTTTTTTGTAAATCTTATAATATGCTTATTCGCATCCTTAATGCGAATGATTAATTAACAAAAAAGAGTTAACATTTAAAATTTAACAAAATTACAAAAAACGACATTACGGTCAAGTTTAAAAACAATGTTTATGAATGAAATTCACAAAATAACGCTATGGTACTTAAAATTAATAACGGTTATTTGCACCTCTGGCTTTGATGACCACCTGCATGTGATCAGGCATGCTGTGGATTATGTTTTTAGTGTCCACATGGGGTATTTCTTCTCAGGCGGCCAACTGAAGGGGGTTTCATCTGACTGATAGTCTCTGGAGGGGTGGAATTGGATCGGATGTGTCTTTAAAGCATGTCCTAGGCATGTTCCCTCGGATTCATGCCTGCGCTTCGTGCCGGCCACTCCAGTTTTGTAATTCTCGCCTCCAATTGTTAATAATCCACGCAACGAGCTGTGTGAGGTCGGACATTATCTTGCATTAAGATGAAATCTTTGCCATGGATGAATCCCACGAATGGTTTAACATGTTCTTGGAAGATCTCTTCAATGTATTGCACTGCCGTTAGACGACCTGCAACTGCTGCCAACTCTGTGCGTGCGTCAGAAAAGATGCCTCTGCAAATCATAACTAATCCACCATGAAAACTGAAGATTTCCCTGGTAGTGATTGGCAGAAACCTCTCTCTATGCCTTCTCTATCCACGTTCGCGGCCATCTGGACCTCTTAAGGCCACTTTGCATTCGTCAGTCCACAGAACTTTATTGCATTGCTCGTGAGTATAATTTGCGTGTTCGCGAGCGAACCAAAGTCGAGCTACGCGATGGTGCCTGGGCAGCTTTGAACCTCGAATTGGTCTTCGAGCACGCAGATTCCGTTCCTCCATTCTTCTTCTTATTGTTCGCTCACTTACGTTGATCTCACTTGCCGTTTGTGGCCGCTGCCGTATTTAAACCGCAGTAAGAAACCGATTTCTCAAAATTACGAGAGCGATTAATCGGTCATCTTGCGCTGATGTCCACCTAATACCACCACTTTCTGGTCTCCTTGTGTAAAGGCTAGTCTGGTCGTACTTTGTTAAGGCGTACCTGCGAGTTGCACGAGGTACATTTAAAGTTTCGGCAATCTCTCGCTGCGTTTGCCCCTTACTTCGAAGCAACACAGCCTGAGCAACTTGAGCTGAAGTTAGAGGCATTGTGATCCAATTCAGGATGCATAAATGACTACAGATTAATTAAAAAATAAAACAATAAAGATTAAATGCACGACCATTTGAATATCGAGTTTTAACTCGCCCATGTTTTGTGCGTTTCGGTAACGAACTAACGTTAAGGGTCACAGAAATTAAACAAATTAACTTTTTTTTGTACTCACTCTTAAATTAACAGAAACAAATGTTCTAACAAACTGCAATTCGAAATTCTCATATGCGATATCAGAATCGCCTATTATCGGTTTCTTTATGTTTGGGCCACATTCCGTGCCGCTGAGTGTAGGATGATTTTGCTTGCACCGAGGACAAGTGTATGAATCCTTTGTTCGTTTTTTATGTTTTTGATTAGCATTGAATGTTTTCGGTTTAACATTAAAAGGTTCACTGTGCCTACGGGTAGTTCTATTGGTATTGTCTAATGTTTCTAAAAGTTCAGCACGCCTTTTAACAAAATCGATAAATTGTTCTAAAGTGGGTATTTTACATTTTTGAAGATTCAGGTGTTCTTTCCATGTCCTGTTAGTTGTACTGTCTAACTTTTTACACATAATATGAATAATGATAAGATCCCAATTTTGAATGTTGACCTCTAACATTTTTAAAGACCTTAGGTTTTTATTTACATTATCTATGAGGCTCCTCAATGCTGAGGAAGATTCCTTTGTAATGTTTTCAAATTCAAATAACGCATCAATATGATTGTTGATAAGCAAGTTGTTATTTTGATAACGTTCACATAACAATGACCATGCTGTATCATAGTTATTTTCTGAAAAATCTAAAGAAGTAATAACGTTCGCAGCCTTGTCTTTTTATGCTGACCGTAAATAATGAAATTTACTAATTTTAGGTATTTTTTTTGTAGTAGTAGTAGCTCGGAGTTTGGATTTGTGCCCGGTTAGTGGCAATAGGCTCGCCCCCTATTACATGGGACCTTAATATACCGGCGAACTGTGGGTGTACATTGGTACACCTCTGCCTAACCCTACTGGGAATACAGGCGTGATGGTGATGAGTAATGAGAGATACATCTAATATATAAAATTCTCGTGTCACAGTTTTCGTTGCCATACTCCTCCGAAACGGCTTGACCGATTTTGATGAAATTTTTTGTGCATATCGAGTAGGTCTGAGAATCGGCCAACATCTATTTTTCATATCCCTAAAAAAAAAAAAATTAAAAAAAAAAAAAAAAAAAAAAATTGCAAAACAACGTTTGCTGGGTCAGTTAGTAAGTGTTATGAAATTCTAACCAATTTTCATATTGACCAGAAAAGGTAGGTAGATGGATCGTAGGTAATTTTAAGTTACGCTTGGCCCACCTGCAGTGAGCACAGAACCTGTTATCGAAGACTCCAGGTCCACCCTTTTCTTAATGAAATGGAAAGAGAAAGATGAACATAACTTAAATTTAGTTAAGTTTGTGAACAAGAGAATCAGCACCACTCAGCATCTGTAATGTCCGGCAAACTTTCGATTTAAAT
Organism: Caradrina clavipalpis; assembly: GCA_932526535.1. Lineage (NCBI taxonomy): Eukaryota > Metazoa > Arthropoda > Insecta > Lepidoptera > Noctuidae > Caradrina > Caradrina clavipalpis. Next base: position 3,535,119 of record OW052115.1, read on the forward strand.
CTATATAGAATCATATTCACCACACCATAGCACTCTACAATCTTTTGCAACCTGACCTCAAGCTCACTGATTTAAATGTTACTAGGCTTTTCACACGTGCACATGATTAGCAGATATTTTTCAAACTGTGTGAGTTTAGCTTGCACGTTTCTGTCTCAATTCTTTTAGGTTAGGCATTGCGAACAGTGAAATGATTTAAAATAACATTGAAAACACCAAGCCGTTGGTAAATGCACAGAAACACGTGTGTGGGGGATGCCTACAGTTGGAGGTCAAATGAAAGCTTGATAACGTTGAAAGGCACTCCGCCGTATTTATTTGTCTATTTAAATAAATTGTCACTATGCGACGACTATGAATTTAGCTTCACGTTATTCGTTCTTGAGGCTTCCACTGACCTGGTTCTTCAATGTTGTAGGGTCCCGCCTTACTTCAGGGGGCTCAGTTCTTCGGATCTTCAACTTCTTCTAGGCGCCGCAGGCTGGGAAGTGATCGGTAGTGAGCGTACAGTGAGCCGGTCGGGCCTGTTTTCTACTATGGCGGAAGTAGCGTGTAGCCTACGACTTGTAATTTTCTTAACAATTTCATGATATTTTTCAATGTACCCTCTGTTCTTTAGTTTTAGGAATGTTTGTTCGCCGCGCCGCACATAGGTACCGATTTAATAAAACATGGACATTGCTCCTAGGATAACAAATAAGTCAAAAAAATGTTATAGTCGTACCTCAAATAATGTTCAGTAAAAATTTTTTTTTTTTGTGTGTGGTGGTGTTATTACATTTTGTTTAATTTCTCAAAAACGTTAAACGATGTCAAGATAGCAATCATATATGTTAGAAAACTAATAATTCTGAGTAATTCGCTCAAAGATATTATTTGTTATCTTTGAGTACTTTGGAAATAATGAGCATAAGTAGTGTATTTTTTCAACTCAAATTGTAAATTGGTACGAGTTGAACATTAAAAATTGGATTACTGTTGATAATTAAAAACGTATATGACAACTCGCACATAATAAGAAGGTATTCGTCCGCTAGCGTTGGCACTTAATTTTTATTAATTGTGGTTATTTTAGAACTTCTAGGCAATAAGTGTTTTGTAGAAAGGTCTTAGGTAATCGAGTAACTACATGTTAATTACAATATTAAAAACTAATCTGTTTGTAGACGCAAACGATGCAAAATGAAGCTTTGACGCGAGTTTGCCAGACTAACAAGATGGCTTCCATTCGTGACGTATCACGTTTCGCCGAAAATAATAGGGCTAATGATTAATATTTGGATCAATATTTTCTTGCGGAATCTCTATTTCCTCGCTTTCCAACGGAAGCGAATCACTGTTCACGATCAACGTACTAGCCTCAGGGAGTAACGGTTTATGGAAACGTGTAAACTTTGGTTTAATGTGGCTGATGTAGGGATCTGAGCTAATTAGAAAGTTGTGAATAATGTCTAAATTAGTCTGAACTCTACCGATTTTTCTTGTATGTACCATTCTAACATTCCGGAAATCTTTATTCCTCGCTTCGGAAGCTTCTTCGGAAAGCATGCCTATCGGGATAAAAGAGAAACTGTCACAAATGTCAGCAATTTGTGAACACTTGAAGGCATGTAATACCATGGATATAAGTTGACATAGAGCACAGCTGTTTCTCTACAGTATTCTCTAAAAAGATTAGTGTTAATCGGTTGCCCAGATGAAATTGTTTGTAAGATAACTGCAAATCTCTAATAAATCAGGGTTTATGCCCGTTATTTCAGCAGATACGTCATAATTTTCGAAAAACTTTCTCGAGGTGTTACCGTCGTTGGTTGTGCCAAATCCTTGTTTTATCAATCAACAAACCAGCTCTCTCCCGAAATTCTTCTTGGGTCATATTTTTTTTAATTTCGTTTAACAATTTATCCTCATTTCGTGCAGCTCACTTCTTGAAGTCTAAGTTGTACGAAATGTGTAAAATACATTCCATACATCTTATTCACATATGAAGCGAAAACAACCCGTATTTATACATTTCTTCTCTAACAGGTTGATTCGACACAAAGTCCAAGTCATTCATTTTGCTAGGTTCTTTTGCAAATGTGAAACCAATTGGACGACAGTAGTTTGTTGAAGAGGGAGCAGGATTTTCCCATAAGACAGTACCGCTCTCTTCTTCTAAACGAAGTGGAACCAGACTAATCATGAAAACTGAAGAATCGGCAATTACTGTACTGGATTGTGACTTTTGCTTGTAGTTACTTTGAGAAGATGATCCATCAAAACCCCATTTGCTTATCAGTTTGAACGATTTTTTGTCGGTGGAGCTGTGCTGAATTATTTTTAATATCCTGTTGGTGGTCAAATCAAGAAGAGATTGTAGCCTTATCTTAGCATGAGATTCAGTTACAATTATATCTGTCTCTGGAGGATAACAAGTTCTTTTAGCGTTCAAAAGTTTTTGATAGGACGGAAGACCAAAAATATTCTCTGAAGCAAGAATGGATCTAAAATTTCGGTATTGCCATTTTGACAAATTTGTTGACGTGAGAAGCGCCAATGCTTTATCGTCAGGTAAACAGGGATTCACAGTTTTTACAGCGAATAATGCTTTATTTACGATTTCACATTTTTCCTCATTTTGACAGAGTTCATTTATTATAGCTGCTAATTTTGTTTTTTTAGACTCTTTTAATTTTGCACATAATGCGTAAACTAGTTCTTCAGTATGATCTAAAAGAGTAAGAAAACGCCTTTTCTTCTGCTTGTCAGATAAATTAAGAAAAGGTTTTTTACTAGTACCACAATTTGATGACGGGGTATCAACTTGGGTATCAATTGTTAGAATATCTTCTTCAGTAAAGAAGAATGGGCAAAAATATATGGAGCTTGGTCCAAATTTCCACCATCAATAAGAACTATGACATATGATGGAACACTGCGTTCTGAATCGTTATAAGAAGACCGCAACCAAAAATATTTACTCAGTAAAAAGTTATGACCCCATGAAAACTTGCAATTTAAAAACCTTTTTACGCTTCATTATTTCACTATATCTTTTAAACTACTCGATTGATTTAGGTGTATGACATTTCGTTGTAATTCATACGTTATTCTGGTAATAGCTTATATCAAATAAGCTATATGAGCCTAAATATAAACAATATGGCGGTCGCGGTAGGTACCACTATGTTAGGGGGTTTGGTTTCCGCACTTAGTCCTACAATGGACCATTGTGCGTGAGCCGTGGTGGGGGCTATTCCAACCAGCCCACCTCCCTCCAAAAGCAGATCAGTCTTCCCGGTCTTCTCAGGGCGTCCGCAAGGGATTTTGGTGTTCCAAGGGTTTCTTTGCGGGTTTGGGCGACGCCGGTGCATTCGAGGAGCACGTGCGCCACCGTTTCTTCTGCCTCCATGCACGCTCTGCACAGAGGACTGTCTGTGATGCCTAAAGTGTGGAAATGTTTGTTCAGTGAGCAGTGTAGTCCCCGCCACCAGTCGCAGGCTAACTCTGTCCAGGCGCAGAAGGCGCCTGGTCAGTCCCTTGTCCAAACATGGCAGGGCCTCCTTGGATTGCCTGCACCCTGGTGCCGAGGCCCACCACTCCTCTGCTTGTGTATGTGTGTAGTCTTTCAACCAGCTCCTAAGCTGATTGAAAGGAATGGGCACTATCGGTTCTGGTCCGGAAGCTTTCGTGCTAGAACCCCTCCTGGCGAGTTCGTCAGCAGCATCGTTTCCTAGTGATCCACTGTGTCCTTTAATCCATTGTAGCGTCACCTTGTTACGGTTTTTTTCCGTGACGCGTTATAGTGCGTTATGGCATTCCAGTATTAATCTTGATGTAATTTGGTTTTTCTGTAAAGATTGGAGGACTGAGGCACTGTCGGAGATTATACGGATATGGGTATCCGTGACTTTCCTGGCCTCTATGGCGTGTGCTGCTTGAATAATGCCTATGCATTCTGCTTGGTATACAATGTTGAGCGTTCCAAGGGGTCGGGATATTTTGATGTTTAAGTCTTCGGAGAAGACCCCGTCTCCGGTACCCAGATCCGTTTTTGAGCCGTCGGTATAAATCCTTAGCTCTCCTGGACCCGAGTAGTCGCACAACTCCGATGTGAGCTCTATGTTGTAGTGTTTGTGGAAGCAGTGATTTTTTACGATTCTATCGTTAGGTGATGTCATCATGGGCTGTCGTCTGATCGCATCCTCTTTCAGTTGTGTGTGTTTAACTCTGGAGTCTTTATTTAGTGTTAGATATTTCGAGTCTGAATGTTGCTAGGGCCGCCTCTTCTCTTACAATTAGGTGTAGAGGTGGTAATCCCAGCATTGCCTGTAGCGCAGCGGTGGGAGATGTTCGCATGCTACCGGTAATCGCTACACAGGCTAGTCTTTGCAGTTTCTCGAGATCCTTCTGAGCTATACTTGGTTTGGTCCTGGGCCACCAAACTAGAGATCCGTATGTGACTATAGGTCGAATAACTGTGGTGTATAGCCAGTAGGTAATTTTGGGGGTAATGCCCCAGTTCCTGCCGAGCAGTCTTCTACATTGCCCTAGGGCTATACTGGCTTTTGTGGTGATGTATTCCGTGTGTTTGGCACAATTCAGCTGTGTATCCAAATAGATGCCCAGGTATTTGGATTCGTTTGATAAGCTTAGGGTGGCCCCAAAGAAGTGCGGCAATTGAAGAGTTGCCAGCTTCCTCTTTTTTGTAAAATGGACTAGTGCGGTTTTGGTAGGGTTCACTGCTAGCTTGTGTTCCTTACACCAGTCCTCTATTATCTTCAAGGATTGCCGCATAAGGTTGCATAGCGTGTTTTCATGTGTGCCGTTTATTATTATAGTTATGTCGTCAGCATAATCTACCGTGAAGTAGCCCCTGGCGTTTAAACGCCTTATGAGGCTGTCCACGACTAGGTTCCATAAGAGTGGTGAGAGAACACCTCCTTGTGGGCATCCTCTTGCCACAAGGGCTCTTGTGGTTTCGTTTCGTTCACCGTAACTTGTACGGCTCTCAGTCTGAGCATGTTGGTGATCCATCCGCGCAGGGTCGAGTCTACACCATGTTCCTCGAGAGCTGCGTTGATACTGTGGAAGATGGTTTTGTCAAAAGCGCCTTCAATGTCGATGAAGGCCGCCAATGAGGAACATTTATGGTCTATCGCACATTCAATCTTGGAAATCACGCTATGTAATGCGGACTCCGTTGATTTCCCTGTGGAGTAGGCGTGTTGTTGTTTGTGCAAAGGTAATTTGCGGAGAGGTCCGTCCCGAATGTGCCGGTCGCAGAGTCTCTCCAGTGTTTTCAGTAAGAACGATGTTAGGCTTATTGGCCTGTACGCTTTAGGTTGTGTGTAGTCGGCTTTGCCAGGCTTTGGGATGAAGATGACCTTCACCTCACGCCATGCCAGTGGTACGTAGTTGTGTGCTATGCAGGCTCGATAAATTACAACCAGCCAGGGCGTGATGTGATCAATCCCCCATTGTAGTAAGGCTGGGAAGATTTCGTCTAGTCCTGCGGATTTGTATGGTTTGAACGTTTTGATTGCCCACCTTATACGGTCTTCCGTTACTATGGTGCGGGCTCTGTGCCAGTCGCGGTTGCTTGGTGTGCATGTTTCTCGCCCGCCCAGGTTCTGTCCTCGGAGAGGCTGCAGTCTGGGAAGTGGGTTTCCAATAGGACCTTGCTCGTTTCAAGGTCTGATTGTGTATATGTGTTGTCTGGGTTTTTCAGCGACCCGAGGGTGCGATCCTGATTTGTAGATAGGATTTTCCTCACACGCGCGGCCTCGCTGTTTGATTCGATCTCTTCGCAGAATTTCCTCCAGGCTGCCCTGATTTGTTTTTTAAACGTGTATTGGGTTTCTTTGTATACTTCCCAATCTTCGGGTAGTCTGGTATTTTTGGCTCTATTAAAGTGTTTGCGTACCGTTTGTCTGAACTTACTTAAGTCCGCATTCCACCAAGAGTTACCCTTACTCTTGTTGTTTGGATCTTTCAGTTTGCAGCAGGCGTGGTAGGCTTCGATTATGTATTCTGAGATTTTTGACACTGTGTTCTCATGTTCTTTTGGGTTCGTTATGTTTAGGAGTGTTAGGTCCCTGGCCAGCAAGGAGGCCAAGAGTCGCTTATAGCCAGGCACGTTGGTTCGCCGTGGATTGCGCCGTGGTTCGGGTTTTTTTGTGTTGGCTAGTATTGAGAAGCGGATCCTCCTATGGTCGGAGCAGGAGGGCTCGTCCGATACGTGCCAGTTCGTGATTAGATCTGTCGCGCTTCCTGAAGCTAATGTTAAATCAATTATGGTTTGTCCGCGGGCCGTGACCCAGGTGGGTTCTGAACCACGGTTTGCAATGTTAAGGTTAGTCGAGAAAAGATATGTGCATAGTACCTCACCTCTGGAGTTTGCTTTGTTACAGCCCCAAAGTGGGTGGTGGGCGTTAGAGTCCGTGCAGATGATCAGGTTCAGGTTGGCGTCTTCGCAATGCCTTACCAGGTCTGTCATCTCCTTTGGTGGGCAGTTTTCGTCCTCGCCTGGCATGTATACCGAGGCTAAGACGATGTCGGGTGCCACACCATCAGTGTGGAGCTTGATGGCTGTTACATCTCTGGAACAGAATTGTGTGAGTGTTGTGGTAGGGATGTCTCTGGGTATGTAGGCACAGGTTCGTGGCCTGTCTGTGCTGTGTGTGTTGAGAATTATCTTACCCCCGATGTTGCTGAGGCCGCATATTCTGTTGTTTCTGATCCACGGCTCTTGGATCAGTGCGATGGTTCTGGGTTGAACCTCCAGCGCCCTGCGTAAGCAAGCCGTGGCAGTCTGGCTATGCTGGAGGTTGGTCTGGATTATGCTGAGGGGTTTCGACGGCGATGGGGTGGAGTTAGGAGGAGTTCGATCCATCGGAAGTCTCTCCCCCATCCCATGCCGGTCGTCGCCCGGAGACGAGGCGAGCAGTCGCTCGGACCACCCCGGTGATGTGGGTGGCACGCTACCTGCATCTGCATCAGCCATCGCCGCTCTGGCCATCTCCTACTCTAGCTCCGTCATGGTCCGGTCGTCGTCTGGTCGTGTCAGTGCGTCGTTAGGAGCCGTCGTCGTCGGGGTCATGGTCGGGATAGTCGTGGGTTGGCTGGTCGAGGGTTGGGTGTTGGGGAAGAAGCGAACATATATCGAACCCAATAGGTATGATATGCGTCGCTCCCGCCCCGCGACCTTTACGGCTTCGTCCGGTGGTATACCCAGGGTCAAGTATGTCCCATGGTTATCACCACCGACCGCTGTCGCCCTGTACAGTGACCACCTCCCAATGTCGTACCAAGTGTTCTGGCGAGCCAGAACACTTTGGAGTCGCGCTATGTCTCCGTTGTACCGGGGTACGAAGAGCGCGGCTCGAACACGGGTCGGTATGTCAGTCTGTTTCATGACCGTCAGTGTCGCGTCAGAGTTCGGTAATTTCAGTTTCGGTACAGTCTGTGTCAGCCAGGTCAGGGCATAGTCGTCCTCGCACCACATCTGCACGGTGCCTTCCGCTATCCGAGGATAACCGCGGAAGGCCGGGAGCGGTTGCGAGGGGTCGGTGTCCATTACTGCGTCTTCGAGGCTGAGCTTAATGTGCTGAGCCTCGTCAGAGGGCAAGTCTCGGGTCGGGGGCGAGAGGCAAATCGCTACGGCGAGCCGCGCAGGGATGTCCTGCGTTGCCCGGGCGTAGGTTTTTTGCCCCCCTTGAGCGGTCTGGGTTTTCACGCGCTTGGCATCCCCTTGAAGCATACTCGGCGAAGCCGACTCGTCCGGGCGCACCCTCTTTGCCGCGCCCTGGCCACTGGGACCAGCTTGCGGTTCCGAAGGGCCCGGCGCGATGTTACTCGCCAGGGATGCCTCGCGCTGGGAACCCAAGCGCCTGCCTCGCTTTTTCTTCGGTGGGTAGGTCAGTCTGTCGGGACAGGTCCGGTTGCCGACCCCGAGTGGTTTTGGAGTGGGCAGTGACTTTTCGCGCTGGGTTACGCCTTCGCGTACTGGTCCCTGCCCATGTGTTTCCGCGTCCGGCCGCTTTTCGCGCTGGGTGTCCCCCTCGCGTACTTGCGGCTGGTCGCGTACTCCCTTGCTCACAACCGTATTTGCTTCGCGCTGGCGTTTGCCCTCACGGATGTTGCGCAGACGGTTGTTGAGCTCCTTCACTCTGTTGTGGATTTTTCCGCGCTTTCGCCTCAGCAAGCGTACTTCGTCCACACAGATGAAACCAGAGCCATCGGAACCGGCTTCCTTTCCTGTTCCGTGTTCAGTGTCAAGGTCCCTCAGTCTCGTCTCGATCTTCTCGCGCTGGTGTGCCAGCGCGCGAAGTTCGCCGTCAATGCTGGAGAGTCGTGCTTTGTCAGTGTTGTTAGTGACACTCTTCCGGACGATGCTCTGTTGCCAGACGTTCGTGGAAGGTGCTGTATTCGTCTAGGTGGTAGGCGCAGAGGCAGCCGTTTGTGTGTCGATGGGCGCGGAGGTCGCAGCCTGGGTTGTGTCGTGTGGCGCGTGAGTCGCAGCCAGTGTAGTAGGCGCTAAAGCAGCCGGCCGCGCAGAAGGCGCGGCGCAAGAATGCAGTTCGGTGTTCCCCCCAGATTACGATGGGGGCAGACCGACGAATCGGTGTGGGATTCCCCGGCATTGCCGGGACCTACCTGGGGAAAATTATTTTTTTCCTGCTGCATTTTTTAAGGGTTTTTTGGTGGGCTTTTTAGGAATGAGGTTACCCCTCCTCAGGGACCGAAGGAAAAAGGGGACAGGGAACGGAGGGCAGAGTTTGGAGTAGGATCAAGGGAGAAGGGGTAAGGTTACCCTAGGCCTGGGACCTGACTTTCGGGAACTTCTCTTGTCCTGGGCCTTGTTAGGCACCCCGAGTGTGGGCCCTACCGCAAGGTCGGTCCCACAGCCGGGGCTAGGCTAACCGCAACCCGCCATCCCGCTCGGTTGCATGAGAAGAAGTGCCCGGCGGTCCGAGTCTATACCTCATGGTGGGTTTGTAACACGCCATGTTGAATAAACCCCGAGCGCCCCGAGACACCTCACTATCTCAGCCACCAAACCATCATCGACAAAGTATTCGAAAAAGTCTAGTTCTTGAGAATCTGTCGAAAGGTTTATTTCTGATGAAAAACCAGCAAGAAAATCATTGAATGGTTGTATGATTGGCGACGTTTCCGTGGCAGTCCAGTGGAATTCACCGTCTCCGCTTTCCTAAAAAAAAACAATATGTAGTAAGTTGAAAAAAAAAAAACAACAGTTGTCTGGTTACCATAACACAAGCTCTGCTTAGCTTGGGATCAGATAGCCGTGTGTGAGTTGTCCCAAGATATTTATTTATTTATCCTTGCGGAATAATAATCGAGTGGACTGTATAAAAACTGGTATATTACAATAGAATTACAATACGACAACTGTGACGGCTACGCCGTTACAATGTGTGTGGTTCATTTCGGCGCGCGAGGGCAAGTGAACGAGCGCGCGGGACGTGACCCGTGGCCAGTACTTTGCATAACGCGGTTCACAAATTACGCCCGATGTGTCGCTTAGTCAATGAAAACAACTGCTATCTCTTTCTATCTTTTCTGTAAATCGGCGAGCGAGGAGGCCACGGCACTGGCCCTCCTCGGCCTATCCACCTATTACCGCCGTACCACACACCGGTTAAAAATTCCCGTACGCTAATGGCGAAATGAGGTGGTGCTCCATCACGTTTAAAGCGCAGCCCTCTTATCTCTTCAAGAGCAATGCGTTCCAACATTCTTCTCACACGGGTTCGTAGTAAGCGCAGATACGTGTCTCCGTTTAGTCTGTCCAAGAACACCGGTCCTAGAATTTTGTTGCCGAGTATCCCGGCTCACACATTAACACTAAACCGAGTCTGAAAGTGGTCAGGCCGCACAACGCGAGGATTCGCCTCAGTCCAATAATGCGCATTGTGTATGTTAAACATACCAACCCGTGTAAATGTGGACTCGTCAGTCCACAGAATATTGCGGCGTTCTTCTCGCATCCAATTACAAAACGCGAGGCGCGCCGCGTAGTCGTGTGGATGCAATTCCTGTACCCTTGTGAAGTGGTAAGCGTGGAGCCCTTCCCGATTTAAAAGGCGCCAAACGTAGTTATGGCTCACGTCGAAGACTCGAGCAGCATCCCTGACTGTTGTTTTCATTGACTAAGCGACACATCGGGCGTAATTTGTGAACCGCGTTATGCAGAGTAGAGTCAATGTTTATTAAATTACTTTAATTTCTCAAATTGAATTAAGTATTTTGGGGTACGAAATTTCTTCACTATTGTAATCTTTAAACACAATACTACCTACCTCCCATTAAAGCCGTGTTAGATATTTTTATAACACCTTATACAACTCCGGCGCTGGACTCCTTTGATAAAATTAAAGTGCTAGGGTTGTTACTAAAATTTTGTAAAAACCGTCACTTCAATTGTGATATGAAATCTACCTTAACAAACAGCAAAAAGCATTGAATTACTTTCTAATTCTGAATGCCTAACTTATTTGTATGTTATTTGAATAAACTAAAGTTGGCATTAAACTTATGTGTTACATCACTACTGTTGTATTTATACAACTCTGGCGGTACAGGTTAAGGTCACATCTGCATTTTGCGATGAGTTTTATTGATTTTTTTCACTGTTAATTTGGCGCTTAGCATAAGTGATTTTAGGGAAAATGAAAGAAATTCCTTGATTTGACTTGATGATTTCAGTAGATACTTAGGATTAGGAACACATAGCTAACTGTGTGTGTGTGTTTTGAGTAAATAAAACAATATTTTATATAAAGTTCATTGATATTTATTTTGGCGGGGTTGTGACTGAAAATTTGGTATATAATTAGTCACAACCCCGCCTATTTTCACTGCATCGGTGGTGCCGCCACGTTGTCCTTCGGCGGCGAAGGACGAAGCGCCCCCGCGGAAGTTTTTGCAGACTCGGGGTCGGGTGCCGGTTCCGCCACTGTGCCTCCCACAGGCGACGCTCGTTGCGCGCCGTCCGCCAAAGCACGACCCGGCGCTCCTCACGCAGAAGTCGGATTTTTCAAAAAAAATAAAATTGACACTTAAAACTCAACATTCAATAGGTAACGTAGCTATCGTACTGACTATAGATCTCCGCACTGAAAATGTAATAAGATCGCATTTAAATAATAATAAGATATTTTAATCACGAAGTATCTGGAAACAAAAAGTAGGTAGGTATTTTTTTCATGACACGTGAGTTAACTTCTGCTTGTTATTATCTTCTAGAAGTAAACAACTCTAATACCAAACCAATTTTGGTTTTCTCTTTGTAATTGTGAAGCGAGAATATGCAAGAGAAACCAAACCAGACCAGACCAGACCAGTTGCATGAAATTTATTTCCTACTGAATAGGTGCCTACCTACAATACCACACTTTTCAAACAAGAATACCTATCGCAGGCTATAACAAATAAAGATAACAACAATACTTACTGTGTCAAAATCGAAAAAACAGTCCAGCTTAAAAAAAAAAACATCGTGCCTGTTTAGTGTTCGTTCCTGTACAAACTTGTTTTTAAATTTTGATGGGTTCAATCTCCCTCCCTCTTGTCAAAAAACTTTTGTTAAAACGTCAAACCATGCCATAGATAATCAAAAGGGGTTAAAATCTGATTTAGTAGAATAGAATAGTTGTAGATTTAGAAACTTAATAGCGTTAATTATAATTTAGGATCCAATTAATTACTTCTATAGCATAAATCATTAAAAGGAGCCTGTAAAAAACTCGAACTGTAACCAATAACTTTGAACCGTAGCATTCCTATGCACGACTCGGGAGCCGAGTTGTGGGCACACGAACGAATTATTGTTTGTTCGGTAATGAAAGTGTTAACATTAATTTATGAGCGTGCAATAAAAAATCAAGCATTTAAATAAAATATTTATTATTTTGTTTTCTTACCCACGCCTTTAGGCATGGGAAACTCAAGGCGCGGCCATTTGGCGGGCCGGTCTTCAATTATGGCGGCTCTTTTCGCCGCCTGCAGCAAAGCCGTCAAATTAAAACCGGCACCGCTTACCCCGGGCCCGCCGCTGCCCTGGGTGCCGCTTACCCCGGGTTCGCCGCTGCCCTGGGTGCCGCTTACCCCGGGTTCGCCGCTGCCCTGGGTGCCGCTTACCCCGGGCCCCCCGCTGCCCTGGGTGCCGCTTACCCCGGGTTCGCCGCTGCCCTGGGTGCCGCTTACCCCGGGTTCGCCGCTGCCCTGGGCGCCGCTTACCCCGGGCTCGACATAGTCAGCGGCTGTCAGGGACACCGACGGGACCCAGCTACTGGGATTAGTATCCTCGTCTTGCCTAACAAAAAGTTATATACCTATGTAATAGGACCTATTGGTTCAATAATTATAACTTCAAAGAAAACTAATAATACCTACACATAACAGACATATTATAGTTTACCCTTTGTATTATAAAAACTATGAATACTTACATAAATCCTTCACCTTTCATTTCTTCGTTCACACTTAGCAGCAAATTGGGAGTAAACTCGGTACCTACCGTACTCACTTTCTAACTGAACGACTTCTTGACAATTCGAATTCAAAAGTGCCTGTAAACGGTCTTATTGAAAATGTTTTGACTTTGCAAACGACAACTTACTATCATTTTAGTTTATGACCATTCCTCAGATCAAAAAAATAGGTATTTTTCTTGATCTGAGGGCCATTCAATATCATGCTAGTCATCGGACCATACCTATTGACTAGTTTAATGTGAATTGATAAAACGACGACTAAACTAAATGACGTAATTTAATATTTTGAGCGTCATATAACGTCGAACCAACAGTTCTCTAATATGGATCAAATGTAATCTGTATAAGAAAAAAACGAAAGAATTGGCAGGCCTATGTAGCCAGGCCAAAACTGTATAAAAAAATGTCCTAACTCTTTGTCGTAGTACAATGAAATCTAGTACCTACCTACCTATCTAGTTCATACTCACCTATACACCGCTTTAGCTTAGCTTTACCTGTTCAGTCTTCACTGCATATTAGTGTGTGTGATTGAAATTAGGTACAAAAGGTAATAAGAACAATAAAAAAAAAACTTGAGCAAAAGTTCATAGTTTATTGGGGGAGCCCTGATGAGTCGAACGATCACCAGGGCTCCCCATAATCAACTCGCTCTTGGAGCCACATTTGCCACACGCTGCAAGCCGGTGGTTGGGGTGCTTGTGCTGCAGCTGCCGGGCCAGGCCGGAGGCCGTTCCTTAAAAAAAAACATATATTCTTGAATGTTCTTGGTACTTATATCATGTATATACTCTTGAGCAAGTATGTACTCACTGCATATCCACGTACTCGCCGTCTTCCGGCCTGTACACTAGCAGCGGGTGCAAATTCAGCTCCAACCGCCGCATGCGCTCCGGCACGTCGGCGATTGGAGCTAACAGTTGCCGGATCTGTCGAAGACAAAACAAACCATGAAATCATATTTTTTCTGTATAGGTACGTACGCATAGCGTTTCGAGTGGCCATAAAAATGTGACGTGAATTATTATTATTCCGTTTTTAACTTTAACCTAATAGCATAATAGCCTAAAACTATCGAAATATTTAACAAAAGTTGCACTAATCAATCAATTACGGTATATAACCTCATTCATCACCTCCACCACCGACTGCAGCGTGTTCGCCGTGTCATGGGCCTGGTGCTCTTCCAGTGACTGGTATATGTGTCTGAAATGAAAAAAGCATTTACATTTACAATAATAATAAGTACCTAATCAATTCAATATTGTTTACATGAAATATTCATTCAGATGTTGATACTTACTTACTCATTGCTGGAAGTCTCTTTGGATTCTTCAGCACCAGGCCCACAACAAATTGGGCTGAGCACCGCCGAGTCCTCGAGGCGGCCATCGGCGTAGGGATATTCCGATACTAATAAATACTAGTAGGTACTCGATACTTTTGATTCGATACCAAGTATTTATTGTATCGAATCAATTTTGCGATACATAATCGGTATCGAAACAAAAATACTTGGTATCGAATCGAATCAGCAAAACAACCGAATACAATAAAAAAAACCGAGAACGCATCATACAGAACTAAGAGAGCAAAAACGAGGCAAAAACAGTCAGCTAATCAGGTTACCGAGTTACCGGTATTCGTCGCGTGGCGGCGTGAGTGACGCGTTGTCTCGCGCTGGGCTAGCCGAATTCGTCCGACTTCAGCCGAGCCCGCCCGAGCCGAAAGCGAGAGAAGAAAACACCCGCACCCGCTCGCAAATCATCTCGCCATTCCGCCATTGTGAAAGTGTTAAGTGATTGTTTACAAGTAATTTTATTAATTGTAATCATCAAATTCATCGGTTTATTCCAATGTTATCATGGCACCACCAAAATCTATAATATGGACACATTTTACCAAAACAAACGAAACAATTGCAAAATGTAAACAGTGTTTTAAGTCTGTGAAGTATTGTGGGAATACGTCGAATTTATTCAAGCATTCTAAAACTCATGGAATTTCTGTGGACAAAGGCAAATTACAGAAAAAAGAAAATAATAAGTCCAACGAAAGGTAGGATTCTAAACTTTTCTTTTTTTTTGCGATTGCTTTCCTAAGATGTTAAATAAAAAATCCTACCTACTCCTACCTATTTTATTTGTATAAAAAATAGTTTTGCAGCAGTGGTACTGTGATTGTCTTGTCTATATATTAATAATATATGAATAATAATTGATGACCGGTGATGAGATATTTCCTTTGTATAAATACGATTTAAACAATTTAAGGTTATGTGTTTGTTTTTGTTAGTGTAATAGTGTTGTTAAATGGCGGTAGTGTTGGAGTTGGTATTATCGATACTTTGAAGATTATCGATCTATCAAGTGTTAATTTTTGTTATTATGTTTCAGTTCAAAAAATACAATAGTGTTGGCCAACTCAAGGCATTTAATGGAAGATGATCAACCCCAAGCATCAACATCGAAAATTTCAGAAGATCGTGATGATTGCTCTAGTGTAACCACATTAACAAGTATGGACTCGGAGACTGCAAGGGAGCTATGTCTGAGCAATTCAATAAAGAATGCGTTTGAACGAATTTCATCTAATAAAGGTAAATAAATAGATATTTAATTAAATATTAGCAAAATAATATTAATACATATAGAATTAGTGTTAAAGAAAAATATATAAATATTTAATTTAATATTACATGTATTAAAATTGAGTTTTATTTTTAGCTGGTGGTACGAAGTATAACAGAATTGTTCAAGCATTGATATTTTTTATCTGTCAAGATATGCGTCCATTTAATATAGTTGAAGGTGAAGGCTTTTTACGACTTGTAAAAGAACTGGAGCCTACTTTTAAAGTTCCTGGCGCAAAGTATTTAAAGAAAATGACTACCGAAAAGTACGAAGCTTGTATAACTATTTGTAAGTCCAAATTATCCAAGATAGACAATTTCTGTTTAACGCTGGACATATGGACAGAGACAATGAATGAAGTAGGATTCATGGGCGTCACCATACATTTTGTAGAAAATGGTCAAATGTGTATGTATTATCTTGCAACTCGTGCATTAAGAGAGCGACATACAGCTGAATACATATCGGAAAACCTGCTGGATATTTTGAAAAAATGGAATATTCCACTTACCAAAATTCGTGCTGCTGTATCAGATAATGCCAGTTCAATGTTGGCTGCCATACGAATGTCTTTAGGCGAAAAAAAACATTTACCGTGTTTTGCCCATACTATTAACCTTGTAGTTGAAGAGGCACTAAAGTTGCCCAGTGTTAAATCAGCTGTTATAAAAGTACGAGAAATTGTTAATTGGATAAAAAATAGTGTTGTGCAGTCGGATAAGCTACGAAAAATCCAAATGCGTAATAATGTTTCGGCAGGATCAGTTTTAAAACTTATTGCAGATGTAAGAACTAGGTGGAACTCAACTTTTTTTATGTTAGAGCGATTTCTAAAGTTAAGAATAGTAATATCAGAAATTGTAATTGAGAGTGTAGTGGCTCCAAATTTGCCAAGTGCAGTGGAAATGGAAACCTTGAATGAGCTTACAACTGTATTAAAGCCTTTTGAATATGTAACAAGAGAATCATCGGGCCAAAAGTATGTAACAATCTCCAAAATTATACCAATGCTTAATTGCTTAACTACAGAACTGAATAGTATCACTCCAAACTCCGCTATCGTTAAAGAATGTAAGGATGTTTTATTGAGAGAGCTGAAAAGGAGGTATGGGATGATTGAATTAAACGATCATGCAGCCATTGCAACAATTCTAGACCCAAGGTTTAAAAATCTGCATTTCCAAGACCCCTCTGCATGCGGAAGAGCTATTCAAAAACTTAGAACCATGGTTGTCGGACAACTAAGTAGCCCAAGTGAGTCAGAAGATGATGTCTCATCTACTGCACCACCTGAATACGATTTTTGGAAACATCATAAAGAGTTAGCACATGGGCACAAGAAGAAAAAAAAATCTCATCAGGGAGATGAAGTTTCTCTTTATTTATCAAATCCAGTAGTTTCTCTTAAAAGCAACCCATTTGCAGAATGGGATGACATGAAGTTGGTGTTTCCTTGTCTGTACAAGTATGCACAGCAATATTTAATTGTTGTTGCAACATCAGTTCCTAGCGAGTGCCTTTTTTCCAAAGCCGGTGCAACAATGACACAAACAAGAAACAGATTGTCTTCTAAATACCTTGAACAGTTACTGTTTTTGGGCAATCTTAATGCTGAAGAGTTTTTTGTTTAAATTATAATAAGCCTAATAAACATTTATAATAAATAAATCGTTTTTTTCGTCTCAATTTTCTTTAAATTATTATCCTTCAACGTTCATTGATAGCACCCTCAAAATAATAAAATAAAAGTTCCAAAAAGTATCGATATCAGTAAGTATCGATACTTGAGGAGTACTTATTTGTATAGTATCGAAAAAAGATTTGAGTATTATCGAAATGAGTAAGTATCGATACTTAGGTGGTATCGGAAAATCCCTACATCGGCGGCGGCGCACGGTGGGCTGGAATCGTCAAGTGGGGACTTAAGGATTCAAATGAGTATTTTTGAATTTTATGTACTAATACAAATATTTTTGGTTATTTGTAATTTTTTTATACCTAGTATTTTTCGAGTTATAGACCCCTAAACTTTGTATGAAATATTAATCGGTTTTTGGTTTAATCTGACATGTTTTAATATTGTATTACAGAAATATAGCAAAAAACAAATTATTGATAAACATTCTACACCACCCTTATGACGTCATTTATTTTTCACGATACTCACTCACACCACCCTTATGACGTCATTTGTTTTTAACAATACTCAATAGCGCGGTGACCCTCAATAGCGCGTCTTCCATTGAGCGCAGCAAAATGATGACGTGTCATTATGTTACACATTGTAATAAACGCATCTATCTCACATTTTCGGAATACTAATACTATTTATTACGTAAAAATGTTCGATTTGGTGTCAAATATTGATATTGGTGTGCTATTAAAGGAAAGTGGAAGTTTTAAAAATAATAGTGTTTTATATAGTGCTATTAAATTTAGATTAGTCCCCTAAAATGTTGCTATAATTTTCAAAGAAGGTGGCAAAATGCTCATAGCAAAGAGGGATTGTTTAGCAACAATAATAGCGAATGGTTATCATCGGAAAAAAACTGGCCTGATTTCATTGCAAGTGCATTTGAAAGAAACCAAGACTCTGTTCCTAGTACATCAAGTGAACATGAATCTCTAGCAAAAGTGTCTACTGCCACGTCAACGAATATAAGTCCAAGAAAACCATTTTGTGAATTAGGACCTAAGCAAAAAAAGAGACGTACAGAACATTCATACAACTATGACTACAGAGGAAATATCTCATGCATATATTATGAAATTACGAGAGTATGGTAATCAAGGAATAGCTGAAATCCTCGAACACCCACTTAAAAATCCACAGGATTTGCAAAAAGCCAAAGATGAGTCTTTTAGGTAAAAATGAAAAACCTAAATTTACTCCAGATGAAGCTTTGGGACTTGATTTGTCCCTTAAATTAACAAAGTGGCAATACAATACTTAAAGAAACAAGGTAAAGTACAACAAGGTGCAAAATGCAAAACAAGAATGCTACCCGCCAAAGGATGATATCACCTTAACAGATACAACTGCTAGAATAAAATTGCAGCCTCTATTAGGTATATATAACCGCCAAAAGGATATTTAATGCAATATATATATATAGCACAAACTGTAAGGAGTTGACAGTGATAAGCAAATGGGGAATAGATGGTGCCTCTAATCAAGCAAACTATAAGCAAAAAATGATAACGGATGACAAAGAGGACATTGCTTCGACAGATGATTATTTTTATGGGTAGTTTAGTACCAATGAAAATTGTTACCGAGGAACAAATTGTCTGGGAAAGCGACTCACCAAATTCAGCATATTGGTGTCGTCCAATATTTTTCAAGTTTGAAAAAGAGAATAAATCAACGATTTTAAAAGAGAAAACCGAAATTACGGTACGGAGGTAAATGAATTAGGGAAACAGAAATTGGAGAAATAAAAGTCTCACATTCATTATTGCTTATCATGATAGATGGTAAAGCAACATCAATCCTCTGTGAAACTTCAGCTCAACGATGTGACATATCTGTAAAGCTGTTCCTTCAGAATTTAATAACTTGTCTTTGTTATTGACTAAAAACATTGATACCGACTTGTACAAATATGGTTTATCATCACTACATTATGGATACGTTTTATGGAATGCATTCTTCGCATAGCCTATAGACTGGATTTCAAAACATGATTGAAGATGATGAGCGGGAAAATATAGAATTTGTAAATGAGGAACATTTAGAGAACGAATCTGAATCAGAATCTGATGAAATTGTGTAAGTGATACTTTTGTGAGTGCGTATGAGTGGATTAGGCCTCCTGGGGACACCACTGATAAAACAAAACGCGCTTAGTTCTCTACCTCAAGGGTGGTGTGGAATAGGGAAAGAAAAGCAATTTTCTCCAAAATCGAAGAAAATCGAAGCAAGTGATATATGGGATAATTTGCCTAAAAAATAGCATAATCGAATACCGAAAGCTGTTTTTTGAGAACTCTTGAGAATTAGAAGTTATTCGTATAAAATCAAATTTCTCCATACAAAAATAAATTCAAGTCGTTATAACTTTAAAAATATTAGGTATATACAAAAATCGCAGGAGACAAAATGTCTTGTATTTAGTGGTAGATCGCAAAGCCGTTATTATTTTTTTTTAATTTGCTCATCAATTTTCGTGCATCCCTAAGTCTATGAAAGCTTGATTTCAGCCCATCGTGCGGCGCCCTCTCGCGTCCGGCACTGGTTCAGGCCATGGTCCGGAGCGAGGGGGAATGGGAAGCAGTCGCCTCCTTCTGCGAAGCTGTAATGCTAGAGAAGGAGGCGGCGGGACGGGAGAGGGAAAGGAGGGTCCCCCGTCCCAGCGGCCGCCGCGGTAGACGATCCGGGCGTCGGGAGCCACGAGACGACTCCCGGCCACCGTAGACGCGGATCTGTGGACGGTGAGCAATGGGTAGCTCACCGTCCGTACGTTCACTAGCGACAGACCGTGTCGACGGCGCGTTCGTGTTACACGCGCGCCTCAAAGAGATGTCAGTAAAATTGGATGGGGCCACTGAGGGCCGATGCCTGCCGGGGCTGCGGGTTGTTCGAAAGAGATACCGCGCCCCCGGAACGCAAAGGGCACATGAAGGAACATAGACGGGTTTTAGTCAGACAAACGTCAAAAAGTCTGACACTCCCTCCCGCCCCGCCCAGGGCGGGGGAAGTTATTTGATGATTTCCCGTCTATAAAAAAAAAAAAAGGCCCACAACAAAAGACACGGCGAAAGGCCCGGCCCCAAGAGCTGATCGCGTTCATGCTTATTCAATTTTACGCCACTCTCGCGCAAGGGTAAAAGTGAATGTGTCAGTGTCAAATTCAAAACGGTAGTTTAAAAATTTTGAACGAATGAATGAATGAGAAACCATAGTTGCCATGTAATTATTTTTTGATATACTTCTTAATAATACTGACCACTAATAATTGTCAAGAAATTGGTTTCAATAGTTGAATATTGTATTGTTTGGTCCAAGGATAGGATAGTAGTTTTATTTCTTTTAATTATAGTCAACAAAAAATATCATTAGATAGGTAATAGTAAATTAGATTTTTATTTTAATAAATTAAATTAATTAGATGTTACATAAAAACTTTGAATGATTATTTTGTGTTGATTTAATAAGTAAGATAACAAAAATGATCCCTCACTTTTTTGTCTTAAATCGTAGCTCAAAATTTTGAATGAGTGAATGAATGAATGACAAAACATAATAATGTTACCATATAATTATTTTTGATACATGTATGTTGCTGGCTACTAATATGGGTGGAGAAATTGATTTAAAATATCGAAAATAATATATCATCAATTTGTGCTGATTTATTATTCGGACTGCGTAAGATAACAAAAATATTCCAAACACCTTTTTGTCTTAATATACTTGGGGGAATGGTTTGCGTGGAGATAAAAGATTTGAATAATAATTTTGCTTATATTATACAGATAGACGATAAGTAGATACGTAAAATGGCTTGACCGCAACGCGACAATGTGGGTCGGTACGTAACGAATAACACCTGCTCTTAGCGCCTGCTGCGGTTTAAGTGAGGCGCGCGCGGCGCCGGCCGGCACCTGCGCGCGTGTGTGACGCGTGGTGGGATCCGCTATCCCTCTCCTCCCGCGTCCCGCTCATGCGTGGTTGAGGCGCGTGTGCGCGCCAACATTCCGCCCCCCCAAATAAGAGATACTGATTTTGTTGCATCTTTTTTTGTATATATCACACCTGTCATTTATATTACCGGTGGTATAGAAAATAAGATATTGAATAATCATGGCTCTTTGAGTATCAGCATTCAAGACGTCCTTTGGAATTTTAAGAGATCTTACAATGGATTTGCACACATCGGGTCCGTCCTTGATGCGATGTGTGGAGGTTTGGGGATATGGGTTGATCTTGACTGCCAGTGTGTCATTATATCCTGTTACAGTAGACAGGTCTACCTGAAGATCATAGTCATCTTTCCTTGTATTCATATTGGTCAATAGAATTTTTAATATTATAACAACCAAGGAGACTAAAGGTTAAAGACGCTTTTAGATGGATTTTTTCTATATATTACTATCCGGATAATACGGATATTTTTAGTTTTGATAATAAATAAAACTAATAAGCTTTTGTAACATGTTTTAATCAATCTTTTAAAGAAAATGACATAGACATAATAAACTTTACCAGTATTTCAAGTAACAAACTAACAATCACAAAAAAATAGTTCTCTTTCTAAAATTATACAATAAAAATCTCGCAAATAATTTATTTTTCTCATACTAAAAACAAGTCTTACATGTATCACAAATCACAATTTAATCAACTTTAAAATATAAATAATTATATAAAAAAATATCACTATCCCTGGCAACTCAGCTTAATTGTTGAACAACAGTAGTATAAATCTGCTATAATCAAACAAAAATGAACAAAATTATCTAAAAATAATCAAATTAATATAATAAAATAAAGGATCTTCCGAGAGAAATCTTGTTCCTTATATCTGGCTTGCCTTTATTGGTCGGCCGGAGTGAACACTGGCGCGAAACAGGGCTCCCACCTCTCTCGTTTGTTTGGAGATTCCCAAGAGCAAACGTGCTCGGGGGAAGGAACTGTCTCAGTAAGTTGCTGGGCTTCGTCGCAGAATGTCCCTTTTGCAAAATGTACCCTATTTGCAAAATGCCTCTCGTAAATTGTCCCCTCGTCGCTAATTAAAGTCCCTTCCGCAGAATTTCTATTTTGTGTTAAGTTCTAACGAAGTCGAAAAACTAAAGCCAAACATTATTATCATTGAACATATTTAGTACTTTAGTAAAGAAATAAAAAGAACTAAAAAATATGTCATCTGTTAACACGACAACACCGCGCGACCCTGAACGCACCGGTCCCGCCTCCCACCGAGCCCCACTCCAGCGCACGTGGACGCCGCTGCTCGCCGGCCAGAGACTATATAAAGCCCCGCGCGCCTTAATAAAAACACATTCCGCTGTTGGACGCCGCCGAGTGCACGCGCTCTCACGTACGCTCTGCTGTCGCCTCCCCCCGCGACCCCGCTGCCCCGACTACGCGCTCGCCGCCTCTCGCCGCCGCCGCCGTAGCGCTGTCGTAGCGCATCGCGCTACGCCCCGCCTCTCGGCCGCCAGGCCCCGCCCACTTCGTAGCACAGCTACGTAGTGAGCGCTACGCCGTAGCAAATAGGCTACGACAATTACGCACGTGTGCTACGCGTGTGTAGCGGTCGTAGCAGATTTGTTTACGCTTTTGATTTGAAGCTGCCTTTTTCGAGGCGGTGGATAATCTTCTGGTTTCCTTAACGTTTATTCGTTAGGCTCAGTCGGCCCCTTCAGGGCAAAATCCACAGTTTCGTGGTCCTTGGTGGATACCTTACGGTGCCAACGAAGCCAAGGGGGTGTTGACCCGACACACCCGCCGAGCCCCTTTAGGGCGAGGCAGTTAGTTGGAATCGGGACCTGGGCACGGCCTTGGGGGATCTCCTAGTCGTGCCTAGCGTTCGTACCTTCGTCCCCAGCATTCACCTGGTGTCGGTCGGGTGTATTTACACCCGGCGCTCCAGACCGCCTTCGGGCCTAGGAACCCACCGCACATTGAGATTGGCGGTGGGATTACTAGCTTAGGGCACACCTTAGGTACTCACCTCCCTGTCTGCACCCGACAGGGAGTGTACTCATCCCCGGGTTCACCCACCCGGGGAGTTAGAGTTAGGATTAGCGGCCCTTCAGGCCACCGGACAGAAGTGTGCTAACGAGTTTGTTTGTCTTTCTTCTCGTTGGAGACACTACGAAAGACACACGGGTGGGTTAGTTTTTGTGGGACTGTCCGCCCGGGGAGTACACGTCAGTGTCTCCTCGGGGTAGGCTAGGAGCGTCGCTCCCCCCCTCCCCCCCCCGTGTTTTCAAGCCCAGAGATGGATGACCCCAACGTAAGCGCGGAGATTACCGCTGTCCGGGAGCTCCTCGTGCTTGACCCGTATATACGGGAAAAGCATGAGGGTGCTCTCGCGATGCTGGATCCCCTTGCGATACGCTTCGCCCCCCCTACCCCCGCAGTATCGGAAGTCAACTCCGACTGCGAGGACATGGACGCAGAGTCCAACAACGACGAGGAGGAAGAGAACTCCCCCTCTGACTCCTGCCCCACCCCCTCGACTTCTTCATCCTCTACCGAGGACGACTATCAACTAGTCGGAAAGGGTAAGAGGAAGAAGTCCAAACCTAGCTCGGCCAGGAAGGCCAAAAAGCAGGTTGTGGACTCACCCGCACCTCCCCCCGTCGTAGCGGCCGCTCTGGCCGCCATGGCTGCAGCTGGCCCGTCCCAGCCGCCAAGCCGCCCACAAAGCCCTATGGCCATAGCCGCTCCGGCTGTAGCCACTAATGCTACCCCGTCCGCTGCCCCTGCAGCTACCCCCCCCTCTTCTGCCTCCGCTGCCAGGAAGGCAAAACCCCCGCCTCCTTTGTTCATCCAGGACAAGCCTGTGTGGAACCAGGTGTCCAAATGGGCAAAGGATCGCGGGATCAATTACAACAACGCCCGCTCTACCCTTCAGGGTATCAAGGTGCAGGTCCCGACGGTCAAAGACCACAGGGAACTCACCAGCCTACTCAAGGCAAGGAACATTTCGTTCCACACCTTTTCTCTCTCGGAGGAGGCGCCCATCCGCGTAGTGATTCGGCGCCTCCCAAAGGAGATCCCGACGGAGGAGATCCTCGAGGACCTCCTCGAACAGAAAATCCCCGTTTCTGCAGTCCATCGCTTGCACAAAGCGAGAGGCGGCCCCGCATTCGACATGGTTCTTGTCGTCTGCAGTCCGACAGAAGGCCATCACCCGATCTTCGGGGTGAAAACGGTCTGCTCACTGTCCGGCCTCTCTATCGAGAAGCCGTACAAATCGAGCATCGTTGGCCAATGTCACCGTTGCCAACTGTACGGTCACGTACAGCGCAATTGCTTCGCCACTCCTAGGTGCGTAAAGTGCCTAGGAGACCATGGCACGGCCGACTGTCCCCGGCCTAAAGACCGAGAGGCATGCACAGAGCCGCCTAGCTGCGTTCTCTGTGGCCAATCGGGTCACCCGGCTAACTACCGTGGGTGCCCTAAAGCGCCCAAGGCTTCTTCGTCCCGACTGGCGAAGCGCGCAAGCGCCCGCCAGAAGCGGGAGAGCCCCAGGCCAAGACCTCCTCCGCCCTCCGGCAAGCTCCCGGAGCGGCTTAGTCCACAGAGGCCCTCTCCGTGGACGACACTCAACCACCAGCGAGCCTTCCCGGCCCTGGTGCCCGTTAAGGCCGCAACCATCCCTGCGCTAATGGACATGCCCGTCCAAGCGCCGGCAACTCCCGTTGCCCCCGTCCCGAAGGCCAAAGCCCCTGCGGCCCCGCGTGCCGCACCCAAGGCTAACCCTTCTGCGCTCCCGGAACGTTCTGTCGCTGCTCGCAACTTCAGAATCTTGGGAGACGCTTTCAAAATCTTTTCGAGCCCTGTTGCCACTAAGATGGCCGACGAAATTGTCGCCTGCGGCGCCGATATCTCTGCCATCGCAGAGGTGTTCTATGCGTACCCGGAGATTACGCAGATCCTGGAAAACCTATCAAAATAAATTCAGTAATGGATAGTAGGTCTCCATGTACATTCAAACCCCGTTCCCTTAAATTAGGTTACTTCAACGCCAATGGCGTTCTATCCCAGCGTGATGAGATCGCTACTTTTCTCAGCGACCATCACTTGGACGTCCTTCTCATACAGGAGACGTTCCTGAAACCCCACCAACGCGATCCTAAAGTTGCAAACTATCGTTTGGTTCGCAACGACAGGACTCGCTGTCACAAGGGTGGCACCCTTATTTACTATAAAAAGTCACTTTATTGCATCCCTATGGATCCACCCCCGCTCTCCCTCATTGAGGTCTCGATCTGTCGGCTCGGCATGACCGGCCATCAGCCGATCACTCTGATCTCGGCTTACCTTCCCCCCACTGCAGTGGACCCCGCTCTCCTTCAGAGAGATCTCACCACTCTTCTTGGCCTGAGTGATTCCGTTTTATTAACGGGTGACCTCAACGCCAAACACCCCGCCTGGAACAGCCGCACGACCAACGCCAAGGGCCGAGTCGTGTTCAACCTCTGTTCCACGCTCATGTTTGACGTCATCGCTCCGATGTCGCCTACTCACTTTCCGCACGACGTCGCGTGCTCTCCCGACATACTCGATATAGCGCTTCTCAAGAATGTAAACCTCCGGTTGCAATCTATCGAGACGATATACGAGCTTAGTTCCGATCATCGCCCCGTTATTCGTCGCCTCACCTGGACACTATTCCAGATAAGATAGTGTCAGTCGCGGACACGACGGGCGCGATCGACTCGCTCACTGATCACGTGCAAAGCGTTTTGAACGAGTGTTCACGGGAAGTGCCGGCGGAGAGCAATCTCCGCTTCGCGCTCCCGAGCGATGTGCGTGCTCTGATGACCGAGAAGAACGCGGCTGTCCGTGCCTTCAGTTCTTTCCCCTGCGCCGCTAACAAGGCTCACATGCGCTCGATGCAGCGTGCTGTATCGAACCGTATTGCTGAGCTGCGTTCCGCCCGCTGGGAGAAGACGCTGAGCGACTTGGAACCCACTCACCAAGCCTTCTGGCAGCTACAGAGGAATCTCCGCTCTACTGCGGAATACTCTATGCCTCCTCTCAATCGTCCCGACAATACCGTCGCTTTTGATAACGACGATAAGGCCGAAGTCCTAGCTGACAGTCTTGAGACTCAATGCTCGCCCAGCACGTTGCCAGTAGACCAAGCTCACCTGCACAAGGTAGACGCCGAAGTCGAACGCAGAGCTTCCCTCCCACCCGTCGAGGACCCTGATGATCCTCTTCCACCAGTCACTCCAGACGAGGTGCAAGACATCATCAAGAACCTCAAACCCCGTAAAGCCCCCGGTTCAGACGGAATCACCAATAAGGTGTTCAAACTGTTCCCCGCCCAACTCATTTTGCTTATGACAGCTATTTTCAACGGTGCCATGAGTAACAACATCTTTCCGCAATCGTGGAAAGAGGCTACCGTTATAGGCATTCCCAAGCCGGGAAAGCCCAAGTCCCAGCCTTCGAGCTATCGTCCAATTAGTTTGCTCAAAGTACTCGGCAAAATTTACGAGAAACTTATTTATAAGCGCCTCAAGAATTATGTCGAAAACAAGAGCCTAATCCCTAACGAGCAGTTCGGCTTTAGGTCGCAGCACTGCTGCGTCCGTCAAGTCCACCGCATCGTGGAGCACGTTAGCGTTGGTTTCCAGCGCGGCAAGCTCACGGGAGCACTCTTTTTCGATATAGCGAAAGCATTCGACAAAGTCTGGCACAACGGCTTAATTTTCAAGCTGTATAAACTCAACGTGCCGGATCGTCTCGTGCTCATCATACGGGACTACTTGTCGAATCGCACTTTCCGCTACCGAATAGAGGGCGCATTGTCCTCTCCCCACCCCGTTAGAGCAGGGGGCCCCCAGGGCTCAGTGCTATCCCCCCTTCTCTTCACGCTGTTCACCAGCGATATCCCAAAGCACAGGAAAGCCCAGTTGGCTCTATTCGCCGACGACACGGCCATTTTTTACACTGGCTGTGATCCTGATGCTATCGCTCGCACCCTCCGATCCGCAGCCGACGCCCTAGGCGCCTGGTTCCGGAAATGGAGAATCGAAGTTAACCCAGACAAGAGCCAAGCAGTCCTTTTCTCCAAGCTACGCTCTAATCCCCCCCTTCCCAGACAGATCACCATGTATAGCAAGCCGATCCCTTGGGAGAAGCGAGCTAAATACCTAGGTGTGATCCTTGACTGCCACCTTTCCTTCGCAGAGCACATAAAGACGGTGCGCTCGCGCGCCGCTTTCGCTCTCAGCAGACTTTACTGCATGGTCAATCCACGCAGTAAACTGTCGCTAAGGTGCAAGTTGCGTCTTTATACCGCGTGTATAAGACCGATCATGACTTACGCGTGCGCTGTGTTCGCGCACGCTAAGCCATACCACCTCCATAGGATGCAAACCCTACAGAACCGTTTCTTGCGAAGAGCTACGGGCGCCCCGTACTACCTTCGTAACGAGGAACTACACCTCGATCTTCGCATACCTACTATCCAACAGTTTATGAAGCGTGTTGCAAAACGCTTCTTCGAGTCTGCTGAAAAGCACCCGAACCCGCTGGTCGTATCGGCCGCCCGATACACTCCTTCCCGCATAAGTAGGATTCGCCGCCCAAGGCATACCCTCACTATTCCCGACGACGCTATCACCGTCCGCCAAGAGAGTAGCAAACACACAAGCACAGTACGAAAGTACAGACCGCCATCGTTCCGCCCACGCCGCCGTGGGCCTCACCCTCGCCGCCGAGGGTCGTCGCGGAGTCCCCGTCAGACCCTCCCCGTCCCTTGCACTCAAGCCAGCCCGTGAGCTGAGCAGTAGTTTTAAAATAGCCCGATAATAATAAATAATGTTTGATCCAGCCTGTCCCCAGTGACGCCCTAAGCCGAGGCTCGTACCCCGCAGGGGGTGCCCTTAGCGCGCTGTCACTTAGTTTAAATAAACTTATGCTCTGGCTGGAGGCCTTAATTGCGAGGCATTCACAGAGTTGTCCGGTTAAGCAGTAAACAGCCCTAGGCTGAACTGCGAGATGCCCATTCGAAGAAGAAAAAATAATAAAAACAAAAAAAAAAAACATTCCGCTGTTGGACGCCGCCGAGTGCGCACGCTCTCAAAGCTCCGTACGCCCTGCTGCTGCCGCCCCCCGCGCGCCCGCACTCCCCACTACGCGCTCGCCGCCTCCGCTGCCGCCCCCCGCGCGCCCGCACTCCCCACTACGCGCTCGCCGCCTCCCGCCGCCGCCGCCGTAGCGCTGTCGTAGCGCATCGCGCTACGCCCCGCCCCTCGCCCGCCAGGCCCCGCCCACTTCGTAGCACAGCTACGTAGTGAGCGCTACGCCGTAGCAAATAGGCTACGACAGTTACGCACGTGTGCTACGCGTGTGTAGCGGTCGTAGCAGATTTGTTTACGATTGTATTCGAAGCTGCTTTTTTCAAAGCGGTGGAGAATAATCTCGTTTCTTAACGTTTTACGTTAAATTTAGTTGGCCCCTTCAGGGTAAAATCCACAGTTTCGTGGTCCTTGGTGGAAACCTTACGGTGCCAACGAAACCAAGGGGTTGTTGACCCGACACAACCGCCGAGCCCCTTCAGGGCAAGGCAGTCAGTCGGATTCGGGACCTGGGCACGGCCTTGGGGGGCCTCCTAGTCGTGCCTAGTGTTCGTCGTTTCCTTCACAGCATTCACCTGGTGTCGGTCGGGTGTATTTACGCCTGACGCGCCAGACCGCCTTCGGGCCTAGGGCCCTGTCACACATTAAGATTGGTGACAGGTATACCAGCTTAGGGCTCACCTTAGGTACACACACCTCCCTGTCTACACCCGACAGGGAGGGTACTCATCCCCGGGCTCACCCACCCGGGGAGTTAGGATTAAACTAAGGCCCTTCAGGCCATCGGACAGATTTGGGCGGAGTTAGCGAGTTTGTTTGGGTTTTTCTTCTCGCTAGCAGAACGCTAAGAAAAACTCAGGGGAAGGGCTCCTTGTGGGTCTGTCCGCCCGGGGGGTACACGTTTCGTGTCTCCTCGGGGTTTGTTATTAGGATTAGGAGTTTTATTTCTATCCCACCCCAAAGTCGGTTCACAATGTCGGACCGACTTGAGTTACAGAGGAAGCTGGAAGTGCTTACCTCCTTCATTGGGTCCCTCGTAGAGGACCCAGTCTTCATGGAGAGGTATGGGGGCCGGATACTGGACCTCAACCTCGGCCACTCTCTGGATAGGGGTGACCTTATCTCCCCCTCCCCCTCATCCATAGTGGCGGAATTCTCCGACGCAGTGGAGGAGGAGGAGATGGATGCATCACAGGAGGCGGGCTCTGACGCCGACCTCGCCCCCTCCTCATCCTTCGAAGACGACTATCAGGTTGTCGGTAAGGGGAAGAGGAAGAAGGGGAAGTCTTCATCTTCCAAGGCGAAGAAGGCTGTGCCTTCTAGAGCCACCCCCCCCCCCCTCTCCACAGAGGATCTCCCCCCTAATCTCCCTGAAGGCAGCGCTTACGGCGGAGAGAAAGGGCACCACCCCGGCGCCCTCTCAGGCCTCACGTCCCGCGAGCCCCATGGCAACCGGGTCTCAGGCCCATTATGACGTATGCGTGCCCAGTGTTCGCACGGGTACGTATTTGAATATCGAAGATTAAAATACCAATGTTCAAAACATCGAAAATTTAAATATCGATTATATCAAAATGTCGAAAATTGTTATACCTAAGCTTAAAACGTCGAAGATTGAAATGCCGAGTGATTAAAATTTCGAATGATTCAAAATATCGAATGACATTATGCCTAAGTTCAAAATATCAACATTTCATACATCTAAATTCATAATATCTACGTTAAAAATACCTACTAGTTGAAATACCGAAAAAAAATTATATAGGCAGTATGAGTGTATTCATAAATGAAGGTAGATGTGAAATTGTCACACCCTGCAAACCCGTTGCTATTAAGTAGTCATTAGTCTGTTTACTGCGTAAATGTAACGTAATCATGCAACATGCAAGCAAGCATGGTTTCTGTCACGGCTCCGGCGCTGCAGGGCTCCGGCAGTCCCACTCGAGCTTAACGTCGCAGATGGTCTAAACGCTCACCACCGCAGCTTCGGCTTGCCAACCTCAGCTGCGGCGGCGGGTGTTAAAACCACCTGCTCCTCAGCTCGCGGGCTGCCTCGCCCCTGCGCGCCTACGCGATTCTAAATTACACTCTAGGGGTAGGGCAGGCAAGACTACGTGGAGTCGGTTTTGCAGCGATACGTTTCTGTCACTAACTTTAGTAGCACAACATATTGACTTTCAAGAAAATATTTTAATTTAAAGACCTAAATAATACCTTCACGATTGACCTATGCTTGTACACTAGACACTGATTTTCATGGATAAAATAGGTCGAAATTGTTCCAAAACCGAATTGGGGCACCCCGAATTTACGTAGTCTTTTGGCTTTTACCCCTAGAGTGTATATAAAAATCCGGATGATCATGGGTGCCTATTCTTTGTTACGCAAGGGCGAAGGGGTTGCACTTCCCGTAGCGCCGGAGACGTTGCAGAAGCAACCTTTTTCCACTCATACTACTTATATCAATTTTTTTTCGATATTTTAACTTGTAGGTACATATTTTTAGGGTGAATTAATGAATGTATTAAATGTTGAAAATTAACCCATTTTTACACGTAGGTATATTAATTTTCGATGTTCAAATATTATATGTACCCATCGATATTTAGGACGTTCGATAGTTTGTACTTCGATATTTAGGACATTCGATAATCTGTATTTCGATATTTGGATCTTTCGATGTAACTTTTGTAGATATTTAGATTTTAGATATATTGGACGTAGGATATTTAACCATTCGATACTATAAACTTCCGTTATTTTAATTTTCGGTTTTATGGTCGTTCGATATTTCCATTTTCGATGTTATGAACATCGATATTTTAACAGTAGGTATTTTAATCTTCGATATTCAAATACATACCCGTTCGCACACGTCAAACCACACCACATCCATAGGATGCAAACACTCCAGAACCGCTTTCTCCGAAAAATCACGGGTGCCCCGTGGTTTGTTAGGAATGAACGACTTCATGTCGACCTAAAGGTCCCCACCATCAAGCAATTCATGAAACGTCTCACTAAACGTTTCATAGACACGGCCGAGAAGCACCCCAACCCCCTCATCTCCTCGGCCGCCAGTTACGTCCCTTCTAAAATAAGTAGGATTCGCCGACCGCGGCTCACTCTACTCGAACCCGACGACCCCATCACCCTCTTACAAGAGAGTAGTAGGGAAACTAGTACATTGCGTAAGCACTACAAAAACAAATACAAACCGCGTTTCCGGCCCCGCCGTCGGGGCCCGCCGCGACCCTCTGTAACGTCCGACCCTTGTTCGACAAGCCAGCCCGCGCCGCTGAGCAAGTAGTTCAAAAAAAATCCCTAAATAATCGACCCAGCCTGACCATTGCTGTCCCTCAAATGACGCACTAAGCCGAGGCCCGAACCCCACAGGGGGTGCCCTTAGTGACGCTCATTTTAAATATAGTATCCTTAGTTTGTTGCCCTGGCTGGGGGCCTTAAAGTAATTTTTGGCCACCACAGGATTGTTCGGTTAAGTAGCTTCAACCTTACCGTGTTGTTGCGCTACGAGTGGTCCTTCCTAAAAAAAAAAAAACGATTCCGCTGTTGGACGCCGCCGAGTGCACGCGCTCTCACGTACGCTCTGCCGTCACCTCCCCCCGCGACCCCGCTGCCCCTACTACGCGCTCGTCGCCACTCGCCGCCGCCGTAGCGCTGTCGTAGCGCATCGCGCTGCGCCCCGCCCCTCGGCCGCCAGGCCCCGCCCACTTCGTAGCACAGCTACGTAGTGAGCGCTACGCCGTAGCAAATAGGCTGCGACAGTTACGCACGTGTGCTACGCGTGTGTAGCGGTCGTAGCAGATTTGTTTACGCTTTTGATTTGAAGCTGCCTTTTTCGAGGCGGTGGAGAATAATCTCGTTTCTTAACGTTTTACGTTAAATTCAGTTGGCCCCTTCAGGGTAAAATCCACAGTTTCGTGGTCCTTGGTGGAAACCTTACGGTGCCAACGAAACCAAGGGGTTGTTGACCCGACACAACCGCCGAGCCCCTTCAGGGCAAGGCAGTCAGTCGGATTCGGGACCTGGGCACGGCCTTGGGGGGCCTCCTAGTCGTGCCTAGTGTTCGTCGTTTCCTTCACAGCATTCACCTGGTGTCGGTCGGGTGTATTTACGCCTGACGCGCCAGACCGCCTTCGGGCCTAGGGCCCTGTCACACATTAAGATTGGTGACAGGTATACCAGCTTAGGGCTCACCTTAGGTACACACACCTCCCTGTCTACACCCGACAGGGAGGGTACTCATCCCCGGGCTCACCCACCCGGGGAGTTAGGATTAAACTAAGGCCCTTCAGGCCATCGGACAGATTTGGGCGGAGTTAGCGAGTTTGTTTGGGTTTTTCTTCTCGCTAGCAGAACGCTAAGAAAAACTCAGGGGAAGGGCTCCTTGTGGGTCTGTCCGCCCGGGGGGTACACGTTTCGTGTCTCCTCGGGGTTTGTTATTAGGATTAGGAGTTTTATTTCTATCCCACCCCAAAGTCGGTTCACAATGTCGGACCGACTTGAGTTACAGAGGAAGCTGGAAGTGCTTACCTCCTTCATTGGGTCCCTCGTAGAGGACCCAGTCTTCATGGAGAGGTATGGGGGCCGGATACTGGACCTCAACCTCGGCCACTCTCTGGATAGGGGTGACCTTATCTCCCCCTCCCCCTCATCCATAGTGGCGGAATTCTCCGACGCAGTGGAGGAGGAGGAGATGGATGCATCACAGGAGGCGGGCTCTGACGCCGACCTCGCCCCCTCCTCATCCTTCGAAGACGACTATCAGGTTGTCGGTAAGGGGAAGAGGAAGAAGGGGAAGTCTTCATCTTCCAAGGCGAAGAAGGCTGTGCCTTCTCGAGCCACCCCCCCCCCCCTCTCCACAGAGGATCTCCCCCCTAATCTCCCTGAAGGCAGCGCTTACGGCGGAGAGAAAGGGCACCACCCCGGCGCCCTCTCAGGCCTCACGTCCCGCGAGCCCCATGGCAACCGGGTCTCAGGCCCCCGCTTCTTCTTCCCCCATGTCAGCCACTCAGGCTACCCCCCCCCGCCAATACGGCGCCCCCCGCTTCGGCTTCTGCCAAGAAGGCTCGCCCCCCTCCACCCCTGTTCATCCATGAGGGTGACAAGTGGACGGAGGTGTCGAAAGCGTGCAACGAGCACGCTATTCGTTACACTAACGCCCGTGCTGTCCAGAAGGGCGTTAAAGTTACGGTGGCGACAGCTCACGATTACCGTGAGCTCAACAAACTTCTTCGTGGAAGGAACGTTCCCTTCCACACGTTCGCCCTCCAAGAGGAGAGACCAGTTAGGGTGGTCAGTAAGAATATTCCGGTCGGAATTACTTCGGCCGAAATCCTCAGCGACATCAAGTCGCAAAACATTCCCGTCGCGGAAGTCCATAGGATGCACCGCAAGAACGGCGGGGAATCATATAACATGATCCTCGTCGTCTGTGACCCCGTCGAGGGCCACCATCCCATTTTCCAGATCGCTAAGTTCTGCAACCTCTCTGGCATCAAGGTAGAGAGGCCCCACTCCAGTGGCATTGTTACGCAATGCCACAATTGCCAGTTATATGGCCAGCCCAGAGGCACTGCTTCGGGAAGCCTAGATGCGTCAAGTGTCTAGGCAACCACGGCACCGCCGACTGTTCCCGTCCGAAGGACCGCACGCTGTGCACGGAGCCTCCCAGCTGCGTGCTTTGCGGCGAGTTCGGCCACCCCGCTAACTACCGCGGGTGCCCAAAAGCCCCCAAGTCCTCGGCACCAAAATTGGTGAAGAGGAACCAGGGGAGGCAGGATAGGGAGCGCCCGACGGGCCAACTCCCGACTGCCCTCAGTCCCCAGCGCCCCAGCCCTTGGAACGCGCTTAATCACCAAGCGCACTTCCCGGCCTTGAGGGCAACTCAACCCCCGCCCGCCTCCGAAATCCCCGCCCTGATGGACCTAACCATCAAGGCCCCCGCGACCCCCCCCCCCCCAGGCCGATTGTAAAATCGCCCGCTTCCCGCGCGCCACTGCCGGCGCTCGGCACACCGGCCCCAGTGCCGACTCTCCTGGTCGAACTCAAATCGGACTTACGATTGCATTCTCTGGAATCGATCGACGAACTCAACTCGGATCACAGACCGGTGATCTAATCTAAACTGAATAGTTTGCGCGAGAGACACTTCCAAAGTGGTACAATGTGTGTCAATGATAAATAAAAAAAATATATATGATGTACATTACCATGTAAACTTCCACCGAAAATTGGTTTGAACGAGATCTAGTGAGTAGTTGTTTTTTTTAACGTCATTGTAGATAATAGTACGGAACCCTTCTTGCGCGAATCCAACTCGCACTTGGCCGGTTTTTATTATGGTAACATGAATGGCAATGGCAAAACTGTAACTGTAACTGAGCCTTTTTATAGAGCAATCTAGAAAAGGTGTACGGCCATGACGGCACCACAATCTACTATGCAACCGCTCGCGGACGCACCACCATCAACCGCAAAGAAGCGTTTTCCCATACAGCGAAAGAAGCCAAACATGACGAGGGAGATTCCAAAGCCTAAGTTTTTATCAACTACATCTACACAACTTACTAATGATCCACTATGGCTAGAATCCTTCGTCAACGAAGGAGAGAGGGGCTTATCAAACGTTGAAGGGGTGAAGACTTTCAATGCAGATGCTTCCGGCTATGTCGCGCTTGTCGAGCAGGAGTACCACGCTATAGGAGATTGTGACAAGTATGTCACTAAAGAGGTTCCACTATGCGCATATGCGTAGTTTCACCACGTGTTGTGGTGGTATCGTGTCGCCATCATGGCGAAGCGACGAGGTGAGGCCTCCCACGCACAGGATCGGCTGATCCATTTTGTGGATGGTTATGACATAACGTTAGGGGCAGGAGCGGCAACCTACCTCGCGGGAATGGGAGATTATAGCGACGTGACGGGTGTGAAACACTACCTTCACGCGTCCGAGCCCGGTGATGATGGACACTTCGGTATTATTACCGAAAGAACACATCGCGATTACGAGACGAAGATCGCACCAGCGGTCTCATTCAACAGAATCTTATCTGATATCGCAACATCGGAAGACAACGACGAGCTAGATTTCGAGATGCCACCAGGCATATTACCCGACCCGCCACAGAGAGCGCAGCAGCGCGCAGAGCCGAACCCACCACCCGCACGCGGCGGTGGTAGGGGGAGAGGGCGACCGCGACAACGTCGCACTGAGGTGGCCTTACTTCTTTTTTTATTTTCATTGTTTTCACATATAGAAGCAACAAGAATATTGTAACCAAGATTTTGTAAAAACCAAATTGAAAGAAAAGAGTGTCCATGGAGTTTCCTGCTCGTTCTTCTCCATAGAGACCTACGTATTGGAACGAGCAACTAGCTTCAATTCTAAACTGTAACTTCTTGACATTCAAAAGTGCCTGTGAATGGTCTAATTGAAATAAATGCTTTGACTTTGACTTTGACTGGCAAAACTGTAACTGTAACTGACGAAATTACAGTGTCTTTACAAGAATTGTACGAAAGGTTAAATAAATCCACCACTGACAAATCTGACAGTTATACCGCAAATACCAGATATTCAAATGATGCGACGATTGCGGAGCTCACAAGTTTAACTACAGAGGAAAAGCTGGAATGTAAGCAAGTAATAATTTGTTAAACCCTCAAGAAGACCAAGGACAGAAATCAGAATATATTTTCCATGTCTATCCATGACTTGCAAACAAACCTGCTCATACAAAATGCTCTTTTTGAAAATGGGGGAGACGGAGGGAAGTACCTAAATTACTGCTATAATTATTTAATATCTATACCCCCCACTAGCGTAGAAGCAGAGAGAGCTTTTTCTAACGCTGGCTACTTTTCTAATAAAATTAGGTGTCTCTGTCTGAACCAGTAACGCCTTAAGCCGAGGTCCGTACCCCACAGGGGGTGCCCTTAGCGCGCTGTCACTTAGTTTTTAATAAACTTATGCTCTGGCTGGAGGCCTTAATTGAGAGGCATCCACTGAGTTGTCCGGTTAAGCAGTTAACAACCCCTGGCTGACCAGCGAGATGCCCATTCGAAAAAAATAATAAATAATAATAATTTCATCATCATTCAAAAAGAACTTTCCGCTGCTGGACGCCGCCGAGTGCACACGCTCTCCAAGCTCCGTACGCCCCGCCGCACCGCGCCCCCCGCGCGCCGCTGCCCCCACTACGCTCCTCGCCGACGCCGTAGCGCTGTCGTAGCGCATCGCGCTACGCGCCGCCTGCCGACCGTCTCGCCCTCTTCGTAGCACTGCTACGAAGGGAGCGCTACGCCATAGCAGATAGGCTGCGTCAGCTACGTACGTGTGCTACGCATACGTAGCGGTCGTAGTCGATTTGTTTACGTTTTTATTTGAAGCTGCTTTTTTCGAAGCGGTGGAAAATATTCATGTTTCTTCGAACTCGCGTTTTATACTAGACTCACTTGGCCCCTTTAGGGCATAAATCCACAGTTTCGTGGTTCTTGGTGGATACCTTACGGTGCCAACGAAGCCAACGGGGTGTTGACCCGACACACCCGCCGAGCCCCTTCAGGGCGAGGCAGTTATTTGGAATCGGGACCTGGGCACGGCCTTGGGGGATCTCCTAGTCGTGCCTGGAGTTCGTACCTTCGCTCGCAGCGGCTCACCTGGTGTCGGTCGGGTGTTTACGCCCGGCGCACTAGACCGCCTTCTGGCCTAGGGCCCTGCCGCAAAATAAGATTGGCGGTAGGATTTACAAGCTAAGGACTCACCTCAGGTACACACACCTCCCTGTCTACACCCGACAGGGAGGGTACACATCCCCGGGCTCACCCACCCGGGGAGTTAGGTATTTCAAGTAAGGCCCTTCAGGCCATCAGACAGATTTGGTGGAGTTAGCGAGTTTGTTTGGGTTTTTCTTCTCGCAAGTATAACACTAGAAAAAACTCAGGGGAAGGGCTCTTTTTGGGTCTGTCTGCCAGGGGTGTACACGTTTCGTGTCTCGTCGGGACTCGATAGGTAGTGTTAGTTCCTCCGCGACCATCGCTTAAACATCCTCCTTATTCAAGAGACCTTCTTGAAACCTCACCAGCGTGATCCGAATATTGTTAACTAACCCAAATGAGAATTATAAGTCCCTTACTGTTCACTCTTCAAACAAAAATACGGAACTGCAGTCTTGCATGTTAGAAAGTCTTCAGTACTCAGATCGTCTTACAACTGAAAATTTGAAAAATGAGCTCAAACGAATGTGTGATGATTCGAATATTACAAAAAAAATTGTTGCTGTAACCAGCGACAATGCTAGTAATATTAAAGCAGCGATAAAATTGCTGAATTACAAGTTGTGTACGGAAACGTAAACCGAGCAAAAGCCAGCCTTTCATGAGTGAAACCAAAGAGTTGTTGGAGGCAGAAGAACTGGACACAGAAGTAGTCCAATCATCGAGACATGTTTACTCAGATGATTCAGAATAAGATCCATCAGAATTAAATAATTTGTTTTTTTTTTTAATATTTTTAGTCATGGTCATAAAAACATACGATTTTCCTTATCACTTACGTCTTTTAATTCATTTCCAATAAAATAAAAGTGCTGATTATTTTTGTCGGGTTTAAAAAGTAAAATGCTCGTTAGTGCAGCCCTTGGAATGCGCTTAATCACAAAGCGCACTTCCCGGCCTTGAGATCATCTCAAGAGCCGGGTGCCCGCCCTGATGGACATAGCCATCACCGCCCCGACGACGCCCCCTAGGGCGATTGTCAAATCGGCCGCGCCCCGCGCGCCCTTCACCTTCTCAGTCTCAGCGCCGACTCCCCCTCGTAACAACCGGCGACCGAAGACATATCATCTACTTTGCTCCTAGCAACTACAGTTGCCAAGGGTCATTTTTTGTTTTAAAGCGGGTAGTCCTAAAACGCACGCAAAGCATAGAGCTATAGATTAGATTATCTACGATCTCCACGCAAGATTGCAACATGATAGAACAGAAATTTATTCTAAATTTTAAATTGAAGTTTGAAGCGGCCATATTGTAGTTTTTTGTGTTCAGTGAAAGTGATCGTGATTTTGTGCTGCAACAAAAAATACCGTAAGTATTCTAATTTATTGGTTTGTTATAAAGTTAAGGTATCAAAATTAACGTAGAAAACCTGTTTTATAATATTTTAATATTGTATTCAATGATTATGTAAGTAAAATATGCTAAAATCGAAACAGTCGAACGCGTCTTTGTTGACGTTGTTTTTTTTTGTTTATTCTATATTGATAATGTATCGTAATTATATCTGCGGGCAACTGTGTGTAATAATAAAGTTTATACATAATTTTAATCGTAAAAAGAATATTATCGTAACAACACCTTGTAGATTTGCTGGATTACATCAAAATTGGCGGGAAGTGAGTAGGAGTTACAAACGATTACCATCCCCCCAAATTTCACTTGCCGGAAGTGCGTATTTCTTCCTTTTTTTCTTAAGTCTTTTGGTTAAAACTGCGTTTTCGGCAAAAGCAACGTGTTGCAGGGTTATCAGGAAACCCCTAGAGCACAGCAGACACACATGTCCCCCACCAGCAAGGCAGCACTATTATAAACCCAACCCTTAAAAATTAAGTAAAAAGTAAGTAGATATAGTTATTTGGTTAATATGTTTATCTAGTAAATGCTTCTTTTTATTTATTTAGTTATTGAATGTACCTATCTATTTCCTACATGCATGTTGCATTGTGTAATGCATATTGTATTTCATTGGCATGTTGAATGGTGGTGGTGTTTGCATGTGTATTTTTTACTCATAGTAACGAACAAGACGTATGTGGAAGTGGTGGTGGTTCTGGAGGGATGGGGCAAAGAGGACGAGGGGTGCGGGGAAATAACAGAGGGGGGAGGGTAAACACAAGAGGGGGGGGGGGTGTACATGGAAGAGGACTGATGACTGAAGCCATAGGAGAAACCCATGACCTGGACCTGGAGCCTGTAGCAGGGCCAAGCTCAACGTCAAGGTAAAGTATTATTTATAAATATATATATATATTTAAAATTTTGGTGTGATTCTTATAATTGACCTTGCTCAATTATATTTTTAGAACTTTTCGAGGAAAGCCTGGAGGCTGCACGTAAAGCCGAGGCTGCAAGTAAAGCCGAGGCTGCACGTAAAGCCAAGGCTGAAACTAAAAAGCTTGTTGCAAAACTGGACCCGACAGTCTAAAAGGAGCTCGACGAGCGCTAACTTGAGAAGCAGTTGTCGTGGTCGCTCCTGCCCGAAGGTCCGCCGCGAAAGTAAGTATATTATGTATATAAGATTAAAATACAGAAAAAAGAAATATAACCCATGTTAAAAAAATATGTGTTTTTGGCTAAGGCCGTGCCTTTGAGAGCCACCCCCCCCCATCTCCATCGAAGATATTCCCCCTCCCTAAAAGCTGTGCTTATAGCGGAGGCGCCCGGGACTACCCCGAAGCCCTCGCAGCTCACACGTCTCTCTAGCCCTATGGCTACTGAGACCCAAGCCCCCCGGCTTCCCACCCTTCAGTCACCTCGGCTTCTGCCTCTTCGGCTTCTGCCTCTTCGGCTTCTTATAAGAAGTCTCGCCCCCGTCCACCCTTGTTTATTAACGACAGGGTAAATGCACGGAGGTGTCCAAAGCGTGCAACGAGCACGCAATCATGTATACAAATGCCCGAGCTGTCCAGCAGGGCATAAAGGTTACGTTGGCGTCAGCTTAAGATTTTCGTGACCTGACCAAACTTCTTCGTGGAAGGAATATCCCCTTCCACACCTATGCCCTTCAAGAGGAGAGACCAACCATTAAAATGGGAGGGCAAATACAAGAGGCGGGAGGGGAACCGCAGGCGGGAGGGGCGGCAGGGCACGGACACGCAGAGGGTCCACTCCCTCCGCGTGTGGAAGACGTGAAGAGACCGACGAAGACGACACCGACCTTTACCTGGAGCCCGTTGCAGGGCCAAGCTCGAGGTAAAGTATTATTAAAACTATATGTATATTTATAATTTTGGTGGAATTCTTTTTGACCTTGCTCAATTATATTTTTAGGACTTTTGAGGAGAGCCTGGAGGCAATGCGCAAGGCCAAGGCTGACACTAAGAAGTTAATTAAAAGACTGGACCCGGCAGTCAAAAAGGAGCTCGACGCGCGAAAAAGGTTGAAGCAGTTATCGTGGGCGCTTCTACCCGACGCTCCAGTGCGAAAGCGCCAAAAGTAAGTATACTTAGTTAAGATTAAAATAAGAAAGAAACAAAATATATAAACACATGTTTATATTTTTTTTTTTTTTTTTTTTTTTTTTAGGAAAGCGTCTCCTGAGCTCGTCGAGTGCCGATTGCCTGCCGGCACACTAATAACACCTCCAGCAAGGAAACTTCAGCCTTGGCAAATACGGTAATATTTGACAAAATATTTATTTAAATATTGATAACTGCTGAACAATTGTTAGGTAATTGTTTATTTTTTACAGTAAACAGCACGCAGGCCTCCAGGAACCGTCGAGGGACATCGGCGACTATGGCGAGGCAAATAAGATGCCTAACCCCAATCAGGTGCGTTGCAACCAACTGATCCTTTGAATTTTGTTTACATTTGCGATAATAAAAACTAATAGAATATTTTTTTCAGCTCAACTAGCACTGCTAAAAGTTCTGTCCTGGGCGAGCTTTTGGTGGACTTCAGCAGTGGCTTAATGAGTAAGTATACCTAACCAATAACAATGGTTTTTTTTTTAACAAAGTTATGTCATATCCGTACTTAAACTTACAGGAACTGATGTGGGGAATTGACCGTGCTTACCGCCACCCGTGGATACAACGTCGCAGAACCTACCGGATCCAGTCCCGACATACGACAATACGAGGCAACAGAATTAGAGGTGCTGAAAAAAATTTACCAGACGACAAGGCTATGAAGAAGAAGCAAAGTGGTGCGTATTCACAAGTCGTTTGTGATGCAAACAAATTAGTTTTTGTGCGCTGGAATGATAATAAACCGGTAACTCTAGTTACCACGTTTGTTGGTTCCGAACCATTGCCAAAAATTAAAAGATACTGCAAAGAACAAAAGCAAAAAATTGATGTAGATTGCCCACAAATTGTTCGGGAATACAATAAACATATGGGGGGTGTAGACCTGTCCGACATGCTTATTATATCATTATATAAAGTTCCATTTAAAACAAGACGGTGGTATATAGGAATATTTATTAAAATGGGTACATAGCTATCACTGCGCATTTTATTGATATAGAATCACACAAATTGTGTACAGTAATGATTGGGTGCGTGGAATTCAACGAGAGACATACAAGCATAAATTTGAAAAACTTCTTAGAAACTAAATTTTTAGAGTGGAACACAAGTCAGTATAATAATGATTAACATATAAAGACTTTGACGCTGGTGACTCTGATAATTGGTACGGTACGATGGGCCCCTACCTTGATATATTCTCAGCTCTTGCTTTAAGAGTGAACGAGCTTAGACTTGGCCATAACAATATGCCGATCACAAAGCAGGGCGGAATACACAAAAGTTTTCCTGTTGCAAAATACGGATTGTCGGGTGCTCATCACGTGTTGCTTGAGGGTGCAATCCTTCCCGCCTGAAAGAAGATCATCAATCGTGCAAAGTCTGGTGCCCATGACTGCGTGGCTTTGTATGCTAAGGAGCGAAGGAGTATATAGAAAAAAGTACGCAACTGCCGTAAAGAGGGCTATGTCCCATATCCCGTGTATAGACGATATTGTTACGTCGTATGTACGAGATCTTTCGAGAAAGATCGTGATTACAGTGTGTCTGCGCTAAGAACTTAGAGAAGCATTAGTAAGTTTGAGTGATCCAGAAACTCAGCAGTTACACCGGCAGAGTTTTTACAACCTTAATCCATTGCCAGGGGCACGATGGACAACTGAACCAGCTGTCGGACCTCTATTGCAGAATGCTGATCAAATATGGCCTGTTGATTATAATGTAGCGGCTCTACAAGCGGACATTCACGCATATAGTAATTTGCTTACGCGTGCAGGAAATCGATTGCCGAAAAGTTTCTTGGTGACATTTGAGTGGAGTAGCTATGGTTCAAAAGCTTGTGCTACTTGCATGTATCCTGCCCCATCAAGGTTACAAGCTCACTTCACTAGGCGACGGTTACCTACTGTCAGAAAGAAGACGCGACAGGTTGATGGATGGAGTAGAGAAACGGACGTCCCCATAGATGAGTATGTATATTGTAACGATGTACACATCGGGCTCTCTCCAGTTGTAGAGTGTTGGTCAGTCTGATTTTGGCGATACAACGAAGCGAATCGAAGTGAACTTGAAGTGCGATATCTAAGCGAATAGTGATTAATAGTGTATTTGTGATTTGGTAGTAGTTAATTTATCCCATACCCAGCTCGTAACAATATTATTGAACTCACAAAGAATACAAAACAGGTCTCGGAAATATCCATACTGACAACATTGATTGCAGAAATAATTTTGATTACCACGTCTAGACAAGCTACCCGTATGTTCTTTCCATTAACAGTTTTTGCCAGTGTGTGGAAAGGACAATGATAAGAAAAAAATCTGCGAATTTGTTAGCACCACCGGAGCAGGGGGCTGGTACACCTATAAGCACGCATC
Organism: Caradrina clavipalpis; assembly: GCA_932526535.1. NCBI lineage: Eukaryota > Metazoa > Arthropoda > Insecta > Lepidoptera > Noctuidae > Caradrina > Caradrina clavipalpis. The sequence continues at coordinate 3,577,680 of OW052115.1, forward strand.
TAGGAAACAAATATACCTTGTGTGGTGAAATGCAGGAGGAGATGGCCTCACAAATTGTATTTCACGGAATATTTGGGACATACAAGGAAGACCTCTCCATCTTAGCACAAGTTACAAATGTTGCTAACTGGTTCACTAGAGAGGACATGGGAAGTTGTTTTAGGCAGTCAGGAAAAAGTAATTGTAACACAAAGGTAACATTACCTGTCATGAAACATTATGCAAAGATGTCATGCGCCAACCAAACAGGAATGCTTTCAGGTGTTTATAATCAAGTTGTATTAGTGGGCAAAGAACTCAGTTGTTCGACTCAACTTTCTTCGAACATCGAGAAAAAGAGGATAATTAACAACACCTTAGCACAGATCATAAATATACTAACTAGTACACTGGAAGAGTTGCACGACAAAGTGAAGAAAGAGAATGGGAAGAAAGAGAATGGGAAAATTGAAATGGGAACAACTACTTGGAGAGAAATGTCCTCCCTGGAATTGGGAACTCCGGGCTCTGAGGTTGACATTAGAACTGAAGGGCGCAACAAAATGTTCCATGGTAAAAACTAATTTTAGATCATACTTTTTGCAATGAACTTTGTTTTTGTATTTTTAGAATTGTAGCCATGGTTTTTGTTGGTTATTATTTCTTTTGCTTTAATGTCTTTTTAATTGTGGTAATATAGATAATTTTTTCACTTGTACAAAGTCGCAAAAATATCTTCAGTGGGAATACAACACAATGTCCAGAGCAAGACAATTTATTGAATGTAAACATCGAGAGGTCATGTTTTGACGGAAAATCTTAACAGCGAGATTCAGAAAACTGACGTCACAGTGCAACGCCATCTATTACACAAAATTGATATCAAACAGATTAGACATTCCGCCCACCATGGACAGCCCTGTTCATCAACCTTAGCATAACATATCGGTTGTACGGCCGCCCACCATAACATAGGGTAGTGCATTATAACATTATGATATACTTACTAGACATACATCATGACCTTTGTAAATAAAACAAACAATAATTGTAAATAAAAAAAAACAAATGTAAATAAAACAATTCATGCAAGCGGAATTAACAATAAACAACATAAAATATAAATTCATCAATAGTTTGGTTAAAAAAAGCAATTAAGTAGTAACAGGTAAAACATCGCGAAGCGACTGGTCGATTCTTCACGTGACCAGAGGGCTGACCTATTCTTGTAATTTAATTATTATTTAGTTTTAACTTTGATGGTCCAATTGAAATAAATATTATTACAGGTAAAATAAGCAATTTAGACACAGGTCTTCTCTCCCACGTTGGATAGTATACGTTGCGTACGTGGGCTCAGTTTGTCCCTACCTTAAGTCAGTCCATTCTAATACACAAAAAAAGACATCACAAGTACGTAATTAAGAAACCGAACATGTCATTTGACTTGTTTTGATTCTTAAGTATGGCAACAGTAACTATGGTGAAGACAGAAGATATTCTAGATTTTAAAGACTGGTGGACCAAGTATTACAAAAAAAAAACGCAATATCTCCAGACAGGTACCTCGAGCACAGAAACAGCATTTTTTAGTATCACGTTTTCTAGAATTTGAATATTCATCATATTTGAAAGGGTGTGCTGTTACCAGGCCTTACATACAGAGCTTTGCCGGTGTGAACGCTTTTGATCTGAGGAAAAATAAAGCACAAGCTTCTGTTCTTGCCACTAAAATAGGTTACAATAGCCCAGTGCCAATCAACAAAAAGAAGACAGAAGATCTTAGAAAGAGTCTTCAATACATTCCTTATCAGCACATAGACTTTTTCAACCATATAGTGGAAAACTGGCCTGCAAGTGACTGGCCTGCAAGTGACTGACACAGAAATTGTTCAATTAAAGTATACATTTTCATTGTTTTTTTTTTAAATACATGTTATACAAAAGTAACATGTATAAAACAACATACATAAAGTACATGAATAAAGTATGTTGTACAAAAGTATCCAAAAGCTAGTAGAGCGATTTTATGAAGAGGACATTAATAGTCGTAATACCGCAGGTAAAAAAAACTATGTATTAAAAATATGGAGTTACGAAACAAAAGCGTTATTTACTGGACTCTGTAAAAAAAAAAGTCTGTAAAGTTCCTCTAAGAACACTGAAAAATTATATGCATCCAAATAATATTTTTATGATTAAACTGATTTAATCCATTTGGGTTTGTTTTATTTTAATTTTCTGATAAAGAGAACATCGTAAAATTTTTAAAATGAGTGGTTACAGTTTTTTTTTTTTAATTGCCATTAGAAGGCATCTCAACCTCATCAATCTCAATCAAAAAAATCCAAATCAATCTCATTGGTGTTTAAGATAATTCCGTTAGTAGAACAACATCACTAATTCGTGTCACTCTGATTTTATTTTTTTATAGTTTTCATTAAAAAATCTTTAATATTTTATTAAACTTATATTAATATAACCTCATGTTGTAGGGATATAGGTGACACTATATCAGTTGAAGTCAAGCATTCGAAGTGGACACACGCTGCGGTGAGTAAAAAAGTGGCATTTTATGTATAGTGTCGTTTTAAACGTAATTCAAGCTAATATTTCTACCGAAGCAATAACTACAAAAATGGCATTTTAAGTATAGTGTCGCTTATTTGGTTAACGTTACACAAAAATATTATTTTTAGTGAATTTATAAATTTTTTGTTTAGTGCCTTTTTTAACGTTAGTGTCTGTAATCATTTCCTGAAATAATAAAAACATAAATGACATTATAACCATAGTGCCATTTTTATGGTAAAATTTTATTTCAAATCGGCATTTTTTTGTAAATAAAAAATGGCATTTTCTTTTTAGTGTCTGTTTTTAAACAAAATTATTAAAATGTTGATATTTGAAGTTATTGTTTAAGTGTCATATTCTTCTTAGTGTCAGTTATACTGTAAAGTTAAGAGGATGATGAAGTTTCATTTTGATAAATAAGCGTCATATTGAGTATACTGCCACTATTTTGAAAAATGTTACATCTACAATTTTGTTTAATGACATTAATATAGCAAATCATAACCTAATTATGTTTTCCAAAATTCATTTTGCTATATTTTTGGATGTCATTCTTGCATTAGTGAAACACTTTTTCTTTCCCTAAAAGGTTATCAACATGAATCCGTCAAGAAATAGGGGTAGAAAAATATTAGAGCTAGCAATTCAAAACAATAAAAACTGTTCAGAACCTGAAGCCTCAACATCCAATTTAAACAATTTGCCAACAACTAGCAACTATACATATCCAGCTGACAAAGAAAACCTCCGCGACGAAGATGATGGTGACTTTTCACCCGCTTCTGATGATGATACAACATACGCACCTTCAAAGAAAACATGCCGTAGATCAAGCTCAAGTTCATCGTCGTCTTCGAGCTCTTCATCATCATCTTCATCTTCCAGCAAATCATCTGTGTCATCTTCATCTTCCAGCAAATCATCTGTGTCATCTTCAACTTCTATTGCACCCGATCCACCAAATATTTGTCAAGCCACCACTCAAAGTACCAATGTAAGTGACAATAATTTAGAATTTGTTAATGATTGTACGGAAGTGATTTCGAATAACCAAAGTTCTGGGAATGTAGATAATAATATTGCAGTCGATATTGCAGTCGATATTGCACCAGCTGTTGATTCTAATAACCAAAGTGCTGGGAACGAAGATAACAATATTGTAGTGGATATTCCACCAGCTGCAGATAATATCGGAAAATCGAGGAAAAAGAAAAAGAACCAAAGGGTTTCCTATATTTCTAAGACATTGAAATACTGCGGAAAAGAATACGTTTCAAGCTCTAAAACAAAAAAGGTTTTCCCAGCAAAATTTCTAAAACCAACATGTGAGTCGACCTGCCGTTTAAAATGCTCAGAAAGAATTACTGATGATTTGAGGAAACAAATATTTGAAGATTATTGGGGCATGGCTTCACTGGTAAGGCAAAGAGAATACATAGCTCACAATATGGAAGAGATTATACCTAAGTATCAGTATAAGAGAGTTGATTCCAATAGAAAGTTGAAAAATGCTTTTTACTTTAATTTAAACGGTACTAGAACTAAAGTATGTAAAACATTTTTTAAGAATACATTAGATATAACAGACAGATGTATTAGAACTGTCATAGAGAAGAAGAATAGTACAACAGGAATATTAAAAGGAGAACAAAGAGGTAAGCATGGACAGCATAAAAAAGTACCTGAAGATTTGATTGAAGGAGTTAAATGTCATATTAGTAGTATCCCTAGAATTGAAAGCCATTATTTACGGCAACAAACGACAAGAGAGTACATAGACGGCGGAAAAACCTTATCGGATATTTATGTTGATTATAAAGAAGACTGCATAAAGCAAGGATTATCCTATGATACATACCTACCGAAAGAAATTTAACGAAAAATTTAACATTGGTTTCTTTATTCCAAAAAAGGACCAATGTGATCAATGCTCTATATACAAGTTTGCAGACAATGTTGAAAAAGCTGCTCTTAAAGAAAAGTACGATCAACACTTAGCAGAGAAAGAAAAGAGTCGTGAGGAAAAGGCTAATGATAAAGCAATGGTGTCACCTAGTTGTATTGTCGCATGTTATGATTTGCAAGCCGTAATGACAGTGCCAAATGGTGAGATTTCTACGTTTTATTATAAGTCTAAAATAAATTGCTTAAATTTTACCATCTCTGAGCTTAAAAGTGACAATACTGCATGCTTCTTCTGGGATGAATTGCAAGGACACCGAGGAGCAAATGAAATAGGTACTTGTGTATCAAAATATTTGCAAAAAAAGTCTTCTTGTGCCGACGAATTTCTCGACTTTCGATTTTTTTACTCTGATAATTGCTGCGGTCAGCAGAAGAACCAGTTTATTATCGGGGTGTATATTTACGCAGTACAATACTTAAAAATTAAGTCCATAACGCATAAGTTCCTTATACGTGGCCATACACAGAATGAAGGAGATGCTGTACATTCTGTAATTGAGAAACAAGTTAAACGATGTCTTAGATCTGGACCCATATACGTACCTTCGCAATATATTTCTGCTATTCGAAGTGCTAAAAAACGTGGAACACCTTTCATTGTAAATGAAATGGGTTACGGCGATTTTATAGTATAAAGCAACTAAAAGTTCCTAGACTAAATAAAGGTGTAGATGGCCAAGTTGTGAAGTTGTCAGACATAAAAGTTATCAAAATTGAGAAAAATGAACATAGTGAGATTAAAATAGAGTACAAAACATCGTATTTTGATGATTTTAAAGAGCTTGATTTGAGTAAAAGAACAAATAGAATTAATAATCGTCCTACAGAACTCAAACCGATCAGCGTAAATTGGAAATATCTGAAAGAAAGAAAACTGACATAAGGAGCCTCATTAATGCTGGTTTGATTCCCAGTTATTATACCTCCTACTATGAAAGTATATTTTAGTAGTATGTATTATGACACTAAACGATAATTTTGATAAAACCTACGTATTTTTGATGATCTCATTAAAATAATTGGTATAACTTCTAAGAATGCTTAGATCAGTTTATTTTCTAGAAGACTTTATTTTTTATTTTGAGAAAAGTACTTTATTTTTTAAAGTTAATTTTACGTTTAATTTTCATGTTTGTTTCACTGTTATTAGTTTGTAAGGTTTAATTGATACTCCCAAAAATTGTGATTTATACCTAAAATTTGCATTTGAACGAAAAACGTGACATAATTATAGTGTATGTTGTTATTGTACTGGTTATAACTTGATTGTTTTTGCCAAATAAATAATGTTTCTTCTTTTTATGACATAATTTCGTTTTTTTTTTTGTTTTTTTTTCTTACTCCCATTATTAATCTTTGGGTAATTATTCTAAAACGGGTAGGTTTACGTAAAACAAAAGTGGCACTATGCGGAACTTTTTTTTAAAACGATGTTTTCTAAATAACTTCATAATTTACCGGCTTGTTTTCAGTACATAACTTAAATAAGATAGTCAAACTGATAAATGAAATTAATTGCATTCTTTTATTCCAGTTATTTGCTAAGATATTGACCAAAATGCAGCGTCAAAAACTTTAAATGGTCATACTGAAAAAACAGACGGCTGCAGCTACAGGCGTCTCAATGAGAACTGTACAGAGAATAGCTGCAACTGCTGGAAAATCAGACATGGTAGCAGTGTTCCGTACACCGGGCAAAAAAGAAAAGGAGTGAAGAAAATGACAGCGATTGATAGCTTTGATCAGGGTGTTATCAAGAGGTGTGTGCATAACTTTCATATTACTGAAAAAGAATAACCGACCCTTAAGCAATTACAAAAAAAAACTAAAGGCAGACATTGATTCTAATGGATCAATAACTAGTTTGGGCACAATATTAAAAAAAATAGGTTTTCATTTGAGGAAAACGCAGAATGAGAGGAAGGTACTCATTGAAAAAACAAATATCCGGCTTCAGCGCATAGAGTACCTACGAAAAATATATAAATATCGCTCGGAAGGCGGACCCATTGTATACACAGACGAGTCCTATGTAGATTCGACCCATAGCAAATTAAAGTCGTGGGGAGATGGACCTCAAATGGGCTTAAAAACTAAAATTTCGAAGAGACAATAGTCGTCATCGTACGTGCGGGGTCTGAAGCTGGTTTTGTGCCAAATGCACTATTGATGTTTAAAGCTGGTGCAAAAACTGGCGATTATCATGAAAACATGAATTATGATAATAACATTAAATGGATTAGAAGCCAGCTCATTCCAAATTTGCCGGCTAATTCAGTTGTTGTGATAGACAACGCGTCATACCAATAGCGGCACCAACATCCAATAGCAAGAAAACAGAAATGCAATCATGGCTCCGAGACAAAAACATTATATTTTGAAGAAACGCTGTTGAAGCCACAACTTTATAAGATAATTTCCCAAAATAAAGATAGATTCAAAAAATTTAGTATACACAAAATCCCAAAGGAAAGTAATCACTCTGTGCTACGTCTTCCTCCCTATCACCCTGACCTAAACCCTATAGAGAGATGGCATGGGCAACAATTGTTGTTTTTATTAGTATGGTAACAATATCAATACAGCTAGCGCCATCTACTTGACTTATGAATATGATTCGGTAATAAAAAGTTCAGTTCGTTACTGTCAAAGAGTCAACCATTGTTTCATTATTATAGGTTATGGGCCCAGATCCATATTTAAGTGCATTTTGGAAGTTTAAAGTATTCTCTTTATCCATACGGCTATAATAATGTCGGTGAATTATATAGCCAACGTCCCAACGTTGAAGGGTCGTGAAAACTATGACGACTGGTGTTTTGCGGTGCAAAATGTTTTGGTGCTAGAAGGCATGGCGGATAAAATCAAGATAAAGCTATCAGCATCGGCGTCTGCGAGTGATATTGAGAGTGATGCTAAAGCCAAGGCAAAATTGATATTAACAATCGATACATCCTTATATGTTCATATCAAGCAGGCAGCTACGGCATATGATTTATGGTCTACGCTTAAACATAATGTATGATGACTCCGGCTACACGAGGAAGATTAGTCTACTGAGAAATCTCATTAACATTCGGCTAGAAAACTGTGAGTCAATGGCACAGTATGTTACTCAAATTGTAGAAACGGGCCAGCGGATTCAGTATAACTGATGAGTGGATTGGAGCATTAATGTTAGCAGGATTGAAAAACACGAAAAAAACATGAAACATGAAAAAACCGAAAAATATGCGCCTATGATAATGGCTATTGAGCATTCCGGAATTGAGGTTAGTGCAGATATTATAAACAACATTTTGCAACAAAAAAATGTTACATGGAATGTAAATACTGTAAGAGAGCACGAGGGCTTTCTGTAGTTTTAAATATGTACAATAGGAAGATTAAATCTATAATTGTAACAATATTTGATTTTCATGTAAATATAGATGCTTTTGCGCTATCAAATGATGTATGTTTTGATTATCTAGTCCTAGGTTATTTTTAGCATTAATATAACTTAGGATACATCTAGAATTAAGGTAAATATATGATTCTAGATTATAAGTAAATTTAATGACAAAAATGTGCATATTTGATTGGTGGAACATTTGTTGATGATGTCGCGCCCTACCCACTACTTCCACCACCGTAGAGACATATGGGAGAAATACTGTGACGTGATTGGTGCAAACACCTTTTGTTATTTTATTTGTCATGGCACTACTTGCACCCACGTAGGAAAGTCATAAATATAGCCGCCTCACGGCAAAATTTGTCAGTCGTAAGTCAGTCGTACTGTAGCAATCATCGGAAGCTTGTGAACAACAATATAAGTGGTTGAAGACTCTGCTCGTCTTTTATTTAATTCTTCGGAACCCTCGACCCGTGCGCCTGAATATTCTACAATTTTGGTCCTTCGAGCCGGATCCTGCGTCTGAAGAATTACATCTCAAGCCTGAAGAGTTTGAAGTTTCAAGCCTGAGAAGTCTGAAGCATTCAAGATGAGTGAACGAAGCTCAGTCGCCACGAGGAGCAAGCTGCGCAAATTGGAGGCAGCGTTGAACAAGCGACGAGAGATGGAAGCCGATTCAGGAGTGCCGTCTGAAATGGCACCGGGATCACCTTCGATAGCGCCTACAGTGTCGTCGGCATTACCCGCACCCGTGATTCCATTGGCGGGCCCCGGACGCGTGATTGACCATCGCGACGCGGCTGCAGTGCCTCGGGAATCGGAGATACTACGGGTGGTACGGACGCCGAGATCAAGAACCAGCCACGTCTCATCGAAGAGCGGCCAGAAGAGTGCCGATTACCTCCGCCGGAGGGCCGAGTACAAGGCTGAGAGGGAATTAGTGCGCCTGAGGGAAAATCTCGTCAAGAAGAAGTTGGAGGCGGAACTGGCCGAGATAGATGCCGTCGCCGAAGAAGACTCGTCCGATGAAGAAACAACAACACGCCGTGTGGAAGATTGGATCACACACTCAGTGCCGAGTGAAACACAAGTGATCGCAGAAGCTCACGACGCGCAAGAAACAGTGCCAGTGCCAGTGCCCGCAGTAGTAACGACTGCGTACGGAGTGCCTGCAACCGAGAGTGCCGCGACCTCCCGCGGAGTGACAGTGACCGCGCCGCAAACAGCGTACGAACCGCAAACAGTGACCGCGCCGCAAACAGTGACCGCGCAACCGCATACAGTATATACGACCTCGATATCTGCGCTCCCTCAGTGTGCGCCCGCGACCGTACAGTTCCGCGAATATACGCCGATAGTAACGGCTAGTGTTCCGCGAGTGCCACCACGTGAAGTGCCTGAATGGGATCAATCGTTCGCCGAAGAAACGGAGAGAAGCAAGCCGCGAGACAGGAAAATAGATCAGCTGGCAGAAGCTATTTCAAACCTAGCTCGTCCGCGGCCAGTACCCAGGCAAGCCTATGAGTTGCCATACTTCAACGGTGACCCGGCAGAGTGGCTATCGTACAAGAACATGTACTGGGACACAACAGCTATGTACAACTTTAAGCCGCACGAGAACTTAGCGCGCTTGAAAACGTCACTGCAGGGAGAGGCAAAAATAGCGGTAGAAGACTTATTGCGGACATCAACTAACCCATCGGAGATTATGAAGGCACTGGATGAAGAGTTCGGACATCCTAATTTAATATTGGAGTGTGCGTTGAAGAAAGTGCGTGCGTTACCGAAAGTAACAGAAAGTGGTCGTGAGTTGAGAAAGTTCTCATCTACAGTGAGGAATTGTGTGTCGCTGTTGAGGAATGTGCACGCGAATGGATACCTGAACAACCCACAACTGGTGAGTGAATTACTGAGTAAATTAACGCCTGTGCAGAGGGCTCAATATGGCGACTTCGCAATGGGTATGGCGGCGTCTCAGGGCATCGATGTGAGAGTGTCACCCAGCCTAGAGATATTATCTGAATTCCTGAGCCATTTAGCCCGAGCTACGTCATTTTATGTGCAGATGGACATGGGCGCTGCCGGTCAAACGGCTAATGTTAAAAGTTTGAGAAGCGCACATAGTAAGCCAGGCATTCACTTTAAAAATGTTCAGAGATTACATGTACAAAGCGACAGCGAACAAGATAATAAGAACAATGTGCAGTGTGCTATGTGCAAGGGAGATCATAAATTACCGAAGTGTGAAAAGTTTGCGAAACTAACTTCTGATGAGAGATGGCAATTTGTAAAAGATCAGAGGATGTGTTTTAATTGTATAATAAAACAACATGCGAAGAAGTTCTGCCGAGCAAGCAAATGCTCGAAATGCCACTATGCACATCACGACTTACTGCACGTAGATAGAGAGCATAAAACTGAAAGCGTCACTAATGTGAAAGAATATAACGGCAAAGCGTTGTTGAAGATAATTCCCGTCTCCGTGTCAGTGAACGGAAACGAACGAGATTGCTACGCTCTACTGGACGACGGAGCTACAGTATCGCTTATCGACGACTCGATAGCTGGAAAGGCAACGGGTGATAGAATACCTTTAGTGCTAAAAAGTGCGCGCGGTAATGAGGTGTCTGATAAATCCTCAAGGAAAATATATGTGACAGTGCGCGGGCCAAATAAAGTGAATCACAAAATAAGTGTGCGTACGTTCAAGAGGCTGGATTTGCCCGCCCAAACGGTGCCGGCTGCGTTGATAAAGGAGCTCGCCCACCTGCGTGACTTGGGCCTGGAGGAAATGTGCGGAGTCAAGCCGATGCTGTTGCTGGGACAGGACAACTGGGAGTTGCTGGTCGGCGAGGAGATTCGCCGAGGAAAGTCCGGTAAGCCAGTTGCATCTTTGACCAAGCTAGGCTGGGTTCTGCATGGGCCCATAGGTAAAGGGTTTAGGGTAGGCTACGAAGCCGTGAACTGTTTAGCGGAACCTCTGTCTGAACTGCATGATATGGTGAAAAACCAATTCGAATTAGAAGCAATAGGTATAACCGAAATCCCTAGGTCTCATAAAGACATCGACAGAGCTTTAAAAATATTAGATGAAACCAGTAGCTTCACTATTAACGGCGAATGGGAAGTAGGATTGTTGTGGAGGCGTGACGATCCACAGCTACCCGATAACTATGCTTATGCGCGACAGAGACTGTCGGGAATAGAACGTAGGTTGCATAAGAATCCTACGTACGCGGAAGCATATGAAAATCAAATTGAACGATTAATTAGCGAGGGTTATGCGAGTAAAGCGGACGGCCGCTTCGAAGATCCGGTGTGGTACCTACCTCACTTTGGGGTACAGAATCCTAATAAGCCGGGGAAATTGAGACTAGTCTTCGACGCCGCCGCCACTTTTCAAGGTACCGCTCTTAACGATTGCTTGCTCGCGGGGCCAGACCTATTAAATTCTCTTTTAGGAATTCTAATTAGATTCCGATTGGGACCGGTAGCATTCACCGGAGATATAGCGGACATGTTCCTACGTATAAAAATCAGAGAACGTGACCGAGGGGCACAGCTTTTCTTGTGGAATAAAAATAATAGTGGAGAACCTGACACGTTTGTCATGAATTCAATGATTTTCGGTGCTGTGTCTTCCCCTACATCCGCAATCTATATTTTGAATAAAAATGCGGCCAGATTTAATAGTCAGTATCCCGAAGCAGTGTCGGCTATACATAACAGTCATTACATGGACGACTATTTAGATAGTGCATGGTCCGTCGCGCAGGCTAGCAAACGCATAGAGGAGGTGGCTCACATCCACGCCGAAGGCGGGTTTAATATACGGGGGTGGGTCACCAATTCGCCACAACTCAGGGAGATTCTCGAAATAGAGATGCCCGACAGAGTCTCGTTAGAAAAAGACGAGGGCGCCACAGAGCGCACCTTAGGTATGATTTGGTCACCGGGGACCGATGAATTGGCTTTTGACCTATCATTTAAAAAGTTACCGAAGACAATTATAGAGGGTGACGTTGTTCCTACGAAGCGAGAGTTTCTTCGCTTCATAATGTCGGTGTTCGACCCGCTGGGTTTCCTGTATCCATGCGTCATTCAGTCGCGCATATTAATGCAGCAGATATGGCGTACAGGAATCCAGTGGGACGAGAGGCTGCATGAAGCGGAGGCAACTTTATGGTTCGCGTGGTTACGGAACCTTATAATCTTAAACAATATAACCATCCCGCGATGGTACGGTATAAAGTTATCAGAGGTAGAACTTCACGTCTTCGGGGACGCTAGTGAATCCGCCTACGCGGCAGTCGCCTACTTGGTGGGAAAAGATGCACTCGGCGTTAGGCGCGTTAGCTTCGTGATGGGGAAAGCTAGAGTGGCACCTAAAAAGGTGATTTCAATCCCACGCCTTGAGTTACAGGCGGCAGTGTTGGCCTGCAGGGTAGCCGACACCGTGGAGAAAGAGTTAGGAGTTGAAATCACCCGAAAGGTCTTATGGACAGATAGTAGGACAGTACTCAAATGGATCCACTCGGAAGCAACCGACTGCCAACGTTTTGTATCTCATAGGTTAGCAGAGATAGATAAAAGGTCAAAGATGAAAGACTGGCGCTGGGTTCCCTCGGCGATGAACCCAGCCGATAAAGGCACCCGGTTGGAGTGGCCCGTCAACAGTAATATGTGGCTTTCGGGTCCCTCATTTCTTTCCAGCCCACAGGAGCAATGGCCGGTGGACTCTGGAGTTGACGCAGTGTCAGAGGCAGACCTAGAGCGGGTACACAACGTGAACGTCACTACTAAGGCCGAACCCGCGCTGCCCTATGAAAGGTATAGTACGTGGACACGCATCTTATACGTAGTAGCACGTATAAAGGTCTTCACGGACCGCTGTCGCAAACGACGCGACTCGACAACCGTAACGGTCGACGATCTACGAGAGGCGGAGCTACGTTTACTGAAGATAGCACAAACTGAGAGCTTCGAGGAAGAATCAAAAGCTCTACAAGAAGCCCGCCCGCTACCACGGAACAGTAAGATTAAAAAACTAGACCCAATGTTATTTGAAGATGGTTTGATACGGGTACGCGGCAGGTTGGGCGCCTGCAGTGAACTTACTTTCGGAGCGCGTCACCCCATTATTTTAGACGGAAAGCACGCCTTGACTCGGCTTATCATTAAAAGATACCACACAACAGCGCTTCACGCCAACCAGGAAACCGTGGTGAACTCTTTAAGAGAAAAGTTCTGGATAACGAACTTACGGTCAACAGTGAAAGCAATCGCAAGAGAATGTCAAACGTGCAGGATTAAGAAAGCCCAGCCGTCGACGCCTAAGATGGGCGACCTACCCATCGCGAGATTGGAGATTAATCGCCGGGCATTCGTCCACTGTGGAGTGGATTATTTTGGCCCTATGGAGGTGAGCATCGGTCGGCGCCGGGAGAAGAGATGGGGCGTTCTATTTACTTGCCTCACCACACGCGCCGTACACCTGGAACTAGCGGCGTCGCTGAGTGCAGACTCAGCCATATTGGCGTTGCGACGCCTGATCGCACGTCGAGGATGTCCCGCGGACATATACTCCGACCGCGGGACCAACTTCGTTGGAGCACACGCCGAGCTACGCCAGGCCCTGCGCGACCTAGACGTGGGTCGCATTAGAAGCGAGGCGACAGGTCGGGGAATCGCCTGGCACTTTAACTCGCCAGCCGCCCCGCACATGGGCGGGAGCTGGGAGCGACTGGTGCGCTCCGTGAAGAACGCGCTGCGCTCTACTTTAAAAGAGCGCGCGCCTCGGGAGGAGGTGCTACTCACTCTCCTCGCAGAAACCGAGCTGGTAATTAACAGCCGGCCACTAGCCTACGTGAGCACCGATGCTGAGCAACCCGTCGTGTTGACACCGAACCATCTCCTGCTTGGCACTGCCGCGGGAGATGCTCCGTGTACGCGTCAGCATGCCGCCGACATCGACTCGCGGCGCATGTGGCGCCAAGTAAACGCGCTGGCCGACCTCTTTTGGAGGCGATGGCTGCGCGAGTACCTGCCTACGCTCCAGCAACGACAAAAGTGGAACAGTGTAGTGCCGAACGTAAAAGTGGGCGATGTAGTGATAGTGGTCGATGACAACAAATCACGTAGTGAATGGACCAAAGGCATTATAGCCAAAGTGCATCCAGGTGCGGATAGTATTGTTAGAATTGTAGATATCAAAACTACAAAGGGTACGCTGCGTCGGCCCGTAGTAAAAGTTGTCGTGCTCCCTACTGACGGAAGCGCAATCGGTTGAACCCTCTTGCGGGGGGTGGAATTGTAAGAGAGCACGAGGGCTTTCTGTAGTTTTAAATATGTACAATAGGAAGATTAAATCTATAATTGTAACAATATTTGATTTTCATGTAAATATAGATGCTTTTGCGCTATCAAATGATGTATGTTTTGATTATCTAGTCCTAGGTTATTTTTAGCATTAATGTAACTTAGGATACATCTAGAATTAAGGTAAATATATGATTCTAGATTATAAGTAAATTTAATGACAAAAATGTGCATATTTGATTGGTGGAACATTTGTTGATGATGTCGCGCCCTACCCACTACTTCCACCACCGTAGAGACATATGGGAGAAATACTGTGACGTGATTGGTGCAAACACCTTTTGTTATTTTATTTGTCATGGCACTACTTGCACCCACGTAGGAAAGTCATAAATATAGCCGCCTCACGGCAAAATTTGTCAGTCGTAAGTCAGTCGTACTGTAGCAATCATCGGAAGCTTGTGAACAACAATATAAGTGGTTGAAGACTCTGCTCGTCTTTTATTTAATTCTTCGGAACCCTCGACCCGTGCGCCTGAATATTCTACAAATACAGTAATGGACTTAGTAAAGAAAAAATGTGAAGAAATAGGGGAACGAGAATGGAGGGCATTGTGGCAAAAAGTAGAAGAAGAATATAAAATAAGTGACGTTGTGATCGACAATTTGACTGACGAATAAGTAATAATAAGTAATAAATTCCGCTTCTGGGTGCCGCCGAGTGCACACGCTCTTCAAGCTCCGTACGACTCCGCTGCTACTGCGCCCCCGCTGCCCCCACTACGCGCTCGCCGCCTCCGTAGCGCTGTCGTAGCGCATCGCGCTACGCCCCGCCTCCCGGCCGCCACGCCCCGCCCACTTTCGAAGCACTGCTACGAAATGAGCGCTACGCCGTAGCAGATAGGCTACGTCAGCTACGTAGCGGTCGTAGCCGATTTGTTTACGTTTTGATTTGAAGCTGCCTTTTTCGAGGCGGTGGATAATCTTCTCGTTTCTTTTACTGTTATTATTAAATTCAGTTGGCCCCTCAGGGCATAAATCCACAGTTTCGTGGTCCTTGGTGGATACCTTACGGTGTCAACGAAGCCAAGGGGGTGTTGACCCGACACCCGCCAAGCCCCTTCAGGGCGAGGCAGTTAGTCGGATTCGGGACCTGGGCACGGCCTTGGGGGATCTCCTAGTCGTGCCTAGCGTTCGTACCTTCGTTCACAGCAGTCACCTGGTGTCGGTCGGGTGTATTTACGCCCGGCGCGCCAGACCGCCTTTGGGCCTAGGAACCTACCGCACATTAAGATTGGCGGTAGGAGTACTAGCTTAGGGTACATCTTAGGTACACACCTCCCTGTCTGCACCCGACAGGGAGTGTACTCATCCCCGGGTTCACCCGCCCGGGGAGTTAGGTATTTTCATTTAATAAATAGATTAAGGCCCCTCTGGCCACCAGACAGTTTACAGCGGAGTCAGCGAGTTTGTTTGGGTTTTTCTTCTCGCTGGCATAACGCTAGGAAAAACCTAGGGAAGGGCTCTTTTGGGGCTGTCTGCCCGGGGGGTACACGTTTCGTGTCTCCTCGGGGTTGTTGATAGGATTAGGAGTTTGTTAGTATCCCACCCCAAAGTCGGTCCACAATGTCGGACCGATTGGAAAAGCTAGAGAGGAAGCTTGAACAGCTCACCTCCTTCATTGGGTCCCTCATAGAGGACCCAGACGTCATGGAGAGGTACGGGGGCCGGATTCTGGACCTCGAAGATCTGCAACCTCTCTGGCATTAAGGTAGAGAGGCCCCACTCCAGTGGCATTGTTACGCAATGCCACAATTGCCAGTTATATGGCCATGCCCAGAGGCACTGCTTCGGGAAGCGTAGATGCGTCAAGTGTCTAGGTAACCACGGCACCGCCGACTGTTCCCGTCCGAAGGACCGCACGCTGTGCACGGAGCCTCCCAGCTGCGTGCTCTGCGGCGAGGTCGGCCACCCCGCTAACTACCGCGGGTGCCCAAAAGCCCCCAAGTCCTCGGCACCAAAATTGGTGAAGAGGAAATAGATAATTGTGCGGGCCAAAATCGGAATAGATTTGTGTTTTCTGTATATTTATTTGCAGAAAAAAAATACAAGGTGTCAATTACACATCGTTTTCTAGAGAAAGGACATACCCAAAACGAGGGAGATAGTGTCCACGCCGTCATAGAGCGTTCGTCTCATTCCAGAACGATTTATACACCCGATGAATGGCGCCTGCTTGTGCGATGGGCAAAAACAGAAGGAGAACCATATTTAGTTAAAAATATGGTACAGGAAAACTTCTTTAACTTTAAGACCCATGAAAATAACAAACTATGGAACAAAAATTTAAGAAAACAAAAAATATTGTGGACTAAGGTTAAAGAAGTTTTCGTTGACAAATGTGAACCAAATAAATTGTACTTTAAGTATGATTTAAATGAAGAATCTTATGAATGCTTAGTTATAAGAAACGATACAAGAAACTCATCTGTATTGCCTGTCTTAGAGCGTGCTTATTCTTCACCACTTAAGTTAACAAAAGATAAACATAATGATTTGGAGAGCATGTGCAGAACAGGTGTTATAAATGCCACTAATGCAATATTTTTTAGATCTTTACCCTACAAATCTAACAATGCAAATGACTTAAGTGATGAAAGTGATGAATAATACTTTTATTTTATATTTTTCTTTTATACGAGAGACAGAGTCTGGTTAAATTTAATAAGACTGATTAAAATAATAATACCCAGTTGTTGATTACTTAAATTAGCAGTAAAATAAAGATAACTTAAATTACGAAGTAAAATAAAGTTAAATTACGAAGTAAAATAAAGATACCTGATTTTGTGATTACACTGGTTACTTAGCATTGAATTAAATACAAAAATAGAGAACAATTTTGCTATTATAATATGTTGTGATAATTTTATAATGTTATACGGCTTAATGTTTAACCGTAAAGGAATACATTTAGTTTGCTACAAGAGTTTTTGACCTTTTGTCAAGTATTTTTTTAACTGTTTGTTGGAAATGGTTTTTGAAGGCTGTTATTTTCATTTTATAAGTTTTTTTTAAGTGGTTTACAGGCATAAATAGCATACTCACTTGTTTTAGATATTAAGGTAATTGTTAGATTTCTACTGAATGTTATTGTTACGAGCTGGGTATGGGTATGCTTTCTCGAAAGATCTCGTACGTACGACGTAACATTATTAATTTTTGATACATACATACATACATACATAAACTCACGCCTTTTTCCCATGGGGGTAGGCATACATTTAACTAGATTATGTCAAAAATTAATTATTGATTATGAGTACTATTTTGAATTGTTTAGAATGTTGTTAATTTTTTTTGTATTTGAGTTTAAACATATTTTTAATAATATAGTAAGTAATAAATACCTAAGTGATCATATCAAATGGTTTTCTTTCTTACTACCTACATTTAGAGACAACATAGGTTTGGACATTTTGCAACATAAGACATAATTCTATAGGCAAATACCGATGTACACCATCTCTTGTACACATACAACTTTTTGTTTTTATAAATATTTCATAAAACAAAGACGCATGTGTGGTTAAGTCTTAGTTTATTCCAAAAAACAAACTCACATCATTACATAAGAATAACATTTTAAATAAAATACATATTTAAAATAAAACAGTAGCAACCAAAAACAAGTAAACTCAATTAACAAATACCTTTCACCATAATTTTCAACTAATTTTTTTTTTTTTGCAACTTATCGATTCGCGTAACTTTATTGCTTCGCACTGCAACTAGACAATATTGAAGATAGGACTTTGTTCTTGGGACCCGTCGATATGAAATGATCCTTTTTAATCATATGATTTCACATGTGAAATTTCACAGACAATGATTTTTATTCGCAGTGTCATAATGTACCTCTTTCATATAATGTGCTACTTTTAATGAAGTATGAATTATGATGAACGATTGCTAATAAGCTACCTATATGAAACGTGACATAATATCTGTTTGATTTTTGCGCTACATACGTGCTGTGCTGTATGCTGAACAATGAACTTTCCCTCATACTTGGACAGGCTTGGGACTGACAATGTAAACATATTTTTACAGGCAGCACTAACAGTCACTCTGTTTTGATCAGAATTAAAATTTAAATATGCAACAATCAATTACCGCCTGACCGGGCGACTAAACGTAAACAAACAAAAATAAGGAGCGCCACGAGCCACGAACATGGTGCGACCTGCCATCTAATGAAATCACAATGAATTATGACAAGGAAATCTAAACCTTACACCTTTAAGTTTAAAGTTCATATTTAAAATGCCCAGTGTCGTCCGTCATCACATCTCTCGTCCTTATCTAACACGCACATGAACAAAATCATTCCTTCTTTCTTACTCGCTCGGTCGCTTTGGCAGACAGCAGCGCGCCGCTCACGAACTTCGCTCGAATGAATAAATGAAATCATAATGATTCGTGATTTCGCTGACTGTGAAAAATAGCAGTATAAGTGAAGGCAAATAGCAAGTGTGATTAATGTTTTTTTTTTCATATGAAATTTCACCTGCTATTTGTGAAATGTTCCATGCCTAATATTAATCTATGCTGCGGGCAAGTACCAATGTGACTTTTTCTAATTCATACGTACTTTCTAAGTTTATCTTGGACATCACTGACATCGGTAACCATGTCAGAGGCCCTTGAGGCGGTTTAGGAACTCTGACACTAGGGTGTGTGGGGTCGTTAGACCTTACTGCCCACACGATAAGAAGAAGGAGATTTATACTTTAAATAATCACACTTTTACTTGTAAGTGTTGTTCCAAATGGCCTTTCTACCTTGAAATAAATTCATGATTATGATAGCATTCATTTTCATTTTTCCTCGACTTTCCATAGTTTTTAAAATTATTTTTCCCAATATCAAAGCTATATAATATCAATAAGCATTTTTTTTAAATTATACCTACAAAATAAAACGTTAATTTAAAATCGAGCTTTACTATTATCGCCACGACTGTACCTGCGCGGACTAGCATGCGCAGCTAACTTCCTTGCCGCCATTAAGTTTGAATCGAACTGTACGACCTTGAAGCAGTTTTCCAGTGTCCCAAAGGGGACATCTCTGTCTTTTATTAAAAGTCTAAATTAAATATACTCAATTTAGCTGCATACAACATTCAGAGTAACTGTGTTGAAAACCGAGGTGTTAACGAAATCGGCACCTGCGTCTACAAATACCTCGTCAAAATTACAGAAACAATCGAATACCTAGATGTTGTATTCTACTCAGATAACTGTGGGGGTCAACAAAAAACAAATTCAAGATTTGCATGTATTTATACGCAGTTGACGATACAAAATCTCAAACGTCGGACCCTTGTTCGACAAGCCAGCCCGCGCCGCTGAGCAAGTAGTTCAAAATTCCCTAATTAATCGACCCAGCCTGACCATTGCTGTCCCTCAAATGACGCACTAAGCCGAGGTCGAACCCCACAGGGGGTGCCCTTAGTGACGCGCATTTTAAATTAATAATATCCTTAGTTTGTAAGCCCTGGCTGGGGGCCTTAAAGTATTTTTTGGGCACCACAGGATAGTCCGGTTAAGTAGCATCAACCTAGTGTGTTGTTGCGCTACGAGTGGTCATTTAAAAAAAAAAAAAAACAAAAAAACAAAATCTCAATTCAGTAACGCATAAATATTTGATCAAAGGACACACCCAAATTGAGGGCGATCCCGCTCATTCCCAAATTGAGAGAGAAATAAAAAGAGAATTACGATCTGGTCCCATGTATTCACCTGACGCGTTCATTGGTGCTAGGAAGGGTGCTAGGAAGAAAAGTGAGCCTTTTCATGTCAACGAAATATTGACATGAAATTCAATTTTTCGTTCTATTGGGCAGAAAAAAAAATGGAATTTATGTAAGACCATGCACGAGTTATGCCAAGAACAAAAACATACAGAATTGCTTGTAGACAAATGAAATTCACAGTTTCAAGTAACAGTTTCAAGAAAAAATTAAAAACATTTGGAGAAAAAAGAAACAAACCACATTTTTAGATGGTCTTGCATACTTGTGCAATTTTAAACGATAAGTAATAATTCCTATTACAACTATTGTAAGAACGTGTGTTATGCAGCACAATTTTTTCTTATTTTTTTACGATCGTTTCTTATGTCAAAGAAAAAATAATATTTTATGGTTGATTAAATCATATTTTTATTTTTAAATGTTTGGTTTAATTGATTGTTAAATGAGTAGACTTTTTGGGATTTAGTTATTCGAGATGGCATGGCTACGGCTATAAGTGTTTTGGGGTAGCGTGCATTCGTTGTTAAGAGTTTCGAATAGGTGAATTTAGAGATTTGGTTATTCGAGCTCGCATGGCTACGGCGTCAAGTTTTTCGTGGTAGCGTGCATTACTGCATTCGTTGTTAAGTGTTTCGTATTAGTAAACTTACGGGGACGTGTTATTCGAGATGTAATACACTGGATTTCTGTGATTGGACAACACTCACTAACCAAATTAATTTTTCATTGCTAAAAGATGAAAATAATGATTGTCAAACTCGCGAGTTTAAAGGTGATTAAAATTCAAAAAAGCGATCTTGAAGCTGTATTTTTAAAAGATTCCTATGCTGATACACAATCCAAAAAAACGGTAATTTAAAAAACTAAAAAACCCGAGTGCTATTCTTTAAAAATCCCTAAAACAAGATAAATTGTAGCAGTCGGGACCCATTCTAGAAATGGAGGATTAGTGAATTGAGAGCACATACCTATATTACATTGCAGATGGTCCCGAATGGGTCCCGACTGCTACAATTTATCTTGTTTTAGGGATTTTTAAAGAATAGCAGTCGGGTTTTTTAGTTTTTTAAATTACCGTTTTTTATTTTTTATTTTTTTTTGTTTTTTAAAAAAGAAATTAATATACCCAGTATCACTCTTACATTAAATACGAATCGTACAGGGGCAAAATGTCCAATTCTCAAAATGTCCAACGGTGTCAAAATGTCCAATTACCCAAAATGTCCAATGGTCAAAATGTCCAATTCTCAAAATATCCAATGGTCAAAATGTCCAACTCCCAAAATGTTTAATCTTTGAGAATGTAGCAAATTTGTTCAATTACTCATCAAAACGCTTTTTTAATACTTATGACAAATAATAAATACAAAATACTGAAAGAATTGATAACAAAAATAGTGATTTCGGGTATCTTGTGGTCTTCTCTGGTCTTAATTTGTTATTTATAAATAAAACATATTTAGATTCTTTCAGTATTTTGTATTTATTATTTGTCATAAGTATTAAAAAAGCGTTTTGATGAGTAATTGAACAAATTTGCTACATTCTCAAAGATTGGACATTTTGGGAGTTGGACATTTTGAGAATTGGACATTTTGACCATTGGACATTTTGGGTAATTGGACATTTTGACACCGTTGGACATTTTGAGAATTGGACATTTTGCCCCTGAACGATACGAATCTACCGACACCTCTCAAGCTAAAATCCATCGAGCCGTTCAGCCTGCAGAGCGAGCCAAACATTTGAATTTGGCGCCAAAAATCCGCCATTTTTTTTTTTTTTTTATATACCCAGTGTCACTCTCACAGTAAATACGAATCTAACGACACCTCTCAAGCTAAAATCCATCGAGCCGTTCAGCCTGCAGAGCGTGCCAAACAATTATACATACAAACTTACATACATACAAACATACCCTCGAAAAACATATCCCTCCTTCTGTCGCAGTCGGGTAAACAGCGATTCTTATTAAAAAGAAAAGGAACACCAACATCGTATTAAGAAACGCCAAAAACAAAAACCTGGAATATCAGATAAAAAAGAGGCAAAACAACCAGTAATAGTTACCATAATAGTAACCATAACTAAAAATGGGCTTTTATAAATAAAAGCCCGACAACCTGCGGCAATTACCTATAACTAAATAGATGGTGTGCTCACACTGCTCACAGGCCTCAATGTGCGAGGATCTTCACAAAGAAGATTGGTTACATAAGCCACATGCGAGCTCACAAACGACAACTACAGAGGAGTTGAAGCAATCGCCTTGGCCGAAAACGGTCGGATCACATCATCATCATCAGTTATACCATTCTTAAACTAAAATTGAGAACTACTCATGTGTATTATTTTGATTCATGATAATATAAATATAACTGACTCGTTGGCCTAGCGGTCCTGAGCGCGACTGTTACGCTAGAGGTCCTGGGTTCGATTCCCGGGTCGAGCAAAAAGTGTTATTGGGTTTTTCTATGAAATTCTCAGTAGCAGCTCGGAGTTTGGATTTGTGCCCGGTTAATGGCAATAGGCTCGCCCCCTATTACATGGGACCTAAATATACTGGCGAACTGTGGGTGTACATTGGTACACCTCTGCCTAACCCTTAAGGGAATACAGGCGTGATGGTATTTTTTTTTTATATTTTTTATATAAATATACCAAAACTTATTTTGTAATAAGTCGAATAATTCAGTTTTTAATTATAAACTAAGGAAGGTATTCGCATTTTTTTATTTGAATTAAACCTTTATTAATGTCCTTTCGATAAGTACATTCTACTCTTCTATTGATTGAATACATGAAAAGTTACGACAGTAAATATTTTGTTTAATTTTCAAATAGCTAAGTACCTTTTTTTTTCATAGATGGGTAATCAACAAATAACTTCCCCCGCCTCCCCCCGCAGGGCAGGAGAGAGTGTCAAGACTTTTACTGACTAAAACCCATGTATGTTCCTTCATGTGCCCTTTGCGTTCCGGGGGCGCGGTATCTCTTTCGAACCCGTGGAACACAAACGCGCCGTCGCGTCGATACGGTCTGTAGTTAGTTAACGTACGGACGGTGAGCTACCCGTTGCTCACCGTCCACAGACCCGCATCTACAGTGGCCGGGAGTCGTCTCGCGGCTCCCGACGCCCGGAGCGACTCCCGCGGCGGAAATAGCTACCCTGTAAAATGTGTTTTTGGATTGTGCGGTTATTCGTGCAAAGCACCGATATATACAACCATGAATATTTTTGACCACAACAACAATTCTAACAAGACTTGCCTATTGGTGCTTTTAGAATTCTTTTGCACCTAAACAACGATTGCTGGACAGACAAATACAAATCAAAGGACCCTAGACTAGAGGCAGCCCTAATCATAGGGTTGTTCCTGATCAAAATTGCTGACGTCAAACAATAACTTCAAAACTCTAGACATTACCGAAAAGGACATTATTTTTTCGAACACTCAAAAAAAAATTTTACACTAAAAATAAATTCATCATTTCCATTTTTTATTTTCCTTTTCTTTAATATTTTTACTTAATGCGTTTCTTTTAATATTTCGAAATATCATTACAATGTGTTAGTATCCCTAGAAAGTGTTAGTTTTGTTGTTTTGAAATCACCATCCGTGTTATACCAGACACAGGGCAGCACTCCTTATGACCACGTTTTTAAATAAAATTTAAATATTTAGACCACACAAGAAAGCAGGTGATTCAGATAAAGTAACCAAATCCATTTTTGAAACAGAATCAATAACCTAGAATCCTAGGTTAACTGCATAAATGTTTGCATGCCAATATGGTAGAATGTACAAGGATTCCTAACATTACTGTAACCACCTTATTGTAAATACCTACATTCTGAGCAAAGTCAAAGCATTTATAACAATTAGACCATTTACAGGCACTTTTGAATTGTCAAGAAGTTACAGTTTAATATTGAAGCTAGTTGCTCGTTCCAAAACGTAGAGCAAATAAATGAATATTGTATTCTATTCTATCCTAGAAAATCACCTTTTTCCATACAGCACTGCACACAGGCAATGCCAAAACAATCTGTTAGGAGTTGCAAAGTCAAATCATTTATTTCAATTAGACCATTAGAAGGCACTTTTGAACGTCAATTATAGAAAAATAAATAAAAAATAATATTGAATCTAGTTGCCCATTCCAAAAGGTAGCTTTGTTCCACTTAGATAATAATAATATTATTTATTTTTTTATATATTTAAATGTTTTTATTTTTTTATTAATATTTAAAAATGTAATTTATATGTGTAAAAATAAATAAATGGATATTATTAATTATATCATATAAAATATAATATTTATTTATAAATAATTATATTATTTATTTTTGTCATTTGTAGATTTTTGACAGTTGTTACTGTTAGTCAGGAGCCCGAAAGTCTGACAACCAGTCTTACCAAGAGTATCGCATTACCCATTACTGGGTTGTGGAGGTCTGATAGGCAGTCGCTCCATGTAAAATACTGTTATTCAGCTGCACCCGGTTCGACTGGAAGCCGACCCCAACATAGTTGGGAAAAGGCTAGGCAGATGATGTACACCCACAGTTCACCGGTTACACATGATATAAAAATAATTTATCAAACAGAATACTACATAAATATTCTTTTCAACAGTCAAACAGCAATTTCCAGATTTGACTAAATCTTCAATAGAATTAACCAAAACCTTTGAAGCACGAATAGACAGACTACGAATTATGTGCAATTTCACACTTTTTCTGGCAATACTAACAAGATAAATAAATAAAAAAGACAGCATAAACGATGGCCCATCTCACATTGTGCCCTGCGTGCCCTAACAACTGCATGCAGGAAGATTATGACTGCCACCGACAACGCAGTCAAAGTGGCCAAATTCTGGGCCGGAACAATATAATACCTCTATTATAGTTTGTTATTGAAATGCTAAGAAGAAGCATAAACACTTTGTTCAATGTTGGACGGACCTGTTGGTCTAGTGGTTAGCGGCCCTGACTGCTAAACCGGAGGTCGTGGGTTCGATTCCCACCCAGGACAAACTTTGTGTGATGAGCATGATTGTTTGTTCTGTGTCTGGGTGTGATTTATCTATAATATGTATGTATTTATAAATTATATAAGTATGTATATCAGTTGTCTGGTTACCATAACACAAGCTCTGCTTAGCTTGGGATCAAATAGCCATGTGCGAGTTGTCCTAAGATATTTATTATTATTATTTATAACTATCTAATAATAATTATCACATTTCACTAAACCTTCCACAGAAGAAACTAGACCCTTTGAAGACGACCATGACTGGGCTAAATGCAATTAGATTTTTTTTTGTAACACTCCAATAACAAATAATCAATTTTTTAAGACCAAGCAATCCTACCGATAATTTATCAGAAATTCCAAAAGAAAATCCATATGATCTTTGTAGAAACCACTGCAACCAGGATGTGGAACAAATCCTAACAGCAATACTTTGTTAAACCGCTGATAAAAACAACATTTTGGGCTGTAAGTTTAGCCTTTAGGAAAAGCTCAAATCTTCAATTCCACAGTACATAGAACTCTTGAACAGCCACAGCTACAAAATGTAATGAATTATTTGACTTCTGACAATTGTCTTGCTTTCTGTAATGTTCGGTTCGGCAAACCTTTCCTCCACACCCGTTTTCATTCACCATTACTGTAAAAAAAAAGGGAACTAATGAGTCGATGAATTGGCTTTAGTAATATAATATTGAGCAATGTCAATACTAACATCAGGTACCGGTAAAATGGGGTGTATAGGGAAGTAGGGGTGAAACTGGTATTTTTATCGTTGAAATAAAATACTTTCTTGCCAACAAGCACACCTTTTAATTTAGTAAAAACATACTCCTTTTTGGAAACCAATTAAATTAATTCAACGATAAAATCAATTTTAAAGTTTCATCCCGATTCACATTCACACCCCATTCATTTTACGGTACCTGTTTGATGAGACTTAATCACGTCCAATCTTATTGCAGACTAACCAAGTACTGAGAAGATATAATGTGCCCTATTAACTCTCTTAAGCAGATGTGAAACAAAGGTACAGTGGTTGGGTTACACAACCAATGGTCAGTGGGTCGCCTTACAACAGCTTTACATGCTTACTGAAAGCACAAGGATATCATACCACAAACTTAAAGTCAGTGCTGCTACTAAAATATTTCAGTCGGTTAAACCCAGGATCCTATGCTTGCTACCGTGACACCAAAGAAGCAGTCAACAGGTGCAGTCCAGGAGGCGTGAGCTGAGCTTTGAATTTGTGCAAGTGATTATAGTAGGTCTAACATCAGCCTAGAGTGCGACGCGTCCTTTGCTAGGTTTAAACGGGACACAGCTCTCTACTTATGATAATAACCACGCCTCTTGGACTGTACCTGTATTTACACCAAACTGGACACAAACATATCAAGTTAGTGTCTGCTGCGACAACTTAACATTAATAGGTGACTACCTATTATGTATTTTAGAGTATTACTAATAGAATAAGCATAGTTCTAAGATTTTAGTCAGTGGATTGTCTTAAAAATTGATTGTAAGATAATTAAAGTGATAGACCCGCCCCTAAGATGACCCACTGACCAGACTTCCACGTAAAATTAGTGGGTAGACGTGGATTTGAGGTTTGCAAAGATAAAACCCTTCTTACCTTCGATATGTCTACGAGTTCTGCGAGCTAGGACTTGCACGATCCCCTCCGAACTTCGCCTCGAAGACGACCCACTGCCCGTCCCATCATAGAATTTTCTGGAAAAGAAAGCAAATACTTAGGTACCTATTTAATAAATACTTTTATCCCCCTTGTTTGCAATGTACAGCCATTAATTAACCTACAATCATTTCTATTACCGCATTTAGCAAACGTGATTTAGACTTCAATACGTCGGAGGGTAGATACCTACAATTATAATATGAATAAGCCGCCCTTCAGACAACCCACTGACCGGCAGCGTCACCGCACTAATACCGCTGCGGAGCCCCACAAACAGCTACTTACTTAATAATTAACGCATTGACTTTAAAAGAGAATGAGAGAAATAAGTCTTGCATTGTATCGGAGCTCAAATGGGTACGTACCTGACCAGACCGATGGCGGCGGCAAAAGAAAGAAAAGTTAAGTTCAAATTCAATTGAGTTGAGAAAACTTTGAACGATCAACGTATTCGAAGTTTTGAACGAATGAAAATGTGATCTGAGTTGCCAACTTTTTTATGGCGTACCCGCAATCAGTATCTGTATTCTTAACCCAAAATCAATATTTATAAGCCAAAATACATGACATTGAATTAATATTCGTTTGTTTCATCAAATTTAAATTAAATTAATGTCTGCTCTGGTCCAATGTTACTTAGGTATGATTAATAATAATTAATCATACCCAAGAAGAATCGTCTTTCATCATTTTTAACCGACTTCTAAGAAAGGAGGAGGTTCTCAATTCAGATGTTTGTATTTTTTTTATGTTTTTTCGCACACAGCTTCCTCGCTTACCAACCAAAGTTCATATAGATCTGATGATGGATTCCGGAGACAGACAACGGAACTCTTCAAAAAATTACAGCACATCAACCGCGATTGCTGCTATCGCATAAATATGCATTGTTTACGCAATTACACAAAATAATATCACGATAACATAACATTGATTTGCTCATTCACCATGTAAACCACAAGTTTTTGTGGAATTTCCACTAAGTTGGCAACACAAACTTTGAATGAGTGTACTCTATGTCTCTAT
The DNA here is from genome assembly GCA_932526535.1 of Caradrina clavipalpis. Taxonomy (NCBI): domain Eukaryota; kingdom Metazoa; phylum Arthropoda; class Insecta; order Lepidoptera; family Noctuidae; genus Caradrina; species Caradrina clavipalpis. The sequence continues at coordinate 3,605,498 of OW052115.1, forward strand.
TTTGTTCAATCCGGTTCAATCCCAAAATCATAAACAACAGCTTATTATTTTCAGTTCATTTAAATTTTATCATTTTGGATACTAGTCTTTTAGACAACAAATTTTCGTTACCCGACTGCAGTGCCGATGCGTAATGAAATCTCTTGTTAGCTGCTATATAGCTATATGTGTACCCAAATATAGTTTTCCATTGAGGCCAGGACGAACGAACAACCAAAGGTTTTGCATATTCCTCTCGAAGGGGAGGATTGTTGGAGTTTAATTAACACACGAACAAAATGTGTATTCGAATTTATGCTGCCTAACTGCTACCGCCAACAAAATAACAAAAAAGTTATAGGTTTTCGCTACTAAATACTAGATGGCGTTCTTTTTAAAAACTTGGCCGGGTATGACTTAGCTTTACGCTTTACGCTTTAGCCTTTACGCATCAATTCAGAATACATAAATGTATAGTTATTATTAACATTCGAAAATAAATATGTGAGTTAATTATATGCAATGCAAGGTTAGAAAGATTAACCACTTTTTTCAAGCTGCCGCGCGTCATATCACAAGATTCTCACTCAATGAATCGAGAATTCCCAAGAAATTTATTCCAGAGTGTATATCCAAACGTCCCTGTCATTTTGACTTTTAATGTGGGTACGTAGAGATGCGCAATTGCGAATGATTTGTTTACTCGAAATATCTAACTAGTAATGTAAAAATTCGACTTGAATATTAGTAGGGTATAATTTTTTATAATCGAATGACGAGTACTAATATTAGAAACTTCTAATGACGTTGCACTGGTCAGTAGGCAGTTGGGAATAAAGTAAAATGAAGTCGTCTGTCGTTTTATTCGCATGTTGGAACTATGGAACTTGTTCTTTATTAACTTTTTATTTATTTTGATATATTTTTTATTTATATTAATTAAAATTCTTCACAATAACTAACAAACTCTTAAAAAGTATATTTACTTCCTTTTACCTGTGATGTGGGGCGCAAACAATTGTATCGTACGGCACTCAGTAAGTACTTACTTAGTATTTACTCAGTCGTACCATCCGCCGGTAGTCATGAATCACAAGCTCTGTGTCAAACAAAACTTATTATCGTATTATTTTACATCTATTACCCTATGCGATTTCGTTCGCGTCATATTTGATCATATGTATTATCCAACGGGAAGAAAACACACACATTTCCGGGATAAAAAGTATCAGTGTTATTCCACACTATAGTTTATCTCAGTGCCAGATTTTATCCAGATCCGTTTAGTCGTTTGGGCGTGAAAGAGTTACAAACATTCATCCATCTATCATATATTTATAATGTTAGTAGGGTAGTAGGATTAGTAGGAAGTAGGATATTAGGATTAACTATACTTTGTGGAATCAAAGTTGGATCAACGCCTTAAATAAAAGTACTATTATTAGTAATGTTTATCTAACTAAAGGTGCTACTAGACTACTCCTTATCACAGACAACGTCAAATATCCAATGAGGTGCCACAGGCAACAAAACTGAGTATAGATGGCGCCAGGAGTAACCGTACCGTGTTTACTTGTCATGACAAGACGGTGATTGATTTTTCGTTTATTTTCTAAGTTAAATTCATTTAAAATGTACTCTTTTCTGACTGTGCCTAAACTAAAAGATGAGTTACGTAAGAGGAATGCGACAACTGCCGGTAAAAAGGCCGATTTGATTAAAAGGTAAAGACTTAAAATGGTTGAGGTTATAATTGATTTGTAAGGTTTTTTTTTGTTTCTATGGACTAACTATCCTATTTTATTTGTAGATTGGAATCATATGACCGAAATCAAAATTTTGGTGCCGATTGCGACATCCACGAGGACTCCGTGTACCAGTATCCACCTACAAACACATTCAAAGATTTAAATGCAGATACTCCTCTACCAATGATCAAAAGAGAGGACATACAGGGTTATTTTGAAAAGTAGGTACCTATATTCAAATAATAAATCTTTAAGAAGCTGTTTTCTATATACATAAGATAGTTGATAATGTAAGAAATGTCCACCGCTTATATTTTGTTTATTTATCTTTTTTTTTTTGTTCTACAGGTATGGTTAGGGTTGCCAACCCTACTATATAATATAGTATCCTACTATATTGGCAGTGTTGCCAACACGACTAATACAAAATATGCTAAACTGCTATTAAAATTATGCCAAAATTATGCTAAATGCTATAAAACTATACTAAAATATTATGCTAACATTCTTTAATCTAAGTATATATAACTCAAAGGTGACTGACTGACTGACTGATATAATTATCATCTATCTATCAACGCACAGCCCAAACCACTGGACGGATCGGGCTGAAATTTGGCATGCAGGTAGATGTTATAACGTAGGCATCTGCTAAGAAAGGATTTTGATCAATTCTACCCCCAAGGGAATAAAAGAGGGGATGAAAGTTTATGTGAAATGATAAAATAATGACAGATTAGTTAAGAATATTGTGTACAAAGAAGATTTGGCCCAAATTTTTTACACACGCTAAAGAAAAGTAAAGCCGCAAAAACTATAGGTACCTAATTAATAATAATACTTCTTAACGCTAGGGAAGCCGCGGGCAAAAGCTAGTGCGAAATAAAACGGCTTTTAATTTTGAATCTTTAATAATTAGCCCAACAACTTTAATTCTTGAGTAGTGGTTTTTGTGTGTAGTTATAGATATACTACAGTATAAATACTCTAGAGGTGAGTGAATGACTTGAGATTTTTTATAGGTTGTTTATTATATTTATATTTGCGCAATATTCCTTGCAGAATTTTTAATAACAAAAAATTGACAAATAAAAGAATAGTGCGAGCACAAAAAAGACTTTTTAACAACCTTTAAAATGTTTTATTGAGGGTTTATCAATTAGACTGTATTTTTTGTTTTTTTTTTTGTGTTTGTTTCCTCAAATTTCCCGACTGGGTGAAACGATTATCATGATTCTTTTTTTATTTGAAAGCTGGTGCTTCCCGTGTGGTCCCATTGTCACCATTTCAATGTCTGATGATGGGATCTTGTAGCGGGGGAACTCTTCAATAAATAACAGCACTTTAGCCGCGATTCTTGCTATAGCATATCTAAGCATTGTTTACACCATCACACAACATAACATCACGCGTGTACACTCGAAAGGGTAACACAGATATATTAAGTATAGTATTCGAAAAATTGTCCTCCAAGTAAACGAAATCGCATAAGTATTCTGCTTTCTTATGACTTTTTAGTGGTGGCAAGTTAATTTACGTAGTATGACAGTTCCTTCATGGATTTGGATGACGAAAGAGTTTAAAAATTATGCGCCGTACAGTGGGACTTAGAAATTTGAAAAAGAAATATTCATTAAATATTTATAGTTATTGTATGCTAAAAAATATGCTATATGCTAAACAACAAATAATTATGCTAACCAACGTAAAAATATGCTAAATTTAGCATAAAATATGCTAAATTGGCAACACTGTATATTGGAGCCCCCACCTACTATATTTTTGAAAAAAAAGATATAGTAGGCGAAACTACTATATTTTAAAGGCATCAAACTTATAAGCAAAAATATTCGTTTCAAAATGTCTTAGCATAAAACGAAACGTCAATATCTACTTCATAACGATTCCGGAATGTCATTACTGTCAAGTTGACAGTTACTTTCAATAGATAGTTTGACAGATTGTCAATTTCGATTTCGCACTCTCGGCCATCTTTCGACTTTGTGTTTTTGTAACTACCTACTTATTCAACAGAAGAGTTGAAGTTGAATATTTTCTTTTTCCAAAATGAATAACAATAGTAATAATGATGATCGTGAAATTATGCACGTTGGCTCTATAACGCCACCACGAAAAAAAACAAAGTGGCTGCAAAAGTTTTAAATCGGGTGGGAGTCCAAATACGATTGGGTAGCACGCGATCCAGATAATATCCATAATGGAAAATGCACAACAATACATGTGGGATAGTTTTCTCTATTAGTTATTAAATTTAAATTGCAATAATAGCTATGAGGCATTCCTTAAAAATAAAAATGTATTAATAAAGGCTGAAAGTAGCAAAAAGAAATCTTTTAAGAAATAAAGTACCTATTTTGGAACCTACTATATTTTTTTTTCATATTCCCCTAACTACTATATTTTTATGGGGAATAATTTTAGAACTACTATATTTGACCGACAAAAAGTTGGCAACCCTAGGTATGGTACACAGCCTAAAGGAAAGCTTCTATATGAATCTCGCCATCTTCTAACCGCCTGTTTTTCGAAGGATGGCATTTACACATGTGTTCGAGGACAGTGCAAAGCAAGTATGAAGAAAGTTGCCTATGTGGTGGATGTTAAGTTAGGCCAGGATGGAGTCATAGAAGAATGCCATTGTGATTGTGCTGCAGGAAGTGGCACTCAAGCAAGTTGTAAACATGTTTCTGTATTGTTATTTGGTATACATGAAATGGTGCACAAGAAATCAATCAAACTATATCAGACTTGTACTCAAAAGTTAATGACTTTTAATAGACCTAGTAAAGTTTTTTATAACTCACCTATAGCTGCTCAACATTTACCAAATAAGAGGTTAAAAACTTGTAACTTTGACCCTCTAAAAAAAATGACATAATGGATAATTACACAGATTATGTACGTAATTTAGTAGTTGGATATGGTGAAAGTTCAATGCCTTTATTGCAGACATGTGAACCTGCAAATCCATTTGGGATTGAATGGGATCACTTCCTATATTTGGAGAAAAGTCCCCAGGACAACTTATTAGAGAAGCTCCTTCTTAAAAATGTCACATCTGTACAAATTGATACAGTGGAACGAGACACCAGAGCTCAAAATGATTGTGCTTTGTGGCATGATTTAAGATCATGTAGGATTACTGCTAGCATGTTTTATGTAGTATGCCACAGCAGAAGTTCAAAAAGTTTGCTTGCAAAGATTTTGACACCCAACACTGTCCACACAAGAGCTTTGGTGCATGGCAAAGTGCATGAAACTATTGCTATTAGCAAATATGAAAAAGATTATAAATTAACTGTACAAAAATGTGGTTTGTTTATTTCTCCGGAATATCACTTTTTGGCTGCATCACCAGATGGTTTATTAGACTTAGAGACTGTCATTGAGGTTAAGTGTCCCTATGCTTCTAGATATTGCAAAATTAGTGATATAAGTGTGCCTTACTTAGAATATCGTAATGGACAGTTAACTTTAAAAAAGGAACATCCTTATTATGCCCAAATACAGGGACAGTTATATTGTACAGGAAGGCAATATTGCAATTTTATTGTGTATACATTTAAAGACATGCAGGTAATATCTATTAATAGAGATGAATCATACATTAATGAAATGTTGACTAGTCTTATAAATTTTTATGTACATAGTTTAGAACCTGCAATTATAAATAAATATATGTATAAAGACTATTTAGAATTAATAAAAAAGACTGAATCCCATATGTAACTCACCACTAAATGTATAGACTATTCAGAATTAATAAAAAAGACTGAATCCCATATGTAACAAACTCTTTTATTTCATATTCTTCATAATACCTTCTCGAAAATTACAACACATAAAACATATAAAAAATATCTTACTTGCTATTGGAACATAGCTATGATTCAGTTCATTTTTTAAGATTTTGTAAGTTTTTGTTAACCCTATAATCCTTTCAATATGTACTCTCTTACTTGCTAGCTCCCTATCTTTAATAACTCTCAGACCAGGCAGTTGAGATTTTCCTTTTAAAAAGGCTGGGATTCTAACACACACATTTTTCTCTGCAAACATGTCCTGTATTGTAAATCCTCTGTCAGCAAGTAAACTATCACCACTTTCACATTTCTTTAAAAGATCACTCCGTTCCACTGCCTGCCGGTCACTTATTGATCCTGCATAAGCCTGTGAGCAATATGAAAGTAGTCCACCAGGTGTTGCACCAACTAATACTTTTAATGTGTTTGCATGTTTGTAACTACTCCAAGATGCTTGCTGTGATTTAGGGTTCTTGGGTTTTTGGACTTTAATTTCAGTTCCATCTAATATGACTCTAATATTTGGATCATAATTTTTAAAAGTTGTTGGCATATAATACTGGACTAATTCTTTTTTGGGCCAAATATCTATTTTTGTCCAGAGCTGATAAATAAAGTTTACCCAAGTTATAAAAATATTTGAAACAGTGCTTTGGCTGATATTAAAAAACAAACTTAGTTCATAATTACATTTGTTTTGCCTCAATTTCATTAAAGTTAAGAAGAACTGGTCTTCCGCGCTCAGATTAAAGACATTGTTGCCATAATATCTAATTTTGTTAACCATTGGACTCAGAGTTGAGTAAACTAAAAAAAATTTCTTGTAAGATTCAAACCCTGTGTAGAACTTTATAAAAGTATCATTATTTTTACATCTATTAATTGATCCGTATGTATGTTCATGATCAACTTGAGTACTTTTGGAACATAATTTAGGTGCACCTAATGAACATTCTGTTAAGTTGCTATTTTCAATAATTATTTCTTCACAACCAATTTCCAGGGAAATATCTTTTTCAGGTTCTACTGTATTTTTACTAGTTGATAGTTGTGGATCATCTTCAAAGCTTTCCTGAATAAGTTTTTTTTTACTTCTTCTCTCAAGACGATGTTGTCGTTCAAGGGCAGCTGGATTTTCTGGTTTTGCTTTAGTAAAGCAGAACACTGATGGTACAGCAGTTTTCTTCAGAAATTTGGCTAGTGGTTTATAATCTAAAATAAAGGAATCATAATATAGTTATTGAATTAAGAACTTAGGTTCATCAATTACTGACTGATAGTAGAATATTATAAGTAGAACCACTGCGATGACTCACCTGCATACTTGCTTTTCCCATGATAATCGTTTTCAGTAAAATGCGCAGCACACAAGCGTGCAGTATTACTTGCCTTAAAGTTTTTAATACGTAACGCCGATTCCCATTGTTTTTTGCGTTTATTAACCTTAGGAAACAAATGTACTCCTCTATTTTTACAATTTAACGCACTACATTGAGGCATCTTTCTTAAGATTAGGGAAAAAATAAATAATAATATTTACTGAATGCAAAAAACCATACGATTTGACAACTGTTATGTCAAAACAGGGTACAGTTGCTTATGCGCCCTCTGTCGTGATAAAAAGTTAGTGCTCCTCCTCATTAGTTACTAATTTCGTCAATCATTCAAATGTATCGAATGATATACTGAGTCGAATTACATCATTCGTGGTCGAAATCATTTTATATTATAGTACTCTGTGGTCGCAACTCGCGCATCTCTATACGTTTGTAGTTTCGCGTAATTTATGTATATGAGTCATTCCGCGAAAAATTGAACATAAGAAAAAAGTACTGTCACAAAAATATACAAACAATTTACAATACCATCATAATATCTATTGAATGTTTCTTTTTTTTATGTACAGTACAGTTCATTAGCTTTAAATATAAATGTTAAACGCAGTGAATTGTTGCTAATTTGACTGATTAAAAAATAAAAATAAGGAATAAAATAGGCAATTTTTGCGTGTCACACCTCCTGTTGGTAACTTTAACTAACCAAAGTTCATGTTTTTTTAAGGAACACTTCATCGTTTTTTGTGATTTTTCAAAGAATGATCTTTTTGTTTTATTTTAACATTAATTTTATAAACAAATCTTATTGTATTACAATAAAATTATTGAAATAAGTGATAATAAAATCAGCATCAAAGTGGACATTCCACTTTAGTCACTACCTTTTTATTTGCTTTCATTAGTACAAAACTACTAAGAGAAGTTATTTTTTATTTATGGTAACATTATTATGGTAGATCAGCCATTTCTTTTTACCCATCGGGCAGTCGTGACACGGTGATCGGTGACGAAAGGTGTACTCGACTCACGTCACAATTAAGAAGTCCACTATAGTCACAGATAAAACGTGATACCGGTAAGTCCTTAACACACTATTTCATTTGCGATTTAAACTAAATGTATCTGCGTATGTAATGAATTAATGATTCCTTAAAAAATAACAAAGAATATTGAATGTTGTCGGACTTATTGTTGATAAAGTGGGGATCGTCACGTCCATTTAGTGTAGTGACATATTAGCGGAACAGTTTTTGTGACGAAATGGACACGTAAGGCTAAGTTTACGTGGTGTAATTTTTACTAACTGCGACTAAGATGGAAGTTACGTGTTTTCTTTTATTATGTCTGTAATTACGCTACTCGAAAGGCTAACATAAAGGATTTATTCATAGGTACGATATTTTGTTAAAAATTAAATACCTAGGTACTATAAATAACTGAGAAGATGGAAACAAGTTAATGTAATATTAGAGATAATAGAAAATATCGAGGACTGGACTTGACTAAATGAATTTTGCTGAGTCTACGACATTTCGAATGATCCTATAATTAATTGTACGTCAAGTTCTTTCCGTTTCTTTAGTTCACGTTTTACGCAGTCAGGATTTTCGTTTTTATTTTTTAATTTATTCGCACTTTTTAAGTATTATTTCTCCCTTTCAGGTTACTACGCATACCTATTGATAATTCATTAACAATGGGAATATTGGTGGACATTGACAAAGTTTTATCTATTAATGATCTCATTAAATGCTACGATGGTGGACTTCAACGGCCTTGGGAAAAAACCCATTTCATTTTGTCAAAAAAATGTTTTGTATGCAAAAAGAGAGTTGCTGCTGCAGATTCACGATTAATGCATTTCTCTTTAGCCATGAATAGACATGATATGGAGTTTTTATTGAAATCTCCATATATTTGGTGTACTTTTTGTAGCTCTTGCGTTTACGATCACTATCCAACTGACGAATGCGAATTTTGCTCTGCTTAATCAATATAAATGAAATCTTTACAAAATTATTATGTAGGTATAATATTTATATCAATTAATTAAAGGTCGAAGGTGCATGAAAGCTTTTCATTTGATCAATTATTATTTCCTTCCATAAATATACTATATACCTATAAATTATAAGACGTTGCTTAAGAAAACAAATATAATGTTTTAGTGATTAAGATCTCATACGTGATACTTTTATCATTTTGTTTTTTTAATCTAAGTATGTTAAATTTTAATAACGTTACAGAAAGTTTTACACATGGAGACTCAAAGTCGCAGCGGTTGTCGTTGCGATTTGTTATTTTGTTTAAGACATAAATTATTTTGTAAAGGTAAGGCTATCGCTAGATAATTATATTAGGGATGATAATACATCCAAGACTCAAGCTTGGCAAGCAACAACAACAAATCAACCGACTTCGGGTTAGACTATCTAACCCGAAGTCGGTTAAAACTCAAAGCCGAATATCGATCAACTTCATGATAGTCATTGAATAGAAATCTGTAAATATTTATTATTCTTTCAGTTTATCATAAGATGGCGCTGACACCTGCTGAACGAGCTAAACGTTACCGAGAAAATCTTAAACTAAATAAAGAAAAGTATGAGGCACAAAGAAAAAAGCAAATAGAACGGGTAAAGAAAGGACAAAAAAAAATAAGGGAGCTGAGCGACCGGGAAAAGGAGGAACGACGAAAACTTTGGAGAGAACAAAAAAAGAAGCAAAGGAATGCCAAAAAACAAGCTGTACAAGTAGCCGTACCTTCAACAAGTCAGAATTCAAGAACGGTTGACTATAAAAAGAAATATAAAAATTTAGCTAATAAATACAATAACGTTTTAAAACAATTGAAAAAACTAAAAACCCTAAATGCAAACTTACGAAAAACGTTAAGTCGAACCAAAGAAAAACATCAAAAAGAAATTAATCTTAAATCAGAAGAGAGTGATAAGCTGAAAGCTAGACATGAACTCCTAGAAGCATCTTTAAGCGCGAAATATAAAGAGTGTAAATCGCACGAACAAAAGAAGTTATTACGTTCGATTGGAATGTCCAAGACTATTCCCGGAGAAAGAGGATCAAAAGCACTGATATCGAAATGTTTCGGACTTAAAAGTGGCATTAGATTTAGCAGCAACAAGAAATATATAAGCAAGAAGATAAAAGAAGAAATGGAAGTTTTTTACAACAGGGATGACATAAGTAGATCTACATCCGGCAAACGTGAGTGTAAAACTAAATATAAGAAAAAGATGCAAATCCGGTATCTAACCGACAGTTTATATAATTTGTATCAAATATATAAACTATGAGGCCTATGTTCAGCAGTGGACGTCCTATGGCTGAGATGATGATGATGATGATATAAAAACGAAGGTGGGAAATGTAGTTTGTCCACTTTTTGCAAGTACAGGCCATTTTATATCTTGTCACCGACTCGTGCTTCGCGAGACACTTGTCTTTGTGTGAAACATTGTAATTTTGAATATTTAATAACAGCTCTGAAAAAATTTACTATTCCTGCTGCGGCTTTCAAAGGTACCAAAGACCTTATGGAACTAACTTCTTGTGACATAAAGTCATTTAAATGTATGTATGGTATGTGTGATAAATGTAAATATAAAAATAATAATTTCGAAACTAATAATAACACTGAAGTGGAATGGTGGCAATGGGAGCGTGCAAAAAAAACTTACAAAAAAAATGATGAAGACCTAACAGCCAATGTAACAAAAAAAGTAAAAATAACAGGATCGGTACAAAAGTTATTAGGCGAGTATGAAAAACAATTGCCTTTGTTCAAAAAGCATTTTTTTAACTTCCAAGAGCAACAACGTCAGTATAGAATGTGTGTTGAAAATTTGAAACCATACGAATGTGCAATACTGATTGATTTTTCGGAAAATTACGATTGTAAATTGTCTGGAGAAGTTCAGTCATTGCATTTCGGTGGATCGAAAAATTCTATAACCCTTCATACGGGTATGATTTATACAAGCACACGATGTCAATCTTTTGTGACGTTGTCAGACAGCAACTGCCATGAACCCCACGCCATTTGGGCACACCTTATTCCAATTATTAGGTTAGCCAAACAAATATGTCCAGAATTATCAGTAATCCACTTTTATTCGGATGGTCCGACCAGCCAATACCGACAAAAAAAAAATTTCTTCCTGCTTAACTTCTTTACCACAAAGCTGAAACTTTCTCTTACGACTTGGTCTTTTTCAGAAAGTGGGCATGGGAAAGGGGTAGCCGATGGCATTGGGGGTGCCACAAAAAGAGCGTTAGATAGGCGTGTTTATTATGGGCACGATATTGTCAATGCTACTGATGCATTAAACAATTTAAAAGCATGCATGAAGTCGGTAAAGTCGTTTTATATACACAACTCTGAAATTGATAATATCAAAACTCTGGTGCCAAGCAACTTAAAGGCTATTGTTGGAACCATGCAAATACACCAAATTATCTCAAAAGTGCAGAACGAAATTCTTCACCGACAGCTTAGTTGTTTTTGTGAGCGAGGACAGTGCACCTGCCTCGACCCAATCAAACACTGCTTTCTGGAAAATCCAAAGTCGGGTTCTGGCTCAATTTTGCATCATTCAAATAATCTACATATCTGCGAAACAGAGGCTGTTGATGTTCTTGATAATTTTAATATGAATTTTGAAAACACTACACATGCTAATATGACTAATGCAACACCTTTGTCTGATTTTACTGAATTTGTTGAAAAATGTTCTGTAGAGCCTCTTATCGTAAATGAAGCACCTCAATTAATGAATATACTTATCGATGACTTTGACGCTTCACTAGTCGAAAAAGAAATGGCCCAAAATATGAGCCTCAACTGGGCCCCAGATGTGTTCGATAAATCTGCAACGGAAAATATTCAGCATTCCAAACAGCATAACGAATCTATTATTCCAAATTTTTGTAATGTTTTCGAGCAAATTTCTATGTCTGAGGACTTTGTAACTGATATTTACTTATCTGAAACTCCGAGCTGTGACTTACAAGTTACTTCTGACACACCCAACAATTATGAAATAGAATCTGTTATGACTGAAACAACATCCTATGACGACCCTTTGTCTTGTAACCTTCCTCATATCATATCTTCTGAAGTCACTGAAAAGACAAAAAAAAGTGAAACTTACCTGACTCAAGCTCATAGCAGTGACCTTGCTCCTAACGCGCCGAAAAAATCTGAAGAATTAAACACCTTTAAAATTCAACAAAAACACAAAATTGTTACCGATAACTCTGTTCCTCCCTCTAAGCGTATAAAGATTATTGAGGATATAAGCTACTCTCCTAAAAAAACGATTAAAATATTGAATCCAACCCTAAGTAAACCCTTTAAACCTATTATCATAAACAAAATGAGTAATAGAACATTTTACTGTAACTTATGCAAAACAAAAAAGCGTTTAAATTACATGAAATGATTAACTGTCTTACCTGTAAGAAATGGAACTGCATCTCGTGTAGTGGTCCAATTCACTCTGAATCATATATATGCGTAAACTGCCTAAAATATTCTTTAATCATTAAACCCATAAAGATAAGTCCTCCTAAACAGATGTAAGTCGAACGGGTCTTTTCGACCCAGCAACGCATGTGAATTAAAAACAATTATAAAAGAAGTTATAAAAAATGTTCAAGATACTGGCTTAATATTAATAAATAAATTCTTTAATAAATTCTTTATTTGCCTTCCACAAAGTTCATATTATACAAACTAATGATACACATTGCTAAATGAGCATACACGGGACAATTCAGCAGGTGTGGCAGCGGGTCCCAAACTAGGCACAGCCTGTATCTTGGTGACCCAAAAAATGTGTAGTATTCAACCATTTGTCTTGTTCTGCTAGCGCAGGTTTTAGCGTTACAGGCAAAGTGCAACTAAAATATATCAGCTGATAATAAAGAAACATAATATTAACAACATAATATTGCTATGCACTGTGTGCGACCAAAGCACAGTTAATGTGAGCGCTATTTAATCATTAGTTAAAGACACTAAAGCACAGTATTTAAGAAAAGGGAAGGAAATGCCTTATGAAGTTTTCGAAATAACTAAAAAGAAAATTATTCCATTGTGTGCCGTTCCTCACTTATTGAAAGGTTTGAGAAACAGCCTCTTGACCAAGACTATGAAGTACATAGATTATGATGATGAAAATAAAATGAAAACAGTGAAGTGGGAACAATTATAAGCTGCAGACAAATCCTTTGGGGAACAAAGTTGTCTCCAAAAGTTGACAGAACACATTGTTCCAGAAAAAATAAAGAAAATGCAAGTGAAGACCTGCAGCTCAGATTTTTAGTCACAGTGTTGCCGCCAATAATTTAACGGCTAGGGGAATTTTAGCAAAAGAGTGTCAGGATCTATTTCTATAACTTTGTTAGTAGATAATTTATTTAATAGCATGAATTCTATGTCTTTCAAACATCCAAATGGAAAAAATTATAAAGGCCCTGTAAAAAGAAATTCACCTCATCATCAGCTGTGGCAAAAAGCAATAATATCTAAAAGGTATAAAATTTGAGTCAACCAAAAAGGTAGGCAATAAAATCCGGAAAATTGAAACTGTTGTTCCATCTGTAACAGATTTTGTTAAAACTATCGAAGGCATTCAAGAATTGTGGAAAATTTTATCACAAAAATATTCTTTTGACTCGATGTTAATGAGAAATTTCAATTAGGATCCAATTGAGAATTTCTTTGGAAACATCAGAAATTGTGGAGCAACAAACACTGCCCCAAATGTGTTGGCGTTTGAAGGTTCCTATAAATCTTTATTATTGAATAATTTAAATACACCCCAGTGAGCCCAAGCAAATTGTGAAGAAGATAAAAATAGTTTTCTTCATACATTACATTTTTTCTTAAAGAAAATAATACTGCCCCAGAAATTGATGTTTCCGAAGAAAAAGAAGTTACAATTACCACAGAAATTCTAAACGATTATAGAATTCCAAATGATTTATGTCAAAGAAATTATGTTTGTGGGTGGATCCAGAGAAAATGTCTTAAAAACATCATAAAAAACTGTAAAATATGTAGGAAAACTATATTAATTTCTGGCAAAATTGAAAATAATTCGTACCTACGTTGCCTTAAATATGAACCAGTGGGATCAATTAAGTACAAATTAAGTCATTCTGAAGAATATCAACTACTACCACGAACAATACTCCAAATGCTACTGATTGTTTTCATCAGCTATATCAATTGAAGTTACCAATTACTCGTATAAAATACAACCATCTTTAGGAATTGAAATTTGTAATTCCTCGAGATTTACACCCATTTTATGATAACTTGCCCCATTCATAATATTTTTCTTTTCTTATTATTAATTTCTGTACTGATCGAAATTGTTAGGTACCAAAAAGTAATTGTTCACATTAAAAATATTTTTTTAATCTAATTCAGTGTCTTTATTTTGAAAACCGCGTAACTACGCAGATACAAGAAGAGAAAACCACTTCTGTCATTTCTCTAGCATAATCCAGTAAATTAAGACGTTGGTTAAAATAGCGTAAATAAGTACTTTTTATCATTCAAAACATAAAACAAAATAACAAAAATATTTTAAATATTGACAAAATTAAACGTTTTTTTCATTTCCTGTAAAGTTTGGATTTCTGGACATGCATACGAGGTTATCATTCTACAGCGACGATAAGTAGATTATTCTAGAGTAGGGATGGCGATCTGAAATCGATTAATCGAAGAATCGATTTTTGGAACCAACAAGATCGATTTTTTAAATCGATATGTAGTACTGAATCGAATCGGTGAATCGATATTTCACCCTTGAAAATCGACATTCGATTTTTTTTGGTATAAACCATAAAACTATTTATAATTAATTAAATGTATCCGTATTATAAGAGTGCTGCCGTTTAAAGAATTAATTATTCAAAAACTCGCGAGATGGCTGTATGTTTAGATTTCTTCGCATCTCTTGAATAAAAAAAGTCACGTTTGTAGTCTTTGACTTTTTGTTTTTGTTTGTCTGTAATTTTGTATCATCTGTGACTGGACTGAGTTGCGTCATTCATGCCAGCCATAATTTATTTTTGGTATTTATTTCATTTGTTTATTGTTGATTGATTGAGTGATTCTCGTAAAGCGATATAAATACAAATTTTTGACGTGTTTGACGTGTTTGTTGCGGAATAATAACTAATTGAGACTAAGTAGGTAAGTAAAGCGCTTTATTTTGTTTTTTACTTTCGTGCTATTATTTTCAGTTTAATCTATTAGTTGTGAGTTGTGATCATTAAATCTAACCATGTATGTAATTCATTTACGTTTAGATCCGAATAATCAATATTGGGCATTGAAATAACTAATAAGTAAGTCTTCTACTATTACGTCCATTTATCTATATAACCTCAAATTGTTTATTTTGTTTACATAGAAAGTAATAGTAAAGCCCTGATTATCTTTTTAAAAATAAACTACCGAAATTACTTTAATCTTATTTTTATCAAATAAAATCGGTCTGCGGTCACCTACAATACATACATATTTGGTAGGTAAGAACGCCAGGTTAGGGATGGGTGGGCAATTCTTTCCGAAAAAGATCGATTTTTAAATCAAATCGAATTATAACCTGATAAACATATAAAGGTTTTTTTTTTACAAAAAAAAACTATTATTTCTATTTAATTGTTTTACTATTTAAATGTTTTACTAATCTTTCATATAAAGTCTTCTTTTAAATTGTTTAGGAATTGATGCTAATAGGATTTTGAATATTACTTAAAACTAGTAGGTAACTAATTACTAAAAATTTCGTTGTTTATCAAATTTAATGAGGAAAAATTGTATTTTTTCAGCATGTCGGGTAAAAGTGATATTTGGAATCATTTCATAAAAAAAGACTCAGGAGGCAAATGCAAATATTGTCACCAGGAAGTAAAAACTAAGGGAAACACAACAAACTTGCGTAATCATTTATTAAGACGTCATCCAACAATTCAGACCGTAAGTCTCAAAAAGAAGAGTGAAAGTGGTGGTGGTAATTGTGGTAATGCACGAAATGGTGATGGACAAGTGAGTGGAGTGGAGCCTGTATTTCTTATATCACATCCTTTGTTTTCCAATGTACTGAGTTTGAACAAAATAAAAATTAATGTTCAATAAATCAAAGTAATATATTTCTTATTTTAAGTTTTTGATGACATGGCTTTAGGTATCGTGCCAGTTCCAGATTCTCACAATGTTGATAATTCGGATACTGAAAGCGTGGCTTCTTCTTCTGTCTCTGTATCAGTCTTAAAACAGCCAACATTGACATCTTGCTTAACAAATATAAAATCATTTCGAGGTAAGACAAAAAACTGAAATATTTTTTTTAATAAATTTTCATGAAAGTGGAAAGAGGATCAAAGGAAGGAAGGAGGAAGGAGGTGGAGGTGGACAGGATCGAAAATTATAACTTTTTTTTTAAATTTTCAGATAATGGTGTTAAAAGTGGTCAACTAGCCAATGCAATAGTCTTCATGATAGCAAAGGATAGCTTGCCTCTAAATACTGTGGAAAAAACAGGATTTCAATATTTGATGAAAGTAGTGGCACCGCTATATAAAGTTCCAGCCAGAAAAACAATTACCCAAATGATTGATGATAAATATAACGTTCTTACAGCACAACTGAAATTAAAAATACAAGAAGTAGAAGCACTATCTTTGACTGCAGATGTTTGGACCGACACGCATAATAGTCAAAGCTACTTAGGCTTAACTGGTCATTGTATATATGAAAATAAATTAATGAGCATAATTTTCGGTGTAGCTGCTCTAACAGAACCACACAATGCTGACTACTTAGCACAAGTAATTATTAATATGACAGAAAAATGGGACATCACAAGTGACAAAGTGGTAGCGTTTATCACGGACAATGGCGCTAATATCGTTAAAGCAGTCACAAATGTTTATGGCAAAAATAAACACATGCCATGCTTTGCTCATACATTAAACCTAGTAGCATCAAAACCATTTGACAATAAGGATGGACTAGACGAAGCCAAGAATTTATTAACAGCTGTTAAAGATATTACTACATATTTTAAGCAAAATACAAATGCTGCTGACTCTTTAAAGAAAGCTCAGGATCACCAAACAAAGCCTTTGGGGCTTATTCAATCTGTGTGCACCAGATGGAATTCTATTTTTTATCCATTAGAACGATTTGTTGAGTTATCAGAAATAATTGCACCAATATTACTCAAGTATCCTAAAGCTCCAACAATGCTTACTGCACAGCAGTTAGAATTCATAAAAGATCTTATAAATATATTGAGACCATTTGTAGAATATTCAGGCGCACGGGTCCAGGGTTCCGAAGAATTAAATAAAAGACGAGCAGAGTCTTCAACCACTTATATTGTTGTTCACAAGCTTCCGATGATTGCTACAATACGACTGACATACGACTGACAAATTTTGCTTTTTTTTTTTTTTTTTTTTTTTTTTTTTTTTTCGGTTTGGCATCTCGCAGTTCAACCTAGGAGGTTGTGTACTGCTTAACCGGGCTTTCCTGTGGTTGCCTTAGAAGTTAAGGCCTCCAGCCAGGGCTTACAAAAATACTTAAAAACTAAGCGACTACACGCTAAGGGCACCCCCTGCGGGGTACGGGCCTCGGCTTAGGGCGTCGCTGGGAGAGGGCAGCAAAGGGACAGGCTGGATCGATCATTATTATTATTATTAACGGGGTATTTTAAAGCTACTGCTCAGCTCGCGGGCTGGCTCGAGCAAGGGACGGGAGGAATCGGACGGGGATTTCGCGACGGCCCTCGGCGGCGAGGGCGGAACGATGGCGGTCTGTGTTTGTGTACTGTACTGGTGCGCTTATTACTCTCCTGGCGGAGAGTAATGGCGTCGTCAGGGGCGGTTAAGGTATGTCTCGGTCTACGGATCCTACTGATGAGGGAGGGGGTGTATCGGGCGGCCGATACGATCAACGGGTTGGGATGGATTTCAGCAGCGTCAAAGAAACGCTTGGTGATGCGTTTCATGAACTGCTGGATCGTGGGAATGCGGAGGTCAAGGTGAAGGTTTTCATTGCGAACATAAAACGGGGCTCCGGTGGCCTTTCGCAAGAAACGGTTCTGAAGGGTCTGCATCCTATGGATATGGTGGGGCTTCGCGTGCGCGAAAACTGCGCACGCGTAAGTCATGATGGGACGAATGCACGCGGTGTAGAGGCGCAATTTGCACTTGAGTGACAATTTGCTACGCGGGTTAATCATGGAGTGGAGCCTACCGAGAGCGAAGGCGGCGCGAGAGCGCACCGTCCTTATGTGCTCTGCGAAAGTGAGGTGACTGTCGAGAATCACGCCTAGGTATTTAGCTCGCTTCTCCCAAGGGATCGGCTTGCCATACATGGTGATCTGACTGGGCGGGGGGGGGGGGGGGTCTAGAGCGCGGTTTAGAAAAGAGGACCGCTTGACTCTTGTCGGGGTTGACCTCGATTCTCCATTTCCGGAACCAAGCGCCTAGGGCGTTGGCGGAGGACTGGAGAGTGCGAGCGATAGCGTCGGGACTGAGGCCGGTGTAGTAGATGGCCGTGTCGTCGGCGAACAGGGCCAGCTGGGCTTTCCTACTCTTTGGAATATCGCTGGTGAACAGCGTGAAGATGAGGGGAGAAAGGACGGAGCCCTGGGGGACTCCTGCGCGAATGGGGTGGGGAGAGGACAGAGCTCCCTCGATGCGATAGCGGAAGGTGCGGTTCGACAGAAAGTCCCGTAAGATGAGCACGAGACGGTCGGTACAGCTTGGTACAGCTTGTATATTAAGCCGTTGTGCCACACTTTGTCGAAAGCTTTCGCTATGTCGAAGAAGAGCGCGCCCGTGAACAGGCCGCGCTGAAAACCTACACTAGTGTGTTCGACGATGCGATGGACTTGCTGGACGCAGTAGTGCTGGGTCCTGAAACCGAACTGTTCGTCGGGGATGAGGCTCTTTGCTTCGGCGTAATCTTTGAGTCGCTTATAAATAAGTCTCTCGTAGATCTTACCGAGGACATTGAGCAAACTGATGGGGCGGTAGCTCGAAGGCTCGGCCTTGGGCTTGCCCGGTTTAGGGATGCCGATGACGGTGGCCTCTTTCCACGATTGGGGAAAGATATTATTGCTCATGGCGCCATTGAAGATGGCGGTCATGAGAACAATGAGGGGGGCGGGGAGGAGTCGAAAAACCCTATTAGTGATACCGTCGGATCCGGGCGCTTTCCGGGGTTTGAGGTTCTTAATGATGTCGTGCACCTCGTCCGGAGTGACGGGGGGCAGAGGAGCATCGGGGTCCTCAACGGGCGGGAGGGAGGTCCTACGTTCGACTTCAGCGTCGACCTTGAGGAGGTGAGCTTGGTCTACAGGTTGGGAACTAGGGGAGCATTGAGCCTCTAGGCTATCGGCTAGAACCTCGGCTTTTTCGTCGTTATCGAAAGCGACGCTTTTGTCGGGGCGGATGAGAGGCGGCATACTGGCTTCATCCGTGGAGCGAAGCCTTCTCTGCAGCTGCCAGAAGGCTTGGTGAGTGGGTTCCAGTTCGCTCAGCGTCTTGTCCCAGCGGGCGGAACGCAGCTCAGCGATGCGGGCCGTTACAGCACGCTGTAACATGCGCATGTGGGCTTTGTTCGCGGCGCAAGGGAAAACGCTGTAGGCACGGACAGCCGCGTTCTTCTCGGTCACCAGGTCGCGCACATCGTCCGGAAGTTTCCAGCGATGATCGCTCATCGCCGGAACCTCCCGTGAACATTCGTTCAAGACGGATTGTACGTGACCAGTGAACGAGTCGATCGCGCCCGTCGTGTCCGCAACTGACACTATATGGTCTGGAATAGAGTCGAGGTGAGGCGACGTGGTGGACTTTAAGCTTTCGCTTACTTTCCTCCAGTCGGTTATAACCTGGGTCGGGGGGGGCCGGCTGGGGGCGGAAGGACCCGAGCGGGGGACTAGCTCCATGATTACGGGGCGGTGATCCGAGTCGAGCTCGTGAAGCGCCTCTATAGATTGCAAACGGAGGTTTACATTCTTGAGAAGCGCTATATCGAGTATATCGGGAGAGCAGGCGACGTCGTGCGGAAAGTGAGTAGGCGACATCGGAGCGATGACGTCAAAGTTCAGGGCGTCACAGAGGTTGAAAACGATTCTACCTCTAGGATTGGTCCTGTTACTGTTCCAAGCGGGATGCTTGGCGTTGAGATCGCCCGCTAATATCACGGAGTCACTCAGGCCAAGGAGAGCGGAGAGGTCGTTTCTAAGGAGCACGGGACAAATTTTGCCGTGAGGCGGCTATATTTATGTCTTTCCTACGTGGGTGCAAGTAGTGCCATGACAGATGAAATAACAAAAGGTGTTTGCACCAATCACGTCGCAGTATTTCTCCTATATAAGTCTACAGTGGTGGAAGTAGTGGGTAGGGCGCGTCATAGTCAATAAACGTTCCACCAATTACATATGCACATATTTGACATTAAATTTACTTATAATCTAGAATCATATATTTACCTTAATTCTAGATGTATCCTAAGTTACATTGATGCTAAAAATAACCTAGGACTAAAAGATAATCAAAACATATATCATTTTGATAGCGTAAAGGCTAATATTTACATAAAAATCAAGTATTGTAACGATTATAGATTTAATCTTCCTATTGTACATATTTAAAACTACAGAAAGCCCTCGTGCTCTCTTACACCATTAGAAGTAATAACTAAGGAAATATCTGGAGAAAACTATGTTACAGCCAGTAAAATTATACCAATCGTATCTTGTCTGACTGAAACATATAATACAATGGAAAATTCAACCGATATTGGTGCTAAAACACGAACATTAATAGTGGACGGCCTTAAAAAAAGATTTGGAATGGTCGAACAAGTTCATTTGTTAGCTGCTGCGACCATTTTAGATCCTAGATTAAAAAAAAAACATTTTACTGACCATGTCGCCTGTTCTCGAGCAATAAATAGAATAAACACTTTAATTTTAGATATTACGCGGCAACAACTTCCACAACATAATAGCGAAGAAGTCGACGCCATTGAAGAGACTGGTAATGATATTAAAAAAGGAATTTGGGATTTTCATAAGTTGCTTGTGAAAAAGCAACTCTCTTTATATACTGCACATGCACAGGAAAGTGAAGGCTTAAATGAAGAATTTAAACACTATTTATCGCAGGCAGTTGTGCACCTAAATTATGATCCTATACTCTACTGGCAAGAACAAAAAAACTCTATTTATCACCAAGTTCACTCAGTAGCCGGTATGTATATGAGTATCGTAGGATCATCTGTTTCTTGTGAGCGCCTTTTCTCAATTGCCGGAAACATCGCAACAGATGAGCGAAACCGCTTGGATCCCTGTAGACTTGATAGACTGTTGTTTTTAAAAAGTTTAGATATTAAGCATTGGGAACTATAAGCTACATTATCTATTAACTTTGTAAACGATTTTTCTTAACCATTTTCTTAACTCTGTAAAATTTCTAAATCTAGAAAATATATGTCTTATTCTATACTTTATCTGTTAGTTTGACATGGTAATGAAAATATTTTTTATTATCGAATTACCTGATTTTACTGATAAGAGATCGTTAAATTATAATATGTACCTTGTTTTTAATAAAATATTACATTATAAACGAAAACTTGAAAAAAAAGATCGATTTTTCGGAAATCGATCATCATCATCATTAGGTCACGATTCGAATCGATTTAAAAATCGATCTTTTTCGAAAAGAATCGCCATCCCTATTCTAGAGTAGTTACGTTTTTTTTTTTTTGAAAACCGCCTATCTAAAGCACAATATTGAGTTAGTTCAAGGGATATGATACCAGACGGCGACACTGTTTTATGTGGGTGACAAATATTCGCGTAATGAGGGCTCTACTATTTTATCTTTATTACTATACCTACTCTTTGCTCTATGGTCTCGCTTTCGGTCGCGGCAGTGTTACCAGATACACGGTAATTACCGTAGATGCACGGAATTTTTGACCTGAACACGGTCTACGGTAATGATCTATTACCGTGTCATTTTCTACGGTATTTTTGTATTTAAATTACCGTGTAAAAATAGTCGATTTTAAGAAACTTTCGTTAAATGGAACGTATATTCCAAAAAGCAGCCACAATGGTCGTCTCGTCTTTGACATCGGGGAATCCCTAAACATTTCAATAGCTTGTGAGCTCAGCTAAGGAACAAAAATGAAGAAAAGATATTTAAATTGCTTCCAATATTTATGTTAAATATTCTGTCCTTGCTCCACTCCAATACTGTATGGTCTATTCAGTCAAGTAAATAGCATCAAGACGAAAAAAAGAAATAGACTAATAACAAAGACCATAAAAGGAAACATTCTGGCCCAACAATTAATTTACCGTAATGGAAATTGTGTTGATTTTACACCATCAAAAGATATGTTAAATAAAATGAATTCATCAATTTATGAGCAACAAGTGGAACTTCTGGAAGACTGATTATTTCTAATAAAGCATACAAAAAAAACTTTTTATTTTGTTTTCCACTAACACGGTAATTCACACTGTATTTTTCTCAAAACACGGTAATTTTAGCCAGCTGACACGGTAGTTTACATTTTTTATCTGGTAACACAGGGTCGCGGCGTCTGTCGTCGTTGTTTGTTTTTGTTTGTTATTGTTTGTTCATACGGTACTGTTCTGTCTTGTTTGTTACCCTGTTGGATATTTTATGTGATCATTCTGCTGTGCCTATTATTATTGGGATTGTTTGTTTACGATTTAAATTCGGACGCTCATGATGTCAAGGTGCCTGAATTATAGTGTCGCGGTCACTTACTATAATGCGAAGACATAAGGGTTGGGTTTTGAAACGTGCTGCCTCGCTGGAGGAAATGTGACAATATTAGGGGTTTCTAGGGGTCTTACTGATACCGTCGCAACACTTTTTTTTCATAGGAAACGCAGTTTTAACCAAAAAATAAATAAAGAAAAAACCTAATTTTTAGGTTAGGAACGAACATATTTAGGCCAAAAATAAACATAATTACGTCAAACTAAACGCAATTTTGTCACTTTGACAGTTGAAATTACACAATTACGTGAAACTAAACGCAATTTTTACAGTTGACTGCTAAAATTGCGTTTAGTTTCACGTAATAAACTACCGGTATTAGTATATTATCTATGGTTGGCACTAAAGTACATCTATCCTACTTCTCTCTCATTCCGTTCTCATTTGTGGTTTCGTGAATGTGTCTCTCTGTTTTGTTGTATTTCGTGGCTTTTCTAACGACTTTGGCTTGCTCACTGGATTCCGACGATATTTGTTACGAATTTACCTTGGCACGCATAACGGACTTCGATTTATTGCACGAACGATTGAATACGGCTCTCAAAATGGACTCTGATGTACCCCACGATACCGGCGCTTCTACTGATGATAGGGCGGTTGCTACCTCGCCCGCGGCGACTGAAGCTGTTCCTGGTTCTTCTACAGAAGAACCATCTACTTCAACGGGTCGCCGTCGCCGCTCTGACGACAATGCCAACGAGCCTTCCAAAGTTAGGACATTACTCTCTGCCGAGATAATTTCACATTGGAATTTGTTCCGAATGGCACGGGTATTGGGAACTAGACAGCAGTGTGTCGCGTTCGCAGAAGAAAACGGTCTCGTGGCTTCAGAAAAAATGTGCAAGACACATAGAGTGCCAATGAAAATAACATTATCCACAAACAATAATGTAGGGTCATGGGTTTGCCATAAAGGAAAGTGCAAAACAATATCTAGAGTATCAAGAACGAAAGGAACCTTTTTTGAAAATATTAAAATAGATATTAGATTAGTATTTTATTTAATATATGCATATGCCCATAATTGGAGCTATGAACAAACAATACATGAAACCCCTTTAAAAGAAGAGTCCCAAACCTGCATGTCACGGGCCACAGTAGCAGACTGGTTTAATTACTGCAGAGAAGTTATAGTATTATACTATTTAGAGCACCAGAAGAACTCAGGCAAAATTGGAGGAGTCGGCAAGATTGTTCAGATCGATGAATCAAAATTTGGGAAAAGGAAGTACAATAAAGGTAAATATAATAGATTATTTTTAATTAAATACACAGACAGGACTTGGCCTCAGAACCGACACAGGGCACCCCGACCCCACGTGGTCTTGTGGTCCCTACCCCTAGAGAGTTTTTTATAATTGCGGGAGCCAGAAGCTCGAGGGAGCTCCTGAGTGGAGCAACCTCCGTAGCGATGCGAAGGTGGAGTGTGGCTTAGCGACACTCAGGGGTGAGCGAGAGTGTCTGGCGGGAGCGCGTCCGGAATCCGACTCAGACCAACTTGACCGGATTAGGTTAGGTCAAAAATGTTAAATCTATATTTAGTTATTTTTTTTATTTGTTTTAGGGCGACATATTGAGGGTCACTGGGTTTTAGGGATGATTGAAGATGGATCGGAAGACTTGAGATTGGAGGTGCCCTGATAATATCCGTAGTGCTGAGGTTTTGGTGCCTCTGATTCAAAAACATGTTGAAGTGGGCACCACAATTCATACAGATTACTGGCGGGCATACGATTGCCTCGCAGAGCACGGGTATACTCACAAAAAAGTTAACCATTCCGATCCAGACAACCCTTTTGTGGCTGAAGATGGGACTCATACCCAACGGATTGAGTCTCAGTGGAGAGCTGTAAAAAGATTTTTTAGGAAGGAAAACTATAACAACCCTAAAGATTTTGCCAACTTTATTGTTGAGTATTTATGGCGAAGGGATATTTATAAATGTAAAAAAGATGCCTTCTTAGATTTAATTGAGGGAATCAAGTTTGTCTATAAAATTGATTAAAATTTGTTATTAAAACTTTTTTTTTCCCCATACGTCTCATATAAAAAAAGTCAATAAAAAAACATAAAACACATAAATATACATTTCTGGCAAGCGGAAAGGGGGGGTGCGAGGTCCCCCTTTCCTTCTCCTACTCTTTCTCTCCCCTGAACCCCCAAAATGTACATTTGCCATGACAAAATTATTGCATCTAAAAAAAATCATAAAAAAAACTATACATTTCCGGTTAGCGGTAGGGGGGGGATGGGACCCCCATCCCCCCCCCCCCGGCGCCCGGAGCCCTATCGGGTAAGCACGCTGCAAAACTTTAACCAGTATGTATAATACCCTATAGTAATTTCATTTTTTACCACCTTTTCTTGCTGTTCGCGACGGCACGTCACCATATAGTGATAGTTTTATAGTGAATAGAACAATATAGACTCATATAGACTTATAGTTAAAATCAGTGTAACGTTTCAGAGTAAATAGTACAATGTAACTTCATAGTAGGAGTCGTTCCCACGCTCCACAGTGTAATGCGTTTAAATAGGCAACCTATAGTGCTTAAATAGTGTCTAGATTTAAGTTTGTGTGTAAAACCGTAAGTACAGCGCTCTTTGTATCATCTATTAAGTGGGTATTTCGTAATATATAGTTTTGCTCATAGTGCGTCCAGGTACCCTAGATTGAGACCTAGCCCTGGACCTAACTTTCATAGTCATAGTGTTTCAGTAGCCCACTTGGTAGACGTTGCAAGGCGCGCGTACATAGTTTGTTGTTTTAAATAAATGATTATTTTTTCGTGGTTTCATTTATAGAGGTGTGACACACTCAAATAGAAGGATAGGTCGAATGTAAGCCCTAGGTCATGTAATAGTATAGTCAGGCTACCTAAAGCCACTTGTAACTAGGGTCCTACTATAGTGTTTCCTGAAACAGTAACCCGTAAAGTAGAATAATAGTCCCATTTTCATAGAATATTTTGCTTTACACCTGCTATAGATTTTCAGTTTTATAGATGCAATCGGGGTTACAGTTTCAGGAGACGAACGCTTTCAGGAGGATTCTAATGATAGGTCACACACCATAGTTTTATAGTATTTTAATAGAGAAAACACACAATTTACACACAAAACTTGTAAAAATATTTATAAATAAAGCAACTAATTAGCAAGCGGTCTGCGGTTCTCGTTACGGTAAAGTTTCGCGGTACTTAGGCGCACGCGCCGAAATCGCGAATTCGTAGTCATTGGCACGGAACTTTTAAAGCGCCCTCTATCGCACTAATGTACTCCTGAAGGATTACGCAGACCGCTTCCTGAAACGTTATGAAGACTTATTAGCCGAATGACTTTAATTTCAACATAGAAACCTCTTCCCTTACACAGCGCCTGGCGCACTTCGAACACTCAGAAACTTCAACACTTCAAGGAAATCACTCCGGAACCTATAGGTGTAGGACGTCAGCGCCGTCTGGAAGTATTCGTAACCCATAGTATCCAGCGATCACGCCCGTCCGGCACATAAGTTGGTCCATTCGAGCCGGATATCGGACCCGGTCGACAGCACATAAGTTGGTCCATTCGAGCCGGATATCGGACCCGGTCGACAGCACATAAGTTGGTCCTGTCGAGCCGGATATTTCTTTGAAGATCGCAACTGAAGTCTGACATCAAGATGCCGATTACAAGATCGCAAGGCAAGACACCTGAAGCATGGACAGTGGAAGTGGGACATAGTGCTACAGCCATACGACATCAGCTACCTCCGCGTTCACCGTCCACCACCGAAGGCATCGAACGACCGCCGGCCCCCCCAACCCCGCGGGGGGGTGAAGACTCACCTGCGCCTACACAATCCGAAGGGACAGAGCGAACAGAACCAGTAGCTTCCAAACCCAGGAAGGGTACCAGAATAGAAGAGGGAAATTCAGACAGAACACTGAAACCTACAGATAGAAGCCGACCCATGCCAATGACTACCCGGGGTGACGCCCGTATCGAACATAGCCGACCGCCGTCTACGCACAAGACGACACGGTCACAACATAGGAATATTTTGAAGGCGCGTGAAGACGTCCTCAAAATTAAATTGGAACTTGCTCAAGTTGCACTTCAGAGGGCCGAACAAGAATCGGACGATGATTATTTAGAAGACCGAAACTCCAATGAAGAGTACGTGCGCTCCTGGCTCGAAGAGGCACCGGAACCCGAGCCGCTGAACGAGGACAACGCCACCGTGGGGGATATAGTAAATAGAAACATAGTAAATAGAACCCGTATAGCCGACCCCCCGGCGGACATCGAAAATATAGTGGACCTCGAACCGCAAGTACCTTCTACTTCTAAAGTGAATACAGTGAATCAAGTGAACAACAACTTAGCAAGAAACATAGAAGATCCCAAAGGGGAAGATACGCTCCGACCGTTTATAACGGAGCTCACGTCCGCAATAGCGTCGCTGGCCGACAGAAAAACAGATCAATGGACGTTTCGTCATCCATCGGCATCGAAAGTCATCATGACACTGCCGAACTTCAGTGGGGCCCACACAGAATGGCTATCGTTTCGCGCCATTTATGAAACAACTCGAACATACTTCAACGACGTCGAGAATACAGCGAGACTCAGAAGAAGCCTGCATGGACGAGCGCTCGAGACAGTTAGCTCCGAACTCATCGGCCACGCAAAACCTGACGACATCATGAGGGAACTCGAGCTACAATTCGGCCGTCCAGACTCCATCGCTCAAGCCGAGACTGAGCGACTGCGAGGATTACATCGCTGCACCGAGGCCCCGAAAGATATCTGCATGTTTGCAAGCCGAGTCAGAAGCGGAGTCGTCACTTTGCGTGCGTTGAAGAAAGAACATTACCTAATCAACGCCGAGCTAATACGCACGCTCACCGAGAAGCTACCCAACTCTCTGCGTGCACAGTGGTACCGAACATACACCGAGAAGTACCAGTCGCTGCCAGACCTCACACTCTTCAGCGAGTTCATAACTGAACAAGCTCGCTTCTGCAGCGCCTTCGCTCCGCCTGAGAACATCGACGCCGCTAACGCATCATCGTCCAGACGTGTCACACACAGAACTCACACAACCACTGAGAAACCGGCCAACAAATGCCGTGTTTGTGAGAAGGAGGGTCACTACACGTCTGACTGCAAGAAGTTCAAAGAAGCGTCTAGCGACAAGAAGTGGGAGCTCGCAAAGAAACATAGTCTCTGCTTTCGCTGTCTGAGATTTCGTCGTAATGGTCACACATGTAAACGAAGAAAGTGTGACGTCAAAGGGTGTATAGCCACGCACCATCGGCTTCTACACCACGATAAGAAGCCTGCCGCAGAGGAAGTCAAGAAGCCTGATGCCCCTACACAGAAGGCAGAGGCACAAGAAACAGTAGCCAGTTCACGGTCATCATCCAGTCAAGCCTTTTTGAAAATAGTACCCGTACGGGTGATCGGACCGGCGGGAGAGACTTCCACTTACGCACTCCTAGACGACGGGTCAACCGTGTCACTTATAGACGAGGACATAGCGAAGCAAGTCGGCGCAGAAGGCCATATCGACCCGCTGAAGATCGGAGCGATCGGGAACACGACTATAAACACACCGTGTTCCCGAAGAATCACAGTCACGCTCGCAAGCCAGCTGAAGAACAGGGTGCCGTTCAGAGCGCGCACCATACCAAAGCTTCACATCGCGCCGCAGTCAGTCACTCACGATGACGTCACACACTGTCATCACCTAGACGACCTCAGACAACAGCTGATTTATGACGCCGGCGCACCGAAGATTATAATCGGCCAAGATAACTGGCACCTATTGCTCGCCACCGAAGTCCGCAGAGGTCCGAAGCATCAGCCTGTGGCCTCACTCACACCACTAGGCTGGACTCTGCACGGCGCGCATACAAGATCGATAGGCCAGAAGGTGCACTACGTCAACGGGCTCACGGCGGCGAACAATAGTCTCGACGAGCAGCTGCGTGAATTTTTCGCACTCGAATCATTGATCGTCAACACACGACGACCAGACTCTGACCCAGAGAAGAAGGTCAAAGATATTTTGAAACGTCACATTAGAGAATTAGAAGATGGCCATATAGAAACAGCTCTGCTATGGAAGCAAGAAACCATAGAGATGCCTGATAGCTACGGGACAGCCATGAAGAGGCTCGTCTCCATAGAAAAGAAGCTGGATAGCAAACCCACGCTTCGAAATAGATGTATCGACTCCCTCGCCGAAAAAGGGAGCTCGAATAACTCCATAGAATCGACGGAGTTCATAGACAGTGATAGTTACGGGACAGCCATGAAGAGGCTCGTCTCCATAGAAAAGAAGCTGGATAGCGAACCTACGCTTCGAAATAGATATATCGACTCCCTCGCCGAAAAAGGGAGCTCGAATAACTCCATAGAATCGACGGAGTTCATAGAAAATATAGAACCGATAGACTCACTCGTGAAGGAAGGGAACGTGAAACAAGCCTCTATAGAATCGACGGGGGCCATAGTAACCATAGAACCGTCACAAAACCCTCCTACACGGATATCGAAGAAACCAACAATAATAGAAGCTGAGTTTCCGAGAAACGCAGCTAGCCTGCAAAATAGTAAACAGATTGATAAGGATAGGCGACTGCGTCCGCTGCAAATAGAGGTCATTGATGACGTCATAAGGCTAAGGAGCCGCATAGAAGCAACCTACGAAGTATGTAATGACGTCAAACGACCACCGATACTACACGGCGATCATTACATAACGCAGTTGTACATAGACTGGACACATCGAAGTCTACAGCACAGTGGTACGGAACTCACAATAAACGAGGTGCGACAACATTACTGGGTCATCAAGCTGCGACCCACTGTGAAGATGGTAATAGCACGCTGCCTACAGTGTCGCATCCGTAAGGCACAACCACCCGTGCCTGCGACCGGCGACCACCCGAGAACGCGCCTAGCACATCATCAGAGGCCGTTCACCTACACAGGGCTCGACTACTTCGGCCCACTGTCCGCCACCGTCGGTCGTCAGCACCAGAAGAGGTACGTGGCGCTGTTTACGTGCCTCACAACACGAGCCGTCCACCTGGAGATAGCTGCCAGCCTCAGCGCAGACTCAGCTATATTAGCGCTGCGTCGATTCGCTGCGCGCAGAGGCTGCCCCGCTGAGATACACTCCGACAACGGCACCAACATGCACGGTGCCGACAAGGAGCTCCGAGACGCCTTCAGAGAGGAAGCCAGTCGTCGAGGCGTCGTGTGGCGCTTTATAACGCCGTCCGCGCCCTTCATGGGGGGCGCCTGGGAGCGCCTAGTCCGCTGCGTCAAGTCCGCGCTGTACACTGTACTCACAGAAAAACACCCGCAAGAAGAAGTGTTGTCCACACTGTTGTGTGAGGCAGAGTACACAGTAAACAGCCGGCCGTTGACCCACGTATCCGTCGACAGCGAAGACGACGAGTCCATAACGCCGAATCACTTCTTACTCGGTGGTTCTGCGCGATTACCATCACCCGGCGTGTTCACCGAGGAAGACGTCGACAGCAAGAAGCTCTGGCGACGCTCACAAGCACTCGCCGATATGTTCTGGCGTCGCTGGGTGCGCGAGTACCTGCCGGAACTCCAAAACCGGCGGGAGCCGCACGGACGCGGGCCCGGCATACAGGTCGGCGACCCCGTCCTCATCGCAGACGGTCAGCTGCCACGCA
This sequence comes from Caradrina clavipalpis, assembly GCA_932526535.1. NCBI lineage: Eukaryota > Metazoa > Arthropoda > Insecta > Lepidoptera > Noctuidae > Caradrina > Caradrina clavipalpis. Next base: position 3,635,977 of record OW052115.1, read on the forward strand.
ACACGTGGCCGCGCGGCCGCATAGTCGCCGTGTTCCCCGGCGCCGACGGCGCAGTCCGGACCGCTGAGGTGCGCACAGCCGGCGGCACCTTGAAGCGTCCGGTGAAGAAACTCGTTCCACTGCCTCAGTGAACGAAATCCAGGAGTCGAGGCGGCGGGCACCGCCGCGGCGAGGCCGCTACACCGGCCGTCGCTCACCGGGGTGATGCAGCGCCGCTCCGACATCGAGGCGACATCGAGTCGTCACTGCACTGCACGGCGGGAGAGATGTTCGCGACGGCACGTCACCATATAGTGATAGTTTTATAGTGAATAGAACAATATAGACTCATATAGACTTATAGTTAAAATCAGTGTAACGTTTCAGAGTAAATAGTACAATGTAACTTCATAGTAGGAGTCGTTCCCACGCTCCACAGTGTAATGCGTTTAAATAGGCAACCTATAGTGCTTAAATAGTGTCTAGATTCAAGTTTGTGTGTAAAACCGTAAGTACAGCGCTCTTTGTATCATCTATTAAGTGGGTATTTCGTAATATATAGTTTTGCTCATAGTGCGTCCAGGTACCCTAGATTGAGACCTAGCCCTGGACCTAACTTTCATAGTCATAGTGTTTCAGTAGCCCACTTGGTAGACGTTGCAAGGCGCGCGTACATAGTTTGTTGTTTTAAATAAATGATTATTTTTTCGTGGTTTCATTTATAGAGGTGTGACACACTCAAATAGAAGGATAGGTCGAATGTAAGCCCTAGGTCATGTAATAGTATAGTCAGGCTACCTAAAGCCACTTGTAACTAGGGTCCTACTATAGTGTTTCCTGAAACAGTAACCCGTAAAGTAGAATAATAGTCCCATTTTCATAGAATATTTTGCTTTACACCTGCTATAGATTTTCAGTTTTATAGATGCAATCGGGGTTACAGTTTCAGGAGACGAACGCTTTCAGGAGGATTCTAATGATAGGTCACACACCATAGTTTTATAGTATTTTAATAGAGAAAACACACAATTTACACACAAAACTTGTAAAAATATTTATAAATAAAGCAACTAATTAGCAAGCGGTCTGCGGTTCTCGTTACGGTAAAGTTTCGCGGTACTTAGGCGCACGCGCCGAAATCGCGAATTCGTAGTCATTGGCACGGAACTTTTAAAGCGCCCTCTATCGCACTAATGTACTCCTGAAGGATTACGCAGACCGCTTCCTGAAACGTTATGAAGACTTATTAGCCGAATGACTTTAATTTCAACATAGAAACCTCTTCCCTTACACAGCGCCTGGCGCACTTCGAACACTCAGAAACTTCAACACTTCAAGGAAATCACTCCGGAACCTATAGGTGTAGGACGTCCGCGCCGTCTGGAAGTATTCGTAACCCATAGTATCCAGCGATCACGCCCGTCCGGCACACTTGCCATTTCAAACAGTTGAATACCATAATTCGCCCGCTCCTAAGACCCGAAAGAGTGTTAGCACAGTTTAAAAATCTCGTATTACTTTACTGAGAACATTTATCATGTTTTTCAGCATCCTTCAGATATATGCTTGGGAGAAGGTACTCGCAGCAGAGTACTGGGCTAACCAATGATGTGTTTTGTTTGTGGATGCGCTGTTATTGCACTGCATTACTCAGTGCAACACCACACTCTTGAAGAAAACAGTCCATTAATCGATATGTTCTTCTCATGGAATGCCCCCCATCAGGTTAGTGTGAGCTGTTGAACTTATATTCTGCCCTGGCTGCTGTCAATTGTCATTTAATGTTCCTATGATGAAGCAAATTCTTCTGGTAGGCCGCTGGCTTGATTGCCATCCAATAACATATTTGAGCATACAAATTGATGGCCCTCCCCTATTCCTAGCTGCCTCATTAAATACCTTACATTATTTTATTACCTTACTCATCATCATTATCATCATCATATCAGCCGCAGGACATCCACTGCTGGACATAGGCCTCCCCCATCGATTTCCAAAAAGGTCGGTTGGAAGCGGCCTGCATCCAGCATCTTCCTGCGGTCTTAATTAGGCTGTCCGTCCACCTTGCTCTATTACCTTACTACTGGGAGTTAAAATAAATATAGCAAATACTACAGTGTTTATTAATGTATATCATGTTTTTAAGACAACTTATTATATTTTAAACAAAATGATTGCAAATGACTGAACCATTCAATTTTGTTGATGCTTACACCCCCCGCTATCTTTTTTTTGACATAGTGTGGTAATCCTCCAACTATCAAGTTACTGAATTTGATTAAAAGTCTAAATAAAGAGATAATTCTTTGATTAAAATACAATATAATTTTTACAGAGATGGTGAAAGACAAGGGGTCTGGAGGAATGGTTCCCTGTAAACAAAGATTACAGGACACAAGACAATTGCCAGAAGTCAAAGAATTCATTACATATTGAAGCTGAGGCTGTTCAAGAGATTGGCTCAATTTGTTCTATGTACCAAGAAGCGCAGCCCAGAATGATGAATTTATCAGCGTTTTGATAAATGAATGCAGAAAATAATCAACAGTCAGGAGTTATTCAACATGTTGGTGTCAGTCGTTTCCAAAAAGGATTTAAGTAGTTTTGATTTATAGCTAGCTAATATATCGCGGGTCTCAAACCATAGGGGCGTACATGCAAAAATGCGATTTTTCGTTTTTAATGCCATTGGATTCTACTATATGCAATACATAACCTAAATTTTTCTTCTAATTTAATATTAATTACTTTTTGTATAAATTGCAAAATATCGTTTGCCGTAAGATAGACAGTCTATAATTATTTTCAAGCCATAGAGCCGTATATTGGACGTAAGAGCAATATTATTGCTTATTTAGTCAGTTTTGAAGTGCCATATAGACGTATGCACGTACGACTTTAAATTTTATTATAAACCAAGGAAAACGTGTCGGGCCATAGAGACGTATGTTCATACGACCGTCAATATCAACACTATCCTGGGGATATTTAGTACCTAATCACTGCAGATTTCTTCAATACGCGGACGTATAGTCATGTCAACAACACCCAACACAGTCGTTCTGCAGAGAGCTATCATAGCGAGTAGATTGTAATTTTATATATATTTATTTATAAATCATGAAGCGAAGACACAATATCCTACGTTTAGTACTTTGGCGCATTAGAAATCCTCATGGATTTTCATCATGGGGGTGACGGAGGGGCAATCCCGAACTTATACAATCTTATATATTGCAAATTTGACAGATTTTAATTATTTTAATGAAAAATTGCATAAATGAGGCCAAGATTGTTCACTAAATACATAGGAAAAGTAAGAAAGACTTAAGTATCTACAGCGTGTATCAGATAGGTGGGCTTTCTGATACACGCTTAGTGGTTTTTAACTTTTGCAATGTTTCCTCTGCTCTAATTTTCGGATATCTTTTTTGTTTTTTATTGTTTTAGAGAATTTATTCTCCTTGGCTTTTATTATGACTATTTTTTTATTATTAAATAATTCGATATTATTATTTCTAAAGATTTCATTGCTGTAAAAGCCTTTTTTTATAGATGGGAAATCATCAAATAACTTCCCCCGCCCTGGGCGGGACGGGAGGGAGTGTCAGACTTTTACTGAGTAAAACCCATCTATGTTCCTTCATGTGCCCTTTGCGTTTCGGGGGCGCGGTATCTCTTTCGAAGAACCCGCAGCCCCGACAGGCATCGGCCCTTAGTGGCCCCTTCCAAGATGCTGTCATCTCTTTGAGGCGCGCGTGGAACACGGTTTGTCGTTAGTTAACGTACGGACGGTGAGCTACCCAATGCTCACCGTCCACAGACCCGCGTCTACGGTGGCCGGGAGTCGTCTCGTGGCTCCCGACGCCCGGAGCGTCTCCCGCGGCGGCTGCTGGGACGGGGGACTCTTCTCTCCTTCTCCTGTCCCGCCGCCTCCTTCCCCAGCATTACAGCTTCGCAGAAGGAGGCGACTGCTTCCCATTTCCTCTCGCTCCGGACCATGGCCTGAACCAGAACCGGACACGAGAGTTCGCCGCCGCCTATGGCCGCCACGAGGGCTCGGCGGTGCTCCGCCCAAGCGGGGCAAACCGCCAAGGTATGCTCGCTATGGCGATCCTCGCAATGGTGACACACGGGCGTTTCCTCCCGCCCGATGAGGTGCAGGAACCTCCCGAAGCTTCCGTGTCCGGTGAGGACCTGCGTCAGGCGGTAGGTGAGGGCGCCGTGGCGCCGCTCTAACCAATCCTCAAAGAGAGGACTTACCGCCTCAATCAAGACGAGCCCTGCACGAGGTTGCGACAGTCGGTCTCTCCATGTCGCCATGAGATCGAGCCGGAGGTCAGTCCGCTGATCGGCAATTTGCCGCGGCAGCGGATTTTCCCCCCGGCCCAGTGCCTCCGCGCGCCACTCGTGTAGGCGCGCGAGGACCAGCGCCTCCAGATCCCACGTCGGCAATCCGGCAAGGAGGCTCGCTGCCTCGTCGGCGGTCGTGCGGTACCCCCGGATGACCCTTATGGCGATCACCCGTTGGGATGCGTTCAGGTAATGGGCGGCAAGCCGCCTCAAGCCCTGCGCCCACACCGGGGCCCCGTAAAGGGCCATCGACCGCAAGAACCCGCGTAGAGCCTCCGGCAGGAGGCGTTTGAACCCCTCAGGTTGGGCAAGAGCCGCTTGAAAGCGGCCCCAGCCCGTGCCAACTTTGGAGCCAAACGTCGGAAGTGCTTCACGAAGTTCCACCGGCTGTCGAGAACGAGTCCCAGGTACTTCATCGTCGACCCGACGCCGATGTGAACCCCTCCTACCGTGATTTGGGATCCTGACGGTGGCGCGTTCCGAGGCCCATGAAAACACAGGACCTCGGACTTGTGCAAGGCCACCTCGAGACCCAATTGCCGGATTCTCTCAAGATGTAAAAGCCTAAGAGTTTTATTTTAAGAAATTTTAATGTTTAGACGTTTTTTTATAAGATTTCATTTACATTTGGTTTCTTTGGGATGTGCCTGATCGCAATTTTAAATGTTTATGGTTTTAAGTAATATAAAATAATAATTTTCGGATTTATGTTTTTTTTTTTTTTATTTATTCTTATTTTTATTTTCACACAAACATTGTGTAATTACTATTATTTGTTTTTTTTTCTAGATTGTAGAACAAGACTGGTTTATACTTCTACTCTGAATTCAAATATCTCTTAATATTAATGACAAGCCAGAAAGGCGTATGAATTTTTAAAATCACATAAATAACGGTAATTTTGATGGGTTCTCATTCCTAAATTGCAATACTTTAAGTTACCAACTAGGTAAAAATTTATATTTGTATAAATATTAATAATTTAACGACACGAGTTTTACGTCCATAACGTCCATGCATTTTTGGGAGAATTTTGACGGAGTTTTACCGTATACTCGTTATGCCAAATAGACGTATCAACCAAAAACCAGTGTTATAGCGGTAATACCTTAAAATCAAGCATCTCATAATAATCGTAGTGTAAATATATAGCTACATGCAGAAACACAATAACCTAGGTCAATCACAAGAAAAGTTATTAAGTTTTTTGTCTCTCCTGAAAAGTAGGTGTTTGGTGGATACGCCCCTATGGTTTGAGACCCGCGATATAATTCTTCAAAGATTTTGTTAATATTTATTGAAAATATGATTTTTTTACCTCAATTTTAGTAGCCTTTACAATAATTAATTTATGACCTTGCCACAATGATTATTTTATTATCCATATATCTAAAAAAATGTTGGCTGGTTTTGCTTAAATTTTTTTCTTAATATAATGTACTAGCGACCGCCCTGGCTTCGCACGGGTGCAATGCTAATACGAATGATAATGCGATACTAAATACACTACAGAAAAATGTGAACGTTGTATACAAAAACATAGCGGCCCGCTCCGGCTTCGCACGGGTATAAAATATATAGCCGACCGGCAGCGACGCAATCGCTAGGTCCCGCAAATTTTAAATCTGTATCTTCGAAAATATTCATTTAAATCATATATGCTGTAAAAGGCCATATAGATCTATATTAAATCAACAATGTATTTAAGGTATTTAATTGGATAAGGATTAATGCTGTATTGGTTAAAATCGCTTCGAAAATTAGCCATTATTTATCGTAAAAAGTAAATGACAAAAAAATGTTATTGCGGGATATCCATAAGGGATAGACATATACCATCGCGGAGTTTTCTGTAGACCTTTTCAATTTGTACAATACTTAGTATATTATTTTGATAAATCTCGTAGGGTTCAGGTAAGCGGAAAAAATTTACGACATCACATTAGAAACCTCAAAAATAACAGTATTTCTCCACTATTTAACGGATGTTATTATACATAAAAACCTTCCTCTTCAATAACTTTATCTATTAAAAAAAACCGCATCAAAATCCGTTGCGTAGTTTTAAAGATTTATGCATAGGGGAGACTGGGTACGGTTGAAACGGTGGACGGTTGAAACAAAGCGAATATCTCGGGCACCGTGCGGGATACGGGGAGGGGTGCAAGGAGGGAAAGGAGCGGGTGACAAGTCGAAACTTGAATTTTAGTGTTATTCGCGATTTCGCGCGCTGTGCTTGTGTGTAGGAGGCCCCATTGTGTTTTGTAAAGGAAAACTAAGTATTTTTTGTTCGTTTATTTTTGCAATTATTATGGTTCTATTAAAGTTAGAGTATTGAGAGTTTGGTATCGTTTTAACTGAAGTTTGTAGAATATGGCTTTATGACTAGTTTTTATTCAAATTTATTATCTATCTTACCGTGAACTGTTTTATACCTAAAAGGGAGTTGGGGACAATTGAAACATTTTTTGTGGGTACGATTGAAACAGTTTATTTATTTCATTTTCTTGTTTCTTAGATGCCAAGGGTACGCCAAAGGAAATCTACACGAGGTCAGGCCGACTTATCAGCCTATAAACAAGCCTATGAAGATGTTAAAGCCGGATCTTCGTTTCTTAACGAAGATCCGGCTTGGGAACAGTGGTTTAGTCCATTTTTTTCTGCGGCTGTTCTTACAGCCGCAGAAAAAAATGGACTAAACCACTGTTCCCTGTTGAGGTACGTACGTAAACGAGATGCCACTGGTGGCGATGAAAATCAAGAAATGGGATATAAGGCTCACAATCGAGTGTTTAACCAAGAACAGGAGCGTGAGCTATCTAAATATTAAATTAGATGTGCAGACATATATATTTTAAATTATAAGTAACGTGAAAGATCTGAATATTAATACTTGTGTTGTTCAACCGTGTCAATACGTTTTGTAAAAACTTATTAGACTACGAATAAAACATGTTGATTTATCATATTTTGTATTATTTACATGTGTTTCAATTGACCCCAATCACTGTTTCAACCGACCCTGACATTGGGACGGTTGAAACAAATTATATATTTTTTTAAATTTGATTTTACACATAAAATACAGTACAGTAATCTCAAATAATATTGCCCATTAGTAGAAAGATACATGGTCGTTTATTTAATATATTTCAGTCATCATCAATACCTTCAACAGTGGTCATAAATAGCTCGGTTTCAGGACCATTCTTGGATAGTAATAATGTTGAATCCACAGTATATCAATCTAATGACCTACATGGCGATATATTGGAATTGGCTGTAAACTCATTAACAAATGACTAGAACTGGTTCTATACGTTCATTACGACTGACGTGTTTTTTAATAATATTATGCTTAATAAATACATAAATCCCATATTAGGGTTTTTATTTCTTACCTGTATTCTGTACCTTGAGTGCTTTGTAAATCGCATCACATACTTCAGGAATCATTTTTGATATGCTAGCTTTTGATGTTCTGAACATATGCGCTAAAGTACGCAAACTGGTTCCATTAGCAAGCATATACAATACAATTTGTAATTTCAATTTTGCTGGTAAGGCACATCTCATGAACGTATCCAACCTCTGAACCGTCGGCGTAATTTTATCTAATAAAAAAAGAAATCAGGGCTCACTCAATCGTAAAGCATATCTTATTCAACTGTGTCTTCTACAGACAATTCCATAAGAAGGTTACTGCTAGTACCACGTTCTTTTCTTCTAGCAATCCACTTTCTTTCCCATATGCGTTTGGGTCTATTTATTTCTATTAATATTTCTTTTTCAATGTGTTGTGCAAGTATTGATACTATTTCTCTTATTATAGCACGTAAATCATCCATTTTCTGGATTAAAACAACGCGAAACGCGAGTCTTCTCGGCAACTTATCACTACTCACTTCGCCCGTTAGGACGCTACTTACAACTTACTACTTATTACTTAACTGTCTGAGTTCTTAACTCGCTACTGTTATTATTGAAGTGTAAATCGGGCTTAAAGGAGAATGCTTCCCATCCCACATCATTTTAAGAGCCTGTAAGCCGTCAAAAGTTACATGAATCCCACAATATGTAAATTATTATACGAACAAACAATGTGTCTTTGCCCTAATGTCAAAGTTGAAACGGAACGTAACAGAATTTTTTATTATTGGTTAGTGGTGTCATCTACCCTATTGTAGAAAATACAAACATATATGCAAATGAAAAAAGATCACATGGATGGCAAGATGTCACAAAGGAAGAGATCTCTGCATATTTAGGTATGATGATACTGATGTCAATCAATCCAATTTCTGATGGCCAGCTATATTGGTCCACAGATGTGTTTTATAAAAACCCAATTATTACTGGTGCCATGACCCTAAAACGGTTCAAAAAAATAACAAAAAAATTTTATATATCTGATATAAGAACAGAACTACCAAAAACATCCCCCAACTATGACAAACTGTGTAAAATACAACCACTCATTCAAAAACTATCAGACTTTTGCTGAAGCTTGCACATCATCTCAAACACAGTTCATAGATGAATCTATGATCAAATTCAAAGGTAAGAGTACCATGAAGCAATATAATGTCCAAAAATCCAATAAAAAGGGGGTACAAGTGTTGGGCCAGGTGCGACTCCAAAAGCGGCTATCTGTTCCAGTTCCAATTTTACACAGGTAAAGTTGGTAATACATCCGAAGAAAACTTAGGTTACCGGATGGTATTAGATCTTGCAGATGATGTGCCAGAAAATACTCTCTTGGTATTTGCCAATTTTTGAACTTGAAGATCCGAAGAACTGAACGCTCAAGAACTGAGCCCCCTGAAGTAAGGCGGGACCCTACAACTATTGAAGTGCCTTTCAACGTTATCGAGCTTTCATTTGACCTCCAACTGTAGGCATCTCCCACAGTGTGTATCTTGAAACTCTGCACATTTTAGAGAAAATGTTTTTAATTCCAAGTAGAGATGGCTAATGTGGTTCAGCCGCGCAGGAAAATATGGTAAAAACAAAAAAAATCGGTGTTTTATTAATTCCCGATATATGCCCAATTGTATTGGATTGAATACTGTTCTTCATGTAAAATAGTATTCATTAACGGAATTAAAGAAGGAATGTCAATGATTGAGCACATTTTTATTTAACAAATAATAACATTGAAATATTTTGACATGTGAAAATAAGAATACAAGAATTAACTGCATAATTTTGTGGGTATTTTGGTGGGCTTTTTCGTGGGTACGTGTAAAAAAGACAGACGTGTTCTAATGTTGAATTTATATTTAAAATTGAAATTCACAGTTTTTCACTATTTCTTACTTTTATTATTGATATATAAACCCTACACAACGGGTACTCACGTTTGTGGCACGTTTATGTGACTCGAGCCATAAGTTATACACCACCTGCCAGCTCATCACTTCACATCACTGTTTTGCACTATAACTGGACACAAGTGAAACTAAGGCTGCAATGTCTCAACTGAACGACATCATGTCCGCACAGAAGAGCCTTGAAGAAAGCTTCATCCGGAAGATGAACGAACTTGAAGCTCAAATTCAGTGTGCCGGGCCCGCAAAGGATACTGTAGCGAGGGTAGCTGAAGAGTTTCGCACCTTCAGGGAGCTGATCTTCAGCATGCTTAGAAGGCAGATCAGCGAGTGCGCAGGACAAATCGACGGGTTGGAGACCAGGCACCGGAGAAAGGCACTGATCTTCCAAGGTGTAGCAGAGGTTGATGGGGAGGTGAGCAGTGCTGTCATCCTGGAGGTGTTGCATAAAAAGCTGTCGCTGCATACTCCATAAAAGTCTGCCACAGGCTTGGGGTGGCCAGTAAGGATCATCATAGACCCATCCTCGTCAAGTTCTCAACCTATGAAGACAGGTCGGCAGTCTGAAGAGCAAAGACTTAGGCCGGGGCGGGTCCGTACAGTACCGCTAGGGTCCCAAGCAAGGATGTGTAGATGCAAAAGTGTTTTGTGGGATCGCCGGCGGCGTCGTGTCCTCACGCAGCTCTACGCAGTTGAGGCGGGTGTGGACAATGATGTCCAGTACACCCGGGGTCGCTGCTGAGTAGTCTGGGTAGTGGGTCGGGGTATCGGGACCGGACACCACATACCCTCCGGCCTCTGAGTCGGCGATGAGTCGCCTTGCCCCCGTGTTGGTCGCACTGGCGTTCCATGCCGGGTGCTTACAGTTCAAGTCGCCGGCAATGAGCGTAGCGCCGCCCGATTGGACTATGATCGTAGAAAATTCTTGCAGTTGATTCTATGCCTGTCTCACCAACAGTTGTTCCTATGCCTGCCTCTATAAGTATAGAGGTGCTATTAAGCATCGGGGGAAAACATATGGTTCTGCTGTAAATACCAACTTAGCTCGCATATGGAGCACTATCATAAAAAGTAGGTCAAACAAAAATTAATGGAACAATTTGATTCCAGAAAATGTACCTTTGTTAAAGGCACCTAAGCTTAACCGAGATATTTCAGCTTCGGTAAGTGACATTATTGCCCCGTTGGTCTCGTGGTTGCAAGCGCGACCTGTGAGCGTGGGGTCCCGGGTTCGATTCTCAGGTTGGGCAAAAAGTGTTAATGGGTTTTTTCCATTCGGAATTTCTTAGTAACAGCCCGGAGTTTGGAAATTGGTTGTGTGACACCCCCGTGCCTCGGAAAGCACGTAAAGCTGTTGGTCCCGACTGTCATTCGTAGATCTTTGACAGTCGTTACGGATAGTCAGAAGCGAAGAAGTCTGACAACTAGTTTACCCAAGGGGTATCGTGTTGCCCAGTTACTGGGTTGTGGAGGTCAGAGAGGCAGTCGCTCCATGTAAAACACTGGTATTCAGCTGCATCCGGCTAGACTGGAAGCCAACCCCAACATAGTTGGGAAAAGGCTAAGCAGATGATGATGTTAAAGCGACATTATTGTCAGCAGAGACAAAAAGATAGAGTTGGAACAAAATCAACTACGCATTGGACTGACTATAGACAGTCACTTCAGTCAGTAATGCAATATCATTGTTGATAAATTAATAATGATACAGTGTACAGATTGAAATTGATCTCACTATTAGTGATGCGGGAAAAATCTTGACAGATCTACATTTTGTACAGACAAAATCAAAAGAAACTTGATTTTCCCCGTTATAGATAAGAAGTTTTCTAATGTTATTTATTAAAGATGTTGAAAGAGATGATTATAATGGATTTAATCTTAGTGACAAGATCAAAGTTTGGAAAACATGCCAACAAAGCGGCCAGTCTATCAAGAAACCTACATGCAATCTGTTCGCGACGGCACGTCACCATATAGTGATAGTTTTATAGTGAATAGAACAATATAGACTCATATAGACTTATAGTTAAAATCAGTGTAACGTTTCAGAGTAAATAGTACAATGTAACTTCGTAGTAGGAGTCGTTCCCACGCTCCACAGTGTAATGCGTTTAAATAGGCAACCTATAGTGCTTAAATAGTGTCTAGATTCAAGTTTGTGTGTAAAACCGTAAGTACAGCGCTCTTTGTATCATCTATTAAGTGGGTACTTCGTAATATATAGTTTTGCTCATAGTGCGTCCAGGTACCCTAGATTGAGACCTAGCCCTGGACCTAACTTTCATAGTCATAGTGTTTCAGTAGCCCACTTGGTAGACGTTGCAAGGCGCGCGTACATAGTTTGTTGTTTTAAATAAATGATTATTTTTTCGTGGTTTCATTTATAGAGGTGTGACACACTCAAATAGAAGGATAGGTCGAATGTAAGCCCTAGGTCATGTAATAGTATAGTCAGGCTACCTAAAGCCACTCGTAACTAGGGTCCTACTATAGTGTTTCATGAAACAGTAACCCGTAAAGTTAAATAATAGTCCCGTTTTCTTAGAATATTTTGCTTTACACCTGCTATAGTTGTTCAGTTTTATAGATGCAATCGGGGTTACAGTTTCAGGAGACGGACGCTTTCAGGAGGATTCTAATGATAGGTCACACACCATAGTTTTATAGTATTTTAATAGAGAAAACACACAATTTACACACAAACAATGTAAAAATATTTATAAATAAAGCAACTAATTAGCGAGCGGTCTGCGGTTCTCGTTACGGTAAAGTTTCGCGGTACTTAGGCGCACGCGCCGAAATCGCGAGTTCGTAGTCATTGGCAAGGAACTTTTAAAGCGCCCTCTATCGCACTAATGTACTCCTGAAGGATTACGCAGACCGCTTCCTGAAGAGTTATGAAGACTTATTAGCCGAATGACTTTAATTTCAACATAGAAACCTCTTCCCTTACACAGCGCCTGGCGCACTTCGAACACTCAGAAACTTCAACACTTCAAGCAGATCACTCCGGAACCTATAGGTGTAGGACGTCAGCGCCGTCTGGAAGTATTCGTAACCCATAGTATCCAGCGATCACGCCCGTCCGGCACACAATCAATACAACAATACAGTGATTAATAAGGGAAACTCGCGAGTCTGGTGGTTGTGCTGCGAGTGGTCATACAAAAAACAAGGAATAAGAAAAGAATGCAAAAGCGATACCTTACAGCTCCGTTAATCAATTTATATAAAAAATTAAAAAAATGAAACTAACAATCGTATTCATTATTCATATTTTTTCGCAAAAACCGACCTTTCTGCGTACTGCCTCCTAAGCCAACTAACAGAGGAACGTGCATGTGTGCTACTCATGTGTATAGAGTTGTTGGTAAGTGCTTTGAATAAGGCATCTATAATAAATGAAAAGAAACCAGAAGACATAATAACCACATTGTGTTGCGATTCATATAACACAGAATGTTTACAAAGAATTTGCCAAATATGTGCAACACGCTACATTGTGTACAAGGAGTTTAATAATCAAATTGATTATGTAACAAACACCTACACGTCATACTGGGCGTGGCCTGCCCGCAACCGGCCGCCACACCGAGCGCGACCGAGCGCCACCAAGTTCTGCCGACCGGCGCCTATAAAACACGACTCCCGGCGTGTGCGCAGCCAGGGTGAACTGCACTCTCGGTCTGCTTCAACCTTCCTGGTCGGACAGCTCTGAGAACCAGTTCAACGCTAGCACACGCACGGGGTCCCGCTCCCTGTACTGTACTAGGCTATAATTGTTTACTTTGTTACCAATAAACAACGTACCGTTTTAACTTGTGTTTGTTCGTACAAACCCGCTACAATCTGGCGCACAACGCGACGCCGAATCCAGGCATCAAGATTGAAAACTTACATCGTCTTCCACATCGCGAAATCAAGATGGCCATGTCAAACGAGCAGTTCCAGCAACTCCTTAGCACTATCACGGCTAATAAACGGGGAACATTTGCATCATGCACCTTCACGTATGACGGGAAAAAGAACTCTGATGCAGTGGAAGCGTTCTTAGCCGCCGCTACCGTTTTTAAGTCAACGGAGAAGATAAGTGACTCAGACGCGCTGCAAAGTCTCCCACTCTTACTACGAGATGAGACCATACAAAATTTTAAGGAAGATTTCCAGTTCAGTCTATGAAGTTGATGCTGGACATAAGAAGGCAGAATCCAATCTCTACCATGCTTCAAAGCTAACTCCAGTGTTGGTTGGTACCTAATCGAAAAATCGCTTACGATTGTTCTCTCCGAGAGTGGGAGATGTAAAGAAAATCACTAGCGTTGTAGGTTTTCTTTAATTATAGCTTTATTCAATATTTTGAATTTGCCGCCTTATCCACAAAACTTGATCGATATCACGTTTGACAGCGACTCCTTCACAGGTGTCACTGTCAGTCGAATGTAAATGTGAGGTTATGATAGTTATTGAGAGTCACGAAGACTATTTTATGTTAAAGAAATATAAATACCATATAGACCTGGAATAAAGGCTTTAAATGTTGTTTTTTTGTCTTTACAGGTGAGTTAGTAATTTGTTTATATGTGATAAAAGTGGAAGTACATGTACATAACTTTGTCAATAAAAATAATTTTGTCTTTACAGAAAAACGCAATTTCGTCTTTATTTCACCCATCAGAGTGTGATATTTTTTTTTTTTTTTTTGTTTCTACGTATATAGAAGGTTGTCGAATTAAGAAAGCCTGAAGTTGTGGCATCAGAAGAGTTTAAAGCTACAGATCCTTATGTTGAAGCTACAGATCTAGACTTGCAACAAGACCGCTGCACCTGAAGATGAAAAATTTTTAGAAGCCCTTAACAAATCCATCATACGTAGATAACAATATGAGGTTGGAAATCAAGATGAAGACATCAAAATACCTTTGGATAGAGAACCCACCACTGCATTCACTGAACTATACTGGACGATCGAAGCAAACGTGGAGAGACAACTGTATCCTGGCTTGGCTGTCATCGAGCCCCGTCTAGTTACCGCTCTACAACTAAATTTCCCTGGCCTATCTTCAAGGAAGCCCAAGTATTTTCTAACTTTTGGGCTGCGGTTGGTTGGAACGGGTGCACACGTGATTTGGAGGGGGTTGGGTCACTTGGAAGTCGAGAATCCATTCACGCTGAGAGAAAGTGCCACCCGTGCCAAATTAGTTTACAACTATTTAAGAGGACACGCCTTATTCGGCCTAAGTGAGAAGTCTGTGTTGCAGGTCAGAAGTGTAGAGGTCATGCTAGTTGGTGGTCTTACCACCTTCTCGGTGTTTGCGACCCGACCAAGTGATTCTCATTGTCAGCTGCCCTTGCCCAGAAGGTTGGAGGAGTACGATTTGGCCCCAAACATAAGGTTGAAGTCATTCAGATTACACCAATCCAGATACCATAGCTCAATCACTGACTTGATTTGTTTTTGGACTTTCACTTTTTCATTTGTCGAGGCATCAGGATGATTTCACCCTTGGCCTTCAAACTCGCAGTAGTCTACCTGCTTCCATACATATATATCGCCCTCAAGTACAATGAGAGACACAATAGCAATGTATACATGACAACTTCATACATTTCAGTAGACAATGTTGTTGCAGTATCTGAAGCTTCGACCGTGGTAGAGAACATGGAATTCAGAACAAAATTCATAACGAACCGGACCCTTGGATTCTTGCTAGTGGACTTGCCACCAACAATAGGGTTGTGTCCTTTCTTGTCGCTGCATGCTCCATCCCTTAAATGTAATGACCGGGACACAGTGTCTGTGCAATCTCTAACTAAGAGTTTGGACCCAGAACTTATCAAGAATTCATTCAACGTACCGAGCTTTTCCTTTTCAAAGAAAGAAACAATAGCTTTGCTAATCAAATCGGGAACGTACAACTATCCGTATTTAGTGCAAAGCTTTCCACCATTAGCAGTCAAACTGAGAGCACCCGTGACATTAGTGGAGGGAAACACTTGTGGAGCAGAAAATTGTTCCGTACCCAGAGTGACGGACTTCTTTGTTGATGGGATACGTGATACAGCCACATATGCTGCGGCACACTACGGAGTCAAGTATATATACACACCCTACGTTTCACCCGTTGTTAACCGATGGTTAGGACCACCTTTAAAATATCTAGCAGAACCATTTCGTCGGTGGTACAATGGAGCACTGTACTCAGCGGACAACATTGGAGCCAGGGGGTTTGAAGCCGGTCTCCAAGCAGCACCCGAGAACATACGTCTGTCTACTATATCACGCGAAATCGCAGAAAACCTACCTCCTTATGAATTTGCTGGACCTTCTATGGAACCTATTGGAACCTTCAAGTCAATTGGATCAGCATCCTCAATATCATCAGGCGATAGCTTGGCCGTGTTTAAGTCACCAATAGTGTCAGGATCATCTACATCCTTGACATCCGGATCTGCCACTGGTGTGATAGCGTCATCCAGAGACGCCGTAAGAGTGGGGGCCATCAGGGGGCCTGGCAACATGGGGTTGAGATACCCTTCTATGCCCACACTACCTTCGATGAGGACGAGTGCTGAGGTATTGGCTACCGTCTCACAAGCAACACTGGACAATTTGGTTTATGTGCCAACCCGTGTGGTTTTGGCTGGTCAACCAGTTACCATCAATATCATCAGGTCCAACAGTAGAAACGTCCTAGCAACACTTTCGAAATTCGTACGTAGAGTACCAAAAATCAGAAGACGCAGACAGGCGAACATCATTAGTAGGAAACTAGCAACCGGGCTTCGTGCCGCAGGGAAGGCACTGGGGAAGATACCTAGCTGGTTAACGCACTCTACCTTCATATCGTTACCTTGGGTGTATTCTGGCATGGAGCACCTTACAACAATGGACACAACAATCAGGACAATACACCCAATACAGAGGCTTGCGGCTTATGAGCGGTATTTTGTTGCCATGGCAACTCTGATTTTCTGCCAGTGCTTTCACGATCAAGACATACGACAGTACGTCCTATCCATTGCGACCGAGAACGACACTATGCGAATAGGGAACAAAGAGTACACCCAAGCCGACATAGTGTTCAACATAAACACAGGTTCGCCTGGCGAAACATTACAGACATGCTCCCCCTTTTTTTCGTCACAGTTTACGGGGATAGGCTCAGATTTGCTCCTGGAGATGCTGTCGGTGCATTTCGATACTAGTTACACTATAGAAGGGGTGGTGTTGTATAATGGACCGGCGAAATACATCATTAACGACTACACTGCTTACTTCAACGACATCTTTCCCCAGTTCTCGCCTTATACGAGGAGTTCAGATGGGGAACAGAGCATACGTGACTTGGCCAAGACAGCAGCGTACAACAACGACTTCAACAGAGCCAAAAGGAACGACCAGAACATACCTGTTGGGTTGGGCACAAGATCGAAACGGGCGTCTTACACCTTTACAAGTAGAGGGCACAAATTACCAAACGCTCCTCAGGTTCCTAGGATACTGCTGGATTCTGGTCTTCCTTTTACGATGAGTGTGCAATATTTATTGGACACCCCAAGACTGCGCTACGAGTTCGACGTGTTACAAGCCTCTCATTACAATACATCATTTTCATATTACAAGTCGCTGAGGCAGTTTGCTGCATCAGCATCTTTGGATTTCAACGACTTGTCTTCCCACTCTTCTTTCAGAGCAGTGGGGAGCATAACGTTGCTGGAAATAATGCGGGGTATGAATCCCTTTGATTTGTACGTTCCTCGGCTAAACATCATCAGGGAGCTTATAAATGGATATGACATGGTGGGGGACATCAAAAAACTGCGGACCACATCTGTGAGGGTGAACGTACAGCTGGAGTACGCGGACATCCCAAATTTGTTGGGCTTATTCTACCTAATAGAGTATCCAACGGATCTGGACGGTTTCAAGAAGATCTCTGCAAAGGATGTACCAACTACTACGATGAAGCTAATAGGTGCAGCATTATATCGAGCAAAATATGCTAGAGTGCCCATGCTGATCATATCACAATCTAGAAGCAATAAGTGGCGAAGCAGGTCCAAATCCAGGCCACTTCAGCCGCCACAAAACCACCCGCATTGTTGGTACCACTTCACATTCGGCATCCACGCAAAGAAATGCACTCAGCCTTGTGCATGGAAGACGGAAAACTCGAAAGGCAGCCGGAATTAGCGGCCTACGACTGCCCATCAAAATCAGGCCGTCTTTTTATTACTGACCGTCAATCTAAGATGCTTTTCCTTGTCGATACTGGCTCGGACTTATGTGTGTACCCGCGGTCGGCTATCAAGACGTCCTGTCCTATTTCGAAGTACAGTTTAACAGCTGCCAATGGAAGCATTATTAATACATATGGCCCAATACAACTTTGCCTAAATCTAGGACTACGGCGTGCATTCACCTGGAAATTCACCATTGCTGACGTGTCGAAGCCAATCATAGGAATAGATTTTCTTAGTTTTTATAATCTGCTTGTAGATTGCCGCAATCACAGAATCATAGATGGCACTACTTCACTTTTCGTCGCAGCTTCCTCACAAGTAGAGTAGCGTTGGATAGTGCCCTTTTGCATTCTTCAAAAGCATCTAGTTGCACCTGAGTCATTTGAATGGGTTGAGAAGCCTTGACTTTGTCTCCTGCCAACATCGAGTTCAGTGGAGCTTGGCTTTTAGCGGCATTAGGTACAAATCTTCTATAAAAGTTTAGCATGCCCAGGAACCTCCGTAACTCCTTCACCGTTGTTGGTACTGGAAATTCCTGTATAGCTTGGACCTTCGTGTGAAGTGGTTGGGTACCAGCAGCTGATACCTGGTATCCAAGGAAGGTCACCTCAGGCTGCCCCCATACACACTTGGTAGGGTTGATGAGGACGCCATATTCTTTCAGCCGTGATAGTAACTGGTGCAAGTGAAGTCTGTGCAGGTCTGGAGAAGGAGAGTACACCAAAATATCGTCAACGTAACCGAAGCAGAAGTCGTCTAAACCGGTAAGCACTTCGTCTATGAATCGCTGAAAGGTTTGAGCTGCATTTCTAAGGCCAAAAGTCATGAAAGGAAATTCAAATAAACCGAATGGCGTAGTTATTGCGGTTTTAGGTATATCGGCTTCATTGACTGGCAATTGGTTATATGCTTTTATTAAGTCGATTTTGCTGAATATAGAGCAACCAGAAAGTCGGTGAGAAAAGTCTTGAATGTGGGGAATGGGGTAGCGGTCAGGTACAGTACGGGAATTAAGTGCGCGGTAATCACCACACGGTCGCCACCCGTCATCCTTTTTCTTCACCAGGTGTAGAGCTGAAGACCATGGGCTTTCGGAGCGTCTCGCCGTACCGTTGGCTAACATCTCATCAAACTCTTTTTTTGCGATTTTTAATCGTTCAGGATCCAAGCGCCTAGGCCTGCTAGTAATGGGCGGTCCAGAAGTAGTGTTGATAAAATGCACTGTATTGTGCTTTGGTTTGCATCTATTCACCATACCTGCCGGGCGCGTGACCTCTGGAAACTCACGGAGTAGTCGGTGAAACTCTGTATCCCCTGCGACGGTTTTCACGGAAGCCACATGGTCAGGTATCTGCTGTGAGGAAGCTGCGACGAAAAGTGAAGTAGTGCCATCTATGATTCTGTGATTGCGGCAATCTACAAGCAGATTATAAAAACTAAGAAAATCTATTCCTATGATTGGCTTCGACACGTCAGCAATGGTGAATTTCCAGGTGAATGCACGCCGTAGTCCTAGATTTAGGCAAAGTTGTATTGGGCCATATGTATTAATAATGCTTCCATTGGCAGCTGTTAAACTGTACTTCGAAATAGGACAGGACGTCTTGATAGCCGACCGCGGGTACACACATAAGTCCGAGCCAGTATCGACAAGGAAAAGCATCTTAGATTGACGGTCAGTAATAAAAAGACGGCCTGATTTTGATGGGCAGTCGTAGGCCGCTAATTCCGGCTGCCTTTCGAGTTTTCCGTCTTCCATGCACAAGGCTGAGTGCATTTCTTTGCGTGGATGCCGAATGTGAAGTGGTACCAACAATGCGGGTGGTTTTGTGGCGGCTGAAGTGGCCTGGATTTGGACCTGCTTCGCCACTTATTGCTTCTAGATTGTGAACGAGAACGATTACGTACCTGCCCTCGGCTATCCACTCTAGTTGACAACGAACTCACTTGCCTGGTTAATTCAGCTATTTGACATGCCATCTCCTTTATCAAATTAGTAGTACAGACGTTCTGGTCGTCCGGCCAGAACGGTGGTGCGCGAACGCCCACACGCGACGCTTCAGCGCCTGAGTAAGCCTCCTTAGAATCCATCGTCGGGGTCACCAATTAAACACATGGCCAACTTATCTCCTAAACCGACTGCGTGGCACGGCAGAAGCAGCACATTCTACATTCCCAAAGACTTACAACACTGCACCCACGTCTTTGTGAGGCAGGACTGCGTGAGGAAATCTTTGCAGCCACCTTATGCTGGACCCTTCAAAGTGCTGGACAGGAAGGCGAAGTACTTTAAACTTGAAGTACGAGGCAAAGAGACCAACATAACTATAGATCGCCTGAAGCCAGCATACGTCACCCAAGACACTGGCAACACAGCCTCTGTCCCAGCCTGTGCCCCTCCAAGTGGCCCGCCAGCTCCACCTGCAGACGAGCCGGCCACCTACACTCGCAGCGGCAGAAGAGTTCGCTTCCTGGACATGTATCGACCGTAGTCTCGGTCTCGCCAGGGGGCTACTGTAGTGGCCAGCTACCACTGACGTGTCAAGCGGATTGACACTGTCATCTATCTCGATATTGTTTTATGTGCTTTTCCTTCTGAGTCTTTTGTAAAAATAATTCGATTATATTATAACATCTATTCTGTACTATTTACTATCTTTAATTTATCGGACGAACACCCACATAATTGGTGACCCCGACGTGAATCAGCATTGCCATACAACGTGGCAATGCTGCCAGCCTTCTGGGCACATGTCCCATTGACAGCGATGCGGATGAGTTTTTTGATGCCCTATGACCTTACTTTTTATATTAACTGTACATAGTTTTTAATTTAATTATTATTTAGTTTTAACTTTGTTATTGTAAATGACATTGTATTAACCCGAAATAAACAAGATGAAGACAGGTTATTCATACTGTCTTTATTAAGTACATTAAAAAAGTGCTTCCTTAAAGAAAATTGCAACTAAAATTAAAATAATGACACTGTGCCCAACGTGGGGACGATGGCAACGCCGACCACCAGACGCCGCCAGGAGACTCCGGAAGCACCCGCTCCCGTAGAGAGCCGTGAGCGGCAACAGGGTGCCAGCCTGCGAATACAATTTTGAAATAAGTATATGTTTTTTGTAATATCACTACCAACATTTCCATCAAATTAAAAAAAATACATGGAACTACTCTGAAGCGGGACATGGAAAGGGTGCCCCTGATGGGGTAGGAGCAGTTCTTAAAAGGACTGCTGACCGTATGAGTCTTTTTGGTAGAGATATTGGCACTTATGATCTATTCTGTAATTCATAAATGCAAAGTATTGATAACATTACTATTAGGAAGGTGGATGGACAGGAAATAATAAATAAACTCAAACTCATTTATTGCGAAAATGGGTAAATGAAAACATGTTTGCATTAAATAGGTTTGGTATCTCCATAATCAGCCTAAAGGCATGCAATTTTATTGTTTTTTATTTTACTGCTTATGCACTAATAATATAAAGTTAGAAATTCGTTAAGACCAAACCACAATTCATAAAAATAATAAATGTCAGGTAATGTTAATAAAGAAAAATTGATTCCCAAAAATTTTAAACCCTTCAAGAGCGCTCGTTCCGTGTACCAGGCAATATGGGTTGGGATGTCACTGTTCCAAAGATAGTTCTTAGACAACTCAGCTGCTTTGATTGTAATGCGGATAAGAAATGTAACCATGGCTATGATTTAGGAAGTGTACCAAATTATAGTCGTGCAAACATTGAAAACATTGATCCTAATTATGTGACTCCATTGTCCAAATTCGTAAATCGTAACCAAGAAACCCGTACGCAAAATCCAAATAAACGAATAGTTGATCTTTCCGACATTATAATAGGATAAAGCAACTTTTTTTATAATGGTGATTAAGGAGAACCAAAATCCAAATTTTAATTAAAATACTATGTTTCAATTATTAATAGTGCCTATTTTTAACATTAAGGTTTATCTCATAATGAGTATTTGTCTCGATTGAAAGGTTTAGTGGACGCGTTTATTGTAAATCGAATTTCATATTTTATAAGATAATTTAAAATCATCTTCATTTAGATAATGAAAACTATAACGTTAATAAGCCTGGATCAGAATCACAAGTACTGTCGGCCATGCCATGCAATACTTCTGATTCTTAGGGTTCCCCATCCTCCCGGATTGCCCGGGAGACTCGAGTAATAATGGTTAATCTCGAGACCTCCCGGAGAGTAATAATTTCTCAAGTTTTCCTAAAAATTAAATGCAATTGTCGCTCAGTCGTCGCTAGTCACTCGCTCACTCGCTTTGCAGCCGCAGCGCAACACCGCGCGGCGCTCCGTTGCCGGTTCGTCTAGTCTTCGACGTTGTTGGTTCGGCTGTGTCTATCTCTGTCACGCACGCCGCGTGTGCTTCGTGCGTTGCAGAGGTAGACACCGCCGATGCATTACTTCCCCCGCGGATTTAATTACTGCTGCTGAAGTAACTTTAACTTGCACGGTATAAAACATCATTACAGTTACAATAGTCAAGACTGCGGACACAAATTAAAGACTGTCACGTTTTCTGATTCGAAGACTGCGAAAAAAGTATCATGCGGAAGAACAAAAGCAAGCAGTATTGCCGAAAATGTTTTAGGGCCGGCTAGTCAAGAACACCTACTTAGTAATTTAAAAACCAGTCATTATTTTTCTGTAGCTAGTGATTCGTTAAATAAAGGTAATTTGAAAATGTATCCATTATTGATTAAATATTTTTCATTTGAATCTCGAAAGGATTTGCCTGAGCCTGAGGCTTCTCTTGCTCCCATACCACCTCCTCTACCTGAACCTACAGCTGAAGTGCCAAGAGTGCAGAGGAACCCATCAATGCGAGTTCTATCAGTTATTTATAAACCTGTAGGAACACGAAGAACTTGTTTGTTTCCAACATGCCCCAATCAAGAAAGATTATTAGTGCCATCTACTATTAAAGAAATGGTCCTGCTGCATTTAAAATTATTTATTCCTCTACATGAGAGAATCTGTAGATTTCATATTATAAACAATGAATGGGATACTTTGGAGAATACCAGTTTTGAATTTACTGGATTTCAAATGGATAACATGCTAACTATAATGGATAAAGAAGCTACACGGAAGATAGACTTCACAAATATACGTAAGTCTGGATCCTAATTTGTGCCACTATTGGCTAGGAATGGATGTGGACCAGTTTGATGAACAATTAGCATTTATCTCAAGTTTAAATGAAGAGGTTCCAAGTGCAAGTGTCGCTTTAAGCATTTTTTTAATTCAATTAAAAACTGGCGACAGTAGCGAAAGTTGATCTACCATTTTCAAAATGTCACGTAGAAACCTTGCAAGGTATATGGCTAAAGCCAGAAACAGTCTGTTGCAACATTTTGTGCCTTTATTTCTAGGAACGAATTGTACAACAGTTCAACAGGTTGCATCAAAAAACAAAATAATACCAGATGGTTTATTTGGAAACCCACAAATGCCTCCAGATATAAAACCAGCTATCACCATATGTGATGGAACTTATATTTATGTCCAAAGCAGCAGCAACTACACATACCAAAAACGTACATTTAGTCTTCACAAACATAGTAATTTAGTGAAACCTTTCCTAATTGTTTACTGTGACGGCTACATTTTAGATTGTTTAAGGCCATATAAAGCTACAAGAAATGATGCCACAATAATAGCTCAAATATTTGAAGATGCAGAGGGGCCAATGCGAATTTTTTTTAGGCAGGATGACGTTTTCATATTGGATAGGGGTTTCCGTGACGTGATACCAGTTTTGCAGTCATATGTTTTTAAAGCTTACATGCCTGAGTCTTTTATATCAGGAGAGCACCAACTTACAACATTGCAAGATTGAGATGTGTAACGATGTGCCGATGCCATATGCCATAGTTACTGGGTGAGAGCTGATAGAAATGCCCATCACTATGTATCTGCACCATCTGGATCCTCAATATCTTTGCCATCTGTACATGTAACAAGTGAGCAAGGGGAATTGACTTCGCAGTCTACGTCGCAGTTTACACCCAGGTCAAGTGAAGCTACCATAGTGCTACCTGACTATATAAGGGCAGTAGAATCGGAATCTCGCTGTTTTATTAAAGGTTGCCGGAGACAAGAGAGGAATAGAGTTCCAGTTACTACGAGGAAAACGTTGTTAGACCTTTATAAATTCTATATCCCTAAAAACAATAGATTATGCAATCATCATATGAATACACAATCTTGGGGTTTTCTTACTGGAGCTCTAGAAAATCGGCGAACTGTGGGTGTACATTGGTACACCTCGGGGAAAACAGGCGTGATGGTAGCTCTAGAAAATTATGTTAATGTGCTTACAGATTTGCACATTCCAGACATGCTTGAATTAAAAAGTCAGTCAAATGCTGGTCTAGATTTTATCTATATCCAAAATATGGAAGACCGATTGCTGCACCATTGGATAGGTTTTAGCAAATAGCAGTATCAAAGGATTTTAAATGAAGTTCCACAATTACTGGAAAACTCATCGGGTCCTATCGGGTTGACCGCATATTTAATGAAATTGAGAACCAGTGATTCCAATGAGAGAATATCAGCTTAATTTAATATACCAAAAAGTCCTCGCTATGGATATGTGTCTGTGTGGAAATTATTGACAGAACATTGTTAATACCGCAGGGTTTATTTGAAAACTATAATGGAGAATATAAACCTGTGATAATAATTGATGGTACATATTGCTACATAGAAAAAAGCTCAAATTATTTGTACCAAAAAAGAACTTATAGTTTACATAAATATAATAACTTGGTAAAACCATTAATGATTGTATGTGCAGGTAGTCATATTGTTGATGTAATGGGCCCCTATCCTGCCACCACATCAGATGCAGATATTATTAATCATTAGTTTCGTGACTCTAGTGTCGTAGTTACGTCAATACTTTCAAGCTGGTGATGCATTCATTTTGGATAGGGGCTTCAGATGCCTTGCCTTTATTACATACGAGTAAATATGGTTATAGAACTTACTTCCCACCAACATTGCAGGCGGGTTGGGTTTATTGCCGTCGCAGAAACAACGGGAGAATATTTAACAAATTCAATATTACAAGAACTGGACAGAAATGGTCTAGATATCCAAAACTGTCCAGGACAGGGATATCATAACGGCGCCAATATTGTCGGTATAAATAAAGGTGTCAGAACAAGAATACTCAATATAAACCCAAGAGCATTCTTCACGCCTTGCGAATGCCACAGTTGAACACAGTTTGCTTTTGATTGACGCAGCTAACTCTTCTACAACAGCCAAAACGTTTTTTGGCTTCATCAATAAAATCTATGTGCTGTTTTCAAACTCAAGTAAGCGTTGGGATATTGTAAAAATTAAACTGTCCTTCTTTTAAAAAAAAATAATAACACCATAATTCTTAAGTTAATTAAAATAATTGTCCATTTTCTAGTTTATGTTTTAATGTAAGTTATAAGAACTTCATATTTTACATTGTAGGCATCAAATGGTTCAGGTTCAGATCTAATTCCCAATTTATATAACGAAGAAGTTTTTGGAAATGAGGAACTCTTTCTATCAGATGAGGAGAAAGTGTATGACTTCGAGGATCCAGGCTTCCCTTTTGAAGACCCCTTTGAAGGTTCTGAAGAGGAAGAGTTGGAAGACCCGGTCCTCGAAGCATACTATGAGGCCGCAAGGAAACGGGCACAACAAAGTGCATTCAACTTTGTTGCTACTATAGATGTGGAGGAAGGTTCAGAACACTCAAATATCTATGACGATATAGTAAGTAGCTGTTATGTTATTATTATTTGTTTTCATTATTATCCATCTAGGAACAAGAAATTATACACCATTTTAATATTTGCTGGCTTATACCCAGCCTTAGTTAGTAGCATAAGCAACTTCCAAGGTCTGGTACTCAAATAAATCCTATACAAAATATGTTATCAAAAGCAGTTTTATGTTAAACAGACATTGTACAATGTTGGTATCAAATATACAGCTTTTGTTTAGCTTTTTTGAGTTTTAGATACTGTAAACAAGTTTATAGAGATACTAGCTTTTGCCCGCGGCTTTGCTCGCGTTAAAAGAAGAAAATCTAACATCTATACAAACTTTCATCCCCTTAGGGGTGGAATTTATCAAAATCCGTTCTTAGCGGATGCCTACGTTATAATATCTACCTGCATGCCAAATTTCAGCCCAATCCGTCCAGTGGTTTGGGCTGTGCGTTGATAGATCACTATGTCAATCAGTCAGTCAGTCAGCCAGTCAGTCAGTCACATTTGAGTTATATATATTTAGATGACAATCTGACATATACAAGATCTTGGCTAACTTATGCCAGGTTTATCATCAAAGGTTCCCCTTACAACCAGGAACTTGTTTGAAAAGTACTGATATGTAATAATAATTACAAAACAAAAAAAAAATGAGATGATGTTTGAGTATTATCAACAAAAATGGACTTATTCAGCTACTAGATCAGGGATATTTTTATGAGATAAATCTCTGAAATGTCTGAAATTAGAACTTTGCTTTCAAAGTACAATGAAGTAATTTTGTGATATTGTTGATTATTTTTTATTTTGTAAATTATAAATTTATGCTATTTAAATATATTTTTAAATCCTGTAGGACCTACCAGACTCTTATGATGTACAACCACCAAGTGAACAGTCAACATGCCCACCGTCTACCACAATGAATTTTGGCAATCTGGAAAATCGGTGAGTACTGTATTACTAAATAAGTTTGCTATGGTGTTTATCTAAGAAGGTAAATTCTTTAAGATTTTCATCTTTCGTTCCAGGATATAGTACTCTGTGTATTTC
The DNA here is from genome assembly GCA_932526535.1 of Caradrina clavipalpis. Classification (NCBI taxonomy): domain Eukaryota; kingdom Metazoa; phylum Arthropoda; class Insecta; order Lepidoptera; family Noctuidae; genus Caradrina; species Caradrina clavipalpis. The sequence continues at coordinate 3,662,757 of OW052115.1, forward strand.
AAATTGCAATATCTGTCTGATAAGTCATATTCTTAATTTCCCTTTTACAAGAGTTATATAACAGATATTTTTACAAATGTCTTGTCTAGAGTGTAAATCAATTTATGTTAAGCAAAAAAAATTGTACTGTATTTCCCGAAGGGTTAGGTGTAGGCGTACCAATGTTCACCCACAGTTCGCCGGTATGTTTTTTTAAGGAACGAAAAAAAAGTATAATTCAATCAAGTCAGCACATTAAATAAATAAATATCTTGGGACAACTCACACACGGCTATCTGATCCCAAGCTAAGCAGAGCTTGTGTTATGGTAACCAGACAACTGATATACATACTTATATAATTTATAAATACATACATATTATAGATAAATCACACCCAGACACAGAACAAACAATCATGCTCATCACACAAAGTTTGTCCTGGGTGGGAATCGAACCCACGACCTCCGGCGTAGCAGTCAGGGCCGCTAACCACTAGACCAACAGGCCCGTCCAAACATTGTAGATTGGTTTGACGAAAATGACATTTCAAATTATTGGAAATGGAACGCAACCATATTAGTTCCTGTATTTTTGACAGCTAATGATGGCGCTCTTGTCCCCTTTTGCTACTCATCTTGTGAACTACTGTAAAACTTAATTTTGCTAATTAAACCTATAAATCACGCTGCAAATATTCTTTATTTCATAAATCCCTACATGGTAGCAGAGCGTGGTTGCAAATATAGAATATCAGTGCTAAAATATAACGTGATTCCGAAGTTTTATCTACCGCGTGCGAGTCGGCGCGCATTTGAGGTTAGATTGTTGAAGAAAAATTGCAACGTGGTGTACGTTGTATTGTAAAGAACCAAGATGTCGAGCTCAAATATATTAATTCATCTCGAAAAGTTGAATGGCCGGGACAATTTCACAACTTGGAAATTCTGTGTTAAAACATCTGGAGCATGAGGGTTTATGGACTTGCATAGAACCAAGTGCGGGCATTACAGTCGACCCAGCGAAAGATATACATAACAATCCAACTGTTCGCGACGGAACGTCGGCATCGCGTTTCTTTATTCAACCGTGTACCTCTTGTACTCAGTATTACACCAGATTGTTAATAGTCCACGTATTTTATTTATTCGCTCCTGTAACAGAGCAGTCGACGTAGTATCGTTATCGTTACAGTTTCTATTATTTCAGCAAACCAACAATAAAAGAAGCCAAAATATAAACATTTTGTCGATTCTTAATGGAGAACCAGAAAAAAAAACTATACATTAAAAAATTAAAAGAATAAATAAAATTTTAACCCATAAAATTAATTACAGTGACGAAGATTTTTTGATAGCTACGGCCTCAAGTTATATTGCTTGAATTATATTGAAATAAATACGTATATTTAGTGATAAATATACTTTTTAAGTAGATTTAATTATAGTATGTATATAATTAACTGATTTGAGTTAGTGCTATTATTGACAATTTATAATAATTTTGCTGATATGTGAAACGAAACTGTGATGTAGCCTACATCACAGTTTCGTTTCGCATATCAAAATATACAATATAGAATTACCTACATCATGTAGGTAATTCTATATTGTATATTTTATATTAATAGCAATAAGTGGGTATGTACAACCTTGCATGTATGAGCCAGTCTCTCAATAAATCTGTTACGCGATTGACGTGGTTTTGCTGCAGCCGATTCCCTGGGGTTCCCAGTGTCCGGAGACCCTTCAGTGGCGACGATTAAGTGATTTCACGCGTGTAAATTTTATGTTGCGACCAGAAAGCTCTAAAGGTGCGGTGGTGTTATTTTTTTCTTGTGCGAACTGTGCGGTGTTAAGTTAAATAACGGACTTAAAATGGCGGTTGGAAAGATCGGTGCGTTTGATCTAACGAAAGACAATTGGGACACGTATGTGGAGCGATTAGATCAGTACTTTATTGCCAACAGTGTAAAAAGTGAATTTTAATTACTGTCGTTGGTAATAGTGCATATGAGTTAATGGTTAATTTATGCACACCCGTTAAACCATCCACAAAGACTTATTCGGAGTTAATAGCGGTAATGAAACAACTCTGTAGATTTGACAAGACGTCTTGGCCAGAAAAAGACGTATGTGTGTGGTACTTTACGTAGTAACCGAAAAGGCAATCCAGCAGCGTTGACTACAGCACGACTGAAAAAAGGGGAACTGGCTTTTCAGTCATGTGCCGACATAACTATTTGCAAGTGGAGAGACAAGCGAGATGTTTTGGTTATTTCAAACAAACACAAGCTGGAAATGGTAAAAGTAAAGAACCAGAATGGGAAAATTTCAGATAAGCCAAACATAGTTGCTGATTATAATTTAGGCATGTCTGGAGTCGACAGAGGTGACCTAATGATCTCCTATTATTCTTGCCTGAGAAAAACATTGCGATGGCATAAAAAGTTGGCTCTGCATATATTTGATGTTTACCTGCAAAATGCGCACAGGCTTCTTCGAAAACAAGATCGAATTTCCAAGATGAGGCTGCTAAAATTTCGTGAAGATTTTGCTACACATCTGTTGGGAATGTCGAGTATTGATAAAGAAACTTCTACATCACGGACTTCGCATGTCATCACAATCAATCCATCCAGCAAATCAGATGTCTAGAGCTTCTCCAGATAATTTCCACTACTTGGAAAAGATACCTCCCACCGAAAAAAAGAAGATCCTTGGTAAACCATGCAGAGTTTGCACTACAGAAAAATAACGCAAAGAAAGCAGTTACTTTTGCCCTGTATCGAAAAGCCGGCCTTATGCATTCTCAAATGCTTCAAAATATATCACACACAGATCCTAGATTTATGTAGCCTGATTTTATTAGTTCTTTTTTATGTATTAGAGTCCCAAAATATATCTTACGAGTATTACAAAAGGCTGATTAGAAGTTACGATTATGATAAATATTTCTGAGTTACTAAAATGTAAGACTGATTTCGTTTTGTTCGGAAAAATAATTATGTAAGTTTTATTTTATTTTAGTGTTTGCGCCAATAATCAGCAATAATGCCAAGTCTATCTTTGATTTTCAGAACAAAAATTGAGGTTTTAAATTACATAAAGAAAGTATTACTATTAGGTCCAAAAATTTCCAAAAAGCTTTTGAATTTTTGTGTTTTCTTCTTACTTATAGTCAATAAAGTCACTCTTTTATTAAAGCTTGTTTTATTTCAGATGCCATCCTATATAAAAATACCTTATTGGTGAGGCCAGCTACTGTAAATTTGAAACTCGTATAAAAGTCTTACGTGTCTATCCGTAGTCGGCATCCTGCATAGAAACCATATACGGATATATCTGTAGTCGGCATTCAATGTGTTAACTGCCAAAGTATGCACAAGATACCGAGTCAAACGACAATTCGTTCGACTCAGGAGCAGGGTGCTGGGCGCTAAAAGGGTTAAAGTACATAAGTGTGAGAGCGGACAGGTGCACACCCCGACTCTCATGGGCCGATGGGACCCAACCGGGAGAGGTCTGGCACAGGACCAACGGTCAGTGGGTCGTCTTAGGGGCGGGTTGTGGGAGTTGAAGTATACGCTTAGGGGTACAATGAGCAGCAAAAAAAAAATTAAAAAAATAATTTGGGACAGTCAAGTTTTCGGTTTTTTTTTTATACAATTAGACCATTTTTATTGCAGCATCTGATTAAGCTTGTCCATAGAAAGAAACCATTTGGGGTCTGAGAAGCATGGCCCTCCGACGCACGCAACGTTTCCGAGTTATGAGCCTTTAACTTTTTTTTTATATAAAACGATTTATATTTCCAAAATGGTAGCTCGGATGAGATTGTTTTCGGGAAAGAAATTGTTGCTCTAGTCGAAAACATTCCGATGACGTAAAAAATCCCGTGAAAAATTGTTTTTTTTTTGTAAATATCTTGGAACAGTGTAAAACCGGTTCTCATTACGGTAAAGTTTGGAGCCTACATTAACAGTTCACAAAATATTGGGAATTCTCAATACTCTATGCGATCCAAATTTTTCTGTTGTTAGTTGTTATTATTTTGTTTGTTTTTTTTTTGTATTTCAGTAGATTTTGTTATATTTTATTAGTACTTATTTATTTTTAATTCGTAAAATTTAATTTGTTTTATTTTTTAGGTAGTAAGTTTTTTTTAATATTAGTTTTAAGTTGTAGTTTTTAGCGATTTTAGGTTTTATTGTAAAAAATGGATCCTTTTTCATTGATTTTAGACAGAAATTTTAACTTATGGAATTATGCTGCGGCTATTACCAGTGAGGAAAGGGCCATTGAAGCGGCAAAACGGTGGCTCCTCATTCCTTCGCAGACGCCGCGCTGCCCATCCTGTAGGCGTCCGATGAATGCCGAACACAACACTAATTATAAGTTGGGGTTCAGATGGCGTTGCAGAAGGGTGGGCTGCAACATCATTAGGTCTCCTCTAAAGGGGACCTTTTTTGAACGCAGCAATGTGTCAATTTTGAATACGCTCAGGCTTTTGCTCCACTTCTTTCGAAGAGACAAGGTTTCGCAAGCTGCTAGAGACATAGGGGAGACACGAAAAACGGACATACAAATTTTTCATTACCCACGCGAGGTTTGCGAGGTGGCCGAAGCTCATGACCGCGATATGATCGGCGGGGACAACGACATAGTGGAGGTCGACGAAACCCACCTTTACACCAACAAATACCACAGGGGTCGATTATTGCAGAGGCAAATGTGGTCATTTGGTTGCATAAGCCGACTGACAAAAAAATACACGTGGAGCTGATACCCAATAAAAATAGGGCCACATTAGACCCAATCATACAACAAAATGTTAGACCTGACTCGTACATTATGTCTGACCAGCACCGAGCATACATGGGCGTGCAAAGAGTATTTTGACCGATGGTGTGGATATAGAAGTAAAAGCGGATTTGTATAAAAAATATTTGTTTCCAAAGAATTTCCCTTTATTGGAAGCACCTAGATTAAACTTAGAATTAGAAGGATTACTTAGCGACCCAATCAAAGAAAGATAAAAAGGTGGAGGAGCGACAACAACAGCTGGGAATTACCTTAGCGGCAGTTTTATCAGTGGTTGATAATTTAGTAAAATCAAATGACAACAAGAAGAACATTGAAATTTTGACTTTTGTGTCGAGACTCCTTACTGACTTGCACTATAATGATACATGTACTAGAAGAAAATTAATTGCAATCAACCTGGATAAAAATATTATTAAAACTGGAGAGTCAGCTAAACGGGACAGTTTTCAGTTTGGTGAAAAGTTCAATGAAAACATAAGATCTGCCAATGCTATTAAAAAAGCAGCTCCTACAATACTTAAAAAATCTTATTTTGTAAGAAAACCCATTCAACACAAACCGGCAACATATTATTTGAACAATAATAAGGAAAACTTCCATGCCCCTCCTCACTCGAGTCGAGTCAAACAAGGGAGGGGGGATAGATATCATCCGAGGACCACGGTGAGGCAGCATCAGCCGAAGACCCCATCAGGCAAGACATAAGCTGTCCGTCAAACTTAAAGGTAAAGACATTAGCATGTCGCTTAAAATATTCCTATTTGTGTTGGGAAAATATCACACAAGATAAAGTTATTTTATCATGGATAAGGGGTTATAAAATTCCTTTTATGAAATCTTCTACACAACAGGTATTACCTAAAAATTCTTTATTTTCAGAGTCTGAAAATAAAACTGTAACTAAAGAATTAGCTAGATTACTGGATTTGGGCGTTATTAAAAAGTGTACCCCTGTCAGTGGACAGTTTTTATCCAAAATATTTACCATACCCAAAGCAAATGGTGGTACCAGACAATACAATACAATTACAATAGAACTTCACTTAGGTAAGTTCGTTTAATTCAGTAATTATATGAAGAACTCCAACTTAAAAACGAATTCACTAGATATTCTCTATTCACGACGCGAAACAACTCATTCAGTACATTTTAGAAAATAATTTGGAAGAAATATATCCAAATGTTTATATAGCAATTAGAATCATGCTCCCAGTTCCCGTCAGTACAGCTTCCGCTGAGAGAAGCTTCTCTCCAAAATGAGTATGCGGCGAGCGCGTGCGAAACTAAATGAAGCCGCTATTGAAGAGATACGTAAGAAAGATAGAGAGAGATACCATAGGAAGAAAGAAAGGGGAGAAATTAAAACGATTGATCAATATAATTCTAGAAAACAGCGAAAATGTGGCGTGAAAAAATCAAAGAAACGGAGAGAATTGATCAAAATGCGAAAAGCTACTACCGCCTTACTAGAAGAAAATACTCCACCGTCCAGTCCTTCTTCATCATTTTCACGTGTTGAAGTAGGGAGGGTTGTAGCTATTCGCAATAAAAGAAAAAGGAAAGCGGAAAATGAGGCTTTGAAGACTAGAGTTATACAAATGGCAAGAGAATAAAAAAAGTACAGAATGCGTATACGAAGGCTAGAGGAAAAACTGAAAAAAGTCCCGAACAAGGCTGTTTCTAATAGAAATACTCAGAGAAAAGACGTCAGAAAAGCTGTGCATGATTTTTTAATACAAGATGAGTATAGCAGCTTGACCGCAGGAAAAAACGAGACTATTACTAGGAATAAAATGAAACGCCAAATTCGTTTACTAAATTTTTGACACTCGCTTAACCCTTAAAACGTCGTATGATCAAACCTTGATCATAAGGAAAAAATGCCCCAACTGTCGTATGATCAACATATGATCATAAGAGGACAATTGGGAGGTTTATTGAGAATGTTCTAGAGCGGCCGAGGGGTTAAACCGGATTTCATGACAATTTAATTTAATTAGATAAAATGTTTGAAACCTAAATTATGGACTTAAAAATACCTATGCTGCGTTTTTAAGTCCCCAATCCACAGATACAAGTACATACCATGTGATAATGTAAATGAAACAGTAACAACCATGGGTTATCAAGTAATTTGTTAGGTTTAGGTGCAAGTTTGAAATAAAATTCAGTCATTGGATTCTTCAGTCATGATTTTAATTTAAATAAATCAAGGATTTACAGAAAATGTTCAAATTGTTTGCCTTCGGCTGCAACACAAGCTGTACATCTTCTTAAAAATGACCGTGTAATAAGACGGGCGTATCTTCTCGAGTTAATATTTTAAGCGGCTTCCGTAATTCTTTGGCACAGCTCGTTTAAATCTTGAATAGGTTTGGAGTACACTTTTTCCTTTATCGTATCGTAAAACGGGTGATGGGCCACCATCACCTCGTTTTCGACTTGACGTTGATTTCTGGACACCCTGTATATCTAACAGCAATTTTCAGATTTGACTAAACCCTTCACAGAAAAAGTTAGAACCTTTTGAAGACAACCATGACTGGGCTTAATGCAATAGTTATGCTTAGGAATAGGACAAACCACCGTATTGCTGGCAGCTGGGACGTATCACAGAAACTCACGATGGACGCGACAAGGTATCCAGAGTGGCAACCATAAAAACTAACAGAGGACTCATCAAGCGAGCATTCAACAACTGTTGCATACTACCACTGAACGGTATCGACTAACGAAATAACCTATAATCAACCAACAGAAGGCTCAACTATATAATCATCTACAATCACCTATAATCAAACCGACAGAAGATTTAACCAGATGGCAATCACCTGTAATCAACGCAACCGAAGAATCATCAAGAAGGAAGCATTCAAAAAACATCAGCAGCGTCTACTTAGTATTTAAGTCGTATCATAACCCTAAATTAAAATTGTAACCTAAATTTGAAATAAATAATGTTTGGATCTGTCGTTTACTTCAAGGTAACACCTGTTAGTCGTGATAAATAACACAGGATAGGTAGGTAGGTACACAATACACTCTCCTACCCATCAGGTAGTCAAAATACTTACTTGTTTTTGATAATTCGCACTGCTAACACAAGACTGTATCAACTCAAAAAAAGACGAAATCAAGATAACTCATTCTTGTTAGGTAAAATCATAGTATAAAGAAGGGAAGTAGGCTATCTCCGGGCCAATCCGCGATATAATTGCCTACTGTCTCAGGGTTGTCACGGGCGCGGGCGGCGTGGAGCGGTAATGACCACGAGTAAACGGTAGGTTACTGATAGTAGGTACTGCCAGGCCTCCGTTACTCGTTCAAGGTTACACGCTTAAGTGCCTACGGGTCGCATACTACTATCGGGCGTCTGCGTAAAGTACATTTTACCGCGCACGAACGCTTTGTAGGTAAGTAATTATAGCGTTAAGTGTTAAGTTCTCAATGGAGTGAAGTATCTGTACTTATTTAATCGGTGGTACTGCCTACCAAACCAATTCATTAGTTTAAAGCCCGGCCCTTGCCATAGGTAACACATCTCTGTATGATCATTAGTCAATAAAGTTCAGCAATGGTTTTCCTAACAAATACAGAATGTATTCAAGATTCAGAGCAGTAGGTATTATTTTAAAAAAAAAGGGATAAAATAAACCGGCGAGGCGGTGTGGCCGCGACTGTCCGCACTTTGTCGGACACCCAAACACGGCAAACACACAGAAATACGTTCTCCTGCGATTGTCACACATTTTTCATTCATTAAGCGGTACCGAAAAGCCGTGACGCGCGAATCTCATGCGGCGTTAGCCCCGGCTGGCGCACTGAGAAACGGGTTGAGATTTTGTTAAGTGTGCGTGCGGCGACGCGTAGATACTATGACGCACACATACAAGCCGCGCGGTGCGTTTGTATGAAGATAACTTACTTCCCCTCTTTATACTATGGTAAAATTTAATTCTCTACGCGTCAATAAAACCGTCGCTAAAATAGTGCAAGAAACAATTACGAGATGGCGTTATAAGTCTCTCTTCATGATTTACCGGCTGTTATTAGACCCCGCGCAACATTGCGTCATCTTTAGTTACGGTTAAAATTTGAGTGGTGAGGACGTGTCGCTTTGCGTAATAGACCGCATTATTTTGAATTGCTGCGTTATTGCTGAATCAGGTATGTAAAAATCGATGTATTTTTACGACTTAATACGTTATTGTTGATTGAAACCTAATTATAAAGTCGGTGTATTTCGAGTTGTTACATTATTGTTGGTTAACAAGGAATTGATTTGAAGTAATATTTTGAATAACGACATTCTTGTTGGTTTAGTTAGTAGTTTTAGAAGTAGTTTTAATGCAGTTTTGTTGAAAAATTTTTGTTTACTAACTTTTATGGGGTAAATTATAAAAAAATGCAATAATATAATTGCTGTTACTAATAGTATTTAAAACCGTACGTTCAATCAGTTATCTTAAAGTGAAAATAACACATTTCTCCATGATTTACAAAATAATTTTGAGTTACTACATCCTAGGTGACGAAAAAATATTTTCGCTTCGTAAATAGGTACATTACTTTTTGTTTATTTGTAGCATGAACCGTGGGCGTCTTCTGGTAGATATGGCGACCAAAACGACCTCCATCGATGAAACGGACAAGGAAAATAATATTAACGAAGAAAACACTGCATCTGACCAAAGTAAATACTACATTTCACCCCTGCACAGTGATCAGAGTGATTTCGACGATTCGGACTGCGACCCTCATTTTATTCCTGGGCCAACAGGTAATGTTCCCCGTTTACTTCAAGGTGAAGCCACGAGACCTCCAAATAGTTCTTCCTCAAGTAGCTCTTCTGCAAGTAGTTCCAGTTCATCTTCATCAAGTAGCTCAGATGATGAAGCAGAAAATAATTCAGACCACATTGCTTCTACTAGTGGATCAGTAGGTCAAATAACTACAGAGGCAAATGCTTCAGAGGTACAGGAAATCGTACGAGGCAAGAAAAGGGTGAGAAATGAAAAGAATTGGAAAAGTAAAATTGCACAAACACTTCGAAACACAGGTAAAGACTACACATCAAGTGTTACAAAACAAGTCCCAGCAAGGAAGATGGGACCTTTCTGTGGAGATAAATGTCGATTAAATTGTAGAGCAAAAATAGATGAGACCTCTAGACAAGACATTTTTAATGATTACTGGCGTTTGGGAGACTTGCAAAAACAAAGACAATTTATAATAGCTCACACTTCACAAATAAAACCAAAATACAGATACTCATCTACTCAAAATTTCCGCAAATTAAATACTGCATTTTATTTCGAGCTAAATCACACTAATATTAGGGTTTGCAAAACATTTTTTTAAAAAACTCTCGCAATAAATGACAGACCGATTGCTACTGCATTATCAAAAAAATCAGAGACTGGTTTTGTAGAGGGTGAGTTACGCGGGAAACATAATAATCATCGCACTGTTGATCCAGAGGTCTACGATAGCGTGAAAAATTTTATAAATAGCGTACCCCGAATTGAATCACATTACCTTAGAGCCCAGACATCAAGAGAATACATTTCCTGTGAAAAATCTTTAGCTGACTTATACAGGGATTACAAAGATATTCGTACAAAAGATAGCCTACCGTTTGCATCTCAATCTACTTTTAACCGTATTTTCAATAGAGATTTCAATATTTCATTCCACATACCAAAGAAAGATCAGTGTGATCTATGTGAAAGTTTTAACAATGCTGACGAAGTAGGGAAACAGAAAATTACTCAAGCTTATGAAATTCATTTAAAAGAAAAAGAACTGGCCAGAAGGGAGAAAGAAAAAGAAAAGACTAGGAACGATAATACAATTATTGCTGTGTACGACTTACAGGCTGTCATGCCGGTACCGAAGGGCCAAATATCAGTTTTTTACTACAAAAGTAGAATTATTCGTTTTAACTTTACTGTAAGCGACTTACATGCTAAAGACGTTGAATGTTACTTCTGGAATGAAATCGAGGGAAAACGAGGTGCCACTGAAATAGGAACATGCATTTTAAATTATTTAGAAAAGATTACACAGAATAAACCAGAACCAGTCGATGGTGATTTTCTATTCCGACAACTGCTGTGGACAGCAAAAAAATAAGTACCTCTTATCAGCCTACGCATATGCAACACAACAATTTAACATAAGTAGTATCACCCACAAATTTTTGATTAGAGGTCACTCTCAAAATGAGGGTGATAACGTACATAGCGTTATTGAGGCATCTCGCATTTATCCAAAAATTACACGAGGACAGTCAACATCTCCGAACCGCGTTTCATTTTACCGCCCGTCCCAACCTGGCTGCGTAACAGCAATTTCCTTATTTTTTTGTGGGTAACACTCAAACCACAAATGATCCATTTTTTTAAGACAAGACCAAGCAAAACCGAAAAGAATTAATCAAAAATGCCCGAAGAGAACAAAAATTATTCTTGTGGAAACCACTGCAATGAGGACGTACAAAACACAATTATTTAAGCAAAATTAAAAGACACAACAGCTGTTTCATTATTAGAATACCAGCAGCAATTGTCCACATTGTTACCAGGACACTGAAAGACTCCTGACAGCATTACTTTGTCAAAATGTAGATAAAAACATAATTTTGGGCTGAAACTTTTGCCGTTACTAAGAGCTGAAATCTATAATTCCGCAGCACATTGAAATATTGAGCCAATCACTTGAACAGCCGCAGCTTCAAAATGGAATTAATTTTATGACCTCTGGAAACGCCCTTGTGTTCTTTTTGTATGCGTGTGTGCTTGTGCTTGTGTGCTTTTGTATTTTTGTATGCGTCTCATGCATCTCTGTAACATAAAATATCTAATATTAATCAACGAAATATCACTAGTAATATGATATGAAGTGATGTCAATACTAATAACAGGTGTTTGATGAGATATGATCTTTGATCATGAGCCAGTCTTAATGCAGATTAACCAAGTATGGAGGAGACAATAATATAATGCAAAAGTAAGCAGCTAGGGCTATCCCTAGCTGCTTATGTTATTTGATGCTATTATGTTATTTGATGGCAATCAAGCCAGTAGCCCACCAGAAACTTTTAAAATCTTGTTGCATCATCTCATCTTAACTACCAAAGTATGCACAAGATACCGAGTCAAACGACAATTCATTCGACTCGGGAGCAGGGTGCTGGGCGCTAAAAGGGTTAAAGTATATAAGTGTGAGAGCGGACAGGTGCACACCCCGACTCTCATGGGCCGATGGGACCCAATCGGGAGAGGTCTGGCACAGGACCAACGGTCAGTGGGTCGTCTAAGAGGATTTCGAATTATGCAATTCAACTGTTTAAAATGGCAAGTGAAATTAGTAAAATATGAAAATAATTATAACGTGGTTGTTAGTAGGTACATACATCTTAGATAGTAATCCATTCAGTCAATATATTTTGTAACTGCGGTGTAGAAGCTGTTACAGTATTAAGCCTTCGCATTAGAGTATTGGCAACACTATAATTCAGGCACACTAACATCATTATGGTCCGAATCCAAATCGTAAACAAACAAGCCCAATATTCACACAATCGTAAAGTTCAATAAACGATAGCGTGAGGTCAAGATAAAATAACGAACAGAGTAACAAAAGAAAAAACAACACGTATTAAGATCAACACCCAATAGATAACTTCACGTAAGAGATCAATTATTCAAGGAAAAGCTAGTGAACGCAAGACTGCACGCACGGTGCCAATAAAGAAATGATGCAGAATTAATGCACGCTGCACGACACAAATTCCAAGTTTACACAACGCAAGGTCAAATGTGGAAAACCATAGACTACTTTATAGTATATATGCGTATGAGTAAAAACGTCAAAATGACTGAGACGTTCGGATACATTCTGGAATATTGTCAATGAATTAAGCATTTTTTAAGTTATGTTATAATAATAATAATTATTATAATCTAGCGGTACTCCTAGACACGGCGCGTATTGTTAGGAGATTCCTTTCTCAGGAGCCCTGACCATCGGTGGCTTGGACCCTGTTCCCGATGCCGGTGGGCTACTATTTTTTATATTTTTAAATGTTTTTATTTTTTTATAGTAATATTTAAAAATGAAATTAATATGTAAGGATAAATAAATAAATGGAAATAATACATTTATTTCAGACCTTAATCCATAAATAAACAAACATAATTACAATTTTAATTAAAAACAAAACATAAACATACGTAAAAACACACTATTTTATATACTGGAAGGACGCAAAATGAGTGGTCATCCATTTCCACATCATGTATGATTATATTATATTATATTATTATATTATATGTTATGTATGATTGGGCATTCTAAGTTATGTTATGTATGATTGGGCATTTTAAGTTATGTTATGTATTATGTTAAACATACAGCAGATCGAAAAATGGTCTGCGATAATCGTGAAACGGGTACGTATTTGAATATCGAAGATTAAAATACCTACTGTTAAAATATCGATGTTCATAACATCGAAAATGGAAATATCGAACGACCATAAAACCGAAAATTAAAATAACGAAAGTTTATAGTATCGAATGGTTAAATATCCTACGTCCAATATATCTAAAATCTAAATATCTACAAAAGTTACATCGAAAGATCCAAATATCGAAATACAGATTATCGAATGTCCTAAATATCGAAGTACAAACTATCGAACGTCCTAAATATCGATAGGTACATATAATATTTGAACATCGAAAATTAATATACCTACGTGTAAAAATGGGTTAATTTTCAACATTTAATACATTCATTAATTCACCCTAAAAATACGTACCTACAAGTTAAAATATCGAAAAAAAATTGATATAAGTACTATGAGTGGAAAAAGGTTGCTTCTGCAACGTCTCCGGCGCTACGGGAAGTGCAACCCCTTCGCCCTTGCGTAACAAAGAATAGGCACCCATGTTCACCTCCGCAACTTCGGCTTGCTGGTCGCCTCCGGCGACCAGCCTCAGCCGCTACGGCTCCCACGGGTGCCTATGCTTTGTTACAGCGGGCGGGGGTTGCCCTCCCTTCGCGCCTCCGGATTTTTATATACACTCTAGGGGTAACAGCCAAAAGACTACGTAAATTCGGGGTGCCCCAATTCGGTTTTGGAACAATTTCGACCTATTTTATCCATGAAAATCAGTGTCTAGTGTACAAGCATAGGTCAATCGTGAAGGTATTATTTAGGTCTTTAAATTAAAATATTTTCTTGAAAGTCAATATGTTGTGCTACTAAAGTTAGTGACAGAAACGTATCGCTGTAAAACCGACTCCACGTAGTCTTGTCTGCCCTACCCCTAGAGTGTAATTTAGAATCGCGTAGGCGCGGAGGGGCGAGGCAGCCCGCGAGCTGAGGAGCAGGTGGTTTTAACACCCGCCGCCGCAGCTGAGGTTGGCCGGCGAAGCCGGCCAACAAGCCGAAGCTGCGGTGGTGAGCGTTTAGACCATCTGCGACGTTAAGCTCGCGTGGGACTGCCGGAGCCCTGCAGCGCCGGAGCCGTGACAGAAACCATGCTTGCTTGCATGTTGCATGATTACGTTACATTTACGCAGTAAACAGACTAATGACTACTTAATAGCAACGGGTTTGCAGGGTGTGACAATTTCACATCTACCTACATTTATGGATACACTCATACTGCCTATATAATTTTTTTTCGGTATTTCAAGTAGTAGGTATTTTTAACGTAGATATTATGAATTTAGATGTATGAAATGTTGATATTTTGAACTTAGGCATAATGTCATTCGATATTTTGAATCATTCGAAATTTTAATCAGTCGGCATTTCAATCTTCGACGTTTTAAGCTTAGGTATAACAATTTTCGACATTTTGATATAATCGATATTTAAATTTTCGATGTTTTGAACATTGGTATTTTAAGCGTAGGTATTTTAATCTTCGATATTCAAATACGTACCCCGTGAAACCTTAACTTTTATTTTAAAGGCAGTTACATCAGCAATACGATTCTTGTAGTTGTTGCATATTTTAATCATTTCAAGCACATTATGCATTGCATAGAATTACGGAGGAAATATTTGTCGACTGTTCTAGAGAATTGTAAATGCCGCGATTATTTTTAGTATTATAATAATAATAAACTTTATTGGACTATTTATATATTCTGTGAATATTTCAAGCGTCTATTTGTTGTATTACAAATATCGAGCAAAAACGATTTAAAATATCACGTTTGCAGAATGGGAGCCCCTTTAATATTTATGTTATCCTGCTTTTTAGTATTTGCTGTTATAGCGGCAACAGAAATACATCATCTGTGAAAATTTCAACTGTCTAACTATCACGGTTCATCGGTACCATGGATACAGCCTGGTGACAGACGGACAGACAGACAGACAGAAGACAGCTAAGTCTTAGTAATAGGGTCTCGTTTTACCATTTGGATACGGAACTTTAAAAAGCAAAAACGTGCCCTAACCTACGAAATCCTTTAATACCTACAAAATAGTAATGAATTCGGAATTACATTGTTGTCGTGTGAATTTTATTTATGTATAAAAGTCTGTTTTGGGATCATAATCGTGGCATGCTGGGCCTGGGCACATTTTGGTTTGTCATCTATATAAATGACAGTGGCAGTCAAAAAGCTATGATCAATATACAACATTGCCGTCGGCGTCGGGTATCGAAAATTTGTTATCCAAAAGACTAGTATCCGACCTGGTAAAATATAAATGAACTGACAAAAAACAACACAAAGTGAGTAGAGCGTCTATTCAATCAAAATTAGCGTTGCCAACTTAGTGGATTTTCCACTAAAATTGGGGGTTTAGTTGGCGGGTCAGCTTACAATAAACTTGTTTTGAAAACTACGTTTGAGACAAGGAGGTTTCAAAACGTCGTTTTTAGAGTTTCTTAAACCATTGATCGTTTTGAAAACGATCGATGGTTTAAGAAGCTCTAGATTACCCCATATGGAGATATCCCAAATAATGGTGTCGATTCTGTTATGCACAAGCTAAACTTAATTTAGACTATTTCTATCTTTTTCTTTCCAATCAAACAAGAAAGGGACGGACGTGAATAAGATTTGTCAATTTTAGTTGATCTAAAACCTCTATAAGTACAATTATAGTTTTTTTTTTTTTTTTTTTTTTTTTTATAGACGGGAAATCATCAAATAACTTCCCCCGCCCTGGGCGGGGCGGGAGGGAGTGTCAGACTTTTACTGACTAAAACCCGTCTATGTTCCTTCATGTGCCCTTTGCGTTCCGGGGGCGCGGTATCTCTTTCGAACAACCCGCAGCAAGTACAATTATACAGGATAAGTTTTTAACCAGTGCGTAAATTTTTTTTGGTAGTTCAGTGTCAGTAATAGAACACATTTCCGTGTTTAGTTAAAAAAAAAAAATTAAAAAAATTTCATCCTTATCCGAGTTTGAAATAAGCAAAACATCCAGGAC
This sequence comes from Caradrina clavipalpis, assembly GCA_932526535.1. NCBI lineage: Eukaryota > Metazoa > Arthropoda > Insecta > Lepidoptera > Noctuidae > Caradrina > Caradrina clavipalpis. The sequence goes on from OW052115.1 coordinate 3,679,031, forward strand.
ATAATCTATTCGCCATACTATCAATGAAAACTCGCGGCCGCCGCCGCCGCCCGGGCGCATGGCTGGGGTGAGGGGGTGGGGAATGCGCTAGCGCCGAGTGACAATGAAATATGGTTTTTAAGTAAACATGTTTCGTAAGCGATAACTTTTTTTTTTAGTACTAAGACATATCAAAATAAAATATACGTGTTTAATAAAACGTGTTGAAGTTTATTATGGCAAAATTTACGCACTGGTTAAAAATTTTTCCTGTAGTTGACATGTCAGACCGCGTTGATTAAAAACACGGAAAAGTTCAAGGCAAAACTAATTTGACATCTCTAACTTAGTTCTAAGGTATAACTGTCCTTTAATTTCGCTGTATGTTAGTAAGAGATGTCAATTCTCTAATTTTAGTATAGTTTGTGAACAAGGGAATCGGCACCAATGTTCTGTCTGTGTTTCCATTCAAAATAAAATTACTTTATGGTTCGTATTCAGTTAAATTAAAAAAAAATGTTTTAAAATAGACACGAAATGAGACTAACAAAATCTAAATTAAAAGAATTACATAATTACCTATGTCTCCTCATTACATCCGGGCACAGCATTAAAAAGTTGGCAGCACTGATCATTACGTACGTAAATTGTTCTAACTAGTGGTGTAGGTGTTTATGTATAATCTATGGTTTTAATTTCATTCGTTCAATTTGGTTGCATACAAAGAGTAAAGTAACTATAGAGGGTTGCATAGAAGAGTGTATACTTGTATAGTCTATGGTACGTATGTAGTACTAGCTATTTCACGCGACTTCGCACGTTATACTTATAATTAAATAGGCATGGGCGTTTTTGGTTTTTAACGCAAACTGATATTTATCCGATTTCAGATTTCAAAAACGATTTCAAAATCCGTTTTTAGAAATCTGATTTCCATAGCGCCAAGTCTAGCCAATTCGCTCGCGTACTTAGATTTCGTTGGAATCAGATGGAGATTGCGTGATTTGTAAAAAAATTATTTAAGATCACATGTAAAACTTTTCTGGCGCATTTAAAAATCGGCATTATTTTGTTAATTTTTTTGTTTTTGTTCTCGTTTTTTTTTTTTTTCAAACCTTGTTGGATCCAGGTTTGCGTTTTAAAAACGCAAGTTCTTCTGCTTTAGATGACTTTGACCGACATCTCTTTTCGTTAACGATTAGTCGTATAGAAATTACGTAAAGAAACATTAGTTACATACATTCTTAATCTTCATAAACCAAAATACATCATAATCTCGAAAATGTAGTCTTTAAATACTTAGCAGTAAAGATGATATTGATCGCATTATAATGTCCGATGGATTTCCGAGAACCGAAATCTAAATCACACAAAATTCGCGCTATCTTCTTTACTCCGCTAAGTTACGTGCAGTTAGAAAGAGAGAAAGCGAATTTCTAACAAAATCCAAACGCAAACTGGCTAGTTTGCGATTTCGTTTGGCGATGAGATCCCGAGAACCGAAATCTAAATCACACAAAATTCGCGCTATCTTCTTTACTCCGCTAAGTTACGTGCAGTTAGAAAGAGAGAAAGCGAATTTCTAACAAAATCCAAACGCAAACTGGCTAGTTTGCGATTTCGTTTGGCGATGAGATCCCGAGAACCGAAATCTAAATCACACAAAATTCGCGCTATCTTCTTTACTCCGCTAAGTTACGTGCAGTTAGAAAGAGAGAAAGCGAATTTCTAACAAAATCCAAACGCAAACTGGCTAGTTTGCGATTTCGTTTGGCTAAGAGATCCAGTGATTTTATTTTCGATTCGTTTGGTGCTAGATCGTTAGCGATTGGTTCGGCTAGGTAGATTTTTGAAATCCAATCTTCAAGTTTGCGAAATCGATACGAAACGATTTTTGTATGAAATCGGATTTTGGATTCGTTTTGATATATCGGACACATGCCTATAATTAAATGTCGGATATAGCGGAGATGCAAACGAAGTTGCGTAATAAAAAGAAGCCAGTCAGTCCTCTCTTGGGGTACAAAGTTACAAACTTACCCCGTACCAAATTTCATCATGGTTGGTCCTGTGGTGTAGTAGTGAAAGCGTAACATACAGACAGACAGATTTACATTAGCATTTACAAAATATTAACATAGTATGGATGTATTTAATCTATGGTATGGTATGGACTCTCGAATGTTCATGTTCAATCATACGTCGTTACCGTCATGTCATCCATCGGTTTATTCGGTCAGTCTTGACTCCGTCTTTCATTTTTGTTTTAACTTTTATCCAATCCAGGACCGAATTGTTGGTCAAATTCGAAGCGATAAAGTAAGTAGCCATTAATTATATTGTGTTTACTCCACGCTGATCAATTTTTTATGAGCTGGTAGTGTGTCGATTTTCGTAAACGTATTTTTAAGTTAGACGGACAGTCAAATGTTTCTCGATAGTTCTTCCTTAGACATAGTTCAACGATTCTCGTGATTAAGTTTTCACGCGCTCACAAAACTTTAATTTTGCTGTCTGTTTTCAGTTTGACGTCGAGGGTACCTAATATTTTCTATACAAAACTTAATTGCACTATTTTATTCCTGAAATAAAAGTAACTCAATTATTACAAACGTTATCGCCATTCATTCCAGCCATCAATATTCCTAAGCTGTGTAATTTGATAGGTTTTGTGGTAATTAAGTAGGTATATAATACCTAACCTATTCACATTTTAACCGCAGGACACTTGTATACCTACCTACATAATATTGTTTGTATACGTAGGTATACAAACAATATGTTTGCTTATAATGCGGTAGGTAATACAAACCATTAACCATGTCAGAGGCCCTTGAGGCGGTTTAGGAACTCTGACACTAGGGTGTGTGGGGTCGTTAGACCTTACTGCCCATGTGGTGTTCTGGTAGTTGCGGGTTACATGAAGATAAATAATACGTGTGTTTGGTTTGAAGGTCCGATTTATTGTGTGTAAAATATCAAGTTAGTTACAAATAATATTGCTGAGGAAGCACTATGAATAAGGCTGTCTACATACGATGTGTTTACACACTACATCATCCCTGTTATTTTGAAAAAAAAAAAAAAAAAAATACAAGTTTTTTTTTTTTATACTGATACAAACTTAAAATTAACTTAACTATGGTTCCGTATACAATTTAGTTCTATTCTTATGAACTATGACATCTTTTCCATTAATATTAATTTTAACATTAGGTGCAAGGTCTTCTATTACAATGTATGGGCCGGAGTACAATATATCTAATTTATTTCCTATCTCATTTTTTAACAATAGTGCATCTCCTGATTTGTAAACAATTGGATTAATTGACTTATCATAGTATAATTTTCTACGTTCTTTACTTACAATCAAATTATTTCTTGCATCTCTTTGAGCTTTTTGTAATCTGTACTTAAATTCTGATACATAGTTTTCAAAGTTATACAATGGTTCTACAATATTACATAAATTATTAGGTAGTCTACACACTTGTCCAAACACTAACTCGTAAGGAGTATATTTTGTTTCTGAGTGTACAGTAGTGTTATATGAAAAACACCAATACTGTAACCAAGAACTCCAACTTGAAGGATGATTGTCTGTTTGTATTCGTAAATAGGCTCCCAACACTTTATGTGAGTTTTCTAATGATCCAATACTTTGATGATGATATGCAGTAGCAATTGTTTGTTTGATGTTTAAAATTTTGCATAATTTTGACATTACATTAGAAATGAACTCTGTACCTCTATCACTGGCAATTTCTTTAGGAATTCCATAACGTAAAATAAAATTTTCCGCGAATGTTTTAGCAACTTCTGTTGTAGTTTTAGTTTTTAAAGGGTATGCTTCAACATATTTGCTGAGCTCGCACTGTAATGTTAGAATATAATTGTAACCTAAATCATCTTTATCTAATGGACCTATGATATCTAAGAAAACTTTCTCAAACGATGAAGATGCTGTGGATGTAATTGTTAATGGTTCTTTGTGAATTTTAGTATATTTTTGTTTTTGACACTTGTCACACTTTTCGACATAACACCTAACATCTTTTTCCAATGATGACCAATAATAATATTTTTTAATATTATTAATCATTCTCCTAATACCTGCATGGCCACTGCTAGGTAACAAATGGAAGTCATTCATTATTACTTTTTTATCGTCGTCATCATAAATTCTTTGAACGTCCTTTACCACACATACTCGAGGAAAAATACTCGGTTTATTTTCAGTAATATATTTAGCTATACTTTCAATGAGCTCTTTATTTTTACGCGTTTTCATAATTATTAATTCTTCTATATTTAATTTTTTGCAAAGTAATGCCATTTCTTTCAATAAATCGTCTCGCGAGTTTACTGATAAAGAAGATGAGCTTGCAAATAAATTATTTTTACTTTTACAATATACAAAATTCCTATTCTTTGAAAAGATTAACGAATTTGCATTCTTTACTAATTTTAGTGATCTGCGCAGATCTTTTTCCGATAAAATAATTAATTCCACATCCGAATCACATTTTTTAAGTACTTCCGCGACTTTAGGCTGATCAGACCTATCGTCATCCGAAGTCTTAGTAGTAATACTAGTACTGCTTGTTGTCAAATCAGTTAATTGCTGATTTTTCCGAAATTGCGCTCTGGTCATTACATTAACCAATTTATTATTCATTTGTCTTAACTCGTCTGAAGTCAAAATAATTCTAGATAGCGCGTCAGCAACTACATTTTCCTTTCCTCTGACATACTCTACTGTAAAGTCATATTCTTCCAATAAAAGTCGAAATTTCGTTAAACGACTTGATGGATTTGACATATTAAAAAGGTAAAGTAAAGGCCTGTGGTCGGTTCTAATTACAAATTTCTTTCCATAAAGATATGGCCTAAAATATTTTATTGACCAGACTATCGCCAGAAGTTCCTTTTCAATGGTTGCATAATTTAACTCGGCTTTATTTAAACTTCTACTAGCGAATGCGACAGGTTTTCCGTTAGAATTACTTAACACACTGCCAATTGCAAAACCAGAACTGTCTGTTTGTAAAATAAATTCATTTTGTTTTGAAAAATTTGGGTAGTCTAATACAGGTGGACTAGAGAGTAACTTTTTAAGAGTGTCAAAAGCATACTGACATTCTGTAGTCCATTCAAATTGAACCTTCTTTCTACATAATTTGTTTAGTGGCAAAACAATAGCTGCGAAGTTTCGAATAAATTTTCTGTAATAATTGCTAAATGCAACAAAACGTTTGACGTCGTCCGCGCATGTCGGTGTCGGATAACTTTCAATGACTCGGATCTTTTCAGGGTCAGGCAAAATACCTGACGATGATATTACATGTCCTAAGTAAAGAATTTGTCGCTTTAGAAATTCACATTTAGAAGGGTTTAATTTTAAGTTTACTTTTCTTAGTCTTTCAAAAACTGACATGAGATTTTGATTATGTTCTGCCAAATTTCTGCCAAAAATAATCAAATCATCTAAATAAATAATACATTTATCGTAATTTAGACCCGACATAGCAACTGTCATTAACCTACTGAATGCAGATGGGCTAATTTTTAAACCCATCGGTAAGCGACACATTTGAAATTGTCCTTTATCGGTAGTAAATGCTGTGTACTTTCTAGAGTCTTTTGATAAATTACATTGAAAATAACTACGACTTAAATCACAATGACTGAAGTAGAAAGCACCTGATAACGATTCTAAAATATCGGTAATATTTGGGAGAGGAAATTTATCATCCTGTACCTTCTCATTTAATTGTCTGTAGTCTATTACTACTCTCCATTGACGTTTACCGCTCCTATCTAACTTCTTAGGCACTAGCAATAAAGGGCTGGACCACTCACTGCTAGCTTTCTCTATAATTCCATCTCGTAACATTTCATCGATTTGCCTATTAAGTTCCTCTTTCTGCATAAACGGAATTCTGTACTGTTTTCTATAAACGGGCGTAGCATTGTCTTTTAAATGAATTGACTGCTCATAAACATTAGTAACGCTTAACGTATCGCCTGGTAAATGAAAAATGTCCGAGTATTTGGCACAGTTTTGCTCAATAGACAACTGTTCCTCCTTATTTAAGTATGAACCTACATTAAGTAATGAAAATAATGACCGAATTCTCTCTACATTAACATCTGGTCTATCAAAATGACAAAATTCGTAATTTTCTAATTTATCGAGCTCAAACTCATTCAAGCATAGGGTTACTTCCTTGTCCGTAGTATTCAAAATTCTCACGGGAATCTTACCGTTTTTTGGCCTAGCTACTGTACTAGCCAAAAAAATACCTGGAGAAATCTCCTTAGGATAAATTACACAGTCGTAATTAATTCGCGTAGGTACATATTTGATAACCTCGCATCGCGGTGCGATAGTTAAATTATAGTTATAAAAATGTAACGGCAATGTAACTCTACACTCCGATACTTTGAGAGATAAACTATTTGAGTCATAATCTATAACGCCACCGTACCATTTTATAAAATCTTGACCCAATATTCCTATCGACTTACATGGTAAATTCTTAAAAACGTAAAACTTATGTTTAAAAATCGTATTCTTAGATTTTAGAGACAAATAAACAAATCCTATAGCTTTTAAACTACCACCAATACCATGGATAGTTAAATCGCATTTATGTAACTCTAGCTGAACTATATTTAAAATTTCATAATTAACACAAGATAAAGAGGCCCCTGTATCTACTAAAAATTCTAACTGTATATTATTTAAACTTAAATGTACCCAATTAATGCTATCGCAAGTTAAAACTACATTAGGTACGAAAAAATGCTCCTAAATTAGGTTCTGAAGAATGATCAATGCCATTATTTACTACATTTGATTGATTTTGTTGTTGTTCATTTGCAGTAAAATGATTTAAGTTTCTATTATTAGAATGGTTTGCATAATTGCCACGATTTCCGCGAACATGCCTTGCGCTGAAACTTGACGCTCCGCGGCGAGCGACCTGAGCCTCACGGCTGCCTCGCCACGTGTTCCTTGGCGCAGCAAAATTTTGATGCGCGCCATGTGGTTGCCTACCGCCTCGAAAATATCTTGAATAATTTCGACCACGGAATCCACGATTGGCAAAATTATTATTACGGAAAGTGCGTCGATTAAATGACATGACGGTCTGATGGTCCGAAGTCGAGCTAGTTTCATCTTCGGCTACCCTAATTGCATCTTTTAATGTGGTCAAATTTCGTGCCGAAATTATTGTTCCTAGCTTTTGGCTTCTTAAACCCTCGGAAAAACATCTAATAGCATTCCTTTCGTTGAGAGGACGCAATACGTCATAAGCTTTTTCATCGCCATTAGCCTGAGAAATAGTCAATTCTACAAATAACTTCTCTATTTCCTTACCAAACTCTGTAACTGACTTTTCGCCTTGCCTAGCCTTTTGTAATCTAGACTGTAAAGCAGTATCTGACTTACGAGTAAGTAAATATTTTCGCATATCTTCTAATAGCAACTCAATGGTACTATAAGAAGTAGCTAAACGCATTTTTGCTCCACTTGTTAATCGACTTTTCAACACAAAATTTATTAAAGTCGCCTTATCACCATCAGAAAGAATTGACTCATATAGTTCAATCGCTGAGATTAGATCGCTAGTCACCTCTTCGTCACCGTTCATTTTAGGTAATAGGCTTACAGCCGTCTTCAAATTAAACTTTTCACCTGACACAGACATCGTTACAAATTTATTTTCACTACACTGACTTTGACTACTACTTAAACTAAATTCCGACTCAAATTTTAAAATTTTATCATAACATTTGTTTATACATGAATTCTTTAGACACGTTTTCTGGCAAAGTACTAAAAATATTTTTAAATGACTCATACAAGCTCTTAGCTTCTGAAATCTTATTCTCAAAGTTACTGCCTATCCTTCTTGAAGGACCTAACTTAGAAATTGAATCCGTACAATGTTTTAATTGCTTATAAATTTCAGATAATTTTAATTCTAAACTCATAATCTAATTCAATAAGTAGGAACTAGGTTTCTTAACATTACACAAAATTAGACAAAACAAGAAAGTTTTAAATTCACTCAATTATACATTTATTTGTTACAAATTACAACGCGCGTAGGTATCGATTACGACTTACTTGCTGGTTAATCTTACACCTTGGTTTCTGGTTCCTCGCGCTCTCTGTTCTCCCAGCGCCGTCGGTAGCTGACACGGGACAGGACTCGCTCCAAGGCTTCACTCCTCATTTGTTTCTGCATCCAGTTCACGTGGCATCGCTTGTACAGGTAAAAGAATCCGATGAGAACCGCTAACAGCATACAGGCGTATATTATGGTCAGAAGGATATTGTTCGTCTGAAGATGTTCCGCCGTCGCTTTTGCGTCGTTGCTCCCAAGTGCAGTTTGTGCAATAACTACTTGTTCTTTGCTTCTTGTAGTTCCCATAGTACGTAGTTTTATAGTTTATCTGATGTTCTTCTTATATTTCTTCTGATTAGGTGCTCCATTAAAAGTATGATCTTGATGTCCCAGTAATTGCAGCAAGATAATTGTAGATTGTATAAAGCCTTGATGAGACGAAGTTTTGATTTGATTCAAAGCGGCAGTTCCAAAAATTAAAGAAGATTGAAAGTTGTTGCAGTAGTTTTGATGGTTAAAGTAACATGTGGACTCGTAATCCTGGCAGGGTCGCCATGTGGTGTTCTGGTAGTTGCGGGTTACATGAAGATAAATAATACGTGTGTTTGGTTTGAAGGTCCGATTTATTGTGTGTAAAATATCAAGTTAGTTACAAATAATATTGCTGAGGAAGCACTATGAATAAGGCTGTCTACATACGATGTGTTTACACACTACACCCACACGATAAGAAGAAAAATACAAAAATAATGTTAGGTACATTAATGACTGAACATTGCAATCAAGGGTGCTTAAAAAGCATTAAAAAATATCTGCATTCTTTTTTCCAGAAAATTCCAAGAGGGGGGTGTGATCGTGCAAGTACATACCTGGCAAATCACTTCTATACTGAGCAAAGGTAAGAAGAATTTTATCTTTGCCAATCTCACCACATTTATTTATTGTATTATTTATAAAGTCTATTATACACTTAGAACAGTTAGCTTACTAACTGCCTCAGTAGCCTAGTGGTACTAAGCGCGACTGCTACACTAAAGGTCCTGGGTTTGATTCCCAGGTTGAGCAAAAAGTGTTATTGGGTCCTTCTATAAGATTCTCAGTAACAGCTCGGAGTTTGGATTTGTGGCTGGTTAATTGGCAATAGGCTCGCCCCCTATTACATGGGACCTAAACATACTGGCGAACTGTGGGTGTAATTGGTACACGTCTGCCTAACCCTTCAGGAATACAGGCGTGATTGTGTGTAAAGCTAATTCATTGACTCATATTAGTTCTCTTCTTTTTTCAGTAATGGTGAATGACTATGGATGTGGAGGGAATGTACGCCATAACCGAAGATTACCAGAAATCAAAGAATTCGTTACATTTTGAAGCTGTGGCTGTTCAAGAGATTGACAAAATTTTTCTATGTACTGTGGAATTGAAGTTTTAACCTTTTTCTAAAGGCACAAGTTGCAGCCCAGGATGACGATTTGATTGATGAGGCGTGTCTGTGGACGGTGAGCAATGGGTAGCTCACTGTCCGTACGTTAACTTAACGACAGACCATGTCGACGGTGCGTTCGTGTTTCACTCGCGCCTCAAAGAGAATATGTCAGCAAACATTCGGAGGGGGCCACTAAGGGCCGATGCCTGCCGGGGCTGCGGGTCATTCGATAGAGATACCGCGCCCCGGAACACAAAGGGCACATGAAGGAACATAGATGGAGTCAGTAAAAGTCTGACACTCCCGCCCGCCCCGCCCAGGGCGAGGGAAGTTATTGGATGACTTCCCATCTCTAAAAAAAAGGATGATGATTTTATCAGTATTTTGACAAAGTAATTAAAAAAATCAGGAGTCATTCCAACATCCTGGTTGCAGTGGTTTCCACAAAGATCATTTATGTTCTCATTTGACATTTCGGATTAATTCTTGGTTGGTTTCACTAGGTCTCTGTTTCGTGTTAAAAAAATGGGTCATAATATAGTTTGAGCGTTACAAAAAAAAAAAATGGAAATTGCATTTAGCCCAGTCATGGTTGTCTTGGTTCTAGTTTATTCTGTGGAAGGTCACAAACAACAACAAGTCTGAAAATTGTTGTCTTGCTATTGTATTGCTAATCTTGTTAGTATTGCCAGAAAAAAGTGCGAAATTGCACTAAATTCGTACACCAGTCCATTCATGCTTCAGAGATATTGGTTAATTCTATCAAAGGTTTAGTCAAATCTGGAAAATTGTAAATAGTTGTTTGGCAGCTGAAAATAATATTTATGTAGTATCTTGTTCGATAAATTATTTCCGTATTCATATACTATATATATTTTATCTATAGGGAATAAATAATAACACAGGTAATATTAAATTTTTGATATTGATATTTTTGATAACTAATATTTTTAATAATTTTGTCACAGGCAGAGTAGTGCTGTTCTGAACGAAGATGAAAGTGCACTTTCTAAATTGTGGATCTTGAAAACCAAGATGGAATTTTATAGGTCATTCATTTTGTTCCAAAAATCGTTTTTGCTTACTATGTTCTATGTTAGGGGGTTTGGTTTCCGCACTTAGTCCTACAATGGACCATTGTGCGTGAGCCGTGGTGGGGGCTATTCCAACCAGCCCACCTCCCTCCAAAAGCAGATCAGTCTTCCCGGTCTTCTCAGGGCGTCCGCAAGGGATTTTGGTGTACCGAGGGTTTCTTTGCGGGTTTGGGCGACGCCGGTGCATTCGAGGAGCACGTGCGCCACCGTTTCTTCTGCCTCCATGCACGCTCTGCATAGAGGACTGTCTGTGATGCCTAAAGTGTGGAAATGTTTGTTTAGTGAGCAGTGGCCCGTGATAGTCCCCGCCACCAGTCGCAGGCTAACTCTGTCCAGGCGCAGAAGGCGCCTGGTCAGTCCCTTGTCCAAACATGGCAGGGCCTCCTTGGATTGCCTGCACCCTGGTGTCAAGGCCCACCACTCCTCTGCTTGTGTATGTGTGTAGTCTTTCAACCAGCTCCTAAGCTGATTGAAAGGAATGGGCACTATTGGCTCTGGTCCGAAAGGTTTCGTGCTAGAACCCCTCCTGGCGAGTTCGTCAGCAGCATCGTTTCCTAGTGATCCACTGTGTCCTTTAATCCATTGTAGCGTCACCTTGTTACGGTTTTTTTCCGTGACGCGTTCTAGTGCGTTATGGCATTCCAGTATTAGTCTTGATGTAATTTGGTTATTCTGTAAGGATTGGAGGACTGAGGCACTGTCGGAGATTATACGGATATGGGTGTCCGTGACTTTCCTGGCCTCTATGGCGTGTGCTGCTTGAATAATGCCTATGCATTCTGCTTGGTATACAGTGTTGAGCGTTCCAAGGGGTCGGGATATTTTGATGTTTAAGTCTTCAGAGAAGACTCCGACTCCGGTACCCAGATCCGTTTTAGAGCCATCGGTATAAATCCTTAGCTCTCCTGGACCCGAGTAGTCGCACAACTCCGGTGTGAGCTCTATGTTGTAATGTTTGTGGAAGCAGTGTTTTTTCACGATTCTATCATTGGGTGATGCCATCATGGGCTGTCTTCTGATCGCATCCTCTTTCAGTTGTGTGTGTTTAACTCTGGAGTCTTTATTTAGAGTGTTGGATATTTCGAGTCTGAATGTTGCTAGGGCCGCCTCTTCTCTTATAATTAGGTGTAGAGGTGGTAATCCCAGCATTGCCTGCAGCGCAGCGGTGGGAGATGTTCGCATGCTACCGGTAATCGCTACACAGGCTAGTCTTTGCAGTTTCTCGAGATCCTTCTGAGCTACACTTAGTTTGGTCCTGGGCCACCAAACTAGAGATCCGTATGTGACAATAGGTCGGATAACTGTGGTGTATAGCCAGTAGGTAATTTTGGGGGTAATGCCCCAGTTCCTGCCGAGCAGTCTTCTACATTGCCCTAGGGCTATACTGGCTTTTGTGGTGATGTATTCCGTGTGTTTGGCCCAGTTCAGCTGTTTATCCAAATAGATGCCCAGGTATTTGGATTCGTTTGATAAGCTTAGGGTGGCCCCAAAGAAGTGCGGTAATTGAAGAGTTGCCAGCTTCCTCTTTTTTGTAAAAAGGACGAGTTCGGTTTTGGTAGGGTTCACTGCTAGCTTGTGTTCCCTACACCAGTCCTCTACTATCTTCAAGGATTGCCGCATAAGGTTGCATAGCGTGTTTTCGTGTGTGCCGTTTATTATTATAGTTATGTCGTCAGCATACCCTACCGTGAAGTAGCCCCCGGCGTTTAAACGCCTTATAAGGCTATCCACGACTAGGTTCCATAGGAGTGGTGAGAGAACACCTCCTTGTGGGCATCCTCTTGCCACAAGGGCTCTTGTGGTTTCATTCACCGTAACTTGTACGGCTCTCAGTCTGAGCATGTTGGTGATCCATCCGCGCAGGGTCGAGTCTACACCATGTTCTTCGAGAGCTGCGTTGATACTGTGGAAGATGGTTTTGTCAAAAGCGCCTTCAATATCGATGAAGGCTGCCAATGAGGAACATTTATGGTCTATCGCACATTCCATCTTGGAAATCACGCTATGTAATGCGGACTCCGTTGATTTCCCTGTGGAGTAGGCGTGTTGTTGTTTGTGCAAAGGTAATTTTCGGAGAGGTCCGTCCCGAATGTGCCGGTCGCAGAGTCTCTCCAGTGTTTTCAGTAAGAACGATGTTAGGCTTATTGGCCTGTACGCTTTAGGTTGTGTGTAGTCGGCTTTACCAGGCTTTGGGATGAAGATGACCTTCACCTCACGCCATGCCAGTGGTACGTAGTTGTGTGCTATGCAGGCTCGATAAATTACAACCAGCCAGGGCGTGATGTGATCAATTCCCCATTGTAGTAAGGCTGGGAAGATTTCGTCTAATCCTGCGGATTTGTATGGTTTGAACGTTTTGATTGCCCACCTTATACGGTCTTCCGTTACTATGGTGCGGGCTCTGTGCCAGTCGCGGTTGCTTGGTGTGCATGTTACTTCGCCCGCCCAGGTTCTGTCCTCGGAGAGGCTACAGTCTGGGAAGTGGGTTTCCAATAGGACCTTGCTCGTTTCAAGGTCTGATTGTGTATATGTGTTGTCTGGGTTTTTCAGCGACCCGAGGGTGCGATCCTGATCTGTAGATAGGATTTTCCTCACGCGCGCGGCCTCGCTGTTTGCTTCGATCTCTTCGCAGAATTTCCTCCAGGCTGCCCTACTGGCGGCCCTGATTTGTTTTTTAAACGTGTATTGGGTTTCTTTGTATACTTCCGAATCTTCGGGTAGTCTGGTATTTTTGGCTCTATTAAAGTGTTTGCGTACCGTTTGTCTGAGCTTACTTAAGTCCGCATTCCACCAAGAGTTACCCTTACTCTTGTTGTTTGGATCTTTCAGTTTGCAACAGGCGTGGTAGGCTTCGATTATGTATTCTGAAATTTTTGACACTGTGTTCTCAAGTTCTTTTGGGTTTGTTATATTTAGGAGTGTTAGGTCCCTGGCCAGCAATGAAGCCAAGAGGCGTTTATAGCCAGGCACATTGGTTCGCCGTGGATTGCGCCGTGGTTCGGGTTTTTTTGTGTTGGCTAGTATTGAGAAGCGGATCCTCCTATGGTCGGAGCAGGAGGGCTCGTCCGATACGCGCCAGTTCGTGATTAGATCTGTCGCGCTTCCTGAAGCTAGTGTTAGATCAATTATGGTTTGTCCGCGGGCCGTGACCCAGGTGGGTTCTGAATAGGGCATGCAAAAACCGGGTTATTTAAAGGACACGGTTTTTTCGGGTTTTTATTTTACAAAACCGGTGAAACCGGTTTTTTCGGTTATTTCGGTTTTTTCCATTTTTATTAAAGAAATCAGAAATACGTGTGTAAAGAAATAAAAATGCTAAAGTTTAATCAAAATGGCGTGAGCGTGGCATAGAGTAGCGCGACAATGATCTATCCGAGACAAAAAAAAAAATCGAATTCGAGATCAAAAATCTAAATAATAACTGCCAATTTTAAATCATAACTTCAATTGTGCAGTTTGCCCAAAAGTACTATTACATAGTTCTAAAATTGTAGGCATACCTTTAACAATTAAAATATAATATTACACACAGTTTTAAACTAAGTGACGTAAACGACAATCCAAGAATAAAATATAGCTGTTTGCAAAAAAATCGTGCAAATGTTTTTTTTCTTATTTTTTCTACATGCAATATGGCAGTGGTCATAAACATTTACACTTCATTTAGTGTTTTCTAATAGCGAAACGTAAATTGTTAAAACAAAAAAAAACTTTAGTGTTCCTTTCGCTTACCTTTCCTATAATATTAGGACTAACCTTAGGCTATATTTCATATCATAGTTCTTCCAAAACCATTAAATTTAAAAACTAATTCAATAATTTGAATTACTAGGGAAATGTTGACTAACCCTAAACTGTCACTTTGACAATGACATTTCTTTGTTTTACACTAGCTTTTGCCCGCGGCTTCGCTCGGGTATCCCTTATTTTATTCCCATGGGGGTTGAGTTTATCAAAATCCTATTTAAACGGACATCTTCATCATAGTAGCTCCAATCTTTAATTTCAGTTCAATCAGTCGAAAATCTAAGAAGATTTATACAAACTTTCATCCCCTATTTTATCCCCTTAGGGATGGAATTAATCAAAATCCTTTCTTAGTGGATGCCTACGTCATAACATCTACCTGCATGCCAAATTTCAGCCCGATCCGTCCAGTGGTTTGGGCTGTGCGTTGATAGATCACTGTCAGTCAGTCAGTCAGTCACCTTTGAGTTATATATATTTTGATTTTAGATCTCAAATTCGATTTTTCGGTATAAATTAACGTTGCCGGCCGTTAGTGCCGTTGGAAATAACGCCGTCTTGCCGTCCTGTCGACGTTTGTCAGTGATAAATTTAAGATTTTGTTTGAAAAGCAAAACCGAAAAATCCGAAAAAACCGGTTTTGGTATCATAAAAAGCCCGGTTTTCAAATCAGTCGGTTAACCGGTTTTTTCGGTTATCCGGGTATCCGGTTTGCATACCCTAGTTCTGAACCACGGTTTGCAATGTTAAGGTTAGTCGAGAAAAGATATGTGCATAGTACCTCACCTCTGGAGTTTGCTTTGTTGCAGCCCCAAAGTGGGTGGTGGGCGTTCGAGTCCGTGCAGATGATCAGGTTCAGGTTGGCGTCTTCGCAATGCCTTACCAGGTCTGCCATCTCCTTTGGTGGGCAGTTTTCGTCCTCGCCTGGCATGTATACCGAGGCCAAGACGATGTCGGGTGCCACACTATCAGTGTGGAGCTTGATGGCTGTTACATCTCTGGAACAGAATTGTGTGAGTGTTGTGGTAGGGATATGTCTGGGTATGTAGGCACAGGTTCGTGGCCTGTCTGTGCTGTGTGTGTTGAGAATTAGCTTACCCCCGATGTTGCTGAGGCCGCATATTCTGTTGTTTCTGATCCACGGCTCTTGGATCAGTGCGATGGTTCTGGGTTGAACCTCCAGCGCCCTGCGTAAGCAAGCCGTGGCAGTCTGGCTATGCTGGAGGTTGGTCTGGATTATGCTGAGGGGTTTCGACGGCGATGGGGTGGTGTTAGGAGGAGTTCGATCCATCGGAAGTCTCTCCCCCATCCCCCATCCCATGCCGGTCGTCACCCGGAGACGAGGCGAGCAGTCGCTCGGACCACCCCGGTGATGTGGGTGGCACGCTACCTGCATCTGCATCAGCCATCGCCGCTCTGGCCATCTCCTCCTCTAGCTCCGTCATGGTCAGGTCGTCGTCTGGTCGTGTCGGTTCGTCATTAGGAGTCGTCGTCGGGGTCGTGGTCGGGATAGTCGTGGGTTGGCTGGTCGAGGGTTGGGTGTCGGGGAAGAAGCGAACATATATCGAACCCAATAGGTACGATATGCGTCGCTCCCGCCCCGCGACCTTTACGGCTTCGTCCGGTGGTATACCCAGGGTCAAGTATGTCCCATGGTTATCACCACCGACCGCTGTCGCCCTGTACAGTGACCACCTCCCCATGTCGTACCAAGTGTTCTGGCGAGCCAGAACACTATGGAGTCGCGCTATGTCTCCGTGGTACCGGGGTACGAAGAGCGCGGCTCGAACTCGGGTCGGTAAGTCTGTCTGTTTCATGACCGTCAGTGTCGCGTCAGAATTCGGTAATTTCAGTTTCGGTACTGTCTGTGTCAACCAGGTCAGGGCATAGTCGTCCTCGCACCACATCTGCACGGTACCTTCCGCTATCCGAGGATAACCGCGGAAGGCCGGGAGCGGTTGCGAGGTGTCAGTGTCCATTACTGCGTCTTCGAGGCTGAGCTTAATGTGCTGAGCCTCGTCAGAGGTCAAGTCTCGGGTCGGGGGCGAGAGGCAAATCGCTACGGCGAGCCGCGCAGGGATGTCCTGCGTTGCCCGGGCGTAGGTGTTTTGCCCCCCTTGAGCGGTCTGGGTTTTCGCGCGCTTGGCATCCCCTTGAAGCATACTCGGCGAAGCCGACTCGTCCGGGCGCACCCTCTTTGCCGCGCCCTGGCCACTGGGACCAGCTTGCGGTTCCGAAGGGCCCGGCGCGATATTACTCGCCAGGGATGCCTCGCGTTGAGAACCCAAGCGCCTGCCTCGCTTTTTCTTCGGGTAGGTCAGTCTGTCGGGACAGGTCCGGTTGCCGTCCCCGAGTGGTTTTGGAGTGGGCAGTGACTTTTCGCGCTGGGTTTCCCCTTCGCGTACTGGTCCCTGCCCATCGGTTTCCGCGTCCGGCCGCTTTTCGCGCTGGGTGTCCCCCTCGCTTACTTGCGGCTGGTCGCGTACTCCCTTGCTCACAGCCGTCTTTGCTTCGCGCTGGCGTTTGCCCTCGCGGATGTTGCGTAGACGGTTGTTGAGCTCCTTCACTCTGTTCTGGATTTTTCCGCGCTTTCGCCTTAGCGAGCGTACTTCGTCCACACAGATGAAGTCCGAGCCATCGGATCCGGCTCCCTTTCCTGTTCCGTGTCTGTCTGTCTGTCCGTGTTCAGGGTCAAGGTCTCGCAGCCTTGCTTCGATCTTCTCGCGCTGAAGTGCCAGCGCGCGAAGTTCGACGTCAATGCTGGAGAGTCGTGCGTTGTCAGTGTCATTGTCAGGGTTGTTTGTTACACTCTTCCGGACGATGCACTGTTGCCAGGCGCTCGTGGAAGGTGTTGTGCTTGTCTGGGTAATAGGCGCGGAGTTCGCAGCCTTGGGTGTATCTTGTGGCGCGAGTGTCGCAGCCAGTGTGGTCGGCGCTAAAGCAGCCGGCCGCGCAGAAGGCGCGGCGCAACAATGCAGTATGGTGCCCCCCCCCAGATTACGATGGGGGCAGACCGACGGATCGGTGTGGGATTCCCCGGCATTGCC
This sequence comes from Caradrina clavipalpis, assembly GCA_932526535.1. Classification (NCBI taxonomy): domain Eukaryota; kingdom Metazoa; phylum Arthropoda; class Insecta; order Lepidoptera; family Noctuidae; genus Caradrina; species Caradrina clavipalpis. The sequence goes on from OW052115.1 coordinate 3,696,465, forward strand.
GGGACCCACCTGGGGAAAATTATCTTTTTCCTTCTGCATTATGTTGTTGGGTTTTGGGTGGGCTTTTAGGAGCGAGGTTACCCCTCCTCAGGGACCGAAGGAAGAAGGGGACAGGGGAGGGAGGGAAGAGTTAGGTATAGGATCAAGGGAGAAAGGGTAAGGTTACCCTAAGCCTGGGATCTGGCTTTCGGGAACTTCTCTTGTCCGGGGCCTTGTTAGGCACCCCGAGTGTGGGCCCAGCCGCAAGGTCGGTCCCACAACCGGGGCTAGGCTAACCGCAACCCGCCATCCCGCTCGGTTGCATGAGAAGAAGTGCCCGGCGGTCCGAGTCTATCCCTCATGGTGGGTTTGTAACACGCCATGTTGAATAAACCCCGAGCGCCCCGAGTTTTGCTTACTAAACAATTTACCTGAATCTTCTGCTTTCAAAAATTTAAATTATATCTATGAATTTGGTCATAAGCAGTGCTGTCATATGTCTGGTATGCCCCAGATTTGTGTGAATTCAGTATGGGGTCAGAGAAAGTTCGATACATGAAAAGATAAGCAATAAATAAATATATAGAAGAAAAGGAAATTAGAAATTATGTTTTTTCTTTATATTTTATAAATATTTTTCTTAGCGGTGTCCGGGAAAACTCTCAATTTCCCCTCAAATGTCCGGAGTTTTTGAAGTTATTGTTTTTCGTCGGCAATGTTAGTCTGTAACAGTCCTATGACTAGCGCTGCCCCTAGTCCAAAAATATACACACAAATGGTAATTCTAACTACTGGTACGGGTGGAACTGGTACTTTGTAACTATTGGTATTCTATGGTAATTCAATGGTGGTTCTAGTGATTAAGACGACACAGTCGACCAAAATCACGCTTGGAAAGGAAAGATTTATTCAAGTATAATAATTAGGCAGATGATGATTGGTATCCTCGTAAATTAAAGTATCTATACGTAGAAATAAAACAATCTGTGAAGAAAGAAACTACACTTAATGTTATTAATTATTGTGATGTTGATTCCTATAGCTCGTTCGCGTTAACCCTTTCTGTGCGGGCAACAAACGTGCGTTTTTTTGTCGCGCATGCGTGCCGTCCCCGCACGATTTATTCCATTCTAATACCAAAAACTAATACCACTGGTACTTGTTTCAACTCATATTTTTTTTCTATTCCGAACCGATACCATTGTTTAAACTAATACCAAAACAAGTTCAAAGATATAAGGTACAGTCAGTAAAAATGCTTTGTATGTAAATATAAGACCTTTAATTGTAAAAAAAAAACAGATAACTCCAAAAAAATCAAATTTTGTTAGCAAACGTCTTGTTCAATGATAAAATATCACTTAAATAATCAACTTTAATATAATTTTAGTTCCTCTCTATACCTGTATAATATTTTTTTTTGCAAAAACATCAAACAGGAAGAATTTACTTACAATCTAAAAATTACAAAATATCTCAAAAAATTAACTCTTAATTTATATTGAAATTTATCTGACATAGTTATTATTAGATAGGTACGTAATTATTCACGTCTACCTATCTCATAACAACTATGTCAGGTAAATTTTTAACAAAAATTAATCACTTTTTATCTAACAATTGTAAAATATCACAGAAAATCAACTTTTTGTATAATCTAATCAGTCATTCATCACCTACATAGCAATGAATCAGCATTTTTTTTTTGCAATAATATCTAATATGAAAAATTCACTTTAAATCTAACAATTATAAAATATCACAGAAAATCAACTTTTTGTATAATCAAATCAGTCATTTATCACTTACATAGCAATGAATCAGCAATTTTTTTTGCAATGAATTCTAACCTTACCTAACAATTGTAAAGTTTCACAGAAAATCAACTTTTTGTTTAATCAAATCAGTCATTCTTCACCTATATAGCAATGAATCAGCAATTTTTTTTTGCAAAAACGTCATATATGAATAATTCACTTATAATCTAAGAATTATAAAATATCACAGAAAATCAACTATTAGTATAATCAGCTAAATGACGTGTAAATAATTTCTTATATTTCAACAATTAGTAGCTAAACCCTTAATTTTTCTAAGCAGTGACCTACGGAGATTTTGTTTTTGAGGAGTTGGTCAGTTACGTATGTGATCCACGAATTTTTCATAATAGTTGTCTGTGCACATCGTTTTGCAGGGGGTGCGTTTGATTTATATTGAGTAACAACCACTGTTTGTAAATCTGCGTCCTCTTTCAGCACGTTCAGAAGCTGATATAAATTAGCATTCTTTGGCACAGCCGAGTTTAATTTCTTATGCCAAGATTCTACGGCATTTGTGGTTCGATGGCGTTCACCATGAACGCACCAAATGTCTACAAAACTCTCGTTCTCTAGCCATTGTGACACCATGTAGTCATTAAATGTTTGAATGGCGTCAGTATCAGGACAGTCTTCCATTATGTAGCACCATCCTTCTGATATGAATTTACGAGGAAGTAAAGGCAGTAAAGCTGAAAGTCTTACATGTCTTTGGGTGATAGCATCTTTTGTCAGATCCAACTGTTTTGCTTTTTTCCATACATTTTTGGAATAATGAAAGTAGCATCCTTTAATCACAACTGACGGAAAAACAGTCTGTCTATCCACACTGCGAGTCGTTCTCTTACGGGATGCTTCCGGAGTGCACGGGACTAAATTAACGATAGCGGTGACAACGTCAACAATACGTGCTCCAAAAACATATCCTTCGGCCTTGAAGACTGTAACAACGGACTCCACACGAGAGTGAGAAGTCAAGAAATTCATGACCGTTTCTTCCGAAACATCTCGATAATTCAGTATTATTGAAGCACAAGATGTGCCTCGAACTATAGAGTGCCAGGTTGAGTCTTGAATTTTAAAAACTCTTTTCAGAGTATCCATATTGGAAAACCGCTATTAAGATGAATTTGCATTCAAAATTAAAGGGGGGGGGGGGGGTGCTATTGAGGCTTTATCCGGTGTTGTTTATTACGCGGACCTTGTAGAAACTAGAACTAATTTCCGTGCGTTCAAGCGTTTTTGCCATACCTATTACTGGAATCAAATGTAACAGTTCACATTAGGACCCATTAAGTTAATGATAATTGCAATCCGTGGTGCTTGGCAATCTGGGCTTCTCCCAGTTGTAAATAATCCCTTTGTGCCTATTGGCCTAATTCTGTTCTGTCTCCTGCTTGTTTGGAGGGAAGTGGAAATTATATTTTTCTTACTCCTCCGCTAATCTTTTCTGATTAATTTCGTTGCGGGATCCAAGACAGTTGAATCGCTTCTCTGGGACTCGTCGAGCTTCATTGCCTCGGCGCTTTTCTTGTGGTCGCCACTGTTGATTCTGGCTTACAGAAGTTGCAGTGGTTTGGGAACAGTGTGGCGGGCTTGTCCCATTTAAAAATGACGGAAAAACAATTGTAATGGCGTTCATTGCGGCTAGTTTAAAATCTGTTAAAAATTTTACGGGTTCCCACCCAGGAATGTTTTGTTTCAAAATTTCAAATAATTTTTTGTATGTTTCTTCTGTTTTTTTGTTAAGTAAAACATAAATAAGAGGAACTATACGAGTGTGATCTTCGTCACTTCCCAGATCTCCGTGGATAGTATATAACTGCACAAAAGGCTCAGGGGTGCAATCGAATGTTCCGTCGCTTTCAAAAAATTTAATGCTCGGAATTTTCTCTAGTTGATTTGGACTGACCAAGATTATTATTCGGGTATTGGAAGACCCATCTTTATAATCGTAAAACAAAAAATCTCTAAATTGTAATGGAACTTCTACTTCATCAATTGATTTACATTTTTTTTTTTACACCAGCTGCGTTGTTTCTTGCATAATACAATTTTGATTTGATGTTTGCAAACGATGGGATATTTCTCACCAAATCTGATTCAGTAGCGCAGAATTGTGATTTGAATTTGTTATATATGTTTGGTATTGGGGCGAAATCAGACTTCATCACTTTATCTCTTAAATCATCCAGCTTTTTTGCCATTACATTTTTGAATTCATCGGGCTCGCTGCTATGATTTTTCTCATTGGAAATATTGCCATCCTGTGAGGACAACAAAATAGCTTTAGCAAAATAGTTTTCGGATAAAAATACATATTGAAAGATGGAACACTAACTGTCTTATTCATAATATAACGCTTACCGAAGGTATAAACCTTCATTAGTTAAAACATGTTTTAAGGTGGATGCTCCAGGGTGGCCCGCAAAATTCAAATTATCGTAAGTTTTTTGCAATTTGCAGCTCAGTATGGGATAGTATGGTAATAGAAACTAAATTCGCGGTACTGGCATGTATGTATTTATATCATTATATTAGTTAAATTTATCAATGTAACCCACTAAGTTAAAATTTTTATTAAACGTAAAGTTATTATTAAAATGGCACATTTTCTCTTTTCTCTAAGTTAGACAATTATATTGAAGGTTTTAATAAGTATAATTGTGTAAATACATACATGCCAGTACCGCGAATTTAGTTTCTATTAATAAAATATCCGATACTCAGCTGCAAATTGCAAAAAACGTACGGAAATTTGAATTTCGCGGGCTACCCTGGAGCATTCACCTTAAGCCTACCGAACGTTCGATAAAAATTCTTATTCATAATCGTTTCTTAGAGCTCCCATAACTAAACGCCACTATCGTACACAATGTTGCCATTTTGTAGAAAAATATGCGATTTTAGTCGATTTTAACGTTGTTTGCCTCTGGTCACAGAAAATTTGTCTATGCATTTTTAAACACTGTCATAAAAAACGTACACCAAGGTAAAGGAGGGAATAGTTTGAACTACCTAGTCTTTTGAACAATTTGTTGAATTTGTTATCATGCAATCTGGGAAAAAGCGGCAAAGGCCGTTGCCGTTAATACTTGTAATTCTGGTGAAGTACCACACCACCGACTAAATTAATTATAAAAGCAGCCGTTTCTTTGGAAAAACTGTACCATTTACGAAATTCTTCGTCATCCAGATAAAATGCATCGAATCTCTGCTAATACAATTTTATACGCGAACAACCACAATGCTATGTAGGTATTTTAATACTAACTGACTGACATTGTAAACCGAACGTCAAACACGAAACAACTGATCGATGTCGGCCATTTGTTTCCCTTTTTTTTTTGTTTATCTAGTGTTTTTTTTTTTTACTCTTGCTATTCCAATTCACTTTTGACAATGGCAGAATTGTCGACAACGGCATCGGTACTAATTGCCATTTAAAGAAATAGAATAGAATTGATGTCGGCCATTTTATTGTTAACGAACGTTTAAAGAAGGGTCATGGCTTCTTTAAATCAAATTAACTTTAATGGAGAAATAAAGAGTGTTTTTACCTCTAAAATACGATTATGAATACCATTTTTTTAACAAGCTTCCTACAAAGGCCTTATAAAGCTCCACTAATCCATTATAAATAAGCCAGTTAAACTCTATGTAAGAAGTTGGTAACATACCTTTATCTGTAAAGATCCACTGCACTCTTTAACATTCACACATCTCCAATGGGTCCATCCATTTTTATTTTCCCTTTTTTTTGTGTACTGGTAACCAGCTCTCATTAAAACCAAGCCACCATTTCTTGTTATGAAAGACAAGCTTCCTGTTTTTCCCGAAGATGTTGAGGGCTGATTATCAGCTTCCTCAGACATATCTAAAAAAAATTATATATTGTATGTAACTTTTACATTTGATTGGATTATGATAAAAAAATCAAATAATAGGTATTTTAAATAACACTAATTTTAATAAAGAGAAGTAAATTATACAAAAGAACAAATTAATATACTCACTTAATAAATAAAAATCACTGTCACTCTGATACCAATACGCCACCGCCACCGCACGGAAATGTACTGAGGAATTTATGTTGATAAAATTTCTCTCCGAGTCAAAGCACAACATTCCAGTCACACTTGACTCTGGTTGTTTCGAATTTTGGAACAATAGAGCAAACTCACCCTTTCTCGCAGGTAAAAAAAATAGCAAGATGATTCACTAAAACTACTCTTACCTATGCTAACCTTTGTAAAAATATTGGAGTGAAGTGAATTTGGAAAGTTTTAAGCATTATACGAGGTGCATTCAATAAGTACCTAGCCTCATCGCCAGAGGGCGCTGTAGTTTCAAAAGAGTTTTACCACAGTGTAGCACATTCTTTTTTAATTCTTTTTTCAAATTTTCATTCCAATCCCTTCATTTGTTTTAATTTGACAACTTATGGAAGCGAACGTGTCGATCGGTTTTACAAAAATGGAAAAAGAGCAATATCGTTCGGTGATTCGATTCCTATTTTTGGAAGGGAAAACGCGCATCGAAATCAAAGAGCGTTTGGATGCTGTGTACGGTAACTCTTCTCCATCGATGGCCACCGTCAAGAATTGGTTCAACGAGTTTGCACGTGGCCGTACGTCGGTTTTTGATGAACCACGTCCAGGTGCACCGAAAACAGCTGCTACGGAGGAAAACATTAAAAAAATCCATGATTTCGTATTGGCAGATCGCCGATTGAAGGTTCGGGAGCTAGCTGAGACTGTAGGCATTTCAGAAGGAACAGTGCATCATATTCTTCACGAGGAACTCGGCATGAGAAAGCTGTCGGCGCGATGGGTGCCGCGTTTACTCACACCAGAAAACAAGCGCAACCGTGAGACCACATCGGAGACGTGTTTGGCGCTGTTTAAGCGGAATCCAGCGGAGTTTTTCCGTCGTTTTGTGACCGTCGATGAAACCTGGATCCACTGGTACACACCAGAGACCAAGGAGCAATCAAAACAATGGATCCAGACCGGGGAACGTGCTCCAAAGAAGGCGAAAACTGTAAAATCGGCCGGAAAAGTTATGGCCACCGTTTTCTGGGATTCACAAGGTGTGATCTACATCGATTACCTCGAGAAGGGTAAAACAATTACAGGGCTTTACTATGCCGATTTATTGGGCCGATTCGACGCCGAATTAAAGAAAAAACGACCCCATCTGGCGAAGAAGAAAGTGCTGTTTCACCACGACAACGCACCGGTTCACACGTCTGCCGTTGCCATGGCCAAATTGGTCGAATTACGCTACGAATTGCTGCCCCATCCGCCGTATTCTCCAGATTTGGCCCCTTGTGATTTCTTTCTGTTTCCTAATCTGAAAAAATCACTCGCCGGGAATAGATATGGATCGAATGAGGAGGTCATCGCCGCCACGGAGGCCTATTTTGCAGAGTTTGACAAAAACTATTTTTCGGACGGGTTAAAAAAGTTGGAGCATCGCTGGGCTAAGTGTATCGAACTAAAAGGAGACTATGTTGAAAAATAAATTGCCACTTTTCCAAAATTTTCGTTTACTTTTTGTAGGCTAAGTATTTATTGAATGACCCTCGTATTACGATTACATAAAAATATTGAAAACATATATTATTAACTCTGTAACGATTAGGTTTGACTGCGCTGACTGTACCAAATTCAAGTTGTTGGTATTCGTTCGTACATTAAATTAAATTATTTAGAAAGTGGTATCCGTTCGGAATAGAAAAAAAATAAGAGTTGAATCAAATACCAGTGGTATTAGTTTTTGATATTAGAATGGAATAAATCGCCCGCACTTGAAGAGTTAAGAATGCAGTGAGTCATCAGTGCAACTACAAGATAAAGTTGTATTCACAGTAGTGTTAAATTCAAACAAATTATATTTTAAAAGATTAAGTTTAATCAATTTATAAAAATACACTTAAAACTTATTTATTTAAATTTATTTATTTATTTATATAACCACTTATAACTATTATTACAGGTATATAACCCAATGCAATAGCAAAGCAAACTTTAAAACTTTATAATAACAACTTATTTTCTAAAACTTATGATATTTAATGTAATCATAATGAATTCACTCCGTGTACACGCAAAAACGTCTATCTCCTCTGCTACAAGGTTAAGAGTGCGAAGTGCTCGCGTCTGGGGCGCCTCATTTAACAGATTTGTGCGGCCACGAGGTACAGCCAGCAGCTGAGGTCGCCGCCGTCGCCACACATATCTGTCTGGCACACTCAGACACACCAACTTTAATCATTAATATCATATTTTAATCACTATCACTAGTATCTTCGTTAGTAATTAACAAAAGTATTTTCTGCAGCGAGTCCCATGACGTCATCTAAATTCCAGATGGTTTTACGTATATTGCATTATATATTATATGTAAAATGTAAACGTAAAATAATTTTATATTAGTCAAATAGTTGAAAGAATAAATAAAATTGAGATAAAACTGCAAATATATACGTAAGTATAAAAAATTTTGGGAGGTGACTTGTTCACTATTTGTTAAATCATGTGGATCCTCATTTTCTTTATTGTTACTGGCCGCTTTTTTCAACTTTTCCAAGAATAATATTTTTTCTGCCATTTTGAATAGCTCCAATATGGTTAATTGCAGGGATGGCGATTCTTAAAAAAAAAAAACGATTTTTAAATCGATTCGAATCGTAAGCTGATGAATCGATTCATAAAAAAACCGAGGTCTAAACGATCGATTGCTAAAAAGGCTCCGACGCAGAATGTCCACTTCTCAAAATGTCCACTGGTCGCAAAATGTCCTTTTCTCAAAATGTCCACTGGTCGCAAAATGTCCTTTTCTCAGAATGTCTCTTTCGCAAAATGTCTCTTTTACAGAATGTTCACTTCGCAAAATGTCCTCTTCGCAAATAGTCCCTTTCGCATATTGTCCCCTTTTTATTTCTGACTTACTTTAATCATAATACATTTTAGCAATTAGCTTTCACACATCATGTTTGACGTGTGTTTATTTGTATCGATATGGAAAAGCTAAAAAAAAAAAAATAGTACTAATCACATTTATTTCTTTACATAATCGCTTGAAACTTGACATTTATTTTGATAAAAAATATAAGGCATCATTGGTTCAATTAGAACGAAATAATTTGACATTGCCACAATTTATAAAAAAAGTAATATTTTTACAGTTAACGGTTCGTAGGTAATTAAAGAGTGTTCATAACAATTAAGTTGGTAAAATAATTACTTTAAATCAAGCGTGCTACATCTCCATGATGTAGTACCCAGCTATTGCGAGAGCGAATCCGACTCCAAAATAAAATCTTAGTTTGTAAGAGGCCGCTGCTGGGTCTCTATTTTTTCAAGGAGGAGAGAAAACATGCTTATCCTGAGACGTGGAGCGAGACCGGGCCGACTTTCGTATTTTTTTACCAGACTACTCCTGGTTAGTGGAAGCTATGGACGTACTGCGACGCTTTCGCTTTAGTTCTTTTTGAAGAAAATAAGTGGATCCGAAGAAAGAAAAAGAAAATTTAAAATGTCTTCATTGGAACTCACTCTACTTTTTTTACGGGAGTTGCGTTCCCTGAATCTTCGGAAATCCTTGTTGCGGGCTTCCGAAGCCTCTTCAGAGAGGATCCAATTGGTACGATCGCATTACAAGTAATGATGTCAGCTCCATGAAGTAGCAGTTTGTGCTCGGTTGCAGACATGTAGTACCAATTATACAAGGACACGTACCTTTCAGCAGTTTTGTATGCGTAATCTTTGAATTTCACAGTATCTACATGCTCACCGGAAGTTATCGCTTGCGAAATAACAGCAAACCTGTGAATCAGTTCCGCATCGAGTCCTGTTATATCGGCAGTTTTCACTGGATCTTCAAAGAATTTTCTCGCTGTGTTACCGTCATTGGTCGTACCATGGCCTTGCTTCACTACATCAATTAGTAAGCCGAGTTCATTTTTAAAACGATCTTGAACTATCTTCATTTTTGCATCTCTTACATTTTGTTCTTCTTTTCCTCTTACAGACGATTTTTTGATATCAAGTCTGTATGATATATTTAAAAGGCATCCAATCACATTTATGCGTGCATGCAGCGAAGATAGTCCAAACTTCAACATTTCCGGGGATGTCACTCTTTTTTCTACAGCTTCCAAGTTGAACTTTTTCATTTTCGTTACTTCGGCCTTCACCACAGCCTTACTTTCTTTTTAACCGACTTCATACAAATTGAAACTGCACAGGACGACAAAAAGTTGGTGAACAAGATCAAGATTTTGGGTTTTCCCAAACTGTTTTCTCTTCACACATAATTTTTAAAGGCACTAAGGATGTCATAAAAATGCTGGAATCATCGTCTGCAGAATCCAACTTTTGCTTATATCTACTTTGGCTCGATGCACCGTCACAACTTCATTTCGATACCAGAATCATTTCTTTTCCTTGTATGTTATCAGGTAAAGATTTTAATACTCTTTTGGCTGTAACGTCAAGTAGACTTTGCAGAGTAATTTTAGCCGAAGAATCAGTAACTGTGATAGAGTTCTCTGATGGGTAACACTCTTTCTTCTCTTTTTGGACTTGGTAATACGAAGGGTATAAGTTACGAATGCCTTCTCGTATAGCTGTCTCTTTCAATGTGATGTATTGCCATTTTGACAGCTTCAGAGATAGCAATAAACCAAGAGCCTTCTGAGGTGTAAATATTTTCTTAGTGAATGGTTGTTTCACCATGACGCGCTATGGAAAATAAAGGTCTGTTCCTGATTAAAGATCAGTAACTTTTTTTTCTGAATATTATGTTCTAAAATTTTGCACTAATATAGAATAGTGTATATGGCATCAAATGGAATGAAATTTATTATGATTGAATTTAAAACCATATGTTCACGACGAGGACCCGCCCCCGCAGCAAATAAAATTCTTCAATATTTGGCGAATTGCTTTTACTGAGCGACTATTGCACTTTATAACATGAATGCACCTTTTCGATCAGTAATGATTACAAAAAATTTAATTACATTAAAATACGCGTGTGTGCGCTGTTTTGATCCCAGTCGATCTCGTTCATTTTCAAACAAATGAGTCATAATTTCAGCATCCGTTTGGGTGGCAGCATAAGGCCCTACAGCATCGATGATATGACCATCGCAAGATACAATCATAAAAGGTTTAATCAAATTATCATATTTGTGCAAACTATATGTCTTCTTTTGAAACATATAGTTTGCACTTTTCTGCAAGTATATGTAAGTCCTATCAAATATTGCGATTGCAGGCCTATCTCCAGTTATAGACTCGTCAGTATTATCCAATAATGCTTGAGGGACCCTCAGGTTTGTCTCTGATGAGTAATATGGTTTACACCAATATTATTAGGTAAGTGTAAGGTAGACTGGTAGAAAATGCCTAAGGCATTAAGTCCGCCTTTGTACGGTGTATTTTTTTACATTTGTGCATAAAGTTTTAATAAATAAATAAATAAATTAGGTACAAAATGCTCATTGAGCTACAACCTAACTTTTTTCATTATCAGTACCAATGTTGACCTTGGTATATCAAAAAGTGTTGCCAAGCGTCTATTACTATCACTTGTTCTTAGTTTGATTAAATATATAGCTAAAGCGCGTTTAGATTGTTTAACGTTTAAAGGAGGTAAAAGATTATACAGAATTAAAAACTGAGATGCTGTAAGACCTATCCAGTAATGGCAAATATGGTTTGGCATTTCCGAGACATTTTCAAAGTTCAAAATATTAACTTTTAACTTCATAATGTTAATCATGTCTTCTAAATGCATGCCACTAAGGGCCATACCTCACCGAGATGCCATGGCGACGTGGCCAGCGACGTTGCCAAGTAGTTCATACTGAGATGTATGACGGCTAATTCACTTGGCGACCGACTGGCGACGTTGCCATCCTACGTCAACGCATGGCAACGTCGCTGGCCACGTCGCCATGATGGCATCTCGGTGAGGTATGGCCCTAAATGTTGAATGTGTCTCATTCATTTGAGGCAATAAATGCCACTGATCGCTGTACAAATGTGTTTCACAAACTCTACAGCAACGAGGAACATAGAAATTATGCTCTTCCAATAATAGTCTTTTAAGGAATTGTGAGATCAAATGTAACATTCTGTTTCTCCATTGTTGAAATATACAGTGAGTAGATGTGATCGAAGCTCGCTTGTAATTAGATAATGTTACAATATTACTTTCTCTTCGAGGTGGCCTAATTTGAACAGGAGGTAATGGTGGTGGCTCGGGTGGGTTAACCACTTGAACACTATCGGCTGCTGCATTGTTGCCCAAAGCCAATTCCTGCTTGTCTCTTGATGAGTCAAGCACTGCTTGTCTATTTGCTCACATCCAACTACACAAACACACATGACAAACATAGTTGTTTAAAAGGGTGCCGCTTTTTAAAACCTAAATACCAGTCATTTCCTGCTCGGCCGTCTTTAAATGTGTGCGATATGTTATTTCGTTCTGCATACTGGTAAACAAGCTCTAAAAAGTCGTTTTTAGCACAACCATAGAAAATATCATCGACCTAAAATTCATATTTTAGTAATTCTCTTTCTTGAACCTTATTGAACACCGGCTGATATCTTCCTAGCTGTTTTTTTTATAAATTAATAATAACCTCAAAATGAAAGGTAAATGGGGCAAACTTTTTATCTTAAGTTAAAGTTAGATAGTGCTTGAATGAAACGGTACTACTAATAATATGACAATTATAAAGGTTTTCGACTAAATACGAGACACTTTGCGACATGGACCTGCACACCCAGGGCGGTCATGCTGCTCGTCGGTAGTGGAGGCAGCTCCTGGTGGCCGACTCTGTGCCTCACCAGGACGGCCAGACCGCGGTAATGGCGATCGTTCGCGCTTCGTTACCCATCCATCCTATAGATGATGAATCCTGGGAATCTAATTTGGTCTGCAGGTCCCAGGAAGGTTTCGCTGATCTGCGCCACGTCTATTTCTTGTTCCTGCAGCAGCGGACGGAGGAGCGAGGCCGCAGGCGTTCCAATGTACCATCCTAAGCGACTTAGCCATTTCTGTGCATTCGTAGCTGTGTGAAGCCGCTAAGGACGGCTTCGTATTCGCATCCTTTTCCTCAATTCGCTTTTCACCACCGCAGTGCTGAGATTTGCTCGAATTTGGTCAGCTCCCAAAATGATTCGCCGTCTTAACTCGTCAATATCTGGGACAGGCTGATTATCGACATAAACCAACGTTTTCATATGTCCCCAGACGTAATAGTCCATTGGCGTCAGATCTGGTCTTCTTGCTGGCCAAGGTATGGGCCCTCCTCTACCGATCCAATTATTGGCATAATTTTCGTCTAGCCAACTCTGATTTGTCGTCTGTAGTGAGCTGGACACCCGTCGCACAGACTGTCCTGTAGAACAAGCTAGCTGGACAAAAATTCTAAGTAATTTTTCAATTGATATTTCACTAATATAAGTAATGTTACATCGTGATCGATCGCCTATAAAATTACGGGAGATCAGTTTTGTATGTTTATCGAATAAATCTAAAATATTCAGAAAGTAAAACAAAAATAAATTTTGTTTAACTGTTTATTGAAATTAAAATCACATATTGGCTCCGCGCCATGTACAGTAGCTTCTAAATCATCTAAACAATAGTTCCTAAATACAATTTAATAAATAAAAATCTTTACATATTTGGTTTTTTTGCAATAAATTCAAAACTTCCTTAGGAAATGATTTAGATTTCCTGGGTGGTGTATTTCTATAGGAAGCTATTAAAGGATCAGAGGACATCAATAAATACTTAAACATGTCCATATTTGTTGCTACCCTGGATATTTTGCGCGTATGCTGTTCTCGAACTTTTCTTAATTTTTTATTGCGTGCCTCCTGTGCTTCTTCGGACATTTGGCCAATAGGTATTAAAAATGATTTTATTATTTGAGAACCATGAATTAAAATCTTATGTAGAGTTACTGGCATTGGGTACCAAGCATATTCTCTTAAATAGAGCTCCTTCGTCTCAGAACAAAATATTCCAAATTGTTCCGTATCAATTTCATATCCCGAAGATATTGTTCGTAATATTATCCCAAGTTTCTTGATAAGGTCTTGGTTTAATCCAGTAAGCCTGCTTGTAAGGTTTGGATTTGCAAAAAATCTGCGCGCAGTATTACCATCATTCGTATTTCCGGCAGTTTGCTTTGGTTCGTCAATGTGCAACCCGGTTTCACGAAGAAATTTATCATGTATTTCTTTCTTCTTTGCTTTCATGACCTTTTTATTTTCTTCTCCTCTGATTTGCCACATTTGCAGTTGAAGTCTATATGAAATGTTCAGGAGACATTCCATGCAGCGTATATAAGCATGTAGACCGGAAATACCAAATTTATAATAATCTTCATTGGGTATTTTCTCCAACACCTTCTCGGTGTTCATTTCCTTTGACGTAGCTCCACATATATAACATTTTTGTGAGCTTTTAGTCTCTGTTATGGCATTACAAACTTTTGTGTCAACCATGGTCAGTGATAAATCGCACAGTACTTCCAAATTTCTGTTATTAAACTCAATCTTCGTTGGCCTAAGATTTTTTATCTGAAGTTGCATGTTTTGATATTCTTGCTGCAGTAACTGTGCAGTTTCTTTTTTAAATAATAATTTGACTGGACGACAGTATTGTGTCGATGATGGTCGTGGATTCTGCCATACAAGTGTTTTCCTATCGTTATTTACGCAAAGTCTCACTGGTACCAATGCTATAGATAGTAGGTATTCGTCTGTGCCGGTTGTTGCAGTCATTTTTTGTTTATATAAACTATGGCCACTGGAGCCATCACAGCCCCATTTGCAATATAAAATGAGTTTATTCTCCATTCTTTCAAAAACATTTTGCAAAGTTTTGCAAAGTCTGTCAACAGTATGGTCAATTAGTGACTGCAAATTACATTCCACTGACTCTTCTGTTACGATTATTTCGTTCAGAGTAGGACAGCATGCAATCTTCTCTTTGTAACTTTTTTTATAGCTTGGGTATATATCATGACCTCTCTCAAGTGCGCCAGCGCGAATATTCTTATACTGATTCACTGTCAATTGGGTGGAATATGAACGCTGAACTGTTGGAGTTGAAACCGTTAGAAGAGCTTTCTTGTACTTTTTTGGTCTCTTTGGCGATGCTAAAGCATCATGAATCAATTTGGCTGCATCTCTTTTTCCGGAAGCACGAACACTTGTCTCTGCTGCAAAAGTGAGCTCTTCTGGAGTAAATGATTCAACTAAACTTTCTACTTTTCGCTTTTTAGTTTTGCTAGAGCTTTCTCCAAAATCTTTAGTTGGTCGGCCAAACCCTTTTGCAGATGAAGTTGGTTGAAGAAAATCCTTCACGTTTTCCGGTATCTCAATTGACTGGTCCATCCACTCTGAATATTTTTTTTCAAACTGAACAACACGTCTTCCTCTTAAAGTCCATCTATATCTAAACTGTTCACATATCTTTTTTTTGAAAAATTATTGACGGTTTTTTTTGAACTGTTGTTACACTGTTCACATTATAGTGTCTTAATATGTGGTCCGTAGGCGCTTGTTTCCATATTTCGAAGAGTTCCTTTCGCTGCATTGCTTTGGAACAAAAGCACTGAAAAAAAAGAACTCTTCAGTCGCATGTTTCCGCATTTTCGCTGCATTGCTTTGGAACAAAAGCACTGAAAAAAAAGAACTCTTCAGTCGCATGTTTCCGCATGAAACTACTATTCGTTATCGAAAGAAGAATATCGTAACGACTTAATAAAAAATGAATAACAACTCGACTGGACTTAGCAATACAACTTTACTATTATTGAAATGCATAAACATATGGAAAAACTACCTCAAAATTTATGAATTGTTTTCTTCAATGTTGTTATTATAAAATAAAAATAAAATTCATACCTGTAAAGTACAAAACTAGAAGAATCTCCAAACAACACAATTTTTTATTTAGCATGCGCGATAGTACCGGTACACAACAAGTTCTATGGCAGACTGGCGAGTGGCAAAAAAAGGGTACATCGCAACCTATTGTTTGCCTGCTACCTGAGCACCTAACCAGAGAGTAGGGATGTATCGGTAATACGTTTTAGGGCAGCGATCGGCAACCTTTTGGCAGACAAGGGCCACATGGCGGCAAAATGAGCTAGTGGCGGGCTGCGCTTTCACATAATTTTTAATCGACTTCAAAAATGAGGGGGTTCTCAACTCATCTGTATGTTTTTTTTTTTGTATGTTTGTTACGCGATATTTCCGCCAATTATGATTAGATGATGTTTTTTTTTTTGTTTGGTAGGTCATGCTTCAGAAGTGGTCCCATAAAATGTTTATCAAAATTTAATTTCTTGCAGGAAAATTTGAAATTTTCCCCTTTTTCGGCAGATCAAGTTTAAAAAATTGGCCTATTGCTTTTTTAGTCGTCCCTTATGACGCTGACTTAGACTTTGACTTCTGATACTTAGTTCAAAATAGAGTACCTATTCATGGTTTTAGTTTACAGATAGATGTCCCTTACTCTCCCGATTAGTCCCGATATAGGTATTTAGGGTTTTGTTCTCGTTGGCTAACGATCACGCAAAACCCTGTAATGAGTTCTGTGTCACCTGGTCTCGGGGTCTCTAGCGAACAATTAAAAACTGGTTTTGGATACCGAATTTATTTCCGCGTTTAAACCCCATGAGAGAACCGTTCACTTAGACCAGTGCGCAGCAACTGGTCGTACGTCCACGCGTCTCGCTTTCCTGCATTTCTGCTTGCCTTGCACTCTGCCATACATACTTACATGTGTTCCTACACTATTCCCCCCCAAAATTTTTATTCGGGAATACATAGAAAAAAATTTTGCTTAACTTAAGGCTTAACCTTATCTTACTCTAAGTTATGCTAAGACATAATACGGCGACATGTTTTGAATTACACATTGCGATAAGCACTGGTACACTGTTATGTATATCCTATTACGCATAGCTGGCTGCCGGTGGTTGCTGTGGGACCGCCCGTGACTCGAAACGCACCGGCTGCGTGTTGACTCCGCCCGATACACTGTTGATTTCTTTGTGTATCATTTTCTTCATGCGGTGGCGACATTGACGAATGAACACTAATAACACTATGAACAGTGTTGCGGTTGCCATGACTGCGAAACCGACCTCGTACTTTGTTACCGTTGATTCTACGGCGTTGTTTTGGGCTATGATTACTTCTTCCTTACTATAGGACTTGCCCATTTTATTATTGTGTTTAATCGTCGATGTGGTTATCTGTTAGACAGTGTGTTTTTAAATAGATGCTAAATTAACTCTTGACTCGTGCTTATTGCAATGAGTATGACGACAAATAGCTGCTTCAGCAATAACAAAGTTCAATTGTTTCGACATAACACAGTTGCTTAATGTAAACATTTGAGCGGTAGTGAGGTTTCTTATTACATTTAAACAAATTGCGTACTGAGTTTGCTTTTACAAATCTAAGTGCTGTGCTGCACATTCAGCACAATTTCTATACTACTGTTACACCTTGGTGTGGGCGACAATTTTAAAATACAAAAACACACAAATTACTTAACTGCTAATATTTAAGGGTAGTTGCCGTAACTTCCGCACTGCTATATTGAACAAACACCATGAAGGCCCCCTGTAGCTTCCATTACGGCAACGCCATACAAAACTATATCTATTTGACACCGTTTGTGTCCCTTATTACAAGTTTAATCTTACTGTTGGTCTAATGATGCGACCGCTGCTGCTTTTTTTTAATACAGGCTTATCTAGAATTGGATTTGGCGGTAACCTTATTGGGCCTTTGTCGACAACCGTATCATGCTCTGTTTTATTTATGGAAGTGTGAGGTAGTTCGTCCTGATCGTCTTCGTTTAGCACGTATGCGGGTTTTAACCTATCGATGGACACACTAGTTTTTCTGTTTGGTAACTGAATTATAAATACTTTGTTTTTTCTCTCTATTACCTGATAAGGGCCGTCGTACGTGGGTGTTAGTGGTTTACGGATAGCGTCGTTGCGTACAAATACAAAGTTGCATTTTTTTAGATCGTTATGTGTAAATAGTGTGCGTGAGTCCCGCAAGTCCCGTGATATTGGCTTTAATTTGTGTATAGTTTCTTTTAATTTATTTAGAAATTCATGTTCGTTTCCTATTTGTTTATTGCTGGCGTTGTAAAAATCGCCTGGTAAACGAAGTGTTTGGCCGTACACGTACTCTGCTGGACTGACGCCATTATCGCTCCTGCCTGCTGAACGTAACCCTAACAGCACTGTAGACAATTCATTGTACCAGGACGCGTTGTTGATAAGACGAGCTGTTAATGCCGATTTCATGGATCTATGCCACCGCTCTATCATACCATTACTTTGCGGGTGGTACGGAGTAGTGCGTAGTTTCTTTATACCCATATTATTCATTAGTTGCGCGAATAACGAGCTCTCGAATTGACCTCTTCTACCTTGATCGCTAGTTAATCTCTCAGGGCAGCCGAATCTGCTGTCGTAAAACACTTTAGCCACGACTTCCGCTGTTATTTCCTTTACTGGTACGGCTTCGGGCCAACGTGTACATCGGTCTATCATTGTGATGGGTACTTGTGTCCCTCTTGTGACGTTGGTAAGGGGCCTACAATGTCAATGTGTACGTGTTCGAAACGATCACAGTCCGAAAACTGTTGCAAGTTTGACACCGTGTGTCTGTTTACTTTTGATCTTTGACATGGTAGGCATGTTTTGGCCCATCGTCCGACGTCACGGTTTTGCCCAGGCCAAAAAAATCTTTGTGCGACCAATTTACGCGTTGTTCGAATCCCTGGGTGGCTGACGTCATGTACCGAATTATATGCGTTTTTCCTAAAATTTTCGGTTAGATAAGGCCTACACGAGGTAGTTGATGTTTCACAATATATTACTGCGTTACTATTCGGAATGCGGATTTTTTTAAGACGAATGTTGTCGCTTGGTTCGCGCAACAGTCGTTTTAGCTCCGCGTCGTTATCCTGCTCTATCGCTAATTCCGAGTAGTCAAGTGCGGTCGGGCAGTTTATTGTTTCGATACGTGATAAGGCATCCGCTACAGCGTTGTTTTCGCCTTGTATGTATCTGATATCCGTTGTGAACTCGCTAATATATAATAACTGCCGAGTGCGTGTGGGAGTTTCGTTGTTGCTTTGTAACTTGGTAAATGCGTAAATAAGGGGTTTATGATCTGTAAAAATCGTTAGTTGGTTGCCTTCGAATAGGTAGCGAAAGTGTTTAATTGCCATGTAAATTCCTAACAACTCTCTATCATACGTAGAATACTTTTGTTGGGCTTTGGAAAACTTCTTAGAAAAGTATCCTAACGGCTGCCATTTGTTGTTGACTTTTTGTTGCAGCACCGCTCCGGCACAGGTGTCGGAGGCATCGGTCATGAGGGATAGGGGTACATTGGCTTTCGGGTGTCCTAACGTTACTGCGTTTTTTAAACCTTGTTTACAATTTTCGAAGGCCACGAGGGATTGGCTGTCCCATGGAATGGTGGTCTTATCTTTCTTTTTAGCGCCTTTTAAAAATATATTGAGGTTCGCTTGATGCCTCGCGGCATTTGGAATATTTGCTCTGTAGAAGTTTACCATACCTAGAAACCGTCTAAGTTGATCTATTGTTTGTGGGCGAGGATATTCTATGATGGCGTCGACTTTGTGATCTAGTGGTCGAATTCCACCGGTAGAGACTTCATAACCCAAGAACTCGTTGTTGGACTTTCCGAATTCACACTTGGACAGGCTTATAGTGATGCCGAACTCCCTAAACCTCTCGAAAACTTGTTTTAGGTGTGATTTATTTTCTTCTAACGAGTCACTAGCTATTACTACGTCATCGACGTAACTAAATAAAAAATCTAACCCTTGCAATACGGTGTTGTTCATGAAACGTTGGAATGTTTGGCTCGCGTTCCGTAGGCCGAATGTCATTCGCGGGAATTCAAACAAGCCGAAAGGAGTTATGATTGCCGTTTTTTCGACTTCGTCCTCTGCCACTCTAACGCAATGATATGATTTAATTATATCGAGTTTTGAAAAAAAAATCTTACCTGTTAGTACATTGTAAAATCATGAAGCCGTGGTACGGGGTATCGGTCCGGCTTGGTGATGGCGTTTAGACGCCTGTAGTCTCCGCATGGCCGGATGTCCCCGTTTTTCTTCGCCACCACATGTAGCGGGCTTGCCCACGCGCTCTTGGAAGGTCTGCAGATCCCCATTTCCTGCATTACCCTAAATTCTTCCTTAACCTTATGATACCTGTTCGGAGGAAGCGGCCTGGCACGCGCATGGACGGGTGGTCCCGTAGTCTCGATGTGGTGCAGTACCTTGCTTCTCTCGTTTTCAGCGTCATCGTCCCTGTAAGGCCTGGGTTTCGTGATATCTGAAAACTCTGATAATAGTTCGCGGAAGGGGTGATTGTTGTCTACAATGCTGACCGAGGTTTCCGCGCATTTGACCACGTTACCGTTTGTTGATAAGTCGGTTTGCTTGCTTATCAATCTTTGTGCGTTTAAATCTACTAGCAACCTATAATGGCGTAAAAAATCTGCTCCTATGATAGGTTGTCTAACATTGGCCACAATAAAGGTCCATTTATACACGCTCTTACGATTAAGATTTAACTCTAAATTAGCTGTGCCGTATGTTTTTATCTCGGAGCCGTTTGCGGCGTACAACTTGAGATTAGTACTATCGTTTACATTATACCGTTTCCTGTTTACCGGTAAGACAGACACATTGGCACCAGTATCTATTAAAAAACGCATACCGGGACCACAACACGTCCCTGACGCATAGGCGGTGGTTTGCGGCGTCGATGCAGTGTCCCGCCGTTGACTGCATCACTGCTCGTTTCCCGTCTTCCGTTTTCCGGCGTCTGTTTCACTTTTTTCCCAATTACACGGTTGCTCGCATCTTGTGGCCCTTTTTCCGAGGCGGAAGTGGTAGTAACACACCCAGTCTTCTGGTCTTTTCTTGTCACGGTGTTGTGGAACATCGTTTCTTCTGTACCGTCGTGGTTGCCTCCTCTGACCCTGTCCGCCTTGCTGCATCTCGTCAAATCTCTTGTTGAGTTTTGCCATCTCCGCGATGATGGTTTCGTTGCTCGAAGAAGGTGCGCTGCTGGTGACTGCGTTTACTGCGTCGCATGTTCTGGATGTTTCAATGATGCTGTCCGCCTGTTTTGCCAATTTATTTAGATCGGTAACCTCGCTGATGGTTAGTACGGTGCGTGCCACGGATGGTAAGTGACTGATCCACATGATGCGCAATGTTTCCTCTGGGAATTTGCCTCTTGATAGGTTTTTCATTTTTTGGAGTAAGTGTGACGGCTTTTGGTCCCCGAGATCCATCTCCGTCAGAAGCTTCTGTATTCTCGACGCGTCCGTCTCTTCAAACACGTTCAGTAGCCGCTCCCGGAGTACAGTATACGGTTTGTCTGCTGGCGGTTCTTCAATTAGATCGGTCACGTGTTGTGCGTTGTCCTTGTTCAGTTTCCCGATCACCATGTTAAATTTTGCTTTCTCACCTCGTTTGGAATCTGCGGTGAGCGCCTCGAATTGACTGAACCAGATCCTTGGTTGGTCTGTCCAGAATTCCGGTATTTGTGCACGGATGTTAATTAGTGCCAATTCACTATCTTCAGATTTTACGACGGGTGGAACTGGGGCCTGCATATTGGTTGTTACAGTATACACTTGCACTTGAGTTCAGAGTTCACGCTGACGTGGTTACTTGCTTATTACGCGTCACGTTTCTACGTTTTAACTCGCGTTCGGGGTCACCACTTTAGGGTTTTGTTCTCGTTGGCTAACGATCACGCAAAACCCTGTAATGAGTTCTGTGTCACCTGGTCTCGGGGTCTCTAGCGAACAATTAAAAACTGGTTTTGGATACCGAATTTATTTCCGCGTTTAAACCCCGTGAGAGAACCGTTCACTTAGACCAGTGCGCAGCAACTGGTCGTACGTCCACGCGTCTCGCTTTCCTGCATTTCTGCTTGCCTTGCACTCTGCCATACATACTTACATGTGTTCCTACAGGTATTACAGGTGATGCACAAACTTTTTTTAATGTAAATTTTATTAATGGGTACGTTGCACTATGTCAACGATAATACAACAATAAATGAGAAAAAATATATAAAACTTAAACCCGAACTTTAAAGTTGTTATATAATAATAATAATAATAAATAAATAATACTTACTTACTTTATGTACTCTTTCGGCGTACTCAAATGGACTCAGACAGAACTTGACGCCCTGGATAGGAGGGTTCGCTCACTATTGACCGCAAATCGGATGCATCACCCAAGGTCGTCAGTAATGAGACTGTATATCCCGCGGAAGTGTGGTGGTCGAGGCTTCTTAAATGCTAAGACTCTGCACAACCGTGAGATATGCAGTCTCAGGGAGTACTTCCTGGAAGCTGATGTGGGGATGCACCGAGATGTGGTCTCAGTGGACAAGGGCCTCACCCCGCTCTCTTTAGCGAACGAGAACTGGCGCAAACCACGTATTAGATACTGAAGATCGCATGGAGGTATGGAAGAGCAAGGAGCTTCACGGGCGCTACTACCGGGCCCTACATGGGCCGGATGTAGACTTCAAGGCGTCCGTATCCTGGCTGCGCGTTGGTGACCTCTTTGGGGAAACCGAAGGTTTTGTCTGTGCTATTATGGACGAAGTTATGATGACGAACAATTACCGGAGATATATTGTGAAGGACGGTACGGTTGACATTTGTCGGGCATGCCATCGTCCCGGGGAATCAATCCGTCACATTATATCTGGTTGTTCTCGTCTGGCTAACGGAGACTACTTGCATAGACACAACCTTGTAGCCAGGATTATCCATCAGCAACTTGCTCTGAAATACAGTCTTGTGGAATCGGAAGTACCATACTATAGATATGTGCCCGACCCAGTTCTTGAAAATGGTCATATCACGTTATATTGGGACCGATCTATCATCACTGACAGGACTATTGTTGCCAATAAGCCTGACATAGTGGTGGTAGATCGATTAGAGCGTCGCGCAATGATCGTTGATATTACCGTCCCGCATGACGAGAACCTCGTGAAAGCTGAGAAAGATAAACAAATTAAGTATCTTGATCTGGCTCGCGAGGTTGTCGACATGTGGGATGTGAATACGGCAATCATTGTGCCGATAGTCGTGACGGCCAATGGCATAATAGCCAAGAGCCTCGACCAACATCTTAGGAGGCTCTCGTTGGGTGGCTGGATCAAGGGCTTGATTCAGAAAGCGGTTCTCCTAGACACGGCGCGTATCGTTAGGAGATTCCTTTCTCAGGAGCCCTGACCACCGGTGGCTTGGACCCTGTTCCCGACGCCGGTGGGCTACTATTTTTTATATTTTTAAATGTTTTTATTTTTTTATACTAATATTTAAAAATGTAATTTATATGTAATAGAAATAAATAAATGATAATAATAATACACATCATTCAAAACATATTCATGTATAGAATGGTTCAAGCAAAAAACTTCACCAATTACATTACATTGCGCTCTAGTATTACAAATCAAACGAAATTGATCATCCGGATCATTTAAAGGATATGTAGCTAGCATATCGCCCGTAACAGATAAAAAATTGTTATTCGCACGCCAAATTGGAAAATACGTCGTACCCAATCTCATTGTATTCACAATATCGGTAATATTACCTCTGAACATGGCAGATTTTCCCAAGCAACGTATCGATAAATCATAATCATGATGGTTCCAACTACTATAACCGTACTTATACACATTTTAGTGTAACGTTTGAGGCTGTATTTGAGTAACTATTTTCTTATACCTTAGCTTACGCGCCTAAAATCATTAATTTAGGTAAAATTTAAGAATTATAGTTTAATTTACAAAACTGTCGCGGGCCGCAAAGAGGAGAGCCGCGGGCTGCATGCGGCCCGCGGGCCGCGGGTTGCCGACCGCTGTTTTAGGGTAAACCGGAGTCTTATCTTTATAGGAGTAGGGTTCATTTAAAAAAAAATAACACTTGATGTTTCGATATTTTGTCCAGCTAGCTTGTTCTACAGGACATTCTGTGCGTCGTGTTGAAACCTGATAGCACGCAAGGTGGCTAAAGGTATGTCCTCCAGTAATTCAGGTAAAACATTTCTTAAAAAGTGTTCATAATATTCACCGTTTAAGTTGTCTGGCAGAAAAAAGGGCCCAATCAAATTATTGTTAATAATTCCCATCCACACATTTAGTGAAAATCTTCGTTGCCATCCTGTCGGTCGTTTTTTTTTTTGGATTTCCCACCGCCTTTTCTTCCCAGAAATGAGTGTTATGGTAATTTGTGATTCCATCTTTGTCAAATTTTGATTCGTCGGTCCACAAAATTTGTTTTAAATAATTTGGGTCCTCTATGTCGCAGTTTAGCAGATATCTGCAAAATTGGACCCTTGCAACAGGATCACCGTCTTCCAGGACTTGCACTGGAGTGTAGTGATATGGATGACGCCCAGATTCATGGACCACTTTCCACACTTTATACTGTGATATTCCAAGTAAATTGGCCACTTGTCTTGTAGAGATGTTAGGTTCCCGTTGAAAATGACGTAGGATTTCTTCTTCATCATCAGCACGGTATATTCGAGGTCTGCCCGCATCGCCTGATAAAAAAAAACTAATTTAAATAATCAATTGCGGTAAACAATAGGGGTAATAAACCAAAGGCCATTCAGTTTTATAAAGGCTGTTCCATCTAGTGATTCCCGGTTTGGAAAGGGTATGACCAACAATGTCAAGTATTATTTCAGCCGATTTAGGCCGGCCGGCGGAGTTCCACAAGTTGTTGCATTTTTTAATAACTTGATTATGAATATTGCCAATACTTGTGTCGTTGTTTCGTAATACTTTATTGGCGTCCGTAGTAGCACATAAGTTTAGCTTGTGTGCACAACACCGTAAATGTACAGGCAATTCTAGTATTATTGACTGTGGAATAATATTTTCGTCAAAAGCTAGCGGATCAACTTCATTATAAGTACTAAAGTGTGCCACAGAAATTACCTCGATGTGAGAATCTTCTTCGAGGATAGAACTTTCTGCGGGTTCTGAATTGTCATCAATGTTATGAGTAAAATTTTCACAATTTTCCACGTCTATGCCAAACTCTTTAAATGCTTTTACAAAATTACTACCGTTATCAGTAACTGTAGCTAGCACTTTCCGGGAGTCGAGACCAAATTCAGCATGTACTGCTTCAAGTAAAAGAGCTATCCGGTCGTAGCTGTGCGTAGCTGAAAATCTTCGACAAGCCAGTGTTTCCGACTTCCGTTTCAGATTTGTGTCGAGCCAGTGTGCGGTAACGCCCAAAAAACTTCTTGTTTTTGCCGACCAGATGTCGGCAGTTGTGCAGACTTCATCTACATCGCGCAATTCACTCTTGATTTTAGTAATTTCCTTATTAAAGTAATCATCAATCAATCGACCCAAAGTTCTTCTACTGGGAACGTTCAATCCATTTGCAGAGATATTTAAATCATCAAAGATTTTTTTTTTTAAAAAGTGATCGTCTATTGCTTGTAAAGGAATCATAGAATGAATAAAAAACTTTAACATATTTTCATTAATTGGTCCTGTGAAATCGTTCGATCAGTAGGTACATCACTAGTACTACCATCTCTAATATCTGGTTGCAGTTGGTTGGATGTTCTAGTAGACCGTTTATTTTTTTTCATAGTTTTCAAGTAACTCTGATACTCGTTGTGTGTTTCTTCCCCGTGTCTTCGTTTGAGATGAGTTGAAAATTTGATGTAGAATTATTAAAACCACTAATTTTAACTAGTTTTGGCCGACATAATGTACAAATTGCCACTTTCTTTTTGCTCGTAGACTCCGATTCTGAATACGTAAAAAAAATTCCATCAAGAATGCATGGTAATGTCTCAAGTTGTTCATGGTGCACGGTTTCAGATTCTGAATTAGTAGATAAAGACGAAAAAGAACTTGACGCCATTTTACAATAAATACTGATTTTACAATAATAATGTTTAAACACCAAAACACATAGGCAATACGTCACGGTTTAGACTCGTGAATCAATTTACGTTTATATCCTTGCGCACTATTATACAGACTGACCGCTTGCGCTATGGCAAGAAGCGGGGCGCAGGCGGCGGACGATTGGCTTACCGGCCGTACCCCGTACCCCACCCCACTCCCGCACCCCGCGTGCCGTATCGTCGAAATGCAATTGAGCACGCAGAAGTTCTTTTTCGAATTTACTTAAGGATTTAAATAACGAAAGAGTACAAAATGTCCATGACATCCAAATTGGATCAGAAGTTTTTAGAAAAACGCAGACATACAAGATACATACTGATTGAATATAGAACCGCATTTATTAAAAATATGCTTAAAAAATTAATCAAATCTACCCATGTAATTAAGATTACTGACTAATGATTACAAATGTAGTCATGATTGAAAGTAATCAAGATTAAAAGTAATCATGATTGATGTATTCATGATTACTTTCAATCAGATTATTAATCCGATTGCAAAAGTAGTTGATTACGCCCAACTCTGTTGGCGGGGCACCGCAAGGTGCGCGAGGGGCGCGGGGAGCGGGGGCGGCCGGGGCACGCGGTTGAGTGTGCCACCCGAACGCGGGCAGACGCGTGAGGGCAGACGTCGTTGCCGGTCGCTTCCATTAATAGATTATTTCAGCGCGCTTATGCAATTTCCTATTCTTAGTTTTGCTTTGAATTTTAGTGTCGGTCAGTTTTCTTAATTACATTTATTTGTTTGGCTGGCACCGACTTCAAAAATAAGTGATAACTGTAAATATTTAAATAGTTAAAGATGACTTTGTTAAAGTATTAGGTATTAAGTTGTAAATATTTAAATAATTGTATATATATAATATGCATTATGTAGATAAATTAGGTTATTTATCGCTTTTTAGTTATGTAGGTAATGCTTTTGTCTGGTTAAAGTTTTTGTCGTTTGTGTTTTTTTTGAAGTCGGTTTAATTTTTTTTTTTTAAATTCATTTTTTGAAATCCTTTACTAAGGAAAGCATAAATAATCTGTCTTCGTCTTCGAGAAATGATTCACGTTGAGTTCTTGAATTAATGCTTTCTTTTAAAACCGAAACAAGGTCTTCTTTTTCCAAATTATTGTCTTCCTTTTTCTTCTTCGATTTTGGTTGTCCTTGAGATACTGATTCGGGGGTGGGAAGGACTATATTTTCCGTATCATTTAAGTTTGATTCTGTTGTATTCGGTTCTACCGTATCTTTAAGGAACATCAGGTTTTGAAAGTATACATAGAGGGAGATTTACGTTTCGCTGCAGCACCACTTTTTGCGCCTTTGACACGTCGTAGCTCCCTGAGGAATGAGTCCCTTATATTTTTCCATTTTTTTTGGAGTGACTTACCTGGAAATAAAAAAAAAGTTATCATAACGTGTTTGTTTGTTCCAGATACCTAGCATCTGGATGCTCCTTCAGAGAACTAAATCATTCATTTCGCATTGAACACACAACTATTCGAGAAATTGTACTTGAGGTCTGCGTCGCCATATGGCAAAATATAAAAGACATTGCCTTTCCACAGCTCAATAGAGACAAATGGCTAGAAATAAGTGAAGGATTCAGGAAGAGTTCGCAGTTTCCTAACTGTATTGGAGCTGTGGATGGAAAGCACATAAGAGTCATTCAGCCGACCCATATTATAATACAGGGTCACTATATTATAACTACAAAAACTATTTCTCTATTGTGCTGATTGCTATATGCGATGCCAACTACAAATTTATATGCATAGACGTCGGCGCATATGGAAAATGCAGCGATTCATCGGTATTCAAGAACTCCAATTTTTATGTAAAACTTACAAATAATAATTTAGACATACCAGACAAAAGACCGATAACTGAAACAGGTGTGCCTCTGCCTTTTGTCATAGTTGGCGATGAAGCATTCTCTTTGTCAGAAAATATAATGAGACCATATGCCGGAAGCAAGGTGAGATACAATTAAAAATACGAGAAAATCGTAAGGTTAAAATATTACTTTAATTAAACTTACTTCCTCGCTCTCTGGGGAGAGGTCGCGCACTTGGCGATTCCGTTCGCCTTCGTACTCCCCACGATATGTCCGGACGTAATCAAGTTCATGACGTGGATCTGACAGACAAGAAAAGAATTTTTAACTACCGCCTTTCCCGTGCACGCCGGTACATAGAATGTACTTTCGGGATACTAGCCAACAAGTGGCGAATTTTTCATCGTCCTCTTGATGTACACAGAGAATTTGCTGTTGCAATCATAAAAGCATGTTGCGTCCTTCACAACTACGTACGGGAGCGAGATGGGTACAAATTCGAAGACACCTTGTATATTCCTCCGACTATTGAAGAAATACCTCCCTGCTAGCCGTCAAGAGGAAATAGAACATCTACTCAAAACAGAGATCTATTTGCTGACTACTTCGTGGGTGAAGGACAACTCCCGTGGCAAAATCGAGTAGCTTTGAGAACACAATAAAATAAACATTACTTACCGAGTTCGTTTTTTTTCAGTTGTCCTTAAGTTTTCATTTCCAAATATTTCAATTATTTCATCTCACATTATCCTTTTTATATCTCGGTTGGCATAGTCTTCACAGGACATGTCCCACAACGCCCTCCTCGTCTCGATTTCTGTTATAAATCTTTCCGTGTCGAAAGACATCGCGATAATTACAAATCACGTACAACACGTGCGGCCGCCACGGCACGGTAATATTATAATATAGTACTCCAACTTCATACAAACGGACGAAACGCGAGCTATACCTACGCGCCTCGATCCTGGGGTGCGCGCGCGTTGCAGACAGATTAAAATACTGGAGACGGGCAGCCTCTAAAGCATGTTTACGTACCGCGCGGCTGTAGGCATTTATTTCTGTCATGCGGCCGAGTTACACTACTGTATTATTATATTACCATGGCCACGGCTAGTGCGCGCACACTGGTGATTTTACTACAATACTATAGATCTCAGTGGCCGCAGCGACCAGCGACTGAATACTGGCCGCAAACGCGTCGCTCCGATCTCGCTGGCCGCTTTTTTTTTTTTTTTTGTAGACGGGAAATCATCAAATAACTTCCCCCGCCCTGGGCGGGGCGGGAGGGAGTGTCAGACTTTTACTGACTAAAACCCGTCTATGTTCCTTCATGTGCCCTTTGCGTTCCGGGGGCGCGGTATCTCTTTCGAACAACCCGCAGCCCCGGCAGGCATCGGCCCTCAGTGGCCCCATCCAAGTTTGCTGACATCTCTTTGAGGCGCGCGTGGAACACGAACGCGCCGTCGACACGGTCTGTCGTTATTCAGTGAACGTACGGACGGTGAGCTACCCATTGCTCACCGTCCACAGACCCGCGCCTACGGTGGCCGGGAGTCGTCTCGCGGCTCCCGACGCCCGGAGCGTCTACCGCGGCGGCCGCTGGGACGGGGGACCCTCCTTTCCCTCTCCCGTCCCGCCGCCTCCTTCTCTAGCATTACAGCTTCGCAGAAGGAGGCGACTGCTTCCCATTCCCTCTCGCTCCGGACCATGGCCTGAACCAGTGCCGGACGCGAGAGGGCGCCGCCGCCGATGGCCGCCTCGAGGACTCGGCGGTGCTCAGCCCAAGCAGGGCACACCGCCAAAATATGCTCCACCGTGTCCTCGGGGCGATCCTCGCAATGGTGACACCCGGGCGTTTCCTCCCGCCCGATGAGGTGCAGGAACCTCCCGAACTTTCCATGTCCGGTGAGGACCTGCGTCAGGCGGTAGGTGAGGGCGCCGTGGCGCCGCTCAAGCCACTCCTCAAAGAGGGGACTTACCGCCTCAATCAAGGCGTGCCCTGCTCGCTGGCCGCTGCGGCTGAGTGTGGCCGCTGGTCGCGTGCGACCAGGTGCGCGCGCTCTGTGGCCATTTCATACTAAGGTATCTATCTCGATGGCCGCCGCGATCTGGCCGCTGCGGCCAAGCCGCTAGTGCGCTTCGTTGGTAGTCGTCTCTTCACCCCGACTGGGGTGCTAGGAGTCGGTAACGGGGCTGTATGCCCCTTGCCCGAGGTAGCGGGATCGCGACCCCTAAAATTAAGGGCCGGGCGTCGGGTTACCCAACCGCTCCCTTGTGAGGGGGGCGGGGGGTGTTGTCCACCTAGGCGCGGCTGGGAGCTCCTGTCCCGGCGCGCGTTCGGTGTGTTCGTGTTTTGTGCCGTGGGAGCGCCCTAAGTGATTCACGGCGCCCATGCGACCAGGCCCCTGCCGGGTGGCCCTGAAGGCCCAGCAAATGTCGATCAAGCAACGAGGGCGCCGGCTTTGGTTGGCGCTGACCCACGGTGGTTGCTAACCTCGCGTCCTACTCCGTAATCAGAGCTAGCCGATATCGTCGCAGGGCGCGGGACGTTGTGGTGAGTTCCGAGCGACTTGTAGTGTGTGTGCGTCGCTCGGTGGCATCGTTTTGTGTGTTTATATGTATGTGAAGTCATGCGTGTGTGGGCCGCCGTTGGCGACGCCCGTATTAACTCGGCGCGCCGCTTCGGCGGCGGGGCGTCATGTTGTGCGTGTGGAGTTCATTGTTTGAGTGAGCCGCGTGTAGTGTGTAAGCGACTCACCCAGGCGTCAAGTCCGGTGGTGGTGGTGGCACGTCAGCGACGAGGTCGCGCGGCAGGCGCTTGTAGTCCGGGGGGCGAGCGTGCCAGGGCGCTATGTCCGCAATGTGCGGCCAAGCTGACGCGTCGGCACGCTCGAACATTCTCCTGGCGAGTCCGGCGGCGAAGTCGACGACGCTCTCGACGCGCAGGTCCCTCAGGATCACGTCGTTCCTCACGAACCGAGGACCGCGGCTGATCTGGCGCAGTACTGCGTTCTGCAGTACCTCAAGCTTTTTTCTGTGTACCTCGGCCGTGAGGGCGAGCCAGGCCGGGGCGGCGTAGGTGAGTTGCGGTCGGAGGTACGCCTTGTACACCCCCAGCTTGACTCGTAGCGGGAGGCGCGACGAGAGCAACGGGCGCAGAAGGTGGCGGGTCACTTTGACCCGCGCGACTATATCGCTGACGTGCGGGCCCATGGTAAGCCGGCTATCGAGCGTGACTCCTAGGTACTTTGCAGTCCTCTTCCACTTGATGTCGGCCCCCATGATCTGAAGGCTCGGTGGGTGTAGACGGCTCCTTGCCGTCACGATCATCGCCTGTGTCTTCCCGACGTTCACCGACAGTCTCCACTTGCTGAGCCAGTCCGGTAGGTCGTCGAGCGCGCGCTGCATCTTGATGGCCGCGTGGTCGGCAGTGAGCGACGTGGTGATGTACGCGGCGTCATCGGCGTACAGCGCGAGCGTGGAAGTGTGCGTGGCGGGGATGTCGTCGGTGTATAACGAGTATAACACAGGCGATAAGCAGCTTCCCTGTGGCACGCCCGCTGTCACCGGGCGTGAGCTGGATGTTGCGTCTTCCACCGAAACCTTGATGGTCGTGTTCTGGAGGAAGCTGGAGACTATATGTATCAAGCGACCGACGGGGCGTTGTAGTATGCGTCATCTTGTAAATGAGACCGGGATGCCATACCCTGTCGAAGGCCTTCTCCATGTCCAGGAGAACCACGGCGGCGTATTCCCGTTTGTTCACGGCCGCCGTGAGCAGGTGCAGGACCTTCGACAGTTGGAGCGTCGTGCTGTGCTCACTCCGAAACCCGAATTGTTCCGGTCTGGGTGTGAGGTGCGGTGTAAGGTGGCGCAGCAGGAGCGCTTCGAACACCTTGGAGATCGTGGGCAGGAGAGTGATGGGCCGGTAGCTTTCCGGCTTCAGGGTGTTCTTCCCGGGCTTGGGCAACATGATCACCTTCCCCTCTTTCCAGCAGGTGGGGAAGGTGCCGGTGCGGAGTATGCCGGTGTAGAGGCGTGCTAGTGCCGCCACCGTCTTCGGTGGCAGGTGTCGGAGCGCGGCGTT
Source organism: Caradrina clavipalpis (assembly GCA_932526535.1). Lineage (NCBI taxonomy): Eukaryota > Metazoa > Arthropoda > Insecta > Lepidoptera > Noctuidae > Caradrina > Caradrina clavipalpis. The sequence goes on from OW052115.1 coordinate 3,728,288, forward strand.
TGTGATGCCGTCCGCGCCGGGGGCCTTCTTCGGCTTGGTGCGGCGTATTGCCCTGAGTACTTGGCCCGGGGAGAAGAAAATGACGTCTTCATCGCTACCGGCGTCTTGAAGTACTCTCCAAGGTGTTGCTCGACTGCTGCGATGTGGTTAATGGCGTCCGTCGGGTTCGGGGTGTATTGACGCTCCAGGTGGGCGGCGAAGATCTCGGCACGGTCTGGTGCTGTGTAGCGGAGCGCCCCGTCGCTGTTGAGCAGCGGGCGCACCGGAGATGGTGTATTCTTGAGACGTCGGCATACACGGTGAACCGACGACGTCCAGTCGCTGTCCGCAGAGTAGATGAAGTCCTCCCATCTCTCGGAGGAGTGCGCTTGTAGCTCGGCCTTCACTTTGTCAGTGAGTCGATTGAGCTGGGTCTTCAATGTGGGGCATCTTGTCTGTTGCCACCGCTTACGTAGACGCCTCTTGTCGGCGATCATGTTTGCGATGTGTGCGGGAAGCGTTGAGTAGCGCCCCTGTGGCGCGGAGGTGGTGCATGTCAGGCCGTCGTGCACGACTATGTCCAACACGTCGGGTGTGTGGTTGGAGGCTTCAGGGTAGTGTGTGGGTGCTTCAGGGCCGGACACGTCGTACCCTCTGGCCTGGGCATCGGCGAAGAGTCGCCTGCCATCGGCGTTGATAGTGCCGGAGTTCCAGGCTAGGTGCTTGCTGTTTAAGTCGCCGGCGATAATGGTCGGGTGCGGCGACGCCTGCAGGATCTTGTTGATATCGTTGGTGTCCAATTGTTCGCCAGGCGCCTTGTATGCCGCGTAGATGCAGTAGTGTTCGCCGGCGACATGCACTTGTACACCCAGGGCGGACATGCTGCTCGTCGGCAATGGAGGCAGCTCCTGGTGGACGACTCTGCGCCTCACCAGGACGGCCAGACCGCGGTAGTAGCGGTCGCGGTTCGCGCTACGTTGCCATCCTATAGATGATGTATCCCGGGAATCTAATTTGGTCTGCAGGTCCCAGGAAGGTTTCGCTGATTAGCGCCACGTCTATGTCTTGTTCCTGCAGCACCGGACGGAGGAGGACGGCCTTCCACCTGAGGCCGCGGGCGTTCCAGTGCACGATCCTTAGCTGTCTAGCCATTTCTGTGGACAAGGCATGGCACTCGCGTGCCGCGTGGGCGTCGCCGCATCTGACGCAAGCGAGCGGACGGTGACACTGCGCAGATGAGTGCCGGAATTGTTGGCATCTGTGGCACTGCGCAGGTCCTTTCTTGCCACGCCAGGCTTCAATTCTGACCCCGGGCATGCAGAGTAGCTCCTTCACTTCATAAATGCTCGGGATGGTGTCGGGTGTCTTCTTTAGGATGGCGTGGAAGATGCAGCCGGGTCGTCCTTGTCTAGCCTTTATATGGCGGACGTACTCCGGCTGAAAGCCGAGGGCGCGGAGGTCCTCTTGGTGTCTACTGGTAGCCCCCTGATGGCTACTTTTAGGTTCTTCTCCGCTGGTAGCGAGTAGGAGAACCAGGACACATTCTCCTTCTTCTCCAGCTCCGTCAGGTAGCTCTGTACCAGACGGAATTCGGTCGGATTGCGGGGTGAACCTCACCCCGTTGCCGAATGGGCGCGCGTTGGGGACCCTGCCCATCTTGGCTTTGACGGCCTTGAAGTGGTGCGCCCACTGGGGAAGTTTTTCCACTACCAGCGGTGGGTAGCGGAGCTTCTTCGTCGTCTTCCTGGCGTCCGCGGCGGCGGCGCCGCTGCCAAGAGGGGCAGCGGGCGCGGGGGCTACGGCGTCGGGGTCGGTGTCGTTGGTCCGGGGGGGGAGGGGCGAGGTACGTCTCGCTGCCTCCGCGAAGGTCGTGCGTGGGGTCCGCTGTGACAGCGGCGAGTCCACGCACGGGCGCTTCGCCTCCTCTTCCTCCTCGTCGGGGCTGCGTTGCCTGCGTTGCGCGGCGCGGGGGGTGCACGGAACACTACCGGGATCACTTAGTAGTGCAACCCTAGGACTGACCTGTGATCCTGGTTTCCTCCTCGGGTCGCGGGAGTGAGCCGATAGCTCCGGCATTGAAGGCACTCGACGGGGCTCCGTGCTGGGTCTTGTCCGGCCGTAGCTGGTGCTGGCTTCTTGGGGGTCCTCTTCGTGTTCGGTGCCCGCGCTCGATGCACTCATCGCTGAGCGCGCCGACGCGAGCGAATCGTTCGAGCCGGCGTACGACGCGTACATCGAGCGCGAGAGCGGCGATGGTGGCGCAGATCCTCTGGGTGCAGGAGGCGACGTGAGTAGCTCGACCGGCCTGGGCACGACCGGTCCGGCGGAAGCACTCGCGACGTTGCTCGACGGCGGCCTACGTGCCGCCGGAGCGCGTGATTTTTGCGAAGCGGGGGTAGTTGATTTATTGTATTCCGACTGGTTTTTGCCGGCCGGCACCGCTACCGTGCTCGACGGTGACGAGGGGTTCGTCACCGGAGCGGTTCGCGGACTAGTTCGCGGGGCGCAGGGCTGCGTGGCCCGCGCTTCGGGCGGAGTGGCGGCGGTCGCGGGCGGAAAGGACAATGCCCATATTAGTATGGAGCTGAAAGTCAGCAATGCCATGCAATGCCCAAATTGCAGCTCTATGTCATATGATAACTTTTTAACAGTATTTATATGATATCTAGATTTAATGTCATATAAAGCACCGATTCAAAAGATATTGGACATTAAACATGATAACTTCCTACTGGTTTTTTAAACATTTTATCGTTTACAGACAGCATTGCTATTAATTTTCCACTAGGAACTTCATGATCATCACATAAGCTAAGCCAGATTAATGTTCTTTTATATACTTATCTGTATGTTATCAGATTAACATGTCAGTTATTTGGTATTATCTAGTCTGTCTCCATTGCATAGTGTCAATATATATGTGAAAACAATTTGGTTAGATACAAAGCTTTAAGTACTCGATTATATAATAATATGGAAAGAGACTAGATATGTACTTATAACAAACCGGTGTTTCTAAAAGCACATAAACTATCTTTTCATGTATTTTTATATTTAATTGACATCAATTAACTGCTTAACTCAAAGACAAATATAAAATCAAACAATTGTATTACTGTCTTTTAAGTAAGTACTTATTTACAATTATTTTATAAACACATTATAGATATAATAGGTTGTTTACCTTTTCTATTACCGGTTTGTTGCTGTATTGGTTTCTGGTGATATCGTACAGGTTGCGAAGAAAATAAAAAAGAAGTGTAAGTGTTTATTGTTTTATTCTTCAATCACAAGTAATATATTATCTAAATATGATGCTGGGCTCGATATATTCGTCTCATGTCTAGCCCAACCCAAATACCATATTATGGCCATGACGTGACAACAGCATCCCACTGTTCTGTTACCTACGAGACAGTTACAACAGTAACCTAATATTACATCTAAGCAATTATTACTAGATGGTTGTGCATCAATTAAAATATATGTAAAATATTTACGTCGACCAACATGGCGCGACTGAATTCGACCCCCTAATAAATAAGGTCTATTTCCTCCAACGGTCGCAACCATTTCTTCAGAGTGTTCCAGTTCGGGACATACTTCTATTTCATATAATCCATTTTGTCGAACATGCTTGCCATAATACGATCGTGCTTGTTTGACCTGATATGGGCCCAAAGCGAAAAGAATTAAATCAGAGTAACTAAATACGGGAAATATATTTAATTGAGGAACGCTCCCATCAATGCGGCTAAACATGACTGATCGCCTATTTAAATTATAATCTCTTACAAATTCTGCCAAGTAATTCGGAATATTTTGATACCTCATGGCCCTTTCTATAATGAGAGAAGCATCTGGCCGATCATGTATTGTAGGATGAAATCTATTAATTAGTGTAGCTGCAATTTTAAAATCATTCATTAAATGACTGTGAGCTTTATTAAAAAACTCCTGGCGAAATAATTTAAAATCTCTTTTGAAACGCCCGTTAACTACTTCGACAACCCATCGACATAAAGTCACTAATCGACTTTTATTTGCTTGAATGGTTGTTAACTGGTGTTCTCCCTCATTTAATGACTCAGGCTTCTGCACATTATAATTGCAGGCCTCCAACAGTGGGATTGCATCTCTGAACCCTCGGTCGAGTATAAATACATCTCCCTCTCTGTAAAAGGTTCGCATGGGCCCATTTACATCACTAAATAAATCTTTCATAATTTCGGCATCCGTCTGAGTGGCAGCATATGGACCTATCACATCAATAATATGCCCGTCTGTACACACACAAAGAAATGGTTTGACCAGGTTCACATACTTATGTAAACTATAAGTTTCCTTTTGGTAAAAATAATTCGAACTCTTTTCAATATATATATAAGTGCCATCACATATTGTGATTGCAGGTCTTGTTTGATCTGAGTCATTTGGATTGCCAAAAAAAGCATTTGGAATACTAAGATTTCTTCTTATGATATCTTGTCTAGTAAGATGTTGCAACCCAATATGCAATGGCACAAAATGTTCCACAAAACATGAGCGTACAATGTTCATGTGCCTCTCCATTGTTGATCGAGGTATATTAAATAAAGAAGACAATCTCTTGTTACTGTCCCCTGTCCTCATTTTAATTAAAAAGATAGCCAAAGCAGTTTTTGGTGATGGTACCTTATTAACTAAAGGTAACCCATTAAATAAAATAACAAATTCGGTCACTTCGAAACCAGTCCAATAATGACATATGTGGTGTTGGGCATTTCTTCTACACATTCAAAATCAAATGTGACAGTGTTTCGTTTTGCAATATCAATTAAATCTTCTAATTGATTGACAGTAAAACTTGATATTGTAGATGATTGTTCCGGTAATACATGCCAAATATTTGAAAAGAGATGGTGTTGGCAAACACGTGCAAACCGGGGTACATAAAAGTTGTGTTCTGTAATTAACATTTTTTTTTTAAATGTTGGTATTAAATGCAGTGTCGTGATGTACTAGCAGCTCTCTTGTAATGAGGTAAATAGACAGGGGCCGGGTCAATGAATCTTAGGCCCTACAAACCGCAATGTTATTGTCGGCTGCGCGGTCCCCGGTAATTAGTGCGGCGCGATGGCTGTTATCAGTGACACCTCTGCCGCCTCGTTAGCGGCGACAGGTGCGCGCGACCGCATCGCGGTCGCCATCATCGGCCGGCGGGTGGGGAAGGCACGTCATGTTCACCGCTAGCTCCGCCCGGTGGGCGGGGCCTAACGGTCGAACATTCTGGAGACGACGGTTAATTGCATAGGTGATAAGACGACAAAAACCTAATTGTTCAGGAGAGCTGTTTAAAGTTTGAAATTTGACAAAAATGGACATAACTCTTTAATTTACTGACAGATTTTGATAAAATAAAAACTGATTGATAAGGTATAATAGACTAACTCTTTTGTAACTATTACAAAGAAAACGGGGATTGGGAACTGTGGAAAAAGTGGAAATGTTTTTACTTAGCACTAAGAAACAATTCAAGCTGCCAAAAATCAAGTAAAATACAGTTTTAAAGGTAATTGTTTATTAACAATTGAAATTTCTGCAGAAATAAATTCTATTTGTTTCTAAACAATTTGAAAAAATCACATAACAAAATATTTCTAAATAATTCTTAAATCCACAACTTTGGAGTCAGACACAGTCAGCAATAACCATAATCATAATTAAGTGAACCAATTACAAAAGAAATAAAAACTATGTAAAACTTTACTTAATAATCTTAATTTTTAGTGCAGTCTAAATCAAATCAGTCACCTAAGTAGGTTAATCAGTAAACTATAATTAATTTGAATTGTCTTCAATATCAGTATCAGGTAAAGTGTCATTTATCTGTGTGTCATAAGTGAATGCACTATATTCTGAATGAAAATGTGGAGGTATTACTTGATCAGAACAAAGTTTCATCAAATTATCATATTTTTTTTTTTTTATCGACAGGGGAGTCGAATAACAGTTTGGTATCTCGAGAAGTTTCATTTTAGAGGATATTTCCCTTTGTTCGCAACGAGTCACACTAAATCGTGTCACCGTGTGACTGGTTGAGAAAAATATTCGCATGGAGTAACAGTGTGACTCAATGCGAATTTTTATTCTCATCTAGTAACACTAGTACACGAGTAGTGTTACTCGTTCGGAAAACCAAATCGCATGGAGTAGCAGCGTCATTCGATGCGAATTTTTATTCTCAACTAGTAACATTTTTCAGAATGTCTATTTGACAACGATAAAGTTAAATAAAAATTATAAAATAATGTTTAAATTTCTAACATATTAGTAGGTAGGGACGTAACAGAAAAAAACTGATCAGGTTTTCTACTTATTTATTAAGATTAGTTTAAATCATTTCTTAATCTAAAACAAAGTGTTTTTGTCTAATTGTACTTCGATGTAATAATAAAAAAAACAACCTGGTTACAGTACAAAATGTAAATAATTCTTTTTTACCTACTATTATATAATTTTTCCTATAAAATCAGCCTTCTTTATAACACAAAATAATCACATTTATATATTAAGATTAGTTACCAACTAATATCACATTAATAATTTCTCTTTAAAATCAGTCTCTCTTTTATCACAATATAATCAACAGTTATTCAGAAATATTCGCTTTTTGACCATTCGTAAGTTTAGTGTCGTAAAATCTCCAGGAGGGTCCCAATCGTAATAGTACCATTTACGAAATCCATCTGAGCATCTTGTATAAAATTATCATTAAGTATTGACTTTGATAATCGTTTTCTGGATGGTTGTGTATTGTTTTGATGTTGAATGTTGCGAACGGTGTATAATTGGGAATCTTCTTTAAGTATGAGCAACAACTGCATCAAATTTGGGTTCTTCTTACCGACGGCTTTGTTCAATTTATGGTGCCAGCCTTCAATGAAGTTTGTGGTTCGATGAGTCTCCCCAAAAGCACACCAGACTTTTAAAAAATCTTCGTGGAGCCATTGCTTTTTCATATAATTCACAAATTTTTGGATTTGTGGGTCATTATCATCATATCGCGAAATAATATACTCCCATCCGTTCATGATTTCTTCTTGAGGTAACAGTGGTAGAACTGCGCTTAGGCTTACCATGCGTTTCTTCTTTGGGTCTTGAGTATTTGTTATATGCAATTCACGGCCTTTCTTAAAAATTGCCTTATTATAGTGGTAATAGCAGCCCTTGACTGCAATTGAAGGAAAAACTGTAGCAATTGCTCGCATGGCGGCCTTTTCGTAGTCTACTTTAAATATTATTGGATTCCAATTGGGTAACTGCGACTTTATTATAGAGAACAGAATCACGTAGGCTTCTGTGTTTCGGTGACTCATCAAAGCGTAGACTAGAGGTATTATATTAGTGTGATTGATCGTGCTGCCGATATCGCCATGGATTGAATATAGTTGCGTAAATGGAATATGACAACTTTTGAAAGTTCCATCGCCATAAAAGTCTGTTAGCTCGCACAAAGTTTGCCTTGCTTCGGAAGAAGAAAATACTAGTATTCGTGTATCATCACATGTGTACTCCGCTAACAAAAAATCTTGATAACGAGGTGGGACTTCGACTTCCAGCACATTTTTATGTTGTAGTTTTTGTACTTGAGCCGCTGAATTACGTGTTCTATATAACGTGTCTTTAATGGAACTAAATTTAGGTATTGAAGTAATTATGTCTATTCCCGCATCTTTTAGCTTTCCGACCATGGCATTGTATTTTTGAGGAACACTGGGAAATTCCTGCGTAGTTATATCTTTTTTTAAATGTTGGACAGATTTCAGGATTTCGTTGTTCGCAAAATCTGGTGTACATAAATGAGGAGTTTCTTCTAATATACGCTCTTCCTAAAATAGTAAAATGGGATAGAATATTAGTAAAATAAAATATTGGTAAAATATTGACTTAAAACTAAAAAGCCTGTTCTCTTGGTAAAATATTGGTTAATACTAAAAAGCCTGTTCTCTCAATAAGCTAATGTTTATATAAAACTAGTTGTAAAGCTATAAATAAATCAAGACAAAGCTTTAGCACCCAAAATACGTCACTGTGGTTTCAACAAATCTCAAGTGAGCGTGATAAAACAAAATGGCTGCCACTAAAGGACGCGAGGAAAGTTTTTCAAGATGCAGTATTATTATTTATTAAATGATTATATACAATCACTATTTTACATTTTTTTTTTTTACATTTAACATATAAATCAATAATATTATATACAACGAAGCTATGGAATACATTTTGGTAATATAGTTTTCTTACCTTTATTCTTACAAGCCCTTTGCACACCTTTCGTTTTGTACACGCCCACACAATCAATCCACTTTTATGTTTTTTCCTGGCGTAATATTGATGACCAGCTCGAAGAAGAACAGTGCTACCGTTTTTATTAACAAAAACTAAATCAACACTGTTTGACGAACCAGACGTAGCTTCCATTTTGAATGACAGCGGAGCGTGTACTGAACTTGTCACACGCATTGCACGATTCACCATGAAGCAATGTTTGCCAGATCGGTGCGTAAAAAATATCAGAAACTCATACATTATTTTATAATTTTTATTTAACTTTATCGTTGTCAAATAGACATTCTGAAAAATGTTACTAGTTGAGAATAAAAATTCGCATCGAATGACGCTGCTACTCCATGCGATTTGGTTTTCCGAACGAGTAACACTACTCGTGTACTAGTGTTACTAGATGAGAATAAAAATTCGCATTGAGTCACACTGTTACTCCATGCGAATATTTTTCTCAACCAGTCACACGGTGACACGATTTAGTGTGACTCGTTGCGAACAAAGGGATATTTCTACATTAATGACTTCCGCATTAGGAGCCATGGAATACTTAGCTGCTACCGTTGTACGATGTTTTTTAAAAGAACTGAATGGCGGCCGCCATCAGGGTTGCCGTCTGGGCTTCTCCCTGTGGTGTCGGCTGCAGCCTCTCTATTGCCTTATTAGGCCGGCGTGGGTTGCCGCTGATGGCGACCGTGCCCGCTCGCTTGTTGCGTACCTCCCTTACGCAACATGGGGCATCTTGCATAGTTGGCGGGGTGGTCGCCCCTGCAGTTTACGCAGGTGGCGGGCTCTTTCCGCGGGCGTGGGCACTCGCGTGCCGCGTGGGCGTCGCCGCATCTGACGCAAGCGAGCGGACGGTGACACTGCGCAGATGAGTGCCGGAATTGTTAGGATCTGTGGCACTGCGCAGGTCCTTTCTTGCCACGCCAGGCTTCAATTCTGACCCCGGGCATGCAGAGTAGCTCCTTCACTTCATAAATGCTCGGGATGGTGTCGGGTGTCTTCTTTAGGATGGCGTGGAAGATGCAGCCGGGTCGTCCTTGTTTAGCCTTTATATGGCGGACGTACTCCGGCTGAAAGCCGAGGGCGCGGAGGTCCTCTTCGATGTCCTCCGGCGCGGTGTCTACTGGTAGCCCCCTGATGGCTACTTTTAGGTTCTTCTCCGCTGGTAGCGAGTAGGAGAACCAGGACACATTCTCCTTCTTCTCCAGCTCCGTCAGGTATAATTCGAATTCCCGGGGAATTCGGCGTCGGATTGCGGGGTGAACCTCACCCCGTTGCCGAATGGGCGCGCGTTGGGGGCCCTGCCCATCTTGGCTTTGACGGCCTTGAAGTGGTGCGCCCACTGGGGAAGTTTTTCCACTACCAGCGGTGGGTAGCGGAGCTTCTTCGTCGTCTTCCTGGCGTCCGCGGCGGCGGCGCCGCTGCCAGGAGGGGCAGCGGGCGCGGGGGCTACGGCGTCGGGGTCGGTGTCGTTGGTCCGGGGGGGGGGGGGGGGGGGGCGAGGTACGTCTCGCTGCCTCCGCGAAGGTCGTGCGTGGGGTCCGCTGTGACAGCGGCGAGTCCACGCACACTGGAGGCAGGAAATCGGAGTTCCCACTGTGTACGCGACGGTGCCTGTAACCGTCGCACCGGCGCGCACACTGTGGAGTGACGGTTGATTTTCGAAAAATGTGAGATCCGTGCGGAGCGGTACGTAAGGACTGGTCGCGCGCGTAGCCACTCCTAGCTAGTGCGCACTGATAAATCGGCGCTGTACCCCCCTCGCGGTGGGGTACAGGCAAGCGGGATCGGGGCATGGCCCCCTGCCCGCGGGGGCTATACCGGGGCCCGTTACTACGGGCCCGTCCTTGGGTTGCCTTATAGGCTTACTCGAGGAGAGTGTAACTGCAACTTGAGTATCTGTGGGAGCGCCGGCGGCTTCGTGTCCACACGCGCCGCCTGCTTCACGGCAACCCCGGCGGTCAGTCTCCGCCGGATGAGACCCCCAGTTACCTGGGGGAGGTCCGGCGGGGGACGACCTGCGACATGGGTGCCGACTTTGTGGGCGCGCCCACAGGAGGCAAGGGGGCCCCCCCGCCCTCCCGCTTCCAGAGCTAGCCGGTTACGTTTGGGCGGTGGGGGCCGTGCTGTGTGTGTGCGGGCGGTATTGAATTGAGTAACACCGCCCGGTGTATGCGAGTTCGAGGCGCGTCCGCGCAGCGCCTGAATCGCGTGGGTCAACATGTTGTGAGGTTTGTGCATGTGCGTGGTTCAGCGCGCGTCATGCCTATATTAACCTAGCACACAACGCGCGCCGGGTGAGTGTGATGCGTGTGGAGTGTCTATGAGTGGAGGGGCCGCGTGTAGATGTGTACGGCCCTCCCGTGAGGTCAAGTCCGGGGGGATGGGGAGTCAGCGTCCGGCAAGAGGTCGCGCGGCAGCGGACGTCTGTCCGGCGGGCGAGTCTGCCAAGGGGCGATCTCGCGAAGATGCGCCCAGTCAGATTTGTCCGCGCGCGCGAACATGGTGGCCGCCAGGCGGGCTGCAAAGTCATCCAGGCTCTCTATCTTGAGGTCCCGCTGGATGACGCTGTTCCTCACGAAGCGAGGGGCGTCGACTATTCTCCGCAGCGCAAGGTTCTGCTGCGCGCGGAGAGACTTACGGGATGTCTCGCTCGTGAGGGCGAGCCAGGCTGGGGCGGCGTACGTCAAAATCGAGCGGACGTACAGCTTGTACACGCCCAGCCTGGCGCGCAGCGGGAGGCGAGATGAGAGCACTGGGTAGAGCTGTGCGCGGACAGCCCGACACCTGGCGGTAACCTGACGGACGTGACTTCCCATACGGAGCCGACGATCTATGCTCACTCCCAAGTATTTTACCTGGGAGGACCAAGCGATGTCGACCCCGTGTAGTGTCAGGGGTGGTGGGTAGGGGGCGTTTCCGGTCAGGAGCGCCTGAGTTTTACCCACGTTCACCGACAGCCGCCACTTTGACAGCCACTCGGGGAGGAGATCGAGGGTGCGCTGCATTTTGCGCGCCGCGTGCCTCGTGTTCATCGAGGTAGAGATGTACGCGGCGTCGTCAGCATACAGCGCAAGCGTCGAGTCCTGTGTCGTGGGGATGTCGTCGGTGTAACATGAGTAACACAGGGGGGAGAGACAACTCCCCTGCGGCACCCCTGCCCTCACCGGACGCGCGCTGGAGAGCGCGCCGTCGACCACCACCCTGACAGTCCTGTTGGTTAAAAACGTGGCGACCACTTTGACGATGCGACGGGGCGCGTCCGACTGAGACAGCTTGTAAACCAAGCCGTCGTGCCAGACGCGGTCGAACGCCTTTTCCATGTCGAGGAGCACTGCAACCGCGCTCTCCTTCTTGTTCATGGAGGACGCGAGCAGGTGCAGCACTCTCGACAGTTGGAGCGTCGTGCTGTGTTCCGACCGGAACCCGAACTGATATTCGCCCAGCCGGATCTTGGGCGTAAGGTGTCGCAGCAGGAGCTTTTCAAACACCTTGGAGATGGTGGGCAGCAATGTGATCGGCCGATAGCTTTCCGGCTTCAGGACGTTCTTTCCCGCCTTGGGCAGCATAATGACGCGCCCCTCTTTCCAGGGATTCGGAAAAGAGCCGGTGCGCAGGATGCCCGTGAACAGGCGCGCCAGGGCCGCAACCGTACGGTACGGCAGGTGGCGCAGCGCTGCGTTGGTAATCCCGTCCGCACCGGGGGCCTTCCTAGGCCTGGTGTTGAGTATGGCGCGTCTGACTGCGCAAGGCGAGAAAAAGATGGGATCTTCATCGGAAGCTATCGGCGTAGCGAAGTAGTCTCCAAGGTGCCTCTCGACTGCTGCGACGTGCTCGTCGTCGTCAGTCGGGTTCGGCTGGAATTGACGCTCCAGGTGTTCGACGAAGATCTCCGCTCGGTCAGCAGCGGAGTACCTCACGTTCCCGTCGCTATGCATCAGCGGTCGAACCGGAGCTGGGGTGTTTGTGAGGCGCCGGCACAGTCTGTGTGTTGCCGGCCAGTCGCCCTCTGTGGCCTCTAGGTGTGACTCCCAGCCCGCGGTGTCGAGCGCGAGCAACTCGGCCTTCACCCTCTCCGCGAGACGGTTGAGTACAGTCTTCTGTGACGGGCATCTTGTGGTTTGCCACCGCTTGCGTAGGCGCCGTTTCTCGGCGACCAGCAGTTTCAGGTGGCGGGGCAGGGGCTGTGAGGGCCCCAGCTGTTGAAAGGAGGTAGTGGTGGCCGATTCTACGGCACGCTGGATGCAAGCGGTGATGTTGCCCGTCAGTTCGTCGACGTCTGCGGCGGTGTCGACGGGCCGAGTCGGAGTTGTGGTCGCCAACGTTTCCGCGAATTTCTTCCAATCCGTTTTTCGACGTGGCGCTGGCGGTGCCTGTCGGGCTGGTATCCCCGACAGGGTCACGAGCACGGGAAGGTGGTCCGAGCGTAGCTCGTCAATGACCACCTCCTGGGAGATCTGGCAGTTGAGGCCGGAGTGGACGATGATGTCCAAGACATCCGGGGTCGCAGCAGGGTTATCGGGGTAGTGGGTTGGGGTGTCGGGACCCGACACCACGTAACCTCCGGCCTCCGCGTCGGCGAAGAGTCGTCTTCCCCCCGAGTTGGTCGAGTTGGAATTCCATGCCGGGTGCTTACAGTTCAGGTCGCCGGCAATGAGCGTGACGCCGCCCGCTTGAAGCTGAAGGACCCGCCGAAGCTCCGCGTGATCTATCACGGCGTTCGGCGGGGCGTAGCAGGCGTACATGTTAAGGTCACTGCCGGCCACGTGCACCTGGGCACCCAGCACGTAGAAAGAGGCGATTGGTTGTGGGGGGAGAGTCTGGTGGACGACCCCTCTCTTGACGAGAATGGCCAGACCTCTGTAGGCAATCCCGTGCGGCGACTTCTCGTCCCTCCTGTACAGGAAGTACCCCGGGAACCTGACCTTGTCCCCGGGCCCTAGGAGGGTTTCGCTGATTAGCGCCACGTCGATGTCCTTTTCCTTGAGGAGGAGTCGGAGGAGGCGGGCCTTCATTCTGAGGCCGCGGGCATTCCAGTGAATGATCCTCAACGACCCGCTATCCATGGCAGAGGTTTAGTAGCTCGGCCAGGCCGTCGAGGATCACCTTCTCGGGATCCTGCCCCTCCCTTATGGCCCGCAGCAGGTCCATCATCACTCTGATGGCGCAGGCGGTAAAGTCCTTCCTGTCGGCGGGCTGGTGGGGTTGGTGCTGGGGTTGCTGCTGTTGCAGCGAGGTTGGCGGTTTCTGACGCCGTGAGGGGGCCTTACTGGAAGGTGCGGCCACCCTCTCTGCGTCCCTGTGTTGGTCGGGGAAATCGGCGCCCGCAGACAGAGCGCCTTCACCCCTCCGCCTATCACCGCCTTGCGCCACCGGACCGTGGGCAGTGGGGGCCTCTTGCTGTGTGGGTAAGAGGGGGGGGTCTGCACTGCTCCTCTTCTTCCCCCCCCTCTTTCGCCTCCTCCGTTTCTTGCCTGGTGCCGACCCTCGGCTTGTGGGCCCATTTGCCGCCGCCATTAGGCTCGCACCCTGCGAGGCTTCTCGGCTCTCCGCGGTAGCTCCTGCTACCGGGGCCGCCTGGGTTCTCCGCGTGGCCGATAGGGCCACCGTCCCCGCGCGCCTATTCTTCGACTCTTTGACGAAGACGGGACATCTAATATTATTGGCCGGGTGGTCGCCTGTGCAGTTTGCGCAGGTGGCCGGCTCCTCCCGCGGCCGTGGGCAGTCGCGCGCCGCATGCCCGTCTCCGCAGCGGACGCACGTGAGCGGACGGTGGCACTGGTGCGAGCTGTGCCGAAACTTTTGGCAGCGGTGGCATTGGGCGGGCCCGCGCTTTCCGCGCCACGCCTCTATCTTGACACCCCGCATGCACATCAGCACCGAGGTGTCGTAGATGCGACGCACGTCAGGCGTCTTTTGGAGTACGGCATGAAAAATGCATCCGGGACGTCCCTGACGTGCGTTAATGTGTCGCACGTACTCAGGCTTGAAGCCGAGGGTCTCCAGTTCCTCCTTGATATCTTCGGGGTCGGTGTCTGCCGGTAGACCCCGGATGGCCACTTTCAAATTGACCTCCGCCGGTAGGGAGTAGGCAAACCACGAGATTTGCTGTTCCTTCTCCAGGTTGGTAAGGTATCTCTGTACCAACCTGTACTCCTCCTCCGACTCGGGCGAGAATCTTACGCCCGTGCCGAAGGGGCGGGCGCTGGGTGGTCTGCCTAGAGATTTGGCAATGGCCCTGAAATGACTGGGCCATTGCGGGAGCTTCTCCACTATCAGCGGAGGGTAGCGGGGTCTCTTAGTGGGTCGGGACGCTCTCTGTGAGGCCGTAGATGCGGGCCTCTGCGATCCCGAAGGTTCCGGGGAAGCGGCTGCAGCTCGGGGCTCAGGTGACCCCGCGGGGGCATGAGACCCCGCGGGGGCGGCGCCCCTGGAGGGTCCTGCGTGATGTCCGGGTGATGCGGCGGCGGCCTGAGGCGATGGTGTGCCGCGGGCCGCCTCGGCAAACGTGGGCGAGCCGGCTGCGCCCCTTCGGGGCGCGCGCTCGCGTTGTGGCCGGGGCGGGTCGAGGCAATACCGCTTGGGCTCTTCCTCGTTCTCGTCGGGGCTGCGGGGGCGGCGCTGGGGTCGGGGCGGGTCTAACTCAAATTCGAACCCGAACCCCAGCGAGAAAGTCGGTGACGGGGGCGCACTCCTCTGAGCGCCCTGATGGTGGTCCGCGCCGGGGGCGACGGATCGCGCGGTCGTGTCCATCGACACGTCGGCACGACCGGACCCGGCGGACTCCGCCGATGCGAGCGACATGCTCGATCCCGCGCGCGATGAGCATGCCGATAGCGCGGCGGGTGAGTCGTAAGCGGAGTTCCTGGGAGGGGCCGGGGAGGCGGGGGTCGTGAGGCGCAAGGCCGCGCCGCCAGCTACAACCGGACCACCCAGTACTAGGGGGGCGGGAGCGGCAGGGCGCGGGCGCGCCCCCGATGTTGATGGTGGGGGCGCCATGCCTCGCTTGGGCGAAGTTGGAGTTGTCTTGGGGGGTTGGGCGCATGTTGTCGCTGGGGGCGCGGGCGTGCATGCCGTAGGCGCACGGTCGCGCACAGTCGGCGCACGGTCGCGCGCAGTCGGCGCTGGGGCGCGCGGCTGCTGCGCGGTTGGGCGCGCAGGTTGCACAAGGGGGCGCGCGGGCGAGACGCGGGGTTGAAGGGGGGGGGGCAGTAGGAGAGCGGCCCGCGGGCGCGGGGACCCGCACTGATGGTGCGGGATCGCGACTGGCGGGGCGCGCTGCCGTTGTGGTGGCTGTGCGCGCAGAGGGCGCACGGCCGGTATTCGCGCTCGGCCCTGGTGCCGTAATAGGCACGGGGCGGAACGCGCTGGGGCGGATTGAGACCGCGTGCGGTCGGCGCCCGGTCGACGGCGGTGGCGACTCGCGCGCTTCCGGCGCTTTGGCCGTCGGCCGGGGGGCGGCGGCCGCGGACTCAGTCCCCCTTCCTCTCACCTCAGTTAAAACTTCCTCGCTCGGGGGCGCACCGGTCGACGCGGCGTCGATGTTCGGCAGCGACGTCGCCCGGTCCAACCCCGTGCGGGGGGTGCCTGGTGAGCCGGCGTCACCGCGGCCCAAAGAGCCGCGGGCGCCTGGCTTAGGCATATTTAAAACACTGGGGTGGTTCACACCTGGGTGTGAACCCCCGCTGCCGCAAGGGCGGCTGTTGCCACCCGGAATCACACACTAGCACTGTAGTAATGCACACGCGGCACGAGCGGAATTTTCCACTACTCACGACGAAAACAAGTGACGTCACAGGCCACCTGCACTTGACGACACGCGAACTAGGTACCTGTGACGGCGACACTCGTTGAGTAGTGGAAGCGGTTCACTGGCGATCCAGAGCTAGTGCGCTATTGCTCTCAGTCGCGTTAAATAGGCGCTGGTCGGCGGCGCGGCGATGGTTTGGTGGGGAGGCCACGCCCCCGTGACGAATCGCGTGTTACGTGACCTGGGTACGGGAGTGTAACATATGAACATTTGATTTTCAAGACCATCATCATCATCATCTTCCTGCCCTTATCCCATTTTACTTGGGGTCGGCGCAACATGTTTTCTTCTTCCATGCCAACCTGTCAACCGTCATACTATCACTGACTCCCTTCTCTTTCATATCATTCTTCACACAATCCATCCATCTTTACTTTGATTTTCAAGACCATTCATCCCAAATAGTACTGCTTTATCCTTAATTCGTACTTTAAGATCTATTCATTGGTAGGTATACAGTATTGAAAATCAGCATCATAATCAACAATGTGTTATTACGACGGATGATCTTCGCCAATTCTCGACAATCATCGCAGTTATAATCTTTGGTTTTTTTTTATTGGTTCCTGCACAAATTTCATGTACCCACGTCTCACATTGTGTGCACTGGATCATGGTTTCTTTTATGTCTTCTTGACATAATGTGCAGTACCTACTGCCATTTTCGTCTTGTTCTTGTTTCTTTTTCTTATTTTACTTTTCATTGCAATTAGATTCTTTGATACAATCTTCTTCTTCGTCTCTTTCTATTTTACCCTCGAGGCTTTTTATAAGGACCCTCTGTAATAACAATAGCACCTGTAGTTTTCTTTTCATTGGCTTCGAATTTCCAGGAATACCACGTAATGCAGATATAGTTTCCAGGGTCGTTCTAACTGACTGTGCTGTAAAATCCTCTACTTTTGTATTTGAAAAACATTCTTTCTTTTTGTGTGTCTACAGCATTAACTTCATAAAGTTTTATTGATTTACCTAACTCGGCAGTCATTGCCGAGTTGTATGAATCAACCTGGTTCGTAGTAGGGAAAATTTTCACGGCTTCTCCATCAGCAAATAACCATGTAAGTGGAATCCTACGACCGTCTAGGAATTTAAGTTGGTCCATTGTCAGTTCTCCTACGCGTATATTGTTTAGAATGTCTACAAAAGTCGTGTCACCTGCCTGTCTGATGTTTTGGGGTAATTCACAAAAATCTAATAATTGCCACATATTGATTTCGCTAGACAGATAAGACTGTTGTCGAAAGCAGTAAGCACCGCCTGAAATCTTGGTTACTGGCGGTAACCGCCTAAAATCTCCGAATAAAATTACATTTATCCCACCAAAGTAGCGTTCATCTTGTTTTAGTTGCTGCAGGCGAATGTGAACGTTCGTTAGGGTCAAATAGGGTACCATCGATATTTCGTCGAAAATTAGCCAATTTATCGATCTCCACTTTTGTCTTTCTCTTCGTAATCTTTCTCCAGTAAGAGGGCGTAATGTTTCAGCTCGTCCCTTTTTAATAGGCAACGCAAAAGTGGAATGTAGAGTACTACCACCAATGAGTCGGGCTGCTACACCCGTTGGCGCAGTGGCGGCTACAGTTTTTCCTATTTCTGTGTGAGTTAACCTTCGAATTTGTTAGGTCATGACTCTTATGCGGACTATTATTGTGTCTGCCTATTCTGTCTGGAAATGGAACAGAAGCACCACTCTTAATTTTTTGGATTATAAATATCCACCTTCTTCCGCGGTATAAACCACACAATCCTAATTTGCAAATCTCTGGTAATATCTGTGTTTATTAAAGTATTTGTAAGTGGCAGACTTATTTTTTTTGGCTTTAGTACGACGTCGCATAACAGGTTTGCTTACGATAGAACTAAATAGCAAAGGGTTTTTACTATTTACGTCTAATTTATAAAAATCTTGTAGAATAGTCTATTTTTCTTTTCTATTAAATTTGCTAGAGCAGTTCATTCTATATTTATTTCAAATTATAACAATATAATAAAGATCTTAAAGAAAGTAATTTATTTTTCATTTAGGGATTTAAAAACGTTCTCTATATCTTGGCTGCTTATACGTTCACTGTTAAAACTTTTATCAAGCGCTACTGGTACCGAAGATTCAACTCCAGGAAGTTGCGGATGAGGGCTATATTGCAAAGCTCGATCTGTCGCCATTGAATAGGCATTATGAATTAAATTACAAAAATAGTTACTTAAAAAATATATATGTATATAAACAGAAAATAAAATGATTAACCGAATACGTCGTTTATGTATGAGCTATCATCGCTGCAATTATCAGGTGAGACAATATTGCTGTAATGAGATTCTGAAGTTTCTGGCTGAGTTTTATTTACAAATATATAATTTCCCAATGCACAAACCCAGACTGATATCTGTTCCGTAAGATATCAATCACAATGCCCAAATCCAGACTGACAACACCCAAGACACCACGCAAAAGGCGCTACTAGGCTACCGTGTCGGCCCCGGTAGCAGGAACGCCCCCGATAGCAGCAAAAACGAGAGGTAATAAACGAGATATGATAAACGGTTAGGCGTCCCGTCGAAACGTGACCCTCATGCGAGGGCCCCGGCAGACCACTATCACATTCAAACACATTCATAATTCACATCCACACCCCAAAAAGTTTCACACATCAATGGTCGGACCACTACCAAATTTAAACACAGCCATAATCCACATCCACACCACAAAAAGGTTTACATATCGCGCTTCCGTTTACGCCCATGTATATCTTCGCCTGGAAGTTTTTCTGCAGAATGCCAAATGACCCAGCAGTCCCCAGAACAAAGATATGCATTACACTGGAGGCACAGTAAGTTAACAAATTTGTGTATCTTCTGTCGATAACATATCGTACATCTCTTTCTATTCGAACGTCTCAACTCTGGAACGTGCATAATATCTTGCCTCAGCCTCGTGTCAACATTTGTTGCCATGTTGATCTCTGTTATACAGGGGCGTTGCTGTTTAAACAGAGATTCAGCAAGCGCAAAACGAAACTCACGATGCGTCATAGGCAATTTATCGCGCCGTTTCAGCGAAGATTGGTACATCACAAGCGCATGGTGATTACTTACATTCAGTAACCTTTTAAAAATTTTCATATACCATTTCACGCCTCTCTTTCGCTCTAACAGATACATGGAGAGTTTTTGATCTTTGAGATCAATACACCCCATGGTCATGTTGTAATCTTTCACGCATACAGGTTTCACATGCGGTTTACCAGCACTAGTTCCAAGATAGGTATCAGGTCGGTGATAGGTGGATAATTGGTTATTATATTCACCATCTTGGAGTCCATCCATGCAATGATGGATACGTCTCCAGAATGGCGAGCTATAATTGTCTCCTTGCTCACTTTCTTTGATACCTTAATGTCACTAGGTACGTTTCGACGGTTTGCACGAAGGGTCCCTAAGCAATCAAAGCCCTGACTCTTGAGGTATCGTGCTAATGATGGACAATTGTAAAAATTATCCATCACCACACAATGCCCCCGACGTTCAAGACCTTGCAATAGCTCAAGGACTACCTTCGTGCTCTTCCCCCCCAAATCGACGCCAAGTGACAGATCACCATGGGAACTGTCATCCTTGCCCGTGTAAATTTGGAATTTAGACATATAACCAGTGCGGGACTCACATAGTTCATATGACTTAATTCCAAATCGTGCAGCCTTTGACCTGATTGTTTGGGCCCAGGTCAAACGGCCCCTGAATAAGGTCAAAGACTCATCGATGCTGATGTCAGCTCCTAGGTGATACAAGGAATTGATTTTTTTTCCGAGGTGTTCAATTATAAGAGCCACCTTACCCAGCCTAGTCGACAGCCTTACTGAAGAAGCTACTCCAGATTGCGACAATTGCTGACTTTCGACAGCGTCATTATCAACAAAATGGAGACACTTATTCAACAAAGTGTAACGATTATAAGACATTAAACGCTTGAACCCCGGTAATTGGACAACTTCGTTTGTTGTCCAATATTCATTTACCGACGTCCGCGAGTCGATAGCCATATACATCAACACCGCGAAAAAATTCATTATCTCGACGGCATTAGTGTCAGTCCACGAACGAAGGCGACATGATGGTTTCAAAGACCCTGTGTTACGCAACGTCTCGATTGTCTGATGGGCATATCGGTTAGTTTCCGTAACGGTCAACCCTATGATATCTTCAAAAAGTTGCACTGAAAACGTCATCAATCCAAATTTTTTCTAGCACAAAACTAACGTTACAATTACAATCAATTAGTTCAACGTGTCCTTGTATCGTAGATTGATAAAGTTTTCGTAAGATTTCTGTTCTACTTTTTAAACAATTTACATTAATATCTTTATGTAACAAAGCAGAAACAAGCCTCGAAAAAGCCGAACTTACAGATGTAATAGATATAAAAATATTTATGTAATCACCACAAATACCTAACAAAGCGTTAAGTATGGCATCACAAGCGCATGTATTTGTAATGACTACATTTTTATACCTGATGTGCAAATGTTTCCATTAGGTAGAATTTCTATTTCTTTTATTCTGGGTTTTACTTTTTCTATTAACCGTGTAGCTTTTCTGTTTTCTGTTTTATTGTGCCAATTTTTTTCCAGTTTAGGGTTGCTTTTAAAGACCGATTCTCGAGTAAAGTCTCTAATTCTTGAATTAGTTTCTTCATTCACGCTATGTTTTAAATCTTCGTCAATATTTTTACATTTACTTTTTAGGAAATTGGCACAATTAGCTGATTTCAATTCTCCCGTTAAAAACGGTGTATGTTTCATTACAAAATCATCAACTCTCATTAGTCCGCTTCTACTGTGCAATAATAAAGTTTTAATATTTTTGAAGTAGCTTTCTACGTTACTGCTTGTAGCTACATCTGATGAGTCAGAGGAGTTTGGAATGTAGGGAAACATAACATTCGACCAGAGAGGTAATCTTAGCACAAGTTTGCGAAAACATTTTACAAAATTTGGCAAATAATATATGTTTTCGTAGTCCGTTTTTTTTCACTTAAATCAGACTGAACAGTTTCAGCATCAACGATTGCATCAAACCAAGTAATAAAAGAATTGTTAACACTTTCATTATCTTCTTGGGTACAAGTCACTTTTTCATCAATTTCATCAATGTCAATAGAACCTTCACTTGACAGTCCAAGAGATTTTAGTAACTCTCGAGCTTCATCGCATTTGCTTTTGCTACCGTCTTTTAAATATCTATCATATTTCTGCAGCGCAAGGACAATTTTTTCAAAATCTCCGAGATAACCATTGCTTTAGGAACAAATTTTTCTGTTCATCCTTAGTATAATTTTCGAAATTTGGAATTATTTCTTTGCAAATTTCTAGCCAACCAGCTGCCCTTGCTTCCCGGTTTTTGTAAAGTTCATTCCGCTTGTCCCACAACAAAGGGTGAAGGTGCACTTCAAAAATAACTCATTCTGGATCAATTTTCATTTTGTTTGCGATTATATGCGGAATATGCGCTTGCGTGCAACCCGCTTCACAGTAAAAACAACACTGAAGGCAGAAGATCACCGCCCGCATCCGGAAAGCGCGCATGCGGGCTGCGCGCCCCGCGCAGCCCGCATGCGCGTCCCGCGCGCGCCCCGCGCGCGTGCTATCCGCATCTTAAGAAAAACATGTATCAAATTATAAGATGCGGGCAGTCCGCATGCGGACGAGACCCGCGTGCGGGCTAAAATACGCGTGACAGGAAAAGGGCCCTTAGGGAGGACATTTCTTTCATCATACCTTGTGTTCGATGTTCGGTATAGAGATAAGCGCCTCTGGGCAGACGAACAAAAAACTTTTTTTATCTACAAAGATCACATTATCAAAATTGAAATTTAAATAATTTCGTGCGAATTGTAAACGCTGCGCTTTAAGCCTCGGTGTTAATATAGGCTTTTTAGCAGGAATACGATGGCGTAACCCATGTTCTCGCAGGCGACGTCTTATTGTGCTCTGTGATGTACCAAATTCCACAGACATACTCCTGGAGTTTATAAAACGATTGCTAATAGCTCGCTGCACTATATTTCTGTCTTGATTTGTACTCGTTTGACGTGGACGACCAAATGAAACATGGTTTTACAATGCACCATCACTTTGCCATCTCTCTAGCCAACGGTATACGGTGTTTCTCTAAATAAAAGAAAGAAGGAAAAACTAAAGAGATGCGAATAATTCGATTCGATAGGTAACTCATCTAAAGCGATACTTACGGATATTTCCAATTCATTTGAAATATCAGTTACGGAAACACCTTCCTCCCTCAAATATATAATTCGATGTTTTGTGGTCTCACTAATGCGATAAGTAGCCATATTTAACCGATTCATTGCCACCTTCATTTTCGTGAACATTTCAGCCAGGCCCCATTCATTGGTCGGTGGCTCACCATTTGAGTCATCGGCCTCCCTGAAGGATGACTCAACTGTTGAGTCATTGGCTCCTTGTAATGATTTAATGCTTTTCGCCATCGTTCGAGCCAGTCTGACAACCAGAAACGTGTTACTGTGTTCTCCTATTCGAATTTGTGGATATTAAAAGTGAATATAGCGTTTAAAGGTAGTATTTTTTTATTTTAATGAAATATTGCAGAGGTAGTAAACATTTTAGTAACCTTACCTACATGTATTCAATCATTATTTATTATTGTAATATTATTTGTAGATAATCAGGACTACGACGATTTTACTGAATGTAGCCAGGCAATGTTTACTGATTTCCATGATCAACAAAATGAAGATACGGAAAATCAAGGTTTTTTCAAGCTGTAGTCAATCGATTTTACAAAAAAGTATACCAAAGAAGCGTCCATTCACTGAATCTCGTAATAGTTGCAATGTAGTTTCTAACAACAGTTCAGATACTAGCATTGAAGAAATGTTGGACTCTGATGAAGACGAAGATATTAAAAGAAAAAAAAATAGTTTTCATATGAATGAAAATAAAATGAATAATGAGGTCTCTATAGAAAAAAAAAACAGAACATGTTTGCTGTGCAGCAAAAAAATATTTTAATGCATTATTCTCTAAGGATTTGAAAGCAGAATTGAATGCACAAGATGAGTTGCCTCCAATTTATGCTCAGTTTGAGCATGATTTAGGCATAATGCTTGCTTTTAAGTTGAGAAATGTACCAGCAGACAAACGTTTAGAGTGTTATGAGAAACTAATTAATACTGTTAGACAATATGAAGGGAAAGAATAAAGAAAGATATTAAACAAGACATTTATTAATAATAAAATAATAAGAATAACTAAATACAAAATTCATATTTTTAAAAATCAGGTAGGTACAATTTTTTTACATTAATTGGTATATTATAATCATAATTATCATATTCTGATGGCAGTCATATTATGGTGATGACTAATCAACAAAGAATAACTAGTTTAATAACAAATCAACCAAGAAAATATTAATTAGTTTAATAATTGTGATATGATCTAAAACAATTCCCCAGACATAACCCAGGAAAGCCT
This sequence comes from Caradrina clavipalpis, assembly GCA_932526535.1. NCBI lineage: Eukaryota > Metazoa > Arthropoda > Insecta > Lepidoptera > Noctuidae > Caradrina > Caradrina clavipalpis. Next base: position 3,751,922 of record OW052115.1, read on the forward strand.
GGGCAATCTGGGCAACCAAAATAAACTTGCACTCTTTTTTTTTGATGTATTATAACACTGCCTACATCTCTTCCTAATTTTTTTTCCACCTGTTTTAGGCAAATGGTCAGGCACATGAACCCTACCTGGCACAGAACATCATCATCTTTCTACGCTTGGTTTCTTAGGCAAGAGAAACTCTATAATTTGAAGCCTAAAATCATACAAACTAATCTTTGTTTCTCTGTCTAAATTAAACAGTAAAAAAGCATTATGTTAATTTGAATCACATGAATGATAACTTTTTATACCACCTTAATGTTTTATGTTCAGCACAATAGTAACTCAACAGTTGATCATGTGGCTCTCATGTATTTATTATACTAGCTTTTGCCCGCGACTTTGTCCGCGTGGATTAATAGTTCCCGTTCCCGGGGGATTTCCGGGATGAAAACTATCCTATGACCTTTCTCGGGTCCCAGACTATATCTTTAGTGCGATTCTCTAAAACGCAAACTCGAAAACAAGTCTCACTGAAGTGAGCGCGCTCACTTCGATAACCAACCCACTTACTTGTCTTTGGTTTTGTATTCGCTCGCCGCGCGCTGTGGTGACGTCACCGGCGTGATCGTGTTTAACAGAATACCATTTTGTAATCTCACTGCGGATGCAGCTTGTGAATTACGAAGTGAGGCTTAGAGAATCGCACTGCTGTACCAAATTTCATTGAAATCGGTTCAGTGGTTTAGGCGTGAAGAAGAGACAGACAGACAGAGTTACTTTCGCATTTATAATATTAGTACGGATTTGACTTGCACTTTTGGTTTAAAGGAAATATTTCCATATTTGTTTTGGGTTGGTACGTATATATTCACTAGTATGCTCTGTACTTACAAAACTAATTTCTTTCTTGTCTTTCCATTTAGTAACCGTAACATTTTTACTATTGTGCATAATGCATGCTTCATTTGGCTGTAATCGGGTGTTCATGACTTGTGCAGGATTGCCTTTTCTATTAAATTGTAACATACATACATACATACATAAACTCACGCCTTTTTCCCATGGGGGAAAAGTAAATTGTAACGTACCAGTTAAATAAGTATTTTTATTTAACAATTCTTCAGCCATACCTACACTTGAATAATAATTATCCACATATAAAGAATGGCCTTTATGAACGTAATTGCTCATTAAAACACGCATTACTTTTTTTACATCATTTTAAGGATCTTAAAACATTCGCGGCGACTCCGTGTCATGGTGGCTACATAGAGGGAGCACACACAGGCGACACATGCGACGCGCGCGGCGCGCGAGTGTAGGTCGTTTAGTTCGCGGCATTCACACAGTTGATAGGTTGCTGTAGCTTTGTGTAAACGTAACGTGTGTTATTTTCAATGGCTTTGTCAAAACCAAACCTTGTATTTTTGCTTGAAAGCTCTTACCTCAAGTACGAACTATTTTTGAAAAAGAGATTTTGTTGGATTCACGAAATAAATATAGAGCGCAGTAAATATGGACAATTTCATCATTTGTATGAAAAACTACGTCAGTTTCCAGAAAGATTCTTTGAATATACAAGAATGAAATTTAAAACGTTTGATTATATTCTGTCAAAGATTGGAATTCACAATCAGGTAAGAAATAAAATATTTATTATTAGGAAATAAGTTTTTATTGTAATCAAATCAATAAAACAAATTCTACTATAGGTTTTTATTACGTGGTGAAAATAAACAAAAAATGTAAGTAATGATTGTTTAGGCACACCGCACACCAATTATATGGGCGGAATAATAATAAAATGTGGATAAATGTTTTAACTGATACATTTGTGTGACTTATGTGATTTGTTGTTTACTAAATAAATGTGAATATACAATAAATCTATTGTATGATTTGTAGTTTTGGTTTGTGGTGCGCCCTAGATGATTATTATAATTTAGAATTGTTGTGCACTGTAACCTGAATATGAAGACTCGGGTACAGCAGACTCATCCATGATGGCTTGGATAACTTTTTGACGAACGCTATTTTTTTGCATGGCCGTGATTTTTTTCATTTGCGGCAAAATACTTTGAAAGAAGTGATAATCTTCCATATCATAAGTGGCACTTTCCTGTATATCTTTGTTTAAATTTTGCTCCAAAATTTTTAGTTTCTTATTTTCCAAGTCCAGGAAATCTTGTCTTATGTCTTGGACGTTCTTACGTTTAGATGATGAATCCATAGATATATCCGAATCCTGACCGGTGTGTGTGGTACCTGTATTGGTTTCTTCGTCTTCATCTTGCAAATTTCCGGTATTCCGTTCAGGAATCACTTCATCTTTTAGAAAGTTCAATATTTCATAATACGGCCATGACATGGCTGGATCATCATCAGCTCCAGCCCTTGATCGTGGATTTGGAATTTTACGCAATTCTCTTCTATATGGTGTCCTTTAAGTTCTTCCATTTATCCAATATCCAGGCCAACTTGAAATCCCACACCCTGCTGAACGCGTTGGTGAAAAGAGCTTGGGTGTCCTTCGCGTCTATTGAGACATATTCCGGCACGACCTTCGAATAATTTGTGGCGAACAAATCGATCTGAGGGACTCCACACTTCCGAAAAACCTCGTATGTGATCTCGTCTTTGAGGTGCCAATCGGGCAGGGCTTTTCCCTTGGATAGACAGTCGGCTATCGAATTGTACCGACCCGATAGATAAAATGAGTGAACGGTCACACCTAGATTGTGGGCTAACACTAGGATCTCTTTCGTAATCTCCAGGAATGCCGCAGACCTTGTTCCTCTCTGATTTCTTAGGTATGATACCACTGTCCTGTTGTCTGACTGTATCATAATCGATTGGTTTGTTATAACATTTTGGAAGTTCTGTAAAGCTATTAGGACAGTGAAGAGCTCCGTTCTGTTGATATGCCATTCCAATTGATCTTCCGTCCATGAACCCGACAGGAGGTAGTCGCCCAGCTGAATGCCCCAACCTTCGCCGGAAGCGTCCGAGGTAACAAATATAGTCGGTTCCGCTACATGAATCTTCCCTGGCTTTCTGACTTATATATATGTTATAGGCAATGTGTAAAATGCAGGCATTCTATACAATACCTAGGAAATGTATAGAATGCCTGGGTCGTTCAGGCAATGTATGAAATGATGTTCAATGTTTAAACTATTTTACACTTTACCTAGGTTTTGATGTACTCGGGCCGGGTGTTGCTTCCGAGTCTACGTAATCCTCAGTAGATTCACTGACACTCTTTCCTGCCACCACATCGAGTTTCCGCTTTCTTTTTTTATTTCTTTCACGCCCATTGTACCATATCGCATGTCGTTTAATAAAGTAGGTACAGACTCATCCACTGCTTCCCTATGGTCTATTGATATCGGTCGACTGTGCTGGTATTCGAGATAGCACTTGTGTAGAATCTAACGGATAGATACCAGTTTTTTTAAAACCCGCTTTTAAATTAGACTCAGCATTTTCTTGTATAGCCTCCATTAATTTCTTTAATAATTTAGGGAAGCAACCCTTTGGCACACATGTCTCATTACTGCCATCGGTTTTCTTCCACTTAAGAAGTATTTGCTGCCAGGGTGCCTTCATAGGCCTAAAAAGGCTACATCGAGAGGTTGAGTTAGGTTTGTTGAATTGCTCGGTAAAAACACAAAATCAATTTGATGCTCTTTGCATAGTTTTATCATGTCAACCGACAAATGTGAAGATAAATTATCGCCTATTAGCAGCTTTTTTCCCGGTTTGTCAGCGAAGTATGGAATAATGATGGATTGTACCCAATCTTCAAAAATGGTACCGTCGAACCATCCTGATGCCGAACGATTATATCTTGCACCTCTAGGCCCATGAGAAACCCATGTGTTGTACAAATTTTGGGCTTTATAAACCACATAATATGGTGGTAAAATCTCGCCCTCTGCCGATCCAGCTATCATTAAGGCCCGGATTCCTCTGTCGCTGACGTCGGTCGCGTACCGTCAGTCGCGTAGCGCGCTGACCATCAGCGCCAATGAAAACATCCGTAGTGCGATACTGACCGCTCCACGGTACAGGCGTCTCCAAGTGGATTTGTTGTGGATTTGTGAAGCGGAGTTTGAATTTGGGATATTATTATGAACCCGTTTATAAATTGTTTAGTTGCTACAGCATACTTACGCAAGCGGAGACGGCGTCAATATAGAAAAAAAGATATCACATTCACCCAATTGTTGCTGATAGGGTGACGAATGGTGAATTTTCTGCTTTATTTGAAAAGCTACGTCAGGACGAAGAAAAGTTTTTTAATTATTTTAGAATGAAAGTAAAAACTTTTGATGAACTGTTATCAAAGTTAGAAAATCACCTGAAACACTGCTCCATGTATCGAGAAATTATACCTCCAGTGGAACGACTAGCTGTTACATTGAGGTGAGTTACATAATATGAATCTATTATTGGAACATAATAATAAGAAAGAAAACAATACATTTTTGTATTAGTTTTTTATTATTTTTTGCAAAAATGAATAAAATTGTTATTTATGTAGTTGAAGGACACATTTTACTTGTCCTCGTTGGCTTTCCTAGTAATGCCATGGATGTTTTGGTATCCTTGAGAAATAATTTGGGATCCGGAGTTTAATGTATAAGAAGTAGTGGGACGTACTTCGTACATCACACATTCTTGTGAAAAGGTATTTGACATATCAGGGAAAGTTTCATATTCATGTACGTTGATCGGATCTTGACTGCGTAAAATCGATTCAGACTGTTGAGGAAAATAAGAATCTGAAGAATTCGGTCTACTGGTTATTTCATATGGATTGTGTACTTTACTTTTTTATTAATTACTAATTTCCATTGCTTTTTTGAGCATTTCTGTACGAAAAATCAGTTTTTGATGCGTTGTAAACTTTTCTGTTATTGGCAGGAGAGACATGAAAAAATTCATGTCATCATTTTTTAAAAGGTTTGCATTATCTTTGAACATCTTAAGCATCTCTTTATCGAATTCATCAGTGTCCGTCTGTTTTCTTTTTCGCTGATTTTTATTAGAATGTTTATTACGAAAATTAGAGTCTGTAGAATTTTCTTGAGCAACACTTTTCTGTAATTCTGTATTTACTTCAAGTTCTGTGCTCCTTGGTACGTCCTGACTGGACGTACTTGGCACTTCTTGATTAGATATGCTTGGGATATCCTGATTAATTGCGCTCGGTGTAGCCTGATTACTTTCGATGGAGTCCTCAACTTCAGCTTGGTGTTTTTTATCAAGAAATTTCATATCTTCAAAATATATGTACATCTTTTTTTTACTTCCTCCTGATCCGGAGGGAGTATTTTTTAGGACATTTTGGCAACGCATATATGCATCTCTTGCAGTCTTCCATCGTTGCTGCACATTTTTTTTCTGAAACAATAAAAAAGAAAAAAGAGTAAATTTAATACATATTATTACACTTTACAGATTCCTTGCGACCGGCAATATCTTGGTCACACTCTGTGGCTAAAACGGTAAATCCAATGTGATGTAGCTGCTTTATAATTTTCTTTAGGTGTACTGCCTGAACAGAATTAATAATAAATGGGTTGTTTCTAATTTTTCGTTACACCCCTAATCATGAAAACTAACACATGATCTGCTATTTTGCGTGATGATTGACCATTGTGGTTTACTAACCCGATACTCTATCCTTCTTGGGATTGTATTCCATATGTGGTGAGAGTGCACTCTCATCGAAAATTAATGGGCACAATCTGTCATCACAATTCATTTTGTCAATTTTTTTTTTCATTTGGTTAAAAATGTTGTCATTAATTCCTGGTTTAAGCGAAGCCCTTGATATCATTCGGCTTAATGTTACAGGAGATGGCAAAACAAATATTTTACTTAACTATCTGTAAGCTTTTGGTCCCATTTTATAAACACTGAGTGCCATAATTTTCTCCTCTTTAGAGAATCTTCTAGCCATTCGGTTTTGTGATCTCCCTAAACTGCATAACTGTAAATATTGCAGCTAATGTTTTGAATTTCTTTGATGCAGTTTGAAACGCAACATTTGTGGACAGTTTTAATGCCTTTTGTAACCTCATTTTATAAGAGATATTTTTAGTTTCTAATTTTTTAATTTGTTTTGCCAGGTTTTGTCCATTGCTGCTGCCAACCAGTTGTTTGGCAATATCTGAAAACAAAAGCAAGAAAAGTTTGAGCCTACTGACTAAATGTGTCTGAACCAACAATGCAGCAAATAAATTATTATAGTGCATAACCAGTGTTTGTAGTATGTAGGGAAAAGCTGAAATAGACCATTCCACATTTACTGGGGTAATTGAACTTGTATGCATTCCTTAATAAAACTATCAATTTGATATAGAGGTTCAAAGCCAGCTACAACTTAAATTTTTTTTGTTCATTATCAGAAAAATGAATGAAAAAAATTTTGAAATGAATGAAATTTTATCCTACACAGAAATATAGCGAAAATATGTATCAACATCACATTTTCATGCATATTTTATTTGAAATCTTTAAGTAAAATATGTATGAAAACAGGCTTATATGCAAATGCATATGCAAACATATAATTGCATAAAATCCGGTCTCCAATAACAATAACAAAGAAATAACAAATTACACTTACTTCTTTTCCTATTAGAGACAGTTTGTTCATATTCTTCAGGTGAAAGAATATCAGTAGGATTGCTGCTTTTAGAGGTAGATTCCTGAGGTGGAAGGATTTCAGCAGAAATTATGTTGTGTCCTTGGTTTGTTAAATCCATGAGAGGTCTTCTAATGAAGGGTCCTGTAATTTTAAAGTTAGTTAAAAAGGTTGAACTAGCAGATAACTATATATAGCCTAGCCTCTTCCCAATTATGTTGGGGTCGGCTTCCAGTCTAACCGGATGCGGCTGAATATCAGTGTTTTACATGGAGCAACTGCCATCAGACCTCCACAACCAGTGTTACTGGGTAACACTTTACCCTGGTTAGACCGATTTTACAATACCTGGATAGATCGAACTACTACTTGCTTTTAAGTAAATATTTTACAATTGAAAAGCTTTTTACCAGGTAAACAAAGTCGAGGTACAGCATCAGCACTAAGAAACTTGCTCCTAGTATGGTATTGCGATTCAAAATGCAAATGCGCAAAAACATACGCGGCGCCGTTTAAAAATTATTCAACTATAGGTTATCAAGAGCGCGGCGAGTAGTTGAAAACGCTTTCGGGATAATGTCATCGAAGTTTAGAGTACTGAGAAAAGTAATGATCCTAAGGGCGCTTTCAATTTAGACGGTTGGTGCCGGATTGCTGCCGCACGGTTGTTACGACCATGAGCCGTACTGCTGCCGGACGACAGCAGTACGACGTAAATCGTCTAATTTGAAGAGATACGCGGCTGCAGTCCGATCGAATTTTAGTAATTTCCATCGAAACCCTACTTTAGTCGGTGCCATGGACTCTGACGAGGAAGTGTTATTGTTAGTTCTCTTGCTTCGGCAGAAACAACTCTATTTCATTTATAAAATCTTCTGTATTTAAATAATCCATAATTAGGTAGGTATGCACGAAAACGTCTAAGAAACACGATGCGTTCACAGCACTAGCGAACAACGACTGAGCTGTGACACTGAGAGAGGTTGTTGCCGTTCCGCCAACGGACGTGCGCCGCACTGCTGTCGCACGACTTTGCGTCGAGACATTTTGTATTTTTTACAGAATCAGAATCAGAATTATTTATTTGTGAAGCATAGGTGTAGAACATATATACATTAATCATACATGTCAAGGTCTTAAATAAATAAGTGTTGCACTATGCTTTGTCATTGTTGACATACAAATATTGAAGTCAGGTTCGTCAAAGTTAACAAAATTTTACGTTGACAAGATACATTAAAATAATCAATTCAATAATGTCCACTATAAGAATACTTACATACATACATACTTGTGTATGAAAAATCATAACCGCCCGTGCGCAGTACGATACCCGGACTGCAGCAGTCCGGCACCAATCGTCTAAATTGAAAGCGCCCTAAAACCGTCATCGGCTAAGAAAGTAGTTTTAGCCAGCGTTCATTTGCATAATTTTCTTCGTAGAGATTATTTGGAACGTAGTACCAATATATCCACGAATGAAACAGTTTCTGCAATACAGAACAACCAATTTACGGGTACCACTCGTAACGTACACGTACACTGATAATCGTAATTTCTTAGCCAATCATTTTATAACAAATGGATCCATTCCGTGGCAAGATAAGTACTAAATAAAACTATACTTAATTTATTATTATTAGAAAGTTTACTTTTACTGGTGGTACGTTAAGATATGCGTCTAGGTACGTACTACCGCGGTATCATATGTTCTGCCGCCAACTAGTAGTTTGCTAACTACACACTATTAACTTCCGGTTTGAAGGGTACTTACTGTAGCTAGTGAAATTCCTGGTCAATTGAGACTTAAGAACTAATGTCTCAGGGTTGGCAGCGGCCTGGCACTTTGGCAGTGCCTCTGACGTCTTGTTTGCCGCCATTGGGAATAAAAAAAACTTTAGGTACCTACCATTGTATCAGATGTGTCTATAAGATTATTTTTATCGTGTAAAAAGTGAAATGCTTCGTAAGCAAACCATTTTGATGTGTAAGACTGGTTTCTACCTGCAACAAAATAATATGTATTTAGTTTGATATTCAAAAAGTATAGATTCGCCTTGTATCGCCAAATTTCGTGCCACAAACATTCAAATTGCCTTCTATTTTATCTATTTGTCTCCTTCTCTCTTGTGATTGCCGAATATGTCTATCGCATTCAGTGCAATGCAAATGGCGTACCTGCATGGCATGTTATTTTGACGTGTAAAGTATGACTATACTCCTATACTATACTTTTTGAATATCATTGTTATGAGTATAGTAAGTAGGTCTAGATTTACAGCAATATTGGTATACATTATATTAATTATTAAAAGATTATAACTAACCCAATCCAGTTGTATTGCTTGTTTTTTCTCTATTCCTTTCTCGTCTATAGGAGCTTAAAAGACTTTTCATTTTAGCCTTTAATTCCTTCTTGGGAAGATCAAAATTGTTGGCTATTTCATTCCACAAGTCTTCACGTTTATTTTTATTATGGTATTCCTTTTGTCGAGGATCCCATAACTCTTTAAAAGATTAAACGAATCGATGTTTCGTTGTCCATTTTTGTGCGCAGAAATACGTCCAAACACAATTACTGCCGAATGTTTACTAAGAATATTCGCGCGCGGCAGGTAGCCAGAAGAGTTCGCGCGCGGCAGCCGCGCTCGATTACTGCTCGATATTTGGACACACCTTTAGGCTACCCACTGACCTACGGCCGATCTCAATAACGTACTTACCTTTAACCATCTGTTACATTACCAATCTTTAGTAGCTACAACCGCATTTGTGCGTTTCAATAAACTAAAGATAGATAGGAATATCTACCTTTACTTTGATCTACATTTGGGAGGGCTTACTGCTTACCATAGTTAAGTAGAACCATAGAAAAAAAATGTAGAGCGTCTCAATAACATTTCGACAGTTAACTTTAGTTTGTTTTCGTTACTGTCAGTCAAAAATTTGCTATCTCCCGAAATCGGGCGATTTACTGCTGGTTTACATAATAATTACAACTTATTTTATAATAAAATAAAATGGATTTGTTCAGTGATGAAAGTGATAATGAGTTGTATGAAGCCGGTGTATTTGATTCAGCGACAGCTACAGTATCTGGTGAATGCAGAGTGTACAGTCGCATTAACTATGAAAGTGAATTTTCTGACTCTGAATTTACATTTAGATTTAGATTAAATAAAAGTAGTGTAAATGAGTTATTAGTAAAAATTTTACCTAATTTGAGAGTGAAATCCTCCCGGTGAGTAAATTATTTCTAGTACTTACTTAACCTAAAGTTATCAAGTAGAACCATCAAAAGTAATGGACCAACTAGTTAGTGTAGCTATTAGCTACTTATTTTTATTAATTTATGACAACTAATTAAAGGAACATTTTATTTCAGGAACTATGGTGTATCTCCACTACACCAGTTGTTGCTCACTCTTAGATTTTATGCATTGGGCACAATGCTTGTATCTGTTGCCGACTTCGTTGGAGTTTCTAAAGCAACAGCTAGCAGAATTGTGTCTGATGTATCTCGTGCAATAGCTGGACTGTATCCTGAATATGTTAAAGTTTTGGAAAACACACAGCATGCCTTCCATGCCATTGCAGGATTCCCCAAAGTACTTGGGGCAATTGACTGTACACATATACCCATACAATCACCCAGTGAGTTGGCATTTTTACTGTTAAAATGCTTCGGGTAAAAGTCATGCTTTCATGCCTTTTACAAAGCTTGCACTTACTCAGATCTAAATTAATAAATAAAAGATGTTTACTTTTAGATTCTAATATAGGAGAAGAGTACAGGAATAGGAAAGGAATATTTTCAATGAATGTTCAAGGAGTCTGTAATGCAGACTTGCTATTTATGAATGTAGTTGCTCGGTGGCCAGGGTCTGCTCATGATGCTACTATATTTAACAATTCCATTATTAAAAGTGAGTATAAGCTTAATATTTTCTATTAAGTATTTATTAAACTTTTCATGCATACCTATGTGATAACATCACCTACATAAAATAACATTCTTATAATTATTTTCAGTGCAATGTGAAGAAGGGATCATTGAAAATAGATGGCTCATTGGTGACAGTGCATATCCTTGTAATTCATACCTATTGACGCCATTGCTCAACCCGGTATCTCTTGCAGAAATTCGCTACAATGATTCACATATTAAGACCAGGAACACCATAGAAAGGTTAATACCTATTATTTATCATTGATCACTTGCCTATTTGTTTTCATATGAATATAAATAGGTGGTGTTCAGTAGGTATAGTTGTGTAACTTAAATATTGTTAGTAATTTTATAATTTTTTTCAGGTGCTTTGGAGTATGGAAAAGACGCTTTCCAGTGCTTTCGTTGAAAATCCGTCTTGCATTACAAACAACACAAGCAGTTATTATTGCCACATCTGTGTTACACAATATTTGCAGGTGGAATAATATAAGTGATGTGGAACCTGAAGTTGAGATACCGTTTGAGCAAGCTGATATTCCCCTAGTTGAGGGAGTGGGTCACCAACATCATCATGTTAGACAACATCTAATAGATAATTATTTTAGTTGGTGTGTACCTAATAATACAACTTGATGTCAGTCTTATGGTTTTAATATGAAAATGATCAAGGGTATAATTTTTTTTTCAGATATCTACACAGTTTTGGGGCTAGATTCAACAACTGAATATTGTAAAAAAAATATGATTAATTCTGATTATATTTAAATGATAAAGAATATTCAAATGTTTAATTTTTATATCCTTAATCATTATCTTTCTGATAAAATTAAATAAAGAAAAATAAAGAGAATATACTGACACAATATTTTTAATTAAACAACACAATAACAGACCCCTTAACTATACACAATATGACAAAACTTAATGACTAATTAATACATGTAATAAATCAAGACTAACTTATAAATATACTGACACAATATTTTTAATTAAACAACACATTACACAATAACACACCCCTTAACTATACACAATATGACAAAACTTAATAACTAATCAAAACATGTAAAGGCTAACTTATAAATATTGGAAACTTAAACTATTCATTAATTTTCTGTTTCATTAATTTTATTTCTAATTCTAGTTTTATATTTTCTAATTCTATTTTTTTATTTTCTAACACCACTTTTTCTGCCTTAGCTTGAAAATAAGCTGCTAACCCCAGATCTTTATCTCTCTGAGCTCTCTGTACTTCTTCAGAGAGCTTCCTCCGTTTATTAACTGTAAAAAAAGAGTTTTATTTAATTTAAACAGTATTTGCATAAAATTCCTTCACCCACTGCTTATACTAATGAATCCTTAATTAATAATATATTTTACACCTTGCAACCTTTAACTAGCACTGAATAATATTGGTCTCAAAACGGTAACCCATATCACTGAATTATGTAAATTAATTTAAGCGACAAGTTAAAAATATATGTAACTTACTGGCACTTTTTGGAGTGTTAAAAATAGTTTTTTGGTGTGTAACTAACACCACTACCACCACCGTTACCATCACCACTAACATTACCACCACAATCACCACCCATTAGTGCAAGGCTACCGCCCTGAGCTATTTCTGGCAATGGTTGGAAGTCTATAACTTCTATATTTGCTTCAGAGGCTTTGCTAGCAATAGCTTCATCCGCATCACCACCAAACTCCGCAGGTAAGCCATTGCATGTTGCACCTAAAATTGCTGCTACTCTGTCCAAAACTTCATCAGGAGGTATATAAGACTTCCCTCCTCCAGTCTGTAAATTAAAAACAAAGTTTAGAGCAACCACAATAAAATATATGACTATATTAATCCTTATTAATATCTTATATAAAATTTCCATGTCACAATGTTAGTGACCGTACCGTACTCCTCTGGCTTTACCAAATTTTAAATGCGTATTCAGTATGTCTGAGAATCGGCTACTACCTATCTATTTTTCAGACAGGTCGCTGTATTAACAAATTAGATGCGAGTGAAACCGCGGGGTACAGCTAGTAATATTATAAAAGAAAAAGTGAGTTTGTTTGTTACGCTTCAAACCTAAATGGCAAAATCAATTTTCATTAATTTTGGTAGGTATAGAGATAGTTGGGACCCTAGAGATAGGATAGTTTTTTACCTAAAAAACTCACGGGAACGGGAACCACGCGGGTGCAACCGCGAGCGAAAACTAGTGAGAATATAAATTTCTTAAATACTGACCTTCAGGTTATTTTGTCTTATGAAAGCACTACGCTTCCTTGCAGATTTCTTCAAATTCTCCCACTTGAGTCGAATTTGCTCAGGACGCCGCGTATCTCCCGTAACAGCACTGAACTCCTGTGCAATTGCCTTCCATGCTTCTTCTTTTAGTTTATTATTTGTTGCGTTCGTCGCTTTGGTGGTTATCACTGGATGTTTCTGGAGCATGTCGAGAAGAAGAATTATGCTGTCCTTTACAAGCGGCTTAGCCTTAATCTAAAAGTAAATTATAATTAAGGTGCGAATTGGTGGCACGCGAACCCTTTTGTTTATCTCTTCCAAAATAAAGAAAGTTAACAAAATATAATCAATGGGTACGCAGGCAATACTTACATTTTGTTGTTCAGCCATGTTATAAAATTGTTGCACACTAAGTACTTTATAAAATATACAAATAAGAAATCAACAGTTGCAATTGCGAGCGAGCGCGGGAGTTTGTTATTTGTTAGCGCGATAGCGTCGCGTCGCGTCGTTTGCTGGCAAATGTCAAAAATGCGTTTTATTGCATCATGTTAGAAAGCATTTCATCATTATTTTATTATAAAAGTCCACCGTTTTCGTATAAATTATAAAAGCAGGTTTTTTAAAAGTTCAATTTTATTGAAGCTAATATTGTATAAGCAAAAATAATATTTTTCACGAGAAACAAAACGTAACGCATTTTTTGTGAGGGAAAGGACCTATCTGTCTTTAACTGTAGATATCGTTACGGAAATTTTGTTATTGAGACAGCAGTTATTGATAGATCAGAAGTAACAGTAAAACTCTGGTAGCTAACCGAGTTTAACCCTTGGTAGAGTATTGAGATCGGCCGCTAAACTTTCACATAGAAATGGATAGGGAATACTTTACTCAGGACCCATAAAAGATAACTACATTACTAAATTGTCAAAAATTCTTACCACAGTTCGGCACACAACATTTCTTTTATAATGTCATTGTAGAAAATCGGAGTCCAAAAAATGATGCCGGGGTCCAAAGAAACAAGGTACGATCGTCGAAGTCCAGGATAAAGCACAGATAAACAGAATAAAACATAGTCACGAAAATCCGAAACGCATAGCAAAAGGTAGGAAAAAACACTAGTAACAATAATATTGACAAATTTCCAATACGAGGGGAGATCAAAAAGTAATGAGAATCGGTTACTTCAGGTCCGCATAAAAACGCAAAAAAAGTTTTTTTTGCTTGCTTATGTACTCACTACTTCAGCCTAAAAAAATCATATACATATATCACGATTTCCGGGAGTTATATTCATTTGAATACGAACTGTCGAAGAGATAACACCAACTTGGAGAAAAACGAAATTAGAGATGTCATCAAGTACCTCTGTTTGAAAAAAAATTCTACAATAGACATACACAGTGACTTAATGGGAAAATTGGGGGACTCTGCTCCTCCATATTCTACAGTTGCACGCTGGACCAAGGAATTTAAACTGGGCAGAGCATCCACTGAAGATGAACATCGCGAAGGACGCCCATCCACGTCCCTCACTGAAGACAACGTGAAAAAAGTCGAAGATGTTGTGTTGCCAGATCGAAGAGTGACCATCAGGCATGTAGCTGAGGTCACAGGGATCTCGTATGGCAGCATTCAAAAAATCCTTGCGAACGAGTTGCATATGAAAAAGGTCTCCGCGCGTTGGGTACCCAGGATGTTAACCGACGAGCAAAAGCAGCGGTTCACAAAGCCGCAGTTGCGATGGCTGCCATTCAAGAAACGGGATTCGAACTGCTCGGACACCCTCCCTATTCGCTAGATCTGGCTCCTAGTGACTTCTACCTCTTTCCTCGGCTCAAGGAACACCTCCGAGGTAAGAAATTTGAAGACGATAGCGAAGTGATGATCACTTTTGAGGCGTTTTGGGAGGGTTAATAAAATTTTTTTTTTCAAAGGGAATCCTGGGTTTAGAAAAAAGATGGAATAAATGTATTCATTTGTAAAGACTCTGTAAGACTATGTAGAAGAATTAATTATTATTTTAACTTTAATTACCGCGTTTTATCTTCATTCTCATTACTTTTTGATTCGCCCTCGTATATGCCAATGACCGCAAAAAAACCAACATGGCCGAATTGGCCGACAGAGATGTTCCATTTCATTGAATGTGCCGACATACATGTCGATTGTCGCGGATCATTTTGTCGACCACACTTCTCAGTGTTTATAGAAATGTCGCCCGAGGAGGTTGTGGCTATTAGTGCTGCGTACATAGTAATTATATCGAGTGTGTTGAAACGTAAGAGAAAGAGAAGGTGGTGGATGCGGAATTTCTTATTACAACGAGAAAGAAGAGTTAATATTCTAAGTGATTTCCGAATGTCTGACGGATCGTTTGTGAATTTTACTCACATGTCATCATCTGATTTTGAAACTTTATTGCAAATGATCGCACCTTCCATAGCCAAACAGGATACAATATAACGGAACGCTATTAGTCCTCATATCAGACTAGCCATTACATTGAGGTACTTGTCGACTGGAGATTCTTATGCTTCTTTGTCGTACACTTTTCGAGTGTCAAAACAACTAATACGTAAAATAGTACCAGAAGTTTGTAAAGAACTGATAAAAAAAAGGTAAGTTGAAGAAAACGCATACATTTTAAAGAGTACAAGATGGATATAGCGATCAACGTAAATTAATTAGTATTAGTGCCATCAATGCTATTAGTGCTCGAGGAATCCATATTTGCAAGTATAATTTTAAGTAATTTGTAATTTGTAAGTGTGTATGTCTCTCTAAATGTATGTATGTAAAAGTAAAAAAAGTAAGAGCATACTAAATCAACCTTTATTTTTGTAACTTCGACATGAATTTGCCACTCATTAAGTACTAATCATTCAATTTCTTAAAATAATTAGAGAGTAATTTCAAAGTCCTATACTTTTAAAAATCCGTTAAATCTTTTTCAGTATCACTCAATTCTGGTGTGTTCAGCTGTCTGGCATTCCTTTCTGGATCATAGTTCGGTGTAGTACTGTATCCTGCAGTTGAATAATTTCCAGAAGATCCTGGAGTTGAATAATTTCCAGAAGGTCCTGCAGTTGAATAATTTCCAGAAGGTCCTGCAGTTGAATAATTTCCAGAAGATCCTGGAGTTGAATAATTTCAATGTATTTCAATTTCAAAATATCAATTTGGCTCTCGTTCATTTGATATACTTACATTGTAGGTTAGATTTTTTTTGTCCATTACTAGCTCGCAATGTATAAGCGAATTAACATTAGACTATATTAATATTTTGCGAAACAAGGGAAAACCGAATTATGTAACAAGTACCAATCTATTGTACTATCTTTCTTTAAATATTTGTAATAAATAAATATTACCTGGTGTCGCTAAGGTGTTGCTTATTTCCATCCATGCTTCTTCCTTTTTTACAGTGTCACTGTACTTTGAGTCACTTAGATCATACAATAAATTATATTTACGAACTTCTTCGATAAGTTTTTCTTTATTCATTTTAAAAACAAAAACGATACGTCCGACTCGTTCGAAAGAAATGCTGGGAATGAAGGGAGGGTGGGGAGCGGCGCATTGCCAACGTATCGTCCTCGCGTGAATCACTCGCGGGCAGCGCGCGGTCCGCTTCGGACCCGCGCGTTGGCGATGCTCAGTCAACGCAGGGCAGCGAGTTGTCACCGAGTGGTCCACCCGCCGTCCGCGCGTGGACGGCTTACGATAGAGGCGATCCGGTGACGCTACGGAGTTGATGTAGTGAGCGCATACCCATACAAGTCCATATCAAGAATACTAACCGCACGAGGCGAGGCGGTGCGGAGTGGGTGCCGGGTGGCTCCTCTAATGAGCTGTGACCTTTAGAAGTGATGCTGTCGCGCGTTTGCTAAACGCGCGACTGCATCGCTACAAAAAGTCGCCGTGGGCGAGGGCCCAAAGTTATCAGAATTTGTCAGCCACAACAGTCCGCGATATATTTACGGACTATTTTGTTAGCCCAAAAGGACAAGTATCGTGGCAAAACAGTAAAATATAAATAATACTAATTGATTACATTATAATATAATAAACTGTTTATTGTTGTACCTGCAGTATTCTTTCCAGCTGCTTTTTTAGTTTTAAAATCGGTAATAAATTTTTCACATAAAACATCCCAAGCCTTTTTTTTCTCCAAGCGATTTGAATACTTGTCACATTTAGAATCCCAAACGGCGGGCTGCAACTCTATTTCATTTATAAAATCTTCTGTATTTAAATCATCCATAATTAGGTAGGTATGCACGAAAACGTCTAAAGCGGGGAATTCACTAGACGGGCATGTCCGCGGGCAGTCTGTCCGGGCATGTCTGGCGACGCAATACACTTCACAGACTCTTCAGTTTGTTTTAGAACGGCGTCGCTATTAGTTGTGTTGCAAGATGGCAATGCAAAGGCGAAAAATTGCAATAGTTACCGGTGCTGCGTTAATATTCTTAGATGAAAAGAAAAGGAAGAGAATTTGGTGCAAAAAATGGTATAAATATAGAAATAAGTACAGCCATATCAATTTGCTCAATGAAATTGAGATTGAAGAACCAGCAGACCTATACAACTACTTTCGGATGGATATAGCGTCATTTGAATTTTTACTACAATTTATCGAACCCAAAATTACAAAACAAAACACCAGGATGAGACAGTCAGTGACTGCAAGAGAACGATTAATTGCTACGCTGAGATATTTAGCTACAGGTAGAACTTATGCAGATATGAAATTCACGTGTGCTATAACCACAACTACTAGGTAAAATTATACCGGAAACCTGTAAGGAATTATTTATAGCATTAAAAGATAACTTTATTAAGGTAAGTTATTTATTATTATAAAATACTTACGTACAGTAAAACTTAACAATTATTATACCTGTTATTTGTAACTAATGAATTTGAGATATTTATTTAAATTATCAATATCATTTATTGTAACATCTTCAATTATATTTATGTTAGGAAGAGACACTTGCTCAGATAATTCTCCTTGGGTCACATATGGTTGACGATCTCGTGGATACAACGTAATCATATTTGGTGGCTGCATAGCAGTTGGTTGGTATCTTGGAACGGGTTGTGGGCCTGAATACGACGATATATTTTGAGGTTCAACTACGGGTTGAACAGTTATCGAAGAACCGACATTTAAAAGGCCCATTCTTCCATTAAATAAAATTTCGGAAATCAATTTTTTCGCGATGATGCCTTGTAGCTCTTCCATTTTCTCGAGATCATGGGCTACGCTGTCCCCAAACGCTTGCTCTTTACTCGTATAACGGTGTTGGAGTTCGTTGCTGGCGATATCTAAAAATTTAGCTTTTTTTTGAGCAAGGGTTGTAGTTCCTTTTTTATTTTTTACGGTGGATGTTGATTTCTGAGATGGCGCATCCGATGAATTACTTGGACTAGGAGGCTCAATCATCTGAAAATAAAGATGTGTACTTATCTCAATAACTGTTTAACTTTCTTTGTTGCAGTTTCCGTCAACTACTGAGGATTGGTTGGATGTTGCACGTGGTTTCGCAAATACATGGAATTTCGAACATTGCTTAGGAGCGATGGATGGCAAACACATCGCTATTAAACAACCTCCACATAGTGGTTCTTACTACTTCAATTACAAATCATATTACAGCATTGTATTATTTGCAGTTGTTAATGCTAATTATGAATATTTATATATTCACACTGGCACAAACGGTAGAGTATCTGATGGAGGCGTAATACAGGAAACAGATTTTTATGACAAATTACAAAACGGACTGTTAAATTTACCACGCCCGAGTATCCTTAGAAACTCTCAAATTGTTGCCCCATATGTTTTTATAGGAGATGATGCGTTTCAATTGTCTTATCACGTAATGAAACCATACCGCAAAGATATTAATACTCCGAGAAATGAAAGAATTTTTAACTATCGTTTGTGCAGGGCACGGCGAACTGTTGAAAACGCCTTTGGTATAACAGCTTGTAGGTTTAGAGTTTTACTATCCACTATAAGTCTAGAAAACGTGAATAATATTGATTATGTTGTAATGGCTTGTTGTGCTCTGCACAATTTTTTGAGACGCAAATCTTCTAACTATATGACAATTCAATGCATAGATCACGAAAATCATAATCACACAGTTACTCCTGGAGAATGGCGACAAGAGCAATCACATCAGCTACATGGCTTGTTGAACAGGGGACGCAATTGTGAAGAGAGAGCTAAAGTTATAAGAAAACTGTTTACAGAGTATTATAATAACGAAGGTCAAGTGGCGTTTCAAAGTCAGGTTATATAATACATACAATTATACATTATGTTCAAATAAATATAATATAAATTCAACTGTGACTGTGTGTTTCATTGAAATACCTATACTAGAAAGGTTTAGGTAGTTAGCTAAAGGTAAACAAAACAAACCACGTGACTCATGGATGCCAAACGTTTTACTTCAAATTTTAAAATCGTATTATTTAAAGTCGTATATTAATAGGCTCTAGTCTATATCAGAATCTGAGGAACTATCTGCCACGTTTAAAACATTCCGTGGTATTATCAGTCATTTTATCTAATTTAAACATTTTCTTTTCTTGTTTTATTACATGACCCTCGCAATTTTCAAAGGCGCCTGGTTAATCGACTAAACGTAATACCTGCTAGACAGATTACAAAATATTATACTATTTTATAAAACTAACAAAAAAGTGGTGTCCAAACAATGACATCTAATGAAGAGTAGTTTACGAATAAATTATAAAGTTTAACATACATTAATAAAAGAGGAAAGTATCGTATAAATCGAAATTAGAATTGATTTTGTTGTAACGTATTTTTAAACAAGGAAGTGTCAACTATAAATAACTTTTTCTACGATTTGTTTACCTTTAGTTAACTACCTAAACCTTTCTAGTATAACTATTATTAAATATGACGGACCTATCTAAAAATATTAAGTAGGTATGTCGGTACGATACTTACCAATGACTCTGTCAAAGAATCAGGCGGAGAGTTTAAGGAAGATATTCCAGCGCGGGCTTCCTCTTGATCAGAAGTGAATTGGAGCAGATTGAAGTACCAAAGAGAAGGTACATACACCTCGTCTGTTGATGAACCCGTTTTAGTTGATTGACGTATTTTGCGCAATTCACGCCTGTAGGAATTCCTTAGGGAATCTATTTTCTTTTTAACATACGCTAAATCAGCTCCGGGATAAATTTCTTTACATTTTTCAATCAAATGTCGATACGTTGACGGTATTACGCATTTCACTATTCATAAATTCCTTGCTTTTTACCTTCCATAAACATGGATAAGTTTTGTATTCAGCTATAAATTCTTCCCAGAATATTTTATTCTCATTAAAACTCATTTTAAATTAAAAATAGGTACTCCACAACTCGTCGAATGATAATAAGCGGACGTCTGTTTGGGTTGCTGTCATTGCCAGGTCTGTCCACAGGCCGCCTGGACTGAGCATACACGCTCGGACCTGTCCGTGCCTGTGCAGACAAAATGAGATCGCGCGGACTTCCAACGGGCAGTCTGTGAGACCGCCCGCGGCAGTACTACACTGCACAGACATGATAGTAGCGAGGTCCGGCGGGCATGTCTGCAGACTTGCCCGCGGGCATGTCCGTCTAGTGAATTCCCCGCTTAAGAAAAACGATGCGTTCACAGCACTAGCGAACAACGACTGAGCTGAGACACTGAGACAGGTTGTTGCCGTTCCGCCAACGGACGTGCGCCGCACTGCTGTCGCACGACTTTGCGTTGAGACATTTTGTATGAAAAATCATAACCGCCCGTGCGCAGTACGATACCCGGACTGCAGCAGTCCGGCACCAATCGTCTAAATTGAAAGCGCCCTTATGTTTAGGCCCTGCGCAGACGGCGCACTTTTTGTGGGAACGAGTCTGCGGCGCACAAAAAGTCTGCACGGCGCGCAAAAAATTGGTCGCAGATTTTTCACAGACTCAACACACACGACGCACATCTTCGATCATTTTGTCGGCAGAGCTGTAGGGACGTAGACGCTATGGAAATCGTGCAGAGATCGCGAAGTATTATTTTGTACATCTTCTTCTTCTTTATCGTGTGGGCAGTAAGGTCTAACGACCCCTCACACCCTAGTGTCAGAGTTTCTAAACCGCCGCAAGGGCCTCTGACATGGTTACCGGATGTCAGTGATGTCCAAGATAAACTTAGAAAGTACATATGAATTAGAAAAAGTCACATTGGTACTTGCCCGTGCCCGGTTGCGAACCCACAACCTCGTGCATGAGAGGCGGGCGCCTTAACCACAGGGCCATCACGACACTTTGTACATGAAGTACAGAAAAAGAAGAAGAAATAGAGAATTTTGGGTACATCCTATACTTTCGGAAAGATTACTGAAGGGACAGTTCCATACTAAACATACAATTCTGAAACAACATCCGGCAAATTTTTTCAAATTTTATAAAATGTCTGTTACTACATTTGATGAGTTGCTATTTATTTTGAGACCTGTTTTGACTCATTCAGAAACAACAATGAGGAGGTGCATTGGTCCAGAAGAAAGGCTGTCTGTGACACTCAGGTAAGTAAATAAAATATATATTTTTATATAATCTTAATTATATTATTTATTATTTCTCTCAGCAACAAACTAAGTTTTTTATTATTCAAATGACAAATAGGTTTCTGAGGAGTACCTCAGAAACCTATTTGTCATTTGAATAATCATTTGATTAAAGAAAATCTTTGTTCATAATGTTTTGTTTTGGTTTTGTTTGTTTTGTTTTGTTTATTTACTAATAAATAATATACACATACATACATAAACTCACGCCTTTTTCCCATGGGGGTAGGCAGAAACCACAGAACGCCACCTGCTACGATCCTTACATACTACTTTCGCCTCGTTCACGTTCATACATCTGGTCATACAAGCACGCCGGGTACGAGTACTGCACACCCGACCTTTCTGAAGAACCTCACCGAAAAGGTCTGGGTAGGTCTTTCTAGGGCGTCCCCTCCCGGCGTTGCCACTCACATCTGCCACATAAATACCTTTTGTTAGTCGCCTTTCACTCTTCCTCTCAATATGACCGAACCATCTAAGCATACCCTTTTGAACCTTTGTCACTACATCCTCTTTTAAGTCGCAACGTTCTCGTATAATCTCATTCCTCACTCTATCGTTCAAAGTTCAAGATTTTCTTTAAATCAAATGATTATTCAAATGACAAATATCTTTGTTCATAATGTTTTGGTTTTAATAATAAGTATATTATTTAAACCAAAACATTATGAACAATAAAAACACAAAACATTATGAATAATAAGTATATTATTTAAACCAAAACATTATGAACAAAGATTTTCTTTTTTTAATTAGGGAAAATAACAAAACATAAAAATTTATAAGAATTACGTGGATTTTCATGGCAGCAAATTTTTAAGTATGTTGTACTTTTAAACAATAATGTAGGTACACAATATTATCGACAATCAACAAGTGAATTGTCACTTATATTGTAAACTAGCTTTTGCCCGCGACTTCGTCCGCGTCAAATTTTATATATCACCCCACGGGAACCGTAAATTTTATCGGGATAAAAAGTATCGTATATGTTATTCCACACTACAATCTATCGCTGTGCCAAATTTCATCCAGATCCGTCCAGCCGTTTGAGCGTGATGAAGATACAAACACACAAACTTTCGACTTTATAATATTACTGGCTGTGCCCCGCGGTTTTACCCGCATTACGTTAGGTTTTTGGTTACTGATCCGTTCCCGTGGCAAATAGCGCGATGTTATGTAGCCTTTAATCTGTCATTCTTTTTTTTTTAACACGGGAAATCATCAAATAACTTCCCCCGCCCTTAGTGTCAGACTTTTACTGACTAAAACCCGTCTATGTTCCTTCATGTGCCCTTTGCGTTCCGGGGGCGCGGTATCTCTTTCGAACAACCCGCAGCCGGCAGGCAATCTGTTATTCTGAGGTATAAGCTACGGAATCTCTCGCAGAGTCATTATTTTGCTGCGAAGTTATTTTAAAACTGTGATATCTCCTAAGATATTCATTGAAATTAAATGATGTGAAGGGCAATTTTGTTCAAAATTAAAATCGCGTGATCGCGTGCGTTACGTCCACCCCTAGCAAATGCAGATTGCCGACTAAAGTGTGCGCCGTCTGCGTTAGCGCGCGTTGAAGCAAACGTTCAATTTTATTCACACACTTTTTGTGCGGAGCGGCGCGCCGCGGCGCGGTGCGGTTTGCCCAAATTACACGGATTTTTTGTGCGCCAGACTTTTTGCGCGTCGTGTGCGTTACTGCATATAATTGCATAGGTTCTATTTTCACAGACTAAAAAGTGCGTCACGGATAGTCTGTCGTCTGTGCAGGGCCTTAGGATCCCATAATAATCTATTACTTTCGTATAATAAAACTGCTTTTCTTAACATTTCTTTGTCGTTCGTAATGCGCGCGTACATCCGCAGCGAGGCGGACACAACCATCCAAACGCAACGCACTGCTCGCAATGAGCCGGCCGCCACACGGCGCACAGCGAATAGCGCGTGTGCGCCGCACACGCGCTGTGCGGTGTGCGCCGTGCGGAGCGCATGCCTTGCCAAGTCTGCGCGCCTACTTGCCTCGAGCATTTGCTTCGCACACGATGGCTCGACCCGAGCATTTATGTTGGTATAATTTGTCAACACGCACGCCTCAAGCCGAGGCATGCGTTGTGCGCCGCCCGTGCGGCGCGCATGCTCGCAATGTGTGGATCCACCTTTACGCTTTTATTATAGCAACCTTACACAGTAACATTACATAACTAATTATTCTTATGAGCTGAGATACTTAGATGTACTTAACTATGTTCCCTTACGTTTTTATTATAGCAACCTTACACAGTAACATTACATAACTAATTATTCTTACTCATTAACTACTACATACTACGACGCGGTGTATCCTGACTCACTATCACTCATTGTTCTTTCGTTGGGGTCACCAGTTTAGGGAGAGAATTAATATTTTGCATAATAATATTCCCTATAAATGAAAGAAAGGCGTGTGTGACAGTTGTCTATAATTTTTCAACTCTGACAGTTTGACATTTGTTATAAAACAAAACAAAACTATAAAAGTAAATACAAAAATGAGGTTGTATATGTATAAAAAAGTTTGTGATGAAAAAGGTATGAAATGATATGACACCACAAAGTCATCACGTGCTTTCAAAATGCTACTATGTGACCGCGTCGTCTTATTCGTAGTCAATGGCGGCTTGCTATGTTCGGTACGGGCTCCATACCGGGTAGTCATTGGCATAGTTCGGCTGTACGTTCTATCGGACGGTTTCAATGTTCTATCAAAAGTTCCTTCTTCTTTTCTGGTAACCTTCTTGAGTAGCAACTAATTATATTTGTTCTATGTCTTCAGACTGTGTAAGCGCAGGTGAGTTTTAAACTTTACCTTAACGAGGACCGCAAATTACTTACTAATTACTATTTTTATTTACTTTAATTTTTCTTTGTATTGTATGAAAAAATGTTTATTAAATCTATTACATCACTGATAGCTAGGGAGTGTGACCTATCATAGGAATCCTTATCAAATTGTCTATCTGCTACAACCATAACCTCGTTTGCATCTAGTATAATGACTGAAAAGCAGTATACAGCAATATATTCTATAATGGTTTTATTTTATAGGTTATTATTTCAGGATATACTATAGGAAAGCCCTAGTTATAAGTGTCATTAGGTAGCCTATCTATTACTATTTTGTGATCTAGGGTTAACATCGACACATCTATCTATTCCAGGGTGTCACTCGTCATGGCCCTTTAAGTGAAACAAGAAAAATACTCGTACGATTCTTTACTAATTCAACAAACTATGTACGAGTCATTTTATAAGTAAGTCTGTTGATGATGATGATGATGTGATCCGACTGTTTTCGGCCAAAGCGATTAATAGGCTCGCCCCTATTACATGGGACCTATAATTATACTGGCGAACCGTGGGTGTACATTTGTATTGGTGCACTTATGCCTAACCTTACGAGGATTACAGGCATGATGGTATGTATGTATATTAGCGTACTCGTTCTGGGTTGTGATTTCCTGTATAATTTTTCAATTTAAGTTTTTGTAGGTTTGTTAGCCTTTTAAACGAAGATAGCATTCATAAAGAACATTTGTGATCTCAATCATTTTTCAGTTCGTCTTCCTTTTTATCTTAATTCTTGCTCTATTCCATTTAAGTATTTTCTTTTCTAATTTCACTTGTGTCATTTCATCAACTACTAAAGAACATGGTATTTTGTTTGAGGTTTTAACCTTTTCTGAAAGTCTATCAAGTGCCTCTTGTGTGAAGCCAGGTTTTGCTTCAACACTTTTGTACCAACCATGTAACGTGTTTGTATGAGGGAGGCAGGTGCTATTCATTTTTCAAGATATTTGTAATCTGCTGGTGAGTAGAAATGTAATGTTAAAGCGAATTTTCTGACCTCGGGAGGATACTTTAAACATCTTTTTTTTTGTTAGACTATTTAAACATTTTAAATTAAACAATTCAGTTGGTTTTATATACGTGGATAGGTCTTAACATAAATTTGAGTCTAATTTAAATCTTTTCGTTAAACCATCTAACGCATTCTTTATTGAAATAGTCTTTTTAATAAGTCTCTAATTCTTTTTCCTTAAGTTGTTAATGACTTTTCCTTGCTTAATAACCTTTTGTGGCATTTGTGAAGTTCGCTTTTTATACGAACTTTTCGAGGTGTTTCCAAAAACGACCCTGTGCTTAGAGAAGGGATAGATTTTAATTTCTTTTCAATTTTTAAATTAAACATTGAACTCGTACGACACACTATAGTACCGCCATCATCCGGTACTTCAATCTGTAAGCAATATCAAAATTGGTAAGTTTCTATAAACATACCAAATAAAATTTCAAAATATAGTGGCACTTAGGTTCCGTGCTCTCTTCATCGTAGTTACTTACAATCTTGAGGTCCTGTGGAGTCATATCCTGTAAAAAATTAAAACAATTACAAAAAAAAAAATGAATTGTACGAAGGTACTACGTTATTACGCTGCTATACTACGCTGCTCAGCATTTTGCATCTTCTTAATATTACATATTTAATGCAAATGTTTGTTTTGTAATGAGACTCACCATCCTTGGTCAAAACAATAAGTACATTAATCAACTATTGAAACCAATTTCTTGACACTATATTATCAAAAACTAATTGACATCTTTGCGCACATGAATTTTGCCATGTTTCACCCATACAAATTCATAGTATTTCTCTTTTGTGGTGGCTTTAGTTTTATTTAATAGCTTTTTGGATTCAACGCTTAAGTGATCATTGACATAAACACGCTGTGATACTCCTTGAAAGCCCAAATCAGAGGCGGACAGATCCTTATCAGCACGTGCAACCGCAATAAAGTCTTCATTCATATACCTATTTAAGAAGCTCACAATCACTAATTTCTGTTTGGAGTTCTGCATAGGCACCCTAGAGATCTAACATCTATCTAACAGCCGTAACATATTCACTTTCTCCTGGTTTTATCAGAACACGAAGTTTGTCTCTATCTGCGTAGATTTATCAGTTTTAAGTATTCTTCTCCTTTTCTTTTGATAGAGAGATGAGAGAGTTGGAGACAGTGGCAGTGATTCTTCAGAGATTGACATGTCGCACGTCCACTCTATCTGAAGGTCGAAATAATATTAAAAAGTATTTGTTGTCGACGGTTTCAATCGACCACAATAGGGATGATGAATTCCGCACATCATCGATAAATAATAAATTGATCCGCTATTAATTCAAACTCTTTTTATTTGTGATAGATTTTAAAGCATGGATTGGTACAAAAGGTTACTCCGCACACTTTGCATATAAACCGGGATTCTCTGCGACACCTTTATCTTAATTTTGTACGTTGGCAAACAACTGCGAACTGGTAACATCATTTCGCAACGAAGAACTCGACTTAGTATGAGACTGCTTCAAAAATATTTTCCTTTTCATCTTCGTAATGCTCTGACAGAATACTCTTTGATTTTCAGTGGGCTTTAGTGTAAAACTCTCGGTATCTTCAGGGTTTGCATCTTTCTACAAAGTAACGCTTGAACCATCTTTTATTATCTCTGCAAGTTGTGCTGATTTTTTCTTTTTACTCCACAGATGGCGTGGGCAATTTTTGAACGATTTTCTGCTGGTTTTCGATAGTGATCGCTTGAATTTGGAGCATATTGACTATTTATCAGATAATATTTTTTGGTTTGCTAAAAGCTTTGCTTTGGAATGTCATAGTTTATATTTCCGTAAAGCCGTCCAAAGAAGGCAAAATTCCTTTGGAAAATGATAAGAGGCGGTTTTCTTTCTCTTGCAACGCTTCTAATGTTTGCGCCTCGAAATAATCTATTGCTTGGTTTGATCTCTTACGGCTTGCAGGCACGTAGCGAGAAGGACCTGGGGGTAACGAGGACATTTCTTTTGCAGGAAATGGAGAAGATGATGTTGTGTTTTCATTTCGTTCCGTTTCTTCAGGCACCATTCCAAGGCTACTGTCAGTTTTATTTTGGGCAACTTTCATCAAACACAGCAACTGATTGTAATAATGATATTTTTTCAACTGTTTTGCCCCTGATCCAGACGAAATGTTTTCTTTTCTTTTTTTACTCATCGAAAAAAGTTGTCCTTCACGCTTCACTATTTTTTCACGATACCTGCAAAGAAAAAAAATGTGTATTTATTTATTTTACATTATTCAAACCAGTATTTGTCTGATATTAACATCAGGAGCACTTTTTGTTTGATGTGTTCCCCTGTTAATCTGCTCCAAATCAATCATCATTTGGCACAGCCAAATTTACCACTGAAGCTACCCTTTCAGATGACACTGAAGATGCTTGACAAATCAAATATTTTAGAGCGATATCCGAGAGAACCGGCGTGAAATGTTGACAATTTACCCAGAACTTTATTGGATCAGATTTTCTTTCTAAAAGTGGTTGGTCCAAATACTGCTTCAGTTCATTGGGAACACCAACCACCACCCTGCTGGGAACCTCTGACGAAGCTATGCTCAGTTTTAATCATTTAGAAAGAAAAAGAAAAAAACATTTATTCGTTGTGAAAGCGACGCAAAACACAAAAAAAAAAAACAATAATAATAATGTATATGCGCCACTACTGCGCGAAAAAGCTGACGCTCAGCATAAAGCCATGATCCGTGCACGAGACACGGAACCAGAGCGCTGATTCCGCGCGGCGCTTGGCGCTGGGTGATTTCTCATGTCTGGACCAGATAGAGGACCCACTAGCTTGTTCTGATGCTGCTTGATCAGGATTTTTATCCGGAGAACGTTGTCCTCTACACCGATGTTCTGCATGAATCTCAGCACTAATTTTGGATATAGCATTTGACACGACAATTGGCGAGGTAAAGTGGATACGCTTGAATAGAGGGTCCAAAACAGTAGCTACTGAGAGAAAAGGAGTTCTTTCTAAAGGAGCCAGTTTGTCTTCAACTTTTTTGAGTAAAGCCTTTTTTACAATCAACCCTAAACAGGTTGATGGAGTTGCTTGATCTGTAACTTGGGTAACTAAATTTGTAAGAGGAATGGCTAAACTTGACGTTACATAATTCGCACGTACAAATTCTAAATTTGTAGTCATCGGCAAGGAACTTATATCGCCCTCTCTTTCACTCTTATGTACTCCTGTAGGATTACGCAGATCGCTTCTTGAAAAGTTATGAAGACTTATTAGCCGTATGACTTTAATTTCAACCAAGAAACCTCTTCCCTTACACATCGACAGGCGCACTCGAATACTTAAAGCAGACACCCGGAACCTATAGGTGTAGGACGTCAGCGCCGTCTGGATCATTTCTCATAGTATCCAGCGATCACGCCCGTCCGGCACAGCAGCGTTGCAAAAGTGGCTCCGGAGATACGAGTATTTGTCTAGCTCTACAATGCCAGCAGCCAATGGATTTGTGGGTGTCAATTTTGCCACTTCTTCATCAAATTGATCCCATTTGGACGTGTTGGTAAAAGACACCGACGTGGATGTGGATGGCTCTGAAGTTGAAGGTACCGTATTAGTTTGCTGCACTTTACCGACTTTCCTCTTTAAGGTAGCCACAGCCTGGTCAAAATTATTAATTTCAGTGAATCCTTTATTTTTGAATCTTGGATCCAATATCGTCGCCTCGCTGTAGAGAATATGTTTCTCAATATTGAAGGAACGCTTTTCCAGCTGTTTATCGAGCGTATTTATAGCTAACAGCATTTGCGTCGGACGCGTGTTATTGTTTATGTGTGTTTTGACGTGGTTCTTCATGATGCCACACAGGGGGATGACTTTAGCCAGCGAAACGTTTTTCTCGGCACTAATTTCGACTGTGATGTCGTAAAACAGTTTTAAAATTTCTATAACGTCCCAATCCTCGTTATTTAACGCTGGTTCATGACGCATTATAGCGGTCGTAGCGATTACGGCATCCTTGGCTGATAACAGCCGCTGCAGCATGTCATACGCGTGCGTTCGATGGCCCTTTACGGGGCCCCGGTGTGGGCGCGGGGCTTGAGGCGGCTTGCCGCCCACTACCTGAACGCGTCCCAGCGGGTGATCGCCATAAGGGTCATCCGCGGATACCCTACGATCTCCGGCGAGGCAGCGAGCCTCCTTGCCGGATTGCCGCCATGGGATCTGGAGGCGCTGGTCCTCGCGCGCCTACATGAGTGGCGCGCGGAGGCACTGGGCCGAGGAGAAACTCCGCTGCCGCGGCAAATTGCCCCCCAGCGGACGGACCTCCGGCTCGATCTCACGGCGACATGGAGAGAGCGACTGTCGCAACCTCGTGCAGGGCACGCCTTGATTGAGGCGGTAAGTCCCCTCTTTGAGGAGTGGCTTGAGCGGCGCTACGGCGCCCTCACCTACCGCCTGACGCAGGTCCTCACCGGACATGGTTGTTTCGGGAGGTTCCAGCACCTCATCGGGCGGGAGGAAACGCCCGGGTGTCACCATTGTGAGGATCGCCCCGAGGACACGGTGGAGCATACTTTGGCGGTGTGCCCTGCTTGGGCTGAGCACCGCCGAGTCCTCGAGGCGGCCATCGGCGGCGGCGCCCATCGGCGGCGGCGCCCTCTCGCGTCCGGCACTGGTTCAGGCCATGGTCCGGAGCGAGAGGGAATGGGAAGCAGTCGCCTCCTTCTGCGAAGCTGTAATGCTAGAGAAGGAGGCGGCGGGACGGGAGAGGGAAAGGAGGGTCCCCCGTCCCAGCGGCCGCCGCGGTAGACGCTCCGGGCGTCGGGAGCCGCGAGACGACTTCCGGCCACCGTAGGCGCGGGTCTGTGGACGGTGAGCAATGGGTAGCTCACCGTCCGTACGTTCACTGAATAACGACAGACCGTGTCGACGGCGCGTTCGTGTTCCACGCGCGCCTCAAAGAGATGTCAGCAAACTTGGATGGGGCCACTGAGGGCCGATGCCTGCCGGGGCTGCGGGTTGTTCGAAAGAGATACCGCGCCCCCGGAACGCAAAGGGCACATGAAGGAACATAGACGGGTTTTAGTCAGTAAAAGTGTGACACTCCCTCCCGCCCCGCCCAGGGCGGGGGAAGTAATTTGATGATTTCCCGTATATAAAAAAAAAAGCATGTCATACGCAGAATTCCACCGCGTTGCAACATCTTGCTTTAACTTTAGTTGGTCAAGGTTCAGCTGTTTTTGTATATCTCTTAGCTTATGTTGTGCGTGAGAGCTTCTTTTAAAAAATTCGACAATACTTTTTATTTTCACTAACGTTTCTGATAGAGGCGTCAGAGCGGCTTGCACACACAAGTTAATTGAATGCGCAAAGCAAGGAATATGCCATCGGCGAGTATCTCTTATTGCAGCAGTAATATTGGCTGCATTGTCACTCGCAATAGCTGTCGTATAGTCTGCTATATTCCATTCTGCCATTTTGTCACGTAGAAAGGCTATTAAATTGTCGCTTGTGTGTCGTTCATTATATTGAATACATCGGATTAAATTGGACTTCAATTTAGTAGCATCCGTTGTGGCGCTAATAAAATGTAATTTTAATAATAATTATTAAATATTGTTATTCCATTTATTTATTTATTATACACATTAATTACATTTTTAAATAATACTATAAAAATAATAAAAACATTTAAAAATATAAAAAATAGTACATTATTACTTACAGTGTTCTCAAAAGCATTTGACATTATATTGGTCAAAAGTTTGATTTGCGTCGTCAGCAAGTCTTTCAGGTCAGCCTCTGACAACATTCGATCCATCATTGATGGGTTGGCGTTCTCTTCTCAATATACATATATTATGCAAAACACAGCATGCCAATATGACATTAACTGCAGTCTCTAGTTTTAGGCGTATGCCCAGAGCTAGTACTGTAAACCTTCTTTAAATCACTCCATACTCCAACTCTAACTCAACCACATTTCTAGTTTTGATATGGGCTTCATTATATTTGTGTTGGCCATTTGTCACAGGATTTAAATATGGAGTAAGAAGATGACACTGAAACAAGAAATTGTATCTTTTCAGCTGGCGGTGATAACATTTTAAATAACCTGTTTGGAGTTCCGCAGATAAAGACAGAATAAAAACTGTGTTATATTAAATACACTCAGCGGCACGGAATGTAGCCCAAGCGCGTTATGTAGCTTATTATCAAAATTAAACTCAAAACAGCGTTTTTTTTTTGTTATAAATCTTAAATGTTTATTCGCATCCTTAATTCGAATGATAATTTAAAAAAAAAAAGAATTAACATTTAAATTTTATCAAAATTACTAAAAACGACATTAAGGTCAAGTTTAAAAACAATGTTTATGAATGAAATTTACAAAATAACGCTATGGTACTTAAAATGAATAGCGTTTATTTGCACCTCTGGCTCTGATGACCGCCTGCATGTGATCAGACATGCTGTGGATTATCTTTTTAACGTCCCCGTGGGGTATCTCTTCTCAGGCGGTCAACTGAACGGGTTTCATCTGACTGATAGTCTTTGGAGGGTTGGAATTGGATCGGATGTGTCTTTAAAGCAGGTCCTAGCCATGTTCTCTCGGATTCATGCCTGCGCTTCGTGCCGGCCACTCCAATTTTGTAATTCTCGCCTCCAATAGTTAATAATCCACGCAACGAGCTGTGTGAGGTCGGACATTATCTTGCATTAAGATGAAATCGTACCATCGATGAATCCCACGAATGGTTTAACATGTTCTTGGAAGATCTCTTCAGTGTATTGCACTGCCGTTAGACCACCTGCAACTGCTGTCAACTCTGTGCGTGCGTCTGAACAGATTCCTCCGCAAATCATAACTAATCCACCATGAAAACTGACGATTTCCCTAGTAGTGATTGGCAGAAACCTCTCTCTATGCCTTCTCTATCTACGTTCGCGGCCATCTGGACCTCTTAAGGCCACTTTGCATTCATCAGTCCACAGAACTTTACTGCATTGCTCGTGAGTCCAATTTGCGAGTTCGCGAGCGAACCAAAGTCGAGCTACGCGATGGTGCCTGGGCAGCTCTGAACCTCGAATCGGTCTTCGAGCACGCAGATCCCGTTCCTCCATTTTTCTTCTTATTGTTCGCTCACTTACGTTGATCCCACTTGCCGTTTGTGGCCGCTTCCGTATTTAAACCGCAGTAAGAAACCAAATTCTCAAAATTACGAGAGCGATAAATCGGTCATCTCGCGCTGGTGTCCACCTAATACCACCACTTTCTGGTCCCCTTGTGTAAAGGCCAGTCTGGTCGTACCTTGTTAAGGCGTACCTGAGAGTTGGACGAGGTACATTTAAAGTTTCGGCAATCTCTCGCTGCGTTTGCCCCTTACTCCGAAGCAACACAGCCTGAGCAACTTCAGCTGAAGTTAGAGGCATTGTGATCCAATTCTGGATGCATAAATGACTACAGATTAATTAAAAAATAAAACAATAAAGATTAAATGCACGACCATTTGAATATCGAGTTTTAACTCGCCCATGTTTAGTGCGTTCCGGTAACGAACTAACGTTAAGGGTCACAGAAATTAAACAACTTAACTTTTTTTTGTGCTCACTCTCTTAAATTAACAGAAACAAATGACCTAACAAACTGCCATTCGAAATTCTCAATTGTGATATCAAAATCGCGTATTATCGGTTTCTTTATGTTTGGGCCACATTCCGTGCCGCTGAGTGTAGATACCAAAAAAATTATAACTGTTTTAACTGATTATTCTTACCTTTAAGGGATATCCACTATCCCCTAATAAATATGCACCTGTATAATCCCCTCTTTTAAACCTGGCATATCTTAATAAAGTAAGAAAAGTATAATTTTTGTTACTGCATTATAATTACAATAACTTACATTTTCTGCGGGCTCTTCAGGTACAGGTGAATCTATTAATTGGACTTCACCTACAATTTCCACATTTGATATGTTATACATGCAGACTTTTTTTGGCATCGACACAATTTGGTTATCTTGGAGTGTCTCAGCATCCAAGGGCCCAACCCAGTCACTGTCAGTGACATTTACAATGCCTGTGACACCCCGGCCTAAAATGTTGCAGACTTGTTCCAATATTGGATCAGTTTTCACTTCTGAAGGGCCACCACCTGTCTGTGTAGTGTCCCTACGTGTTGAACTGTAATACACTTTACTTTCAGTCTCCATTTTATCCCACACTTTCATTAGTGAGTCTTTTACTTCTGAAATGACAAAATAAATCTTTATCAAATAACATAGCTCTACTATAATAATAAATACCACACGGTCTAGTATAGACACAGGACTAGAGTGTGTGATATTACTTAGTACTAAA
The DNA here is from genome assembly GCA_932526535.1 of Caradrina clavipalpis. NCBI lineage: Eukaryota > Metazoa > Arthropoda > Insecta > Lepidoptera > Noctuidae > Caradrina > Caradrina clavipalpis. The sequence continues at coordinate 3,785,662 of OW052115.1, forward strand.
GGTTTGGAGTGGCATCTGCCCCTTTGCGTGTAGTAAGATTGATAGTAATACTAATCCAGGTGTTTGAGAAATATTTAATGTCTGCCGATGTGTGCCTGAAATAGCAGCCGCGACCTCCCTGGCCCTGGCAGCGAAAACGTTGAAATGTCCGCGGAGAGCATCTCCCTCGTGTCTGCGGCATCTTATTGGCATAGTATGTGCTGTTTGAATTATTCGATTTCCAGGAATTTGCCGTGTAGGTATCATGAAAAGACTTACCGATGTAATTACGACGATTCCTGTCGTCTAACCTGCATGTTGCTCCTGCCATGACATATCCCAGTAAGATTTATTAATAGCCTCTTGGTTCAGTAGGGTCAAACATTTCTTTAGACACTTTTCATTGCACCCAGTTTAACACTATGTTCGCTCTTTTTTTATTTTTGGCATCTAGTCTCCGCTGCTGTAACGGGGTGTTATGTTTCCTTCTTTTGCGTGGTAGTTGTAGTATATCTGACAATGTGGAGCAATAATTGCCATCAACGGATATACAGCGCTTGCGGAGGCATAGTTAGCTCGGGCGTAGTTTCCTTACAAGTAGCACCAATAGAGTTTCTACGTCTTCGCTCCAAATTAAACAAAATCCTAACTCCGTCATCCACAGGCAATATGGATCAGTAATTACTATCATCGGTAGAGCTATGTTTGCAGTGACCTGAATTATTGGGTGTAGTTTTCTCACAACAGGTAGCACCAGTTAACTCACGACGTCTTTGGTTCGAAGTTTGAATTTTGCTTTTTGTTAAAGTCGTTGTGACCTCATCATTAGAGTAAAACAGCAGGCAATGAAGAGGTGAAATGCCGCCGCAGTCTTTGTGTGGCTTAATGTGAATTAATTGTAAGTCCGTGTCGAGTAGCAAGAGGTCAGTAGGTAAGCGAGCATACACAATAAGTCCCATAAACACGCCAGGGTCAACGAAAATCCAAAATAAAACACAACAAACAAGCAAACGGCACAGCATTCAAACAACATCATGTCAAACATGGCCTGTCAAACAAAATCAGCTTAAAAAGTAATTGAAATACTTTTTTATGTTGAAAAATTCACGAAAATGCTAGGAAAATATTAAACACTACGTAATTCATGAATGATTTTTTAAATATTATGAGGTTATGTAATATTCATATACATTCCAGAATGTATGACTGGCCCGGGGGCAGTCATTTAGCCATCACCTTTCGGGGGAATTTGAACTTTCACTCCTTTGCTTGATTTTAGGAGTGTTACTCCAGCTGCTGTATTTCTAAATCTATAAAGAGATGGTTTTATACTCTGAAAGTTCGGTACTTTATATATCATATCATATCAAATCCAATCCGGAAGACTGAAATGAGCCGACCATAAAATTGTCAACTTGCGGTACAGCTGGGTAATTTTCTTTAGTAATTTTTTGTTTGCAGCCATATAGTCGCTCATCTACTTTGTTTTTTTTTAAAGTCTGGGTTACACGAGTGTCTAGTTTCAATAAGAACATTGTTAAGTTCAGTTTCTGGGGCGAGGTTTTAGCAAGCAATGTCTTTTAATGTCAAAACAGTCGCAGAAGCCTCTAATGCTTGAGCTGTTACAAAAACAACTTAAAACTCGATAGTTTATTTCATTACAGTTGTATTCTGTTTCGACTTGTATTTGGTGAACCTTCATGGTATTAGGAACAGGCACTAAAACTTCGAGAGCTGCTTGGTTTTTATTTTTAATCTCGCTGATATCAGACTCATCAACACAGAATAGATTAACCGTAGTGTCTTCTTTCAGTAGAGAGTACGCTACTGAGGTGTCCAAAATGTCCATTCCATGTGATACTCTAGCATCTAAAAGTCGCTTTATACCCATCTACACCATCTGCAGCACCCTTCCCGTGGTATGACTCTGAAAAGTTCCAAGTCCCTTTTTGAAAATCTAAGTCCTCAAGATATAATTTATACAGATAAAAATTCTTTTTTATTTTTTATTTTTTATTTTATTTTATTTATTTGGGACAAAAAACAGTTACATGCTAAGAGCAATACAATAAATTCTTAACATAACATTACAAACATGTAACCCACACCTTTGTCCACATATTAATAAAAAGAATGGGTGGAAGTGAAGGACAAAACATAATTATACAAATACAAAACATGTGCGTGGTAGCCATTACATAATTTAAACTAGCGTATATTAACATTAACATTATTCCATTTTAAAAAGTATATCCATAGCCTTTTTCTTAAAGAGTTGGTTTGAGAGAGCAAACAAGTCCAATTCCATAAAGTTATTGTTGTATGCTTCTACAAGGCGACGAAGGGGTACACGTTCTCCGGCGTTGGTTTTGCACATGTCTGTGTGGAACAGCCGAGGCACGCGCGCCCCCCGTTGGATTACAGTTCTGGGCACTATGTAGCTTAGTTTATTTACTAAGTGAGGACAATCAAACCTATTGTTGCACAAGCCGTGCAGTGTCATTACGCCCAGAAGCAAACGCCTGGACTTCAAACTCAGAATGTCATAACGATCGAGTAACTGCGTGTAGGGAACTTTTGATTGTCGACACTTATAATTCATGGAACGCAGGAACTTTTTTTGTACCATTTCTATTCGAGAGCAGTATTTGTCATAGAAAGGGTTCCAGATCTGGGTAGCGTATTCCAATTGGGACCGTATCAAAGTTTTGTACAATAATAAGAACGTAGAGGGCCGCACAAAGTCACCTGATGATCTCATGACAAAACCATACATCCGAAATGCTCTGTTTACTATATTATCGACGTGCATGTCAAAGTGTAAACAAGAATCTAGTGTGACGCCCAAGTCACGAACTGAAGTAACACTATCTAAGCTTGTCTCATTAATACAATAATTGAATCTAATTTTATTCCTTTTTTTGGTGAATGAGATTGTATGACATTTGGGAAGGCTTAAAAAGAGCTTATTTTTCCTACAATATACATGAAGCCGATCGAGATCATCTTGCAGAAGTTTACAATCTTGAATATTTTTACAAGTTTTATAGATTTTAATATCATCTGCGTACATTAAGAACTTAGAATTCAAAAAACAATTACTAATGTCGTTAATAAATATAACAAAAAGGAGAGGGCCTAAAATGGATCCCTGTGGGACACCAGACTCGACAACTATAGGGTCTGACTCATAACCATTAATTACTATTTTTTGTGTACGATTATAAATGTACGAAACAAACCATCTAAGCAAATTACCACGTATCCCATTGAAAGCAATTTTTTCTAAAAGCAACGCGTGGTCCACCTTGTCAAAAGCCTTCTGAAAGTCTGTATACACAGCATCCACTTGAACTCTTTGGTCCATATTTTCAAATAAATAGTTTGTAAATACTAGTAAATTAGTTGTAGTTGAACGACGTTTGACAAAACCGTGTTGCTCGGGTAGAATGAGCTGATGAATGTGAGGATATATGGCACCGTGTACAAGACTCTCAAAAACCTTAGACAAAGTAGAAAGGATTGAGATGGGCCGGTAATTCTCTACATTGTTCCTGTCGCCAGACTTATAGACAGGAGTTATGAATGCACGCTTCCAAGTTGCCGGAAAAATACCCTCATGCAAACATTTATTAAAGATTATATGTAATGCGGTACACAAACTATCGCAAGTTCTTACAAAGAAGCTGGGTGGTAAGCTGTCAGGTCCCGCCCCTTTAGAGGAATCTAGTGATTTTAATGTCGTGTGTACGACTTCTATGGGTAGATAAATGTCGGATATGCAAGGTGAGTTATTTGAGTAGCTATCAAAAGGTTGCCATTTGACAGGATCCAAAGTAGATGGTTCATAGACGGAAGAGAAGAAGGATGAAAATAGATTACAAATGTCCATGGGATCATCTGTAGAAACATTACCAAGATACATACTGGCCGGATAGTTGGCTTTTCCTTTTTTAGACGAGACGTATGACCAGAAATGTTTTATATTCTTAGGAATGCTGTCTTCGACCGAATTAATGTACTTCCGAAAGCATTGCAATGACTCCCTGTGGAAAAGCTTGCGATAGTTAGAAAATCTTAAGTAGTCCGACTGATTGTTATACTTCTTCCATTTTATCCAAGCACGTTCCTTTGTCTTGAAGATTCGTATTAGAGAAGGTGTAAACCAGGTAGGGAAACCAGACTTTCTTATTCTTGTCAGAGGAACATGTGATTGGATAATACCGTATAACGTCTCATAGAAAATGTCAACAGCTTGATCAGGGTCAGGTTGAGAAAGCACCATGTCCCAGTTGATATTACCCAGCTCACAATTTATGCGCTCGTAGTCAGCTTTATAAAAGTTATGTCTTCGGACGGCGCGGTTTTTTAGAGGAATAAATTGAGAATTAAGACAAGTCAAAACAGAAAATACCGGATGATGACTATCGGGGTCAAGTAGGGCATTACATGATATAGACTGACAATCAACGTTTGAAATAAACAGATCTAGTATCCGACCTAACTTGTTTTTTGTTACATTGTACTGAGAGCCATTAATTATATTAATGAAATTCAATAAAATACGCCCAATAGAGTTCGCAGCTTGTGCGATTGCATAATTCCCTTGGTCCAACCAATCGACGTTAGGTAGGTTAAAATCACCTATAATAAAGTAGGAGTCTGTAGTGGGATCGATAGCTAAGCCTTGTAGCATGTCTAGGTAATATTGGTATGTTTCGTCACACGTACGTGGTGGTATGTACGTGGCACTGATGATATGGCGTTTATTGTGTTGGGAAGCAGGCAGGTGGACGATAACTTGCTCAACTTCTGAAGCAACGAATTGTACCGACAACTTGGTAGGACGTAGTTCCCGAAGAACAGCAACTAAGACTCCCCCTCCGTCACCTTTATTCGTCACAGAACGATCACGATCGTGTCTGAAGACCACGTAGCGATCGTCAATAAATTCGTTGTCCTGGATGCTGGGAATCAGCCAGGTTTCCGTCAGTATGATGACGTCATAGGAACATGCCAATATATTCATGTATAATGTGTGCAACTTCGTGCGGACCCCTCTACAGTTCTGGTAATAAATCGCAATGCTATTAGTAGCCATTGACATTTACAATTTTACAGCAATAATGACATTGAAATAAAATAAATATTGACATTGAAAAGGTATTAAGTATGAAGTACAGTATATTATGACTATAGAAAATCTTATGAAAGCACCTAGGTACTAAACTAAAACATTCTAATAACACGCATTTATGAAGTTGGAAGATAAGCAACATTGAAAATAAATCAAACAGCACAAAGTATGAAAACAAGCAGGTACAACAAATTGGAAAAGGACAACAACACCTGTATATATGTGAGAAAGCATAGATTAGAACAGATACTACAAACAAAAGCAAAGGGCAAAAAGACGACTTAACTATAAGAAGTAAAACAGCAGCGTATTTCAGGTCCCTACATTGAGTTTCCGGCACCGGCCATCTCGCTAGCTTCGGTCCCTGACTTCTCGCTAGCAGTGATCCTTTTGAGATCTTCAACGGAACGAATCGCAAATGACTTGTCTCCATCCCGTTCTCGCACAAGTATCGTCGAGTTTCTAACCCAAACATATTTGAACCCATTTTTCTTGGCGAGTACTTTAGCCTCCCGAAATAAAGCCTTGTTTTTCAGAGTCAGATGCTCATTCAAGTAGATGGAAAGACTAGTAGCGCCTGAAATTCCTATTTGATCAGACTTGAGACTCTTCGTATTTCGGTAGGCGCTTAGTAAATTGTCACGAATGATACGCGATCCGAATTTTACGATTATATTCTTGGGTGTGTTATCCTGTAGTTGTGCATGTGGAACACGATGAATGGAGACAATTTGATTTTGCGACACAGGTGAATTGATGGCTTTACCAATGGACTCCATAACGGTGACAAGGTTTTCATTACGTTTTTCTGGCACGTTGCAAACTTCAATGTTTAACTGACGCGCCTGCTGTTCCATAGCGTCAATTTTAGCTTCAAGGATAGCCACCTTAGTGTCGCTATTGTTGCAGGTCATTTCACGAAAGCGCCTCACATAATCCCCATGTTCCGCCTCTATGGTATTTAAGCGAGACTTCATGGACTCAAACTCCGCATTAAAAAATTTCATGGATTCTTTAATCTCTGCATTTGATTCTTGAATGGAGAGATTCTGCTGTCTTAATTCCGAAACATCTGCGACTAACTTATTAAGTACTTTATCCTGATCGGCCTTCCAGGACAGCAGCATACTCTTCAATTCTTCGAATCCATCCGGTTGCGGCACCATGTAGCTATCATCGGCACGAAAACGTTTGGTACTCTGCCTTATGGTAATATTTGCCGGATCAAAGATGTTACTGTCCGGGGCCGAAACGGAAGGAGAAAGGTCTGGTTCCGAACGCGTTTCCAGTAGAACACGGGCATTTGGAGAGCCCTGTGGAGGTGATCGAGCCATGCGAGGCATCGTTGGCCAATTGAAAGGGTTTCGCAAAACAGCAACAACGAAAACGAAACAGTTAAAAATCTCAGCACGGTGCGCACACGTCTGTCCGCTTCTGAGAACGAGAGCTAACTTTTCGTTGGCAACACCGTACAGCTGGATGACAAAATGACAATGACAGGTGTCAAACGTCAGGTGACAGTGTCATATGTCAACGTCACCTGTCAGCGCCAAATGTCAATGTGAAGTGTCAACGTATATTTACTTCCGCACTTGCACTATAACCTCAAAAAATCACCGTAGTCCGTAATGTTATTTAGTGTTTTCCCGTTGTATTCACTTAATATGGAGTCAGTTTATAGCACTATTCGCGTTGTGTTCAATTACTATACAGGACTCGGACTGTTTTTATTACCGATTAGTCACTTTTTGCACTAAAAATGTTATTTATTTGCGGAGCACTTCAGTAACACGTCTTTGCGACAAAAGTTCTACCGACATAACTGCTTGTACTGGGTGGCGGGGCCATCTGAAAATACGTGCACAATATTAATTTGCGGAAATAAGGTTATGTAAAGTTCATATACATTCCAGCATGTATGACGGGCCCGGGGGCAGGAATTTAGCCATCACCTTTCGGGGGAATTTGAACTTTCACTCCTTTGCTTGATTTAAGGAGTGTTACTCCAGCTGCTGTATTTCTAAATCTATAAAGAGATGGATTTATACTCTGAAAGTTCGGTACTTTACATATCATATCATATCATATCAAATCCGGAAGACTGAAATGAGCCGACCATATAATTGTCAACTTGCGGTACAGCTGGGTAATTTTCTTTAGTAATTTTTTGTTTGCAGCCATAGAGTCGCTCATCTACTTTGTTTTTTTTAAAGTCTGGGTTACAGGAGTGTCTATTTTCAAGAAGAACATTGTTATGTATCTTAAAATGGACGTAAATACACAAAAAGGATCCACCCCACAAAATGTTACATTTGAGTTATTGGAGATTGAAGTTTAACCTGTGTTTGCTCATCAAAAGACTTGCTTGCGTTTATTGTTTCTTAAGAAAATATGTGTGTCAATGTATATTTTATTCATACAAATAAATTTTATTGACTTTCCCATTTGGCCATAGTAATGTGAAATCGTTTTCTGATACCTCCAAAGATTTTCCTTTTATCTTTTTTTCTACATTCAATTCTTGAAACTGGTGTTCGTTTTGTGTTTTCGTAAATATAACGTACTTTTTTTCTTTTTTCAGTAATATTTCTTTTGTTTGTAGCCAGCTAGCTTTGTTCTTATCCAAGAAGACTTTCCGATTAACTATATTTTTCTCAATTTTTTTTTGTAGAAAAAATGTCTTTCTTTTCCATTCTCTGCACTTGAAGAGGATTTTTCTTCTTACTTTTTTTTATTACTGCGACATATTCGTCAGCTGTGTAAATTCTTTCGTGATATTTGAACTGTGCTTCTATTTTAGAAAAATCCGTATCATTTGGCAAAAATGTGTGACCCGATTCTACATACTTACTTCTACATACTTGAGTGTAATCGTTTTTAATGATTGGTGTGAACTTAATATTGCCTTTAACACGAGTACGATTTTAATTTTACGGATTTGGCCCCCACAGCAGTCACTCCACAAAACCAAATATTGGACTTTTGGATTAAGTTTTGTTTTTGTATATTTAATCAAACACGATCCCACTTCTTGGGCGCCTCTACCAGCTTCATTTTCAATCCAAACATAACAGTGGCCGTTTTTATCGGAGCCTGGATGTATGCCGCAATTATACAGCCAGAGTTGGCGTTTAAATACAATTACACAATCATTACTTCGAATTTTCTAATTTGCATCAAATAAATCAGACAAGTCCAATTTTTTTTAATACGTAATCCTGTAATTCCTAGTGTTTATCACAGTCACAAGGCAGTGTCATGATGACTTTCGATCAGGGGTTTGCACCGGAGACGATTTCGGTCTCCGGAGATTTTTAGCCGGTTTTCAGAAATCTCCGGAGATTCTCCGGCAAATTGCCCCCTTTGGTAAAGGTAATAAAATAACATGTAGATCACTTAATTCAAAATTTTAATTGCACAAATAGTATCTAATATAGCACAAAGCTAAATAATAAAACTAAAAAAATCACATTAGCATGTTAAGTAAAGTGTAAACATAAAATATAAATCAAAATAAAAACACCCGTCTCCATACCATACGTATTCGTAATTTTTAAATAAACAAAAATATGTAAAAGTAACATTAAAAAAATATTAGACCATAGACACTGGACTCTGGAGACACAATTTTGAGAGGTTTTAAGTGTTGCCGTAAAAATAAACGAGTAAAGCGTTTTGTTTTTTCTAAGCATAATTATAATAATCACATTAACATTTCCTTCAATCTGGACTTATGGCATTGAACTCTGGGGTTCCGCTTGTGACTCCAATACTATGATAATACAAAGGGCACAGAACTATATTCTCAAGCAAATAGGTAATGCGCCCTGGTTCATCAAAACAGAGGAGATCCATGAAATCCTGAATGTGCCAATGGTTAAAGAAGTAATCAACTGCCACAGCTCCAATTACAAGTCACGTCTCCAAAGGCACCCAAACCAGCTAGCAGGACAGCTTACTATTCCTGAAAGTATTCGCCGACTAAAGAAGCGGCGTGACATCTTTGATTAGAAAAGTCTTGTGACTGTACTTAAGAAGGGCAGGCCCCGCAGGGGGCAGCACCCTACAAAACATCCAGACTACACCTCATCTGCTTATAGTCCACACGACTGATTGCAAGATTATAATGGAGAAAAAAAAAAAAAAACATTTCCTTCAATAAATTATAACAAAGTAGCGTAAATAAATATAAAAATAAAAGAAAGAGTGTGTATTTGTTTTGATCATTAAATATCCGGAGATTTAGAAAAAAAACCGGTTATTCGAAAAATCTGTGATCTCCGGAGATTCTCCGGTTTTTTTGCCTCCGGAGCAAACCCCTACTTTCGATGCCGAAGGGTGATTCATCGTCCAATGATCTGTTTTTCTGTCGGCTAGCGACGCTATTGCGGACGTGAGCTCCGTTAAAAACGGCCGGAGCGTATCTTCCCCCCCCTGAATTCTTCTATATTTTTCGATGATGATGCTATGTTGTTATTTACTTCGTTCACTTTAGAAGTTGAAGGTACTTGCGTTTGGAGGTTCACTATATAGGGGGCTGTTGCACTCGGCGTCTATTTACTATATCCCCCTCGGCGGCGTTGTCCTCGGTCGGCGTCTCGGGTTCCGGTGCCTCTTCGAGCCAGGAGCGCACGTACTCTTCGTTTGAGTTTCTGTCTTCTAAGTATTCGTCGTACGATTCCTGTTCGGCTCTCTGAAGTGCAACCTGTGCAAGTTCTAATTTAATCTTGAGTACGTCTTCACGTGCTTTCAAAATGTTTCTATGTTGTGACCGCGTAGTCTTATGCGTAGACGGCGGTCGGCTATGTTCGGTACGGGCGTCACCCCGGGTAGTCATCGGCATGGCTCGGCTTCAATCTGTAGGTTTCAAAGTTCTATCTGAAGTTCCCTCTTCTAATCTAGTTCCCTTCCTGGGTCTGGAAGCCACTGGTTCTGTTCGTTGTGTCTCTTCGGACTGTGTAGGCGCAGGTGAGTCTTCGCCCCCCGCGGGGCAGGGGGGGCCGGCGGTCGTTCGATGCCTTCAGTGGTGGACGTTGAACGTGGAGGTAGCTGGTGACGATGACGTATGACTGTAGCCTATGTTCCCTGCCCACCTCCACCGTCCACGCTTCAGGTGTCTTGCCTTGCGATCTTGTTATTGGCATTCTTGGTGTTGTTTCTTCAGTGTTCAGGCAGATATCCGGCTCGAAAGGACCAACGGATGTGCTAGACGGGCGTGATCGCTAGATACTGTTAGTTTCAGAATGTCCAGACGGCACTGACGTCCTACACCTATAGGTTCCGGGTGTCTGCTTGAACTATGCGAAGGCGCCTGTCGATATGTAAAGGGAAGAGGTTTCTATGTTGAAATTAAAGTCATTCGGCTAATAAGTCTTCATAACTTTTCAGGAAGCAATCTGCGTAATCCTTCAGGAGTACGTTAGAGTGAAAGAGAGGGAGATATAAGTTCCTTGCCGATGACTACGATAGTGTTGCCAGATGCCTTGAACTTTTTATCTGTAGTAGAAACTGATAAAATCTGTATACTATTTTAACTTAAAATCTGTACAATCAAATAAAACAAAAAATAGAATTATTAATTATGTATTAAATAAACAACTACTAATGAATAAAATTGACTTTTTATGTACTGAAGTACTTACATTTGTACTGTAAAATTTTAAACATTAATTTAAACAAACAACTCTAAACTCAAACAATTATTTTCAATCATACATATTTTTGTTAAATTTCAACAGTAATTTACTATCAACCTCTAGGCAATAGCAAGGTTTTGCACCAATCAGTTGCTTTGTATGTAAAAGACCTTCAATAGTATTGGTATTAAGGCTATTGCGTTGTTTTGTCTTTCTTAAATTTATAGAAGAGAAGATCCTCTCTACGGCGGCACTGGAATGAGGTAGACTTAGGATTGCAGAAACAAATTTGGACAGAGTTATTAGAGAGTATTTAATTGATTGTTGTAGTTAGCAGGATCACGGGCTGCAGTGACTTTACACCAGTGGGTTTCGACGTCTTCTGATTCATATTCATATTCGTTTATTTTTTTTTATTCATCAGGGGCTAAGTCTTTATTATTACGCAAAAACCCCCATTTTGTGTCTAGTTGTTGCAGTTCATCGACTGAGATCAAATTTGGAAACTTTACAACCAAAGTGACCCATGAATCAATTCTACGAGAGTGTCAAGAAACTGCATTTGTTTAATTACATCATTGCTGAAATCATATCTTTTTTTTATCTGCTTTGCCCCTTCAATAAAAAGACATTTGAGTTTGAATGCTTTAATATCATCTTGATTTAAAGTGTTTGAACTCGTGGAGAAAAAGGAGGCTGATATCGCTCCTAGGTAAAGGTTATCTATTGGTTTATAATGACGTGGATTGTCAATCTGAATTAATCCGACTTCTGTTCGCGAAACATATTCGTCGTCCATGTAACATTCCAATAAAGATTTATAAACCGTTACCATGTTGTCATGCATTTTATGAATTTGCAGCCGTTCTGACTGCATCAGCTTATTCATATTATTACATATCTCTAATAAAAATTCCAAAAACTCTAAATACAGCTTATTATATGGATTGTTTAATCTGAACAAGATCGAACTAGCATTCAACTGGTCCGTAAGAGCGGCTTCGGTGAAATATAATTTTAGTGCGGCATACTGTTCTAGAATACGGCAAACTGCTGTTCTAAGCGAAAGCCATCGAGTTTGAGCTGGATGAAGTATTTTATGAGGCTTTAGATCTAAGAACTGCTGAAACTCTTTTAGAATTCCAGTTCTTTTGGGGCTGTTCTTAAAATAACTATAAATGTCTCTTATGAGAGTTTCGGGCTCTCTTGACAATTTTAAACACGCATACGATGCACAAAGATGGAATGAGTGACCTACACCCTTCGATACAAACATATGAGGGTTTTCGGCAACTAGATGGGATGATATTAAATTGTGCTGTCCCATCATGGCATTCGCAGCATCAGTTAAGCTGGATTACCTCGATCACGTACCGCAGATTCTCGTACTAAGCACTAAATCACTGCTTTAGTTAACAAGTTTCACAAAATAACCACTACTTTACTTGACTATTTTTATACCAACAAGTTTCACACATTTTTCATTTACTAATGGAACTATACGAACAAAGTAAACTAAAATTCAGGACAGATTGTCTCATGTCTCTTCACAGATTAAGAAATACCATGCACCTACTGGCACACACATTCTATTTCTATGACCCAGATTGGGCACCAAGGACATCCAAATTTTAATTTAATTAACTCATACATTTGTCACTAGCTTACATGTTAATAAATAAAAGCGCTCGCTGTTTGAATCACTAGCCTGAAATTCAGGACAGCTTGTCTCATGTCTAGAATAAATATCATTTTGCTACAGCTAATTTAAAGTTTGGTATATAGGTAACCCTTATTATACCTATTATATAAAACACTCATAAGTAGACATTTTTTATTAACTGTTCAACACAATTATAATTAAAATAGATTAAATACAGACATATTATTATCCACATACCATTTTTTTAATACACACCGCATTATTTAATGCACAATTTCTTTTATGGTTCACACAATTAAAATCAGTTTTATTTTCACAGAACTTTTATTTTAATGTCGCAAAATTAGGACACCCTTTCTCACCTATGTCAATCACTTCACAATTTGCACATAGCTCTTTAATCCACTTGATCTTTTCCAAACACTTTGTAATTTTTTTATTTTCTAAATACGGTACGATGACGTGTTGAAACTCTCTGTACTCTATAAAGCCCTCACTCCAGAAAATGCCACGATTTCTTTCTAACCACCGCACCTGCTTCTTTTCTTCTTGAGTTAAATAATAAAACCAATGCGGTGGTTTAACCAAGAACGTCTATGTGTGATCATTACTTACGATAACCACTTCTTTGGCAATAAAATTATTTTAAAGATAGCGGGCCCTACAGTTTCAAAAATTGTATCCAAAGTTTCCGATGCAATATGGAAGTGTTTACAACCAATATGTATGAAAGAAATGACTACAGAATTGTGGCTGGAAAATGAGCTCTATTTCAGACAGAAATGCAATTTTCCAAATTGTGTAGGCGCTATTGATAGGAAGCATGTTTATATCAAATCACCCCCCAACTCAGGATCGTCTGGTCCCTATTTTAACTATAAGAAATCGTTTTCGTTAATACGTCTTGCTGTTGTCGATGCAAGATATAAATTCATTGCAATAGACGTTGGATCGAAGGAACGTTTCAGTGTAATATATATGTAGATAAGGAGTAGAGTGAAAGCACAGCTAGCTTGATACACACTGACTCTTATTCGACAAGCGACATGACATTATATTGACAGCACATACCATAGATAACACAACATAACATACCTCCCCTTAGCTTGATAGAATAAATATAATTAATTAAATCAGTAAAATGTAATCTACCCTTGGTACAGGTCGAAGCTTTTTACCATCTTCTGTTTGCCTTTCTGGCAAACAACTTCATTACTTCCCCCCTCTGTAGCCCCAAAGTATAAGCGCATGACGTTTTCATTAATAGACTGTCTCCATCTCATGCGCTGCACACTTCCACCGGTAGCGGGGACCCTATCAGAGGCCAGTGGGCCTCGGGATCCCAAGCTGATCGGCGGCCGGCGTCCTCCCCGTCGACGAATAGGTGGTGGTGTCGTCGGCGGAGAGAAATACTCGTCCCTGGAGCTCGACGCAACTGCCACGGTCGGTGTCACTGCACTCACTGTGGGGCTGGTTTTGCGACGGCGGCGAGGCGGAGCTGGGCGACGAGTCCGGAGATGGTAGATGTGTTATTTGTTTCGCTCTGGCGCGAGTCAACATAATCGGTACATTTTCTTCACATTTTTCTCCATATTTCGTTTAATGACGGCCTTGACAGCCGTCATTCTTGTCGGGTTTTCTTCTTTTCTTCATAATTTTATTCATAATTTTGAGTTGTGCTGAGGTTTTTATGCTAGTATTATTTCCAAATATTATTAGATGATTTCAGGAGGAACAATGGTGTTGGTAACTCTTAAAAATATTAAAATTGATAATATAAGAAAATGCGAAATAAAAATTGACGTTATTCTCATTTATTCATCTTTTAATACATATAAATTATTTTTTTAAATATTAGTATAAAAAAATAAAAACATTTAAAAATATAAAATATAGTAGCCCACCGGCGTCGGGAACAGGGTCCAAGCCACCGGTGGTCAGGGCTCCTGAGAAAGGAATCTCCTAACGATACGCGCCGTGTCTAGGAGAACCGCTTTCTGAATCAAGCCCTTGATCCAGCCGCCCAACGAGAGCCTCCTAAGATGTTGGTCGAGGCTCTTGGCAATTAAGCCATTGGCTGAAACGACTATCGGCACAATGATCGCTGAGTCCACATCCCACATGTGCCGGCATGAGTCGGCGTCGTTGGGTTCTTGAAGTAGGTCTGCCTACGACATATGGACCTGCGGTTCATCTGCCTCTCCATCCATTTTACATGCATCTTCTTATAATAATAACAGATAGCATAGCATGCCGCTGCCAACAGGACAACTGTGATTAGGGTGAGGAGGATATTTGTCGTGCTGATGCTGGAGTAGCCCATCTTGGCTGTCGCGTCATTCTTTCCATCACCAGCAGCCGTTTGCGCGATGATTGTTTCTTCTTTAGTTTGAGTAGTCCCCATGTTTCAAAAATTTACGTTTGTTTACACATTTCACAACACTGTGCCACTGTCTATATTTTTATTTTGAAGTGTCCGAAATTAAAATTATTTTATTTTTCTTCACTGTCCGTATTTCACTAACGATAAGACCTTGTATGGCAGGGTCGCCATGAAGTGTCATATGGAATGATACACATGTTTACACGGTAAAGGCTCACTTTATTGTGTCGACTCGCAAGTACAGTGTCTTAGCTTAGCTACATACATATAACAACTATCTAGGTTTACATAAACATACATACTAAAGACGTACACACACTACATGTCGACAACCTCGCGAGCCAAGTCAAGATACTTGATCTTCTTATCATTCTCGGCCTTCACGAGGTTCACGTCATGTGGGACTATAATGTCAACAATCATTGCGCGCTTCTCTAAGCGATCCACCACCACTATATCAGGCTTATTGGCTACAATAGTCCTGTCAGTGATGATGGATCGGTCCCAGTACAGTGTGACATTGCTATTTTCGAGAACTGGGTCGGGCACATACCTATAGTACGGTACTTCCGATTCTACAAGGCGGTATTTCAGAGCAAGTTGCTGATGGATGATCCTGGCCACAAGGTTGTGCCTATGCAAGTACTCTTCGTTAGCTAGACGAGAACACCCAGAGATAATGTGGCGGATTGATTCCCCCGGCCGGTGGCATCCCCGACAAATGTCAACCGTGCCATCCTTCACAATAAATCTCCGGTAGTTATTCGTCCGGTTATTATTATTATTATTATAAAGACAGCATATACCATAGATAACACAACATAACATACCTCCCCTTAGCTTGATAGAATAAATATAATTAATTAAATCAGTAAAAGCTTTTGTAATCTACCCTTGGTACAGGTCGAAGCTTTTTACCATCTTCTGTTTGCCTTTCTGGCAAACAACTTCATTACTTCCCCCCTCTGTAGCCCCAAAGTATGAGCGCATGACATTTTCATTAATAGACTGTGTCCATCTCATGCGCTGCACACTGCACACTTCCACCGGTAGCGGGGACCCTATCAGAGGCCAGTGGGCCTCGGGATCCCAAGCTGATCGGCGGCCGGCGTCCTCCCCGTCGACGAATAGGTGGTGGCGTCGTCGGCGGAGAGAAATAGTCGTCCCTGGAGCTCGACGCAACTGCCACGGTCGGTGTCACTGCACTCACTATGGGGCTGGTTTCCGACGGCGGCGAGGCGGAGCTGGGTGACGAGTCCGGAGATGGTAGATGTGTTATTTGTTTCGCTCTGGCTCGCGTCAACATTAAGTCCTGTAGTTATTTCATGTTGTTTCTTCCTTTCATGACGGCCTTGACAGCCGTTATTCTAAACATCAGCACTTCAGCAGTAAATTGATCTCATCCTCGTCGCCAATAATATACATATAATATGTTGCACGATACGGGAGAAAAACACAGTTTGATTTATCTAAAAATAGAAAAGTTTAATGTTAGTATGACTTAAATATTACAACCAAATGAAAAACACATGTCTAAACGTACGATGTACTAACCTAAAAATAGAAATATCGACAACTAGCTTTTGCCCGCGACTTTGTCCGCGTGGATTAATAGTTCCCGTTCCCGTGAGATTTCCGGGATGAAAAGTATCCTATGTCCTTTCTCGGGTCCCAGACTATATCTGTACCAAATTTCATTGAAATCGGCTCAGTGGTTTAGGCGTGAAGAAGAGACAGACAGTCAGAGTTACTTTCGCATTTATAATATAAGTAAGGATTAAAGGTTTTTACCGTTTAGTCTACATTTGACAGATTCTACTTTTGACATCATAGTCTACTATTGACGGATTCTACATATGACAGATTCTACATTTGACAGATTCTACATTTGACAGATTCTACATTTGACAGATTCTACATTTGACAGATTCTACATTTGACATATTCTACATTTGACAGATTCTACATTTGACATATTCTATATTTTTTTGAAAAAAGTGAGACAAGAGGGACAATATGAAATGAAGAATACTACCGTTATATAGTAATCACTACATTTATTGATAAGTAAAATTTGTTTTTAAAACGAGTATTAAATGTTTAAATTATAGTAACTAATACTGTCCGAAACAGTGACAATGATCAAATTAACGTCAAAATTATTTTTTGTTAACATAATTACGAGTAAACAATCACGGTGAAAACAGTGGAAAGCTATTAATTAACAAGCAACAATCATTTTTATCACAATAAATATTATTAGTCTTATTTTCTAACATAGGCATTAAATCAAATTAAAAAAATACGAAAGTAAATAAAGATTAAAAATTAAAATTACAGGAGCAGTTGTATATAAATTATTTTCTTAAAAAAATCGTCGACCGATATTTCATCGTATTGAAGTTTCTTAACAATTTTGCTGTATTTTTTGTCAAAATTAATGTCACGGTGCCGGCGACGATTTACTTTATTTATTTACTTTACTTTACTTTATTATTTACTTTTGTATTTTTTTTAATGTGATTTGATACCTATGTTAGAAAATAAGACTAATAATATTTATTGCGTTAAAAATGATTGTTGCTTGTTAATTAATAGCTTTCCACTGTTTTCACTGTGATTGTTTACTCGTAATTATGTTTACAAATAAAAATAATTTTGACGTTAATTTGATCATTGTCACTGTTTCGGACAATATTAGTTACTATAATTTAAACATTTAATACTCGTTTTAAAAACAAATTTTACTTATCAATAAATGTAGTGATTACTATGGTAGTATTCTTCATTTCATATTGTCCCTCTTGTCTCACTTTTTTCAAAAAAATATAGAATATGTCAAATGTAGAATCTGTCAAATGTAGAATCTGTCATATGTAGAATATGTCAAATGTAGAATATGTCAAATGTAGAATCTGTCAAATGTAGAATCTGTCAAATGTAGAATCTGTCAATAGTAGACTATGATGTCAAAAGTAGAATCTGTCAAATGTAGACTAAACGGTTTTTACTTCCAGTATATTAGTAGATCGACACTGTATCACTTCAATTAAGTTTACTTCTTCTATTTTCTTTATTATATACTTTTAATCTAATCTTTATAAGTATAGTATTACTTTTAGGCGACGTACACATGAATAATAAAGTTAATACTAGGCTATGTACACAACATACAGTAAAGAAAGCTTACATCCCCCCCCCCCCCCCTTAAAATTAAAAATTAACTTATGGTTAATTTGAGTAATGAAACTGAGGAATGAGCTTTGTTACATGGTAAAGTCCTAAGGACTTTTTATTCTTTCCAGTGTTAATCCGGCATAGTGAAAATGATATAATTTCTTCTATTTCAAATGGACCGATTCTAATTTCATCCATTTTTGATTTGTTCAAAGTCAAAGTCAAAGTCAAATCATTTATTTCAATTAGACCATTAAAAGGCACTTTTGAACGTCACAAAAAATTAAAAGTAATGAATCTAGTTGCCCATTCCAAAAGGTAGTTTCGTATGGAGAAGAACGGGCAAGAAACTCCATACATACTCTTTTAAAAAAAACGTATTACATTATATTGTACAATTACATGCATTCCATAATAAAATATGCTAATGCCAAAACGATCTGTTAACAATAAAAGTCACTCAAAGTACTACAATACGTACTAAGTGCTACGAATTAAGAATAAAAGCTAAACCAATTGTAATATTTAACACCAATATTGTGATCGAAGATGATCACTTCTAACATTTCAAATGACAACGTATCAGTGTGTGAGCCATAGTAATCACCAAATGTAGCATTACTGTCTAAGAGAAAAAAGAAATAGTAATAATAGTCAAAAACAAATTACTTATATAATTTAATTAGCAACCAGTTGATTTTGTCAAGACTAAATTGTCCATCTTGAATATAATCCTCTAATTTGTAATATGTTTGTTTACAAAGTGTACTCTTAATCATTTTTTAAAATTTTGTTTCATTTAGTTTTAGTATATCGCAAGGTATTTTATTGTAACATTTAACACAGTACCCCATGAAAGATGTGTGCACTTTTGATAATCTAAAAAATGGTTGTGCTATTTTGTCCTTATTTCTGGTATTAAAATTGTGTCTATCACTTATTTTATCAAAAAGATGTAGATTTTTTCTTACATACATAATATTTTTATAAATTAATTGTTCAACTTATTACAGTCCATTACATAAACCATATCACCTTTTTGAAATTTTCTTTTTCATCTATTCTATTTTGGTCAAAAATGGCCTTGTTCATCTCATGTGATTTCTTTGATCTGAGAAATGCTATTTGTCGGTCTTTTTTCAGTTCTCCAGGTTCCGTTTGTGTCTTTTTTAGTTCTGTTGGTAGTAAGTCGGTTGGTTCCCCGCTTAACAGATATAAAGGTGAATAACCTGTTACTGAGTGGTTTGTTGAGTTGTAGGCTTTCACACAATCCATTGCTATGGTTGTCCACGCAGTTCTTTTTTCTTTGCTGTTCAAAGCACATCTAATTTTATTGACCAGCGTCTGGTTCAGTCTTTCATTACGACGATAGGAGAAAGGAGCATCCACCGCTGTTAAAATTAAATCAACGGAGTGATCCTTTAAATATTTTTTGAATTCTTTTGAATTCAGTGCTGGATATTGATCTGAAAGCAATATCTCCACTTCATTGTCCTTGATTACTTGCTCCATCAGTTTTATATAGTCCTTAGCCAGTTGTGTCTTCGAGCACAAAATATAAGCATAACGTGTGAAATGGTCCATCAACAAGTGTAGATACTTTTTTGAAGACACATGCGCCGAGCTGTAGTGCTTGCAACCTATCATGATGAGGTTTAGGTACCTGCTTACATAAAAAGCGGTGAATTCAGATTAATATTCCTGAAAACCTCAGCTGAAGGCCCACTTGCATCACTAATGGCTTGCATTTTTAAACATTGTGTTTACTACTAGGGGATTTGATGCTATCTCAAATTACAGTAAACTGAGATTGCAACAATAAGTTTATAAAAATAAAAAACCGTATTATTGAGATAGGGTTTTATGAATCACCTTCTTCGTTAGGATTATCATAATATAATAATATATTATCTAGGAATTGTGCAGGAGGTAATTGACTACCCTGGTGCCGTGCCCAACCAAGATACCATATTATGCTCATGGTGTGGGCACAGCACCCAACCGTTCTTTTGCCAACGATACAGGTGCAGTAATATTGTATTATAGCATCCCTTCCACTTAAACCTTGATGTTGTTAATACATTATCTAAAAACGCTGCTGGTGGAACTGGTATAGTTACAATTCGATATTAGTCTTCTTATAAGTGTTAAGTATAAAATGTTGTGGCATATTCGGGTGGGGTGGCGCTCGACACATAAAACAGGTATTTCGTTTAACGAAATGAGTGTACTTCCATGGCCACTTGCAATTATTTATGCAGGAGCGATAATCTTCAAAAGTCAAGTAATCATCAATATCTAGATAAACTACCATCATTATGTTGATGTTTTGGAGGTACCGTAAAATGGGGGGAATCGGGACACTTTTTAAGTTCGACATTGATATTTATCGTTTTTTTTTTTAGTTATAGTAATAAAACGGAGATCATAATGGTTCCGGTAGTTTAAATTTTCATTTATAATGCATAAAAACATAGTTTATTAACCTTTTAACCGCTTGTGTCACATTTATGCGACACATATTTCCGTGCCCCTACCGCGCGTGTCGTATTTCTGCGACAGAGAACACGCATGATTTTTCGATCTATTTTTGTCCTATTAACTGCCTGCCTGCAAAGGTATTATTTTGTCAAATTTGTAGCCGCGCGCTAGGGGCACGGCGACTGATATTTTGCCAAGCGGTTAAAAGGTTAAAGAATAATCATAAATAGTTACAAAAACTCACTTGTCCCTATTCACCCAGGCGTTGGAGTGAATCGGGTCGCTTAAGGGGTTAATAGAGATTTTCGCTAGGGCTGACACTTTCATACTATAGGTACCAAGGTACCTACAATACCTGCCTGATAGGTAGTGTCTTTTTAGGTTACGTACTTGACATATACCTACCATTTCGGTGTCAGTGTCAGTCTCCTAATATAGGTAATTATTATCATAAATAAAGTTAGAAATGTAGTGAAAAATAAAAATCCATTAATGAAATCAACATTTGTATTATATTAATTTACTTAAAATTAAACAAAACAGAAAATAAATCTTACTTCCAAATAAACATAAAGTTCTCTCAAATCAAACTTAATTAAAATTTCTGACAGGCAAACTTAAAAAAAATATTAAAAATAGACAGTAATCATTTTTAATTAATACGTAGATATTTATTTAATAATTAATTATTGAATAAATACATAAGTATTTTTTCAGGTTCAGGTTTCAGGGTTGGACCCTGAAACCGTTGTTGCTTTTTAAGAGGCCTAAAAAAAGCAACAACTAAAGATTGGGTAAGGTGCGTAGAGTTTGCCGGCAAAAAAATGAACCGAATATTACGTTTTTCACACTCGCTTATTATTTGTATTGAAAGGGGAGAGGCGAGATTATCGTCTATAAGAATTTTTGTGCCAGTTTTATCTTCAAAATAGTTGAAAACAATAGTCTTCACCCAGTCTTCAAAAGTTATTCCATCAAACCAGCCAGAACTGGTACTATTATAACGGCAACCTTTCGGCCCATTTTGTCTCCATTTGTCATAGACATCTTGTGCCTTATATACCACTAGGGCATGCAAACCGGATACCCGGATAACCGAAAAAACCGGTTAACCGACTGATTTGAAAACCGGGCTTTTTATGATACCAAAACCGGTTTTTTCGGATTTTTCGGTTTTGCTTTTCAAACAAAATCTTAAATTTATCACTGACAAACGTCGACAGGACGGCAAGACGGCGTTATTTCCAACGGCACTAACGGCCGGCAACGTTAATTTATACCGAAAAATCGAATTTGAGATCTAAAATCAAAATATATATAACTCAAAGGTGACTGACTGACTGACTGACAGTGATCTATCAACGCACAGCCCAAACCACTGGACGGATCGGGCTGAAATTTGGCATGCAGGTAGATGTTATGACGTAGGCATCCGCTAAGAAAGGATTTTGATTAATTCCATCCCTAAGGGGATAAAATAGGGGATGAAAGTTTGTATAAATCTTCTTAGATTTTCGACTGATTGGACTGAAATTAAAGATTGGAGCTACTATGATGAAGATGTCCGTTTAAATAGGATTTTGATAAACTCAACCCCCATGGGAATAAAATAAGGGATACCCGAGCGAAGCCGCGGGCAAAAGCTAGTGTAAAACAAAGAAATGTCATTGTCAAAGTGACAGTTTAGGGTTAGTCAACATTTCCCTAGTAATTCAAATTATTGAATTAGTTTTTAAATTTAATGGTTTTGGAAGAACTATGATATGAAATATAGCCTAAGGTTAGTCTTAATATTGTAGGAAAGGTAAGCGAAAGGAAGACTAAAGTTTTTTTTTGTTTTAACAATTTACGTTTCGCTATTAGAAAACACTAAATGAAGTGTAAATGTTTATGACCACTGCCATATTGCATGTAGAAAAAATAAGAAAAAAACATTTGCACGATTTTTTTGCAAACAGCTATATTTTATTCTTGGATCGTCGTTTACGTCACTTAGTTTAAAACTGTGTATAATATTATATTTTAATTGTTAAAGGTATGCCTACAATTTTAGAACTATGTAATAGTACTTTTGGAAATTGGCAGTTATTATTTAGATTTTTTATCTCGAATTCGATTTTTTTTTTGTCTCGGATAGATCATTGTCGCACTACTCTATGCCACGCTCACGCCATTTTGATTAAACTTTAGCATTTTTATTTCTATACACACGTATTTCTGATTTCTTTAATAAAAATGGAAAAAACCGAAATAACCGTTAAAACCGGTTTCACCGGTTTTGTAAAATAAAAACCCGAAAAAACCGTGTCCTTTAAAAAACCCGGTTTTTGCATGCCCTATATACCACATATGGTGGTAGTAAGGTTCCATCTGCAGCAGCAGCCATCATAATAGAGGTTGCACCTTTTGTGTGATTCATTATTCTTTTTGCATATTGTTTTTGGAACTTTTTATTGCAACTCCTAAATTGTCTAAGTATCCCTTTATTAATAATCTAAAGTCTGTTGTTTCAAGGGGATATCCCCATTCAGAACAAACAGTTATATATTGTGTGAGGTATTCCTCTACATCCGGAGCTAAAGCTGTTTGGCCACCTTGCTTTTTCATTATAAAAGTATTGTGTCTATAAAGGACTGATTTGATGATGATCTTACAAAGACAAACAGATAAACAGACAAACATTCTAAAAACTATATTTTCGGCATTAGAATCATTCCCCGACCTCATAGCAATTACTTTGGCGGCATAAAATCATCAATTAAGCACTGTCTAGCTATTTGTAGCTTTCTCTCAAATGTTCTTCTAGACATATTGAATTTTGACGCTAAGCGCTCATCTGATTCGCCGGTTCTTATTTTTACTAAATAAACCCCTAAAATGGTGGCAGGACATTCAGATCTCACACGAAGAGATGGAGTTTGTTGTAGAATGGAGTTAAATTGAGTTTTAGTTAAATACGTCCAAAAATGCAACTCGTCATCATCAAATTCTTCAATATTTTCAAAGTTCATTTGGTTTCGACGCTGATATCCCCATTTGTACAGACTTATTAGGTCTAGCACATGTGCACTATTAAATTCAAGTATTACCTGACTGACCATTCGCTAGTATGTCCCAATCATTTGTCATTTGTTTGGCAAACTCGTGCTAGATTGGGTACATATAAATTGTGATCATGTAATAGATAAAATCTGGCATATAATGTAGCAATTTTCCTGCAGTTTTGAAATATGCAGCGTCGTGCAGTATTTGATGCTCGTAAATATCCAGGAATAGTAAGTACACTTTGAACCTCGACTGCTATTCCTTGATATACTTGATCATGTGGCTGCTCTTGTACATTCTGATTGTGCATAGCGCGATCAAATCTTTGCCAGCAAGGATGACATATTGATCTTGTACCATCAAAATTAATCTGAAATAAGTAAAATATAACAGATAATGTTTGTCGTCTACGAGACATTGATTTTCGCAGGATGACTAAAGATAGCTTGATCAACATTATTTTATTATTTAGAATAGGCGTTTTCATTTTATTATTTAGAATATCAACTTATATACTCTTATATTAATATCTTGATAGTTATATAATAAAAAATAGTCCATTGACCATTTAAGTTTTCGGAGCAGTGCGTACAGACTCGAACCGGCTACACTACGTTTAGCAGCCGTATCAATTAACCCGGTACCGCGATAACCGTCTATTTCTATATCGAGTATCAGACGACCGTCAGTACATAAGTTAGTCGAGTTTCTACTCTTATCGGCAATGCATCGCGATCGACATTACATTTACAACTACAACCACAACAAGCAGATTGAGACACATTACATGAACTATTATTAATACAAGTTTCGCTTTTCATATTTACGTAACACTTTGAATTATTTTTACAATCGTGTGACACAACAATATGATTATCAGAATATTTACAAACTCTAGTGGGTTCTAACGTCTTTAAATCAACAACAGAAATAGATTGTTTAGCATTCACTGAACATTTAGGGCAATTAGATCGGATAACACCGATGGCTCCGCAGCCGTAACACTTAACACTTGACTCGGAGGTCGCACTTTTATCGGTTATCTTTTTGCAAAAGTCGCGAGTATGTCCGCCTTTACGGCAATAAACACAGAAAAGTCTTTTACCTTCTTTCGACTTATTTACCACATTCGGCGGGGTTCATACGGCCATACTTGTTAACCCGGATTTTGCTACAGAGATAGTAAAAACATAATGTGTTCTTCATAACTTTGTACGGCGACGAGACGGTTTGAACTACAACGACGAATTGTTAACTTCTGATCTACCTCCATTACCTCTTTTTCTCTGGTTTGTCAGGATGACGCTCTTTTAGTTTCCTCGTGTTTAGACCTGATCCTGATGGTTGAGGTTCAATACCGGTTGAACTTTGTGATGCCTCAGGCGATCTAGGACTGATACTGGTTGTTTCCAATGGATACTTTGATGGCTTGGTTGTATTATTTCCTGTGGCAGATAAGTTGAATTTATCTGTATCTCGTGTCATGTTACCACCGGTGCCATCGGCAAGTCTTATTTTCGTTTCATTTATAAGGCGGAACATTTCGCCCTTTAGTTTGGCTTGAATATTAATACTGCATAATTTAAGGAAGATCCATCACTAGCCGCTTCCGACGAAATTTGGGTATTGGGCAGTTCAACTACATAAGATGGGGAAGAATATGATGTGTGGGGTTGTTCAGAACTGCCAGAAGCACAATATACATTAACGTGGCTTCGGCCACTTTTCTGACTCTTAACAGTGATTGGTGTATACATTTTGTTGCGACTCCAGTTGTTTGAGCTCTGCTTCAGTTATAGCTTTATGCAAATCCATTTGAATTCGAATTTGATCCAGTCTAGGAAGATTTTTCACAGTTTTACACATGCTTAAAAATAATGTGTCTAAATCATCCATTTCCTGTTTTTTATTTCTATTTTTAACCGACTTCAAAAAAAAGGAGGAGGAATTCTCCTGGTTGTAGTTGTTCTTTCTTACTTTCTTTTTTGTCAAAATCTTCAGGAAGTCCTTTTCGTGATAGTCTAACAGTACCAATAGCAAATATTCCTTTGTAAAATAAATATTCCAAAAGGGCGACAGAGGAAAAAAAAACCTTGAGGAATCTTGAGAATCTGCCGAGGTACTTACTGCATTTACACTGTGCAGATAATTGCGATTCGGGTCGGTAGTGTATTGGCTCCGAACCAGAACCGTGTCCAAAATCATGTGATGACGTCTGTGGACGACTGCTTCCAAAGCCCGATCTTGCAGCTGTAGAATATCCATATGTTGACAACTGTGCATTTACCGATGCTGTACCACTTAGATATCCTTGATCATATTGGTTTCTTGGTGTAGGTATATACTGAGTACACTGTGTTTGTTGAATCATTTTAATGATTGAAATGACTTGAAACTGAAAGTCTATCATGTTTTCTTTCAATAACAGAATGTACTGAGTCCACCTCCATCTGCGTGTGGCCTTTCTCTAAATATTTTTGGGTTATAGTCACGTTCTTCTCCATTGCTAATAGAAGGAGCGTGTTTGATAGTACACTATTTCTGTTTTGCTCTGTGCATCCATCGCTCCAAATGATAACATCTTTCGGGTCTCTTTCTAACAGTTTTGTAATATAATCAGCATAAAAAGATGCATACGTGGCTGCTTTAAGATCACACGCTGTTTCGTCAAACCAGTAACAATCGACGTGGTCTGTTCTTTAACTAACTGGAATTCCACCACCTTCTACTGCGTCTTGAAATAGGGTAAGTGCCCCTTTTCTGGTCAAATCTGTCCTCACCTCCCATCCTTTTTGTGTACTCTAAAATGCCCAAAGGACAAGCAATATCAGACTTCGTTCCATCTTTTTGCGTTCCTTTACAGGTTTTCTTTTGTCGAGGGTGATATGCTGTACTTATACTACATATACCAATTTGGTATTCTTCCATACGAAGAATATTATTTTATCTCCTATTATTCCATAACTGATTAATTATTGAGCTCCTCCGCGCGCGGCCCAACTCCAACTCGAAGAGGTGGCGGCGTTGCGCCAGGTCTCCGCTAGCGCCTCCGTCAGGCTGCACTCACGAGCCGCCTCCTGCGCCGTCAGTGGAGTGTATGCTACATGAGCTCTGTGAGCTATGTTATGTAGCACATAACAAGCATTTGTTATTCGCGCAGCCATCTTTCTGTCTACCAACAGGCACCTGTAGAAAAGAGAAAAGATAGGTACTGTTAGGTACATCTATTTTTGTTGTTTTATAAATTCGAAAATGAACAAAATGTTGCAACAGCTTTATTTACCTGAAGCGAGCTTTCAAAACACCTATGCAACGCTCAACTACACTCCTAGCAGAAAGATGTAAATTCTGATAATACACCTCTGGAGTTCCTGGGCTGGGGTTCGTAATGGGAATCATCATTGTTGCTCTCAAAGGGTATCCCGAGTCTCCTGTAAAATAATCGTACATTATGAAAAATAATAAGTTCCATTGTTATAAAATATTTAGACTTACAAAAATAAATAATTGAAAGTTCTTTATTAATAAGTGTTATACATACCCAAAAGATAAACATCTTCTCCCTCAACCCTGTGAAGCCTATCTAAATAGGCTGTTTGACTGTTCCCTATTTGTGGGCATAGGCATTTAAATAATGGTTGGCAAACAACACTATCATGTGTAGAACCGGGATAACTGGCATCCACACATCAATATATTTAAATTTGAGTCACACATTTGAAATATAACAGTAATAAATTTGTCAATTAATTAATCAAAATGTTACTACACCAAAATAGACCAAAACATTAACTTACAATCATAATATTCATAGAATGATACCCTTTTCTGTTTTTATATCTTGCCTCATGTACATTAGGAGTAACAATTGCCACATGGGTGCCATCTACACAAGCCAGAGCCCCAGGCAACCTATACTTTCTTTAGAATCTGAAAATAATATACTTATCAGCTGCACATTCAAAACCCAAAAATTTGGTTATTTTTTAGGTACTAACCATAATAATCATTAAAAAATATGAAACTGTGGTCAAAATTAGAATTGTATAATGTAATTATAGTTACTTAGGGGGAGTGGGGGCACTTTGATACACAAAAATTCAATCTCTTTTCTGAGGACCACAAAGCATTATGTTTAAATATTTGTTTTGATGTGTGCATTGGCTTATATGTCAGCTTATATTTTGGCTACGCAAAAACCGCAAAAACTGGCGACGTATAGAGATAAACTGATTTTAAGAAAAAAACATTTTTGTATCATTCTGCCCCACCAGTGGGGCACTTTGATACATGGGGTGGGGCAGTTTGATACGTATTTTAGATCTATATGAAATGCAAATTTAAACTGACTAAAAACCCAATATAAACTGTATTATTACTTAAAATTAAGAAATAAAACAATTTTATTGATTGAGATCGCAAAACTCTTTTTATTAAGAGTGCACATTAGCCATAATCAGTCTCTTAAGTTACTTAAGGAATATAATCACAAAAAAAAACAATATTTTCATCATAGAACAAGACTAATTCTCTGTTATTTTCTTAATTATATAATCAGTTATATACTTACTAAGTAATCAGACTTTAACATTGAATATTGTTAATGAAAATATAATATTAGAACCTCCTATCAAAATGAACAATGTTTTTCTTTAAAAATTGAACAAATATCAAAAATTTTACATAAATAATCATAAAAACTCTCATATAAATTACAAAACAATCTACTGGATATTATATCGAGTTTAACCTACCGAAAATGAATAAAGCGACGATGTTCGAGATGTGCCTTTGGAGAAAGTTGGTTTTGGTAATTGCAAAACTACATCTCTTCCCACTTGAACGTCCACGCCGCGAACTGTCAATGCACCGAAACGTCACGATGCGAGTGTCAAATTTCGCGCTATAAATTGCGCAGTAACTCTTCCGATAAAAACGTTTGTCAAAAGAAAATTAGACAAGCTATATTAAAATTAAAAATACCGTAGCATAGCCTAATGTATATGTCACCGTAAAATTGTAAATACCGTTAGATTATAAACTATCTCGCGAGTTTGTAAACTGTCGAAAGATTGTGAACCTCAACGTACTGCTTACAATTTAACGTATTATTATTCGGTAGATTGTAATCTATCGAAATGAAACCGTCAAATTACAATCTTAAAATTGTCAAATTGTCAACTGTCCAAAGGCTGTCCCTGATTGGTCGGCTTTATAGTAGACCGTTCTGTGTCCATAGAGTTAGGAATGACACACAGGTATCAGTCAAATAAAATGATGACATCACATGGTAGGAAAAATATGTATCAAAATAAAAAAATCAGAACACAAATTAAAATTGAAAAAATAATGAAATTTTCTCTTAGAAAAAAACGATAACAAAAAGGAAACCAAAATTTAAAAAAACAAATCACAAACATTTTCGAAAACCCCAATTCAGATTTTTTATTTTGGTAAAAAAATTTCTTACCATGTGATGTCAGAATTATTGATGACCTACTAAGTAATGAATAAGTACTTGATCTCACAATATTTGACTGATACCTGTGTTTCATTCCTAACTCTATGGACACAGAACGATCTAGTATAAAGCCGACCAATCAGGGACAGCCTTCGGACAGTTTTGTAATTTGGCGGTTTCACTTCGATAGATTACAATCTACCGAATAATAATACGTTAAATTGTAAGCAGTACGTTGAGGTTCACAATCTTTCGACAGTTTACAAACTTGCGAGATAGTTTATAATCTAACGGTTTTTACAATTTTACGGTGACATATACACAATATGATTATTTAAAAGTATATGCTCTAAACCCAGATCAAATTACTTAAAATAAATAGAGAATCTTAAACAGTACACATTTTTCTCTCATATTCCGAAATTATTGTTTATTTATAATAATTCCAGGCAATTTGTAACAGTTAGAAATACGGTGAAAGAAACTAGATTATATTTCCATGAAAACGATACCAAAATATTAGTATTTGATGCATCATAACTATTTTTAATAAATGAAAGAAAAGAGGTTTGGTTATCGCGATTTTCGGAGCAAGCGCGAGACCTTGAATGAGCAAAATGGCCGCCCGGGGCTGTGCAGACGAGATGCTTTTTTTTGATTACCTACCTAGTTTGTCACTTATTTTGTTTTGCAGTTTTACTTTTCTATATTAGTGAATTAAACTAACACTTTAATTAATGTTCTTTAAAAACATGTTTAAAAAATATTTTTTATTTTTTAACCGACTTCAAAAAAAGGAGGAGGTTCTATGTTCGACTGTATGTATCTTTTTTTTTTTCTATGTATGTTCACCGATTTCTCCGCCAATTGTGGACCGATTTTCAAAATTCTTTTTTTATTACAAAGAGTATACTCCCGAGGTAGTCCCATTTTAACCATGTCTAGACCTGATGATGGAATACCAGGGAAATCGAGGGAAACCCTCAATTATCATAGGTACGTGAACTGTTTTTGAGATATTTTCTTAAGTTATTGGGATATATGCGCTGGGAGTTATCATGTCATGCTGCTGAACTGATGATGGAACCCACAGCACTCCTTAATGGTTGGGAGTATGAAGATAGTAATAAGGTTAGTTGATAGGAACTACTTGGTTATTGGATGAATAGATATGGTCTAAGAATGAATAGTTCTCGACCCTGGATTTCATATAAGATACCCCAAGGAATAATAATTAAAAGCAATAAAGCAATAATAATTAATAGTATATTTTTTAATCTTTAGTTTGTGGTACAAAACTTTGTTAAATAATATAAAACAAATCAAGGCTTGTGGATAAAGCAGCCGATTATGCACAGGTAGACCCCACACTCGATGCATTGCCAGACTGTTCGGGTCAGGACCTTTTGTTTATTGGAACACCACCAGCAGCGGCCTGTATTGGCAGTTGTTCGCATGGGGAAGTGGTTTAGTTTTTCCTCTTTTCAAAACGTTTACTTCTTTCCAAGGTTCCATATCGGTGAAATTTTCTTTAATATGTACTATACCTGGATTATCTTCCCTCACTAACAACCGTGAAGCAGTCGAAATATGAAGTTTTTTCGTTACAATTATGTTGTCTGCAGCAGTTTGGAGGTCAATAAAACAGTCACTTGTCATATCAATGACTTTGAAAGGCTGTGATGTATTCTTTGCACCGGAAATTACTTTTTCTAGGTCTTGAGGGACATAACTTTTCATGACTTTTTTTCTTTTTTCTATTATTCCGAAGTCTCTGTCACATTGTAAGAAGCTGTGGCCTGTTATGATGAATTTTTGTTCAATTGATTTGAAGTGACCGTTTGCTACTAAAAACATCAATAAGAAGAGCATCATTCTGTTTTTATTTTGGCCAGCACAGTTATCACACCATAGTATCAAATGCTCCTTCTTTGTAATTTTTTTATTCACAAAATTCAAGAGACATGATGCTATTTCATTGCCCCCTCTGCTACAGATTCCTTCATGCCAAAGACTCATGTAAGAGTTTCCAATATCAGCCACATTGATGCACAAGTTATAACAGCTAAGCTGACGTTTGTAAAACATCTCAGAGTGAGTCAAAGTAGGCACAAACAGCACCTGTTGAAGATCTATGGCTAGAGTCATAGTTCTACTACCTGGTAGTTGAGATTGCTCTCTATCTATGCCCATTTGCTTACGAGATTCTTCTGCTTTTCGGTGGTGTATTTCCAAAGTAATCTTAGCAGACCGACTTTCTGAATTTTGAGCACGCACTATTGCTGACAAGCGGTCACATACTTTACAAGTATCGGTTCTGGGCCTCTTGAACTTTAAATTGGGAAAATATTTCAAGAATATTTTTCTGTAAAACTTATAAGTTACTTTGTTATCAGGATGCATTTCATTGAAAGACTTAAAGCATCTATGGATGTTTAAATCAGAGCTAAGATATTCCTTTGAACTTTTTGCTCGTGTGGAATGACTTTCGTCCCGGGGGAACATATTAATGTGATCTTTAACTCGAAGCACATCACCATCAGAATATTTTGCCTTTTTATGTGAAGTTCTATTGTCAGTAAAAGATGTTTCGCCTAGTTTCTTTTAGCGGATCAATGTCTCTATTTCTTTTTTTGAAATAGCAAAAACGTCAGTAAATATTTTCTTGCAAACTGGTACCAATGTGCCATCACATCTAGGCATAACATAAGTAATAGTTGTTTGTTGTCTACTATCCGATGATTCAGCATAACTACCGTGTCGGCGTCTCTTAATACCCTGCAAATGCAGCAATCCCATCAAATATGTCCTTTGTGTTTTAAAATCTTCACAGTAGAACTTCTCAAATAAATTCAATTTGACATCATGATCTAATGTATCACACTGGTTCTTACATTTGCATATTTTCTGCAACAAAGAGATATTTGCTTAGAGTTGTTCAAAACATAAGTTACACAAAATAAAAAAATCAATAACATATCAAACTCTTCCTACTCACCAACATAGAAGGTGGTCTTTTTACCGGTATAATTTTTCCTGTCCTGTTAACATAACTCTTTCCTTGTATCTGAGATTTTCTTATTACGGTTTTGTTTTTTGTTTTATTTCCTGTATCACCCATAATCTTAGCTTATTAAATAATCAATCACGGTCAAATAAAACGAACAGAAGCCATAGGCGTATATAGGGGGGGGCCGGGTGGGCCGGGCCCACCCCAGAATGGTCTTTTGCCCACCCCAGGCTGTAGGGTTCACCTTCCGCCTAACCGCATTGCATCGCATCGGCCATGGCATCTTAGGGGCCAGGCCCCCCCTGAAAACTATCTCTAGATACGCCAATGACAGAAGCACAACAAACTAACTTAGCAACGACAACGACAAAAGTGGACAAAACCTGCTAATTTTGACACTGACGTTTACTGTAATCGGATACTTCTAACACAACTCATTTGTAAAGAAAAAATATTTGGCACTTACACCCAACGCCATCTATGGAATGACTTTAAAATTATAATAAATTGTTGTTGGTACTTAGCACGTTTGAAATGAAATGGCTGTCTAACGTAGCAGTAGCACCTTTAGAACGCAAAAAGTAGATTCCGATTTTTTAGGCACTTAGCCCATTTGTAAGTTCCACGCCTCAAATGTTCAGGGATATATAAATCATTTTTTATTTTTATAATGTTTGTGTTTATTATAATATTCTTGCGCAGCTATTTTACAAATCATTGTAGGAGATTGGAGATTGTGGAGATGATCACATCTCCATCATATATTATGTTAATTTTCCACACAAAATTCGATTAATAGAGATCTATTACATACACTACAATTAATGTTATTATTTATAACTGGTGCAGATGCACCAGTTATAAATAATAACATTAATTGTAGTGTTTATAAAAAAATTCTTTAATTTTTCTTGATGGTTGGAGCAGTTAAAAGGAAAGTCGACCATTACATCTGCTATTATTGTTATTTTGCTTTTGATATTTTTTTCTGGTACATTTTGTTTTAAAAATGCTGTTACTATTTTCTGAAGGTCATGGAAACAATTTTCAAGTTCCTCGCTAGGGTAACATAACCATTTTTTATTGCAGTACTCTTTAGCTTTTATAAATAAATTTCTATGTTTGTATCCCTTATCAATGAGGTTTTACAGTTCTTTACAATATGTTTTAGACATTTCGTCAGGACCCAGCCACACACGTAACTCCTCTGGCCGGCGGCGTCACTCTCCCTATTAATATTTAAAATGTCTTCACTGATTGCAATTGTTTCGTTTTCTTTAGGAACAACAGAATTATCAGGATTACATATAGGTATCTTGCTTTTGCTGGACTCGCACTCAACTCGACTCGTGTTACCAGATAAAATATTTGAATTTGAAACAGAGTCAATTAATCATACAATTTTTTTTACGGTTTATTAACAATGATAATGATAATATCGAATTTATATAAAAAAAAACTTATTGTCAAAATACTAACTTAGCCGTTAATTGATGCCCATTTGTAATTTTGATTTGAGTTTAATTTTACCTAGCTTGCGGTTTTTTTTTTTTTTTTTATTACATACCATTGAAAGGTAGTCACTTTGCTTGTAATACCACAAACATATTTTTAATGCATTTAATATTTACTTCAATTTTGTGTTGAATATTAACCCCTAACATAGAATATAGAACCTATGTGTACTAATAAATGACTCCTTATTACCCGAGACAACGACAACAATCCCGTTACTTACTAATATCGTCAAACATTCTAATGATTTTTTACTAAGTGGAATGTTTCGAATGAAATCATTTGTAGTCGCGCATCTCTATGCGCTTCTATCTGGGTTCTTGTCCATGGTCTCATCAGTGATTATAATCTATGGTCTTGTCATGTATTGAGGTTATCAGCCACCGTACATATTAATTATAAAATCATAGTGTTCATTTGTAAATATTATATCTTAGCTTGACCTCACGCTATCGTTTATTGAACTTTACGCTTCTATGTGAATATTCGGCTGTGCATTATGGGGTTGTTCGTTGACGATTTGGTTTCGGACGCTCATAATGTCTAGATGCCTGAATTTTAGTGTGGCCACTAACTACCTGAATGCGGAGGCATAATTTGTAACGGCTACTACACCGCAGTTATAAAATACATGGACTTCTTCTTTTCTAATCGATTTTAGGTAAATTCTTTTTATTTTAATTACCTAATAGTACTTGGCCCCAGAGCGTGGCCACGTTTGTACATATTTTAATCCATTGAACGAATGTTTATCTAAGATGTAAAGTACCACATTGTTAGTGAGGTAGTTATTATTATATTTTAAGGTAGTTATTTTCATATTTTACCAACTTCACTCTTTATTCTAAACAGTTAAATTCTACAATTCGAAAATCTCGTGTAACTTTGCTGAGTACCATATTTCATATTTTTCAGCTTCCTTCAATTGAATGTTCGGAAGAAGGTACACGTAGCAGAGTACTGGGCTACCCAATGATGTGTTTTGTTTGTGGATGTGCTGTAATGAGGAGGCATTACTCAGTTCAACACCACACTCTTGAAGAAAACAGTCCATTAATAGACATGTTCTTCTCATGGAATGCCCCCAAATCAGGTTAGTGTGAATTGTTGAACTTAAATTTTATCCTGGCTGCTGTCAAATGTTATTTAGTGTTCCCATGACGAAGCAAATTCTTTGCGTTCATGTCTACGAATAGAAATATCTCAATAGCAGTCCGAAGATTTTAAGTTGGTGGTGTGACACCTCCATGCCTCAGAAAGCAGGTTAAGCTATTGGTCCGGTACTAGCTACTACTACTACTACTACAATGTATGGTTGGTTGGCACATTGGAACACCTCTGCCTAACCCTTCGGGGAATACAGGCATGATGGTAAGATAATTCATTGGTTAATGTTTGATTTCTTTTTTACAGTAATGGTGAAAGACAACGGAAGCAGAGGAGAGGTTTGCAGCGAACAAAGATTACAGTAAACAAAATGGTTGTCTAAAATCAAGAATTCATTACATTTTGAAGCTGCTGTTGAAGAGATTGGCTCAATCATTCTATGTGCGGCAGAATTAAAGATTTTAGCATTTAGTAAAGGCAAAAGTGGCAGCAGAATGATGATCTTATCAGCATTTTGACAAAGGAATGCTGTTAGAAGTCAGTCAACGTCCTGGTTGCAGTGGTTTCCACATAGTTAGTTTTTAGTCTTCTCTGGCATTTAAAAAAAAAACCTTGATTAGTATCGCTTGGTCTCAGCGTCGTCTAAAAAAAATGGATCATTTGTGTGAGGGTTATCAAAAAAATACAGAATTAGCATTCCTCTTCTTTATTGTGTGGGCAGTAAGATCTTACGACCCCATACACCCTAGTGTCAGAGTTTCTAAACCGCGTCAAGGGCCTCTGACATGGTTTCTAGTTTCTGTAGGTTTAGTCAAATCTGAAAATTGTTTGTTGAACAAAATGTTTATGTAGTGTCTAATCTTGTTAGTATTGCCAAAAGAAGTGCTA
Organism: Caradrina clavipalpis; assembly: GCA_932526535.1. Lineage (NCBI taxonomy): Eukaryota > Metazoa > Arthropoda > Insecta > Lepidoptera > Noctuidae > Caradrina > Caradrina clavipalpis. The sequence goes on from OW052115.1 coordinate 3,821,144, forward strand.
AATTGCACAAAATTTAGTCAGTCCATTCATGCTTCATAGGATTTGGTTTATTTTATCAAAGGTTTAGTCAAATCCGAAATTATTTATGCTATTTTATTTATATATATAATTTATACTATAATATTATTATTATGTACAAAGTAGTACAAAGAGCATTTCACAAAGGTAAAAGTTGCAGCCCAGAATTATGATGTTATCAGCATTTTGACAAACTAATGCTATCATGAGTTATTCAACGTCAGTGGCTTCCACCAAAATTCTTTGTTGGTACAGCTTGGTCTTGGTATAGTCTTAAAAAAAAAGGTCTCTCTTGTTGTTTGAGCTCTACCAAAAATAATAATTTTGGATATCACTTTTGGCTCAGTCATGGTTGTTCTCAAATGTTCCAGATCATTCTATGGAAGGCGTAGGCAAGGAAATTGCTGTTGATAATCTAACAAAATATTAATGCAGTATCTTGTAAATGTTGTAGGTAATAAAGAAAGTGAAATTGTACAAAATCTGTAGTCTGTTATTCTATGGAACGCTGAAATTGTTGATTGAAAGTCGAACAAAGATAAAGATAGTTTATTTGCAAATATGGGTAATACAATACATGTGGTTTTGAGTTAAGTACATTGCGAGCTCAGCCATATTTTACCAGGAGGCATGCAAATCTGGATAAGCAAATTTAAATTAAATAAAAGAAAATTAGTACTAAGTCTAACTGCGATTGGTACAAAAAAAACTACTTATTAAATACCCCGTTGGTCTCGTGGTCACAAGTGCGACTGCTGTGCAAGGGGTCCCGGATTCGATTCCCAGGTCGAGCAAAAAGTGTTATTGGGTTTTTCTATGAAACTCTCAGTAGCAGCTCGGAGTTTGGATTTGTGCCCGGTTAATGGCAATAGGCTCGCCCCCTATTACATGGGACCTAAATATACCGGCGAACTGTGGGTGTACATTGGTACACCTCCGCCTAACCCTTCGGGGAATACAGGCGTGATGGTATATATATATTTTTTTAATTAAATTAAATTAAATACAAACATAAAAATTTACACCAAAGTCACATTAACAGATGGATACACACAAAATATTCTCATATTGTTAGTATTGCCAAAAAAATGCAAAATTGCATAAAAATTGTTGTCAGTCCATAAGTGCTTCAAAATTTCTAGTTTATTATGTGGAAGGCTTAGTCAAATTTGAAAATTGTTTGAATCAAATTCTTTAAGCAAGGTCTTCGTAGGATCTTAGAAGAAGTTGCTCAAAAAAAAAATGCTAATTTGCATAAAAATTGTAGTCAGTCCATTCATACTTTCCAAGGTTTTAGTTAATCATATCCAAGGTTTATTTAAATCTGGATAGAAGAAAACCCTTGATAAGGAATTTCCTTTGTTCCACTTAACATTAACAACTTCACTGTTTTCTAGCTCTTGTATGATTGTCTCCATAGCACTCTCAATATTTATTACTAGTGGAGGGAGAAATGATTCAGGGATTTCTATTATTATAATATAAACTTCTAAAGTGGCTTCATTGTCCCCCTCAGGTGGAGCCATATTGAAAATATATCTATTGATCTATATTGGGTAGGCAGTATGCAATGAAGATGAATTTGCTATTTCCTCAAAAGAGTAAAACTTGATTTACAACTGCACTTGGTAATTCTCCCAACACAATATCACAATGAGAACACAATAAGATGATATTTGGCAATTTTCAGAACAAAATGTTACAGGAGCACATTCAATGCACCAACAATAAGAAAACTAGTGGAAAAATCAATACTGCCTGAATGACTGAACAGATAATGTCATTTTCCTTTTTTTTAAATTGATTGCTACTATGAAATTTTTTATTCCCATCCATAGTTGCACAGACTAGGTATACTAGCCTGCACTCTAGGGAAGGACACCCTGTACTATGGAGTAAACATTGGTTATGTTTACGAGATGTAAGTTTTTTTCAAAACGTAAGGGATATAACTGTTGTTTAGCAAGATACTTGCCTACCTCACGTAGAGTTAGTTAGAGCATGAATGGTGTTTTGAACCGTATAATGATGGTTGTTCTGTGTATCACAAGTTAACGTGTGTCTTCTGATTCTTTTCATTGAAAGAACTGTTTATTTTATATCTATACTCCTCTTCGTTAGCAGTACTTCAAATATTCTGACAACTAATTACTTATTAGTTTATGTTAATTACTAGTGGAGCGGGAAATAATACAGGGATTTCTATTATTATAATATAAACTTCTAAAGTGGCTTCATTGTCCCCCTCAGGTGGAGCCATATTGAAAATATATCTATTGATCTGTATTGGGTAGGCAGTATGCAATGAAAATGAATTTGCTATTTCCTCAAAAGAGTTACAGTAAAACTTGATTTACAACTGCACTTGGCAATTCCCCCAACACTATATCACAATGAGAACACAATAAGATGATATTTGGCAATTTTCAGAACAAAATGTTACAGGAGCACATCAATGCACCACCAATAAGAAAACTAGTGGAAAAATCAATACTGCCTGAACACTGAACACTGAACAGGTAATGTCATTTCCCTGTCAGGTTTGTATCCTTTTTTTAACCGTGGAAGAAGTTCAATTTGTTTCCCCTGTGGGATATCCTGAGGAGATAAAAGTAAACCATCGCGGACTTTTTATAAAAAGCAATTCTGCAGTACATTAATTTGATCTTTCTTGTAAGGTTTAGCCAGTGTTTCCATTGTAAGCACATAAAACAATGCTTTTACGACATCACATTACAATTCTTTGTATTTCTGGGCTTTTCTCAGCTCTATTATGGAAGTATTATACATATAAACCTTCTTCTTGAAACAGTCCATTGGGAAACTGCATTAAAATCCGTTGTGGAATTTAAAAGATCAAGATTTAGCAAGAGCGACTTTGTTTTATTTTCATGAATTTCAGCAATCGGAAATTCTTTATTTATTGCGGCTATTGCTGACATTTCAAAATCCAATGTGAATGTTGACGGTTTACAAAAAATTAAAGATTGGTTTCATCTGAATTATTCCCAATATATCTGTGGATAGTATAAATCTGTTTAAAGTGACAGGGGCAGCAATCAATTGTACCGTCACGAAAGAAGTGGTGCATATTTTTAATTTTATACAAAGCTATGTCTCATACAAATACGAGAATCCTGTTGCTATCCTCATTATAATCAAATAATAAATGTTTTTGAAAAACTTGGTATTTTAACTCGAGCTGGACCTTTGAGTCGTATTATGAACATTTAACGCAAATCTAGCGTGCATCAATGTTATTCCACCGAGTCTATTTTTATCTATTAATTATTTCGCACGAGCCCTTGTGATGGAGCTTCGCTTATCATTGTGAGATGTCACACTAAACTTTTTTTATCAGTTGCATATTGCAATATTCGATAACTTGAGTCATTTGTGAAAGAGATAGACATAATATCTATCCATACGTTATCCTTATTGTTTTCAATTGGGTCGATGAAAAGATGGACTTTTTATTGTTACTAGTAATTGGTTTGGCTCAGTTAGTTGACGCTATGGTTGAAGTTGAAAGATAACATTTCCATATGGTAATTTATTATGAATGCATATTAACTACATTCACTGACATTTCATAAAATATGAAGTCTTTTCGATTTTTCGTATATTTGTACATAATAAATATCCTTTAATCGGGTAAAGGGTGTGTAAGGATAACGTTAGGTGGAGATCTATTCTCTCTGCTATTTGATGGGTAACTGTTGTTTAGCAAGGAAAATACTTAATTATTATGGTGAATTACTTTTCTCTAAATACTTGCCTACCTCACGTAGAGTTAGTTAGAGCATGAATGGTGTTTTGAACCGTATAATGATGGTTGTTCTGTGTATCACAAGTTAACGTGTGTCTTCTGATTCTTTCCACTGAAAGAACTCTTTAAGCGGTATCGATACTGTTCTTCGTTAGAAGCACTTCGAACGATCTGTCAGGATCACTTACGCGTGTCTGGTGTTTAGGAGAGCATTTAGCCCGGCATGAGAGATCTAGCCCGATTAACAGTCCTACTTATTGGAAATGCAAAAACCCTGTGCTTCCTGCTTCGGTTATAATTACATATTGGGAACAAACGACACAGCTCACAATTTAACTCGCTCTCTTTCGAGTTGCACGCGTTGTGCCTCTATTCTAAGACGCTCTTTTTTTTTTATATACACGAGCATCCGTCTCCCTTTCCAAACGCAATCTCTTCTATTGCCTCAAACTTACTGAAGGCTCGGTCGAATGGTGTTTGGAGGGCCGGCGGACACCGGCGACCTGTAAACACAGATAAAAGCTATATATTCTAACATGGAAAGGAAAACTGTTGTGGTTGATGGTTAAATACTTAAAGTTATAAGTTAATGTTGCTAAATTGGTTTCAATTACTTTCTTTTAACATACATACATAGACTCACGCCTTTTTCCCATGGGGCAGAAAACACAGGACTCTGCTTTTCTTTCAAATTATTCAAACTTTAACAATACTTATTTTGTAATAATTTCCTCTTATAGTTCTACTATTTGAAGGAATGGCATAGGACCGACAGGATGAGTTGGTGATACAGTAAAATCTGCTGGCACTGATATGGTTGAGTGAGCAAGAATTTTTAGGTCAGCTATTTTAAAAGTTTAATTTTTCGTGGCTACTAACCCTTTAACTTGAGCCCATATTAATTCAATTGGGTTGAGCTCGCAGTGGTATGGTGGCAATCGCATACTGTTATACCATTTTCCTTTGCCAATTCATCTACAACATAAGTTAGGTATTTATGTTTTTCATATTTTGCTTTGAGTAATAATTGTGCTTTTAATTCTGCTTCTTCAAACGCAATATTTTTTTCTTTTAACCACTTCTGAATTTTAGCCTTTCTTGATGCGGTGGTTGGCACTTTTTCTTTTTTTCTGCTGTGATTGGGTGCATATTTCATCACTAAAATTGAGTCTTTTTCCAGTTTTTGTAAAATTGTGGTGAACCATGTCTCAAGATTATGTGCATCCATTTCTGTGTGGTAATCACCATCACCCTTACTGGCTTGAAATATGAGTTCTCCTCCTTCAACAAAACCACTTGATGAACCTGAAACATTGTTATAAATAAAATTCAATAACAGACTAATAAATAAAAATGAGAAATTCACATAAACATTCACTTAAAATGTTAATTTATTAAACTTTGCCTCGCAAGTACATGTTGTAATAACTATAGGGACATCTCTGCCTAACCCTTTGAGAAAACAAACCTAATATTATATTTTTTTAAGCATAAAAATCTAAATTATCATCTTAGCATTTCTAATAAAGGCTGTACGTTATAATTACATTACCAATGTGACCTAAAAGGCGTTTTCCTTTCTTGCTGGGATTCTTCAGCCCCGTAGACAAACCCTGCCTGTGAGCTTCCTTGCAGGATGTAACTGTGTTCTCTTGCCATGTTGAAAATTTAGTGTGTCCTGCAAAAATCAATATTAATACATATTTGTCATTTACAAAGGTAACAAACGGTGCACAATATTTATTTTATAAACATATGTATGTTATTATACCTTTATTGACCCATGTTTCACCCAAATAATATATTTTCTTACCGTCTCTTCTATATTTTGCTACTTCATTAAAATATTTTATTCGCCATACTGCAATTTCTGGTTACTCGATGAGCATACTCATACGACTGCGTTTGGAGTATTTAATTTCTAATTTCTTCATTAATTTGATCATCACATCATTTTTTATGTTGTGCAGACTGTCATCATTATTTACGCTTTCCAAAACTTTACCAATGGTTGGCATTTCTTTTTTAAAAGTGTACTTTTCTCCTCACTGCGGCTAATATTATCAAAACTATCAAATAGTGAGCTCATCTCTCTTGTCTTTCCATTTACTGTCACAAACAAATTTTCCATTTTACCTATAAATATTTCCACCATTCGAACCTTTTCGACTACAACTCTTTTTGGATTACTTTTTTCTTTTGGTGGCCATGGTTCCTGTACAATAAGTTTTTTTTGTAAGTAGCTATTATGATAGCTGGACACTTTTTTAAAAATTGATCGTATAGACAGAATGGCCGCTGCTTAACTAATCCTTTAAAAGTGTCATAACCACTTTATCGACATGGCCTGTACCGCCAACTTCAGTGTCTGAGGCACCTTTGTACATATGTATTCTATGAACCAATCCTTTAGGATCGGTCAACACATACAACTTGATCCCATTTTTACGTTTATTATTTTTTATGTATTGGCGAATCGTAAGACGCCCTCTAAACCCAACCATAGATTCATCTATGCTTAGCTCTCTTTCCGGATAAATTAATAAATTCATTATATCATTGAAATAATGTAGTAGTCCATCAATTTTCGAATATTTGATTGGCGATTAATATACTGAGTTGAAATACAGACATCTTAAAATTAATATCTGTCCCTTGACATATATTTATTTAAATTAAATTTAAAATAACTATCTTTTTCCAATAGTCTGCCAGTCTACCCAGCCTAGCGGTGCCCATGAAAAAAGTATCCCTAAAAAAGTCAACAATTATAATGGATTTGTATTTTTCCAATTAGTTAGGCGGCTATTAGCTTTAAGTGGCCTGGGCATCAAAATTTGGACATGCGTGTTTGTCATTGCCGCTAGCCTAGTCGTAAAAGTATCTCTTTTTAGAAGTCCTATTAAATCTTCTGACTGCTGGACAGTAAAATAAGATGATGTATTTGTGTTCTCAAGTAATAAATGCCACTCATTAGCAAATAAAATGTATCTCGCATATTTGGCTGCTGATGAGAACATAATAATTGCATTCTTTAAGCAACATTACCTTGACAAAAGTAAGAATTAACTGCCCTGATTGATTATTACAATCCCTAAAAATACAATAGCTAGAAGTATTCGGAGCACGTTTGTAGCTAGGTTGTTTTTAAAAGAAACGGATTGGATCGGATCTACTACGATTACTATCGTAAAAGGGTGTAGTAAAAAAGGCGTAGTTGTTTTAGTCTGAAGCATGTGTGTTTATGTACCGAGGTAAGTAAGCTGATGTTCTTGTAATGCCATATCTATATAAATGTTGCGCGTGTCGTAGTTCTGGAGTTTGTTGAGTGGCGTGGTGAATCACTATTGTTCTGTAGAATCCTATAAAAAGGCAAATCGACGATGCGTGATGAGTGATGTTTATAAAGATCTCCCATATTTTTCTGATTGGTACAAATGTATCAGTAGCTCTTACGAGTAGTTCAAGCCGTCAATATTTGTCGTCCAAACACCTTATTAAAAATCGAATCTATCTCTACTCATGGCAGCAACATATCTATTTCCTGAATACGAACAATCAAATAACTCAACCGTGGTCAAATGATTGTCTTTCATAGCAGCTGTTAGTGTCAGTATGCCGAAAAGAGCCTGAATTTCTTCATAATTATCAAATGTGGTATATTTGCATCAGTTCTTAAGAATATTACTCGCCTTCTGTTAATATTTTGTATAGCAACATATTCAGCTGAATATTACGGGCCTAATTCTATTTATAATATCTGGAGCATCAGATCTTTCTATGATTAGTGGATGGAATCTGTCGGTGAGAAATAGGTATTTCTTATCTTATTCTACTTGTTTTACATGCGTATGAAAAAAACATCATTACAATTACTCAGACAAGACACATTCAATGTTTTCATCCACTTTTAAGCCTATTCATCTTTAAAATGTTTTCAAGGAATGAGTCTGGTGCCGTTATATTTGCTTGATGCCTGGCTCAGCCCAAATACCATACCAACGTCATGACATGGTAACGACACCCAACTGTCCGATTTCAAACTAGGCAACTACACCAATAGCTTAAAATGCCATCCAAGGGATTATGGCTTCCTGTCAAACAAAATATATGCAAAATATTGTCCGGCTTATGTGACGTGACTTTATTCTCCCCCTCAAAAGATAAGGACTATTTCCACGCACTTGTGCAATCATGTTTGCGCGTTTTGCAATTCTGGAGACACAATTCATAAATGCCATTATTTCTAACATGCTTTCCATACTAGGAATGGGCTTGTTTTACTTGATAAGGCCCAAGAGACACTAACATTAATTGCTCTTGTGTGAATTTCGGGAACCTTTTTAAATCTGGTATATTTGCACCAATTCTTGGGAATATTACTCGCCTTCTGTTAAGATTTTGTTTAGCAATAAATTCAGCCAAATAATTACGATATTGCCTAACTCTATTTATAATATCTGGAGCATCAGACCTGTCTATGTTTAGTGGATGGAAAATGGCGGTGAGGGTTGCACTAATTTTGAAATCAGTCATTAGATGCTACATTAAGGAAGTCTTGTCTGAACAATTTGTAATCACTCTTAAAGCGACTAATTACCACCCATCTACACGATGTGACACATCGGCTTTTGTTAGCCTGCATAGTTGTTAGTTGTTGTTGAGCTAGGTCAACAGTTTCAGGCGTATATATGTAATGAAATGACATTTCATTGAATAGAATGTGCCGCGCTTCGCGCGTGCGTGTATCAGGTTGTCTGTGGAAAGCAGAGGACGCATCAGGCTGACAGGTTATTCAATGACGGATGATGTTCAGATAATTTTGTAAATTGTTATAAAAAACTAAAGAAAGATTATTGAAATGATATAATTGAGGAGGCGATATTTGTAAACTTTAAATGTCGTTTCTTTATATTTTCAGGTAAGTTAAACGTATAATTGTAATATTTTGTTGTAATATTGTAGAGTAAAAGTATATTAAAAAAGGCTTTATATTTTCAGAGAAACAATTTGAGTTTATTTTATTAGCAGAAATCCTCAATAACATATCTTATAAAACGACATTTTCGTTAACTAAATGAAGATGGACCGGCTGCAATTTGAGTTTACGATGATAGCTTCAAATGATGGCAAATCTAATGTATTAGCCATAACCGCAATATCTACAGAAGAAGGAAAATGTTATGTTTTACCTGATGAGCTGAAGCCGGTGATTCATCATACATATATTGTTAAAATGAACACTTTCTCAAAAATAAAAAATAGCTTGAAGAAAAGGCACCAAAGTAGAAAAATATGGATAAAATTGGATGAAGACCTAAGGAAAACATATATAGATGAGGAAGGTAATATACAATTTTTGGATCAATATTTAGAAGAAATGAGCACAAAAGAACCAAAGGACAAAGATGACAGTTTGCAAAATATCTTGAAACAATTAATAGAAACTACAACAAAGAAAGAAAATCAACATAACCTGAAACATATTTCAGAGAAATTTATTATTGAAAAATTCACAAGCAAAAACCCCAATGCAATGCAATGGATAGAGACTTTTGAAAAAGAATGTGAGCGCTTTAATATAACTAAAGATGAAACAAAAATAGATATATTGAGGTTATTTTTAGAAAAATCTTGTTTGGATTGGTATAGCTCTATGGTTATAAAACTAACAGTAAATTCGGAATGGAAGAAATGGAAAGACACATTTTTGGAAACTTTTAAAAACCAAGGATGGGACACAGTCACAACTGCCTTCGCATTCAGGTATAAAGAAGGACTGTTAATTGATTATGCTATAAAAAAAGAACGGCTTATACTAGATATAAACAAATCAATAGACCCAAAAACAATGATAGATCTGATTGCAACAGGTCTACCTGGGTTTATCTTAAATAAGCTAAATAGGGACGAGCTCAACAATACCACTGATTTGTTCAACGAGATAAGAAAATATGAAGGTATGATGAACAAGAAAAACTCAACTATAATAAAAAGTAGTACATTTTTTTATAGAAATAAAACTAATGAGAAGAAGCCATGTAAGACTTGTGAATCTTTGGATAAAGGAACTAGATATCATCCGGAGGAGTCATGTTGGTTCAAGAAAAATAAAAATGAATCTGAAAAGATCTTTAAAGCCAAAAATGTTAATAATAACTCCATTATTGAAGTAGATATGAATACTGATAAAAAAAACGAGTAAGTACACCATTAATCAAAATCAAGCTTTTGTTAGAAAATAAACTAGAAGTGAGCGGCATTTATGATTCAGGCTCACAGATCTCGTTAATAAATTCAAGACTAATTAAAGTAAAAGAAATAAAAGACAATGTGAATATAGCATATATGAAAACGGTTAATGGTGTAAAGAAGACGGATGGCTTGATAACAATAAAAATAAAAATCTTTGATTTAGAAGAAGAGGTGGATGTATATATAATAGAAAATGAAGATTTTGATGATTTTATAATCGGATTGGATATGATAAAGAAATTCAAATTGATCCAAAATGAGGACTTGTGGATAGAACAAAAGAAAATAACAAATAAAATAGACAGGAAGTCTAAAGATAACACAAATGAAGATAAGAATATAAAAACATATGCAATAAATTTCAATGAACATATAGAAACAGAGGAATTTGTTAGTACGACAGACCATTTAGATAATGAAAAGAAAATTGAGGTAGAGAAAATTATAAAGGAATATAAAACAATTTTTGCTAAGGACAAGTATGATATAGGAACAGTTAAAGATTATGAAGCTCATATAGATTTACTAGTAAATAGATACTGTAGTAAAAGACCATACAGATGTACAATAGAAGATAAATTAGAAATTGAAGAGCAAATATCCATGTTACTAAAGAATAATTTAATAGAAGAATCTTACAGTCCTTTTGCTGCACCAGTGACATTAGCATTTAAAAAAGGTGAAAATAGAAAATCCCGCTTATGTGTCGATTTCAGAGAACTGAATAAAATTGTTGTGCCACAAGCTCAACCTTTCCCATTAATAGATGATTTGATTATTAAAACCAGAAATTGTAAGTATTTTACTACACTGGATATAAACTCAGCATTTTGGGCAATACCACTACGAGTGGAAGATAGAAATAAAACAGGATTTGTCACACAAGATGGCCACTTTCAGTGGACCTGTCTTCCTTTTGGCTTGAAAACATCACCAGCAATTTTCCAGAGAATTTTAAGTAATATTCTAAGAAAGCACAATCTTACAGGATACTCCGTAAACTATATTGATGATATTTTGATATACTCATCCACCTTTGAGAACCATATAAGACACATAAGAAGTGTATTAGAGGCAATAATAAAAGAAGGCTTTAGATTGAAGTTTACGAAATGTACCTTTGCTTCAGACTCAGTAAAGTATCTTGGCCATGTAATTCAAAACAATTCGGTAAGACCACTAAAAGACAATTTGATTTCAATAAGACATTTTCCAACTCCTAAGACGCAAAAGAATATCAGACAATTTTTGGGAAAAATCAACTTCTACCATGAATACATACCAAGAAGCGCTATTATCTTAGATCCATTACATAATTTATTAAGAAAAAACGAAAAGTTTGTGTGGTCAGAGAAGTGTGAAGAATCATTTAATCAAATAAAAAGATATTTATGTTCTCAACCGATATTGGAAATATATGACAAAGACTTACCAATAAAAATCTTTACAGATGCATCCTTAGAGGGCATCGGGGCAATACTAAAACAAACACAACTAGATGGTAAAGACAAACCGGTGGCATATTTCTCAAAAAAACTGAATGAATCTCAAAAACGGAAAAAGGCTATATATTTGGAATGTTTTGCTATGAAAGAAGCTGTTAAATACTGGCAACATTGGCTTATTGGAAAACAATTCACTATATACTCAGATCACAAACCTCTAGAGAACATGAACATTAAAAGTAGGACAGACGAAGAATTGGGTGATCTCACATACTACCTGTCTCAATATGACTTTACAGTAAAATACATACCTGGCAAAGAAAATGTAGAAGCAGACTGTTTGAGCCGAAATCCTGTATTAGAATCAGAAGATAACAAAGACGAACTATTAAAAATAGTCAATTTAATACAAATAAAAGATATAGTTGCAGACCAAGAGAAAAATGAATCAATAAAAGAAAAGAAAACAAATCTTTTACACAAAAATAGAATTTATTATAAAAAAATAAAGAAACATGAAAAGATTATCCTCTCAGAAGAATTTAGTAAAAGACTCATAAAAAACGTGCATGAAGATTTATGCCATATTGGGATCAGACAATTGCAGAAAAAAATAAGTCCAATATATACAGCTAAAAACCTAACAAAAAACATCATAAATATTTGTAAAACATGTGAAATATGTATAAAAAATAAATCAAGATGTCAAGGCAAATTTGGATTAATGTCACAACTGGGTCCAGCAACAAAACCATTTGAGATTATGTCAATGGATACTATCGGTGGCTTTGGAGGCTCTAGGTCAACAAAAAAATACCTACACCTTTTAGTAGACCACTACACAAGATATGCATTTATTGCGACTTCAAAAACACAGAATGCAAGTGACTTTATAAAACTAACGAACAATGTGCTAGAGACAGATGAGATTGGAATAATTCTAACAGATCAATATCCGGGCATAAATTCAAGAGAATTTAAGCAACATTTGCAAGAGAATAATATTAAACTAATTTTTACAGCTGTGAATACACCATTCTCGAACGGCTTGAACGAAAGATTAAATCAAACAATAGTAAATAAAATAAGATGTAAAATAAATGAGAAAAATAGTAAGAGATCATGGACAACAGTTGCAAGAGAATGTATACAGAAATATAATGAAACAGAACACTCCGTAACAGGTTTTGCACCAAAATATTTACTGGATGGTACAAATGTCAGTATTCTACCAAATGAATTAAAAACAACAGAAAGGGAAGACGGGTGGATTGCTGATAGAAGATTAGCACTAGAGAATACAATAAAATCCCACAAGTACAACAAGAAAATATTTGATAGAAATAGAAAAATGCTAGAGTTTAATATAGGAGACAGTGTATATGTAGAAAATGGAAATAGATTGAATAGAAAGAAATTAGACGAATTAAAAATAGGCCCTTTCAAAATAATAGAAAAAATATCGAATTCCATTTATAGGATTGACACTGGCAACAGAAAAACAGAATCCACTTTATTCCACATAACAAAATTACAACCTGTCACAACAGAAGCTGAAGAAGATGAAGTAGAAGAAAACGAATATGAAAATAAATTATAGGTACAGTGTGTGGATATGTTGTTTAGAATTTTCGCTCTTAGGGGGGGAGATGTAATGAAATGACATTTCATTGAATAGAATGTGCCGCGCTTCGCGCGTGCGTGTATCAGGTTGTCTGTGGAAAGCAGAGGACGCATCAGGCTGACAGGTTATTCAATGACGGATGATGTTCAGATAATTTTGTAAATTGTTATAAAAAACTAAAGAAAGATTATTGAAATGATATAATTGAGGAGGCGATATTTGTAAACTTTAAATGTCGTTTCTTTATATTTTCAGGTAAGTTAAACGTATAATTGTAATATTTTGTTGTAATATTGTAGAGTAAAAGTATATTAAAAAAGGCTTTATATTTTCAGAGAAACAATTTGAGTTTATTTTATTAGCAGAAATCCTCAATAACATATCTTATATATATTTTATAGGTGCATAATTCTAATAATGGTATCGCATCCCTGAACCTATCCAATATAAAAACATCATTTTCCCTGTAGAAAGTCCTCACAACATCTACTATATATCTATACTAGCTTTTGCCCGCGGCTTCGCTCGCGTTAAAAACTATTATTATTAATTAAGTATAGTTTTTGCGACTTTACTTTTGTTTAGCGTGTGTACAAAATTAGGGCCTACAAAACTTCTTTGTAAACAATATTCTTGACTAATCTGTTATTAGGCGCTAAAACTATCAAGCTACTGGGTGAACTTACTCGTGAGCAAGCAACATAAAACTGTCCATGAGAGAAGCAATGTTCTCTCAAGTCAATACCCGCAAATTTAAGAGTTTGCCCCTGAGACTTGTTTATTGTCATGGCAAAGCAGACTTTTAGGGGAAACTGTAATCGTTTAAATTCGAACGGGATATCATTAGGTATTAATGGGATTCGTGGTATAAATACAGTTTCCCCTTTCGCACACCCAGTTAATATAGTGGCTTCCACTATATTGCGATGTAACGCTTTCACTTGCAGTCTCGTACCGTTACAAAGTTTTGGTGGTTTTAAATTTCGCAACAACATAATTGGAGTGCCCACACGCAGAATAAGCTTATGATAAGGCAAACCTGGCGGTTTCAATGAATTTAAAAATTCTACAGGGTAATTAGTAGCGTCATCTGTATTAACCACAGTATCAATCGAATTATAGACCTTTTCTTCGCCCTCAAACGACATGAGCAGGATATCGTTGATAGCTGCTGCTTGATGGTTCTTTGGAGTAAGTATGGCACGCTCACATAACCATTCAATAGGCTTGTCATGTATATGAATAATGTCTGGATAAACTTTAGACAGCAATTCTTGAACCGTAGTAACAACTGTGCACAATTCTTCCGGGATGGTTATCATTCCATCAAACGATGGAAAATCACCATTACCGATTTTAAGAAGGAGATCTGAAAATCTACCAGCAGACTCATCCCCGCCCAAATGTGCTCTCATATTTTTAGAGAGCTTAAGAATATTAACCTGGGGCCACAAATTAGATTTCTTAATGCACGACTTTACTTCGTCAGCCCTGGTTCCTTTTGGCACCACTGGTAGAGTCTGCCGGAAGTCTCCGGCCAGCAAAACTGTTACGCCACCCATTACTTTTGTATTACCCCTTATATCCCTTAGTGATCTGTTTAAGGCTTCAATACCACCTTTATGAGCCATCGTTATTTCGTCCCACACGATTAATTCATTTCAGTTCAATCAGTCGAAAATCTAAGAAGATTTATACAAACTTTCATCCCCTATTTTATTCCCTTAGGGGTTGAATTTATCAATATCCTATTTAAGCGGACGTCTTCATCATAGTAGCTCCAATCTTTAATTTCAGTTCAATCAGTCGAAAATCTAAGAAAATTTATACAAACTTTCATCCCCTATTTTATACCCTTAGGGGTGGAATTTATCAAAATCCTTTCTTAGGGGATGCCTACGTCATAGTAGCTTTAAGCATGCAAAGTTTCAGCTCGATCGGTTTAAAATTGACAAAGTTTCATACAAACTTTCATCCCCTATTTTATCCCCTTGGGGGTAGAATTGATGAAAATCCTTTCTTAGCGGATGCCTATGTCATAACATCTACCTGCATGCCAAATTTCAGCCCGATCCGTCCAGTGGTTTGGGCTGTGCGTTGATAGATCACTAACTCAGTCAGTCAGTCACCTTTGAATTATATATATTTAGATGAGCACATAATCATGAATGGTTTAACTAAGTTTTCATGTTAGTGAAGACTGTAAATTTATTTCTAATAGAGGCAGTTGGCGCTAGGGCATGCTAAGGAGAGTGAGACTGTACGATCCCCCAGTCAAACCGTCTAGACGGTTTTGGGAGACACTTCCTACTTTATAAAAGTTTTGTATGAGTAATAAATAAATAAATAATAATAATAAATAATGCAATTATCGAAATATTCTGACAATCGATAAAATGATAGATATCGATTTTTTTTTCGATAAAAACCTGTAGTTACCGATAATTATCGTTTTTTATTAAAAAATACCTAAACTTGTTTTTTACTTGCAAACAAACGGATAAACTGATGCAATTACTTACCTAAAATAAAGTACAATATAATATACTGAAAAACAAATAAAACAGGGCGGTTTTTTTTTAAATCAACGTTTGTATTTCTTAATAATATATAAATTATATAACATAACATTTTGGTCTCACTAAACTCTTCTTGAAGAGATCTTTTAAATAAAATCTTAGAAACCTGTTGCTTAATTTTTAAAAAGTTACTCTTTAAAATAATGTAATAATTATGAGTTAAATATTCCAACTTTTGGACGTTTACTATAATTAAATTAACTTTAAATAATTTCGTAGTACAGTATGGACATTTGAGTCATACAACATACACATCCTAACAAGATTTCTTAACGATTAATACAATAGTTAAATTAACATACAACCATTCCGTATTATAATTAAAAGAGATCACATTTAAAATAAATAATTTTGTATTATAATTTAAAGAGATCACATTTGAAATAATCACATTTTAAAGAGATTTTGAAGGGTGTATTTTTGTTTCTTTTTTTTTTGCTGCTGAAAATATGTCCGCAGAAATGACAAACAATCAATTGTTTAGGCTAGTACGCAGCTTATTACATAGTACTCCAGCTGCGGAAAAGACACGATCGCTTTCTACACTAGTTGGCTTAATTAAGCGAAGCCATCGTTATAGTTTTGTTAGCAGTTGACCACGATCACCACCGTTTTCGAATAGTAGCATTTCAACTTTAAGAAGTGTCAAAGTGTCCTCCGTTGAAGCTGAAATGCCTGGGCCGCATCGAACGTTCGTTCAGAAATGTGTCAGAATTCTTTATATAAAATTATCGATTATCGGTTATCGGTTTGCATGCCCTAGTTGGCGCTTCTTCGAATAAAAATATAGGTCCCATCACAAACTGAATGGCAGGCCTGATTTCTAGAGAAAGCTCTTGGTTGCCATATAATGTATTAGGAATAGCTAGATTCCTTTCTGCTATGTGCTGCGGTGTTATATCTTGTAATCCAATGTGCCTTGGAGCAAAATGTTTCCTAAAACATGACCTCACTTTGTTCATGTGTGACTCCAATGTTGATCGGGACATGTTAAATAGTGAGGTCAGTCTACGAATACTTTCCCCAGTCCGATGCTTAATCAAATAAATGGCTAATATGGTTTTTGGTTCACTGACTAGATTTCCCACATGTGTGTTTACGTACCCAGGTAAGTAAGCTGATGTTCTTGTAATAGCACATATAAATGTTGCGCGTGTCGTAGTTCTGGAGTTTGTTGAGTGGCGTGGTGAATCACTATGGTTCTGTGGAATCCTATAGAAAGGCAAACCGACGATGCGTTGTTGTACCCAGATGGGTGTGGTTAATAAAGATTTCCTATATTTTTCTGATGTGCTGCGGTGTTATATGTTGTAATCCGATGTGCCTTGGAGCAAAATGTTTCCTAAAACATGACCTCACTTTGTTCATGTGTGACTTCAATGTTGATCGGGACATGTTAAATAGTGAAGTCAGTCTACGAATACTTTCCCCAGTCCGGTGTTTAATCAAATAAATAGCTAATGCAGTACTTCTTTTTTTCTTCTTTAATCTTCTTCTTCTCTGGAGACGATGCAAACCACTTTTGAAATCCTAGATTATTAAATATATGCAGAATCATTTTCATACATCTTATCCACGCATATAAGGTAGACAGTTCGTATTTAAACGCATCTTCATTGTCAATTCTCGCAGTTACTTTTGTTAGATCGTTCATCTGTCTAGGAGTTGCTCCACAAACAGTACATGAAGCACTCGATGGAGTCTACGTTAACACTTGAGAAACTTTCCCGTCGATCATAGTCATAAACAGCTCATGTGTTACTTCTATAATATTACCTTCTATTGCTGCAGGCGTTCGCGTTGGAGTTAATTCATTAATTTTTGCTTTAAGATCACTTACAACAGTGGTAGGTTTTTCAGGAGTCTCTTTCGCTAATTCCAAAGAAATGTGTCTGCAATATCTTACTGAAGAACATGTTGGATTTTGCCATGTAACTTCTTTACTTTCTTCATCCACTAGTCGCAATGGTACAAGTGAAACTATTAACATTTTAGCATCCGATCTTTGTTCATTTTCTTCAGGTAAAACTTGTTTATATTCATTTCGTCCTGAAGATCCATCACAACCCCATTGGCTGTACAGTTTAAGACGTGAAATTTTTAGAAACCGGGTTTATCTTTAAAATACAACAGGCAGTGTGATCTAAGAGATCTTGAAGGTTCACTGTGGCACTGATATTCGTAACGGTTATGCTTGACGCAAGAGGATAGCAGTGCTTTTTTGCATCAGCCAAAATTTTATATGTTGGTAATACAGAAGATAAGTTCTTATCAACAAGTCTCAGCCTCAAGTAGGAATATTGAGCTTTGGATAGATTAGTTTCAAAATATAAACATAATGCTTCTTCTTTGGTATAGGAAGGTACATCATCTGAACTTCGTAAATTATTTTAAACAATTACTTTTTTCTTCTCCTTTTCTGTATTTCTTATAATACGCACAATCGAAGCTTCATAATTTTCACCCATTGATGGTAAACCTTGTACGTAAGCGTAATAAAAATAAATAAATAAATCTTTATTCAGAAATTCAAAAGGTAAAATACATAATAAATCTAAAATTAACAATGTAGGTAAAATAATCTTATTTATATTAGACATTTGCCCTAATATGCTTATGAATTACAAATAAATCTATGTTAAGTGTGTCAGCGCAGTGCATGGTCTGTTACAGTTGTGTGCCAGCAACATGTGTCCAATGCGGAAGTCTTACTTAGAGTATGACGCTCTACGCGCGCTCGTAGTCGATCGAATTAATGTACCCTATATTCTGCTAATTTCCTAGTAGGGCACTCAACATCTCTCGTCTTATGGTTGTTGGTCATATACCGCGAGCACGATGCACATTTAGTTGCGTCCGCTTTCTTAGTGCACTCTGACACCAAGTGTCCTGCTGCTCCACAGTGACCACACGAGGAGATCATCTCTCTGCATGATTTTGCTGCGTGGCCAAATTGTTGACATTTGTAGCACCTGGTAACCAAGGTAATGCACATGCCCCATTCCGTACTCCTGGAGTAATTCCATGTTTTTACAATTTTTCGTACTCTCCGAACCCGCATCATACGGTTTTGTTGGTCTACCACGTTCTCCAGATGTATTCAAGTCAGTATTACCAGATGTTGAAGTGCTGTACGAATTTAATGGATCTTTAAACTCACAATCTAGCCAATTTGTGTTTTGGCTCTCGACGGGATCTTGTTTTCTTTGAGGTTTCACCCATTTTTGGTTACAAATGGTAAAGCACCCGCGGTAATTGGCCGGGTGGCCAGACTGTCCACAGAGAACGCAGCTGGGCGGCTCTGTGCATGCCGCTCGGTCCTTGGGACGGGGGCAGTCGGCTGTGCCGTGCTCACTAGACATGCGAAATTTAATGTAATGTGATCAAAAGAGCTGTATCACTCTTTTAGCTCTTAAGCTCACCGAACTAACTCTTCTCTTTTGAGCTCAATTCATTTACTTGCGAGCTACAGATCAAATTGAGCTGCGCTACTTTACGTAAGTCAAACGATACAAATAGCTCAATGGCTCTGTAAAATCTAGTTCTTTAGTTAATTTAACTAAGTTGCGACCTATAGAAAATTGAGTTGTTTTGTTCTTATTACAATAAATATGTAGGATCAGGAGTGCCGAGAGGTATATGGTCAGGATTTGAAGTTCCCATTTTATTGGAATAAACAAGACTGTATAAGAAATTACAGTTTTTATTAAAGTAGGTATTAATAACACAATACACAATAGAAAATAGAAATAGATAATGCAGGTAAATTCAATAAGGCGAATAGACTTTTTAGGGTCACAGTTCATATAGTGGCCAAGCCACTCAATTACAAGGAGTATCGCTCGCTTTCGCAAGTTAATACAATCCAATGTAAATATACAGCGTTGCTGTACTAAATAAACCGACAGTTTTGTCGGGACCGGGGGAGCTCTGTATTGAGGCGAATCCGAGGACCGACTGATTAGTTTACCGAGGGCACGCTCTTTAAAAGACGATGCCCCTACAAATGCGCTAAATATAAGTTACGTATCAGTACATTACAAAGTAATCAAATAATACAAAACTAATTGTCGTAAATTAATAAACGGTGAATACATAAAGTATCACTTTCAAATTAAATAAACAAGTCAACAATTATTTGGAACAAAACAATCACACTTATCGAAATAAGTTGCCAAAAACTAATTAGTGCTTATAAAAAGTACTTATAAAATGATGTTTCGATTTCTTAGACAATAATTGATAGCAAAAATCTCTTAAATTAATAATAAAAAAATTAACACACGTAATAATGAAAGCCAATGATTTTCCGTCATACTTGAACAGGCTTAGGACTGAATCTAGATTAATAAATATTTGAAAAGCTAATTAATTGACAGTATAATGTAATGAATGGACGTATATAATTTGGTTTGGCGTTTTTAAAATCAGCGGCGATTTACAATAATTTTGCATGGACAAATCAATCCTTTTTTTTTACAATAATCATTGTACGTACAGAGCCTTCCTTCATACGTATCTAACTATGATGTGATGTACAGTTAATAAATAATAACTGCGATAATTTCTTTGAAGTAAGTCGACTTCGTCTTTCGTTCAGGGTGTAACCTGCTTTCGAAAAAATTCTTTCGCAGGGAACAGTCGTAGCCACAAGGTTTAGTCTCTTTTGCGCGTAATTGAAAAGTTGTGGATATATGGAGCGCCTTTCGTGCCACCATGTAAATCGGTCTTTTGTTCTCGGTAGTAGTGGCTCTTGCATATAATTGTTTAGTTCTATAATTCCCGCAGCTGTTGCATTTGCAGGAGTTAATTTTGCCACTTCATCGTCAAACTCCTTGTAAACAGACGACGCAGTAGTCTGCGTTTGCTGCACCTCTTCTATTGGTGTTGCAATAGGCTGAACACATGTTTCTGTACTTGCGCTAACTTTTACTTTTAATAATAAACAGAGCCTTCCTTCATACGTATCTAACCATGATGTGATGTACAGTTAATAAATAATAACTGCGATAATTTCTTTGAAGTAAGTCGACTTCGTCTTTCGTTCAGGGTGTAACCTGCTTTCGAAAAAATTCTTTCGCAGGGAACAGTCGTAGCCACAAGGTTTAGTCTCTTTTGCGCGTAATTGAAAAGTTGTGGATATATGGAGCGCCTTTCGTGCCACCATGTAAATCGGTCTTTTGTTCTCGGTAGTAGTGGCTCTTGCATATAATTGTTTAGTTCTATAATTCCCGCAGCTGTTGCATTTGCAGGAGTTAATTTTGCCACTTCATCGTCAAACTCCTTGTAAACAGACGACGCAGTAGTCTGCGTTTGCTGCACCTCTTCTATTGGTGTTGCAATAGGCTGAACACATGTTTCTGTACTTGCGCTAACTTTTACTTTTAATAATAATAATAAACGGCGCGTATAGTTAGGAGATTCCTTTCTCAGGAGCCCTGACCACCGGTGGCTTAGACCCTGTTCCCGACGCCGGTGGGCTACTATATTTTATATTTTTAAATGTTTTTATATTTTGTACTAATATTTAAAAATGTAATTTGTATGTATTTTAATTGAATAAATGAGAATAATAATAATAAACATTTATTTCAGAATAAATTCCATATTTGTTAGTAACAGTGCAAACTTATAAACTAGTGTTAGTAACAACATTATTGTTAGTAACAGTAGGAACTTATAAACTAGTGTTAGTAACTTATTTATTATACAAGCGTGAGGCTCGCCGACCCTGGGAATGTCTACTTGACTGCATGCAGTCGTATCCACCGCCCCAAGATCGGAGAGTCCCACCTTTCAGCCAACGTTCCGTTTTAATGTGTTACATTTTTTTTTCATAATTTTGACTCTCCTTAAACCCAACCTAGGATCTAGAATTGTAGCTTCTGCATTTATTTGGTTTAATTCGACGTTAGGAAAGCGCCGCACAGTGTGACGGTTCGAGATACTAGCTTGACAAAAGTCTTTTTATCGTTTAATCTTTCGTAAAACAGTTTGTAAAGTATATTTTCATAAGCTAAACTAGTTGTGCCCCGCGGTTTCACTCGCGTAATTCCCGATTTCCCGATCCCATGGGAATTTTCGGATGAAAGGGATCTTATATATTAATCCAGGTCTCCAGCTATCTGCATACCAATTTTCATCCAAAAAAGTCCAGCCGTACAAGGATTTTCTTTAGAATAGAACACAATATGAAATAAAAAGACATTTCTGTATTTATTAAAATTAAAGATAAGTACACAAAAATATAGTACTACAACAAAAGTTCGAATTATGTACTTTGGTAGATAGTATTTTTTTTCGAATACTAACGACGAAAATGACTGAATAAATGAATGAATGAAAATACAAACGTAATAAATTGGAAATAAAAAGAAACGATCAAAAGAAAACCCGTTA
Organism: Caradrina clavipalpis; assembly: GCA_932526535.1. NCBI lineage: Eukaryota > Metazoa > Arthropoda > Insecta > Lepidoptera > Noctuidae > Caradrina > Caradrina clavipalpis. Next base: position 3,843,233 of record OW052115.1, read on the forward strand.
AATGAACCAGATAATGTAGAAAACAGAAATATATGAATCGGAAAAGTTTAATTAAACACTTGCATGTGATTTTGTTGTGCTGGAAAGTCTTTAAAATTCCGTATTATCTGGGGTAGACAGTCATGAAATTAATCAGCATCAGAATCACTATAAATTCCATCGCTCTCTTCACTGTCTACATCAGATTCATGAGAATGTCCAAGACTTTCTAATGAAGCACTATTTTCGGTATCTGAAATTGTCATTTCCAAAATTTCACATACTTCAGGAGGAATTTCTTTACGTTTTGTATTTGGTGCAGCTCGTAAATTATCTATGATGAAGGTTTCGCTGATCAGCGCCACGTCTATGTCTTGATCCTGCAGCAGCGGACGGAGGAGGACGGCCTTTCCCTTGAGGCCGCGGGCGTTCCAGTGTACCATCCTTAGCGAGTTAGCCAATTCTGTGCATTAATAGCTGAGTCAACGGGCAACGGGCCCTGTCCTGTGCTGACTGCTACCAGGATGTCCTGCAGAACCCGAATCGCGACCTCAATAATGTCGGCCGGTGCAGATGTTGTTTGCACCGGCTGTATCTTCTTAAGCAGCCCGGGGGGAGCGTTCTTACTCGCCTCCCGGGGTGCGCCCGCCGGCCTAGTTTCTGTGTGCGTCGTCGGCACTCTTCTATCTTTACCGGGGGGCCTACAAACCGCAAAGAGTGCAAAGTTTGCAAACGCGCCAATATTTATAGGCTCCCACTGGCTACTACACACAAAAGTGTTGGAAATCTTTGGATCAAACAGGAATCCAATCCCGTGAAAGCTGCGGTTTTCGCAGGATCACAAAAAAAAACCTAGCTGTGTTCCCATCATTTGTAGTTCCCGAATATGTTTTTTCACTATGTTTAATTTGTTTTCGTCCGAAAACTTAAAATAAATAGGTCTGCAAAACATGGTGGAAGATGGCTTTGGATTCTCCCAAACCTTTTCATCGCCACAAACTAAGCGCAGAGGCACAAAAAAACACAAAAAATACTGGAATCGTCTTTGTGTGCCATAGTTTACTTATACGAACTTTGTCCTGAAGCACCATCAAAGCCCCACCTGCATATAAGTGTCAACTCTTTGCCAGCCAGCGAAGATTCCACACGTAAGAATTTTCCAAGCCTAGCCACAGTTTTGTCCAAAATTGCTTGAAGCTTTACTTTTACCTCTCTTTCCGTGATGTGTGTCCAATGGTATCTTTTGGGGGGTAGCACTCCTTCCTCGCCTCAAAGATGGCAGTATAAGAAGGATACAGTGGTATTCCTTCTTCTTTTGCACAAGATCTTAATGTTATATATCTTAATGCCACTTCGAAAGCTTCAATGAGGTCAAAATACCTAAAGCTTTGTCAGCGGAATATATAGGCACAGTTTGCTTTGTATTTAACAATTTCTTTATCTTCGTAGCCTCTGGGATGCTCCGATACCAGTTTTTTTTTTTTAATGAGTACTACTACCGCGGACATAAGCGTCCGCGCTCTTGTTTATAGATTTTAATTGTTTACAATATTTATTAACACTTACTTTGAAGTACACCAAACGAGACAATATGTTTCATTTTTTATGACACCTATTAACGCTTAGTGTCCTTCACAGTGTTAATTTTAAAATTAATTACACTATCGTGTCCTCACTAGACACGTTCTTACGCTATCTTAAAAACTACGTGAGTCCATATATATATATATTTTCTTTTTTGTAAATATATCTGTATTTATATATAGTTATTTTTTTTTCCATACACAATTTTTTGAATATTACATGTTTATTACTACATTAGACTTAAGATTAGATGTAGGCCATGACAGTTAAGGGATGACCAATCCCAACTGACGGCACCCGTTCACGAGTATGACGCGTGCATCAGCACCATCTGGCTCAACCATATTGAAGGGAACCAAACGATCTAACACCCGCGCCACCGTCAGCGAGACATTAAGGAGAGCATGACAAGCCCTCAAATGCCATGGTTTTTTTTTTTTTGACAACTTACAATTTTGACAATTACACATGTTTATAATTACATTATTACAACAGTGTTTTTGTTGTTCACTTACACATATTGTTTATTTACAAGGGGCAGAGGTTTGTGTGGGGGATGAGATGGGTAGGGAGTCTATGGGGGGGGGGGGGACTCTAGGATTGGGCTACGTTCCTGCTACCGACCAGGGATTTCGCTAGTCTAAGCAGGGCTTCCACGATGGGGGCGCCGCACAGTGGGCTGGATTTTGAGTTTCATAGAACTTCGTTTGCTTTTTTTGAAAGTCGTGTTTTTTTGGCTGGAAATGGATTCTTTGACCATTATTATACTTCATTATGAAATATGGGATCATTGGAGCCAGTGTATCTATTTTTAAAATACAAAAGTTAAAAAAAATGTATGGAGCTAGGTTAAAAATATCGAATATCTCCGGAACCGCACGTTTGGCCGTAATATCCTTACACACGGTCATACCTCTATTTATTTAGAATTTTTTGGTATATTTCATATATCGGGCTTAGGTGCGGTTTTTTTTTTAAATCGGAGAATATTTTAAATTTTTTATTATGTATTTTCTGATTGCATTTTATGAATAGGTGGGTAGTGCTGGTCTAATAATGGAAAAACTTAATAAAATATATTTTTCAAGATGGCCGCTACCAACAAAAACAATTGTCACACTAGGAATATAAGTTCAAAAATTGTTAAAATTAAAATGAGGTCGAATTAGCTGAGATCTGACATAAACGAACATAAATATAACGGGTTTTATGTGCGCCTTAGTTAATTTGTGTAAACATTAGTTAATTCGTGGAAGTACTCATTAGTTAATTCGTGTACTCATTAGTTAATATTAAAAAAATACTATTGTCCGATAACGCTGATTTGTCTCAATAAGTAATGAGTACAGAAATTCCCAGTAATTAACCAAATTTTTGAGAAATATTCACTGTTGTTAATTAATTAGCTAACGATCGACACCTTTAGACGATTAATTAGCAATCAGAGTTTGTTCTATCTACATCTTGTAAACAGAAATTATAAATTCATAAATAAAGAATTTTAAATAGATCTTTTAACAAAAGTTACTTATTTCTTAATTTATAAATAAAACAATTAAAAACATAGTAATTAAAATTTTATTTATATATATCTCTTATCATAATAACCTAATGTTATCAATGGTACTACGTAAAATCTTAAAAAGTAGTAAAAATAAATCTTAAAATTAACCTATATTTAATTTCAAGTATAAAATAAAAAAGTAAAAAACTTAAAAATACAAAAATATAATGATGCAATAAATCTACGGCTAATCATCTACATCGCTACTTTCCGAGCCCGAGTCTAACTCTGAACCAGACTCCAAATGAGAGACATCGCAAAATTCGACCTCTTCTTCGGGCTCATCAAGCAACAAAAGGTCCAATGTAGCACTAAAAAGCACTTGCTTCTTTTTGCTTACCATCTTTGGTCTTGTTGCTGAAATAAGAGGATCAGATGAAAGAAGAAGCATGTTGAGTATGTCTTCATTGGAAGATTTTCTACTAATTTTTCGAGAGTGATGTTCTTGAAACCTTCTTAATTCTTGTTCCGGGCCTCAGATGCTTCTTCTGACAAACTTCCTATGGGAAGAATTGCGTTACTTATAATTATATCCGCCCCATGTACCAGCAACTTGTGTACACTCGAAGGCATATAGAACCACTCATAAAGTTCTACATACTTCTTGGCTGTTTGAAGAGCATAATCCTTAAATTTTTCTGCGTCGATTTTTTCACCACTTGTAATGGCTTGCAGAATTACTGCAAAACTATGGATTAACTCCTCGTCCAATCCAGTGATAGCAGCTGTTTTGGTGGGGTCTTCGAAAAATCGTCTAGCAGTGTTGCCGTCATTAGTTGTTCCAGATCCCTGTTTCACAATATCTACTAGAAGATTTAATTCAGTCTTAAAACGATCCTGAATTCCCTTTTTCCTCGATTCGAATATAGTTTTATCTTCATTACTTCGTATTGACCATTTTTTCAGATCTAATCTGTACGCTATATGTAAAAGACATTCCATGCTTTTAATCCGCGCATGTAATGAAGACAAGCCAAACTTATAAAGGTTAGATGAGACATCTCTTTTCAATATCTCGTTAATATTGTTCATCTCTGATGGTTTGGCCGAACAGAGATAACAGGTAGCACTGGACTTTACTTCCGAAAGATATGTGCATACTTTCCCGTCAATACATATTTCTTTATACTTGAACCACTTCAGGATCCGCAATAAGTTGATTTACCTTCAAAAGAAGTAGACTTCCTTCGTCAAGTTTCTTGATGTTTTTAGAATATGGCTTACGGATTCTTGTTATGTAGGGATCTGATGTATAAAGTAATTTATGGAATACGTTTTCGTTTGTTGCCGATCTGGAACATTTTCTCGCATGATGCAGTCTAAAATTTTTTAGTCTTTATTGCGCGACTCTTGTGCATCTTCCGATAATTGTCCAATTGGTAATACGGCAAAGTGATTGATGATGCTTTCACCGTGAGTCAATATCTTGTGCACAGATGATGGCATATAGTACCAATTGTACTTGCTAACGTATATTCTTGCCGTTTCTAATGCATATTCGCCGAACTTTTGAGCGTCAATCATAATACCCGAGGTTAAAGCTTGTAGGATTATATACAATCTGCGTATGAGTCGTTCATCTACACCTGTGATTTCTGCAGCACACCTTGTATTATAAAAGAATCTTCTTGCAGTGTGCCATCATTAGTGTTACCACTAACTTGTCGCAGTTTATCGATGATTAAACCCAACTCTTCACGAAAACGTCTTTGAACCATATTTTTCTGTTCCTTTTTCAGTCGTTTGTTTTCCTCCGTTGTTGCTGGCCATTTTTCAAACCCGAGATTATATGAGATATGTAAAATCATCTCCATACAACTTATCGAGGCATGTAATGTCGATAATCCGTACTGAAAACTGCAGTGAGGTCAGACGGGTCTGAGGAGAGAGGTGTTAGAGGCCTTGAGTTTAAAATGCCTTCAATGTGGCATTTCCTCATATGTGAGGTGAGTAGAGCCTAAGACTCGGTTAAGGTGATACTTGGTTGATTTTACAGTGCCTTCCCATAGACCTCCGAATTGTGGGTTGTATGGGGGAATAAAATGAAATGTGATGCCTTGTTCCGATGCACTAACCTTGCTTAGATTTATCTACATTTACCCACCCAACCCATCCATTACCCATTACACATTACTGGGTTGTGGAGGTCTGATAGGCAGTCGCTCCATGTAAAGTACTGATATTCAGCTGCATCCGGTTCGACTGGAAGCCGACCCCAACATAGTTGGGAAAAGGCTAGGCAGATGAGGTTTATCTACATTTAAACCAAGTTCTTCTCTGAACCTTCTTTGTACATATGCCTTCTTTTGTTTTTTCAAATCTTTATTTTCTATTGTTGAAGCAGACCATTTTTCAAAGCTTTGATTATAAGACATATGTAAAATTAGTTCCATAAATCTAATCCAGCAATGCAAAGTCGAAGCCTATATTGATAAGAATTTTCATCAACCGGTTTATTTTGTACTTTTTCTAAATTGTTCATCTCTGTTGCATCTGTCTTGCACCACAAATAGTGCATACAGCACCTGATAAAGTCCTCAGACGATTCCTCGGACGGTTTCAGAGTCTTCAGCGGGAGCTAGGATGGCCGGTTTTACCTCACGCGTCGTGTCTTAAAAACACGCGGTCCCGAAGTGAGGTTATATTTTCAGGTTAAAACCACGTGTTTAGGCAATTTTCGTACCTTAATAACTTCTGAGCCCCTAGTCCGATTTTGATAATTCTGAGGTTGGTGAATTCGTCTTCGCCGCGACTCGCAGGATTAATGTTGGTATACCGACTGCACTAACCTCTGCGAACTTATGTGATCCTAAAATCCCGGTCTTCCTGTTCCGCAACCCGATAACCCGATGACACAATTATAGACTCGAGATCCTAATTCGATCTTCCGACTTGGGTATCAAAACCGGAGTTTTGGGGATGTTTGTGGTGAGGCGGGTTCACATGTCCGAGCCCGTTACGTCTGGCTCCGATGCTGCTTTTGGGGGTTTACTAATGTTTGTCATAATTTAAAATGCTATAATTTTACATTAAAGCACCCAAGTATCTATTATGCAATGTGTTACTTACGTTATTGAATAATCGTTACGCGAAAACGATCCAACCCTCAAAGTGTTGATACGCAAAAAGGATCCAAATCTCAAAGTGGACACTTTGAGAGTTGGATCCTTTTTGCGTATAATCATTCGTGTGTGTTATTATGGAAACTTAGTTTATGGCAAATAAAAGTTACGACTAGTAAAGTGTTACTCCGATGGACGCGCCGCCTTTTCTAATACCGCTGACCACGCTGTTCTTTTGAAGCTTCTTACGAAGCGATTTCCTTGACGCGGCCTCCGTGGTCGGTTTGCGGGAGGTGGATGACATTGTTTTAAACGGTTACAGAAATGAGATTAGACTGACAGTGAATTTTAACAAATGTAGCGACTTAGATTAACTTAAAGGTAGGGTGAAGCTTGTGTATGAATATATATTTTTTAATTCTTAAATTAAATGGACTCACGGCCGCTTCAGCTGGTGGTCTGCTTCTGCTGTCCAGTGAGGAGCCTGATACTGATGGTCTGAGCCCTGTGTGCGCGTTGATGGTGGTGGCCAGTGAAACTTGCAGTGCCGCTGGATGATTGCTCGGAGGTGGGGAGCCCTGTGTGCGCGTTGGTGGTGGTGGCCAGTGAAACTTGCAGTGCCGCTGGATGATTGCTCGGAGGTGGGGCCGACTTTGACGTTTCTGTTGGAGCCAGATGATAGAGCTCTTCTTGCTCTTCTAAACGAGCCCAAACTTAGGGGGTTATAGATGAGTGGTGGGGGAAGGGGCGATGGGTCCCCCTAGTGGCTCTGGCTAGGCCTTGGAATTCAAAGGCGGATGAGCCCAAACTCGGGGAGGGGGGGTTAGGTGGAAGGGTTGAGGAGTACCCTCTGGGCTTATCTGATGCTGCGTAGTGGAGTCGTCAGGCTGGTAAGTCGTCTGCAAGCAGATTCCTCGGACGGCTTCAGAGTCTTCAGCGGGGGCTAGGATGGCCGGTTTTACGTCACGCCTCGTGTCTTAGAAACACGCGGTCCCGAAGTGAGGTTATATTTTCAGGTTTAAACCACGTGTTTAGGCGATTTTCGTACCTTAATAACTTCTGAGCCCCTAGTCCGATTTTGATTCGATTCAATCTGCGATTCGATCGCAGGATTAATGTTGGTATATCGACAGCACTAACCTCTGGAACTTATGTGATCCCAAAGTCCCGGTCTTCCTGTTCCGCAAACCGATGACGTAGGAGCCTGCCCACAAATATCCTGGTGAGTTGGCAGTACACAATTCCACTGATCACTTTTTAGCGCACGTAATTCAACGCGTTGATTTTTTGCGAATTTTTTACGCGGAGGTAATGTTCTCTGTGTCGATTTCGATCGGACATCCCCACTCCTTCCTCCTTAGGAGGAGGAGGAAGGAGGATACCCACTTGGTAAACAATTTAAGAGATTTTCTTGTGGGTTGTAAACTTTGGAATTCGTTTCACAACTAATTTACTTTTATCAGGCGACAAATGGTGGTGTTCTTCTAAGTATTTTTGAATATCTTCTGATTTTGTTCCATGATCAATGAAAAATTCGCATAATACTCGTCGAAGCCCAACAAATTCACTCACTCGGTTTCTACTTCTAACTACTACTTTTTTACCGAGGTTGGTGAAGACTGTATTATATCAAAGCACACACAAACAAAGAATTTTTATACCTTTATTCTATTCAGATTGCATTCTTGAAATGTCATTGACCGTTGTCTTTGTTGTTTTCTTCATAAGTTGAAAGAAACTGTACAGATCGACATCCTCGTGTAGAACAAGGAGTTTTATTTGCCCAGTTAATTATGGCATCATTTCCTTTCTGGCATAACCGAAGTGGAACTATTAATGTTAAGAACATATGCGAATCCGAAACATTATCATCATCAAAAACCTATATATATTCACTATGTCCAGATGAACCTTCACATCACCATTTTGTGAGCAGTGTTGTTTCTTTATTTATCGTTGCTATCTCCAAATCGGTTTTTGTTTGAAATATTATTTTTGCCGTATGATCCAACAAACTTTGTAAACCAACACAAGGCATAGCTTTTCGTAACGTCTATATCTGTTATCAAGAAATATATCATAGCCAATAGCTTTTGTGGCTTTCCGGAGAACTTCATATTGATGCATTGAAAGCGATGCATCCAAGCTTTATGGAGGGTGAAACAAATGTATTGTAATGATTTGTTTTGAACTCTATCAGTAGCCTTCATGATAAGTTCTTCACGGTAGTTCTCACACATGCTCCTTACTTTGTATCGCTTAGTCCGGTTACAATATTCTTCGAACGATTTTTCAGGACGTGCGCTTCGAAACCGCTTTTTCGGTCCTGACTCATCATTGATCAGGGTATCTGTTTCAGCAGGCATTTCAGTAAAGACATAGCGTTTTTCAACCAATCTTCATATTTGTGGTAAAATTTTGTCTTTTTAACCGACTTCAAAAAAAAGAGGAGGTTATCAATTAGACCACCCAGGGTGGACAGACTCATTGGATGATTTTGCCTCGTAAAAAAAAAGGTGTATTATGACTTATGTGTGACCTTCATTATCGGAAGACAGATTTCGTAGTCTTGTCATTTCCTGCAACGATCTATCGTCGTGTGGTTTATTTAATAATTTGTTGGCGTCCAAATCCAATAAAACTATGCCTGCTAAACTTTTGACACGACATAGTGCAACATATATTTGCCCTTTCGCATTTTTTTTTGCCAAGGTCAATTACATCTCTTTCAAGGGTGGTACCCTGGACTTTGTGAACTGTAACCGCCCAGCTTAATATTAGAGGCAACATACGGCGCCCCACATCTCCGTAAAAATGCAAACGGCGACTCTATCCGCAAATTCACCATTTATAGGCACGTGACGCCGCTCACATAATAATTGCAGCTGAGCCGTCGTTAATTCCCTTACCCGTAAACTATTTAATAAAGTTTGAAAGCCTGTCTTCAGACGATGGTCTTTTCCATACGCTTCCTATTAAAATCTTGCCTAACTTTGTTATTGTGTTGACTCCCACGACCTCTTGGCCGGCCTCTGGGTCCCCCTCTGTTCTTTTAGGTACTCCTTTGAGCATTTTGCTCGGTGTTAATAAAGTCTTGTTAATTCGACATACCGCGTTATTATAAAAGCCTTAGCAAAATTTTTTTTGGTGAACCAGTACCGATAACAGAACACATTAGTGAAGAAAAAATAAATAAAAAAATTACATGATTTTTTCATAACTATGTCCCGAGAACTTTTAGAAAGTGGGATAAAATAGCAAAGTGAATGACCTTAGGTTCGGTACGTTGCGCACACACAAGTAAGCAGCGAGCGAGGGAGTACCTACGCACACAGGAGCGGTAGGGATGCACAAGGACGAAAGGTACGCGGGGAAGGGCGGGGGTGGCGCACGCGGCTGCCGTTTGCCCGTTTGCCGCAACATCAAACAGTAGCCCGCCGGTCGCCGACTCGTCGTCAACGCGTGACGCATTGATAGTTTCGCGAACACCGCGCTAACACGCGCTAAAACGATTATCTTCATAATGTACAGTAACCGGGAATATTATGAAATAGTGAGAGTGTACATTTTAAGTGGCGAAAGTCTTTACGAAGCTCGAAGACTTTACGAGGCGGAGAGCATCCCACGATTACGTGCCCAAGGACTCAACCCAACGGTGCCTCATCGTAACACCATTCTAGCGGCAAATCAAAGGCTCCTCGATTATGGCCAATTTACAATACCTACACACGCTTCCGGCTCTGGTCAGCCAAACCAGATCTCAATCGGAGTGGAAGACAACATTGTGAATTACTTCCAACGATACCCGAGAGCAAGTACTAACGACGCTGCCCGAGTATTCAATTTGAGCCAACCGACAGTGTGGAAGATTTTGAAGAAGGCCGGTCTTCATCCGTACCATTATCAAAAAGTACAAAAATTAAATGATACCGATGCCCTACCACGGCGAATCCTCTGTGAATGGTTAATTCAAAACCAAAACGTAAACATTTTGTGGACTGATGAAGCATTGTTCACTCGGGTCGGACTTTACAACCATCACAACGAGCATTGGTGGTCCTTTCGAAACCCTCACGCAATTCGTGAAGATCACCATCAAGTGAGGTTCAGTGTGAATGTGTGGGCGGGGATAATAGGAAACACCATTGTCGGACCTTATTTTATCGAAGGTCACCTTACTGGAGGTACCTACCTCGATATGTTGCGGGGTGTAATATCAGACTTTTTGGAAGATTTGCCGATCGCGTATCTACACGATTTTTATTTTCAACAAGACGGGGCACCCCCGCATTACGCACGCGATGTACGTGAGTACCTAAACAATGAGTACGGAGAACGATGGATAGGCCGCGGCGGACCCGTGGCTTGGCCGGCTAGGTCACCGGACCTCACGCCGTGTGATTTTTATTTGTGGGGTGAAATTAAACGTCTTGTTTATCTTGAAGAGTTGCAAAGTTTAGAGGACCTTAAAATAAAAATTATTCGGGCATTTGATACTGTGAAAAGTGATAGTGCAGTGCTCGGCAGACTCCGGAGAAACATAACTAAACGAGCAAGGCTCTGTTTAGAAAGAAACGGCCTCCATTTCGAGCAATGGTTACAGTATGATTAGGTAAGTTTACGTATTTTACTTATTCATTTTAATCAACATCAAAATTGTAATGATGAGTTGGATACAATTTTTCAGACGCGAAAATTAAGGAAAAAATATTCCTTGTTTTGATTTTGTAAAGTATGATAGAAAAATGCACCTTATGTCAAATGCATTACGTTCGTTAGTTACATGGATTACGGCACACGTTCATGACCGCCAGCTGTGCGGTCGCTGACCGCTGCACGTAGGTACGTTGTGCGCCGAGCGTTGACAACAAATTTTGCTATTTCATAGGACTACTTAAAAAGATAAAATCTGCTTATTCGTTAATAAAACATGAATCAATATAAAATTAATAAAATATATTTTTAATTTAGGAGACATTTTGATAAAATAGCTAAGGTATTCATAATAACGCTGTATTTATTATTGTGACTAATGGACGGAAAAGTGCAATCTCTGGGTCTGATATCAGGATCCCTAAAATCACTATCTGCAATCCATGAATCAGCAATTTATGTAAACTTGATGGCATGTTCTACCATGGATATAACTGCACGAAAAAATTTGCTGTTTCATAGCAACATAATTTGAATTTTTGGATGTCAATTTTTTCGCCTGAGGAAATGCATTGCAAAATTACAGCGAATCTTCTAATTAAACTGACGTCTAATTTTGTAATATCCGCAGTCGTTTCAGGGTTTGCAAAAAAACTTCTAACAGTATTTCCAGTGTTTGTATTGCCACTACCCTGCTTTACAACGTACAGAAGTAAGCCTGAGTGTCTTCGGAAAGCAGCTTGAATAGCTTCTTTCTTATCTTTAACAATTTTTTTAATGTCGTCACCTTTTGCTTGCCATTATTTTATGTCCTCTGTAGGCAATGTGTAAACAACACTCAGAACGAATCCAAGCATGCAGCGAACTAAATCCATGCTTGTATAAATCTTTGTTCACAGGTTTAGCTCTTACTTCGTCCAAATTATTCATCTCAATTGGGAGAGCTTTGTACAAATCATATACTGCTGCCGATGGTCCCGATATGATTGAATGCACCTTACCATCAACCATGGTTAACCACAGATTGTTGGTAACAGTAGCATTGCCGCAATCAGTTGGATTCAGTGCACGATTCTCGGTCTCAAATATATCCATTTCAGCCTTTACATTTGCTTCCGTTTCTTTCATAAACGTAAATGAAATCGGGCGACAATATCTATGTGGTTGACGATGGCCGATCATTTTCTGCCACTCTGTGCTTCCACTAGAAGTCACTAACTTAAGAGGTGCAAGACTTGCAATAAATACACTGGATAAATCTTGTTTACGTGTTGTTGTTCTTTAATGATAAATGCTTTAACCTTTTATACAGTGGTCTCGAACGCCATAGAGCGAGATCGGTAGAATTGCCAGCTAAAATCGGTATATTTGTACCCAAAATCGGTATTTGACAAAAAAAAAATACAATATTCAATAAAATTCGTTTATTTATTTAAAAAAAAAATTACAGACTAATTTGTAACAATCATAATTATTTTTTTTTTTTTTTTTTTTATACCAATATTCTTTGGCCATAGCCGCAGTCATAAACGCCCGGGTGTCACCATTGTGAGGACCGCCCCGAGGACACGGTGGAGCATACTTTGGCGGTGTGCCCTGCTTGGGCTGAGCACCGCCGAGTCCTCGAGGCGGCCATCGGCGGCGGCGCCCTCTCGCGTCCGGCACTGGTCCAGGCCATGGTCCGGAGCGAGGGGGAATGGGAAGCAGTCGCCTCCTTCTGCGAAGCTGTAATGCTGGAGAAGGAGGCGGCGGGACGGGAGAGGGAAAGGAGGGTCCCCCGTCCCAGCGGCCGCCGCGGTAGACGATCCGGGCGTCGGGAGCCACGTGACGACTCCCGGCCACCGTAGACGCGGGTCTGTGGACGGTGAGCAATGGGTAGCTCACCGTCCGTACGTTCACTAGCGACAGACCGTGTCGACGGCGCGTTCGTGTTCCACGCGCGCCTCAAAGAGATGTCAGCAAAATTGGATGGGGCCACTGAGGGCCGATGCCTGCCGGGGCTGCGGGTTGTTCGAAAGAGATACCGCGCCCCCGGAACGCAAAGGGCACATGAAGGAACATAGACGGGTTTTAGTCAGTAAAAGTCTGACACTCCCTCCCGCCCCGCCCAGGGCGGGGGAAGTTATTTGATGATTTCCCGTCTATAAAAAAAAAAAAAAAAAAAAAAAAGCCGCAGTCATCTTTTAATTAATTTCAAAATCGTAACAATTAGCTGTATTAAAGAGTCGTTTGGAATGTAATAGACCAGTGATTGATTTAGTAGACAGCCTATTTCGCTGCTTTGTTTTTAAAAGATTAATATGTGAAAATATGCGTTCAACGTTAGCGGATGAATGGGGAAGTGATAAAATATTAAAGATGAAATTAGACAACAATGGAAACATTTGAGTTTCATCGCCACGCTTTAGTAAACTTACTTCATCCCAAAATAGTTCTACATCATCAGGAAATGTTTTGATTTGTTCACAATTTCCTAAAATGCGCCACTCTGTATCAATTTCCTGGAAATCATTGCTGTGAACAATATTGGGAAAGAGCCTACTCACAGGAACTATCGAAGCAGTTTTGCCAATTTTAACATTTTTTGGATCAATTATGTCTAAACCTTTTATTGGGTTATTTTTCAATGGAAACCGCGTGGTTATTTGCTTACAAGCTTCGATATAAAAATCTAGGCATCTGCATTTAAACAAGGGCATAGGGACGTGCAAGTTGATACGTGTTTTGCGCGCTAAAATATTAACGATTATAATTTCCTTGCGTCTGAGAGATGTATGTCAGGTGGTTAAGGGTTAAAATTACATATTTTTTTCCTTCAACACATTCTGTATTTCTGTCAACCACCACCATGTATCCCTATCTATCGTGCCCCTTCCTCTCGTTTCTCCCAAAATATATTTCGGTACACCCCGAATACATCCAGCTGTTTCATTCCAGCATTCATTTACACTCCGATCCATCATATTCATATTTCATATATTCATATTTCTATGATTTTATCTACCACTCGCTCTATAAATTTCTGCGCACACTCGACCTTCTCTAACATATGCCATTTAATTTTAGAGGGGGAATGCTCTTTACTTTAAAAGCATGGTATTGTTTAAGCTACCGTCATGACCAGGAGTCTGTGTGCGACCAAATCTTACACCTGATAGCACTTTGCAATCTCTGACGTGCCTTAAGCTGTGGCGTCTGACGAGGAAGAAATCAATTTGGGGTCTGTTGCCACTTTTATTAAGATGACTGTCTTTCTTCTGGAACCACGTGTTGGCTACTGCCGGTCAAATGCAGTAGCGGATTACAACAGTGTCTCTCCCTCGTCGTTACAATTTCTAAACCCCCATCTTCCGTGTACTCTCCCATAAGCCCCTTTCATTCTTCCCACATGAATTACATGATAGTTAATCTATGTCCGACCGGTCGGTCGATCTGTAAATGATATCTTGAAAGGTAGGGTGGTAGTAAAAAAACAGAGAACTTATCTTTTATAAAAAAATATTTAAATAAATCATAATAAATGCTCAAATTGCTTCCCTTGTGCCCTAACATGCTCGGCATTTTCTTAAGAATGAGCTTTTGAGTCTTCTCAGGCTTATTTGGGCTATTTTTCTTGCTGCAATGTTAACCCTTGCTCTCAATTCTCTATCATTTTGGATCCGTTTTTCATAGACTATGTCTTTCATGCTACCCCAATAAAAAAAAAAACCAGGGGATTTAGGTCTTGAAACCTAGGTGGCCACAATATCGGTCGCAGTCGCCCAATCCACCTGCCTGGGTAAGTTTCGTCTAGGTAGGCTCTTATTTTCCGGCCATAATGAGCAAGGCACCCATCATTTTGAAGCCACATCTCCTCTCTTAGCTCCCTCGGAACATTTTCAAGGATCGTGGGTAGGGTTTCTCGTAAAAACTCCAAGCAATTACTGCTATTTAATGTAGGTGGAAGCTCGACGGGACCCACGATCTGGCCATTAAAAATCCCACACCATAAATTTATTTTGAACTGGTACTGAGACCTGTCTTGTTATTTAATGATTTCCCGTCTTTAAAAAAAAAAGAAAAAAAAAGGCACTATGTAATTTATTTTATTCCGTATTTCAATACAGTCATATACGTTGTTACAAAGATCGAACAAGAATACTGTCTCCAGTAATGTGCGTCTAGATTTTAAATCCGGCAGATTATATTTCTTCAGCAAATTATCATAAGGTATGTAAGTACGAGAGCACCGGAAATGCACGGCTTTTAAAAATTTCCTTTGTACAATTTTCAATACACTCTGACTATTTATTGTAGAAGGAATTCCACACACACACTGCATATTCCAACTGTGATCTTATCAATGACTTATACAGGTACAAGTAAGTTGAGGGCCGCAAAAAGTCTTTAGTAGACCTCATTACGAAACCGTACATGCGGAAGGCGTTATTTACAATGTGATCTACATGAGCATCAAGGTGAAGTTTTTCATCCAGAATAACCCCGAGATCTCGAACCAGGCGCACCCTCGATAATAATAATAATAAATACTAATCGATAACAGGCGTATTTTACTGCGTTAAGGATAGTATCTGAAGTTTTTGCGTCATAAATAGTTCAAGGAGACGTTTAAACATTCCAGATCATTTTTCCTATTATATGGGGAATATCTGTTTAACGATTGTAGAAAAGTTATAGCGGAGTTGGTAAAAATACCTATTTTGAGTATTTTAGGATGCTCTTGGATAAAAATGAGAAGTCTTGGGCTCACAATTGTGTTTGTAAATCGTGTGTGGAATATTTAAGATTATGGAAAAGGGGTAAAAGAAGTGCCTTTAAATTTGGAATACCGACTATTTGGCTAGAACCACGAAATCATCTCGAAGACCGTTTGTTTTATAGCGTGAACACAAACGGTTTAAACACAAAAAATTGAGGTAAATCGCAGCACCCAAGTAGGTACTAGTTGGGTTCAACGTTCAGTGCAGCGTTCACCTGACTCTTCAGTACCTAAAAATATATCTGAACGCTTCGAACAAGTCAAATCTGAAAATTATATTAAACTTATTGAAGATCTTTTGCTACAATTAAAAATATGAGGTGCAATATGAGTATAAAACTTCACTTCCTCCATAATCACCTGGAAAGGTTTCTGGAAAAATTGGAGCAGGGAGAACTTATGCATCAGGACTTCGCGTCATGGAAGAGCGCTATCAGGGTTTCTGGGATACGAATATGATGTCCGACTAGGACTCTGATACGTCATTTTCTAAAGTCAAACATTTGAAAAAAGCCTTAAAACAGAGTTTTTTAGAACTTAATGCATAATTATTTTTGTTAGTAAAGATTTTCTTGGTAAATACGTGTTTTTTTCTGTTTTCGACCTACATAGCTGAAACTCAGAAACTAGAGCTGATAAAAATATTTTAATTATATTTTTGAAAATAGCGTATCATAATTATGTAGTCAGCAACAGCTAAAAGTTCTTCGGCAACAGATGTACTGTAAACTAGTGTTATCGTTCGACTCGGGAGCCGGGTTCTGGGCGCTAAAAGGGTTAATATTTTTCCAATTCCTGTAGCCTAATTTGTAGCTCTAATTCATGTAATTTTTCCTTATGTTCTCTCTCCAATAATTTTAATTCTTCATGTACGGTAGTCTTTTTTTTTTAATTCTAATTCTTCTTTTAATATTTCACATTTCAATAAATCTGTTTTATTACTTTTAATGTCCTCATAACGCCTTTTAAAAGGCGTTTTGTAATAAGTTTTTTCTTCCGTCTTCTCCTCTTCTTTTTTTGCATCTTGTACTTGCTAGCATACTTCAATTTTTTTTCACCATGCTTCATCATTTGTATCTCCCAATACGAATGTACTTTCTGTTATATAAAAATTTCATCTCATTAGATACTTATTATTATTTTTTCTAAAAAAAACCTAGTCAACTAATATTATTATTTTCCAATATACTACTAGCAGGAGTAAGCAAAACTTAAGTACCATTAATGTCTATTTTCTCATTAATTTCTAAGTAAAGGGTTTATTCTGGCACCACACGGGCGGCAGGAATGTGTGCATTGGCACCTTAAGTAAAACAAAATATGAATACAAAGTAAGATTATTTATTAGAAAATATATCAAAGAAATTATTACAATCAGTCTCATTTTTCTGGTAGTTCAAATGCAGTCTTATAATTACAATTTTTTAAAGGAACTATAAAGTTTCGCATACATTCTACTAATTTTAACGTAGGTTATAATCATCATAAAATAATAAAAAAGGAACTTTATTGGGCGTGGTATGTATGAAAACAAGGTGTCACACATAAAGCGGGTCTTTCAGGACAAACTCCGCACACATACCTTGATTCCTTGCGCTTTTTATTCCGTGTACACACACGACAAGGTTTAGTAGGTGCATTCTTTTTCTCTGTGGCAGGGATGAGATCTAAATAGTGAAGCTCTTGAGTAGTCGGCCTTGCTGTGGATTGAGGTACATCATTGAGGGGACCGATTAGATGCTTTATGATTTCTTCCCTGAATTTTAGCAACCGCATTTTGGATTCGGGATGTTGAAATTTGTACAGTCTATGGGCGTTTTGAAGGTATATATCGAATAAAAAAAATGAATAGCAACTTTTTTATACCATCTGAGGGTTTTTCTAAAACAGGAATAGTACGATGTCATTTGATCGGCTCGGTCAATGGTTTGATGGCTATTTTACCATTCCTGTTTCGTACACGTATCAAATTGATTTTATGCTTGTTGGAAATAACCATCACTTCCCTTTTATCCTTCCATTTGCAAATCGTTATATCTCCACTACTCATTTTTAAATTCAATATTAAAATCTGATTTAAAAATATTACGAAACACCCTTTTTGATAATACTGATGATTCTAGATTCTTTTCTTTTAAGTGATCAACATACAGTGTATACAAAAACGATATATTTTGAAATTTTTGAGGCAAATATACTTTATTGCTTTTATTGCGACAATAGTGGGATGGAACAGCAGGCAACATCTCAATGAACGATATTACTATAAAAAAACGATTTTTGACAAAAGTGTCGCTTACGATAATTTGGCGGTAATGGCTCGACATTATGGAAATTGCTTTTGATTTAGTACGTCTTACAAAAAGGTGTTAATTCGGAAAATTAAATTAAACAATTTCATGAACATTATTATTATTTTTAATCAATATCAATTTAAAAACTTTAATTACACACATTTCACACGTCTTGTTCGATATGCTGACCTCGGTTTCGTAAACATGTTCTTATTCGCGTCCTTACTTCGATTTTTTGTGATTCTTGTTGTGATTGTTGGGGTGAGAACCAATAATAATGCGTTTGTGGATATATACGCTCCGTTTATTAGCTTTATGCGATACAAAACTAAGATTTAAAATTGAGGGACAAAATGGCGGACTGCTCAGCGCCGTGCGCTCCCAACAGTGACACGTACGCGCAGTCCCGCGGTAATATTGGCTCTGAAGTGCGGCGCGTAGCACGGTGCGGCGGCGGCCGCTGTCATCCCTGCAAGAAGTTCACATCGCGCGCGATTCCCCTTTGTCGCGCGAGATGGCGCCAGCGGCAGCGCGGGTTCACAAGCGTGAACAGTGATTGTTGTCCTCATCTGGTCCGCCGCATCTGTTATTCTCTCTCTTACTTCTTCAATTGAATTTACGGTGGTCACATAAACTAGGTCTTTCATATGACCCCAAACGTAAAAGTCTAGCGGCGTCAGATCAGGGCTTCGTGCAGGCGACGGAATCGGCCCACCGCGCCCTATCCATCGGTTTGGATAGTGTTCATCCAGAAATTGTCGAATTGTGATTCTAAAGTGGGCTGGACATGTTGATAAATCATGTTTATTCTTCTTTCTTCCGGTACGTCTGTGAGCAGTGCTGTTAAATGATTTCTTAGAAAATCTTCATTAAGTTCCCCATTTAGTGTTCGGGGTAAAACATGTGGGCCAATTAACTTGTCGTTAATAATACCCATCCAAACATTAAGTGAGAATGTAGGTTCTGAACCAACCGCGTCCCAGCGTAGGCTGGGACGCGGTTGGTTTCTGTTACTTAGGGTTTCTTTCTGCCCTCGGTGCCCAGTAATGTAAATTATGGTAATTAGTGATACCATCGTGATGGTATCGTGGTGGTGGTTTTTTGACCGTAGTCAAAAAAGGACTCATCGGTCCATATAATGTTTTTTAAAAAGTTTTCGCTTTCGGCATCGGCACTTAGCATAAAACGACAAAATTCAAGCCGTCTCGGCGGATCTCCCTCTTCTAATAATAATAATAATTCGGTGATCGGAATGATCGGACCACCACGCCAAGTGGTGGTCCAATCATTGGGTTTTCCCCGACGAGAACCTCGTCCGCGGGATCCCCTGGGTCTTCGGACTGGAAGATTTGCGCGTCCTTGGGAACCATGAGCTGAAGTGGGTTGGTTAAGGTGTGAGGTATCCATTGCTTCAGACATGATGAGTAACGATTTACAGAAGGGACTTTCTGCGGCAGGCAAAGCATCTGCGCTAAAAATCGAATAATAATAATAATAATTGGCAACACTGAAGTCAACATCACCTGAAAAAATTGTTCTCATATTTTTCCTATTTTTCGTATTTAAAATTCTTCCAGCAACCCACATTCATAACATTCGACCATGAAAACCTTAAATTATATTAATAAAAGCCGCACAAATACCAAAAATGCGTAAAAGAAAATCTGATCAAGACGTGGAATGACGGCTGTCAAGGCCGTCACGAAATCAAAATTACGAAATAATACACACCAGGAATGTTGACAAGAGCCAAAAAACGAGAAATTAACGCACGACTACCACCTCCGGACTCGTCGCCCAGCTCCGCCTCGCCGCCGTCGGAAACCAGCCCCACAGTGAGTGCAGTGACACTCACAACTCTGAGGGCCCGACACTATTATAAAAATAGTCCATGTACACATGGCGCCCTGTACCAAAATAATTTTCTAATAGTTTTGCCACCACCTTATCTGTGTAGCCTTTCCCTTCTACATCTTGGTCTCTTTTTCCCTGACATACGTGAATTTTGAGGGCCACTCGGTGTGGTACAGTTTGATTCCGTATTTGTGGCGCTTGCCTTTAATATATTGGCGGATTCCGCTACGTCCACGGCTTAAAATTATAGATTCGTCTATTGATAATTGTTCGCCGGGATTATATAATTACGCCAGTCTATTATTAAAATAAGCAACCAAACTGTTTAAATTATGCTCGCCATACCGTAAACATCTAAATATTCATAAAAATACTTTTTTTTTCATGAACTGGCTTGTAAATAAATTAAATAAATAATGTTTTCTCCAGTAGTCAAAATATCTGTTCACTTTTATATTTTCCATGTGGAAAAGAATGCCTAAAAAGACTAAAAGGTTTTCCACGGTCAGTGGTTTCCACCTGCGGATTCTGCCGTGAGTGGTGGAGCATTGCGAGAAAATTTCACTTGCACACTCGTTAGTGGATTTCACAATTTGCTCCAAAATTTCTTGCGAAAATAATAACTTAAAAAATTGTAACGGGGTATTCATATTTTCTACTCGTACCTCTTCCTGCGAAGTGAAAACTGGACGAGGAGGTCCCCGTCGATGGAGGGTCCAGTCCGAATCTTCCTTGTCGGATTCGTCGCTGCTACAGCTACTATCTTCAAGATCGCAAAAAAAAAAAACATTCTAAATAAGACTTATGTACCTGCATTTTGGGCCTTAAAAAATCTTAGATATTTTCGACATCAGAGTACATTGTATTATATTGAAATAGAGACCAATCTTTGGCCTTAACCCTTAAATGGTCGATTTTTGTTTCACGTTTTAAAAAAAATATATTTGTGTAATAGACATGTATTACTGTCTAGGAAAAATGAGTAAATCTAGACATGAATTTACTATACTTTTTTTTGCAATAATGTGAGTGTTGTTTATAAACTACATTGCGCATTCATTGAGATTTTGCAAGTATGGGTAAAATAAGAGTGGATATTGTTTTTGAAATGTATTTATTTATTCTTCACTATGATATTTATAAAAACAGTTGCTTTTTTTCGTATCACAAAAAGATACACGACATTTAAGACACATTTTGAATGTAAAGCCTGAACATTTTGGGAATTCGCACCTCTGCTGCTTATCCAGCCAAACTGCCCAATGACATGTCTGATCCAATCTGACGTCTTTCAAAGGAATTGCTTGAGCTGGTCCTCGGAACTTCTTCATTACAAGTTCTCTTTGTATTGTGCTCCCACTAGGTCGAACACGTTTAGCGCCATTTGCAGGTAGACCCAATTTGCAGAGGGTCTCAGCAAGTTCTAGTCTGAATGTACCCAAATTGAGAAGTTGATCATTTCCTTTTATATTATTTACCTTCTTGAACATAACCCATGAATTTATAACTGCGAGGTCCAGGAAATGATAAAATAAGCGCATGGTCCATTTGCGGCTCTCTTCATTGTGATGTGATAACGACCTATAAATGAATCTAATAAGTCCACGCCTCCCATGTGGGCATTGTACTCCTTGATGACTTTGGGGCATGGAATAGCAACTCTCTCTTTCTTCGAACCTGTTTTCTCCCAGCTAATATTTTGCTAATATTTTTACAATAATTAAAAATCATGCAACGAATGACAAAGTTAATCAAATAATCTTCTAATTTGTTTTTATGTGTATTGCATTTTATAAATTTAAAATCAACAAATATAATAATTGCAGTTTTAATAATTTCTTTTAAATTACATTTTTCTATGTTCTCTTTCATTATTTAATTTATTATGTCTTGCATATTTGAAATTAGTTGTACTAATTCTTTGCTGGGAGTGCAAAGCCGATTTCATTTTTTGATGACAAATCACTGATGCTATCTGAGGCAAGATTTAAAAATACGGGATTTTGTTTTTTTTTAAGAAAATATCTGGTCATATATTGTATGGGAGCAATAATCCGGGGATCCCTTTCTTTTACCTCTAGTAGGGTAAAATTAAATTCGAAATTTTTTGAAAAATCGAATGAGGAGCAGGTCGACGTTGCTTTCGCATTTTCGTTGATGATGAGAGAACGCAATGCATCGCAAAAGTCTCCTTCGCAGTTACCACGGGTGTGAACACTGCTTAAATTATTTATTAAGAGTGGTGAAAGCAGATTCGAACTGGCCACAGGTGGGGTTAGTGTTGCGACACCCTTGGCTTCTCACTGCGCCAAAGAAATTCTCCAAGGGGTCCTGATTAAGGTGCCGCAACCATACTGACGACACGTTAAAATCCACTCTTAATTGTTTTATATGTTTGTATTCCTTTCAGTGTCCACACCCAATTGGTTACAGAGGGAACAGTTTCCTTTTTACCAGCCGAAGTTATAAAATTCATTGAGTTAAATATTTTTATGCCATCCACCCATGTTCTATGGTGGACAGAGTTCGGCGTTGCTGGGCCAAGTAGGGGTTTGGCGTTTTTATTTTTCATGTGGCTTCCATTTACAGAGTCAAATATTTTGTCCATAAAAAGCAGCAGGTCCGCAGTTTACTTGCATTCTTTAGGAAGGATGTTCTTATCTGAAACAAAAAAAGAAATAATTAACACAATACTCAATAAACAAGGGAAATATCCCAGCAGAAAAATGAATCAGGGTGGGATTTGTTGTATTTGACATTTTAAGGGCCAAATTCACCAATGAAACTAATCGCGATTAGTTCAAACAAAACTCAGTTTAAGCGTTTAATCGAGTTTACAGCTTCATAATGCGTTTCACCACTACAAACTGAACCAAGTTTACGCTAAACTCAGTTTTAATTCTAAACGCCCAATTTTCGACGTTTAAGCTCGCTAATCGCAGTTTAGAGAGCAGGTACTTGTCAATGTCAATGTCATAACTCACAAAATACATACCATATTTTAGTTTTATTACGAATTGAGCACCTATTCCTTTTTTTAATAATTATGAAAAGAGCGTTAGCTTTAGCTTTCGACGAAAGTTTTGATAGAGAAGAGGAATATTATATAGTTCGGCGTCCAAGATGGATACGCGAGAGAGAAGAACACTTCGACACTCTTGATGATAAAGACTTCGTAACAAGGTTTCGTCTCACGAAAGCAACAGCGCTATCTGTATTGGAGTCTATCGAAGATAAATTAGAGTTTCCTACAAATATGTAAGTAAGGATGGTTTTCCATCGCTGTATTAAGGGAGATCCCTTATTTATATTTTGACGAAATTGATACTTACATGTTTTTCAAAGTGTATTTACAAATAAATAGTTGTATGTATTCTCTTTTATTTTTCAGAAACAACAGTGTATCTCCTATTAATCAGTTACTGTGTGCTCTGCGCTTCTATGCGACTGGGTGCTATCAAATAACTGCTGCTGATTTATGTGGTTTTAGCACATCTACTGCACATAGAATTGTGCACAGAGTCAGTGCTGCTATTGCCTCACTCCGCCCACGCCACATTTACTTTCCTGAACTACCAGATGAAGTACGCCAGACACAAATAGAATGTTCTAAGAGAGCAAAATTTCCATATGTTATAGGAGCTATAGATTGCACTCATGTGAAGTTTATCAAATCCCCAGGTGAGATATTATTATCTTTTATTAAACTCCTATTTATATGTATGCAATACCATATGTACAATGTACATATAATAAAATATATATATTTTTAGGTGGTGAGAACCCAGAGATTTTTCGTAACCGGAAAAACTATTTTTCACTAAATATTCAAGCCATCTGCAATGCAAGATTGGAATTTACTGATATAGTTACTCGTTGGCCAGGAAGCACACATGACTCGTATATTTTCAACAACTGTTATAGGAGAGCAATGTTTGAACGGGGACAATATGGAAGTGCTGTTCTTGTAGGAGATGCAGGTTATGCATGTAATAGTTATATGATGACTCCATTAGAACAATGCAATAATGGCCCTGAAGAATTATATAATGAGTCTCATGTTAGAACAAGGAATTGTATAGAAAGAGTGTTTGGAGTCTGGAAAAGACGTTTCCCGGCTATGGCTATTGGCTTGGGAGTTTCTTCACAGAATTCTTTTCCAATTATCATTGCCACTGCGGTATTACACAATATTGCAAGAAGAAGTGGAGAAGCCACACCTCCTAATGATAATCAAGTGGTAAATCCAGATTCTTGGGATGCTTTAATAGGTCAGGGTAATATTAACAATGGAAATATGGATACAGGAAGATCACATAGGGCAAATCCAAATCATAGAAGGCGTAGTGAACTTGTGACAAACTACTTTGCACGGTGAGTTTACACAGTTGTATGTACCATATTTTTATACATAATCTATTTGTATCATGTAAGTGTATGTGTGTATGTAGTTTGTATCATGTAAATAATCTATTTATATCATGTAAGTTTATCAATCTATACTTCTATACCAATATTATAAAGAAGAAAGATTTGTATTTTTGTATGTAACGAATAAACTCAAAAACTACTTGGCCGATTTCAAAAAATCTTTTGCCTTTAGAAAGCTACATTATCACTGAGTAACATAGGCTATATAACATCACGCTTCGGCTGACGGGAGCGGAGCAGTAACCAAAGACGCGGGTGAAACCACTAGGAACAGCTAGTTGATCATAAATTGAAAGTAATAAATAATTTCCTTTCTGTATCTTTTCAGACTAACGAGTTAATTGGAAGAATATAGTCATCACTAATTCCTGTGCCAATGAAATCGATTAATTACATTTATCTTGAAGGAAATATGTTACAGTATTGAAAAATTTTAAAGTACCTTTTACATACTATTATGTATTGATGTGTACCTACTTCTTAAAGTATATTATTTTTTATATCATAAATATTGTGAAATACTATTGTAAAATAAATATCATTTTCAAGTAATGGAATAAGATGAATGAATAAAATCAGTGTTACTTTAATGTATTTTGTGTGAAAGGAAATAAATAATAAAACAATAAAACTTGCAATTTTTTTAATTCTAATTTCAAAATTTCTAATTTTATTTCCTCTTGTTGTGTTTTTATTCTCTCTTGTTTTAACATTTCTTGCTCCCTTTGTTCTCGGAGCCGCAGAATATTCACGTTTATCATGTGTTCCTCTTCAGCGTGTGTATCTGCTTTTAATAAAGTAGTTATTCTTTGAGAATTTAAATTTTCTATTTGTGCATCTCTATTGCGCCTCAAAGTTGGTCTTCTGCGACTTGTTGCTGTTGTTTGATTAGTTGTGCTGTCAGTGGACACACAGGCCCTGTAATATAAAATACACATAATTAATAAAATGTTACATTACATTTAAAAAATATCAAATGAAATATTGACTGTTCCTTATCAGGCACATTTTATGATTAGTCCATATATATTAGACCATACTTGAATAGTCTTTAATATTACTAACCTCAGTGGAGTGGTTGATGCTTGTTGGTGCTGTGTTGTTGGTTCCACTCTATTTTCACTGGCCTCAGGTGATGGGCTCCTTGATACCAGTGCCGAGCTTACAGGCAGTCTTAACATCATAGGAGTATACTGAGACCAGCATGAGTCCTGCATGAAATAAAAGTAAATTACAAACAAATAAATATAATTTATTGTTCAAATTAATTTCAGAATAGTAATTGTAGTAGTAGAGCTCTATGTGAAGAAGCTAGTCCGGTGAAGTACTACCACCAAACCTATTTCTGCCCCAAAGCAGCGTTGCTGTGTTTAGGTTTGACGGGTATGGGTGCCAGTGTAATTACAGGCACATGAGACATATCATCTTTGTCTCTGGGATAGCAACGCATCTGTGTGCTCTCTGATATTGCAAATGTTTATAGGCGACGGTGACCACTGAACACCAGGTGGGCCTGCTGCTTGTTTGTCATCCAGTGGTATAAAAAAAAATACTTACAACTGTCAATGTAGCAGCTGTCTCAGTGGCCTCAGTAGACTCCCTATCTTGCACCTGTGACTCACTGGTACTGGCATCTAAAACAAATTGTTTTGTAAATAGCGAATAACAGCTTAGGCTTACCATAAGTAATGTTATGTATAGATTTGACCATTCATGCTGTACCGCACCTTAAAAAATCGAGATGAAGTAGGGTAGGAAGCGCAAGGTTCACATAAGATCGATGTTGTCAAACAGATTTTACGATATTGGTTCATCCATCCCCATTTTTTTTAAATCTAAATTTCTAAAAAAATCACAAGCAAAAGGAAAAATTAAATACATACCATTTGAACGCATCAAATATTCTTGTGTTGCCTGCTCTGTTTCACCTTCTACTTCTGCTGTTTGTGTACCCGATGCTAAAAAATAATATTATTAATATTAATAATGATCATGCAGAAACTTCAAACTGGTACGTTAATTCTGTATTCCACAACATATTTAATTCCAATAATAATTAAAAAGAATATTTTTATAACAATAAGTACTTCGACTTACCTAAAATTTGAGTGCCATCAGAGTCATATTGGTTGACATAACCTGATACCCTAGAGTGGATTAGCTCCAGGACTCGCTCAGTAGCGGCGTCTGCATTTAGCTTTCGCGGTGGCCCTCCTCCTATGAAGAAGATGGTGAGGTTAGCTATGGGTTATAGTAAACCAATTAATTAATAGAAACTTACTATAATAAATGTAGTACCTGTTCCCAAATAGTGTTGATTGCGCGCTGTCTGCTCACTTTTGGCTTTTTTTTTTTAAGTTTTCCCAGCAGTTTTTTAAGACACTCCAGTCTCTAGGATGGATTGGGGAAACAGCATTAAATTCTTCGGCAATTTTTTGCCATCCTGATATTTTATTTTTCGATGTCATTGCATCAGTTTTTTTGCATTCCACAATGTGGAAGTGCTTTTGCACTAAATCGAGAAGTGCCATCTTCTCGCTAGCGATGAATGTCGGATCTCTCTTCCGTTTGTTCGAGGTAGAGGCCATAATTATATTAGTTATATCCTAACTAATATAAAAACAAAATTCGTATGTCCGTAGGGTCCGTAGGTTGGTATGTGGTCACGCGTAGGCAAGAATCCAGTCCGATAAAGCAAGCAATGGTCGTCGTAGATGGTATCACACACAAAAGTCCAAAAAGAAAAGCGGGGTCACGGGAATCGCACGGAAATAACAAAGAAAGATCAGCACTCGATAAACAACAGTTTACGAATAGGTGAAATTTTGAAGTTTGTAGCTAAACGGAAACAAAAACAAAATTGCCAATAGCATAAATAATATGTCCTCAAAAAAAAATATTTCGTAATTTACTACATTGTAGCGCAGATTTGCTACTTTTTAAAATAAATTATGGCTATTAAAATGTGCATTAAATAATATATCGTAATATAATAATCCCGTAATTGGACAGTATTTAAATAATTTCAAATAGTTTTTGTATTATATTACCCATGTTGTAGGAGAACATTTTCTGAACTTGTCACACTGTGAAGGAATGAAAGCGCGTTTAGTTATTGCTATTTTTTTGTACATTTGAAACTGCAGTAGGTCGCTGAAACATGCTGTGAAAACAAAACGCAGTCACGACATTTTAGGGCCTCTCGCATTTAAACTTCGTTTTAGTAAACGGAGTTAAAATGGTGCTGGTGAAATCGGTTGGCAGTAAACCGAGATCAACGCCGATCTTTAAACTAGATTACGCTAAACTCAGTTTCGTTGAACTTAGTTTATACAGTGAATGATGAATTCGGGCCTTAGTCGTTACTGCAAAACTATGGTACTTACCGCGAAAAAAGGGCCGTCCTGCGACGCTGTGCACCGTCCACTGAGCTAACTTAGAAGGACAGGTAGATACGCGCGCTCATTAGAAAGAGCACTTACGTCTAGCCCACTAACGCCATCTCTGCCGTGCTTGTGATATATACAGTAAGTGCGTTGGAGACACTTTCGAGAAAAAGGCGGTTAAAGTTTTTTTTTTTAATTTTGCCATTCTTCCTAAACTATAAATTAAACCTAAGTTTTCTAAAATATTTAAGATAAGTATAGGTTTGTTTAACAATTTCTATATTTTAATTTTTAATTAGGAATAATATTTTAATTGTAAAGTTTAAAAAAATATTTATGTTAAGGAACGAACAATTAAAAAAATTATGTATTTTTAGTATTGGTACAGTAAGTGTGTGACTTACTGTAACAATCTTTAATTTGAAGTACATACTGCAACAATGATTACAAAATGAGATAAATGTTTAAATAGAATAACAAAAATTACACAATTTGCCTAATGTAACTTACTCACTTACTGTAATTATAGCTAGGAGCAATATGTAAAATTAATTATCTGCCACAAAGCACTGGAACCATAATTAATTACTATTCCTTAATATTATTTGTAGATAATGAAACAAAAAAAATCTTATGAAATCACAGTTTAATGTAGAAAGTACACAGCTTTATTACTAGTACAAAGTTGTATAATCTGTTCCGTTTATTTTTTTATTTTTTAAGCATTTTAAAATCTGATTATAAACTAACTAAAAAAATCAATTCGTGTTTGTACAACCTGCTCCGTACATGAAACAATCGTAAACCAAATAAAATAAGCACTGTTTCTAAAATAACACCTTTACAGTTTTTCCCCTAAAACTTTTTATAAATTCGTGTTTGTACTTCTTCATACAAAACAAAAAAAAAATAACATAAACACTTACTTTCTCAAACAAAAAGCACAGTTTTTTCTTTGGAATTCTTCATAATAAAAATAATAATACACAGATTGACAGAACGCAGCACAACTCTGATCTTTCAAGGCACTTTAAATTCTTCAATAAGACTTTTATCCTCTTAGAACAATTATAATTATTAACACTTTACTCTTGTATAAATTATGAGATCTTCGTTATACGAACTTAATCGAATCAGCCTTACAAATTAATTAGTACCTATGTAGCAATTTATGGTAAAATAGTAAAATGTCCTTTATGTGACTCGTAAAATGTAGGCTTATCTTAACAGACTAATATTTTACTAGTCACATAAAGGACATTTTACTATTTTACCATAAATTGCTACATAGGTACTAACTAATTTGTAAGGCTGATTCGATTAAGTTCGTATAACGAAGATTTCATAATTTATACAAGAGTAAAGTGTTAATAATTATAATTGTTCTAAGAGGATAAAAGTCTTATTGAAGAATTTAAAGTGCCTTGAAAGATCAGAGTTGTGCTGCGTTCTGTCAATCTGTGTATTATTATTTTTATTATGAAGAATTCCAAAGAAAAAACTGTGCTTTTTGTTTGAGAAAGTAAGTGTTTATTTTTTATTTTTTTTTGTTTTGTATGAAGAAGTACAAACACGAATTTATAAAAAGTTTTAGGGGAAAAACTGTAAAGGTGTTATTTTAGAAACAGTGCTTATTTTATTTGGTTTACGATTGTTTCATGTACGGAGCACGTTGTACAAACACGAATTGTTTTTTTTAGTTAGTTTATAATCAGATTTTAAAATGCTTAAAAAATAAAAAAAAAACGGAACTGATTATACAACTTTGTACTATTAATAAAGCTGTGTACTTTCTACATTAAACTGTGATTTCATAAGTTTTTTTTTGTTTTATTATCTACAAATAATATTAAGGTATCACCCCGCACTACCCAGCTGGATCCTAAACGCCTTAGAATATTTGCAGTAAGTAACGTATTTACCTAATTTGTTCCAGGCAAGTCTACGCATAAATTTAAGCATTCCTAAACATAAATACAGTAAGTGAATCTTGCTGTTATTACGTCTATGCGTACAAATATATATTTTAATTTGCTGACTTATCATATACACAGTAAGTTCCACTTACTGTACTTATGCTAAGATAATACATTAATATGTTGCGAAACTCTTAAGCATTAATATAATATATGCTGTTACTGTAAATATGTTAAGGTTTAGTATGATAATGATTTATTTCCAACACTTAATATAATAACAACAAGTGTCACTTACTGTAGCATTACCTAGGAAATGGGTTTAACTTTATGAAAAAATCAACCGTATGTGCCCATACTGCAATCATAATAAGTATGCATTGTAGCAAAACGTATCTTACTGTAATTATGCTTAAGCTTATTTGATGTTCTATGCCACATTTTCAAATTTCAAATATACAGAAATGTAGATCTCAATCTCTACATTCCAAATATATATACAACTCAATATCGTCAAAAATGTGACTTACTGTAATTATCATAAGCGCGGCAGATCTGTTATCACTAGTAAGAATCATTACTCAGCATAGCCATAACTATAACTATAGTTATGTAAATGTCTATAGACACACCGTACGTACGTCTATATAAGTAGTTTCATGGATGGTTGATAATCATATTATAAAGGACTAGCTTCTGCCCGCGACTACGTCCGCGTCACAGTTGATGTGTTATCCTACGGGTACCGTACATTTTCCCGGGATAAAAAGTAGCCTATGTGTTATTCCAGACTATAATCTATCTTTGTGCCAAATTTCATCCAGATCCATTCAGCCGTTTAAGCGTGAAAGAGTAACAAACATCCATACATCCATACATCCATACTTACAAACTTTCGCCTTTATAATAGTAATATAGTAGGATTTATAAAGTAGGTAAAACATTTTGTTAATCAAAACAAGTTTATTTGTGTCTTTTATAGCACTTATTTAACTTCTTGGCTTTTATTTGCAGATTGTCCTCATCATCATCAACCGGTTTTCTCCCAGCTAATATTTTATTGCATGATTTTTAATTATTGTAAAAATATTAATCAAATAATCTTCTAATTTGTTTTTATGTGTATTGCATTTTATAAATTTAAAATCAACAAATATAATAATTGCAGTTTTAATAATTTCTTTTAAATTACATTTTTCTATGTTCTCTTTCATTATTTAATTTATAATGTCTTGCATATTTGAAATTAGTTGTACTAATTCTTTGCTGTGAGTGGCCAAGCCATCGCCGACCTGCATATTCCCTTTATTTTATGTATTCGATTTCATTTTTTGATGACAAATCACTGATGCAATCTGAGCAAGATTAAAAAATACGGGATTTTGTTTTTTTTTAAGAAAATATCCGCTCATATATTGTATGGGAGCAATAATCCGGGGATCCCTTTCTTTTACCTCTAGTAGGGTAAAATTAAATTTGTTTTTTTTTGAAAAATCGAATGAGGAGCAGGTCGACTTTGCTTTCGCATTTTCGTTGATGATGAGAGAATGCAATGCATCACACAAGTCTCCTTCGCAGTTACCACGGGTGTGAACACTGCTTAATTTATTTATTAAAAGAGTGGTGAAAGCAGATTCGAACTGGCCACAGGTGGGGTTAGTGTTGCGACACCCTTGGCTTCTCACTGCGCCAAAGAAATTCTCCAAGGGGTCCTGATTAAGGTGCCGCAACCATACTGACGACACGTTAAAATCCACTCTTAATTTTTTTATATGTTTGTATTCCTTTCAGTGTCCACACCCAATTGGTTACAGAGGGAACAGTTTCCTTTTTACCAGCCGAAGTTATAAATTTCATTGAGTTATGTATTTTTATGCCTTCCACCCATGTTCTATGGTGGACAGAGTTCGGCGTTGCTGGGCCAAGTAGGGGTTTGGCGTTTTTATTTTTCATGTGGCTTCCATTTACAGAGTCAAATATTTTGTCCATAAAAAGCAGCAGGTTCGCAGTTTCCTTGCATTCTTTAGGAAGGATGTTCTTATCTGAAACAAAAAAAAGAAATAATTAACACAATACTCAATAAACAAGTGAAATATCCCAGCAGAAAAATGAATCAGGGTGGGATTTGTTGTATTTGACATTTTAAGGGATCAATTGATCATCAAGCACAGTATAAAAAATACATTTTATATTTGGGTATTACTAACTCTCAATAGCATAAAGTGCAATATAGCAAAGTTCATGTTTAATTGGTCACAATCAATTAAGAAATGAAAATTGTCCTTTTCACCTAATTAACATAACCGCAGGCATTGCGGGGCATACACTAAAAGTTAAGGTATATTATTTAATTAAAATGTTAATAAAGATATTAACATTTATTTGTCTACCATTTAAAGAAACTATGTACGCTTGTATTTAAAATGGAACTAAAAAAGAAGGGATTGCAAGCACGTGTTCGCATAGAACTGGGCGCGCTCGTGTGGAGCTGTCCAACGTAATATGATGTTCGTATAGAACGTTCATATTGGTAAATTTTAAGGAAAAAAACACATATTTCGTTTACCTGTAGTAATCTTTTCTTTTTGACTTTGAATAAAGTCCGTCATACATTTTGTTAGGTTATCAATTTGCTCCTGCATTGACCTTAGTTTTTATTGGTTCTTCGATCATCGCTATCTCTTGTTTTCGATCGCGAACGTGATGTTTTTCTTGGCATGATGAGAGAAAACGCACTCACAGCACAATATAAACACTTTTAACAAAATTATTTAGTTTAGAAAATTCTCTTACGTCGTAAGTTGATTGCACAACGAAACAATATGACAGCCGCTAGAGGCGAGCGCGGGATGCTAGCAACGGGGCGCGCGGGAATTTTTTCAAATTTAAATCTCTAAACGTTATGGAGTTGATTCATACTTAACAGTACTACAGGTTATCTATCATCGAGAAACGAGACACGTAGTGTAATCACAATTGCTTTGACATCTATAACTAATGCAATTTCGGATATAACTAGAAAAATGACAAACTCTTAACTTTGCCAATTTTAGCTACATTATAAATAAAGGCATTAGCGATTGCTGTCAAATCTTTGTTTTTATTGCTACAGTTATCGGATATTGATTAAATGCTTGTGTTGTGCTTCACAACTTTTTGTTTTAATTTTTATTGTTAATTTGTGTCATAGTTTTATTAGTAAGTATGTAAATAAAAAAATGTTTAAGAAAACTAAAGTTTATTCTGTTTTCCATTTTTTTTTTCAAAGATATGTAGGTGGCTAACTTGATTCTTGTTTCTATTACTTATTTACATCATTTACTTGCCTAGTAAAAACACATTTTCTCCATTATTGTTCAAATCAATCAAATGTTGTTTCACAGGATGCTGATTCCAGACAAAACTGTCATGTGATGCTCCTCCAAATGAGGCATCTACTGAAAGAATTCTTAAATCTGCATCACTTATCTGAAAGCAAATAAAACAAGGACATTTAAGTAATTTGATATGAAGTGAATTACAATTAAATATTTATAAAAAGTATTGCCTTACAATCAGAACATTTCTTGAATGGAAATGTTTGCGATTAAAAAATCGCTCTTCGTTTTCTATTGGCCTAATTATGGCTACATGAGTGCTATCGATACATCCAATACAGATGGTATATGAAACTTTTCATAAAACCTGGAACATACGGAAAAGTATATGGTAGGTACCACTTTTAAAAACAAGACATTCTATGAAACATAAAACCCCCTAAACCTTCAGTTACGTTATGCAAGTTTAATAAAAAAAAAAATGATATTTGTCATTAGCGTTACCTCCTTTTTATAGCATCTCTTTCCTGACGCGTTTGAGGAAACTTAATCCATTTACTTAGTACTATTGGGTGGTTAAGAGCTGCCGTTATATCTCTAATAGTACGAGAAACAGATTGCTGAGACATTAGGGTCCCATATGTGCCTCCAACTAGTTTTTGGTAACTACCAGTCGCGTAAAATGACAATGCCACTAAAACCTGAAAGAATTATATAAGTATTGATCTTGCAAAACAAGTCATGATAATCATTGATAAGTCATGTTTCCAAAAAAATTAAAGTACCTGTTGACGATACTGCGTCGACTGCTCTGCTACAGGAGCGAATAAATAAAATACGTGGACTAGTTAATAATCTGGTGTAATACAAGAGGTACAATCCGTACAATAAAGAAACGCGTGCCGTTGTCGCACGCGGTAGCTGAGAGGGCGCGCGGGCCGCGGTTTTAGCGGCGGGCGACGGCGGCGACGGAGGGGGGCGCGGGCGGCGCGGGCGATCGCGCTTCCTCCCGCTCCGAGCCTCACTCCACAGAGTACTATATTATATATGGCTTTAGAGTCATCACTTATAATTATGACACAAGCGCCATCTATCGGTATACGACGCCCCTACAACCCAGCAAACCGGGGAGTCCAGAATATTTTTTTTTAAATTCCCCTAAGTAATTTCCAAAAGACAAATCACTTGACTGTTAATTAAATTTGTCTTTTGGAAATTACTTTGGATAAAATAGAATTCAGGCAAATAAATAAAACAACAGTTTAGTTGTTGACTGCTTTTTTATAATGTTTTCTTTTATTATAATAATTAAAGGCATACATTTTTATTATATCTTCCACCGTTCTAGTACTGTGCCGGACGGGCGTGATCGCTGGATACTATGGGTTACGAATACTTCCAGACGGCGCTGACGTCCTACACCTATAGGTTCCGGAGTGATTTCCTTGAAGTGTTGAAGTTTCTGAGTGTTCGAAGTGCGCCAGGCGCTGTGTAAGGGAAGAGGTTTCTATGTTGAAATTAAAGTCATTCGGCTAATAAGTCTTCATAACGTTTCAGGAAGCGGTCTGCGTAATCCTTCAGGAGTACATTAGTGCGATAGAGGGCGCTTTAAAAGTTCCTTGCCAATGACTACGAATTCGCGATTTCGGCGCGTGCGCCTAAGTACCGCGAAACTTTACCGTAACGAGAACCGCAGACCGCTTGCTAATTAGTCTCTTTATTTATAAATATTTTTACAATGTTTGTGTGTAAATTGTGTGTTTTTTCTATTAAAATACTATAAAACTATGGTGTGTGACCTATCATTAGAATCCTCCTGAAAGCGTCCGTCTCATGAAACTGTAACCCCGATTGCATCTATAAAACTGAAAAACTATAGCAGGTGTAAAGCGAAATATTCTAAGAAAACGGGACTATTATTTTACTTTACGGGTCACTGTTTCATGAAACACTATAGTAGGACCCTAGTTACAAGTGGCTTTAGGTAGCCTGACTATACTATTACATGACCTAGGGCTTACATTCGACCTATCCTTCTATTTGAGTGTGTCACACCTCTATAAATGAAACAACGAAAAAATAATCATTTATTTAAAACAACAAACTATGTACGCGCGCCTTGCAACGTCTATCAAGTGGGCTACTGAAACACTATGACTATGAAAGTTAGGTCCAGGGCTAGGTCTCAATCTAGGGTACCTGGACGCACTATGAACAAAACTATATACTATGAACTACCCACCTAATAGATGATACAAAGAGCGCTGTACTTACGGTTTTACACACAAACTTGAATCTAGACACTATTTAAGCACTATAGGTTGCCTATTTAAACGCATTACACTGTGGAGCGTGGGAACGACTCCTACTACGAAGTTACATTGTACTATTTACTCTGAAACGTTACACTGATTTTAACTATAAGTCTATATGAGTCTATATTGTTCTATTTACTATAAAACCATCACTATATGGTGACGTGCCGTCGCGAACATCTCTCCCGCCGTGCAGTGCAGTGACGACTCGATGTCGCCTCGATGTCGGAGCGGCGCTGCATCACCCCGGTGAGCGACGGCCGGTGTAGCGGCCTCGCCGCGGCGGTGCCCGCCGCCTCGACTCCTGGATTTCGTTCACTGAGGCAGTGGAACGAGTTTCTTCACCGGACGCTTCAAGGTGCCGCCGGCTGTGCGCACCTCAGCGGTCCGGACTGCGCCGTCGGCGCCGGGGAACACGGCGACTATGCGGCCGCGCGGCCACGTGTTGCGTGGCAGCTGACCGTCTGCGATGAGGACGGGGTCGCCGACCTGTATGCCGGGCCCGCGTCCGTGCGGCTCCCGCCGGTTTTGGAGTTCCGGCAGGTACTCGCGCACCCAGCGACGCCAGAACATATCGGCGAGTGCTTGTGAGCGTCGCCAGAGCTTCTTGCTGTCGATGTCTTCCTCGGTGAACACGCCGGGTGATGGTAGTCGCGCAGAACCACCGAGTAAGAAGTGATTCGGCGTTATGGACTCGTCGTCTTCGCTGTCAACGGATACATGGGTCAACGGCCGGCTGTTTACTGTGTACTCCGCCTCACACAACAGTGTGGACAACACTTCTTCCTGCGGGTGTTTCTCTGTGAGTACAGTGTACAGCGCGGACTTGACGCAGCGGACTAGGCGCTCCCAGGCGCCCCCCATGAAGGGCGCGGACGGCGTTATAAAGCGCCACACGACGCCTCGACGACTGGCTTCCTCTCTGAAGGCGTCTCGGAGCTCCTTGTCGGCACCGTGCATGTTGGTGCCGTTGTCGGAGTGTATCTCAGCGGGGCAGCCTCTGCGCGCAGCGAATCGACGCAGCGCTAATATAGCTGAGTCTGCGCTGAGGCTGGCAGCTATCTCCAGGTGGACGGCTCGCGTTGTGAGGCACGTAAACAGCGCCACGTACCTCTTCTGGTGCTGACGACCGACGGTGACGGACAGTGGGCCGAAGTAGTCGAGCCCTGTGTAGGTGAACGGCCTCTGATGATGAGCTAGGCGCGTTCTCGGGTGGTCGCCGGTCGCAGGCACGGGTGCTTGTGCCTTACGGATGCGACACTGTAGGCAGCGTGCTACTACCATCTTCGCAGTGGGTCGCAGCTTGATGACCCAGTAATGTTGTCGCACCTCGTTTATTGTGAGTTCCGTACCACTGTGCTGTAGACTTCGATGTGTCCAGTCTATGTACAACTGCGTTATGTAATGATCGCCGTGTAGTATCGGCGGTCGTTTGACGTCATTACATACTTCGTTGGTGGCTTCTATGCGGCTCCTTAGCCTTATGACGTCATCGATGACCTCTATTTGCAGCGGACGCAGTCGGCTATCCTTATCAATCTGTTTACTATTTTGCAGGCTAGCTATTTCACTAGCGAAAGACTGTTGTTGCGCTACTCGTATGAGTATGTTCTCCGCTTTTCTCAGAAACTCAGCTTGTATTATTGATTGTGATGGTTTCTTCGATGTCCGTGTAGGAGGGGGCTGCGCCGTCTTTGTACGTTTCCTCCAGTCCGGATCTTTTTCTATGTTTTTTGTAGTGCGTTTGTAGAACGTTTTCTCTGTCGACCCGCGACATAATGATATGAAGCGTAGAACGTTCGCCGTCGCTCTGAGTAGTCGTTCCCATCTCGAGAAGCTTCAGATAGCTGTGGGCCATTGTTTTCTTCGACGGTGGCGAGCGTTCTTTCTTCGCCTGTATGTTCTGTGAGCGGCGGCTTCTCGGACGGCCACGTAGATGGCTCTTCGTATAGAAATTTAGGGCCACAAAACCACTCGTGTTTCGAGTCGAACTGGTGTGGTACGTCACGCGTAGCGACGTCGGCTATGTTGAGCTTTGTGGGCACCCATCGCCAGTCTTCAACTTTACTGTTTTCTTCGATGGCAGCTATACGATGAGCGACGAACGGCTTGTATACTCTCGCCCCTCTTCTGAGCCATGTGAGCACTGTTTTACTATCGGACCAGTACGTAGTCGATGCGGGCTTCATCTTGTGCTCGCGTATCACAGCTGCAGCCACGCGGGTTCCCATCACCGCGGCCTGCAGCTCGAGGCGCGGTATCGATTGCAGCTTGAGCGGTGCCACCTTCGCTTTTGCCATGACTAGGGTGACATGTGTCTCGCCACTCGGTGTTGTGGCTCTCCAGTAAACAGCTGCTGCGTATGCCATCTCGCTCGCGTCGGTGAAGACGTGGACTTGAACTTCTGCGGCGTCACTATAGCCTGGATAACACCGTGGTATGGTGATGTTTCCGAGCCGCTCTAGGTGCTGTATCCAGCTCTTCCATTGTGTGGCCAGGTCTTGCTCTATGTGCTGGTCCCAGTCGATGCTTCGCCTCCATGCCTCTTGCAATATTTGCTTGGCTCTAATGGTAACGGGTGAGGCGAGGCCTAGTGGGTCGTACAGAGACATGACGATCTGCAGCGCCTCTCTCTTGGTAGGCGCGTCTTTTTCTAAAACGCCTCTCGGTAGTCGAGCGAGGGTAAGGTTGAAACCCAGCTCGTCTGTGCTCGG
Source organism: Caradrina clavipalpis (assembly GCA_932526535.1). NCBI lineage: Eukaryota > Metazoa > Arthropoda > Insecta > Lepidoptera > Noctuidae > Caradrina > Caradrina clavipalpis. The sequence continues at coordinate 3,881,061 of OW052115.1, forward strand.
CCTCCATATTAGACCGAGTATCTTCTCTATATTTTCTATATTGCCGATGTTGACAACTTCAGTAGGGCTGTGTGTCGGCTCTATGTTTTCTAAGACTTCTGTGCTATTTGACACCCACTTCTTGAGGTCGAAACGCGCCTGTTTATGTATATTTTTGACTGTGGTTGCTATGCGCGTCGCCTCTTCTATAGTCTTGTAACTGTCAAGATAGTCATCCATGTAGTGATTTTCTATTATTGCTTCTACTGCTTCTGGATGCTCTGTGGCGTGTCTTTTCGCGTTCCAATTCTTCGCGAATATTGCTGTACACGGTGAGCTCGCTGCGCCGAATATAATGGACGTCATGCGATACTCTTCAGGGGCTCCCTCTCTTCTATCGCCTCGCCATAGGTATCTGAGTGCGTCTCTGTCTTCTGGTCGCACTTTCACCTGCATGAACATCTCCGCTATGTCACCGGAGATGGCTATGCGGTGACGACGGAATCTCATCATGACGCCGGGCAATGACTGTAGCAGGTCTGGTCCCGTAAGTAGGTAGTCGTTGAGTGACATCCCACTTGACTTGGCGGCGGCGTCATGTACTATGCGCAGCTTCTCTGGCTTCATCGGGTTGTAGACGTCGAAGTGAGGCAAGTACCAGGTTCTACCCGGTGTGCTGGACTTGGGCGCTTTCTCTGCGTACCCTTTCTTGACGAGGGAGTCCATCTGTTCACTATATTTGTTTCGAAGCGTGGGTTTGCTATCCAGCTTCTTCTCTATGGAGACGAGCCTCTTCATGGCTGTCCCGTAACTATCAGGCATCTCTATGGTTTCTTGCTTCCATAGCAGAGCTGTTTCTATATGGCCATCTTCTAACTGTTTGATATGACGATTCAATATATCTTCGGCCTTCTTCTCTGGGTCAGAGTCTGGTCGTCGTGGGTTGACGATCAGAGATTCGATTGCGAAATATTCACGCAGTTGCTCGTCGAGACTATTGTTCGCCGCCGTGAGCCCGTTGACGTAGTGCACCTTCTGGCCTATCGATCTTGTATGCGCGCCGTGCAGAGTCCAGCCTAGTGGTGTGAGTGAGGCCACAGGCTGATGCTTCGGACCTCTGCGGACTTCGGTGGCGAGCAATAGGTGCCAGTTGTCTTGGCCGATTAAAATCTTCGGTGCGCCGGCGTCATAAATCAGCTGTTGTCTGAGGTCGTCTAAGTGATGACAGTGTGTGACGTCATCGTGAGTGACTGACTGCGGCGCAATGTGAAGCTTCGGTATGGTGCGCGCTCTGAACGGCACCCTGTTCTTCAGCTGGCTTGCGAGCGTGACTGTGATTCTTCGGGAACACGGTGTGTTTATAGTCGTGTTCCCGATCGCTCCGATCTTCAGCGGGTCGATATGGCCTTCTGCGCCGACTTGCTTCGCTATGTCCTCGTCTATAAGTGACACGGTTGACCCGTCGTCTAGGAGTGCGTAAGTGGAAGTCTCTCCCGCCGGTCCGATCACCCGTACGGGTACTATTTTCAAAAAGGCTTGACTGGATGATGACCGTGAACTGGCTACTGTTTCTTGTGCCTCTGCCTTCTGTGTAGGGGCATCAGGCTTCTTGACTTCCTCTGCGGCAGGCTTCTTATTGTGGTGTAGAAGCCGATGGTGCGTGGCTATACACCCTTTGACGTCACACTTTGTTCGTTTACATGTGTGACCATTACGACGATATCTCAGACAGCGAAAGCAGAGACTATGTTTCTTTGCGAGCTCCCACTTCTTGTCGCTAGACGCTTCTTTGAACTTCTTGCAGTCAGACGTGTAGTGACCCTCCTTCTCACAAACACGGCATTTGTTGGCCGGTTTTTCTGTGGTTGTGTGAGTTCTGTGTGTGACACGTCTGGACGATGATGCGTTAGCGGCGTCGATGTTCTCAGGCGGAGCGAAGGCGCTGCAGAAGCGAGCTTGTTCAGTGATGAACTCGCTGAAGAGTGTGAGGTCTGGCAGCGACTGGTACTTCTCAGTGTATGTTCGGTACCACTGTGCACGCAGAGAGTTGGGTAGCTTCTCGGTGAGCGTGCGTATTAGCTCGGCGTTGATTAGGTAATGTTCTTTCTTCAACGCACGCAAAGTGACGACTCCGCTTCTGACTCGGCTTGCAAACATGCAGATATCTTTCGGGGCCTCGGTGCAGCGATGTAATCCTCGCAGTCGCTCAGTCTCGGCTTGAGCGATGGAGTCTGGACGGCCGAATTGTAGCTCGAGTTCCCTCATGATGTCGTCAGGTTTTGCGTGGCCGATGAGTTCGGAGCTAACTGTCTCGAGCGCTCGTCCATGCAGGCTTCTTCTGAGTCTCGCTGTATTCTCGACGTCGTTGAAGTATGTTCGAGTTGTTTCATAAATGGCGCGAAACGATAGCCATTCTGTGTGGGCCCCACTGAAGTTCGGCAGTGTCATGATGACTTTCGATGCCGATGGATGACGAAACGTCCATTGATCTGTTTTTCTGTCGGCCAGCGACGCTATTGCGGACGTGAGCTCCGTTATAAACGGTCGGAGCGTATCTTCCCCTTTGGGATCTTCTATGTTTCTTGCTGCTAAGTTGTTGTTCACTTGATTCACTGTATTCACTTTAGAAGTAGAAGGTACTTGCGGTTCGAGGTCCACTATATTTTCGATGTCCGCCGGGGGGTCGGCTATACGGGTTCTATTTACTATGTTTCTATTTACTATATCCCCCACGGTGGCGTTGTCCTCGTTCAGCGGCTCGGGTTCCGGTGCCTCTTCGAGCCAGGAGCGCACGTACTCTTCATTGGAGTTTCGGTCTTCTAAATAATCATCGTCCGATTCTTGTTCGGCCCTCTGAAGTGCAACTTGAGCAAGTTCTAATTTTATTTTGAGGACGTCTTCACGCGCCTTCAAAATGTTTCTATTCTGTGACCGTGTCGTCTTGTGCGTAGACGGCGGTCGGCTATGTTCGATACGGGCGTCACCCCGGGTAGTCATTGGCATGGGTCGGCTTCTATCGGCAGGTTTCAACGTTCTGTCTGAATTTCCCTCTTCTATTCTGGTACCCTTCCTGGGTTTGGAAGCTACTGGTTCTGTTCGCTCTGTCCCTTCGGATTGTGTAGGCGCAGGTGAGTCTTCACCCCCCCGCGGGGTTGGGGGGGCCGGCGGTCGTTCGATGCCTTCGGTGGTGGACGGTGAACGCGGAGGTAGCTGATGTCGTATGGCTGTAGCACTATGTCCCACTTCCACCGTCCATGCTTCAGGTGTCTTGCCTTGCGATCTTGTAATCGGCATCTTGCTGTTAGACTTCAGTTGCGATATAAATCTTCAGTGTTCAGGCAGAAATCCGGCTCGAATGGACCATAAAATGTGCCGGACGGGCGTGATCGCTGGATACTATGGGTTACGAATACTTCCAGACGGCGCTGACGTCCTACACCTATAGGTTCCGGAGTGATTTCCTTGAAGTGTTGAAGTTTCTGAGTGTTCGAAGTGCGCCAGGCGCTGTGTAAGGGAAGAGGTTTCTATGTTGAAATTAAAGTCATTCGGCTAATAAGTCTTCATAACGTTTCAGGAAGCGGTCTGCGTAATCCTTCAGGAGTACATTAGTGCGATAGAGGGCGCTTTAAAAGTTCCTTGCCAATGACTACGAATTCGCGATTTCGGCGCGTGCGCCTAAGTACCGCGAAACTTTACCGTAACGAGAACCGCAGACCGCTTGCTAATTAGTCTCTTTATTTATAAATATTTTTACAATGTTTGTGTGTAAATTGTGTGTTTTTTCTATTAAAATACTATAAAACTATGGTGTGTGACCTATCATTAGAATCCTCCTGAAAGCGTCCGTCTCATGAAACTGTAACCCCGATTGCATCTATAAAACTGAAAAACTATAGCAGGTGTAAAGCGAAATATTCTAAGAAAACGGGACTATTATTTTACTTTACGGGTCACTGTTTCATGAAACACTATAGTAGGACCCTAGTTACAAGTGGCTTTAGGTAGCCTGACTATACTATTACATGACCTAGGGCTTACATTCGACCTATCCTTCTATTTGAGTGTGTCACACCTCTATAAATGAAACAACGAAAAAATAATCATTTATTTAAAACAACAAACTATGTACGCGCGCCTTGCAACGTCTATCAAGTGGGCTACTGAAACACTATGACTGTAAGAGAGCACGAGGGCTTTCTGTAGTTTTAAATATGTACAATAGGAAGATTAAATCTATAATTGTAACAATATTTGATTTTCCTATAAATATAGATGCTTTTGCGCTATCAAATGATGTATGTTTTGATTATCTAGTCCTAGGTTATTTTTAGCATTAATGTAACTTAGGATACATCTAGAATTAAGGTAAATATATGATTCTAGATTATAAGTAAATTTAATGACAAAAATGTGCATATTTGATTGGTGGAACATTTGTTGATGATGTCGCGCCCTACCCACTACTTCCACCACCGTAGAGACATATGGGAGAAATACTGTGACGTGATTGGTGCAAACACCTTTTGTTATTTTATTTGTCATGGCACTACTTGCACCCACGTAGGAAAGTCATAAATATAGCCGCCTCACGGCAAAATTTGTCAGTCGTAAGTCAGTCGTACTGTAGCAATCATCGGAAGCTTGTGAACAACAATATAAGTGGTTGAAGACTCTGCTCGTCTTTTATTTAATTCTTCGGAACCCTCGACCCGTGCGCCTGAATATTCTACAATTTTGGTCCTTCGAGCCGGATCCTGCGTCTGAAGAATTACATCTCAAGCCTGAAGAGTTTGAAGTTTCAAGCCTGAGAAGTCTGAAGCATTCAAGATGAGTGAACGAAGCTCAGTCGCCACGAGGAGCAAGCTGCGCAAATTGGAGGCAGCGTTGAACAAGCGACGAGAGATGGAAGCCGATTCAGGAGTGCCGTCTGAAATGGCACCGGGATCACCTTCGATAGCGCCTACAGTGTCGTCGGCATTACCCGCACCCGTGATTCCATTGGCGGGCCCCGGACGCGTGATTGACCATCGCGACGCGGCTGCAGTGCCTCGGGAATCGGAGATACTACGGGTGGTACGGACGCCGAGATCAAGAACCAGCCACGTCTCATCGAAGAGCGGCCAGAAGAGTGCCGATTACCTCCGCCGGAGGGCCGAGTACAAGGCTGAGAGGGAATTAGTGCGCCTGAGGGAAAATCTCGTCAAGAAGAAGTTGGAGGCGGAACTGGCCGAGATAGATGCCGTCGCCGAAGAAGACTCGTCCGATGAAGAAACTACAACACGCCGTGTGGAAGATTGGATCACACACTCAGTGCCGAGTGAAACACAAGTGATCGCAGAAGCTCACGACGCGCAAGAAACAGTGCCAGTGCCAGTGCCCGCAGTAGTAACGACTGCGTACGGAGTGCCTGCAACCGAGAGTGCCGCGACCTCCCGCGGAGTGACAGTGACCGCGCCGCAAACAGCGTACGAACCGCAAACAGTGACCGCGCCGCAAACAGTGACCGCGCAACCGCATACAGTATATACGACCTCGATATCTGCGCTCCCTCAGTGTGCGCCCGCGACCGTACAGTTCCGCGAATATACGCCGATAGTAACGGCTAGTGTTCCGCGAGTGCCACCACGTGAAGTGCCTGAATGGGATCAATCGTTCGCCGAAGAAACGGAGAGAAGCAAGCCGCGAGACAGGAAAATAGATCAGCTGGCAGAAGCTATTTCAAACCTAGCTCGTCCGCGGCCAGTACCCAGGCAAGCCTATGAGTTGCCATACTTCAACGGTGACCCGGCAGAGTGGCTATCGTACAAGAACATGTACTGGGACACAACAGCTATGTACAACTTTAAGCCGCACGAGAACTTAGCGCGCTTGAAAACGTCACTGCAGGGAGAGGCAAAAATAGCGGTAGAAGACTTATTGCGGACATCAACTAACCCATCGGAGATTATGAAGGCACTGGATGAAGAGTTCGGACATCCTAATTTAATATTGGAGTGTGCGTTGAAGAAAGTGCGTGCGTTACCGAAAGTAACAGAAAGTGGTCGTGAGTTGAGAAAGTTCTCATCTACAGTGAGGAATTGTGTGTCGCTGTTGAGGAATGTGCACGCGAATGGATACCTGAACAACCCACAACTGGTGAGTGAATTACTGAGTAAATTAACGCCTGTGCAGAGGGCTCAATATGGCGACTTCGCAATGGGTATGGCGGCGTCTCAGGGCATCGATGTGAGAGTGTCACCCAGCCTAGAGATATTATCTGAATTCCTGAGCCATTTAGCCCGAGCTACGTCATTTTATGTGCAGATGGACATGGGCGCTGCCGGTCAAACGGCTAATGTTAAAAGTTTGAGAAGCGCACATAGTAAGCCAGGCATTCACTTTAAAAATGTTCAGAGATTACATGTACAAAGCGACAGCGAACAAGATAATAAGAACAATGTGCAGTGTGCTATGTGCAAGGGAGATCATAAATTACCGAAGTGTGAAAAGTTTGCGAAACTAACTTCTGATGAGAGATGGCAATTTGTAAAAGATCAGAGGATGTGTTTTAATTGTATAATAAAACAACATGCGAAGAAGTTCTGCCGAGCAAGCAAATGCTCGAAATGCCACTATGCACATCACGACTTACTGCACGTAGATAGAGAGCATAAAACTGAAAGCGTCACTAATGTGAAAGAATATAACGGCAAAGCGTTGTTGAAGATAATTCCCGTCTCCGTGTCAGTGAACGGAAACGAACGAGATTGCTACGCTCTACTGGACGACGGAGCTACAGTATCGCTTATCGACGACTCGATAGCTGGAAAGGCAACGGGTGATAGAATACCTTTAGTGCTAAAAAGTGCGCGCGGTAATGAGGTGTCTGATAAATCCTCAAGGAAAATATATGTGACAGTGCGCGGGCCAAATAAAGTGAATCACAAAATAAGTGTGCGTACGTTCAAGAGGCTGGATTTGCCCGCCCAAACGGTGCCGGCTGCGTTGATAAAGGAGCTCGCCCACCTGCGTGACTTGGGCCTGGAGGAAATGTGCGGAGTCAAGCCGATGCTGTTGCTGGGACAGGACAACTGGGAGTTGCTGGTCGGCGAGGAGATTCGCCGAGGAAAGTCCGGTAAGCCAGTTGCATCTTTGACCAAGCTAGGCTGGGTCCTGCATGGGCCCATAGGTAAAGGGTTTAGGGTAGGCTACGAAGCCGTGAACTGTTTAGCGGAACCTCTGTCTGAACTGCATGATATGGTGAAAAACCAATTCGAATTAGAAGCAATAGGTATAACCGAAATCCCTAGGTCTCATAAAGACATCGACAGAGCTTTAAAAATATTAGATGAAACCAGTAGCTTCACTATTAACGGCGAATGGGAAGTAGGATTGTTGTGGAGGCGTGACGATCCACAGCTACCCGATAACTATGCTTATGCGCGACAGAGACTGTCGGGAATAGAACGTAGGTTGCATAAGAATCCTACGTACGCGGAAGCATATGAAAATCAAATTGAACGATTAATTAGCGAGGGTTATGCGAGTAAAGCGGACGGCCGCTTCGAAGATCCGGTGTGGTACCTACCTCACTTTGGGGTACAGAATCCTAATAAGCCGGGGAAATTGAGACTAGTCTTCGACGCCGCCGCCACTTTTCAAGGTACCGCTCTTAACGATTGCTTGCTCGCGGGGCCAGACCTATTAAATTCTCTTTTAGGAATTCTAATTAGATTCCGATTGGGACCGGTAGCATTCACCGGAGATATAGCGGACATGTTCCTACGTATAAAAATCAGAGAACGTGACCGAGGGGCACAGCTTTTCTTGTGGAATAAAAATAATAGTGGAGAACCTGACACGTTTGTCATGAATTCAATGATTTTCGGTGCTGTGTCTTCCCCTACATCCGCAATCTATATTTTGAATAAAAATGCGGCCAGATTTAATAGTCAGTATCCCGAAGCAGTGTCGGCTATACATAACAGTCATTACATGGACGACTATTTAGATAGTGCATGGTCCGTCGCGCAGGCTAGCAAACGCATAGAGGAGGTGGCTCACATCCACGCCGAAGGCGGGTTTAATATACGGGGGTGGGTCACCAATTCGCCACAACTCAGGGAGATTCTCGAAATAGAGATGCCCGACAGAGTCTCGTTAGAAAAAGACGAGGGCGCCACAGAGCGCACCTTAGGTATGATTTGGTCACCGGGGACCGATGAATTGGCTTTTGACCTATCATTTAAAAAGTTACCGAAGACAATTATAGAGGGTGACGTTGTTCCTACGAAGCGAGAGTTTCTTCGCTTCATAATGTCGGTGTTCGACCCGCTGGGTTTCCTGTATCCATGCGTCATTCAGTCGCGCATATTAATGCAGCAGATATGGCGTACAGGAATCCAGTGGGACGAGAGGCTGCATGAAGCGGAGGCAACTTTATGGTTCGCGTGGTTACGGAACCTTATAATCTTAAACAATATAACCATCCCGCGATGGTACGGTATAAAGTTATCAGAGGTAGAACTTCACGTCTTCGGGGACGCTAGTGAATCCGCCTACGCGGCAGTCGCCTACTTGGTGGGAAAAGATGCACTCGGCGTTAGGCGCGTTAGCTTCGTGATGGGGAAAGCTAGAGTGGCACCTAAAAAGGTGATTTCAATCCCACGCCTTGAGTTACAGGCGGCAGTGTTGGCCTGCAGGGTAGCCGACACCGTGGAGAAAGAGTTAGGAGTTGAAATCACCCGAAAGGTCTTATGGACAGATAGTAGGACAGTACTCAAATGGATCCACTCGGAAGCAACCGACTTCCAACGTTTTGTATCTCATAGGTTAGCAGAGATAGATAAAAGGTCAAAGATGAAAGACTGGCGCTGGGTTCCCTCGGCGATGAACCCAGCCGATAAAGGCACCCGGTTGGAGTGGCCCGTCAACAGTAATATGTGGCTTTCGGGTCCCTCATTTCTTTCCAGCCCACAGGAGCAATGGCCGGTGGACTCTGGAGTTGACGCAGTGTCAGAGGCAGACCTAGAGCGGGTACACAACGTGAACGTCACTACTAAGGCCGAACCCGCGCTGCCCTATGAAAGGTATAGTACGTGGACACGCATCTTATACGTAGTAGCACGTATAAAGGTCTTCACGGACCGCTGTCGCAAACGACGCGACTCGACAACCGTAACGGTCGACGATCTACGAGAGGCGGAGCTACGTTTACTGAAGATAGCACAAACTGAGAGCTTCGAGGAAGAATCAAAAGCTCTACAAGAAGCCCGCCCGCTACCACGGAACAGTAAGATTAAAAAACTAGACCCAATGTTATTTGAAGATGGTTTGATACGGGTACGCGGCAGGTTGGGCGCCTGCAGTGAACTTACTTTCGGAGCGCGTCACCCCATTATTTTAGACGGAAAGCACGCCTTGACTCGGCTTATCATTAAAAGATACCACACAACAGCGCTTCACGCCAACCAGGAAACCGTGGTGAACTCTTTAAGAGAAAAGTTCTGGATAACGAACTTACGGTCAACAGTGAAAGCAATCGCAAGAGAATGTCAAACGTGCAGGATTAAGAAAGCCCAGCCGTCGACGCCTAAGATGGGCGACCTACCCATCGCGAGATTGGAGATTAATCGCCGGGCATTCGTCCACTGTGGAGTGGATTATTTTGGCCCTATGGAGGTGAGCATCGGTCGGCGCCGGGAGAAGAGATGGGGCGTTCTATTTACTTGCCTCACCACACGCGCCGTACACCTGGAACTAGCGGCGTCGCTGAGTGCAGACTCAGCCATATTGGCGTTGCGACGCCTGATCGCACGTCGAGGATGTCCCGCGGACATATACTCCGACCGCGGGACCAACTTCGTTGGAGCACACGCCGAGCTACGCCAGGCCCTGCGCGACCTAGACGTGGGTCGCATTAGAAGCGAGGCGACAGGTCGGGGAATCGCCTGGCACTTTAACTCGCCAGCCGCCCCGCACATGGGCGGGAGCTGGGAGCGACTGGTGCGCTCCGTGAAGAACGCGCTGCGCTCTACTTTAAAAGAGCGCGCGCCTCGGGAGGAGGTGCTACTCACTCTCCTCGCAGAAGCCGAGCTGGTAATTAACAGCCGGCCACTAGCCTACGTGAGCACCGATGCTGAGCAACCCGTCGTGTTGACACCGAACCATCTCCTGCTTGGCACTGCCGCGGGAGATGCTCCGTGTACGCGTCAGCATGCCGCCGACATCGACTCGCGGCGCATGTGGCGCCAAGTAAACGCGCTGGCCGACCTCTTTTGGAGGCGATGGCTGCGCGAGTACCTGCCTACGCTCCAGCAACGACAAAAGTGGAACAGTGTAGTGCCGAACGTAAAAGTGGGCGATGTAGTGATAGTGGTCGATGACAACAAATCACGTAGTGAATGGACCAAAGGCATTATAGCCAAAGTGCATCCAGGTGCGGATAGTATTGTTAGAATTGTAGATATCAAAACTACAAAGGGTACGCTGCGTCGGCCCGTAGTAAAAGTTGTCGTGCTCCCTACTGACGGAAGCGCAATCGGTTGAACCCTCTTGCGGGGGGTGGAATTGTAAGAGAGCACGAGGGCTTTCTGTAGTTTTAAATATGTACAATAGGAAGATTAAATCTATAATTGTAACAATATTTGATTTTCCTATAAATATAGATGCTTTTGCGCTATCAAATGATGTATGTTTTGATTATCTAGTCCTAGGTTATTTTTAGCATTAATGTAACTTAGGATACATCTAGAATTAAGGTAAATATATGATTCTAGATTATAAGTAAATTTAATGACAAAAATGTGCATATTTGATTGGTGGAACATTTGTTGATGATGTCGCGCCCTACCCACTACTTCCACCACCGTAGAGACATATGGGAGAAATACTGTGACGTGATTGGTGCAAACACCTTTTGTTATTTTATTTGTCATGGCACTACTTGCACCCACGTAGGAAAGTCATAAATATAGCCGCCTCACGGCAAAATTTGTCAGTCGTAAGTCAGTCGTACTGTAGCAATCATCGGAAGCTTGTGAACAACAATATAAGTGGTTGAAGACTCTGCTCGTCTTTTATTTAATTCTTCGGAACCCTCGACCCGTGCGCCTGAATATTCTACAATGACTATGAAAGTTAGGTCCAGGGCTAGGTCTCAATCTAGGGTACCTGGACGCACTATGAACAAAACTATATACTATGAACTACCCACCTAATAGATGATACAAAGAGCGCTGTACTTACGGTTTTACACACAAACTTGAATCTAGACACTATTTAAGCACTATAGGTTGCCTATTTAAACGCATTACACTGTGGAGCGTGGGAACGACTCCTACTACGAAGTTACATTGTACTATTTACTCTGAAACGTTACACTGATTTTAACTATAAGTCTATATGAGTCTATATTGTTCTATTTACTATAAAACCATCACTATATGGTGACGTGCCGTCGCGAACAAGTACCATTAATGATTTTATTAACATCTCTGCACCAGTTGCATAGAAAAAATTTGCAGGACAGTTCCAACATATATTTAATAGTTTGTGTTTTATGGTTTTCACAATTAAATAGTGTAAAATCAAGCTCTGCGTATAATAATGTTATCAAATACATTTTTATATTTGGTGTAGATGAATGATTTATAATCACACTAGCTTCTGCCCGCGACTTCGTCCGCGTCACAGTTGATGTGTTATCCTACGGGTACCGTACATTTTCCCGGGATAAAAAGTAGCCTATGTGTTATTCCAGACTATAATCTATGTTAGGGCTTCTCCATCGAGTTTTTAAAATAAAGCACGGAGACGTGTTATCGACTCGTTTATTGCCAGAAGAAGACACGGAAACGGATACATGCGGGGCCGGGCCGCTCGCGTCACCCGGATACAATTTTCGCGCTCACTTCACAGATGGCGTCACTGTGTATTGATTCACATAATAGTTACGCGTGGCGTCGCTAGATGGCGTTGTGCGCAGCAAACATGCCGGCCGCCTTGGAATCCTCAGGTTTCAACACTGAAGAGCTGCGTCGCCGGCGGTGCCGACTCTGCTGTCATCCTGGTTGCTACCACCCGTTGCCGATGGGACCGGAAGTGGACAGATTTTGGAGAACGCTCGCTGCACCGAGCCCGTCGCTGTTTTAAGCTCAGCTACACGGCTCACACCATCGCGTCCTGTGAACACCTTTACTACTCTGCCCATGCGCCATTTCAGAGGTGGCAAGTGGTCCTCCTTGATGACGGCAAGAGTATTCAGCGCTAAGTCCTGGTTATGTGTCTTCCATTTAGTCCTTATTTGAAGTTCCGAAATATAATCGGTCGACCAACGCTTCCAAAACTGCTGCCTCATTTGTTCTACTCTCTGGAACCGCGTCAGGCGAGTAATTGGCTCTTCCATCAAGTCCTTGCAGGCAGGCGCGAGGAGCGGCCGGCCGACTAGGAAATGTGCAGGACTGAGTGGAACAAGGTCATGAGGGTCTGAGGACATAGGACACATTGGACGGGAATTCAGGACGGCTTCAATCTGTGACAACACCGTGCTGAACTCCTCGTAGGTCAGATTAGCAGTACCCATAACACGCCTCAGGTGGTGTTTACAGGATTTAACTCCTGCCTCCCATAATCCCCCAAAATGAGGAGCATAGGGCGGTATAAATTTAAATTGAATATCTTCATTAGATAAATTATCAATAATTTTATGTGAATGCTCGTTAAACATTAAGTTAACCTCCTTCATGGCTCCGATAAAATTTGTCCCGTTATCCGAGAAAATTTGTGCCGGTTTACCACGACGGGATATAAATCGTTTAAGTGCTAATAAGTACTCATGTGCAGACAGGGTACTGACTAGTTCGAGATGGATGGCGCGTGTAATAAAACAAACAAATAAGCAGATATATCCCTTTTCAAGTTTAGCCCCCCTACCTTTGCGGTTTAGCACAGATACGGGTCCAGCATAGTCCACCCCACACCGAATGAAAGGAAACCCCGGTTCTAACCGCTCCGCAGGCAGGTTACCCATGATTGGGGCAACGGTCTTTCCTTTAAGTCGCGTGCAGCGGACACACTGGTGAACCACCTTTCTAGCCAAATTTCTCCCCCCTAACGGCCACCAACTCTCACGCATAGTAGCTAATAGAAGCTGGGGACCAGCATGGAGAAGTTTATTATGTGAATGTTGAAACAATAATAATGTTAAACGATGTTTACAGCATAATAAGCTCGGGTGCTTCTTATCATACTCAAAATTAGGCGCATTAGTTAGGCGTCCGCCTACTCGTATTATATTATTGCTATCTAAAAATATATTAAGGCTAGAAATTGCACTAGTTGTGTGTAATGGCAGCTTATTTTTCAAATTAACATATTCGTTAGGAAACGATTCTTGTTGGGCGAGTCGCGTTAACATTTGTGTTGATGCACACAACTCACTCACCGATAACGGCCCAACTGTACGATCGTGTCCTTTTTTGCGTAAATTATAAATGAAACGTAACACGTATGCGCCTGAACGTCTTAAACGGTTGTACGAAGAGAACCGTTCAAAACAAATAATATTATTTTTATGTTTATTTTTAGTGACGTCACAAATCAATGCAGTAGTTTGTGTTTTTAGTTCTGGTAGGTCACCAACGTAGTCGGAATGCGATATTATGCCCTGTTGCGACCACATCGACTCATGACTCTGCAGAAATGGTGGACCGTACCACCACTGGCTACAGTCATTGAGCGTGTCCAGGCTGAGACCGCGTGAGACTAAGTCAGCTGGATTATCCTTAGTACCTACATGTGACCATATAGCATTACTGGTAAGCTCATTTATTTCTACCACTCTATTTTGCACGAAGGTTTTTAACGAGTGAGGGGACATTCGAAGCCACCCAAGGACAATGGTTGAATCTGTCCAAAAGAAAACCTTACAAAATGACAACCGTAAGGATTTAATAATTTTATTATATAGACGTGCGCCGACCAACGCCCCGCATAGTTCTAATCGCGGTATACTAGTCGGTTTTAACGGCGCTACCTTACTTTTGGCACAAAGTAAATTAGTTGCAATAGACGAGTTATCAGAGTATGTACGTACATAAGCGCAAGCGCCATATGCACGCTGCGACGCGTCACTAAAAATATGTAGTTCTATGTACTGTGTGTGAGAACTCATCACATAACGCGGTAAACGTAGCGTATGTAAACATTGTAATGAACCAATAAACTTATCCCAAGATAACACTACATCGTTAGGAACCGGATCATCCCAATTAATCTTACACAACCATAACTGTTGCATAACAATTTTTGCTATTATTATTGCCGGTGCTAACATACCCAGAGGGTCATACACCTGCGCTATTGCTGATAACATTATACGTTTAGTTAATGGGTTCGTATTATTTATTATTACCCGTGATGTAAAATATAACTCATCTTTTTTATTGAACCAACCCATACCTAAAGTTCGATTTTGACACTGATCTCCTAATGCCAATCTTTTTGATATGTCATGAGCAGTAATATCCAGATTAAATATCCATTTACGTAACGGAAGACATGCCGATTTTAAAGTGTTTGTGACCTTATCGCACATATCTAATAAACTATTTAAATCATCGTTACCTATCAACACATCATCTACGTAAAAGTCCTCCCTAATCACAGTAGCTACCCGTTCGTCCTCACATTCCCGCGCGAGTTGGTTCAAACATCTCATACTCAGATAAGGCGCCGACGCCGTGCCGTACGTCACGGTATTAAGGCGATATATACCTATTGGGTCCGACGGATTTTTACGCCACAAAATTAATTGTAATTCACGTTGATCCGGTTGTATTAAGATCTGACGGTACATTTTCTCTACGTCGGCACATGCTACATATTTGTACTGCCTAAAACGTAATAACATAGAAAATATGTCATTTTGAAGTGGCGGCCCAATATACTGTATACTGTTCAACGACTTGCCTGTAGATGTCGCTGCGTTAGCATCGAACACTGTGCGTAATTTTGTTGTACTACTGTTTTCATTCATCACACCGTGATGAGGTAAGAAATAGTGAGGCGACCCGTATGTTTCTATGCGAGTCATGTGACCGAGACTTTCGTATTCATTCATAAAATTAATATATTTTTCCTTAAATTCCGGCAACCGATTAAACTTTCGTTCAAGCGACAACAAGCGTTTTTTAGCTGCATTATAACTTTCTCCGAGAACCGTAGGCGATTCCTTCAATGGGATACGCACTGAGAATTTACCTTGCTGAGTACGTGTTGTCGTTTCAACGAAAATATTCTCGCATTTTTGCTCATCGGCACTAAGGATATTCCCAACGTTGGGAATCTCTTCGAGTTCCCAAAATTGTTTTAATTGTGCATCTAAAGTCTGTGAATAGTTGCACTGAACCTGATTAATGCGCAGGCCATTATTATTATTATACAAAGGTCCAGACATTATCCACCCTAGCTTAGTGTTTTGTAAATAAGGTCCATTTTTTAGCCTAATTTTACCATCAATTAACAAATCCCAAAACTTGTCCGCACCTATCAGGATATCAATATCCGACGGCGAATGATAAGTCGGGTCAGCCAGCTGAATATTGTCTGGGATACTAATATTATTTACATTTATATTAAATGCCGGCAACTTATTCGTAATACACGGCAACACTAAACATTCAATATTAATATGATAACTCTTAACTTTGGAACGTAATAATATTTTACAGGTGTGGGTAGACTGCGCGATCGAATGGCCCACACCGGTAACTTGACAAGTGGACTGTAATAAAGGTGCATTTAGCTTATCGCATAAAGGTTTCCTAATAAAACACTGTTGGCTACCATTATCGAGGAGCACGCGTGCAGTGTGATATTTATTATTATTATCTGCAATATCCACTAGCGCTGTGGACAGCAGAACCGTAGGTAACACTGAACAAGTTTGTTTATAAAGCGATTCGGTACCATCAGCTGACGAATGCAACGAAGTCGAGATATTAGCAACGTTAGTGGTTACCGGCTGCGATTGCGTACTACTCGCACCTACCACGTTAACATTATTCCCGCTATCGACATGAATCAAACTGTTATGCTTTTCAAGGTGACACAGCCTACACGGACCGAATTTACACTCCTGTACAGCATGACCTGAACGTAAACAATTCTTACAAATATTTGTCGTGTTTACTATTTCAATCCTCTCTTTAATAGGTAAATTTATAAACTTGGAACACGTATATAATGAATGATCGCCTTTGCACATTACACACACGCGCGGACTACGCTTACTTGATTTCGACTTATTATTATTGTTATCCTCCTTATTATTATTACTTGTTGCTACGTAACTATGTGTAGATTGTTTTTTGTGGTTTACCTTTATGATATCTAGCATATCCGCCCTGTCCTTGAGAAACTTAAGTAAATCATCTAACTTTACGAATGGCGGCTTGGTGTTAGCATTATAAAGCGTACCCTGAAACTGTTCCCATTCACGTTCCGTACTAGGATCTAACTTTGACACAACCAAGTATATCACTAACGTGTCCCACGCATGCGTTTGTTCCCCCAGTGAGGAAAGCGCACGTAGGTTTCTTAACACCGTGTCTATAAGTTTCCTTAATTGTGAAGCCGATTCTTTATGTAAAGAAGGAATCGTATATAGAGACTTGACATGGTTATGTTGCAAAAGCCGTAAGTTGTTGTAACGATTCTCTAGTAGCTCCCATGCGTGAGAGTAGTTGTTTGCCGTAAATTCCAAAGCACTAATGACTTGCGACGCACTATTCGTTAATGACGATCGTAAATAATGGAATTTTTGTATACAATCTAAATCCTCACGCTCATGGATCATACTACAATAGGAACTCCTAAACTCCAGCCAGCTATCGTACGAGCCGTCAAAGGTAGGTATTTTAATGTCCGGTAATTTGACACATATTTTACTTTTATTGACATTATTATTATTATTTTCAGGTACCACTTTCTGCAGCATGAGCTTCGCGGAAGCTACTGTCTTGTAATACTGGTCTTCAAAACGGTCTCGGTCTTCCAATTGCTTTGGAAGATCGAGCTCGTCTGAATTTTCTTCTATTAAAGTTTGAAGATCGGTATAAGAATTTAATAAACTGGAACTACTATCTATACGTAACTGCAACTCAACAATCTGTTGCTCAGTTAACGGGCACTTACATTTATTAATATAATTTTCTAATAAGGTCACACGACCTTTGACCACTGCTCGTTTTCTAACCAAATCCGACATCTTAGCTTCACTCATTTTAAAGGAATATAAGAAACAAGAGTAGGTACTCACTGTAATCCTTCCTGTGTGATGGGGACGCGCGCCACGTGCCGCGAGATATCACACCGGCTGGGCACCGCCGCTCAACAACTAAGAACACAGCACGAGCTAACACAGATCGAGATATAGGATGGGGAACGTGATAGGATACTCTGACCTGCCACTCCTCGAATCCACTCGAACAGGAACAAACTTCTTTGCACGTGTTCTTGTAATGGCGGGTGAATTTCTTCCGCGTTCGTAATAATGCGACGAATGCTTGACGACTTATTCACCACATATATTATTGATATTATTCTTGGTTCCCACTTATTTGGCTCGGTAGGACCATTATGTTAGGGCTTCTCCATCGAGTTTTTAAAATAAAGCACGGAGACGTGTTATCGACTCGTTTATTGCCAGAAGAAGACACGGAAACGGATACATGCGGGGCCGGGCCGCTCGCGTCACCCGGATACAATTTTCGCGCTCACTTCACAGATGGCGTCACTGTGTATTGATTCACATAATAGTTACGCGTGGCGTCGCTAGATGGCGTTGTGCGCAGCAAACAATCTATCTTTGTGCCAAATTTCATCCAGATCCATTCAGCCGTTTAAGCGTGAAAGAGTAACAAACATCCATACATACATCCATACATACAAACTTTCGCCTTTATAATAGTAGTAGGATGTGTGATTAAATCTTGCATCTTAGAAAAAGTATAACTAATTCATAATTTGGGTATGTCAAATACGACTTACCTTTTTTATATTCCCTTAATTTTAAAAAATTGCTTGTGTTATTTTCGTCATAAAGACAATTTCTACAATTTTTACAATGTTTAAATATGTTTATCTTAGCTTTTCTTAATAAATAACCAATTACATACTGTAATGAAGCTAATATTCTGGGGTTGTTTTTTTTCACCTCAAAATCAACATATATTTCCCCAAAGTCAAAATCTATTGTTTCTGTTGATTTATTAAATTTACTTTCTTTATTTTTAAATAGAGATCCCATACTTTTAAATATTGCTTGGCAATTATCTTCCTCACAGTTGGAACCAGGTGAGTGCTGGCCACTTAAATTATTTATGAGGAGAGCAGCAAAGGAAGATTCGAAGCCAGCTACAGTTGGGTTTGTGTTCCTGCACCCATGGCTTCGAATCGATCCAAAGAAATTTTCCAAGGGATCTTGGTTCAAATGCCTCATCCATACAGATTTTATATTATATTCTTCAAATAGTTTTTGGATGAGGTATTCCACATTATTAATTGTATGTAACCAATTATTTATTGTTGGAACTGTGACCTGCTTGTCCTGTGTTTTAGTCGAAATTATAAATTTCATTGTACTTGGCCCTGTTTGGTCATACAATTTTGGCTTTTGACCAAACAGGGCCATGTTCTGATTTTGGCGTTACTGCAGTCAACAAATTCTTCCCACTCCTTTTCTTCGAATTTTCGAAACTGCCATTTATTGAGTCGAATAGTTCATCAAAAAACAAGTTTACGTCTGCAGTCTGCGTACATTCAGATGGCAGTATCTTCTTCTCTGAAAAAAATAAATAAATATAAGTATGATCTCAATTATGCAGTAGTTGAGTGCAGAATCTATTGATCTAAGGTAGTTTCTGAGGTTCCATGGCCAAATAACAAAAATCTGTATGGTACAGAGAAATTCATCACAAACAATTGAAAGATTTTCAGCATCTGTACTGCTGCTGTAGTTAATATCATGCTATCCATAACTTAATATGATGTATATATTTATATAGCATGGTTAGGTGAAATTTAGCACACAATAAATACAGGATGACATCACACATTGTACTGATCCCAAGCTAGGTAGCTAAAGCACTGTTTTATGAGAATCATAAGACGTGCGTGCTTCACCGTCGGCCACATCATCGCTTACCATCAGGCGAGATAGCGGTCAAACGCGAGCCTTTCGGTAAATAAAAAAATAATCAGAAATAACAACAGTATGACAACACCTGAGACAATAAAAAAAAATATGTACAAAACTCATAAGGAATATTAGAAAACCGAATTACCTGCTAAAAATCCCATTGTAATTGCAACTCTTTGGCTGAATACTTGTGTTGCATATTTAACTTTCATTTTCTGAAAGGAGAGTGGGCAACCTGGTCTACCTACTCAACAGTGATGTAACATACGTCGTTGAATAGGTAATTGTGTGTACTCCATTTTGTTATATGGCCGTTAAGTTGTAGGTAATGGGGTTCTCGAGATATTTCCCAAAAACAAGTTAAAGCAAATTAATTTCGCTGAATGGAACATTAGTGCAAATCTTCATTAACTAGAGTTATATAAGCGCCGCTGCGTTACTGCTTTAAGATCATGAAGTCGTCACATGTCTTAATCACTCAGCTGTTTAACTGATTACACTTTAGGAACAACAGTTTGCTATTTTCAAAAAGTTCTTTTTTCTAGTTATCCCGATTGGTAATCACATTAGGCAACACATCAATAATAATAATAATAACTGATGTAGCTACTGAAGGTAACAGGAACTTTTAGAAGCGCCATCAGGATGGAATTTGGTGTGGAGAAATGTGCGGTCATGTATGTCAAGCGAGGGGAGATTGTGGAGTCCGAGGGAGTTCAACTCTCGGAATCCATAAACCTTAGATCCCTTTCTTTAACGGAGACCAATAAGTATTTGGGTACTTATGTCGGAAGCGTTGGGCATCAATACTGTTGTCGTGAAGCAATCGTTGAAGGAGCGCGTCGGATTGTAATTCTAATATTCTATTGTAATATACCAGTTTTTTTATATACAGTCCACTCGATTTATTCCACAAGGATCATCCCAAACACCATTTTGTAGATATTTGCGTCAACAATTGCTGGTTAGTATATAAGCGGCATTGCAAAATGTTGAATGAAAAGAAAGTAATGTCTCTTAAAGATTTTAAATTAAGCATTTCTTTCACCCTTTTACAAAAAGGTAAAACGGTTAGTAGAATGGCCACGAATTCGGTGAAAACGAATTTCACGGGATCGCAGCACGCGTTTTGCGTGCGAGCGTTTTATAAAAACCTCGATTCCTACACTATTGTCCGTCGTCTCTACAGGACGAACGAACGAGGAATCGAATTTTCACATCAACGGTCACGTGAATAAACAAAATTGCAAATACTGGGCTTTCGAAAATCCGCTAGAACTGCATCAGAAGCCCTTGCACTCGCCAAAAGTTGTTGTTTGGGCTGCCATATCAAGTCAAGGAATTATCGGTCCTTATTTTTTTTGAGAATGACCGAGGTCCAACTCAGACCGTTAATTCTGATCGATATTGCTTTCGATTCGGACTTTTTTGGCTACAGAAATGCAAAACCAGTATGGCTACAACCGCAACGCCTTTTTCCAGCAAGATGGAGCCACTTCTCATGTTACAAATGACTCATTAGCTGCTCTTCACGAAATTGGTGAATGACACAAAAGCCAGTTTTTTACGACAGCAAAAAGAGTGGCGTAGTGATTTAATACGCATAAATGGCCAAAACATCATTCCACTTTTTGACACACCACACTTAATAAAAGGTATTAGAAATAATTTAATTACTAAAGACCTTATATATTTTATAGGCAATGAAAAAATATATATTAAATGGGACTATTATCAAATGGTATATGTAGCAGATAAGATGTATGGAGAGCTGCGGTTGCTAAACAAAATAACAGAAGAGCATATTAATCCATTAAAAATAAATAAAATGCGTGTAAAATCTGCTACACAATTATTTTGCCATAGTGTTGCTGTCGTAACAAACCATTTAACGGCTAGAGGAGATCTTCCTGAGGAATGCCGTCAATTAGTAGACTTTACTATTTTAATAGATAATCTGTTTGATTCATTAAATGTGAGTAGTTTCTCCATACCAGACGGTAAAATTTTTAAAGGGCCTGTGAAAAGGAATTCGCCTCACCATGAGTTGTGGCAAAAAGCCAAAAATATACTAAAAAGTGTCAAATATCTAAAGAAAAATAAAGTTGGTGATAAAGTTCAATTGACGGAGACAGTTCAAATTTAATTAAAACTATAGAGGGAATGGAATCTCTGTGGAAAGTGTTGTCTAATAAATACGGTTTAGATGCAATGATGACTAGAAATCTCAATCAAGACCCTGTAGAGAATTTCTTTGGGAGCATCAGGAGTTACGGGTAGGCTTGCCAGGTGTCCGGCTTTAGCCGGACATGTTAGGCTTTTTGCAGTCGCGTCCGGCCAAATATGTACGTGCTTGGCCTGTCCGGCTTTTGTCAGGCTTTTTGTCAGAGTGGCGATTCGTACGACGATGGGCGGACGAGCGCCCGACCCGAACGGACAAGGGCGAGCGGAGAGCAAACTATCTTCCGGCCCGCGATTCGCGCCCCGCCGCGCGTGGCGTGCGTGAGCGTGGTTACCCCGCCCCGCTGCCCGCACCGTCCGCAGACAGGCTCGCGCCCGTTAGTCTGCCCTGGGAACGCGTGGCGTTTGTGCGTGCTTGGCGTGTGTTCACGTACAATTAAGTATTTCAGTTAGCGGCGACCGTATTTTTGGTGAGTTAGTTTTATATTTTCCTATTTGTAGCATTAATGTGTTATTGACAAACCGCAAATAAAAGTACAACATTTTTGTTTCAGATCTCTCTATTAGTCATGTCGAAAAGAAAATGTATATTTTCTGACAGTTTAAAAAGTCAATACAAGATGTTCAAATCTGGCAAAGAGCCATGGGACGCAAAATGTGTAATTTGTGATCAAATAATTTCCATTGCTAATAAGGGCAAAGCTGACTTAGTTAAATTTTTAAAAAAATGGAAATATTGTAACTGGTTCCACTTTAACAAATACATGTGGTTTTGATGCTGTTACATATTTAATAGCTTATGGTTATATTGCATTTAATAACTTTAAATTAGAAATAGATCAGTCTGAAAATAATAATAATATGTTATGTAATTATATACAATTTATAGGTAACAAAAACATATCTGAAGCCGCAGTATACGAACTAAGAAATACCATATGTAAAAAGTACTACAAACTATCCTCGAAAAATACAATAGATATAAATTGTGAATGCAATGTCGCAAATTTGTTTGAACAAATGATTTTAGAATTATTTTATAGCGCTCTATTTACAAAAATATGTACCGAAGAAAAATGTGCATTTCAACTTCAAAGAACAGTACCATTTTTACCCATTAATATGAACGTAATTAAAACATTTGGAATATCAGCCCTAGAAGACTCAATTTGTATAGACGTTATTTCGAAGGATTGTGAACACGATTGCCCGGGCACTGTTTTGTCCAGCTATAATGTAAAGAATATTATATCTTTTGATTTAAATGGAACAGATCAAATAATATTGAACGATATACCTTTATCTATCAAAGTTAGAACTAATATTTATGTGATTGTAGGTGCTATTGAATATGTAGTATTGGGGGAAAATCTAGGACATTATAAATGCCATTTATTTAATCAAGATCTGTGGATGTGTTATGACGATTTACAGTCTAGTGTTAAAAAAAGTAATTTGGATTTAATATTTTTACATTCCTTGACGTACATTTTAGCTTGATTAAATAACATAATCAAGTGATTAGTACGTTTTTATCGATTCTAATAAGCAATATATTTAAATAATGCCAGATATAGGCTAGCAATGATTATTATATTAGCATACGTTTAATTATACAAGTTAACATTGTGATTTTTAGCTGTGATTTTAATATTATGTTAAATTATATATACTACATAGCTATATTTCCATTAGCTGCCACTGAAAGAACTATGGTTCTCTCTTTATTTAAGAATTGTTGTAATAATTCATCATCATCATCATCATCTTCCTGCCCTTATCCCATTTTATTTGTGGTCGGCGCAACATGTTGTAATAATTATATTAGCATAATTTTAATTGAAAGTTTTCAAAACTTTAAATTCAAAGTTGATGTAAAAATCATTATGAAAATCTGTGATTTTTTACCAAGGTATAATAAGTATTTAACCAAAAATTATCTTCTAATATTCTGAATGAATGAATGTTCGATGTTAAGGTAATATTGATATTACTATAATTTTTTGATAACTGTGTTATTATCAATGTGTAACCTTTTTTTACATTATTTATAATTAACAATTGTTATAGTACCTAATTAATATAAGTATAAATGTTGTCTAACTAATTTCAAAAATGATTATTAAAAAAATATGACAATTACCAATTTTGTTTCACTCAACAAACCAAATGTCCTGAAATTAGTTAATAAATGATAGTCACTCTTCGGAAAGTTTCTCAGATTTTGATAATCTAGTCAAACAGAAGGCTTAAAGGTATACGACTAAAACAAAACGAATGTAACTTTCATTTCATAGCTGTATCAGGTTTTACTGTACAAATTAGCATAAGATTTTAGGGAATATTACCGCTTTTAGGTGGCCGGGCTGAAATATAATTTCAAGTGATTATTCTTTCTAAATATGTATTATAATTTAAAATGAAAGCGTTACATGTATTCTATATCTCTATATCTCATTATGTACTGGTATTATTTTTTGGTAGGTGTTGCAGTTTTACTGTTTTATAGTAACGAAATAATTTCAGCCCGGCCACCTGCAACCGCTAATATTTCGTATGCTATTGCATTTTAGGATTCGATTTTGTGTTACATATACATAAATTATAGAGTACATTTCATCTGTAGCACAATATTGCCAGTATTTTTTGTAGATTAGTGGGAAACAAGGTGGCCGGGCTGAAAACGTCAGGCTGGCCCGGCCACTAAGAAGTGCACGTAATTTCTTTTAAAAAGAGTTACATTGAAAATGAAGGTGTTACATATATTAGTATACCCGGGTACATTGGATTGATAACAATCTCATTATTAAATTCCATGGGGCCGGGCCAGCCTGACGTACATAAAACTTCATAAAATATTTAAAGCAACACGAAGATGACTCTGACTTTAAAAAGCTGTTGGCACATCAGAAGTGGACCTCGTATTTTAAATCATTTAATAATGAAGAATTTTATTCGGAACTGCTTAAGTTGGCAGAATATTATTTTGCAATACCAGGCCACAATGCCAACGTTGAAAGAGTTTTCTCTTTAATAAACGCCCAGTGGACAAAGGAACGCAGTAGACTACAAACAGATACAATTGCTAAGATGATGTTCTTGTTATGCAATTTAAAATTAACATGTAAAGAATTTTATGATATGATTTCTAAGGAAAACGAAATTCTTGACAAAGTAGGTGCAAGTGCCAAATATAACTAGATTTTGTTATTTTTTAAAGATTTTAAATTGTTATATAAATACCTACTATAAAGTAAATTCTTACCTAGCCGTCAAATTAATATTATCTTTTTGATACTTTCCAGAAGAATGATTATTTTTATTTGTTTTATTATATTTTTTAGTTAATAGTATTAAGAATGCCAAAAGAGAGCTATATTCGTTTGTTTTTTAGTTTTAAAAATACTTAATTATCTACAAAAGACTGATGATTCATTTGTAAGTAAAACTGTTATAGTGTAACTTAATAAACATTTGAAATTCGTAAACGAGTTTTTTTATTAAGAATATTATGTCCATCTTTTACTAAATATCGAATATCCTCACTTTTTTCAACAGCCCAGCTGTAAAAACATTATGTTTGGCAATAAAAAAAACATGTCCGGCTTTTAGGGCAAAATGTCCGGCCTTATATAGTGCGCAGTCCGGCCTTTGCATTTTATGGCCTGGCAACCCTAGTTACGGGGCACGAAATATTTCACCAAATACAGTAGCCTTTGAAGGAGCGTATAAAGCCTTAATGCTAAATAATATTAATTCCCCACATTCAAAGAGGGCCAATTGTGAAGAGGACTCCAATGAGTGCCTAAAAACGCTAGACTTTTTTTTAAAAGAAAAAATTGTAACTCCTGATGCACCTGCAGAAAATAAAGAGATTCATTTCGATACTGAATTATGTTTAGAACAATCTTCGGAAAAGGATGCGGGTCAAATCAATTATGTATGTGGTTGGGTAATAAAAAAATGTCTTACAAGAATTGTAAAAGGATGTCAACATTGTAAATTAAATTTACTAGACAACACATCAAGTAATACTAATAATACTTTTATCAAAGAGAAAGAATATCAAAATAAAAAATGGCTTGTCTATCCTAGCAAAGAAACAGAAACATTCTTCAGAGATTCCCAAAATATTGTATGCTCATTTTTAAAAAAAGAATGTTCCAAAAACTAATTTAAAACGGACAATATTATCATTTATAGATATGTTTGTTGATTGTCATTTCAGCTGTCCAAAACATAAAAATAACTTAAAAGAAATGTTTTTAAATACTATGGTTAATATTCTTATATACAGTTGGTGCCGATCCGTCAATCGAATTTTATCAGGCAAGTTAATTAATTATGAAGGTGAGGACGAAATTAAAATTGCTGCCCAAATTTATTATAAACACAAAAATTATAAAAATAGAAAATAAGTACCTACCTACTTTGCTATGTATACAGAGGGTGATTTGAAATTGCTCGTATTCCTCTCGGGAGAAGAAACTATGACTAATTTAGAATGATTTAACCCCTATCACTTTTGGGCCGAAAATCCTCCATTTTCGAGAAAATCTACTTTGTTTTTATTTTTAGAAAAATCCGAATTTTGGTAATTAAAATTTAATAAAAAAAAAACGTATCACTTTTCAGCCTGAAATTTTCTATGATCTGATAGCTTACTAATTGACCAACCTCTCCAAAGCTAAAAACTGTGTAATTTACTGTTAGATTTTATGTTGTATGTTATTATTAATTTTTAATTACTGTAGTGCTTCGACCTTAACCTGGTTTGGGGTATGTAGTCGTACACTGGCTCACTGACACACCAAGTAGCTATCCTAACACGTCCGGTTGCGCCGGCGCTCATCGCAAGACTGACGGCCGATCCCGCCCCACCACTACTTGTGTGAGTGAGACAGCGTTAGTACCTCTTTGCATAGATACACAAACACTACATCTCTTCCTTATTTTAATGAAAGTTAAATTAAAATTGACATCACTAATTATCCATTAACTTCAAATATCAAAATCCACCAAAGTTTACGATTAAGCATAACATCAATAATATTTCCAATATTCTGGTTTTAACAACCACTTTGTAATAACTAAATCGATTGAATACTTCCCTCACTTCCCAATTAATCTATCATTCAACCTTCAACCTCACAACGCTTCGCTTGTTTTTTTTTATTATTTCCCATCTGTTGATCCAAAACAGGATGGGCTGGGAGGGTAACTATATTTCAGATCACCCTTCATAAAATTGTAATCGGACTTCACTTAAGGTTGCTTACTAGTTAATAAATGGAAAATATTTTTCATCATTCCTGATGGTTGATGTTCTTTTAAAATAGTTCCTCTAGTCTAGTTTAAAGGAATCTTTTTCAAATGCTTTACGGGTCCTTATGAGAGCTGAGGCACGAAACCCCAATAAATTGAACTTCAACTACTTTGCAAAAGACAAATTGCAGTTATATACAGCTATTCGACTTTTTAACAAACTATTAGGTAATTTGAATTAGTCCAGCCTATTAAATAACTGCCTAATTTAAAGTCCAATTTAAAGTTTGGCTTATTGACAGATGTTTTTATATGGGTTCAGAGTATATTATGTCATGTAGTAAACTTAATAAGCTGTAGTTTACCTGTCAGGTAGTGCAGCTGATTCATTTTATAAAATAATACTAATTTAATTGTATATAATGTACGTAAAATTTTGAAAAATATACAATTCCATTTTTAAATTAACGTAAATTGAAATTAATGTAATTCTCAACTTTAACTTTGCATGCCGTTAAAAACGGTTAGACATGTAGTACTGTACAGGATTAACACCTTTGTACACACACCTTGTTTCGGCAAATAATTATATTCTATTCCATGGCATGACATATCTTATGCCTTTTGGAAAAACTGTTAATCAAATTAAAAACTTAAATTGTAAATTCTCATAGCAGATAAATCAGCAGTAGGCTTGCCAAACTTTCTTTCAATTTGTTTCAATGGATCTATTGATAATCCATACTCAGTATAAATTACAGCTTTTTTTTTTTTTTTCATTTGCCAAATTATCTTTAGATTTTTTACATAAGATTTACACACATAAAATTAATTGATCTAGCTTTGTACCAATTCCATTTCTTCCTGCATCTTTGAGATGTGGGAATTGTACACTTACCCATTTTGTTAACATATGCTATGATGGTAGTTTTGTCAATCTAAAGAAGAATAGTACAATTACTTCTTGATTTCGTAAGCATTTCAAATCAAAATAAGCTGCCATTAATACTGATTTGTTTACATGTCATCTTGGTTCCGACTGTGAGTATAGGTCTCCATCCAACACTCTCAATGTTCCAATGAGCACCCCAACCTAATAGAAACGCATCTCTATACACCTGTAAAAGTCCAATATGTCCTGTAATGTTACTTTTACATATCATTTAAATAGACACAAAATTACACAATTCACTGCTATACAAAATTCCAGGCAACACGTTAGAGTTCATTTTTCTTAATTTTAGCCTCCTTTCCTTTGATATTGTACCCAACAGAAAAATCTGAAATGTTTATCTACTTTTTTGGTGACTGTACCATACATATTATGGAATAGTTCTCCATTCTGTCCTCCTACTAATGTGCCCAGTAATTGAGTAGAGAGAAAACATAGCAAATTCCAATCTTTATTTCCAATAGTAATTCAAAACACATCGACGTGGAGTTTATTATGAACCCAAGAAATTTGCAATATTTACAAGTGTTGCTTTTTTTTTTCAAAATTAATAATAAAGCCCAAGCAATTACTCATTGTCATTGTTCAGTCAATACATGAAATATCATCAATATAAAATGTATATTGTGGATAGGCAATTTACATTTCTTAGATAACCAACTACTGGTTTTAATAATTTGGTGAATACACTGGGTGCTATACCAACCCATATATGGCAATGCTGTAAATGCATAATTATAAAATGTTATGGAAATGAAATCAGAGACATTTTCTATGTAAGTATAGATATGATTCCTTAAGGTTATGCCATCTATGTTGCACATAATATAATAATTATGATCAATTAACCTTATTGCAGTTCTAATTGCCTCCATCTCAAAATGGCAAACTGTTATGAACTTGTCAAAAGATTTTAAATCAAATATAAATTTTTTAAATTATTATTATTTTTTTTTTTTTTGTTTTGTTTTGTTTATGTATTCCCCTTTTGTGTAACGACATGGAGTTATAGTTTTAACTGTAAAGGGTTAGTAATCCTTCCTTCCTGCCAGTGGAATTTCACTACTTAATAAATCATTTTTAGGGTATACATTTTAATAGGATTGGACGTAAAAGGAATATGTAGTGACACAGTACCTGTCACAGTTACCTAGTACCTTCATACCTCGAACCACCTTACCACCATAACAGTTACCAGTTACCAGTACCTCAGAACCAATACCACGTTTGACATCCATCAAGGAATAGACGCTTGACATCTGTTTATAAATAGTGTCGTATGCAAAACAGCGCCCCGCGCCCCGCGCGCGCCGCCTGACCTATGCTCTTCTCTTATTGGCTGATTTGTTTTAGTATTAAGATTACCATACCAAACCACACCATACCAAACCGTATCGTACCATATCACTATACCATAACTAAGGTGTTTTTTTTAAAAACACCTTTTGGAAAATAAAATATTGAAATACATTGAATCTGATCACATACATAGTACGATCCTGAGTTTTATTTACGACGAGACAGTACCTCTGCTCTATTAGCTACTCCAACGCTAAAAATATAATGTCCGTTAACCCACTGCAATATCATGAAGTCCTTTGTCAATGATATTTCATGTTTTTGCTGGAAAGCCATGCTCTTGTCTCTAGTTTCCCCAATTCTAGAGGTCACCGCTCCAACCCCTTTATTTAAGATCAAGGCATCCAGAAGTTGTCAACCTTTGACAAGTTATCATCGCCCGCCCAGCCTTCTCCCAACTATGCTGGGGTCAGCTTCCAGTCCAACCGGATGCAGCCGAACACCAGCGTTCCACATGGAGCGACTGCTCATCTGACCACCACAACCCAGCAACTGGGCAACACGACACCTCTCAGTTAGACTGGCTGTCAGACCTCTAGGCCTCCGACCATCTGCAACGACTGTCAAAGATCCACGAATGACAACCGGGACCAACGGCCCCACGCGCCTTCCGAGGCACGGGGTGCCACACCATCAACCTCCAAACTCCGGGCCGCCACCGAGGAATTTCCACTGAAAAACCCAATAACACTCCTTTGCCCGACCTGGGAATCAAACCCGAGACCCCACGCCCATCCGTCGTGCCCGCGACCACGAAACCAACGGGGCAGTCAGGTCAATTTCAATTCAGGTCCCGTCATTTAACAAGTTATGCATCCCCAAAACAACCTCTTTCGCTATCATAGGCAGGTCAAGAGTCAGAACCCAATTCCAGCATTTGCCATTGTTATTTTTAACGAAATAAGTCACAAAACGGGCACCATCCGTTCATGACTTCAGAAAACACATTTATGCAAGCCTCCATCACCACCCATCACAATACCTCTGGTCATGAACAGGCATCATCCGTTCCGACCAACAACATTTCATCATTACCTTTTAGCCATGAAAGGACATCGACCGCTCTGACCAACAACATTCCTCATCATACTTTTAGTCATGAAAGGCCATCAACCGTTCCGACCAACCTTTGTCTCCAATTTAATGGTGACCACATAATCTGTCTCCAATTTAATGGTGACCACATAATGTCTCCAATTTAATGGTGACCACATAATGTCTCCAATTTAATGGTGACCCTGTCTCCAATTTAATGGTGACCACATAATGTCTCCAATTTAATGGTGACCCCGTCTCCAATTTAATGGTGACCCTGTCTCCAATTTAATGGTGACCACATAATGTCTCCAATTTAATGGTGACCCCGTCTCCAATTTAATGGTGACCACATAATGTCTCCAATTTAATGGTGACCCTGTCTCCAATTTAATGGTGACCCTGATTTTCTGATTTTTTTTAGTTCGTTAAAAACCATATTATTTCTATTCTATATTCCTAGGTCTTTACCTAATTATCTGCGTTTTATTTTGTACGGTGTATCAAATACCTACCTATACTAAAACATTATCCTTTTACAAGCTCAATAGTTTAAAGTGTAGTTAAAAAGCTAAAAGCATGTACAGTTACTTTGTGTGCCTTGTAAGCCAATGTGCTTATTGAACCACATTATTATAAGAATGCTAATCTATTAAATCTTTGTTCGTTGTCAAATACTCTTAAATGTTTTCGATCATTCAGTTTACTAAACAGCTCCGTATACATAATCATTGTTTATATTTCACTGTGTTGATACTATAATCTTCAAAAGCGCTCACATTAGAAAAGCAAACGAGCAAAATAATGGTACGTACAGTGTAGGTACTTACATAACTTATTTTCCGGTGTAAAATACCCAGTCCGGTAAGTTCCCATCACACTAGGTTCCATCAGCTATAATGTTTTGTTTACATTCCGATGTCGCACTGTAGAAGTATTCGGGCCTAATCGTATTGTTTACGGTTTCGCGAACCGTACGTATACTAACTAATTAGGTATGTACTTTGTAATATAATAAATAAGAAACCTAACTTGGCTACTAATACAATTGACCACTGTTTATTTATTTATTTACCACTACTATTAGGTACTTCTTTTCGTATATTAATATGCCTTATCTATTTGTATTTATCGCGGTAAAAAGACACTTTGAGTATTATGGTTTAATCGTTACCTACCTTCTTCAAATAAAAGCAAACTCGCATCGTATGAAATGCAGGGTCGACTAAATATTTTTTCCTGGTACCTAATCAGGTGATTTAATTGTGAATATTATCACTACCCTTGATCCTCGTCGCCACTTGTAGTGCTTCGACCTTAACCTGGTTTGGGGTATGTAGTCGTACACTGGCTCACTGACACACCAAGTAGCTATCCTAACACGTCCGGTTGCGCCGGCGCTCATCGCAAGACTGACGGCCGATCCCGCCCCACCACTACTTGTGTGACTGAGACAGCGTTAGTACCTCTTTGCATAGATACACAAACACTACAATTACCAAAATTCAGATTTTTCTAAAAATAAAAACAAAGTAGATTTTCTCGAAAATGGAGGATTTTCGGTCCAAAAGTGATAGGGGTTAAATCATTCTAAATTAGTCATAGTTTCATTTCCCGAGAGGAATACGAGCAATTTCAAATCACCCTGTATATTGTAATCAATGTCAACATGCTTGAAATAATAATAAATAATTATTTTGTTATTTATTGAGTTTTATTTCTATTATTAATATTAATTATATTACTAAACTTCATTTCTATTAGAAATATTGTTGTAATAATATGACTATAGTCCTATTAATTAGAGATATCATTGTTACTTCCCTTAGATTAGAAGCTGTTTTGTTTTAGTAATTATAATACATGTACTAAACCAAAATAGCTTATAAAAGAAGTAACATTGATATCTCTAATTAATAGGACTATAGTCATACACATTCTATAGCTACGTTGTAGGTATATATATTGGTGTTAGTTCTAGTTAAGAAATCCAGGTGGCGCTTTCAACCGATATGCCCAAAATTAGCACAAGAGGGCTCTCTTACTCCTCTATATTATTATACTCTTTGCCCTTTACCAAGTATAGTAAAATAAGTGTCGGTGCAGGAACATAGGTTTATGTAATATAAGTTGTTTGAAATGTGATACGATGCTGTGTCTTACGGAAAAACGTAACTGCTTTCGTGAATTTCATACCAAATAGACGATTACGGCTCAATATTTTGGTTTTTTTATTTAATTTTAACCATTGATCTCTCTTACATAATTATTTAATTTAACATTTTTTATTGTTTTAAAATTGATTATTGTTTATAGTTTACAAGTTTGAGAGTAATTTTGTGTATTTTTAGATACGAAATTCTCAATAACCTATTTTATATATTTGTGTTTTGTATCTAAAAAGCTACAACCTGAAAACTCAGTATTAAGTTCCTGAAAAAATATTTTTGTTTTAAATTTTCTTTTAAGTAAAAAATATAAAATTTTGTTTTGGTGTAGTATTTTTTTTAATTTACCCATCCCAATACCTTTTTGCTCCTTAAAGGGTTAATGCTCACAGATACGTGACAGATAACCTAGAACCACATGTGATTCCGTTTGCATCATTCATTGGCGATAATTTTGTTTTAATGCACGACAATGCTCGTGCACACACTGCGAGAATTGTCACCGATTACTTGGATGACGTCGTTGTCGTCGTCGTCGTTATTTTATTGTACTGTTTTTATTGTATTGTGATGTCGCTTCTAAAATATGTTATTTTTTATCTATCAACGTTAATATGTTCTTTTTAGTTTATTTTTTTTATTTTTTATATGTAGTTGTGTAGTTCTTTGAGAGTGCTTGCCGATCGGCGTCTTTCTGTGTCCACAGTTTTTTACTAAAATATTGTTGTTCGGTCTCGGAACTGTGGGTGGTGTCGTACTTTATAGTTCCGAGACAGCAACACGCCGGCTGACGCTGAAAACCAGCGCTGTGGTTCCGTGTTTCGTGCACGGACCATGGCTTTATGCTGAGCGTCAGCCTTTTAGCGCGGTAGTGGCGTATATAGATTATTATTATTGTTATTTTTTATTTGTTTTTAATTTTTTGTGTTGTGCGTCGCTTTCGCAAGAATAAATGGTTTTTCTTTCTTTCTTTCTTTCTTTCTAATATTCAGCATTTACCATGGCCAGCTCGCAGTCCTGACCTGCAGTTCTATTGGCTATCTTTTTCAATGCCAGTGACCAACTGGCTTCAGTTGCACACTTACGTTTGATGACAACTGAGAATTTCATAACATTGGTATTGCTTATCACATGAAGTGCTTATCATGCTACGGTGGCTTTTAACGATTCAAGGTGCTCTTCGGCACAGCACTTGAACTCCTCTATTTTTTATCGACTATTATGACGCTAAGTTGAATATTGGCTATTGAGCGTTACAATACTACGTTTTTATGAACATTTTATTTTAAGCGGCTTTTAAGATGCTGTTGACGTTTTATGTAAACAAACTGGCGGCAAATTCATTCTTTCGTAGTTGTTTAAACTAGTAAGTTGAGTGTTTCGTGAACTAAAATAAAATAAAAGGTAAGTAAACCCACTAAATACATTGGTACCACCTTGTATTTTGAAGAAGTTTACGTTGTGAGTTTTGAATACCGTTGTGATCCGTTACTTCGCCTGTGCCACATATCTTCGCCTAATTTCAAATAAGTTGAAGTTGCCATTTCTATTTTAGGCTTGGCTTCGCGTAAAGTTACTAAATGATAACTATTTTTCATCTATGGCAAGATTTTGAGGAATACTTGTGGCTAACTTCACGTTATTGGCGACCAGTGCAATTTTTTCTCAAGAGAAAACACGTGTTTTTTTTTGTCTGCGATTTAACTTCAGTTTTAGGCAGTGATACAGAACAGGTAAGGTTAAATTTATTATTAAATTATAATCTACTACTAATATTCTTTCATATGACACTAGAATTTTTTATCTTATTTACGTTTAAACGTGGTAATTCAATAAAATGTTATTATGGTGATAGCGACAGCCATCTTGTTGCCAAACTTCGCCTGCCCCTAGGGTTGTCAATTTCAACATTGTAATAATATTTATTTATAATATTCTTTTTTTATTGCCATTTGCATTTTATTATTACCTACAAGCTTTTATTTAGTTTCACCTGTCCCGCTGTGTGTCTGTCTGTAATCTTGCAAGTTAAATTTGACCCACTTTATGTTGTCCGATTGAGCTGAAATTGTGCATGCTTGTGCAAGACAGATAACAATGCAATATTATTATAACACGGAGCTGATGGCTACGTATTAAATTTCCGAAATTTCATAATAACTATGACTGAATTACCAACGTTCGAAACAACGAAATTCAAAATATTTGATTCGTCTTAGTGTTGCCCAAAATCGGTCTTGGTCTTGTTCTTGCATTTTGGCAAGGCCAAGACTAAGATGGACCCTGTAAGATTTGAGCAAGAATAAGACCGAATTTGCAGTCATGGAAATTACGTCAAAGTCAAACATGGGTTTAATTGAATATTTATGGTAACGGTTAGGTTAGGTTAGTCAGGTAACTGTAGCACAAGACTTGCAAGATTTTTGCAGGTAGACCAAAAAACCGGAAGACCGATTTTGGGCAACATTAATTCGTCTTGACAATTATTTTGATCCTACATATTATACCCAGGTTATTTAACATCATAAACATACTAAAATATCAGTTAATACAGGCTTGTTCAGTTGTATAGATAGGTAGTGTGAGAGCTTATCTAGATCATAAAACTGGTTACAGAACTATCGATGGACAATGCCAAAAATCAAGGGACCAGCGACGAAACCCAAAAAAAGGGAATACACTGTGAAACATTCAAAAAATATGATAGAATTGGCAGTAGAAGCATTAAGAAAGAAAACGATGTCTTCATACGAAGCAGAAAGAACTTTTGGGATACCTCGTCGAACTTTATTGGACAAGCTACATAATAAACACCCTAAAAGTCCAGGATGCCCAACTCGGCTAACTGATGAGGAGGAAGATAATATAAAAAGAGTGTTAATTGCAGCCGCCGAATATGGCAGTCCTTTGACCCTTCTGGATTTACGAATTGTTGTACATAGGTGATGTTCAAAATAATATTGTATCTAGAAATATACTTGAGTTGAGTATGCATAAACATTTGTAAGGCCTAGGAATAAAAAAATCACTTGATAATTTTAGTTTTACACATTTTATTCTCAATTTCCCCTACTACTATTTAACTCCTACTAATCTAACTGTTTTATTTTTAGATATTTGGAGGTCAATGGAAGACTTTCCATTTTTAATAACAAGTTACCCGGAAAGAAGTGGGCATACACTTTTTTAAAACGAAATAAATCAGACTTAACCAACAGAGTGATCCAAATTCAATTCAATTCAATTCAATTCAATTTATTCATAAAACAATTTACATTGTGTTTGAAATATTCTGAGGAAAAAAAATAACTACATAAATAACTTACAAAAAATACTAAAATAATGGTAAAATGGTAAAAATAATAATAAAATAATGGCTCATAAATTCAATGTCAAATAAGTACCAAAATACAAGCAAATACAATTATCATAAAAATATTAAAAATGTTATAAATAAAATAAAATTAAAACAATGTCTACAATTCGTCAATGGAGTAAAGACACCTATTTAACAGGAATGCCTGGAGCTTTGTTTTAAACGTAGATGTGTAAATCAGACCTTTTAAGTGTAGCGGTAATTTATGGAAAAGATGTACTGCTTGATATTGTGGGCAGTGCTTCACAATATTAAAGTGGGGACTTATCCTACTTCTCAAATCCATTCTGCGTGTTCCCTCTCTAACTGATCGTTCCTCATCTGTTTCGTATTCATGCAGATATTTTTTTAGATTAGTTAGTAATACTAAAACGTAGAGACTGGGTACTGTAAGGATATTTAAATCTATAAAATGTGGCCGACAGCTCTCTCTTTGTGTAATACGAACAATAGTGCGTATGGCTCTCTTTTGGAGAACGAAAGCTCTTTGGCAATTATAATGATAGCTATTCCCCCAAAATTGCACGCTATATCTTAATTTAGACTCAATTAGAGCGTAGTATACAATTTTTAATTGTTTAATATCAATTTCGTCTCGAAGGGTTCTTAAAGCATAACACGCAGATGATATAGATGCATCTATTGCGGCTAGTTCCTTTTTCCAATTCATTAAGTCATCTATATGTACTCCTAAGAGTTTAGCATCACTCACGACTTCAAGTTTGTCATCATTTAGTACTATTTCAATAGTTTCTTTATTACGAACAGTTGTTTTGAATAAAATTATTTTAGTTTTTTTACTGTTGATTTCAAGTCTATTTAAAGTAAACCACGAATAAAGATGACTAATAGCTACATTAACTTTTTCTGTAAGTTCTCTTATGTCGTTGGCAGCGATAATAGCGTTAGTGTCATCCGCAAAAACCACAAGTCGTATATCAGGTAGAATTTTATTAATATAATTAATTAAGTCATTTGTGAAAAGAATAAACAATATCGGACCCAATATAGATCCCTGTGGAACCCCGGCACAGATATTGAAAAGAGATGATTTGTAAACTTGTTTATGTCCATCCTGTGTCTCAGTAAGTTCAACAAACATTTTTCGGTTTTTTAGGTAGGAAGATAAAAGTTGTGAGGCTTTACCTCTTACGCCGTAGTGATTAAGTTTAGCTATCAGTAGATCATGATCAACTGTGTCAAATGCTGAGCTTAAATCTAGGAAAACCCCAGCTACCTTCATTTTATTATTAATATTATCGATAACATCATTAACAAGAGTATATATGGCATCTCCGGTGCCAACACCCTTTTGGTAACCAAATTGTCTTCTATGCAAAACTTTGTTTGAGTTAATATGAAGTACAAGTCGAGATTTAAGTATTTTTTCGAATATCTTTGAAAGTGTAGGTAGCAGGGAAATTGGCCTGTAATTTTTTGGATCGGTCTTAGTACCTTTTTTATAAATTGGTACGATCTTGGCTACTTTAAGCTGATCTGGAAACACCCCTTCATCAATGCATTTATTAAAGAAGCAAGAAAGCGGTGTGGCAAGTATACTTAAATGATCTTCAATAACAGAGATAGGAATTTCATCATAACCACAGGATCGCTTATTGCCCATCTTCTTGACAATATTACAAATTTCATATGGAGTAGTATGCTCAAAACAAAGATTTTTTTCGATCCGTTGTGTACCAAACTGGAGTAAGAAAGTCGCATCCTCATTTTTATTGTCAGTCGTTTGATTCTTGTAATTAAAGTGCTGTGCAAGCGTGTTAACTACTTCTACGTGGTCGTCAATTATATTACCGTCAATTTTAAGTAAAAGTCGTTCAGTGTGCCTAACTTTAAATCGGTTTGTGCACTTGTTGACAATTTGCCAAATTTCCTTGCTTCCGTTTGTTGAATCATTTATTTGGTCTCTAATGGTAATTTTTTTCGCTTTTGTAATAACTCGTCTATAAATTCTCATATAATTATTTTTGTAATTTTGAATACTGATATTTAGATTATTACCATTACTGGCACATAAAAATCGTTTCATTTTACTAGACGTTTTGATACCATTGGTGATCCATTTTAACTTAGTGCTCTTAATGACATTAATTTTAAGTTTCCTTTTATTATAACTATTTTTAAAAACTTCAGAAAACTTCTTTATAAATGTATTAATTCCCATGTTATTCCAGTCGTGTCTCAAAATGCCCTGTCTGAAAAACTTTCCGTATTTAGGACCGAAAACTCTCTTAGTTACAACAATATGTCCGTAGTTCTTATTCGATTTTGTCGCAAGATTTTCCAAGCGAAAATTACCTAAAAGACCCCCATGACCATCAGCCAGACCATTGTGATCTACTACACAATCCTTTATATGGAAATCCGGCAAATTGGTTATAATATTATCGATACACGAATGCGATCCGTTACGATTAAAAGTCGCAGTGTTAATTAGACACCTAAAATTGTAACAAGTCAATAAGCTAACAAA
Organism: Caradrina clavipalpis; assembly: GCA_932526535.1. NCBI lineage: Eukaryota > Metazoa > Arthropoda > Insecta > Lepidoptera > Noctuidae > Caradrina > Caradrina clavipalpis. The sequence goes on from OW052115.1 coordinate 3,919,047, forward strand.
TTCAGTGCGTTTTTTACTATCTGAAAGCAAATCTATGTTAAAGTCTCCGCAGATTATGCAATTCCTGTTAAATAAAAGTTCTAACATTTTCTCCACACGTGTCATGAAAAGTGCAAAATTCACGTCATATGGACTACGATAGCAACAACATACATATAGACCTGTATCGATATCTTTAATACAACAAATTTCAAAACTGTCCATCTCATAAAGTTTGTTAATTACATCAATGTTCTCTGACTTCCTATCTACATGTCCCAGAATGAGACTACCACCTCTAGTCTTTTTACTCCTGGTGTTAAATGAAATTATGTTGTAATTATCTAAGGAGAAGGACTTTACAGACTTGTCATTTAAAAAATGTTCACTAACACAAATGTAGTCTAATCTAATTCCAAGACATTGTATGTAAATATCCAATTCATGTCTCTTGTTGCTAATACCACACACATTCTGGTGAAATATATTGATATCTGTTAAATCAGCTGAGGTATCAGGCAGTAGGTTTGATTTATTGTCATTTATGTGGTTAAAAAAGAAAAAAGTCCTTTTTTTTTGCTATAGTGTTGTCAATATCAGCTGCCGTGACCGCCGCTCCGTTGGCATTAATTATGCAACTTACAATAAGCTGTACATTTAGGAATATATTTTTGATACCATTGTTACTTATCTTGCCAGTGCGTTTGGAGAACATGCCATAATCGCAGGTTAACGTTAAGTTGGAATCCAGTACTCTAGCGTAGTTATGAGCTTTGTTGTCCATGTAAAGCATATTATTAAAAGCTTCCACTCTTGAATTAAACATTTCTGCGTAGTAGCTGTATCTGTATGTAGGAAGACATAGTATGATGTTCGTATGTATTATTTTACTTAGAATCTCTCTTATATGAACAACTAGATTGTGGTAGTTGTTAGTACTACGAAAATCTTCTTCTCCTATGAGTATAACACAATAGTCTTTTCGAGTAAAACTCGTCACTTTATTGTGTAAATTGTCAAGCAGTGTCTCTATGCCGCAATTAGGAATTAGGTAGTGACAGATCTGGAAGTTGTTAAAAGTGTTTTCTGCTATTTGCAATATTTTATTTTTACTGTTGCTACTTATGACACAGACTTTATTTACTTGTTGTATTGTTGCGTTGACTGTAGCCTTTTTGCGCAGAGGTAAGGTCTTAATGGGCTGTAAATGTTGCCATTGCTTGCTGGGAGAAGTGCAGGTTGTGTTCAAATTATGTTTAGTCAACGTTTTAATACGCTGGTTTAATGGAGTTGAGTTTTTGTTGCCCTTTTGTGGAGTACACTTTTCGCTCGATAGCATTTGACTCACTTTTTTTACTAATTCGTGCTTTGAAGTCATGTCCTGCATTGTTTTTTTTAGCTCCGTATTCTCTAGCGATAAATTGTTTATCTCGTTATGAGCTACATTTAATTCCATCTTCAGTTTATCTATTTCGCTTTTTAGCTTCTGTATTTGTTCATCGTGTTCATCGTCGGTTATATTCGGCAGACTGTTAGTGGTGCCATCTAGAGTCAAGTTGTTGCAACTGTCATTAATTGAATTGTTTGAATTATCTGTCAGTGATTGAGTTCGGGGTCGTGATGATCTCAGTCGAAAAGTGATATTCTCGAAAAAATCCATATTTAAATGTAGAAAAAGTGTTTTGTCGTTACTTGGATTTGAACGTGCGACCACAGGATGCAATGTAGTTCTAAAAAGAAAAGTCGTATGTCTTAACCGCCACGCCAATCAAGCATTTAATGAAATGGGCGTAATAGGCCACAAGATGTTTCAAAATTATTTAATAATTATTTGTGGTGGGTATATTTTTCTGTCTTCCAAATAATATAACTGACGATCAGTACATTATTTTTATGCACTTGTTATGAATCACTGTTGTAGATTTTTATGGTTATTATTGAAAGTTTTTGTGTTGATTTATAAGACTATCACTGTTTGTCATATGTAAGTACGTATATTGTTCAGGAAACAACATTTTTTTTTTGTTTTTGATGTAACGACACTTCACTGTTCTTTATTTATAACTTTATTGTTTGCCAGTATATAAGTTTGAAAACACTGTCACATAATAATTGAAGTCTACTTTTACGATTCCACTACTTTTATGCACTGATTTCGAATTAATTATATTTTAAAAGAATTTTCGAACACAGAGCTTATGTCATCTCGGGCAGCGACTACCCACATCCCCCCACATATTGTACACACAAAATATAAAAAGAAGCCGTGCAGAAAAATCCCCTGTAGAAATGGAGGAATATTTCAAAAATCTAAAGCTATCACTGGAAGGAATCTCTTATGAGAACATTTTAAATTACGACGAGACAAATTTAACCGATAATCCTGGGGCTCAAAAATGTTTGTTCAGAAGAGGAGTCAAGTACCCCGAAAGGGTGTTAAATTATACGAAGGGGGCTATATCTATAATGTTCGCAATAACTGCAGGAGGAGAATGTCTTGCACCATACGTTGTGTATAAAGCTGAGCACTTATACACACAATGGACACTGAACGGACCAAAAGGATCCAGATTCAACCGTTCTAAATCGGGATGGTTCGATAGTGTTCTGTTCGAAGATTGGTTTGAAAGTATTATTTTACCCTGGGCTAAAACAAAAACTGGATCGAAGGTTTTAATTGGAGATAACCTGGCCTCCCACATAAATCACAAAATTGTGACATATTGTGAAGAAAATGATATACGTTTCGTATTTTTACCCCCAAATTCATCCCATTTGACTCAACCCTTGGATGTGTGCTATTTTGGCCCATTAAAAAAACTATGGAGAGAAATTTTATTACGTTACAAGATAAAAAACCCAAGGGAAGCAACAATTCACAAGGGACATTTCCCAGATCTACTCAAAAAATTAATGGACCAACTTAACGAAAAAACACACAACATAATCAGTGCATTCAAAAGTACTGGCATTGCACCATTTAACCCGGATAAAGTAATAAGTAAACTACCAGGCTCAAATCACAAGGTGATGCCATATACTATTGACAATGCACTATTAGACTGGCTGAAGGAGACACGCAGTCCAGATCCAAATAAAAAAATACGAAACAAGAAACTAAATGTCCCACCGGGAAAATCGGTCTCTTCAAGCGATTTTAAGGATGTATCAACTCAACCAAAGAAAGGAAAAGCAATAAAAAATATTAATAGACTAGAAGAAAATGATCCAGAAATTCAGCCAAATTCTGCCTTATTACTGCAGTTGAAGTCATCGCTGATGCCAAAGGCTCCCGATAGACAGCTGGAATTGCTTGTGGAGTTTGCGGAAAGAAATCAGGAAGTAGCTTTGGGTCGCTTTCCGGGAGGACCACAGGCCGTTAGTCACTCGAGAAGCGTGGAACTCCATAGCAGTCCAGCTGAACTCGGTAGCCGAAGGAACAACGAAAACACCAGACCAATGGCGAAGGGTAAGTTTACTCATAATATCTAAATTATTCTCAGAAAGCACACTTTCTATCAACTTAAATATATTTGTTATCTAATACTTCACTTCATTTTTATATACTTTCCTAATCCCAAGCATTTTTTACAACAGAAACATTGGTACCTGTAAGCCGCAATTATATTTAGCCCACGCCGCGTGTCGCCACGCTGCCTGACGCAACGGCGGGTGATTACATTTACGTGTCGTGTCGCCGCGCGGCCCCACGAAAATTCGTCTCAGACAGTACAGCCTTTGGAGTAAACGTCTACACTGTATTCTTCAGACTCTCGGCTGTCTGTTGCGTGCCCACGCTGCCCACGCGTTATTACACTAGGCCCGACTGGGCTAACGCGTCACAACCCCCACCACCGACCCCACGCCGATCGAAATCGCTCGGTCTGCGTGGCGTCAGCAGGCTCTGCGACACGCGGGAAGGGACTAATGTAATCAATCCAGTACTAAATGTATGTAACCGATAGCTTACCCACGCGTTGCGACACGCGGCGTGGGCTAAATATAATTGCGGCTTTACCCCACTTATAACGCGCCACAGACTCACAAACCACTCAAGTACCTAATACAAAATCTGCACTCTAAAAATAGTTTGTATTCTAACTTTGTTTTGTAATATTTGTTGTTAATACCTAGTTTTGTTTAGTTTAATCCATTATTAGTTTTTATTGATAATATAATATTGTATATCAATATTGATATGGGCCATGAAGCCTGAATTAAATGAATAAATAAATAAAAATAAATTATTGAACCTGTAATGTAGGTAGGAATTGAATGATTTTGAGTAACAATATGCTTTTTTTTTCTCTATCAGTATTGGATTGAGTTTTTTGTGAGTGTTCCAGGGCAGTGCGTGCGGAGAGAAATAAATAGATTGTTGTATACTGTATAATCTTTACTAGATGTTAATATTACAAAGTTGTATTTGTAGCGCGTGTATAGTGGAAGGTGGTTTCGGGCGAACTGGACTCGCCGGGCGCTGCGCGTGCGAGGAATATAAAACGACTGCGTCAGCGCCCCTACAAGTTTAAGGCCAGAACCAAAGGCAAAGCTGCAGACTCAAGGAGGAGTGCTGCAGCAACTGGTGGAGGGCCTAACAGGCTTATTGCTTTGACGGCGATGGAGGAAAGAGTACTGGCAATATTAGGTCCAGTAGCGGTGGAGGGATTGCCTGGGGTGCGCCTGCCTATTAATGCTAGTTAATTTTTTTTTATATTTCTTGGATTTCATAAATAAAGTCATCATCACTAGATTGAAACTATTGTGTATAATAATTTAATTTGAATATTTTTAAATTTTACAGATAAGTACCGGATGAACTCTTGGCTGTGCCCAGTACGTCAGCCCAGTCCACCCTCCTACCATCCTCAATTTCTGAACCGTCATCCCAAGAGCCCATAATGGATGTGGAATGGCTAGAAGATGACATTCCATCTTCATTAGATCTGAACCTTCGATCACAGGCCCATGGTCTCCCACCCTCCCTTTCTACACTACCTGGATTGCCAGTGCCAGCCTCCCCTTCCACACACACACACTGCCTCCACCTTCCACTGAGACACTGAGCACCCAGCACCAGCCCCAGAGTACACCAGTGGAACACAGTAAGTATATTATGGACAACATAAATATCGCCCATAGTGAAGAAAACAATAGGTTTGGGTGAACACCAAATTAAAAATGGTTTTTTTTAGGGCATGCTCAGCGCTCCACTCCACCGCCGCCCAGTCGCACAGCCCAAGGAAGACGGACAAGATCACGAAGACAAAGTTAGTCACTCACAACACAACACACTAGTTTCAATCTCTTTTATAAACTGAAATTAATGTAACATTTTATTAATTACAGTGCATATAGATGAGAACGTACCACGCTGGGCGTACGACATAGAGATGCGGCGTCTTGACCATGAGGAGCGCCAAATTGTCATCCTGAAGCGCGGCTTAGCAATGCTCCAGGCAATTTTTGAACTCATTGCAAGAATTAGTGACAGATATTTTAATTCATATTTTTTTTAAAATTATGAATTAAAATATCTGTCACTAATTCTTGCAAAATATCTGTCTAATTGATTCACGTAACTATGTAGTCAGCAAAGAAGATAAGTGGGTATGGAAGACCGTTAGATATAATTTGGTTTTCTTGAACACATATAGATGTATTCAAACGAAAATAAAAAGAATGAAACTATTATATTAGGAACTCTCCGTTCGTTTTAATCTTTCTGTAACATGTTACAGCCCCGGATACTTATCTACTTTGCCAACTGTATAATTATTATTGACTATTATTATTACTTTTTTTTATGATAGATTATAATTGCATTTTTATACGTTAAAAGACTGCTATTTAGCTATTAATTTATTGTGTGCTATACAAACCAAGCAAAGAAACCAAAATATACAGATTTAAATTGTTATAGTTATTAGACTAGGCATTGTTAAGTACTTACTTAACTAAATGTTATATTTTTTATAATTGTTTTATCTTTATCACCATTTTTATAAACAATAAAAGACTGATATTATTCATATTATGATACTATTCATTTATTGTGTACTGTAATAAACAAAAAATATATAAAATAAAATGATTATAGTCACTAGGTATTATTAAGTACTTAGTTAACTAAATTATTTTTTTAAATTAGATTATAATTGTTTTATCTTTATCACTATTTTTATATGTCCGTTTCAACCGCGCGGCCACCTCATAGTATTTGATGAAACTTTGCCAGGAATTAGTGTTAATTTGTTACTTTACACACTTCTTTTCGTGAATTTGTTACAAAAAAAACTAAGACGCTATGACAAAAAATAGTTGGCCGCTAGAACCGCCACTTGCCGTAATCATCGCCCGTGATTACACAGAAACTATATAATGCAGATAGACGAATGATGGATCAAAAGAAAGACCATAATTTGTTCAATTTGTTACAAAAATAAAAAACGTCAAAACGTAAATAAACAAAAAGTTATGCAATATTTAGTTTTCAGGTTATGAGTAGGTAGTTATGTCACCATAAATATCAAATTAATAGAGGCTAATGTGTATGGACAATTAGTTACTAATTTGTTACAGCGAATAAACAGAAAAAATATATTAGAAAGTAGGTTCAATAATTTGTTAGAGTCGATTTTAGTTGGCCGCTCGGACGGCAATATGCCTAAAATACAATGGCGTTTATCTCGTTATTAAAAGTAGGTTTAAGCTTAGTTAAAGTACTAAGCGACGGGTAACGTAACCTAGTTTGGATAAATACGGCGAATATAACTGCAGCATTCATATTTTAAAAGATATTTACAAAAAACAGTAGTATGAAACCGTATGAGAGTAGGGTGACCATGATCACATTAGTACAAAGGCATGTTTTTAATGTTGTACTCTGTTTGAACGAATATGCGGTACGTTTTGCGGCCATATTGATGTCTATTGTTCTTAATTCTTTGAAGTATTTACTGATAAGATTTTCGTTTCATTGACTTTCCGCAGGTGTTTTATGATGGGAACGATTCCAGAAAAAGGATCTCTTTTGTTCCCAAACTATTGTTAAAAATATTTGTCGCACGGGGTTTAAAAAGCCATAATTTTTTGTTGTGAATATTGTCATTACTGTGCTGAATTTTGAAGTGTGTGCTCGTACGTATTTAATTCCCGTGATTTTCATACTACTAAGTTACTGAGACAATTAAAACTAAATTCAGAAGTGTCTAAAACTGCTTAGCTATGAGTTGTGCCCACTTATATATTGCATTTGTTAATGTAGAACTCACCACCAAAAAGTGTATTGCAGACTCAGAGGGATCGAAATCGACTGCGGTAAGTTTAATTTTTACAATTTTATGATGAGATCACGAAGAAGTCTTAAAAATATTCTTAGCTTAATAACCTACATTAATTTACCTGTATAATATAATTGTGGTAACCACACTCCTTTCGTTATTTAAAAAGTAATATTCGGCGCCAATTTCACACATACATACATACATACATACATAAACTCACGCCTTTTTCCCATGGGGGTAGGCAGAAACCACAGAACGCCACCTGCTACGATCCTGACATACTACTTTCGCCTCGTTCACGTTCATACATCTGGTCATACAAGCACGCCGGTTACGAGTACTGCACAGCCGACCTTTCTGAAGAACCTCACCGATAAGGTCAGGGTAGGTCTTTCTAGGGCGTCCCCTCCCGGCGTTGCCACTCACATCTGCCACAAAAATACCTTTTGTTAGTCGCCTTTCATTCATCCTCTCAATATGACCGAACCATCTAAGCATACCCTTTTGAACCTTTGTCACTACATCCTCTTTTAAGTCGCAACGTTCTCGTATAATCTCATTCCTCACTCTATCGTTCAAAGTTACACCACACATACTTCGCAAGGAACGCATCTCCACAGCATTAATCCTACTTTCATGCCTCGTTTGCCATACCCAACATTCACAACAAAACGCCAATTTCAAATCGGATAATATAGAACAGGATAAATCACGGCTTTTAAGTATTCTTTTTTTTTAAACCAATGGCAGAGCTCTATTTAAAGGGCTCTTAAGTTCTGTCCAATCGCAAGCCTGCTTTTATATATGCGTTTCCCGCCAATTGTCTAGGTATAGTAAAAGAGTGACAATTCAGCCCACCCACGTTTCGTGTTTTCAAACAGTGAATACGTAAAATTTAAATTAACAAACTTATTAACTGCTATAGTGATTCCCTAGGGAAGAATTAACTGATAATTCACTTAACTGTGAACATTCTGTGTGAAAGTGCATCAACGTGCATCTTGAATCTTGAGACCTAGATCCAGGCAACCCCTAGTGACGAGCGTAATATCCAATGTAAGGATTTCTGTCTTAGGGACAGATTCTTAAGCGCTATAACTGGTCTCTACAATCCGGTGGCTGCTCCCAAATGAAAAAAATCTCCTTTTAAAAATTTTATTAACCTTTTGAACGCCAGAGCGTAAACGCATCGGCGCCACTGCCACGCCAAGCCACAAATGCAGTACATCTCGATGAGCAATTTTTGATTATTGCTTTTTCTAGTGAAATGTAAGAAATGAATATATCTTTGTGCTATTTTACAATATTTCATTAATGTAGTTTTAGATAATATGAAAAAGAGATAGAAAAACTTAATTTAGTATATTTTTAACTATAGAATAAGTACGTAAAAATGTCGTTTTCTTGACGTCTATAGACGTCGGTGGCGTGTTTGGCACGATTTCGTTAGACGTCTAATAAACGTCCGTGGCGTTCAAAAGGTTAATGTATTGTCGCTGTTAAATGACTATGGGGAATAAAAAAAAATGATATCGTTAATATTTACAAACATCAAAGAAATCTTTTTAAAATAACTCGCTGCATCAGTAACGTCGACTTTTCTTAATTATAGAAAGTTCTTGCCCTTAGTATGTACTTACATAGCAGTAATTGGTAGTACCTATGTATATTTTGTGTGTGATGCAGTCAACGGATGTTTGACCTTTGTATTCATATTATCAATTGTTTTATTGCAGCAAAAATGGGTAAAGCTGGACGAAAACCTATTGTTGAGAAATCAAAACAGAGAGAAGTTTTTATGAAATATGCCGACAAACTACTGGATGTTAAATTGAGAGACCCTATATTTGATACAATTGCAAGTGATTTGGATAATCTTATGACACCGGCAGCCCTTTACATGTCACTGAAAAGGAATTTCAGGGAGTTTCTAAACACTGAATGTAAGCAGCAAACTGTATGTCTGTCCTCGTCATCTTTATCATCATCCTCAAGCAATAGCCCGAGAACCTCATCCAAAATATCACATTCTCATGTCGAGTCCAACCAGCATCATAGTGAAAACGACACAAAGAACTTCAAGTTTGAATTAGATATCTATGACTGGAAAAAACTGCAACCATTAAATGTCTTGTATAAAAGAAATGACTTGAGAACATGTACTCCATTTAAAAAATATAAAATACTGCCTAAGTACAAATGGGTGGATATTTTAAGAGAAAAGATTTGGCTTATTTCTAGATTACCATGCACATGGAATTTCAAAAGTTACAAAGTGGAGTCTGAGCATCATATTTTAGTAAAAGGTCAATGCAGTCAATGTAGCGCTTTTACAAAAATAGCGTGTCAAAAAATAACAGATAATATTATTGAAGGACAATGCCAAATCACAGTCGGAGAAAAAAATAAAAAACATGATCCGAGAAAAAAATATAGAATGAATGCATTGGTCAAACGAAAATTAGCTAAAAAGCTCAAACACGATTCAGCTTCTTTGGTTCATAAACAACTGGCAGCAAAAATGTCTAAACAAGGAATTACAGATACAGCACCAGTAATCCCAACACTCAATGCATTGCGAAAAATTAAGTACGAAGAACGAAAAAGAATGTGGTTACACAATAACGTTATTAACGTTATATAAAAATATTAACATTACCAGCTATATATATATTAGAAACTGCACTATTTATAAAATCAAATCCACATTTATTTACAAAATTTTCAACAGTTAAGAAGACCCCCATTCGGAGTCAATATGAAAATCAACTATGTACGTTGAAATGTAATACTGCGTTAATGAAAAAGAGCTTCTTTGGTGTTGCGCCAAAAATCTTTAATAAAATACCTGATGCTATAAAATGTATGCCAGTAAAGAAATTCAAAAAGTGTCTTCACAAGTTATTAGTTGAGAAATGTTATTATACCCTGGATGACTATTTTAATGATAATACTATTTGATTAAATTCTGTAATTTATAAATTTATATTATTAATGTTGACTTAGATGACTATTTTAATTTTGGATGACTATTTGATTAAATTCTGTAATTTTATTAATTCATATTATTAATGTAACGAACGAATAATTTCTCGCATATTCTTTTGTTATGATCTTCTTGTGTTTTTTTTTTTTTTTGTTTTTCTTTCTTATAGTGGACATTATTAAATTGATTATTTTAATGTATTTTGTTAACTTGAACGTAAAATTTTGTTAACGAACCTGACTTTAATATTTGTATGTCAACAATGACAAAGCATAGTGCAACACTTATCTATTTAAGACCTTGACATGTATGATTAATGTATATATCGATGGTCCCTATTAACAATGTCGGAAATACATTTTTACCAATTTTCACTTTTTTACATAAATAGAATCACAATAAAAAGATCTATCTTACGTAATATTTTATTTTATTGAAAATCATTATATTTAGTAAATTTCTTGGTTAATATTGTCGGTTGCAATAACTTTGTCCGCGCAACAGTGTTGGTAGTGACGGAACCGGCGCTGTCCGCGGGGTGGAGAGAGCGCGGGTGCGCGCGGTTCTGCCACTACGCACTTAGTTACCGGGAGGAGCGCTTGCGCTCGCGCAGATGAATTTGCACTAGTAAATTATTGTTTTATACGTCTAAACAAGTATATATCCCATAATGTCGAAACGTTCTAAACGGATTTTATTTTTAACATTAAGAAACCATCCATATTTTGCTCTATACTAATAAATTATTAGCTATAGAGATTTATTGTTTTTTTTTTGTTTGTTTGATTAAACTCGCTAATCTCTGGAACTACCAGTCCGAATTGAATAATTATTTTTGTATATGATAGCCAAACTCATGAGACACAGTAAAGGCTATATAACATCACGCTACGACTGACGGGAAGAGAGCAGTAACCAATGACGCAGATGTAACCGCTGGGAACAGCTAGTATAGGTATATTCCCTTTAATAAAGCAGGTTCTGGTAGATACATCTATTTTCAACGGTATTCAAACAGACAATTTTGTCGGATATACCACTTCTGACATTATAACATGTACGTATAGTAGATCTTTTTGTTGGTTGTGTCACTTTCGACAATGTTACATGTAACTAAAAGCATGCGTTTTGTTGGATGTGTCACTTCCGACATTGTTACATGTAACTTAAAAGCAGACGTTTTGTCGGATGTGTCACTTTCGACATTATTACACGTTACCTAAACTTAGTCAGTCGGTTGGATATGTCACTTTCTACACTAATAACTGCATTATGTATATAATATTTAGTCGGATGTATGAGTTGCAAAAACTTCACATTGAATAAAACAAAAATCTTGAATCTTTGGTAGGAAAATTAAGTGCGACGTAACCTATTCTCTATAAACGGATAGTTTGATACTTATCTGACTCCTATAGGTAGGTATGGTTTGACCTACTTTTATTTTAGGAATTCTCATTTATTCAATTAAAATACAATAAATTACATTTTTAAATATTAGTAGAAAATATAGAAACATTTAAAAATATAAAATATAGTAGCCCACCGGCGTCGGGAACAGGGTCCAAGCCACCGGTGGTCAGGGCTCCTGAGAAAGGAATCTCCTAACTATACGCGCCGTGTCTAGGAGTACCGCTTTCTGAATCAAGCCCTTGATCCAACTGCCCAACGAGAGCCTCCTCAGGTGTTGGTCGAGGCTCTTGGCTATTAAGCCATTGGCCGTCACAACTATCGGCACAATAATTGCCGTATTCACATCCCACATGTCGACAACCTCGCGAGCCAGATCAAGATACTTAATTTGTTTATCTTTCTCAGCTTTCACGAGGTTCTCGTCATGCGGAACAGTAATATCAACGATCATTGCGCGACGCTCTAATCGATCTACCACCACTATGTCAGGCTTATTGGCTACAATAGTCCTGTCAGTGATGATAGACCGGTCCCAATACAACGTGATATGCCCATTTTCAAGAACTGGGTCGGGCACATATCTATAGTATGGTACTTCCGATTCCACAAGACTGTATTTCAGAGCAAGTTGCTGGTGGATAATCCTGGCTACAAGGTTGTGTCTATGCAAGTAGTCTCCGTTAGCCAGACGAGAACACCCAGATATAATGTGACGGATTGATTCCCCGGGACGATGGCATGCCCGACATATGTCAACCGTACCGTCCTTCACAATATATCTCCGGTAATTGTTCGTCATCATAACTTCGTCCATAATAGCACAGACAAAACCTTCAGTTTCCCCAAAGAGGTCACCAAGGCGCAGCCAGGATACGGACGCCTTGAAGTCAACATCCGGCCCATGTAGGGCCCGGTAGTAGCGCCCGTGAAGCTCTTTGCTCTTCCATACTTCCTTGCGATCATTAGTATCTAACACCATAGGTTTGCGCCAGTTCTCGTTCGCTAAAGAGAGCGGGGTGAGGCCCTTGTCCACTGAGACCACATCTCGGTGCATCCCCACATCGGCTTCCAGGAAGTACTCCCTGAGACTGCATATCTCTCGGTTGTGCATGGTCTTAGCATTTAAGAAGCCTCGACCACCACACTTCCGCGGGATATACAGTCTCATTACTGACGACCTTGGGTGATGCATCCGATTTGCGGTCAATAGTGAGCGAACCCTCCTATCCAGGGCGTCAAGTTCTGTCTGAGTCCATTTGAGTATGCCAAAAGAGTACATCAAAACCGGCATGACCCAACCGTTGAAGGCGCGCACCTTGTTACCGCCTGATAAAAGACTATTTAAAACTTTATTCAGGCGGCCAAAGAAGCGCTCCTTCAACGATTGCTTCATGTCAGTAGCATTGATGCCTAACGCTTCCCACATACCCAAATATTTGTAGGTTTCAGTTGAGGAAAGGGATCTAAGGTTTATGGAATCTGAGAGTTGGGTTCCCACAGATTCCATAATCTCTCCTCGCTTTACATGCATGACTGCACATTTGTCCACACCAAATTCCATCCTGATGGCACTGAGTTGGATCCTTTTTGCGTATCAACACTTTGAGGGTTGGATCGTTTTCGCGTAACTACGTCCAATTTTAAACTTTAACCTGTTATAAAACTTTGTGATACTTAATGCTATAGGTATCTTGACTGCTATATTGTTTATTATGTGTTGATTGCTCATAGTTTTTTACAGATTTTATTAACACTTTGAGGGTTGGATCGTTTTTGCGTAACTACGTCCATTTCTAGTTTAACATTGATACTCATAAGACTTATTTTGTTACGTATTTTACTAAAATACATGCTTTTAAAGCATAAAGAGGATGAAAGAAAATTATGTTTTAGACTTTGCTAAATAGTCTATGCTATTTTCAATGTGTGTTTGAATTGTTATCATTACTCTTGTATTTAATTATAATTAAGCATGTGATCTCAAAGTGTGCATTTCTATTTTTTTCATTTGCGTTGTTGGTAAATAAATATATGGAAAAGTTGATTAAATAAAATTTATTGTTTTTATAATAACTACAGCAAACCTTACACATACGACAAATTTATTTCTAAATCTCCATTTAAAAATGTTGAATATACCACTACCTACTTAAATGACTGTTAATTATCCGAACAAAACTGTCGTTTGTGTCACAACCGACAATTCACTTTGCAAATTGTCCATATTAAAATGTCGGTGGTACATTATTTCCTTAACCATAAATAGTTGCTTAGTTTTGTCCATGTCAGTACTTAGTTAACAATACATAAAATAATCAGTGCGAATTTGAATATCCTCAGTTATGTAATTCTTTTTTTATCGTCAAAACAAACTTTGAACTGCTCTACTGAACAGTACTCTTTTTGCAGAACTGACATTGTTAATAGGGACCATCGATATGTTCTTCACCTATGTTTCACAAATAAATAATTCTGATTCTGATTCTGATTCTGGTTATTCTGAGCATTCTTACGATGGCTGTGACCAAACCAATTTTTTTACGTGATATACACTTTTTTCCTCGAATTCACATTTATTACTGGACTGATGAACAACAACAATACTGCCGTGAATATCAATCTTGTTTTCAAAGATTAACTATCACATTGGATGCTACAGGTTCAATCTTTCAACCTCTTAAATTACCAAATGGTTATGAATTGAGTAAGAGACTTTTCTTATACGTAATAATATTAATAAATCAATTCGATGTGTGTGTACCTTTATGTCAGATGATAACCGATTCACATGACACTGCGTCTGTTTCTGCATGGTTATTACAGTGGTTGAAAAATGTTCGTTGTCATCCTGACGAAGTTATAACAGACGATTCTTCTGCGTTAGTAGCAGCAAATGTTAGAACATTCAGTGATTTTACATGTGTGAAAGACTATTTACTTCGTTGTTTTAGTATTTTGAATGGAAATAAAGAAGAACTATCAAAAACATTTATTAGATTAGATACCAGTCATTTTATAAAGACTCTGTATAATTTGAATTGCTTCGAAAATGTTGACACAAAAATTAAAATGTATTATATTCATTGTATCCGCTACATTAAAGAATGTCAAGACTTTGCACTTGTAAAGGTAATCATTATAAAAATGATAAAACTTTGCCTACATCAAAATGATTTTGAAAACGATGATTCAGGTTTGAAGGAGAGCAAGCAAAACCTTGTCAATTTGTTAAACAGTCATAAGTATGCTGATTTTAAAAATGTGGATCAAAATGAAGAATTTGAATATGATCAAATTGTCATTGATGATGCCGGCGTTCGAGACATTGTCGCATGGTTCGATCTGTTGGTAGATAATGAAAAAAAAAGTAACCCTGCAAATTCCTATGTTGGTAAAAGTAGTTCATATTATTTACCACTTTTCATCCCTACTTTAAAAAGATTATTTATAAAACTTCCTTTGTGGAGCAACGTAATGTGCTCTTATTTCAAATCGGAAACCTTAAACGCATCGTCTTCATGTGTAGAAAGCTATTTTCGCACTTTAAAACAGTTAGTTTTTAAAACAAAAATAGCGAGACAACGAATTGACGAATATTTGCAGCATCATTACGATTATATCAAAGGAGAATTGCATTTAGCATTAAATCAATTAAAAAACTTAGGTTCCACTACTTTACTAAAATCTAAATCACGCCGAACTAGGCGTGCCATGACTAAAAATATTTATAAAAAACAAATCCAACAAAAACAAAAAGAATTATATTTTTCCAGTGATTCTATATTTAGTGATAGACCATCCTATTTGGAGAACTGGCGAGGAGAATCGAATACACATAATCGCCTGAAAAAAGATGATGAAATAGTAATTATAAGAAACGGGAATTTAGCTTTGAAGGAAAGCTCGGGTTATTTCAATACATGTGCCTTCGATTCGGCATTTTATTTAATAGGTCAAGCCTGTATTAGAAGTTCTGCTTTCAAAAGCTTTTTGAGTGAATTAAAAGGAGATTGTGTTATTAATTACATTTTTATGCTTTTGAACGGAGCACATGATATAGAGCAAATTTACAATTGTAGATCAGAAATAACAAAAACTTTTTTCCAAAATAAAGACTGCAGTTGCAATGTGGCTTACATATTTGAAAAAATATTTATAAAATATTTTACAAGTGCTCAATACTTTAAAACCTGTACAAATTGTAATTACATACAATTGAAAAGAGACCATGTATTTATTTTAATTAACCTTGATATTTTAAAGTTATTTGGAATATCAAGTTTAGAAGAAGCAATTTGTTTCGATGAAAAAATTAACACAATGTGTCAGAAATGTGACACACAGTTGAAAGGAGAACTTAAGTTAGGCGAGATCATAACATTTGATTTAAACGGAGCTGCAGACTCAGTCTTACTCACTGAGCTGCCGATTACTATTAACATTAAGGATAATTACTATTTCTTAGTTGGTACTATAGAATTTATACCAAGCACAAAAATAGGCCACTATAAATGTCATTTTTTAAATAACAATACATATTTTTGTTACGACAATTCTTTTAAAATCGACATAAGTACCTCTAAGAAAATTTGTCTACATTCTGTGTCATATATTCGAGTCAGTTAATTTATAAATATTATGTTAGTTTATAAAGTTTTTATATTTATCTTGTTGACTTTAATTACTTGATTGTTTTGCCTTTGTGTTGATTTTGAATAAAGAAATTTTAATCGATAACTGACTTTTACTTTTATGAAGTATGCTACAGGATGCCTTAACTTAAAATGTATTTATATAAGCACTCGCCCTAAAAAAATAAGATATAAATATCGAACATTACAACAGTCACTATTCAGTCTCACTTCATTGTGAAAATGCATGGTCACCCTACTCTCTTAAGGTTTCATACTACTGTTTTTTGTAAATATCTTTTAAAATATGAATGCTGCAGTTATATTCGCCGTATTTATCCAAACTAGGTTACGTTACCCGTCGCTTAGTACTTTAACTAAGCTTAAACCTACTTTTAATAACGAGATAAACGCCATTGTATTTTAGGCATATTGCCGTCCGAGCGGCCAACTAAAATCGACTCTAACAAATTATTGAACCTACTTTCTAATATATTTTTTCTGTTTATTCGCTGTAACAAATTAGTAACTAATTGTCCATACACATTAGCCTCTATTAATTTGATATTTATGGTGACATAACTACCTACTCATAACCTGAAAACTAAATATTGCATAACTTTTTGTTTATTTACGTTTTGACGTTTTTTATTTTTGTAACAAATTGAACAAATTATGGCCTTTCTTTTGATCCATCATTCGTCTATCTGCATTATATAGTTTCTGTGTAATCACGGGCGATGATTACGGCAAGTGGCGGTTCTAGCGGCCAACTATTTTTTGTCATAGCGTCTTAGTTTTTTTTGTAACAAATTCACGAAAAGAAGTGTGTAAAGTAACAAATTAACACTAATTCCTGGCAAAGTTTCATCAAATACTATGAGGTGGCCGCGCGGTTGAAACGGACATATTTTTATAAACAATAAAAGACTGATATTATTCATATTATGATACTATTCATTTATTGTGTACTGTAATAAACAAAAAATATATAAAATAAAATTACTATAGTCACTTAACTAAATGTTATTTTTTTTAATTAGATTATAATCGTTTTATCTTTATCACCATTTTTATAAACAATAAAAGACTGATACTATTCATATTATGACACTATTCATTTATTGTGTACTGTAATAATAAATTCCTTGTTTTTCTAACCCTGTCTATCTGGGACAGTGTGTTACTTTTGTTTAGGTATTGTAATAAAATAATAAAGTAAAAGAAAATTAAACACAGGTAATTTTGAAGCTGCTCCTAGAATAAACAACCTTCTAATATTTATTAACTATCTAACAACAAGTTGTAAAATAATAAAAATATAATAAACTTATAAAAACTAAATAAATTTAAAATAAAAACATTCATTAAAAAATACAACACGAAACTTGTAAATATAAGAAAAAAACATAAGCATGCAATTCAGTCAAAAAATACAAATTTATATACAAACTAAAAAATTAGGGAACAATATTTCTAGTGTTCCATAATCGCTGGACCAATCTATCTCTAGAGCTGTCATTCATCTCCACTCTTGACAAATTTCTAGATACAGGGCCCTGTTGATTATTGTCCACATCATCATTGTCAGGCTCTGGCATTGGAGTGTTCCGGGCATTGGCAATGTTGTGTAAGACAACACATGCATTCACTATTTTCGCCACTGTAGTAGGATCATAGTGAAGCACTCTGTGTGCTAACAAACACCGCTAACGTGCCTTAAGAACCCCAATGCAACGCTCAACAGTGTTCCTGACTCTGCAATGAAGATCAGTGTAGTGTTCTTCTGGTGAACCCGGAGCAGCTCCTAAAATAGGTGTCATCATCCAAAGCCGCTGGGCATATCCAGAATCACCTAAAATTTGAATTACAATATAAATAGGTATTTCCATTTGGTTATCTCTCCATTGCACATAACATCTCCAGCCAAAATAATAAGTTGTACCTAATAACCAACAGGGCTCTCTATTCCTTTCCAGCATTTCTAAGTAGGCTTTTAGATGACACTGATTCCATACATAGGAATCATGTGAAGCACCACCATATGATGCATCCACATGCAGTATATTTAGGTTTGCATCACAAATCTGTAACAAAAAACTCATTTTAGGTTGTAATTTTATTTACATTTGTATAAAATGCTACTATTTTATCACAATTTATTACTTACTATTAACACATTTAGGGAATGATATTTTTTTCTATTAAGGCTATGTGAGTACCATCAATGCACCCAACAATTCCGGGAAATCTAAATTTTGCCATAAACCTGAAAGCCATCCAATTATTTTAATTTAAAAAACCCAATACTCATCGGTATAAATGCAACATATTTAAAACTTACTCTCTCATAATGATATCCCTCTCTTGCCGGGATGTGGGGAATTTTATATATTTGAGAAGTACTTCCCGGGTGTTGAGTGCATCAGTCACCTCATGTAGGCACTTACTGAATGTTGGTTGGGACATATTGCACAAATATGATGCATCAACACTGCATTGGTATGACCCATTGGCATAAAAATTAAAGGCAGCCAAAATCTGCAAATAAACAATCATTGTAAATACATTGAGTTTACTACATTACTGTCATAATTTCTGTAACACAACATCAAAACTACTTACTTTTAGTTCATTGCGAACAGCCGTCTTACGTAGAGTTTGTGGTAGGAACGGACGTAGTTCTTCCAATACCTGTTGGAATCCATCCTTACTTAAACGAAAGTTCGCAATAAACTCTTTGTCTAGCAACTGTAAAGGATTACTAGCGTCCCGCAGGCGGCATCTTTGCACTCGCAGTTTCCTTTGTTTACGCTGTTTTTCAGCAGTTACCAGCAAACTTAGACGTAACATTCTCTATTTAAAACTTTAAAAACACAAACACAATAACAGTTACACTTTTAAATAAAATTAATTTACAAAACGTAGTAGTTCTACTCAATACAGGCGGTGCGTATCATGAGAATTCCTAAAACACTACCCAAGAGTAGTGTTTTTCAAGTGGTTAAGTGACTATCAATTTGATGCCCACTCGAAGCTTTAAAAGCTTAGGCCCCGTTCCCACTATGCCGGACCGGTAGATTTGCCGCTCCGGTAAATCTGCCGGAAGGGCTAGTGGCTGTACAATTTATATGAAGCTGTTCACATTATCCCGGGTCCGATTTTCGCGGGCTACCCTGTAGCATCAGCCTGAAGTGTTTTTCTTTCTTATAGGTTTTCATGTACCTACTTATAAGAAGTTTTAGCAAGATATATCCCTTCCCCAAATCTTACCTACTAAAACTCCTCATATACGGTACTAATTTCGGTTACAAACTTGAGATAGAATAAGAAAAACAACTTTATTTGTTACAATTATATTTATTTATTAATTATCAAATCAATTAATTTTAGTAGAGACTATCATAAATTCAGGCTGGGGGGAATTTTGTTGATTTGAGTTTGAACTGTTTGAGGAGCAACGTCTTTCAAAATTTTTAATGATTCCTGTTTTTATAAAATCTCGGCGACGTTGTCGATATTGGTCTAGTAATTTTCCTTTTGCTGAAGTCTTTTGCAGCGGGCTGAAGCTTGCATATGGTATAAAATATACCGATGAACTAGATTTTGCTTATTTCATAAGCCAGTTGATAAAATCTTGAACTAGGATTTTTTTTCTCTGCATCGTTTTTCAGCTCGTGTGTAATAATTAGATTGCAAAGTCTTCGCCTGGCTGCATTATTCAAGAGACCCTTTTCTTGGTATTGCAGCAAAAGACCTTTGCCTTCATTCGATGAACTTAGGATTCCATATAATTCCTGGAAACATATTTTATATAATTAATAATAGAACGAAAAAAAAAACCATAAAAATGTAAGGATTTGGAAAGAATAAAATACAGTCTTAAAATCGTCAACTATCCCCATTTCCTCTCCACAGCTAGAATTAAAAAATCTTAGCAAAAACCTAAAAAGAATGTGAAAATAACTAACGCAATCATATTCTAACTTGTCCTCTTCTATTACATTTGTTTCAGACATTTCAGGGGGGTCCTCATCATCAGGGTATGTTACAACTGGCAAGTCTTCCACTGTATACAGCATTATTTTGTTGTTTGAGTCCGGAGTAGTATGACACTGAAATATAAAATAATAACCTGATCAAACTCTAACATGGTTTTGTATAACAACCACTGTCAGAGACAATGACAGGGACTGATGGCTGAACATGCCTTCCAAAGCACAGGATATCTTACTTAACAGACAACAACACTGGATTTGGTTCGGCCTGCATTATCCTAATCAAACTGGGAACAACTTCACAAAATGACTTTCATGCACTAAGTATTTTCCATGGGATTCAATTCCACAACCTCTGGATCAGGTGCCGAAGCCCCAAACTACTAGGCCACAGAGACAGTAATGAAATTAAAAAGTAATCAATACTAACATACATACATGAATTATAACATATATACTTGTTTTTATTAAATATTTTATTGTTAACTAGAGGACGTGGGGATGAAATATAGCCTATGTTACTCAAGGTGAATGTAGCTTTCTAATAATGAAAGGATTTTTGAAATTGGCACAGTAGTTTTTGAGTTTATTCATTACAAACATACACAAACACACCCTCTCACACACACACACCCTCACACACACACAGAAATACAAATCTTTTCGTTTTATAATATTAGAGTAGATTTAAATGACTAAGTGAGTATTAAATATCGATATTATTACTTACAGTGTTCTCATAAGCATTCGACATTATATTGGTCAAAAGTTTGATTTGTGTGGTCAGCTTAGCCCGGTGTCCAATAATTGGCACTAAGTCTTTCAGGTCAGCCTCTGACAACATTTGGAGGGTCTCCACATCAATGGACTCTTCTGAAATATTTATGAAAATTAGTTCATACAAAGGCAGATACATATTGGTAAAATAAAATTGATGTTAGTCACATGAATAAAAAGTTTATTATTGTGTTTTTATCTCCGCACTAAGTCAGTTATTCAGCTTGTTTACTAGTACCAAGGGACTTTTCTAAATAAAAATCAGAGTTAAGGTCACAGCTCATTAGAGCCACCCGGCACCCACTCCGCACCGCCTCGCCTCGTGCGGTTAGTATTCTTGATATGGACTTGTATGGGTATGCGCTCACTACATCAACTCTGTAGCGTCACCGGATCGCCTCTATCGTAAGCCGTCCACGCGCGGACGGCGGGTGGACCACTCGGTGACAACTCGCTGCCCTGCGTTGACTGCGCATCGCCAACGCGCGGGTCCGAAGCGGACCGCGCGCTGCTCGCGAGTGATTCACGCGAGGACGATACGTTGGCAATGCGCCGCTCCCCACCCTCCCTTCATTCAATTGTTAAACTACTCGAAAATTCGTGGACTAAGCGACGTCCACTCGTTGACCACGCGGCGTTCACTCGTTGACCACGCGGTGTTCACTCGTTGACCGCGCGGGGCTCACTGGTTGATCGTGCAACGTTTTGGTGATAACGTGGCGTCCACCCGTGAACCACCTGTCGACAACGAGTGGACGCCGTACGACGAGGCGGTGCGGGGTGGGTGCCGGGTGGCTCTAATGAGCTGTGACCTTTAGTTGGGAGAGGACAGGCCCTAGGTTATGTAGGTGCGGATGCGGTAGGTATGCAGTTATGCACTAGGAAAGCAAAAGACCTGCATAAAGGGCTTTAAGGTTCACTCAGTTGGTTGAAGAGTCAAAAGTCAAACAATAGCTCATAACAGTCCATTGCTGAACATAAGCGTTCTCCAATACTGGAGGGTAGGTACTGTCATAACCTCCATGTTTGGTAGAAAACGTTGCTGCCCGTTTCCTGACCTACGAAGGTCAGGAAACCTATTAGGCGGTAAACCTTGACATCAGTCGCTTTGTGCGACACCCTGATGTGTAGTAGTATGGTGCTTGCTTTTCTACTTTGCCGAACACTACGCATCTAAGAAGAATAGCAGAAGTGCATCTAACGGGAAATGCCCTGTTTAAAATAGTAATTTAATGAATAAATCACTATTGTCCTAATTATGTAAGGAATAGAAGTTAGAAATACTCACCCAAAAATTTTGGAATGTAAGCTTCTAATCCCCAAGACCGCAGATAGTCTGAGATTGTTTTCTCCGCCGCCTCGCCTGCTGGCGGCAGCTCCATTTTTGAAATTTTCTTGACGTTGCTTGATAGGTATATGAATCATGCATAAAATTAAAAATCAAAACTTCGCAAATCACGCGACGCGCCGTCGTTCTCACTCGCCTCGCAACACGAAAAGAACAAGTTTCTACAGGTTTCCGTTACTGTTTGATTTAACACAACTGTCAGCGAGCGGGAACAAAACGTTTCGTTATGCGCAGCATAACTTTAATCACCACCTATTATTTGCTGTGTTATTGATAACCAAAAATATTCTTAAACCAACATAATCAATATTAGTTGATCTCAGCCAAATTTTTTGTTTATTTGTAGTAACTTTGCAACACAAATCTCAACAATACTTTACACCTGGTAACAAACTAATAGCAGAGTTGAAAAACAGCAACTATTCGTTAAAAAAATAGTTTTAGTTGGGTCAACTGTAAAGTCACAAGTGTGTTCGAGTATAGCAAAACATATTATGTTGCAAAGTGATGAAACCGAATTTTGTACTAGATAACATAAACTTTAGTAGCTTATAACCAACTTAAATAACTAAAATATTTTTGTAAAATGCAACAAAAGCAGTTGATCAATACGTAAATAAAATTCGTTTGTTAGTTATCAAGGTTTGGCTATTTGTGAATTAACTCAACTAGTTTTGTAAAATACTTTTTTCAGTGCGGTCCGGCGTAGTGGGAACGGGGCCTTACGGGTGACTATCATCGGCACCGGTTGCTAATGACGTCATTCCAGTTAGACACTAGAGATAGCCAATACGAAACTAGCTATTTGACAGTCAATCTTTGAACACTTTACCAAGTGATCATCACTATGAACTGTCAACAGAGATACGCAATAGCACCGCTGAACCCAATAGAGCGTGTATGGGGCAACTTAAAAAGACGGATCCGGGGTCGTACACCAGCACCGAGGACCATCAGTGAGCTAAAAACTGCAGCTGTTGAGGAGCGGGAGAACATTCCCCAAAGCGACATCCAAGACATAATGGACGGGCTTTCTAATCGGTTACAAGAGGTCATTAGGGCCAGAGGAGGAAATACACATTATTAATTCGATAATTTACAGATTTTTTTAATTTTGTCTCTGTTAAACCATTTTTCAACATACACTTGTTTTATTTGTTTTCATGAAGGTTCGCCCAATGTAATATTATAACAAAATAAATTAAATTACCATACAATTTTGAAGAAATCGACAAAATATAGGTGGCCGGTTAAATGTGCCCCTGAGTGTAGAATATTTAAATCTTTACCAGAAGATTTAAAGAAAAAGAAATGATTTTAATCTCTAAATGGGGTTTTTATGGAGAATCTAGCCAGAGTAAATACAAACAAAAATTGGATTCTATTCAGGATGACTCCAGTATTTTTATGACATCATTGGTGCCATTCAAACTGATAAGTGAAGAAAACACAGTTTGGCAAAACCCGAAACTAGGCGTGTGTAACTCTTTACTGAACCGACTCACTGTTCCGAAACATCATACTGATCTGAAAGATTGGAACTTGAGTAACGTTTTAAATGCATCATTTGGAACACTGGATCACTATCACTACTTCGCGAACCGGATGAGTGAGAGATTTGAGAGAGACACAAAGTCAAGAGCCGCCACCGCTAGCTAGCGACGAGTGAGCCACTGAGTCACTGAGCCACTGAGCGAGATTATGTATCGCGCTCAGTGGCTCAGTGACTCAGTAGTGAACCAGTATGATCACTTGGTTTTAATATATATCCCGCTCACTCGCTAACTAGCGGGAAGCGGCTCTAGATTCAATGCACGTAACAATGCCCACTAAGGTGCTTACATATCAAATACTATTAGGTTGTTTTTTGTATGAAATAGGAAACTAGGTAGTTATCATTTTATTTTGAGAAAGCTTTTTGAATTGTGTATGTTCGCGCAAATGAACAAACAGCTTCAGTAAAGTAGGTATGAAGGGAAATCGATTTTAATCAATTTGTTACAGTTTGCACATTTCTCTAAATAAAAGATCAACTTTTTGTCATCTAACATTTTTCTGCCTTAGTTTGACAGCGACGCGTCGTAACAGATCATGATTCAAAACAATTTGTGTTTGTATCTTTTCACTTTTGAGCCGGTGCCGATGTTCCAATTGTTCCAAATGAAACATATCAGTGATCCGGAACAGTTGAGTGATACAGATGCAAATGATCCAATCGCAAAAATGATACACTTTGCCCATGCCTACCCGAAACCTTGCTGTGCATTGTTTTTTCGTCCGGTACAGTTTACTTTTATTAAAAACAGTGAAGCAGTCGTGAAGGCAGAAGAACAGAAAATGAAGGATGAAATATCTGCCCTCCGACCAACTGAGTGCAACAGCAATACAATTAGCCACAAGCCCTTGATGACGATGATCGATGATAAGATATGCATACATACCTTTCAGCAGCTAGATCAAACGCGTCTTGCTACATATGCCTAGCGAAAGATGGAGTTTGGGATTTCTTCACTTCATGCGCGTATTAATATGATGAAATGCCTTTTACACATATACTACAGATTTGACATTAAAAAGTGGGCTGTTAAAGGAAAAGCTGACCAAAATATAAAGGACGCAAGGAAAAAATTAATTCAAGATCGCTTTAAAACAGAACTCGGTCTGCTAATTGACATGGTGAAACAGGGTCATGGAACTACCAACGACGGCAACACGGCCAGAAGATTATTTGAATTTCCAGAAAAAATCGCTGCTACGAGGGCAGGTCAATAAGTCCGTGACTTTTTGATTTTTCCGCCTCTTAATTGAAATGGCAACACGTGCTCCCGTCAACAGACATCTGTCAGATGACTCCTGTCAAAAATTGAACAAGCTGTGACATTTAGTTTGTTTTTGACAGCCGTTAATATCAGACTACCGCGTTGACTGAGAAGAAAATGGAAAAAAATGAATTTCGTGTGCTCATTAAGCATTCTTTTTTGCGGAAAAAATCCATTAGGCAAACCAAGGCTAAGCTTGATAAATATTATGGGGACTCTGCACCATCCATTTCCATGGTAAAAAAGTGGTTTACTGAATTCCGATGTGGCCGTACCAGCACGGAAGATGCCGAACGTTCTGGACGCCCAGTTGAGGTCTCCACATCCGAAACAGTTGAAAAAATCCACGATATGGTTTTAGCCGATCGGCGATTAAAAGTGAGAGAGATTGTGGAAGCCATAGGCATCTCGCATGGCTCAGTGGTTTCAATTTTAAACGATCATTTGGGTATGAGAAAGCTTTCCGCAAGATGGGTGCCGCGTCTGCTCACAATCGACCACAAACGCAAGCGTGTGACAATTTCGCAGGAATGTTTGGCGTTGTTCAATCGCAATATGAACGAGTTTTTGCGCCGTTTCGTAACCGTGGACGAAACGTGGATCCACCACAACACACCGGAGACCAAACAGCAGTGTGATTCTCTAAGCCTCACTTGGTAATTCGAAAGCTGAATCCGCAGTGAGATTACAAAATGGTATTCTGTTAACACGATCACGCCGGTGACGTCACCACGGCGAACAAATACTAAACCAATGACAAGTTGGTTCGTTATCGAAGTGAGCGCGATGACTTTAGTGAGACTCGTTTTCGAGTCAAAACAGTGGGTTTCTCGGGGTGAATCGGCGCCAAAGAAGGCAAAGGTGGGTTTATTGTCAGCCAATAAAGTCATGGCGACTGTTTTTTGGGATGCACGCGGTATTATCCACATTGACTACCTTCAAAAAGGAAAAACATTCAATGGCGAATATTACAACTTATTGGGTCGATTCGATGAGGCATTGAAAGAAAAGCGACCGCACTTGGCCAAGAAAAAAGTCTTTATTCATCAGGACAATGCACGGGTGCACACATGTGCAGTTTCTATGGCAAAAATCCATTAAATTATTTGAATTGGGCTACGAATTGCTCCCTCATCCGGCCTATTCTCCCGATCTAGCCCCGTGTGACTACTTCTTGTTCCCAAACTTAAAGAAATGGCTCGGTGGAAAGAGATTTGCCTCCAACGACGAAGTCATCTCACAAACAAATGCCTATTTTAAAGACCTCGACAAATCATATTTTTCGGAAGGGATAAAAAAATTGGAGAAACGTTGGGCTAAGTGGCGCTCAAAGGAGACTACGTTGAAAAATAAAATAAATTTTTATCTTTTGTGTTTCATTTAAAAAGTCATCACAGGGTTCTCGTATCACAGGGTTAGATGAAGAACTAATCCGAAGATTTGCTCTAATTTTACAAAGAGTAACGTCAGGAAAAAATGTAAACATTGAAAATTCAAAGACTGCGTATAAGACTGCTGAGAGATATATGGAACTAGATATGTATAACTGGTATTATTTATGTCTGCAACAGTCCACAAAGTTCTTCTTCATGGAGCTGATATCTTCACTTCTGACGCAATTGACCGATTGTCCCAATTGGGAGTCTTTCGGAAGAGGCATCGGAAGCCCGGAACAAGGATTTTAGAAGATTCAGAGAACACCAGTCCCTTAAGAAGAGTAGAGTGAGTTCTAATGAGGATATTTTTAATTTCCTTCTTTCGTCAGATCCACTTGTTTCATCAATAAGACCCATTTTGGACGCGAAAAAAAGAGAACTTTCTTTAAGGTAACGCTGACACTTCTAAAACTTCAAGAACCTGAATTCGAGTTTAGAGATGTTTTTCAGTTAGACTCCGATTCTGAGTTAGATTCAGATGACAGTGATTCAGAATAGGTTTAGTTAGTTCTTTTTTTTTCATTTTTTTTGTTAATATCTATAATTATGTATTAGGTTAGGTTAGGTCAATTTAACGATGGCGGAGATATAAGACTTTTCAATGCCAGCTCCATAGTAATTTTTAATGAAAAAAAATCTGTTTGTGTTGTTTGCAATGATATTTTTAGGCATTTTATTATGAGAGTCGATTTTTTGCCCACTGTGCGACGGCGACCTCGTCCTCCAGTTTTCACTTCTCAGGAAGAGGTACAAGTGGCAAACATGAATACCCAGTTAGATTTTTTAAATTATTATTTTCACAAGAATTTTTGGAGCAAATCAACAAACGAGTGTGCAAATGGAATTTTCTCGCAATGCTCCACCACTCAAACCAGAATCTGCAGGTGGCAACCACTGACCGTGGAAAAACTTTTAGTTATTTTAGGGATTCTTTTCCACATGGAAATTATAAAAGTCAACAGATATTCTGATTACTGGAGGAAACATTATTTATTTTGTAGTGACACACACACACACCTTTTGTAACCAGAGACGACGCTTACGATTCGTATTCCGATTAGCGAGTCCCCCGCTACTTTAGTCGTCTCCAAGTAATTGTGTAGAGCAGTTGTTTCATATACCAGTGTAAATTGTGCAGTTATTACCGACAATATAGACACCAAGTTTTACCTAACCTTCTGGACTTTCATTTGTACTACTCCCGGCCGAATAAGTAATTTGTAGACTACATACCTACAAAAGTGGTGACCCCGACGTGATAGTGATTTCAAAACGATAACTAGAAAAGTGACACTATTTGAACACTAGTATCCTCGTGAAGAACTTCGTGAGTGCGCAATCGTGAGAGAATATGGCCACGTCTAACTCGAGCGAAGTTGCCGACCTGGCGTCAATTACAGTGTCGTCAAGGATACCGGACTTTTGGACGCATCAGCCGAGAGTATGGTTTATAAAGGCGGAAGCAACGTTGGCCCCGCAGAAACTTGGAGACGCCTCAAAATTCGACCTAGTAGTGTCGAAGTTGGGAAACGACGTCGTGGCTCAGATAACCGACTTCCTCGTAAATCCGCCAGAAACAAATAAGTATGAAGCCCTTAAACGAAAATTAATCGTCATGTTCGAAGAAACGAAGAATAGACAAATAGAGAAGCTCATCAGCGAGATGGAGCTGGGAGACCAGAAACCTTCTCAACTGTTGCGGAAGATGAAGGAGTTGGCACGGGATAAGATCCCTGATGATACATTGAGGGTTCTCTGGCAAAACCTATTACCAACAACAGTTCGAGCATTACTTGTGGTCACGGAGAATAAAGACCTGGAGAAATTAGCTGCAGTGGCTGACGATGTTCACGAGGCAACGAAAACTAACACCGTGGCGGCGATAGTGGAAAAGCAAGAACAGACATCATCAGACAAAGCGATACTTGCCGAAATTGCTAAACTAAGTGCGAGATTCGAGAAGCTGGAGAAACGACATAACAACGATAGATCTCGTAGCAAGAGCCGCAGCCGTTATCGTACAGCAAGGACGAGGAGCAATACACGGGACAGCGCGAGGAAACCCAATTGGTTATGTTTTTATCATTTCCGGTACGCCGAAAAAGCGCGGAAGTGCGTAAAACCTTGTGCGTGGGAGAAGAAAGCGGAAAACTAGAACCGGTGCAGCCGACGGCGGAGATCTGCACCGTTATATCTACCCACCGCCTGTGTGTTTCGGACTCGAACAGTGGTTATAAATTTTTAGTGGATACGGGTGCGGATATTTCAGTTTTACCAGTGAGCAAGAAAAATCGACAAACTCCGAGCAATCGTTTTAAATTATATGCTGCAAATGGCACCGAAATCAAGACTTATGGCGTGAAGACCCTGGTATTGACCTTACAATTGCGTCGTAGCTTCCGATGGGACTTCGTGGTCGCAGATGTCAAGCAACCTATATTGGGCGCCGATTTTTTAAGTTATCACAAGCTATTAGTGGACCTCAGCACAAAGAGATTGATCGATCAGGTAAACGAATGTAATATTACCGCTTCAATTGTCAGTAGTTATCAGCCTTCAATTAAAACCTTGTGTAGTAAACATCCGTATTATAATGTTATCGCTGCTTACCCAGACATTACTAGGCCTACATCGTTTAATGACCCACCCAAACATTCAATTTTACATTATATAGAGACCACAGGACCACCTGTTTTTGCCAGGGCCAGACCGTTAGCCCCCGATCGGTACATTAAAGTAAAAGAAGAGTTTGAGCGTATGGTAGAGATGGGAATATGTAGACCTAGTAAAAGTTGTTGGGCAAGCCCGTTGCATGTCGTTCCAAAAAAGAACGGTGAAATAAGACCTTGTGGTGATTATAGAAGACTTAATGCTATTACCAAACCGGACCGATACCCTGTACCGCGACTACAGGATTTTACCTACATATTAGCGAACAAAAACATATTTACGCGATTAGACGTAAACAGAGCATATCATTTTATACCAATTAATCCGAGTGACGTAGAGAAAACCGCAATAATTACGCCTTTTGGTCTATATGAATTTATTAGAATGAGCTTTGGGTTACGTAATGCAGCCCAAACGTTCCAACGTTTTATGAGCACCGTAGTACTGCAGGGATTAGATTTCTTGTACACATACATCGATGACGTAATAATCGCCAGCGACAACGACACTCAACATAGGGAGCATTTAAAAATTGTTTGCGAAAGATTTCAACAGTTCGGTATCACTATCAACATTCCCAAATGCGAATTTGGACAGGAAACAGTAGAGTTTTTAGGTTTTCATGTGTCGCGTAACGGTATTAAGCCTTTAGATTCAAGAGTTCAGGCAATAGTAGAATTCCCTAAGCCGGAAACAATAGAACAATTGCGTAGATTTTTAGGCATGCTGAATTTCTACCGACCACATATACCAAAGGCAGTAGAGTCACAAATGGAACTTAATAAGTTTATTCATCATTCCAAAAGAAACGATAAGTCTAAAGTACCATGGGACGATAGCGCGAATTTAGCATTTGAACAATGTAAACTAAGCCTACAGAAGGCGGTTACATTGTCGCATCCCCGTAACGATGTTCCTATTTCATTGATGTGTGACGCAAGCGACACGTGCGTCGGCGCGGTACTTCAGCAACACATCGAAGGTAAGTGGCAACCGTTAGGATACTTCTCTAAAAAACTATCAGAAACGCAAAAGAAATATAGTACGTATGACCGCGAACTTTTGGCGATATACATGGCAATTCAGTACTTTAGAAAATTATTTGAAGGTCGCGAACTCATTGTGTTTACAGACCATAAACCTTTGACTTATGCCTTTTCCAAAATAAACAGTAACGCAGAAATACCTAGACGGACTCGGCAGTTATTATTCATAAGCGAATTTACAACGGATATTCGACACGTAGGCGGGCAACAGAACGTTGTAGCTGACTCGTTATCACGTGTCGCAGAAATATGCTGCCCAACCGCCATTGATTTCGCAGAATTAGCAGTAGCGCAGGAAGGCGACGATTATATTACACGAATGGCGTGGGATAGTAATACGAGCAGCAAAGTTGTTATTAAGAAAATTACCAGTCCAATGATAAATAAATCAATTTATTGTGAATTGTCAAAAGAAATAGCTAGACCTTATTTACCAGTAAGTTTTAGACGTAAAGTTTTTGATAATATACACAACCTGAGTCACCCAGGTATTCGAGCGACGAAAAAACTAATAGTTCAAAAGTACTTTTGGCCAGGCATGAACACAGACATAGCCATATGGGCTAGAGCTTGTATAGGTTGTCAAAGAGCAAAGGTACAGAGACACACAATTTCTGACTTAGGCCATTTTCCATTTAGCGATAGATTTGAACATATTCATATTGACTTAATAGGCCCGCTCGTTACAACAGCGGAAGGGTATAGG
Source organism: Caradrina clavipalpis (assembly GCA_932526535.1). Lineage (NCBI taxonomy): Eukaryota > Metazoa > Arthropoda > Insecta > Lepidoptera > Noctuidae > Caradrina > Caradrina clavipalpis. The sequence goes on from OW052115.1 coordinate 3,950,142, forward strand.
TATTGCCTAACGATTATTGATCGTTTTACGAGATGGCCGGAAGCCATACCATTAAAGGATATAACCGCAGAAACAGTTGCCAAGGCCCTATTTGAAGGATGGATCTCTAGATTTGGCTGCCCTGTAAAACTTACCAGTGATCAAGGCAGACAATTCGAGAGTAATTTGTTTTATCAGCTAATGAAAATATTAGGTATAGAGAAGACCCGGACCACGGCATTCCATCCGCAAAGTAATGGAATCGTCGAAAGGTGGCACCGGTCACTCAAGGCCGCTTTAATGGCTACAATGAGTACAAACTCATGGGTTAATGATTTGCCTACGGTTATGTTAGGACTACGAACCGCTATCAGGAGCGATACTGGACATAGCGCGTCAGAATTAGTCTATGGTCGTAATGTTAGGTTGCCAGGAGATTTCTACGATACTTATCGCAACGTTGATATAAATTTAGACACATACGTAGGGAAACTACGAGAGTCGATTAGCAGGTTCAAATCAACCTCCCGGGAGAGTTCGACACGGGCTACCTTTGTCCACCCGGAATTGAAAGTTTGCAAATATGTTTTTGTGCGCAACGACACGGTACGCAAACCTTTACAACCCCCTTATGATGGCCCTTACTGCGTCATAAGCAGGGCTGATAAATATTATGTAGTAGATTTAATCAATAGACAAGTACGTATTTCTATTGATAGATTGAAACCAGCTTTTGTGCTAGATAATGATACACAAAATGTAACAGACGACAGTCAGGAGACAAGTCATGCGTCATCAAAAAACAGTACAGTCACAGACAAAGACAATAATGAATCTAGGCCCGCGCCGGTGGTTTCGCGATATGGCAGAGTTATTAAAAAGACACGTTTTTTCGATGACACATAACTTATCAAATGAATAGTTAGTTAACCTTTAGGCTTACAAAGTAGTTAGATGGAGTACTCCCATAAGATTTTTACATAAGTTTTTACCTATAAGTATTTTTAAAAATATATTTGGTACCCTAGTTCTTAAATACATTCTTTCAACTTAAATATTGTGTACGCAACAGTACTTTAGTAGTTTACACGTACAGATAAGTGCAAACACGTAGAAAAATTTTGTTATGACAAAATAAATATGCAAACTGATCAATTGCATTTTTTGACACAACAACATTTTTCTGAAAGTAGGTGATTAAGGTAACAATAAGTTAGATATATAAGTACAAACATCATTTGTATTTCAATTTCCATATACGGATACACATCTATTATATTCTCAACAAGTGAAAAATATTTTGTTGTAAAATGGGTAACGCACGCAGTAGGAACGCAGAAGTAATAATCGCTCAAAATGGAGCCAACGACGCAAGGAATACCTCTAATTTAGAAAGGAAATTGGAGATTTATAGCGTTTTCACTGTCATAATAGTTGCAGTATTATTAGTGACCGGTGTACTCATCGGCTGCAAACTATGCGGACGGAGAGCTAAGAAAGTTTTGGTGAAAGACATTGTGTCAGCATTGGAAAAAGGTCAGTCACAGCCAGCACCGGCTAAACAGACTCCAACTCAACCAGCTCAGCATTCCTACTAAACGTTAATTAAGATTTTCTTTATGTAACCAGTGTCCATCCGTATACTTAATGATTTAGTTTAGAAATAAATCTAGAATGTATCTAAAAGGTAAAATTATGTGTACTACAAAATGTTTAATACCTTTATTTTTAAGTTGGATAACAATAACACATATGTAATGTAACACCTTCTTTATCGTCAGCACAGCACGCTGACTCGCTCATAATTGTATTCAGTCAATTCTGCATAACGGACATACAGGTTGTTGTTTTATGTATCGTTTGGATGTTGTAATTAATTAGTAAATTTTTTTTGGCAAAATTTGGGGGGAATACTGTAGTGACACACACACACACCTTTTGTAACCAGAGACGACGCTTACGATTCGTATTCCGATTAGCGAGTCCCCCGCTACTTTAGTCGTCTCCAAGTAATTGTGTAGAGCAGTTGTTTCATATACCAGTGTAAATTGTGCAGTTATTACCGACAATATAGACACCAAGTTTTACCTAACCTTCTGGACTTTCATTTGTACTACTCCCGGCCGAATAAGTAATTTGTAGACTACATACCTACAAAAATTTAATTTATATCCAAGCCAGTTCACGGCAAAAAAAATAATTATAATTTTTAAATGTTTACAATTTGGCGAGCATAATAATCCCAGCGAACAATTATCAATAGGCGAATCTATAATTTTAAGCCGTGCACGTAGCGGAATCCGCCATTCAAACTGTACAAGCTCGCCACACCGAGTGGCTTTTCCCACAAAATTCACGTATATCAGGGAAAAGGAGACCAAGATGTAGGAGGGAAAGGCCATACAGATAAGGTGGTGGCAAAACTATTAGAAAATTATTTTGGTACAGGGCGCCATGTTACGTATACATACATGATACATGTAATAGTGTTAGACTCTCAGAGTTCCTGTTGCGTAATGGAACAAATGTCATTGGAACTCTGAGAGCAAACAGCAAAGGAAATCCAGCAGTGATTGCATCCAAATTTGCGAAACGTGGTAGTATTTTTAGATAAAACCGCAGCTGGTTTGCAATTGGCGTGACCAACGCGACGTCTTGCCTATCAGCACCACTCATTCCCCAAAACTAAAGCCAACAACCAACAGGCGAGGTAAACAAATTTTAACACCTGAAATGGTACACCAATATAATTTATTTATGAGTGGTATTGATAGACAAGACCAAATGTTGGCCTACAACACTGGCGAACACAAGTCCATGAGATGGTACAAAAAGTAAGCATTCACATCTTCCAAATGATGATGCTGAATGCCTACTACTTATACAAAAATAAAACTAATAAAAAAATGGAATACTATAAATTTAGAGAAGAAGTAATTACTAATTTGCTACCACCTCTTCCAAATGGAAGCGAACAAGCCAGTGGAAGTGGACAGGCAAGTGAAACAATTATAAATTTGCCTGTCCACTTGCCCAAAGACAGTAGTGGTAACAACTAAAAGAAGAAGGTACAAGCACTGTTGGGACACGACTAAAAAAAGAGTCAACACATTGTGTTACTTCCCCATACGCCACAAAGAACCAGGCCTCTTCCTTGAATGTTTCAGGGCAAATCATCAGTATTAGAGTAGGTTATTATTTATTTGTTTAAATGTAACTTGTGTAATTGTAAGGTGAATGCGCAAGAGTAACCCATTTCGCAGGTTACCTTTACGCATTCAACATTATCTCTAGGCAACCTGTGTAATTTCAATTTATTTTGTAAAATATAAAGTCTGATTTTATTTGCCTACTTAGTACTTTTGTTTTGAAAACAAATGACATTATTTATAACAAACTTAAGACCTAGTAAACAAGACACCACCTGGAAAGTACGGTCCAATGGCTATTGTTGGAGTTTTAACATGTACAGGGTGTCCGGTGGCAGAATTAGGATTTAAATTGCGAACTGTTTTCGAACCGTTGAGCAGAGGGGTTGGCGGGTTAATTAGTCACGATGTCGCAGTGGACGGGTGAACAACGTGCGTTTGCAATCGAAGCGTATTTTAAAGCATTCCTGTGCTATTGTTCGTCGAAGATTTTGTTGGCGGTACAATATCCGACGGTTACGTGATGCGCCTAACGAAAAGATTCGATTGTGGGTGCAGAGGTTCAAAACAACAAGTTCAGCAGCAAACAATCCGCGCCCGAGACCCAGCCGAACGTCTAGGACAGATGACAACATCGAACTTGTCGCAAACAGTTTATGTGATAACCCGCGACAGTCCGTGCGTAAGAGAGCGGCTGCTCTAGGACTCCCAAAAACGATTGTGCACGAAATATTGAAAAAGGACCTTAAACTTCACCCCTTTAAAATTCAAATTGTGCAAGCGCTTAAGCCTAATGATTACAATTTGCGCAAAAGTTTCTGCGAGACAATGTTGCAGCGATTTCGAACAGTGAACACAATCTTTTGGAGCGATGAAGCCCATTTTCATTTAAATGGAAGTGTAAATAAACAGCACTGCCGTTATTGGTCACCTAAGGACAGAACCCACCAAAGGACAGAACCCACGTTTGAAACATCAACAGCCACTTCACAGTCCCAAAGTAAGTGACGGTTTGGTGTGCATTGTCAAGTAGAGGAAAACGCGGACCCTATGTTTTTGAAAATCGACAAGAGCCGCCGGTTACAGGAATGGCTTCATTACTGTGACCGGCGTCTCTTATCGGCGCACGCTGAACGATTTTTTTCTGCCAATATTAAGAGAACATCCTGCCTACCCACTTGAACGTCAGGAGACACTTGAGTGTCCAAAAAGTTTTTGTCATCTTACGTTAGGGTACACTACAGTGTCGACTATAGGAATTAATGAAAATCAGCTCTAAAGGGCTTTAATAAAGCTCCTTTTTGCAATATTACTGGCGTTTCGGGCGCGGAACTAAACGTAGTTGGCACTGACATGTGTAAACAGTTAAAATCTTTTTAATCTGTATTTATACGTCAGTTTCAAGTTTGAGTGATTTTGTGTGTGCATCACGGCGAGGACTGTCCGCAGATATGTCGTAAGTTCTATTTTCTTATTAGTTAGATCGTATAGTGTATTATATCAAGATATTCCTTAAGATTTGCTCGTGTCCATGATATAAAATAATCATAGTTTCATTGGCGTCATGGTTTAAAAAATGTTGTATTACATTGGAGATGGTCCGTCGTAATTCAAAATTGCCGCAAATTTTAAGTGATAAAACATAAGTGAACACATATTTTGTGATTGAATTAACACCATTCGTTTAATTATACTATCTAGATTTATTATAAATACATACTTTTAATATAATTAATATACACTCCCAGACTCCTAAATCGAGCCACCTAGCAAAATGATTTAGTAACGTCCATAACTTTAAAAAATTGTATGAATGATCAAAAAGTTTTTATGCAAGTTTGTAGCTAGCGTAATCAACATTAGGCTCATGTACTATTGTTCTGAATTTGATTTTTCATTCATTTGTCATTCAAATAATTTTTTGAAGATAAGGACGATACAAACTCACTATGCTAGGTGGCTCGATTTAGGAGTCCGGGAGTGTAATACACAGTGATTACATGCAAATTCAAATTAGGTAAACACGGCGACTGCACGCGCTCACGCTGCGGACACTGGAGTGTACTCGAACGTTTACATGTACAAGGTCTGTGCAGACGAGATACTATCGGTGTCGGATTTTTGTTTTCCAAATTACTTAATTTGTTTTACAGGGCTGTTTATATTAACGCATGAGTGTTTTATTATTTTTCGCATGTACATGCACGTACTTAACACAATTTTTTACTTTAATCGACTTTTTTTTTATAGCACTAAAATTACTTTTAAGCTTTACTGCTTAGTATTGGCGTGCGCAATGGTGTATTGTGATGCAAATATTATTTCACCATGAAAAGTATGTATTACATACAACTTAAGTGCTATGCATAATATATTTTAGATCAAACAAGCAATCAACTTCAGGCCTTCAGGCTGAGGGTGGTGGTACAGAGAGAGGAAGAGGGCGAGGAAGAGGGAGAGGAAGAGGGAGAGGAAGAGGGAAGGGGAAATACAAAATTTACACTGATGAACCGACCGATCGTCGATGGGAACCACTTCCCCATGCGAACAACTGCCAATAGAGGCCGCTGCTGGTGGTGTTCCAATAAACAAAAGGTCCTGACCCGAACAGTCTGGCAATGCATCGAGTGTGGGGTCTACCTGTGCATAATCGGCTGCTTTAGAGACTTTCACAAGCCTTGATTTGTTTTATATTATTTAACAAAGTTTTGTACCACAAACTAAAGATTAAAAAATATACTATTAATTATTATTGCTTTATTGCTTTTAATTATTATTCCTTGGGGTATCTTATATGAAATCCAGGGTCGAGAACTATTCATTCTTAGACCATATCTATTCATCCAATAACCAAGTAGTTCCTATCAACTAACCTTATTACTATCTTCATACTCCCAACCATTAAGGAGTGCTGTGGGTTCCATCATCAGTTCAGCAGCATGACATGATAACTCCCAGCGCATATCTATACATATAATAAAATCGTAACGAGACCAATTCTGTACATTCAATATTTTTTTCGAAAAGTGATTGCTACTTGTCAAATACATCATACTGAATCCAAAATTATAGTTTTTGGAATTTTTGTCTGATTGTTTGTTTGTTTGTTTGTATGTACGCGCATAACTCAGTAACTCCTGCACCGATTTGAAAAATTCTTTTTTTGTTGGATAGCCCATTTATCGAGGAAGGTTATAGGCTATATAACATCACGCTACTACTTACGGGAGTGAAGCAGTATTAAAAAACGTAACTTAAGGTGGATGAATAAAGCCACGCGAACGAAGTCGCGGGCAGAAGCTAGTATCCCAATAACTTAAGAAAATATCTCAAAAACAGTTCACGTACCTATGATAATTGAGGGTTTCCCTCGATTTCCCTGGTATTCCATCATCAGGTCTAGACATGGTTAAAATGGGACTACCTCGGGAGTGTACTCTTTGTAATAAAAAAAGAATTTTGAAAATCGGTCCACAATTGGCGGAGAAATCGGTGAACATACATAGAAAAAAAAAAGATACATACAGTCGAACATAGAACCTCCTCCTTTTTTTGAAGTCGGTTAAAAAATAAAAAATATTTTTTAAATATGTTTTTAAAGAACATTAATTAAAGTGTTAGTTTAATTCACTAATATAGAAAAGTAAAACTGCAAAACAAAATAAGTGACAAACTAGGTAGGTAATCAAAAAAAAGCATCTCGTCTGCACAGCCCCGGGCGGCCATTTTGCTCATTCAAGGTCTCGCGCTTGCTCCGAAAATCGCGATAACCAGACCTCTTTTCTTTCATTTATTAAAAATAGTTATGATGCATCAAATACTAAATTTTGGTATCGTTTTCATGGAAATATAATCTAGTTTCTTTCACCGTATTTCTAACTGTTACAAATTGCCTGGAATTATTATAAATAAACAATAATTTCGGAATATGAGAGAAAAATGTGTACTGTTTAAGATTCTCTATTTATTTTAAGTAATTTGATCTGGGTTTAGAGCATATACTTTTAAATAATCATATTGTGTATACATTAGGCTATGCTACGGTATTTTTAATTTTAATATAGCTTGTCTAATTTTCTTTTGACACACGTTTTTATCGGAAGAGTTACTACGCAATTTATAGCGCGAAATTTGACACTCGCATCGTGACGTTTCGGTGCATTGACAGTTCGCGGCGTGGACGTTCAAGTGGCTACAGTTCACAGACATGGTTTCAGCAAAATGGCGCCACGCCTCACACTGCTAGAGAGACCATGGCGCTTCTTCGTGATTTGTTCCCTAACAAATTGATAAGGCGTTTCGCTAACATCCCCTGGCCATCCAGGTCGCCGGATCTTACCCCAATGGACTGTGTGTTTTCTGTGGGAGTACCTCAAAAGTAAAGTTTATGAAACCGCCCCACCGACCATCTCAGCATTAAAAGAAAATATCGTTCGCGAAGTTAATGGCATCCCGACGTCCCTTCTCCAGCGAGTGGCGCGGAATACTGAAGCCAGATCCCAAGAGTGTGTTCGTGACGTTCAAAATTCTTGTGATTTCTTGTGATTGATGACTCATTTGTTTGTGCGCTCGGCTAAGCGCATAACAAACGAGTCACCGAAAAATAATTGTCTCTGATTGGCTGTTATTTTTTAACTACCTGCACCTTATCTATTGTTATCGGTACCACCTGCATTGTGATTGACGACTCATTTGTTTTTGCGCTCAGCTGAGCGCATAACTAATGAGTCATCGAAAAATGCTCGTCCCTGATTGGCTGAATAATTTTCAATCACGGTTATGTCCACTACTTGAGAAATTAACACTCACTACAAATACAAAAACATTCATTGAGTCCATCTAGTCTAGTCCGCCGCACTAATTACCGGGGACCGCGCAGCCGACAATAACATTGCGGTTTGTAGGGCCCCCGGTACAGATAGAAGAGTGCCGACACCGCATACGAATAGTAGGCCGGCGGGCGCACCCCGGGAGGCGAGTAGGAACGCTCCCCCCGGGCTACTTAAGAAGAGACAGCCGGTGCAACCGTCACCTGCACCGGCTGACACAATTGAGGTCGCGATACGGGTCCTACAGGACATCCTGGTTGCTATTAGCACAGGACAGGACCCGTTGCAAGCCGTCCTTAGCGGCCTGACACAGCTCCTGGTGCACAGAAATGGCTAGACAGCTAAGGATCGTGCATTGGAACGCCCGCGGCCTCAGGTGGAAGGCCGTCCTCCTCCGTCCGCTGCTGCAGGAACAAGACATAGACGTGGCGCTAATCAGCGAAACCTTCCTGGGACCTGCAGACCAAATTAGATTCCCGGGATACATCATCTACAGGATGGATGGGCAACGTAGCGCGAACCGCGACCGCTACTACCGCGGTCTGGCCGTCCAGGTGAGGCGCAGAGTCGTCCACCAGGAGCTGCCTCCATTGCCGACGAGCAGCATGTCCGCTCTGGGTGTGCAAGTACATGTCGCCGGCGAACACTATTGCATCTACGCGGCGTACAAGGCGCCTGGCGAACCATTGGACACGAGCGACATCAACAAGATCCTGCAGGCGTCGCCGCACCCGACCATCATCGCCGGCGACTTAAACAGTAAGCACCCAGCCTGGAACTCCGGCACCATCAACGCCGACGGCAGGCGACTCTTCGCCGATGCCCAGGCCCGAGGGTACGACGTGTCCGGCCCTGAAGCACCCACACACTACCCAGAAGCCTCCAACCACACACCCGACGTGTTGGACATAGTCGTGCACGACGGCCTGACATGCCAGATCGCGCAGGACGTACTGGACGACGAGCTCCAATCGGACCATCAGCCCGTACTCGTCGTCCTACAGGAGAACACCACCCGAGTTGCCCATCTAGCGCCACGTCGCAAACTGGACTGGACCACTTTCACCCGGGAGCTGGAGACCTCTACACCCACTCGGCCTGTCACCAACGTCACGGACGTGAACGAGCTGGCGGACGAGATCACCGCTTGCGTGCAACGCGCCTTAGACTCGGCGACATGCACCACCTCCGCGCCACAGGGGCGCTACTCAACGCTTCCCGCACACATCGCCAACATGATCGCCGACAAGAGGCGTCTACGTAAGCGGTGGCAACAAACAAGGTGCCCCACGCTGAAGACCCAGCTCAATCGACTCACGGACAAAGTGAAGGCCGAGCTACAAGCGCACTCCTCCGAGAGATGGGAGGACTTCATTTACTCTGCGGACAGCGACTGGACGTCGGTGCACCGCGTATGCCGACGCCTCAAGAACACCCCATCGCCGGTGCGCCCGCTGCTCAACAGCGACGGAGCGCTCCGCTACACAGCACCAGACCGGGCCGAGATCTTCGCCGCCCACCTGGAGCGTCAATTCACCCCGAACCCGACGGACGCCACGGACCACATCGCAGCAGTCGAGCAACACCTTGGAGAATACTTCAAGACGCCGGTAGCCAGCGATGAGGACACCATCTTCTTCTCCCCGGGCCAAGTACTCAGGGCAATATGCCGCACCAAGCCGAAGAAGGCCCCCGGTGCGAACGGCATCACGAACTCCGCGCTCCGACACCTGCCACCGAAGACGGTGGCGGCACTAGCACGCCTTTACACCGGAATACTCCGCACCTTCCCCACCTGTTGGAAAGAGGGGAAGGTCATCATGTTGCCCAAGCCCGGGAAGAACACCCTGAAGCCGGAAAGCTACCGGCCCATCACTCTCCTGCCCACGATCTCCAAGGTGTTCGAAGCGCTCCTGCTGCGACACCTCACACCGCACCTCACACCCAGACCGGAACAATTCGGGTTTCGGAGTGAGTACAGCACGACGCTCCAACTGTCGAGGGTCCTGCACCTGCTCACGGCGGCCGTGAACAAACGGGAATACGCCGCCGTGGTTCTCCTGGATATGGAGAAGGCCTTCGACAGGGTATGGCATCCCGGTCTCATCCACAAGTTGACGCTCACCACAGCGCCCCGTCGCTTGATACACATCGTCTCCAGCTTCCTCCAGGACAGGACCATCAAGGTTTCGGTGGAGGACGCCATATCCAGCTCACGCCCGGTGACAGCGGGCGTGCCCCAGGGAAGCTGCTTATCGCCTGTGTTATATACTCCGTATACACCGACGACATCCCCGCCACGCACACTTCCACGCTCGCGCTGTACGCCGATGACGCCGCGTACATCACCACGTCTCTCTCGGCCGACCACGCGGCCATCAAGATGCAGCGCGCGCTCGACGACCTACCGGACTGGCTCAGCAAGTGGAGACTGTCGGTGAACGTCGGGAAGACACAGGCGATGATCGTGACGGCCAGGGGCCGTCTACACCCACCGAACCTTCAGCTCATGGGGGCCGACATCGAGTGGAAGAGGACTGCAAAGTACCTAGGTGTCACGCTCGATAGCCGGCTTACCATGGGCCCGCACGTCAGCGATATAGTCGCGCGGGTCAAAGTGACCCGCCACCTTCTGCGCCCGTTGCTCTCGTCGCGCCTCCCGTTGCGAGTCAAGCTGGGGGTGTACAAGGCGTACATCCGACCGCAACTCACCTACGCCGCCCCGGCCTGGCTCGCCCTCACGGCCGAGGGACACAGGGAGAAGTTGGAGGTACAGCAGAACGCTGTGCTGCGTCAGATCAGCCGCGCTCCTCGGTACGTGAGGAACGACGTCATCAAGAGGGACCTGCGCGTCGAGAGCGTCGTCGACTTCGCCGCCGGACTCGCAAGGAGAATGTTCGAGCGTGCCGACGCGTCCGCTTGGCCGCACATTGCGGACATAGCGCCCTGGCACGCTCGCCCCCCGGACTACAAGCGCCTGCCGCGCGACCTCGTCGCTGACGTGCCACTACCGGACTTGACGCCTGGGTGAGTCGCCTACACACTACACGCGGCTCACTCAAACAATGAACTCCACACTCACGACACGACGCCCCGCCGCCGAGGCGGCGCGCCGAGTTAATATGGGCGTCGCCAACGGCGGCCCACACACGCATGACTCCACATACAGATAAACACACAAAATGATTCCACCGAGCGACGCACACACACTACAAGTCGCTCGGAACTCACTACAACGTCCCGCGCCCTGCAACGATATCGGCTAGCTCTGATTACGGAGTAGGGCGCGCGGTCAGCAACCACCGTGGGTTAGCGCCAACCAAAGCCGGCGCCCTCGTTGCTGGATCGACCTTTGCTGGGCCTTCCCTGGGTAACCAGGGATCTCACCCGGCAGGGGCCCGGTCGCACGGGCGCCGTGAAACACTTAGGGCGCTCCCACGGCACAAACCACGAACACACCGAACGCGCGCCGGGACAGGAGCTCCCAGCCGCGCCTAGGTGGACAACACCCCCCCCGCCCCCCTCACAAGGGAGCGGTCGGGTAACCCGACGCCCGGCCCCTAATTTTATGGGCCGCGACCCCGCTACCTCGGGCAAGGGGCAAACAGCCCCGTTACCGACTCCTCGCACCCCAGTCGGGGTGAAGAGAAGACTCCAACGCGAGTCCATCTAGTTTCGCTCTAGTCGCTTATTTGTGAACACAGTGAAATACTTTTATGTTTATATTTACATTAGAACTATGGCCGGATTTTGTATCAACCTAGATCTTTTTGTGAAAAAATCCTTGCTTTTCGTCGGATCTTATGAAGAGGACGCACTTGCTAGGTTGAGCGAGCAACAAACTCTGAAGGCTATTACGCTTTCGATTACAACGAGGGGAATAGGACTAGGACTTAGCCATTTAGTTTTTAGTTCAATATCTTACCACGAGACTATCCGCAAAAGAAGTGGCGGTGATCTGAAAGATTATATATTTCTATATGAAAGTATAATTTCTGTGTTGAATACCGCAGAAAACAAGAACCTAATCAAGGAATTCTGTCGACTTTTTTGTGTAAATCTTAACAAAAAGTGGATATAGTTAAGTAGAAATCAAAAAACTTTTATGAATCGTATTAATAATCACAAGTGGAGCATCGACTGGCCTGTTTGTGATAGTGTTGACCTGAGAAGTGAGTTGGGCTTTTCGGACGCAGCCATATCTGAGCCAGTGGATATGGATTTCCATGTTCCTGATCTTGCAGTATGTACTGCGGAAGCGGGAACATCCTACAGAAAAGAAGCACAGGAAACCGTTCGAAGATGTAATAAGCAAAAAAATTACGTTCTACTTCCATAGTAGAAGAAAGTTCCGAGGAAGAGTTGCAGTACTGGTACTTAAGAAAATTGAAAGACAACGGCAAAACGAATCTGGCAAAACTGGTCGAATACCTTTCCAGTAATCCAAAAACGCTATCCGAAGTACACGAGCGACTATTTAAAAAGCAGAGCTTAAGTACTGTGTCTGAAGATAAGTGTTTAGCCCTTTATACATCACTTGCGCTCTCGAAATGGAAGTAATTAGCTCTTCGACAATTTCTGAAAGAAGAAAACTGTGCTGCCCTTCCAACTTATCTAAAGCTCTTAAATGCCAAGAAAAGATGTTATCCACCACAGGAAAGTATTGAGATTACCGAAAAAGGAGCACAAATTAAATTGCAAGCGCTATTGGACCACACTGTGGAGAGGATTTTGCTAGATGTGAATTCTGTTGATAGGTCTCAAAATGAAGAACTTAAGTTAACCTGGAAATGGGGGCTTGATGGTTCTTCGTCGCAGAGTAACTATAAAAAGAAAACGTCAAACACAGCTACAGAGTTCGATGATTCGTCAGTAGTCATGATAAGCATCGTCCCTCTTCGGCTAGTGTCTGGCCTATCATCTGGTATATCATCTGAGAATGAAAATATAGTTTGGGAGACCCCCACACCTTGCTCAACTCTGTACTGTCGACCAGTGAAGTTCACTTTCACTTCGGAGACAGCTGATTTAATAAAGTCTGGAGAGTCTGAGATGAAAAAACAAATTGATGAACGAATATCTACACAGTGTGGAAATATTATAGTATCACGTGAATTGCGTATGACCATGATTGATGGAAAAGTGGCCAATATTATTGCTGAAGTACCATCATATGCAACGTGCCCTATTTGCTTGGCAAAGCCGAGCAAGATGAATAATTTAGACGCTTTGACTTCCAGACCACTTCGTGAAGAAAGGAGATCAGCAGATCCCGGCCTCGATAGACAAAGTAGTAGACTATTCGAAAAAACATTTAAATAATTATAAATCCTACTTTATTTTATTATTTTCTTAGAAAACATGGGAAAAAAGAATTTGTAAAAAAAATATGGTCAATTGATGTATTTCTGGCGCTGCAGTCGATAAGCATGGCAACTAATGTTGCTATATGAATTTTTTTATTAAAAAATGTTTTTGCCATTTAAATATTGTATTATATTTATCGATATTTTTTTTATCTTTTCACTTAAAAAGCGTATTATGAGCTTATTTATTATAAAACAATTCACATCCTAAGTATTTTTTTTATTTATTTAGAGATTTTATTTTAATGATTTTATAGAAAAATCGATTTGTATTTTTGAAAAGTGCAACACTCGATACGGCTGTCACTTGTCAGTCAATCGCAGAGCGCCGGCAATCGCCATAACCGTTTTCCCGCTTTTGTTGTGAACTCGCGTTATATGTTTATTTTGTGTACTGTATGTAATTACCGACCCTTGCTGTGTTTCTGGACAACTGTGACTGCCTTCGTGACCGACCCTATTTCGTTCTTGGACTCCGTTTCACCCAGAAATACCTGTTGACTTTGGCACGCATTTTGAACTTGATTTTGCCTTTTGATATTGACCTGTTGTTTACGATGGAAAATCTCCGCTGTATTAATTGTGGCATATCAACTGCTCGCATGAGAAGAAACCCGCTGAACTCAATCGATGTACTATCCGTGATTAGAGAATGGATATCGCCACGACAAGTAAGTGTTATTTTATTAATTATTCGATATAAACACTTATTGCGAGATTGTTTCAAAATGACAAATGATATTTATTTTGCAAGTAGGTTACATATTGTAACACTTTAACATGTCATTAAACATACACATAATGTTTTGTTTAGTTGTAATACAAGCTTACACTCTTAACAAACAAACGCAAGTAAAAGACACCCTACCTATAATTACAGTATTGTTTGCTGTATGCAGGGCTTAACCCTTGGAACCAAAAATGTAGTAATTAGGTACATTTTTGTATACATATTTATATTATATTTTAGGTCACTGCATCGGACCATGTGTGCGGCTCTTGCTGGATGGTAGCTACGCAATCATTGCCAGGAACCAGTGCTGATTCGAGTATTGGATCTAACTTGAATGTTGGCCACCGTCATGTTTGCATTAATTGTGGAAGATCTTTATTGCGCATTCGATCCCATACACTAACACAACGTTCTCAGCGTGAAAGACATATTTCATGGTCTGTGCCGTCGGCTTGACCTGTGAGATAACACCTTACAATAATCTCCCAAGCACACCGTGTCATACATGATCCCCGCGCCGTCCAGGCAGCTAGACATCGCCTCGCCCCCCGCGCCACACTCGCGACGTCGCGTCGTCGGGGCGCGGCTTGTCGTGTGCGTCAGGATTGCTCCGCCAAGTTATCAAATCAGAAAATGGTTTCAGCCAAAAATTTGTCGATATTTGTCAAAATCGAAAGAAACAAACCCCGTATTTGTCAAAGCAGAAATAAAGAAGTTATAAGCGTTTTAAGTTGGCCGCGCAATCCTGACGTCAAGGACTGCGCGGCCACGGAGATCTCAGCAACTACTTGGGATAGAGAAATAATTCCTTTTGTCAACTCAAGTCTGTATTTGTCAAGATTTGTCGAAAAATGAATCAAAGCTCTATATCAATATTATAATTAAATATTCGCCTTGAAAGTCATGGCCGCGCAGTCCTTGATTTGCTATTTTGTTTTTAGTATTTTTTTTATTAAAATTGAAGACTTCATATAGTATAGGAGTTAAAAGGAGAAAGGTCTTAAAGTCGAAACTGACAAAAGCTTTAAAATACGACTAAAGTGTAATTAAACAGACGAAATCAATTTAAAACACAAAACTCGTGGCCGCGCAGTCCTGACGTTACTTTAAACCATGATATCTCAATAACTATAGTAGCTAGGATTTTGCTGTAGACGTCCATATAATCCTTATATTAACCCCATTAAAATGACATATCCTTTTACCCTCAACACTGTTTGGGACGCGAGTAATCTCAAGAATTATGTTACCCCATACAATGTTCTAGTAGAGTGACCATAATTTCAAGACCATAAGTTCAAGACAATACAGTCTAAGCGCATTTCTGTTCTGGTTTCTATTGTTAACTGATAAAAAACTTTTTTAATATTTAGATATTCTTATACATTATAAACAAAATGTACAGAATTATATTAATAGAATCTTGCAAGTTACTGCTCGTGGAAATGTTAATTATATCTAAAATAACGTTATAAATAGATATACACTATTTTAACAATTACTTACAGTAGAAGCACTAAAAAAAATATCATTTAAGACGTGCTCAAGAATAAATGCAGCGTTACATTCACAATTATAATGATATATTTTAAAATATATCGAAGCAATTCTTATTCTTAATCTGTTTGATTCTTCACTGTTAATATAACGCTGTTATATCGTTATTTCTGTGATTATTGTCAAATAAATTGAGTATACATAAATACTCTTTATTCCCAGGGTCAGTAAAAAAAAAACACTGAATCAAATGCACGAGTAAATTTAATATTTTTTACAGATAAATCAGTAAAATTACTATTTTAACATTATTCTAAGTTGGTCTCTTCGGCCGCACTACAGGAGCATCGACGCGAGTTTGCCTATTGCGCTCTCTTTCTAATATTGCTTTTCATTCGCACAACTGCTGGTCAGCGGACCACCGCGCTCGCGTCGAATCGTCACGATACCAGTATTATATCTCAACGGACTGTAAAGGCCTATTCAGACCTAAGCGGTATTCGCTGCCGCCTGCGGCAGAGAAAACCCAGTGGGTATGCGGTAATATTACTGTTCACACCTAAGCGGTATTCGCTGCCGCCTGCGGCAGAGAAAACCCAGTGGGTATGCGGTAATATTACTGTTCACACCTAAGCGGTATTCGCTACCGTTCGTAACCCGCGTGGTATGTACCTCTACCCACAGCGGCAGCGAATATCGCTCAGGTCGCTCTAGCCGCGGTACTTGATACTAAATACCTGAGCGAAACCCGCGCGGTATGTACCTCTACCCACAGCGGCAGCGAATACCGCTCAGGTCGCGCTAGCCGCGGTACTTGATACTAAATACCTGAGCGAAACCCGCGCGGTATGTACCTCTACCCACAGCGGCAGCGAATACCGCTCAGGTCGCGCTAGCCGCGGTACTTGATACTAAATACCTGAGCGAAACCCGCGCGGTATGTACCTCTACCCACAGCGGCAGCGAATACCGCTTAGGTCTGAATAGGCCTTTACTGCTGTACGTTGTGGATCCGACAGTGATATTCCGATAAAAAGGACATAAGTGTGTATTCAGTGAGAGACTTAGTGTATATTTAAACGTGATATAAATAATTACGTGATATTAATCAATATGGTGAGTTATTTATTTTTGAATTAAATTTGTTAACGATATTTATTTTGTGTTATCTACCACCATACCATGTTAAAACTTTTACCAGTTTTGCTGTAGTCAGTACTTTTACATAGGTACCTAGTTAAAAAGTAGATCGGAATAAAGTCCTAACAAATTAGGCCTTAATGAACAAGGATGGAATTTATTGTGTTTTATATAATTAATAATAATAAATAAAGCCTGGGTAAGGTAAACCTTTCCCAGGCTCTCTATTTAAAAACTAAATAGAGCGTTTAAGGTTTTGCCTAAACCAGACGCAACTTTTAACTCCTGGTAATCTCAAATTATTAAAAAGCAGTTATAAATAAATAAATAGATATTTAAAAATATACTTTTTAATTTAATTTTCAGATAAAAGCGGGTCGCAAAGGAAAAGTCAATAGTGAAAAATTAAAAAAAATATTTCTTAAGTACGGAGATGTATGCAGAAATCGCAGTATTAAATATAATGATCCAGTATTTAAAACAATATCTAATGAGTTAGATAATACGATCCCAACTAGCAAAAAAGTTATATAAGTTTAGAATTATACGACTAACAGTCATGTAAGGGGTTTGAAATAGTTATGAAGTAACTAAACAGTTGTAAAATAGTATTCAGTTCGACGCATTAGTTATATATATTTAAATCATATTAATGCGTCTGGTAAACGTCGTCTCAATTAATTTATAAGACGGTTATATAATGTTAAGTCGAGTAAACGTTTCAGTCGGACAATAGTGATGACTCGCCATGTTCCGTAAATTTAGAACCTTTTATTCAACATTTAAATAACAAACCGTTATGTAATGGTTTTATAGTTATCTATTATAAAATCGTCATAATAGGTCATATACAAAACCATTAAATAACTTTTAGTTGGAAACGTTATTCTAATATAACTGACTAGCTGTGCCCCGCGGTTTCACCCGCGTCTTTGGTTACTGCTCCGCCCTCGTGGGTCGTTTTAATTTTTTCTCGCCTTTTAAACCTTCCCTAGACCTCCACGAACATTTCAAGACTAAGATAAGATAAATCCGTTCAACCGTTCTCGAGTTTTAGCGAGACTAACGAACAGCAATTCATTTTTATATATATAGAATATTTTTTATTCCTACAACGTGTGCCAATCTATGACTAAAATAAAATGTGATAAACTTAATGAGAGATTCACAAGCATATCAACGCCAGAATCACCACGATGTCCCTGTGAATAAAACAGAAGTATTTCCATGACTATACGCAAAGGATTTTACTATTTTCCAACAGAACTCTAATTGTAACCGTCATGGTGGACGCCATAAATCGTATAAAAACATGTATACGACCAATAGTTATGTAAAGGTCGAAATGCAGTCGCCCAATGTCTATTGGCAATATGGCCGAGACTATTGCTGTCAATTAATATATTTTATTTTTATAAACAATATGAAAACTCCAATATTATGAAGGCCCATGAAAATATTGACAAAGATAACCATACATATCATCGAAAAAATTTAATTCCCATGTATAAGTCATCGCTCTTCATCTTCCACCGCAATATGATTTCTCTTTATTAAAGAATTCTTAATAATGATTCATACGACATTTTACTTAACTTTATAATATAATTTTGCCATAACACAATAAATGTCATACAAATTGTCGCTGACACTCTCATACGATGGTATAGTTATTCATTGGATTACTAGACGATTACAAACCTTATTAGTTAAACTCACAACGTCTACGTGACTTTTACTCAACATAATTTGTCGCTAACGCGACTGCAACACGACCTTTACACGATTGAAATGTTATATAATCTGCGCCCAAACCCGCGTTATATTTACGTTTAAAAAACTATTATAAAACGTTTTCGTATGGCTGAAAGTTAAATTGAAAACGTTATTGTACCTTTTATATGACATTATTTTGCTACTTGGGATAGCTCCTTATGCAATCTACAAAGCATTGAAAAGGCACTACGACGAGTATTTTCAAAATGATGAAGATGATAACCTTTATTCACCCCGAGTTCAGAGTAGTTCATCTTCTTCACCGTCGCGTCATAGTGTGGCTTCATTATCGCTGACATATCAAGACAAGGTGAAAACATTTAGTTTTACAATGGACGAGCATGAATGGAAAAAAATTCAACCCGTGATGGTACATTATGCTAGAAGAGATATAAGGACCTCATCGACACACCAAAAATACAGGAGTCTGCCAAAGTTTAAGTGGGCGACTTTTTTGAGAGAAAAGCTCTGGGAGTTATCTAAGCTACCATGTACTTGGAACTTTAAAAATAAGAAAGTTGACGGTGAAAATAACATTTCGTTATTTGGAAAGTGCTCACAATGTCAAAGAGAAACAATAATAAAAACCGAAGCAATTTCTGAAAAAACTGTAAGATTTACATGCGATATACTTACTTGTAAGGAAGAGAATGTACCACACAATCCTAAAAAAAAATCAAAATTAACTCCATACAAAAGAGGTAAATTAACAAAAATTCTACAGTATAAGCCTGCCGTAGTCGTACAAAAAGAACTTGCGGCCAAATTAATTAAAGACCCAAATCAAGTTTGCCCACCAGTGCTGCCAAGTTTAGCAGCTCTCCGCCAGATCAAGTATGAGAAACGACAAAGCAAGAGACTTCATGCTCACCCAATTTTAAGTATACTCATGATGACTCAAGAGGTACAGAACTTTATCCGTGAAGTGACATTGATACCGTGTTTTCATTTATATTATTGGTCTGATCAGCAAATAGAGTACTATACTAACTATTGTAATAGTTTTTCTAAAGTGACCATTACTGTAGATGCAACTGGATCTTTTTTTCAGGCTATAAAGCTTCCCGATGGAACTACACTAACAAAACGACTATTTGTATATATTGGCATGATTGCTTCGGATTCAATTAAATCTACTCCAATTTTTCAAATGGTTACCGATTCTCACAATAAAGATTCAATTGCAGCGTGGTTAAAAAAATGGTTAATTCAAGTAAGGAGCCCGCCACATGAAATTATTACCGATGACTCATCAGCATTCATTGCAGCTAATGTTTCAGCATTTACTACGTTTAGCAGTATAAAAGATTATGTTAAACGATCTGTTTTAGTCTTAAGTGGCCGCAATTATGCATTACCTGAAGTATTTATTAGGCTAGATACAAGTCATTTTATCAAAACAATTTATAATTTACGTTGCTTTGAAAATAGGGATATAAATGTTAAAATGTTATACGTTCATTGCATTTTGTATATGAAAGAATGTGAATCGTTTCAGCAAATTAAAACTCTCATTACTGATGTTGTAAGACTATGTCTAACCGAATACGATAACCCAGAAAACCCTGTTTCTGTTTATATTCAGAAAATAAGTTGCACCTTAGGTAATACTACATATACGGAACCTAATGAAGACACCGATGAGAAGGAAAATATTCACGAAAACATAATCCTCGACGATGATGACGGTTTGCTCTCATGGTTTGATGAAATTGTTGAGAGGGAAAAAAGCCTAGATAAAACAAAAAGTTCGTCAGAATCACAAAACTCTTTCTACATGCCTCATTTAATAACAACGCTCAAACGGTTACTCCTAAAGTTACCCCTCTGGAGTAATATTATGTGCCCATTATATAAATCACAAAACAAAGTACCAACATCTTCAGCTATAGAGAGCTATTTTAAAACTATGAAAAATTTGTTATTCACAACAAGGTCGAAGAAATATAACATTGATGAATATTTAAATATGCATTATGATTATTTATTAGGTGAAATAAAAATTGCTTTAAATTGTTTAAATAATTTCGCCGACATTGTAGACAAAAAGGAGAAAAACATTAAAAGAAAACGAGGTAAGACTAGGAAGCGAAAAATGTTACCATTTGAAAACAAATGCTGCAAAAAAGAAAAACCTAGTGTAACCAAAACGTTTTTAAATGATTCGGTATTCTCAGTAATTCCTACGTATGTTGAAAACTGGAGAGGCGAAGGTGTTCCTAAAGATGATTCTGCAAATAAACCTGTAAATATAATGTTTTTAAAAAATAGTAATTTTACTGTACAAGATATATCTGAAAAAAATATTAAATTAACAAACACTTGTGCATTTGATTCCGTATTTTTTTTATTGGCCCACGGATTTAAAGAGTATTCATGCATACGCGATTTATTTGACAATAATTGCAGAAATAGGGATATAACAGCGTTTTTACAAATCCTCTGTAACTCTGATAATAACAGTGAAGAAGCAAACAAATTAAGAATAAGAATTGCTTCGATACATCTCAAAAACAATCATTATGATTGTGACTGTAACGCTGCATTTATTTATGAGCACGTCTTAAATGATATTATTTTTAGTGCTTCTTCTGTAAGTAACTGTTCAAATAGTGCATGCATAAATTCTACCCCATCAAGAAGAAAACATGTGTTTATACCGTTAAATTTAGATATAATTAATATTTCACCATCAGTAACTTGGAAGATTCTATTATTATTAATGATTGGGAAAACAAGCAATGCAGAAAATGCAATGAAGTAGTTCTATTTCATTATACCTTGTCAAAAATTGTTACATTCGATTTAAATGGCACGCAAATGGTGTTTTTACATGAGGTACCTAAAAGTATAATAATTAAACAAAACATTTATAAATTATTAGGTGCCGTAGAATATGTTCCTCCAATACTTGGAACAATAGGGCATTATAAGTGTCATATTATAAGAAATAGCGGAATGCTTTGTTACGACGATAACAAGAGTAAATTAGAAGAGAGTACAAACGATTCTGTATATATCCATTTTTTAACTTATGTTTTAGTAGAGGTGTAAGAGCCGATGAAAAACATTTAAAGTTGAAGAATAATGATTTTGTTGATTTTTGAAATCTTTATATTTGTGCAATGAATAAAAATATTCAAATATTAAACAAGTTTTTTATTTCGTCTTATTTAGTATTTTATTTAAGTTTTTGACTAACAGAACAGAATGCCCTTGAACTGTGCTGTCATAGCCAGTTTGACAAAGATTAAAAACAAATCGAAATTATGGTCACTCTACTAGAACATTGTATGGGGTAACATAATTCTTGAGATTACTCGCGTCCCAAACAGTGTTGAGGGTAAAAGGATATGTCATTTTAATGGGGTTAATATAAGGATTATATGGACGTCTACAGCAAAATCCTAGCTACTATAGTTATTGAGATATCATGGTTTAAAGTAACGTCAGGACTGCGCGGCCACGAGTTTTGTGTTTTAAATTGATTTCGTCTGTTTAATTACACTTTAGTCGTATTTTAAAGCTTTTGTCAGTTTCGACAAATTAAGACCTTTCTCCTTTTAACTCCTATACTATATGAAGTCTTCAATTTTAATAAAAAAAATACTAAAAATAAAATAGCAAATCAAGGACTGCGCGGCCATGACTTTCAAGGCGAATATTTAATTATAATATTGATATAGAGCTTTGATTCATTTTTCGACAAATCTTGACAAATACAGACTTGAGTTGACAAAAGGAATTATTTCTCTATCCCAAGTAGTTGCTGAGATCTCCGTGGCCGCGCAGTCCTTGACGTCAGGATTGCGCGGCCAACTTAAAACGCTTATAACTTCTTTATTTCTGCTTTGACAAATACGGGGTTTGTTTCTTTCGATTTTGACAAATATCGACAAATTTTTGGCTGAAACCATTTTCTGATTTGATAACTTGGCGGAGCAATCCTGACGCACACGGCTTGTCAGCTGCGCGATCTACAGTACGCTTTCGATAACGCTTCCGAGTGCGCGCGTGTCACTGCGCGTACAATATCAACGACGTAGTTTCGTTCGAGATCTTTATTACATGTTATAATAACGATCGTGTTGTGAATTCTTTGATACTTTGTGGATTGTTCTAAAATATTGGTAAGTGAATTGGTAAGTTTATTCTACTAAGTGCTTGCTTTGAATAAAATTTAATGTAATAATAATACCTATGTAAATTGTTTCGACATTTCTTCCGAATTCAGCTAGCCTCATTTTAATTATAAATAAGACTAACAAACTTTAATTTTTTCTTCCGGAATGTGCATTCCTGTTTGTTAAAGCGATACTAGATTATTCTATGCTTACTGAGACTCGCATTCTACGATCTCAGAAATCGTATGACCTGAGCTAATCAGGCATACGTCTCGATTTGGGTCGCTAAATGACTCAATACGAGCAGGCGTACGGCTCGATCCGAGCAGGCGTACGGCCCGATTCGAGCAGCCTTACGGCCTCATCTGAGGAGCAGTACGGCTCGATTTAAGCAGCCGTACGGCTCGATTTGGGCAGCCGTACTGCTCGAGTTAAGCAGCCGTACGGCCCGATTTGGGCAGCCGTACTGCTCGATTTCAGCAGCCACACGGCTCGATATGGGCAGCCGTACGTCTCGATCTTGAGCAGTCGTGCGGCTCGATTCGAGTAAAACCTGAGCTTTTACGCTATGCATGGCTCCGTGCACTCACCGGCTTGCTCATTTTCAGATGGCGACACCTGTAGAAATTTCTACACTTGAATCACTTCTAGAGTGGGAGGCTGAAGACCCTGGTGACAACCAGATCCTCGAAAGAATAAAAAAGCTGGCGGGTGCTCATTTACCTGAAGGATGGTTGGAGTGGAAGGTTATCCCTCTCAAGAAAGAAGAACTACTGGGCCCTGAGCTGGACCCTCAGGTCCTAAATAAAATAAGGTTCGCTTTGCCAACTGTAAGTCTTGCATTGCAAGAGCTTTCTCGCCTGACTGTACTAGCCTTCCGGAAAAAGTTTACAGAGACATGAAGTTTAAAATGCTCGATTGGCCTCTTTGTGTCGGGTTAATAATTGGCCCCCCTTCTGTGGCCTCCAGAATAAGGGGTTCTGCCGTTCAAAATGAGTTGGTTGTAGCTGCCCTAGTCGACCTGAAGCCTTTGTTGTTGAGCAGGAAAGAAGCGTCGAAAGAGCTTTCTAAGGAGGAGGAAGACGAATTAGATGACGCGTCAACAACGCGCTCTCTTTTTACAACCCAGACTAAACCCAAAAAGGGTTCGCGATTGGACAAGCTTGAGCAGTCTCAGGCCGAAATAAAAGATATGCTGTTCTCATTCGTGAGACGATTTACTCCCCAATCTGGAGACGAGTCTGAGGAGTTTGGGTCGGAAACCGACGAGAACTGTGAACCGACTCCCATATCTGATTTGCCACGGAGGGAAGAAACAACATGGAACGCTCCAGATCTTCCTTTAGATACGGATGCGGAGGAAGATTTCGATTTTGCGCCTAAAACCAAAGAACAGGAGCCCACTATCCCAGCTCCAAAACCCCACATCGCAATTCAGGGCACTGAGTGCCAAAGACTAGGAGATATGTCTTACAAGCAAATAAGGTACATATATGCACAAAAAGTGTTGCATGCTTCGCCGGTATTTAGTGCTTTGAAAGCCAACCCCGTTCTTACAAAGCATCTATCCCCGTCACCAATGCAGGAACAGCTAACGCGAGCTGACTACACGTTAGGGACAATTTTGCATGGTCTGCTATTAGAAAGGGATGCGTTGGCTAGCACACTAAAAGGTCTGTCTGACAAACATCCGTCGCTGAAGCAGGACCTAAAGTCTGCCTTTTCAACAGACTCCCAGTTCAGAGTCATCTCTAACAACCTCCTACAATATGTGTGTGGGCGTAGAGCGGAAGTAATAGAGCAAAGGAGGAATAGTTTGCTACCCAAAGATGAATACCAAGCGTCGATTTTGAATACAATTCCCCCGTCGAATTCTCACCTTTTCTGCGATAAGGAGATATCAGATCTACTAAAACAACCAGGTCACCAGAATTTATTTCGTGAGCAATACAAAAACCCTTTTCAATCGAAACACTATAATGTCCCTCAATCATCATCGCATCAACGTCCTGGACCTGGCAAAATCATTAAAACACCAAAACCACTCACTCGCAAGCCCATTACCAGCAAAGCGCCCGAAAATTGGAAACGCTCATATGGATATAAACAGGGACAAAAGTCTATGCAAAGAGGCGGGCATAGAGGCAAAGAAAATCCGAAGCGAAATTGACACAAAGGAGTTCAGAGGGGGAAGACTCCTATCCTTCTTAAATATCTGGAAGAGGGAGGGGGCACCCTTAAGTATCTTAAATATAATAAAGGGATACTCGATTCCTTTCGTAATGAAACCCCCTCTGATTCCTCTGCCAGACCGAATCTCACATTTATACGATACAAAAAAGATGGACATAGAAATCCAGTCACTGGTACATCAAGGTATACTGGAGGACACAACATCGAAAACAGGGTTTTTGTCCAAAATGTTTCCAGTACCCAAGCCGGATGGAAGAACTCGACCAATTATCAACCTTCGAGGCTTGAACAGATATCTTCGACCAAAAAAGTTCCGTTTATTGAATCATTTAAAAGTACCCCAATTCTTACAACAAGGAGATTACCTGGTAAAGATAGATATTTCACAGGCTTATTTTCATATACCTATAAAGATACAACACCGAAAGTTCCTCTCTATCGTTCATCGTGGAAAATTTCTGCAGTTTTCATGCCTTCCTTTCGGTCTGTCCACCGCTCCCCTAACATTTGCCAGAGTATCAAACTGGATGGCATCACGTCTGAGAGAGATGGATATAAGAGTGATAGTCTACCTAGACGATTTTCTCTTAGCAGATCAGGATCCTGTAAGGCTAGAAGTCAACGTTGCCAAGACAGTCCAGTTTTTAGAGAAACTAGGATGGATAATCAACCGAGAGAAATCTCTGAATTACCCAGCTCAGCGTCTGGAATACTTAGGGATTCTGTGGGACACTGCAAAAAATCTGCGAGCTCTACCAGAGAAGAAGGTGACATCCTTACGAAAAGACTTGATACGATTGTTGAGTTTTTGTGTACAATGTTTTTTTTTTTAATTTCTTAAAATCCTGATTCTAGAATAATAATGTTCCACTAAAATAATCTGGATTTTTATAATAGTTATTTTGTTTGTATAATTATATTATTGCTCTCAATACAAACCAGTTAATTTTTTTTCTATACCCTATCGGTTTAAGCAATTAACTAAAGGTAAATAGTCTTGGTGTGTCTTTTTATGTAAAAATGCATTTAAAAATATGGATATTACTAGTTACAAATCAATTATCAATAATTCTAGAAAATCTGAACATATTATAAGTTATAAAACATATTTTTCAAAAACATTTTTCATATAATAGACATACCCAGATTGTTTACCTTTTTAGGGTTTTGTTCTCGTTGGATAACGATCACACAAGACCCTGTAATGAGTCCTGCGTCACCTGGTCTCGGGGTCTCTATCGAACAATTAAAAACGGGTTTTGGATACCGAATTTATTTCCGCGTTTAAACCCCGTGAGAGAACCGTTCACTTAGACCAGTGCGCAGCAACTGGTCGTACGTCCACGCGTCTCGCTTTCTTGCATTTCTGCTTGCCTTGCACTCTGCCATACATACTTACATGTGTTCCTACACTATTCCCCCCCAAAATTTTATTTCAGGAATACATAGAAAAAAAATTTTGCTTACATTAAGACTTATCCTTATCTTACTCTAAGTTATGCTAAGACATAATACGGCGACATGTTTAGACTACACATTGCGATAAGCACTGGTACACTGTTATGTATATCATATTACGCATAGCTGGCTGCCGGTGGTTGCTGTGGGACCGCCCGTGACTCGAAACGCACCGGCTGCGTGTTGACTCCGCCTGATACACTGTTGATTTCTTTGTGTATCATTTTCTTCATGCGGTGGCGACATTGACGAATGAACACTAATAACACTATGAACAGCGTTGCGGTTGCCATGACTGCGAAACCGACCTCGTACTTTGTTACCGTTGATTCTACGGCGTTGTTTTGGGCTATGATTACTTCTTCCTTACTATAAGACTTGCCCATTTTTATTATTGTTTAAACGTCGATGTGTTATCTGTTAGACAGTGTGTTAAATAAGTGCTAAATAAACTCTTGACTCGTGCTTATTGCAGTGAGTATGACGACAGATAGCTGCTTCAGCAAAGACAAAGTTCAATTGTTTCGACTTAACAAAGTTGCTTAATGTAAACATTTGAGCGGTAGTGAGGTTTCTTATTACATTTAAACAAATTGCGTACTGAGTTTGCTTTTACACTCTAAGTGCTGTGCTGCACATTCAGCACAATTTCTATACTACTGTTGCACCTGGGTGCGGGCGACAATTTTTAGGTGCCGACTTTAAGTTCTT
Source organism: Caradrina clavipalpis (assembly GCA_932526535.1). Lineage (NCBI taxonomy): Eukaryota > Metazoa > Arthropoda > Insecta > Lepidoptera > Noctuidae > Caradrina > Caradrina clavipalpis. The sequence goes on from OW052115.1 coordinate 3,977,097, forward strand.
ATAAATTACTTAATTGCTAATATTTAAGGGTAGTTGCCGTAACTTCCGCACTGCTATATTAAACCAACACCATGAAGGCCCCCTGTAGCTTCCATTACGGCAACGCCATACAAAATTATATCTACTTGACACCGTTTGTGTCCCTTATTACAAGTTTAATCTTACGGTTGGTCTAATGATGCGACCGCTGCTGCTTTTTTTAAATACAGGCTTATCTAGAATTGGGTTTGGCGGTACCCTTATTGGGCCATTGTCGACAACCGTATCATGTTCTGTTTTATTTATGGAAGTGTGAGGTAGTTCGTCCTGATCGTCTTCGTTTAGCACGTATGCGGGTTTTAACCTATCGATGGACACACTGGTTTTCCTGTTTGGTAATTGAATTACAAATACTTTGTTTTTTCTCTCTATTACCTGATAAGGGCCGTCGTACGTGGGTGTCAGCGGTTTACGTATAGCGTCGTTGCGTACAAATACAAAGTTGCATTTTTTTAGATCGCTATGAGTAAATAGTGTGCGTGAGTCCCGCAAGTCCCGTGATATTGGCTTTAATTTGTATATAGTTTCTCTTAATTTATTTAGAAATTCATGTTCGTTTCCTATTTGTTTATTGCTAGCGTTGTAAAAATCGCCTGGTAAACGAAGTGTTTGGCCATACACGTACTCTGCTGGACTGACGCCGTTATCGCTCCTGCCTGCTGAACGTAATCCTAACAGCACTGTAGACAATTCATTGTACCAGGACGCGTTGTTGATAAGACGAGCTGTTAATGCCGATTTCATGGATCTATGCCAGCGCTCTATCATACCATTACTTTGCGGGTGGTACGGAGTAGTGCGCAGTTTCTTTATACCCATATTATTCATTAGTTGCGCGAATAACGAGCTCTCGAATTGCCTACCTTGATCGCTAGTTAATCTCTCGGGACAGCCGAATCTGCTGATCCATGTGTCGTAAAACACTTTAGCCACGACTTCCGCTGTTATTTCCTTTACAGGTATGGCTTCGGGCCACCGTGTACACCGGTCTATCATCGTGATGAGGTACTTGTGTCCCTCTTGTGAAGTTGGTAATGGGCCTACAATGTCAATGTGCACGTGCTCGAAACGGTCACAGTCTGAAAACTGTTGCAAGTTTGACACCGTGTGTCTGTTTACCTTTGATCGTTGACATGGTAGGCATGTTTTTGCCCATCGTCCGACGTCACGGTTTTGCCCTGGCCAAAAAAATCTTTGTGCGACTAATTTACGCGTTGTTCGAATCCCTGGGTGGCTGACGTCATGTACTGAATTGTACGCGTTTTTTCTAAAATTTTCGGTTAGATAAGGCCTACACGAGGTAGTTGATGTTTCACAATATATTACTGCGTTGCTATTCGGAATGCGGATTTTTTTAAGACGAATGTTGTCGCTAGGTTCGCGCAATAGTCGTTTTAGCTCCGCGTCGTTATCCTGCTCTATCGCTAATTCCGAGTAGTCAATTGCCGTCGGGCAGTTTATTGTTTCTATACGTGATAAGGCATCCGCTACAGCGTTGTTTTCGCCTTGTATGTATCTGATATCCGTTGTAAACTCGCTAATATATAATAACTGCCGAGTGCGTGTGGGAGTTTCGTTGTTGCTTTGTAACTTGGTAAATGCGTAAATGAGGGGCTTATGATCTGTAAAGATCGTTAGTTGGTTGCCTTCGAATAGGTAGCGAAAGTGTTTGATTGCCATGTAAATTCCTAGCAATTCTCTATCATACGTGGAATACTTTTGTTGAGCTTTTGAAAACTTCTTAGAAAAGTATCCTAACGGCTGCCATTTGTTGTTGACTTTTTGTTGCAGCACCGCTCCGGCGCAGGTGTCGGAGGCATCGGTCATGAGGGATAAGGGTACATTTGCTTTCGGGTGTGCTAACGTTACTGCGTTTTTTAAACCTTGTTTACAATTTTCGAAGGCTTCGAGGGATTGGCTGTCCCATGGAATGGCGGTCTTATCTTTCTTTTTAGCGCCTTTTAAAAATATATTGAGGTTCGCTTGATGCCTCGCGGCATTTGGAATATTTGATCTATAGAAATTTACCATACCTAGAAACCGTCTAAGTTGATCTACTGTTTGTGGGCGCGGATATTCTATGATGGCGTCGACTTTGTGATCTAGTGGTCGAATTCCACCAGTAGAGACTTCGTAGCCCAAGAACTCAATGCTGGACTTTCCGAATTCGCACTTGGACAGGTTTATAGTGATGCCGAACTCCCTAAACCTCTCGAAAACTTGTTTTAGTTGTGCTTTATTTTCTTCTAACGAGTCACTAGCTATTACTACGTCATCGACGTAACTAAATAAAAAATCTAACCCTCGCAATACTGTGTTGTTCATGAAACGTTGGAATGTTTGGCTCGCGTTGCGTAGGCCGAATGTCATTCGCGGGAATTCAAACAAGCCGAAAGGAGTTATGATTGCCGTTTTTTCGATGTCGTCCTTTGCCACTCTAACGCAATGATATGATTTGTTTATATCGAGTTTTGAAAAAAATTTCTTACCTGTCAATACATATGTGAAATCATGGAGCCGTGGTACGGGGTATCGGTCCGGCTTGGTGATGGCGTTTAGACGCCTGTAGTCTCCGCATGGCCGGATGTCCCCATTTTTCTTCGCCACCACATGTAGCGGGCTTGCCCACGCGCTCTTGGACGGTCTGCAGATCCCCATTTCCTGCATTACCCTAAATTCTTCCTTAACCTTATGATACCTGTTCGGAGGGAGCGGCCTGGCACGCGCATGGACGGGTGGTCCCGTAGTCTCGATGTGGTGCAGTACCTCGCTTCTCTCGTTTTCAGCATCATCGTCCCTGTAAGGCCTGGGTTTCGTGATGTCTGAAAACTCTGATAATAGTTCGCGGAAGGGGTGGTTGTTGTCTACAATGCTGACCGAGGTTTCCGCGCATTTGACCACGTTACCGTTTGTTGATAAGTCGGTTTGTTTGCTTATCAATCTTTGTGCGTTTAAATCTACTAGCAACCTATAATGGCGTAAAAAATCTGCTCCTATGATAGGTTGTCTAACATTGGCCACAATAAAGGTCCATTTATACACGCTCTTACGATTAAAATTTAACTCTAAATTAGCTGTGCCGTATGTTTTTATCTCTGAGCCGTTTGCGGCGTACAATTTGAGATTAGTACTATCGCTTACATTATACCGTTTCCTGTTTACCGGTAAGACAGACACATTGGCACCAGTATCTATTAAAAAACGCATACCCGTGTTGAGGTCCCTGACGCATAGGCGGTGGTTTGCGGCGTCGATGCAGTGTCCCGCCGTTGACTGCATCACTGCTCGTTTCCCGTCTTCCGTTTCCCGGCGTCTGCTTCACTTTTTTCCCAACTACACGGTTGTTCGCATCTTGTGGCCCTTTTTCCGAAGCGGAAGTGGTAGTAACAAACCCAGTCTTCTGGTCTCTTCTTGTCGCGGTGTTGTGGAACATCGTTTCTTCTGTACCGTCGTGGTTGCCTCCTCTGACTCTGTCCACCTTGCTGTATCTCGTCAAATCTCTTATTGAGTTTTGCTATCTCCGCGATGATGGTTTCGTTGCTCGAAGAAGGTGCGCTGCTGGTGACTGCGCTGACTGCGTCGCTTGTTCTGGCTGTTTCTATGATGCTGTCCGCCTGTTTTGCCAATTTGTTTAGGTCGGTAACCTCGCTGATGGTCAGTACGGTGCGTGCCACGGGTGGTAGGTGACTGATCCACATGATGCGCAATGTTTCCTCTGGGAACTTGCCTCTCGATAGATTTTTCATCTTTTGGAGTAAGTGTGACGGCTTTTGGTCCCCGAGATCCATCTCCGTCAGTAGCTTCTGAATTCTCGACGCGTCCGTCTCTTCGAACACGTTCAGTAGCCTCTCCCGGAGTACCGTGTACGGTTTGTCTGCTGGCGGTTGTTCAATTAGGTCGGACACGTGTTGTGCGATGTCCTTGTTCAGTTTCCCGATCACCATATTAAATTTTGCTTTCTCACCTCGTTTGGAGTCTGCGGTGAGCGCTTCGAATTGACCGAACCAGATCCTTGGTTGGTCTGTCCAGAATTCCGGTATTTGCGCACGAATGTTGATTAGTGCTAATTCACTGTCCTCTGATTTTACGACGGGTGGAACTGGGGCCTGCATTTTGGTTGTTACGGTATACACTTGCACTTGAGTTCAGAGTTCACGCTGACGTGGCTACTTGCTTATTACGCGTCACGTTTATACGTTTTAACTCGCGTTCGGGGTCACCACTTTAGGGTTTTGTTCTCGTTGGATAACGATCACACAAGACCCTGTAATGAGTCCTGCGTCACCTGGTCTCGGGGTCTCTATCGAACAATTAAAAACGGGTTTTGGATACCGAATTTATTTCCGCGTTTAAACCCCGTGAGAGAACCGTTCACTTAGACCAGTGCGCAGCAACTGGTCGTACGTCCACGCGTCTCGCTTTCTTGCATTTCTGCTTGCCTTGCACTCTGCCATACATACTTACATGTGTTCCTACACCTTTATTTAATTACCTGAACCGATAGGATATACCGGCTGACTTTTTTTACCGTCTGGAGCAAAACAGGGTATAATAGGTGAACGAAGTAGAAGCCTTTGGCGCAGAAATATATATATTTTTTTTGTTTTAAATCCTTGTATGAAGTTATTCTATTAATAAATACTATTACTTATTTGAAGTAAACTTTTCGTATTAAAACCAAAAAACAATTACATTAAAAAAATACACATAAACTGATAAATACTGTAAAAAAAGCATTTTATGCGCACCCTACTCTATGCGCGGAAAGTATCAATGAATTCGTAGCGCTATTCAATCCTTTGATTGAAGCCGGCCGATAGGTAAATAACTGGACTTGCCGTCGTCGGCCTCTTTCATCCTTCCTACTACTATTATAAAGGCGAAAGTTTGTATGTATGGATGGATGTTTGTTACTCTTTCACGCTTAAACGGCTGAATGGGTCTGGATGAAATTTGGCACAAAGATAGATTATAGTCTGGAATAACACATAGGCTACTTTTTATCCCGGGAAAATGTACGGTACCCGTAGGATAACACATCAACTGTGACGCGGACGAAGTCGCGGGCAGAAGCTAGTTCTATCATAATAATATCCTTACCGCTCACACAATATCGCCGCTTGCGCATCCCCCACCCGCACGCGTGCCCTTTGCGTATTGCGTCCCGCTCTGAATTCAGTCGCCCGCGATTAGTTCTAGCGTGACGTCGAACGCTTTGTTTACAATTTCGCGTGTGCGCCCAGTGATTGTTTCCGAAATGTCATACGAATACTCCAACGTTGAGTACCTTGCCATGGTAAAGTACTACTACCTATCTGGCCAAAATTTAAATGGTGCGAGGCGTATGTACGCTGATGAGGAACACCTACAAGCGAAGCGCTCAGACGGAACGGTGTCCCTAGTCCCCGGATCCCCAGCACAGACTTAATACTACGCACAGTTCAGCGGTTACTCGACCATGGCCAGTTCCAGCTTCCCAGTCATGCCAGAGGCAGAGGCCGGCCACCGCTGTCCATACACGTCGAAGACGCGATCTTGGAATATTTCCAGCGCCACCCGAGAAGGAGCACGCGGCAAGCAGCTCGTCGATTTGGCGTAAGCCAGTATGCCGTATGGAAGCTACTCCATTCAATAGACATGTATCCATACCACTTCTCCCCCGTGCAAGCTTTGCATGCTCCGGACCCTGGCCCACGCATTGAGTTCTGTCGCTGGCTGTTGAACCATCCGCAGACGAACATACTTTGGAGCGACGAGTCCATCTTTACCCGCGTTGGGATTTACAACGTACACAATGAACACTGGTGGAGTTTTCAAAACCCACATAAAATAAAAGAACACGCTCATCAAGTGCGTTTCAGTGTTAATGTTTGGGCCGCTATTATACACGATTGCATAATTGGTCCAGTTTGGATCGAAGGTCGACTGACGGGGATAACGTATCGCGAAATGATACAGTCCGTTATCGACACAATGTTAGAAGACGTCCCTCTACTCTATCTGCAGGACATGTACTTCCAGCACGACGGGTGTCCAGCTCACTACGAGCGATCTGTGCGCGAATATTTGAATAATCAATTCGGTGATAAGTGGATAGGTCGAGGTGGACCTGTGAACTGACCGGCGAGATCACCAGACCTAACGCCGCTAGACTTTTATTTGTGGGGCGAATTAAAACGCTTAGTGTACACCGAAGAAGCTCGCAGTGTAAATGATTTAAGACAGCGAATAATAGACGCTTTTAGAGTTCTAAAAAGTGATAGAGACACCCTTAGAAGTCTAACAAATAACTTGCAAAAACGTGCTAGTTTATGTTTAGAAAGAAACGGTGGACACTTCGAACAATTATTGCGATATCGCTGAAAAGGTAGGTACATTTTTAGGTACAATAATAACCATTCTGTAATTAATCTGTGCAATTGTTTGTAACTAAATGAGTTGATTACGATCTTTCAAATACGCTTAGTTGTATTAGAACGTAAAAGTATGAAAGAATGATCCAGATTACATCATTATTGTAATCGTAATAATCGGGCACAAAATAAAAGTAGGTAGGTACGTAGCGCGGGTTTTTTAAACCTCGTGGTAACTCATGTTACCGAGAGCAAAGTAGCTGCGTAGCAAAGTAGGCATTGGTAGGTAAGTACCTATTATGTTGTTGCTACGGGCGTACTACACGATCAGTCACGATGCTATTTTGTATTCGACAAGTTCTAATTTCGTATTAAGTATGCGTAGAATGTACTCCGCTTTACTGAAGACTTATTTTAAGTCTTGCACAATAATTTTGCTTACCGCTATTGATGCTTAACCATATCTGTCAACGCTACTCAACTGCAAAGCTAATAAACTATGAAATGCCATGGGCCGAACGTATTCTTATCTCTGGAGTTGCCGATAACGGCACTCGATTATAAGCAAGCCCTTTGTTAGTTCTGTAAAAACAAAATAAAATATTCCTAATGAAAGGGCACCATACAAGAGTAGGTATTGGTCGGCGTTTACAAATACAAAACTCTTTGGAGTGCAGTAATCGAATCGTAGCAGCCAATCACTCAACCGCTGCACCAACCGAGTCGTCTATTCTTTCCTTATTTTTAGGCAATTCGCTCATTCCACAACGGATCTGTTTCGATAGTTTTAGATTAAAATAATAGTAATTATTATTCATTATTAAAACCATCGAAATACGTACCTAGGTACTTGTGAGAATGTAACATACTTAAACAGGTTTATTTACATTGATATCAAAAGCTTTACCGATCTTATGAGACGTGTTTATGTTACGGATACTTTGAAATGTACCGATCTAATTATGCCTACTACAGCTACAACATCAAGGTATCGTATGTAGGTACACGCGCAAATGTGTGCGTGAACAATCTCTGGAGTGGTGGACACGTAGAGCGAAAGATATGCATGCGTCCCGCTCACACTTCCATCATGACTGATTCATGCGCGATGGCAGCCTACGCTATTTACTATCTCTTATTTTCGCTATTATTAATTTTACGCGAGCGCCGTAGGGAGTCTTATTTTCATGTATTTTAAGGATATTTTGAACTTTTAGGCCGGTTATAGTGCTCCACTGACCGTCAGTACGTACGGTCCGTCCTGACGATACGCTTGAACCGACCGTCAGTTTGTATCATTCAGTGCTCTCCTGACCAACAAACTGACCGGACTGGTACAGTCGCACGCAATGGAACCGTTTACGAATTGTTTAATAGCTGCGTATTATCTTCGTAGACGTTTTAGGAATAGAAGAAGACGTAGACGATATCATGTACACCCTATCGTCGCCCAAAGAACATTACAACGGGAATTCACTATTATATATTCATTATTGCGCGAAGATGAAGAAAAGTTTTGTAATTAATTCAGAATGTCGATCAAAAGTTTTGATGAACTATCAGCGAAGTTACAAGACTACTTAAAACACGTAAACTTATTTCGAGCTCCTGTATCACCGGTGGAAAGACTTAATTTTTCGTCAACGATGATACGCACATCCGTGCGGTCGGTCCACCGGTCGGTGCAGCACTGAACGCGTTCATATGTTTCCATAGCGCGTCGGTCGACCGACGGCACGCATGCGGACGCGCTCGACCGACGGTCCTCGTACGCAGTGCGTACCAATATACACGTGCGTACGGTCAGTCCAGCACTGTACGGTTTGTGAATTTTCATTAAAATGACAAGCGCGACTGACGTACGCACCGACGATCGGTCAAGCACTGTAACCGGCCTTACTATCATAATGGTACCAAAAAAATATTAGCGTATATCGCTTCTATTCTACATACACGACACACCATATTGTTCTCCAGACGGTAAAAAAAGTCAGCCGGTAGTGTAATCTCTGATTTTAGAATTTTTAGAATCGTTTTGTTTGAGTTGGTATTGTGATGTTTGATAGTTATTATAAAACCCATTTTTGTTATAGGCAAGTGCTTCAAGCTCTATTTGTCATCCATGCTGGCAACGTGCCGATCGAGCTCCACGTGTAGTGAGAACATCAAGAGATTCCAGCATCGATCCTATTCCTGGACCTTCTATTGAAGCACCACAGAATGTTCGAGATGAGATGATGTTACCTCAGTATGCAAGAGCTGCAGAATCACAAAACCGTTGTTTTGTTTCGGGCTGCCATAGCACTGAGCGTCTTACCATACCACTGTCTTTAAGACAATTTTTATTGAATAACCACAATTTTTATGTGCCAAACAATAACCGTGCATGTTCGAGACATTTGAGTCAAGGTTCATGGGATTTTTTGAATAATTCCCCATACAATAGCAACCACATGTTTACTGCTTTACAAATACAGGACTTAATGACATTAAAGACTAGTCCTGTAATTATAGATTTTAATAATATTGAGAATATGCCAGATCATTTAGTCCATTATTGGTTTGGTCGAACTAAACAGCAATTTGCTGAAATTCTTAATGAAGTACCTCGGCTTGCACAAATGCGTAATGGATCGCTTGCCCTAGCAGCATATTTAATTAAATTAAGAACAGGGGATTCATTTGAAAGAATCTCTTCTTTAATTAAAATCCCCACAAGAACAACATCGTCTCTGATAGCACAGGCTAGAGAGTTACTTGTACAGGACTATGTCCCTCTGCATTTAGGTTTAAATCATATAAACAGGGAACAGATTGCACAGAGAAACCTTACAATACCCAATGGGATTTATGGAAATAATGACAGAACCAATGCAATTGTGATAGCCGATGGTACTTATGTATATGTTCAGAAAAGTTCTAATTACCTGTATCAAAAAAACACTTATTCTTTACACAAGTATCGAAATCTTGTAAAAATGTTTATAATTGTCAGCACGGATGGCTGTATTATCGAAGTGCTTGGCCCCTATCCAGCAACAACATCAGATGCTGAAATAATGATAAAGCAATTTCGTGATGAAAATCAACCATTAAGAAGATTTTTTGCGCCAAATGATGTTTTTATACTGGATAGGGGCTTTAGAGACTCTTTGTCATTACTAAACGATTGTGGGTATCATGCTTATACACCTGCTACAGTTCAAGAGGGTGAAACACAACTATCTACATTACAGGCCAATCGTTCCAGGGCAGTGACTATATGTCGTTGCCAACGACATATAGTCACTAACCCAACGACTCGTTGGGTTATCGAAGTAATTAATGGTAGGTTCAAACGAGATTTTAGGATTTTTCGACAAGAATATTTTAATGTCGCATCTCGCAATTTAATGAAAGATGTTTCTGTTGCTGCTGCCTTGATTAATGCGTTTCACCCTCTTATCGAAGACAGGAGTGATGCTGGGGAAATCCTTAATATAATAAATCAGAAAATGTACACTGAAAATAATTTAAGTACAGTTGTTATTAATAATAATTTAAATAGAAGAAGAGCGAATTTTCAAAGTATAAATGTTGATAATAATAATGTCAATGATTTTCCCCGGCTCACTTACAATGAGCTGATATTGGTGTGCCTAGGAACGTACCAAATAAAACAGGCACGTTCCTATTACGGCGAGCATGTAAGAGCCAATGGATCATACACAATTGAAGTATGCAGAGAGATTGACAGCAGTCTACTGGGAGAGCTGTCGACTGTAAATAGTATTTGGCTACTAAGAGGCAAAATTCAATCGCGCCATATTGGCCGTAAAATATATTTTGTTTATATTTTGGTCGACGGCTCTCGTAACGGTAGGGACGCAATACTACAACACTATTGCAATTGCAATGTGGGTAAAAGAATAGTAGGCTGCTGCGCACATATTTTGTCCATAATATGGTATTTAGGGTGGGCTAGGTACCAAGACAATGTGGTACCTCCCGCCCAGCACCTCGATAATATATTAATCACCAATGATGATGTAGAAAGAAATGAATAAAATATTTTCAATTAACTTGAATTCGTTTTTTTTTTTGTAATATCCCTGTTCATAGTGTTCATGTATAGCTACGGAATATACATAGATTCGATACTGTAACTAACTTTCACCTCATATTAAAAAGATATAGCCTGGGGAGTACTTTTAACCCTTCACTAATATTTTTTTTTTTTTTTAGGAAATCTTCACCTGAGCGCATCGAGTGCCGTTTGACTGCCAGCACACCAGTAACACCTCCACCGAGGAAAGTTCAGCCTTGGCAAATACGGTAATATTTGACAAAATATTCATTTAAATATTGATAACTGCTGAACAATTGTTAGGTAATTGTTTATTTTTTACAGTAAGCACGCAGGCCTCCAGGACCCGTCAAGGGACACCAGGGACCATGAGGTGGCGGGGCAAATACGTTGCCTAACCCCAATCAGGTACGTTGTAACCTACCGATCTCCTGAATTTTGTTTACATTTGCGATATAATGGCTAATAAAATATTTTTTTCAGCTCAACAAGCACTGCTGAAGGCTCTGCCCTGGGCGAGCTAATGGTCGACTTCAGCAGTGGCTTATTGAGTAAGTATACCTAACCTAACCTGCCAACACATTATGAATTAATTGCGTAGTAATAAACCTATTAGAATCCAATTAGAATTAATGTTGTCATATCCGTACTTTACCTTACAGAAACTGACGTGGGGAAATGGCCTTGCTTACCGCCACCCATGGATGCAGCGTCGCCGGACCTACCAGGTAATGCTTGAATTTACCGTAATATTAAAATTTCATTTATTATTAGGCAGATTTTTTTAAATTGCGTAATTTATTTTAGATCCAGTCCCGACGACATCAACATCGGCAACATCGGGCAAGGCACCACCGGCACCGGCTCACGCCAAGCGCACCGTGAACATGGGTATGTGTATATGGTGAATTACTTTTAAGCATATTGTCTTGTTACTTTGGTACTCATATGTGTTTGTTTCAGGTACGGAGAAGGCCGCTGCCGATTTAGAAGAGTGGCTCAATGCGGAGTCGGACAATGAGGCTATTTTATTATATATATATGTCACCGGAAAATAACAAGATCCGTAAGTTTATCAATTTACTAGGAAGTTTATAAACTTTCGTAAGATTCTAAACGGGAGATAAATTGTAATATTTTACGTCCACATTTTCGTAAATTTATCAATTTCCGACGTCATACGGTAAATTTATAAACTAACGAATATCTATTCGTAAGATTTTATATGGTTCGACCAATCACAGAAACTCTTTTAAATATACGATCTTTGAAATTCGTAAAATAACACACTGCTCTCTGATTGGTCAATGTTCATAGTGGCAATGCTTGTGTCCATAGGAGGAAGGAGAAGTGACACGTGACAGCCAACCAATCAGATCGCGCGTAGCGTTTGGTTACTGCTTACTTATTATTTTACGAGTGAGTTCAGTAAGTTTATCAATTTACGAAAATGTGGACGTAAAATATTACAATTTATCTCCCGTTTAGAATCTTACGAAAGTTTATAAACTTCCTAGTAAATTGATAAACTTACGGATCTTGTTATTTTCCGGTGACATATATATATTCAAGGTCATTGCGAGTTTTGAAACGGAAAGTTGTCGTAAGTATTAGGTTTAAATGTATTATAAATCTAACAGTATTAATTCGATTTTTGCCATAAATATAAACTTAAGGATTAGATCTATTCATCAAATGTTTGAAACTTTATAAATGAGAGCATAGTGTTGTCGTAATTTTAGTTTGAAAACACTATGTTTTTCTTTTAAAAATAATCCTTCTTTGGTTCTTTTTCATTTATCTCAAGGGGTTCAAGACTTATGGGAAACGTTTTATATTCATATTAAAGCTAATAAAATTTCCTTTCTCTACATGGTTATATTTTTGTTCTAGGTTTTATAGCTTTTGTGTAAATCGGCTATGATTGTCCGTCTAGTTTTAGTGATGAATTGTGCAACTGCGTCCAGATTCTTTTATTTATTTTTTAAAGATTTTCTACCACATTTTGAAATGTTTCTTGTTAAATAGTACACACTACTATTCTAGTTTGTGAAAATGATAAAATATTGTATACCTATCGCGCAAATAATAGCACAATATCACATTATTCAACTGAAACCGGCAAAATTTGCTCCACCTTAAACTTTAGTCTCATACAAAATATTAAATAAACAACTTTTGTTTGAATAACACTCGTAACTTTGTTCCTTATCTTATCGTCTACCCGAAACCGTAAACAAAAGGCCGCCAGCCCACTCGGGTGAGTCATAAATCAAGTTACAATGACGCCGGCCGGGCCGAGTCTCAAGTACCTATTTTTTTAATGTTTTGGTAGCAGAGTGCGCCATTTTTTTTTTATATCGTAAGCAGAGGAGGGGATAAAGAATCACATAAAAAAAATCGCATCGATATTGCAACTTTGTTGCCTATGTCCACTAATTTTCGATATGGGACCACTGTGCGGCGGTGGGAGCGGCGGGCAGTACGCGGGTACTGCTTAACGCACTTAGTCTGAAGGATGTCAGATGTGCACTTGAGCACCTGAAACCGAACCGTTCAGCGGGCCCTGACGGTATACCGGCATTTCTTTTTAGAGAATCACATAAAAAAAATCGCATCGATATTGCAACTTTGTTGCCTATGTCCACTAATTTTCGATATGGGACCACTGTGCGGCGGTGGGAGCGGCGGGCAGTACGCGGGTACTACTTAACGCACTTAGTCTGAAGGATGTCAGATGTGCACTTGAGCACCTGAAACCGAACCGTTCAGCGGGCCCTGACGGTATACGCGAACCTCTGCTTTATATTTTTAATAAATGTCTTCTGGTGATGACGTTCCCCACTCAATGGAAGATCATGCGGGTTATTCCTGCACCCAAAGGTAAGGCGTGATCGAACATAACTGGTTATAGGCCGGTGGCCGTGCTGTCGACGCCGGCCAAGGTGTTCGAGTCTGCTTTTCAGCGATGCAAGAAGGAGCAGGTACGCGGATAACTGGCTGACGCGCAGCACGGGTTCCGGCCGCATTATGGGTGCAATAGAAACAGCGCAAAGGAAAATTAGCGGAGCATTTGAAAAAAGGAACGAGGGAGTGGATAGTGCAACTTTTCAAGCCGATGACGATCAAGCTGGAGAGACCGGAGATCAAATTCCAAGCAAAATCAGAAAATTCTGGATGGACAACAAAACAGTGCAAACTCAAACACCGGAACTTGTGGCGAAAACAGTTACAGAAACACAGATGTTATTATACTTTTATGTCGACGCGGTGCTTTCACAGAAGCGGAAGCAATGGGACTATTTTCTCAGTCAAATGAAGGGATTAACTTTGTCTGCTCCAAACACTATGCAGAAAAAATCAGGACATACCTCCACGTCACAAGAGTTTTGGTATTTTCGGAATCGATAAAACAACGTTTCGAAAGAGCCAAAGCAAAATTTGAACAAACCAACGGACCGATCGACGAAACCAACCAAGAAGAAATCAAATTAAAGTTTATGGAAATTTTGAACATTAACAAGATAAACCCAGCGACATTCTTCAAAGAAACATTCCGGCACTTTATGCGACAGAGCGAGAAGAAGAATAACCTGTTTTTCCTCGGCCACCATCGACCGGTAAAACAATGATCATGAACAGTCTGGTGGAATGTCATTATAACATATGCCGACTGACAGGTTTAATATCAAACAGCAGTTTCAACTTTAGCGGGCTGTTACACACCAACGCGTGCCTAATGGACGAGTGCAAGCTGACGGACAACCAGTTCGAGCAATGGAAGTTATTGGCTTCGGGTCTTCCAATGTCGACGGACGTCAAGTACAAGGATCGGTGCGATATAAAAGATGTTGTATTATATACATGTAGTAATTATCCTATTGAAATGTATTGTAGTGTGCCGATGGCTCAATAAGCTGTAAAGTCTCGCAAGATTATGTTTGAATTAAAGCAAAAGTGTCCATGGTTCATTAAAATAAACCCTCACATATGGGAAGAATGTTGGAACGAGCACGGATGTATCCTATAGGACCTATAGGATACATCCGTGCTCGTTTTATTATATTACTTAACCTATACTATAGGTTAAGTAATATAATCATGTAAAGAAAAATACAAAAAAAGTTAAAAATGCAAAATACAAAAAAAATAATTAGGTTAAGTTGTAAATAAAAAATAGTTAAGGTTTTTGAAGTTTTATTTTATGTTACATTATTTTACGTTAGATTAAAAGTAGTTAGGTTAAATACATCAAACAAGCTGTGATATTTAAATACGGACACGAACCACCCAGTATAAGAAAACACTCTGAAAGAGTAAATTAGGTCATTTTACATAGCTTGTTAAGTTTGTTTTCTTTCAGAGTGAATTAGGTCATTTTTTCTTTGTGTTAGGTTAGGTTACACGACTACTCGACTTGGTGCGGTCGCCGTAAATATTGTCGTGAGTCGCATCGAGTTGCTGGGTTTGAGGGTCTCTCTGACGAAAACAGAGGCTCTCTTGTTTCACGGACCCAGAAGGGGGCCTCCCAGGGGTGCGAGCCCCGTTGTGCGCATCCGAGGGGAGGAGGTGGCCGTCAGGTCCCAGATGAAATATCTGGGCCTGGTCTTAGACGGGAGGTGGAACTTCGGGGCTCATTTTACCCAGCTCGCCCCGAAATTAGTGAGCGCTGCGGCGGCCCTCGGCAGGCTGTTGCCAAACGTGTGTGGCCCCGGCTCGACCTGCAGGAAACTGTACGCAGGCGTGATGCGGAGCATGGCGATGTACGGGGCCCCATATGGGTCGACGCCCTGACTGCTGGGAACAAAACCCTGCTGCGGAGACCACAGAGGGTCATCGACGTAAGAGTCATACGGGGCTACCGC
The DNA here is from genome assembly GCA_932526535.1 of Caradrina clavipalpis. Taxonomy (NCBI): domain Eukaryota; kingdom Metazoa; phylum Arthropoda; class Insecta; order Lepidoptera; family Noctuidae; genus Caradrina; species Caradrina clavipalpis. The sequence goes on from OW052115.1 coordinate 3,992,420, forward strand.
ACGGTGTCGTGGACTGCCGCGACGCTGCTCGCCGGCGACCCACCCTGGCCGTTGCATGCCGAGGTGTTGGCCGACGTGTACCACCGCCGTGCGGAGATGAGGGCCAGAGGCGAACGCCTCGGCTTAGAGGAGGTGCAACGCATCAGGACGGCCAGCCGTGACGCCCTGATCCGCAAATGGGCTGAGGAGCTGGCATCTCCAGTGGCTGGTGAGACGACCGTGGCGGCAATTCGCCCTCACCTCGACCGATGGCTCTCGCGTCGATACGGCACGTTGACGTTCCGCCTGGTGCAGGTGCTTACAGGTCATGGCTGTTTCGGTAAGTAACTGCACCAGATAGCCGGTAGAGAGCCGACGCCTGGCTGCCATGAATGCGACGCGCCTGTGGACACGGCGCGTCACACCCTGGAAGAGTGTGCTGCCTGGGCGCCACAAAGGCATACATTGGCCGCGATTATTGAAGAAATGTTGCAGGCTATGATAGCCTGCAACATTTTTTCTTCGTGTGATCTTGTAAAAAATGGCCAATCTATTCGTAAAACAGCAAAAGTATGAGAATTACCCTAAAAAAAGTAGACAAATTTAAGAGTGACGAAACTACGAACTTAGGACAGAGAACCTAGGAAAAAGAATTAAAAAAACACATCATAGATTGTTCGCAAAAATTTTATGGGCTTGCTGCTAAAGATACTCGAAGATTAGCTTACCAAATGACATTTAATTACAATGTAAAAGTTCCTTCTTCATAAGAAGAGAAACATATTTCTGGAAAGGAGTGGTTAAGGTCATTAAAAAAAAACAAGTCTTAAGAAACCTGAACCGTGCAGCTTGGCACGAGCCTCGGCATTCAACAAACATAACGTTTGTTGGGAATCTCGCCCAACAACGAGGCGATGCGCTCGCGACGGGCGTTACGTCACCGGGGGCTACGTCACTTGGCGCTACGTCACCTCAGGCGACGCGCTCGCGACGGGAGCTACGTCACCGGGTGGCCTACGTGACCAACTGCACGACGGCACAACGGCGATTTCGGCTGCGGCGCGCCGGCGGGGACCAGTCAAGCTCCGGCCTCCACCAAGAACGGTCGTCACAAATAATATTATAATTATGTCATATTGGAAGACATCAAGACAATACATAATATCTAATGTAAACATACAGTCCACTAGTTTTTTTTACTACTGAGCCCGAGGGAAACCATAACAACGTTCAAACATTTTTTTAAAACATAAGAGTAGCTACGCAGCTGTCTCCTAACTTCTGTAACGGAACACGTGTCTATAATTTTGATGAAACATCAACCACGACAGAACAATGCTCGCAAAAAGACCTAGCTCTTAAGGGGATACGTTATCCAAAGTTACGAATGGAGAAAAAGAAGTTTTTGTGACAACTTCTGCATTGTTTCCGCCACCGGTCATGCTTTGCCCAGCAAATGATGTTTCCAAGAAAGAAGTTAAGAGACCCAGTATTGTAAAGTTTTATAATGCGGATATGCTTGCTATCAATAACGGCGCCGATGCAATTAGGAAAGGAGATCAGCAGATCCTGGCCTCGATAGACAAAGTAGTAGACTATTCGAAAAAACATTTAAATAATTATAAATCCTACTTTATTTTATTATTTTTTTAGAAAACCTGGGAAAAAGATTTTTTTTTTTAAATGTGATCAATTGATGTATTTCTGGCGCTGCAGTCGATAAGCATGGCAACTAATGTTGCTATATGCATTTTTGTAAATTGGTTTGGCGTTAAATATAGCTTTATTATCAAATTGCCCAACTATCATGTAGCAATATAATAATGACCGTGCAATGTGATAAATAATGAAGTTAAGATAGTAATTAATCACTTAGCCCGATAAAGCTAGACATTATTCATAATTCTAGTGCATTATAAATAATGCCCGCATTAATCACCTGGTCCATAACATGTATATGTTCAGAAAAGTTCTAATTACCTGTATCAAAAAAACACTTATTCTTTACACAACTATCGAAATCTTGTAAAAATGTTTATAATTGTCAGCACGGATGGTTATATTATCGAAGTGCTTGGCCCCTATCCAGCAACAACATCAGATGCTGAAATAATGATAAAGGAATTTCGTGATGAAAATCAACAATTAAGAAGATTTTTTGCGCCAAATGATGTTTTTATACTGGATAGGGGCTTTAGAGACTCCCTGTCATTACTAAACGATTGTGGGTATCATGCTTAGACACCTGCTACAGTTCAAAAGGGGGAAACGCAACTATCTACATTAGAGGCCAATCGTTCCAGGACAGTGACTATATGTCGTTGGGTTATCGAAGTATTTAATGGTAGGTTCAAACGAGATTTTAAGATTCTTCGACAAGAATATTTTAATGTCGCATCTCGCAATTTAATAAAAGATTTTTCTGTTGCTGCCGCCTTGATTCTTCATCTCTTCTTTTTACTAGTACAAGCACTCAACCAATCTCGCAACAGCAATTACCACCACCATCAACAAATAATAAAAAAAAACGGAAGAAGCTGGAAGAAGCTCAAGCCGAGCAAGACATTTCAGCTTATTTTAAATTTAAACAATCTAAAATTCTAGAAAACTGTACTATTTTTTTACTACTGTTCTATTTTGTTTGTATTTTCAGTACTGAAAATTCAAACAAAATGTTCTTACTGAGTTTACTATCGGACGTGAACAAAATAACTGATAGTCAAAGAAGACTGTTTAAGAGAAGAGTGCTTGCATTGATAGACGATATAATGGACCAAAGTAGTGAAAATAATAATAGTCCCATCACACTTTATTCTACTCCTTCACCGATGAGTGCTGCCGAGGTAATAAGCACGCCAATTACCATAAACGAAAGTCTGAATGTAGTACAATCAAATAATGCCACTCTTTATTATGAATCAATACCTATGTTATTATCACAGGAAGATGAAGAATAAGTAATAATTATGAAGTACCTACTTACATATTAAAATTTAATATTCATTTAATTACCTACATATGTCACAATGAAGTATTATTTACCTTAGGGTTATCAGAATCCTTTCTTCCGCACTGACACATTCTCTAAATTTAGTATTTCGTTGATGTATAGCTGGTTTTAATAATGTAACAAGATGCAAGTAGGTCTCTTTAGACATTCGGTAGAAAGATAAAAATTTCTTATCATCACGTTGTAGTTCTTGTGCGGCTACAAAAACTCTACAATTTATGTTTCTTTCAATATATGGATGAATCCAGTATTTTCTACTCTTGCGTTGACGTCTTCTATTTCTATAAAACAGAAAAACTGCAAGAGCTTCTTCGTCACTGGAGTCGCTCGACATAACGTCCGTCTACAAAAAACGAGTTTGCACAAATGATAAATTTGGTCATTTTTCAATAGCATAATATGCGAGCATCGCGTAGCGAACATGTATCCAACTAGTATTATACTCGAGTATCGTACCCTACAAGTATCGTAATGGGAGAAGGGCCTAAGAAACATAGGTATTAACTTGCGAAAAGCTGCGACACTCATACATTTTTTTTTAAATTTCAGAATGACCTACCAATTTTTACGTTTGACGTATTTCGATATCTGGTTCGCCAACGCGAAAGAGTGCAGAGTGGATGCAATTCTGAACCATATATTACAAGAAATGTCTATCAGATCTATACCAGATGAAATTATAGATTCATTAAAATCAAAAATAAGAAGTTATAGCCAACAAATCGACAAGAAATGGTCTAAATCAGGAAGACATAGAGATCGCTTTTTAAAGGCGAATTCGAAATGGTTAGAAGGTAATTTTACGTTTGACAATATACACTCACAGGCACAATTAACCACCCACATATATCATTCGTCGCAATGTTTTGTTACGTTAACTATTTCTTATCAACTGTTTTGTTTTTTGTCAAGTGGGTACTCTAGCAATAAATAAAACACTTATACCCTTATTTCGTTTCCTAAAACTTTGTCACCGACGGATTTTTTTAATGTAGTCATTGTTTGACATTGTTGGCTGGTGCATTACCGCGTTAACATTTCCTGTTTTTTCCGCCCTAGTCCTAGTGCGTGAATATTGTTTAATTTGAGTTTGTAGTGTTCGCTTATTGTTTGTGACTGTAAAAAATGCCACTGGATGCAACAGGTGCAGCTAGGCTTTAGCTGACGCTGGGTACAGCCAACGTCGCATCGCTCGTACACTCGGTGTACCTCGAACTACGGTACGGGATGCCATCAGACGATTTCGGGAGACAGGCTCATACACCCGCAGGCCCGGTCAAGGCCGACATCGATGCACTTCAACTCGAGATGACCGTTTCGTTGTCAGCAACGTGTTGAGAAATCGCTTTTGCACCGCAACTGAAGCTCGTACGCGTCTCTTTGAGGTGAGAAATGTCAGTGTGAGTGAACGTACCATTAGAAGAAGACTGGCAGAAAGGAATCTGAGGGCATTTCGTCCAGCTCGCGCCCCACAATTGCTCACACAACACCGTAGAGCTAGACTTGCTTTTGCGCGAGAATATGCTGACTGGACAGTGGAGGAATGGAAGGACGTACTGTTCTCAGATGAGAGCAGAATAGCCTTAAGAGGTCCAGATGGACGTCAGCGTGTCTACAGACGCCAAAATGAAAGGTTTGCTCCATGCGCTATAACCGAAATAGTGGGTTACCAGGGAGGGTCCATAATGGTTTGGGGAGGTATCTCTTACGAGGCCCGTACCGATCTTGTGGTGTTCGATAGAGGCAGTGTCAACGCTCAAAGGTACGTGGAGGAAGTTGTTCAAGACCAATTTCGCACCATTCATTGGTGACAACTTTTTTTTTTTTTTTTATGTGGTCGGGATTCAAGTTTTACCATGGCCGGCACGCAGTCCCGATCTCAACCCAATTGAGCACATTTGGGACAACCTCAAAAGACGTGTCCGAGCAAGAGAACCAGCCCCTACGACCCTAGGAGAGCTCAAGACGACTGTGGTAGAGGAGTGGTACAATATCCCTCAATCGGATATTCAAGAGATCATGGATGGATTGCCAAATCGGCTCCAAGAGGTCATAAGGGCCCGAGGCGGCAACACCTAGTAACCGAGCCGGAAGACCACACAAAGATTTTGAAAGTTGCAGCTACAAAACCAAGAAACGTCGCGTTCAACATCTTCTTGATACATCAAGTGAAGGAGAGTTGTCATTTGCGGCCGAAGTGCAACTTCGCAACAAGGGAAAAAGAGACTCGGCAGCCATTGTCAAGGAGCTGTCTATTGCTTCACCTCGAAGAGGGGCTACTTTAAAAAAAGCGCAAAAGTGTTTCGCGAATAAAAAGGTGGAACTGTCCGCAGACCAAGCTGTTGCATTAATTGTTGATGCAAATCTCTCAACGCACCAGTACAACGTAATACGGCAACAAGCAAAACAAATTAATATTAAAATGTATCCAGCATATTATAAAGTTAAAGCTGCAAGAGAGCAATGTTATCCTAATAACATTAATGTCACGGAAACATGTGCAGAAATCGAACTCCAAGCTTTGGTGGATCATACTGTTACACGTTTATGTAAAGTGCAAGAAGATGTGATAAAAACGTTAAACAATGTTCAACATTTTAAGATTAACTAGATTATTAGATTGTTCTTTTTTGATAGTTTTGAAAATTAAAAATGTATTATTATTCAAAGAAAATCATTTTATTTCCCCGTGTGGTCTCCGGGTATATAATAGAATAGAACCACCCCTCTCGGCCCGTGGGTGTCGTAAAAAACGATGAAGGGAATACAAAAGCCTCCAAGCTAAGGTCGCCATGCCGAGAGCTGCATGGCTAGAGGAGAGCCTAGCCGCGAGCGTGCCAGTTGTCTGGGACCGGGCCAGTGATGCCAGAACGTCCCAAAAGGGACGATTTTTGTCCGTTTAGACATCTTTGCGTCCCTTCTATGTCCGTTTGTAAATTCAGTCCCTTTTTCATCCCTTTTCAAACAGCCCACTACAATAATTTACTTTTCCTTTTATTACATAATGTGTTTAAAATGCAAGTAACAAAACGCAGTTTAAAAAAATACAAAAATGTGTAAAACGAAACGCACGGCGGCACCGTTGTGTGTGCATGCAACTTCAGACCACTGCTGACGCTCGCCATCCTTTTTCCACGCGCAGTTATTCCATATCGCTTGCCTGTACGTTCTACACACACACAAGCAACCACAATAATTCCGTTATTCAGCTGAATTCATTACGAACGATTTACTACGATTCTCGGCGGTGTTTAATTTAAAATTGAGTTTTCGTTTCCCGGGTTTTTTTCATAAAATATTTTATAATAATAGCTACTATTTTAGCAGTGGTTTTAGTGGACAGATACTGAGGAAGAGAAGAAACGAAGTGACTGACTTCCTTGCTACAAGTACCTACGTACGTATCGATCTGTTTTTCTTCTTGATCAAAAGTTTGTTTAAACTCTCTGTTTTGATTATTTTGATTTATGTCTAAAACTGAAGTGCGTGTGCTGAAGTAAAATAAACATACGGATGCATGGAAAACAAATGGGTGGGTTGGTGGGTCAAGTTTTGGCCTGTATTCATAAAAAAGATAACAACAATAGTTCATAGTCTAGACATTATTATACCTAATAACATAGCCAACCAACCGATGCAAGCTAAGGAAACCTTATTAAAGCTTTTCTACAAACCTGTGTTTGAAATTAAATGTTTTCAATAGGTGTTTGACTGTTTGACATAGGTACCTACTTAATTTCATAGCTTGATTTTTGGTACCTAGATTTGTACGGCGTGGTTTGGCGACTGCGCCGCAGTAATACCTACCTAGTACTTAGGTATTTCTATGTCGTAATGGGTATCTCACACCCTATTCAAACTCTTTAATAAAAATAACTACATAGACAAAGAGCATGTATTTTTAAAAACATTGGGGGCGGGTTGCTAGCTTCATAACAAAGAGGAATTTTCAGAGCTACGTTCCAAAAGAATCATAGGTAACTAGATGGCTGAGAGGTGCAACTTTAAAAAAGAAGCTGTTGGTGGACCTTTTTTAATAAATAAATAAATAAATAAAATGGTCTTAATTTCTCTTGCAAATAATTGATGGTTTGAAATAGTTTAATAAATTTGTGTAAGCAACTCACAAGAATCTTTAAATTCAAAAAGAAATTAAATGTGTGTAAAAATGCTTGTTCGATTTACGATCTCATATTGAATAACTTGTTTGATTCATGACATCTATAAAAATAGATATTTTTTTGGAACGTAGCTCAGAAACTTGAATACATTTTTTTGTAGTTAGGTGAATATGTTCAATATCTACCTACAAATCTCATATTATTTAAAGTAGTCTATGCCTGCAACGATTTTATGCCACCAATATGACAGTCGTAAAAGACAGCTAGACCATAGACTTCGATGGTTAACGAATAATCCAGTTGCCAGACTAAAGAAAAATTACTAAATTTGGGTAAATCAGAATATAATTTAGTTAGTGTGGTCTAGTCTTTCATTTGTGGTGTCATAGTGTTATGGTTATTAACCGGCATGGTTTTTGTTTCATTGCACCTTTGCTTTTGTGGACAGGAAATGGACAAATTCATTTATAAAAAACGTAGAATTGACGTTGAAAACAAAGAAGATGACAAAGCTGGTACATCTTGTAATTTGACTAAAACTAAAGTAGCTACAAAGAAAATAAAAAAGAATATATTTTCCGGTATAGTAGAAAAATCTACTCCAGCTTCAACTTCTTTAAAAAACAAAGAAAAGGTTTGTATAAGACTTCTTGTTCAGCTATTGAATGATTTTAATATTTAAGTTTAATAATTGAAGGCTCATGACCAATCAGAATTTAAATTTATTGTGTTCGCTCTTTTAGTACATACACTGTTTCTCAGATATGTCAGAAAGAGAGGTATCGTTAAGATTAAAGAAAAAGATACTTAGGCACTTATATCAAAATATTATTTAGTGTGGTCCAGTCTTTCATTTATGGTATCATGGTTACTAATCGGGATGGTTTTTGTTGCATTGCATGTTTGCTTTTGTACCCAGGAAATGGACAAATTCATCTTACCAGGTAGAGTTCACCTTGAGGGAAAAGAAGATGACGAGGCCTTTTATACATCTTGCGATTCATCTGAAACTGAAGTAGCTTTAAAGACAACAAAAAATTATGTAGTGTCCGGGATTATACAAAAACATAACCAAGCATCAACTTCTTCAAAAAAAGACGAAAATGTATCTTCAGATAATCATTCTGAAACTAACCATGCCAGCAACCACAAACGTGCTGCGTCTTGTTCTAGTAACACAGGAGAATCATCTAAAAGTAAAATATACTCATTTAGCGACAAATGGTTAACCATTACGGAATTTAAACACTGGCTGACAACCGACTACAAAAAGGGCATTGAGGTGGCCAAATGCAAATACTGCCAGGTAATTTTACATAACCACAAACCTCACTTGTACAGGCATGCTGAGACTGAAAAACATAAAAACATCATGGCTGCTATTCGACAGACAGTGCCGATTAGAGAAGCATTGCAATTTTCTGAAGAAGATAGAATGGCGAAGAGGGCTGAAATAAAATTAGCATCTCTTTTGGCAACAAATAACTTACCGTTTCTATTATGTGACACGCTTGTCCCTCTCATAGCAAATATCTGTCCAGACTCCAAAATTGCTCAAAAAATGACGATGGGTAGAACAAAAGCCACTGCTGTTGTTAATCAAATCCTAGGATCCAATTTCATGAAAATTACCGCGCAATACCTAAAAGCGCCCGGAAATTTCTTTTCCGTTATAATGGATGAGACAACAGACCATGGTTCTATTAAGCAATGTGCCATTACAGCAATATATATGGATAACGAACACACAATTAAAAGTGTTTTCTTCGATATGGTCGAGATGCCATCTGGAACAGCGGATGATCTATTTCAGGGGCTTTTAAATAACTTAAAGGAGAAGGACATACCTATTTCAAATGTGGTTGGATTTTCAGCCGATACGACAAATGTCATGGTAGGGCAACATAACTCAGTTTTCTCAAAATTAAGAGAAGTTCTTCCTCACATTGTCTGCATAAAATGTAGCTGCCACATGATCCACCTTGCAGCATCTAAAGCTTGTCTGAAATTGCCTAGCTCAATTGAGGATTTATTGCGGAACATAGGTTCCCATTTCAGTCGAAGTCATGCGAGGCAAAAAAAATTTGCGGAAATGCAAACCTTTTTCCAAACCGATATCCATAAAATTCTATCACCTGCTTCAACAAGATGGCTGTCACTAAAAGCTTGTGTAGACAGAGTCTTAGAACAATACCTACCTTTACAATCGTACTTTAGAATCGAATGCTTTGAAGACCCATCCAAAACCAACGAAACTATATACGCATCTTTAAAAAATAATTTTACCAAAGTATATCTAGAATTTATGTCTTACGTTCTTGAGCATTTGAATGATTTTAACATTATGTTTCAATCTGAGACCCCACTTTTACATAAGCTGAAGCCAGAAACAGAGAAATTAATAAAAAACCTAGCTGCTAATTATATGGAAATCCGTCACGTTAAGGAAACCAATGGGTTTAAAATACAATATAATAATCCAAGGCTCTACGTGCCAATAGATAAAATATACATTGGCGTATCAGCCCAGGAAACATTAAATGAAATGCAACGCCAAGCAATTCCTCCCGCACAATCAGATATAGACCGATTACGCCTTGACTGCATGCAATTTTACATTGAAGCAATCAATCAAATTATAACTAGGTTTGATTTTTCTGACAGTTTGTTGTATAATATACTACCTATTGTTGACCCCGCTACTAGTACGAATTTCAATTTCCCAGAATTGACACCAGCAATAGAAAGATTTCCATACTTAAAAGATGTATTAGATTACAAAACGTTAGTTAAAGAATGGCGGGAGTATATCTTAATGGAGACCGATGCGCAAATGAGTAAGGATCTACCGGCGGAACAATACTGGAAAAAAGTTTTCCAATTAAAGGATATTGCTGGGAATGTAAAATACCCAAACATCAGAAAATTTATTGGAATGCTGTTGGTTTTACCATTTGCAAATGCAAGCGTGGAAAGAGTTTTCAGTAAACTGAAAAGGATTAAGACTGAAAGCAGAACCCGCCTCAACACTAATACCTTAGTATCCTTGATGGCAACGAGTTCAGGAATCAAGGATGTCGTTAAGTTTGAGCCGACCAAAGACATGCAAGAAACAAAATTAAAATATTAACAGCATAAAATTTTATTTCCACTTTTTACTTGTTTGCTCCAAAAATATAACAATACAGTGCCCTTTTAGGTAAGTACAATTTTCTCTCATTTATTCGTAACAACTTAATATTTCTCCACCCGTCCTTTTTGTCAAAAAACCGTCCCATTTCAGGTAGTGAATCGTCCGAAAGTCGACCCAGGTACTGGCAACACTGGACCGGGCGCCCCCAGGCACTATTTAAGCCTTACCTCTGCAAGCGGGGCTCTGCAGAGTGTGGATAACATAATTCCCTCGCTTTTCGTGGGAACAGCATGAGAAATAAAAATTTAAATTACGGAAGCGGCTGTGATGCTCCAGGCCACTGTTTCTCGCGGGGGGAAAAGCGAGCTGCGGAATGTCGCTCAGCTACGCTGAATGTGCAGGGAGAGATAAAAGATAAGATGGATGAAATAAGTGAGATGATGAAGGACAAAAGAATAGATTTGCTTTGTGTGAATGAGACAAAAAGAAAGAGAGTGGACATATCCAAACATGACTCTCTGACCGCTATCTGGTCCGGAGTCCATGAGACCCATAGGGCCTATCAGGGTGTGGGGTATTCCGTATCCACAGTCGCTTCATAACTCTGACTGGGAGTTCTACAGATCCCGTATCGAGGTGCTTCTCGCGGCTAATTTGATTAGTTTGATAAATGATAAGGAGAGTACCTGGAGGCGAGATATATGGCTGAGCGCAATGTCTGAAACCACCTACAGACTAGTAGCAGAGCTAGCCCTGCCCAAAGACCTGAAAGTGATACGTAAAACCGAAGTCGTTGATGAATCAACATTTTTTACCTAAACGTTGCATGATCCGTGAGCGGCAAACATTTCAAGAAGCTTCGCAGCAGCCGGGCGAATCTAGCTTTTGCCCGCGGCTTCGCTCGCGTTAAGAAGTATTATTATTAATTAGGTATTTTGTTCCATTAGGTACTGATAGGTTCAAACTAATATGTTTACATCCTCCATCATCCCTTATTTTAACCCCATGGGGGTTCAATTTATCAAAATCCTATTTAAGCGGACGTCTTCATCATAGTAGCTCCAATCTTTAATTTCAGTTCAATCAGTCGAAAATCTAAGAAGATTTATACAAACTTTCATCCCCTATTTTATACCCTTAGGGGTGGAATTTATCAAAATCCTTTCTTAGGGGATGCCTACGTCATAGTAGCTTTAAGCATGCAAAGTTTCAGCTCGATCGGTTTAAAATTGACAAAGTTTCGTACAAACTTTCATCCCCTATTTTATCCCCTTGAGGGTAGAATTGATGAAAATCCTTTCTTAGCGGATGCCTATGTCATAACATCTACCTGCATGCCAAATTTCAGCCCGATCCGTCCAGTGGTTTGGGCTGTGCGTTGATAGATCACTATCTCAGTCAGTCAGTCAGTCACCTTTGAATTATATATATTTAGATGGGCAGCAAGGCTTTATGTCCTTGCCCGGTATTGCCGTTTCACAAATGTAGAGGAACAGTTGCGTGACCAATTTGTGATAGGGATGACAACGGGTCCTGCGGGCTTATTCGCAAATTTTGACAGATGAAAGTGATCAACACTGAAGTGATAATCACCGAGCTCAGTGACCAACCGAACATTCCGGTGTTTTGGTATTCAGTATCGCTTCTATGTCACGTGATCGTTCAGTGAATAACGAAAACTAGCGGTGTTTATCGACTTGAAATTGTTACCACACTAGCTATTACCCGACTTATTTGATATCCTTGGCAACACGAAATAAAATAACGACATCATTAGCTTTTTAATTTTTGCGGTTTATACGTTCGCCACTTGAGTTGTCAAGAATGTCCACAGAGTACATTATTATATATGAGAGAATGTCGAGTGCCAAAGTTATTCCTTGAAAAACATAAAAACATCCACTAATCCACTTAAACGCTGGGATTTTGGAAAGAATGTTTTGAAGTGCTTGTGTTTCTAAATTGTTAACTATTTAAACCATGCCCCAAATTCAGTCTTGTTGGTTGCAACGTATAGTTTGTTTTTGTACGAGTATTTCGTATAACCAATAAGTAAGGTGAGTAAAAGTTTTAGATACTTAAATTGAAAGTTTACTCAGAAATTCATGTATTTGCTTGCATTTCGAACAACAATATTGGTGTAGTTACTACTAGGAGATACGTTATTGAGATTTGTGTAGCGTTTGTATGTCTAATTTAACGATTTCATTAAATTTTAGAATGCCGGCTAGCAGACGTGTCTCCCGAAGGCAGCTTGAGGTGTTGTTGGATTTTGCAGAGGCCAATAAAGACATCGCGTTATGGCGATGTACGCGAGCGCCTCAGGCAAGCCAAACAACTCAGCGAGCCTGGGAGACCATAGCTAATAAGCTAAATTCTGTGGCAGACGGAGTCACTAAAACTCCCGAACAGTGGCGTAGAGTAAGTTTTGTTTTAGAATCTTCTTAAGAACCTTAAAAGTTATTGTTCCTCTCAATCACCAATACAATATTTTTACAGTACTGGGTGGAGTTAAAAGCGAAGACTAAGGCAAAGGGTGCAGATATTCGGCGCAACGCCTCAAGAACAGGCGGAGGGCCTAATAAGCTGACACCCTTAAATGAGTTGGAAGAGAGGATCTAACAACTCATAGGTCGTGTATGCGTGGAGGGTTTGCCTGGAGTGCACATACCATTTCCCGTTAGTTGCACTATCTAACCATACTTCTTATAATGTAAAGTCTTTAGTAAAATGGTATTGAAGACATTTCCAATGTGTTTAAAGCTAATATTCAATATATGTATGTTTAAATGCTTATTTGTATCTCATTCACAATGAATCTATCAGTACCTAGTTTCATCATGAATGAGATATCAGTACAGACTGATTTGGCTCCTATTTGGTAAACTGGTAGAATATTCTCTAGAAGGAGACAAATCCCAGTTGAATACTTACTTTCACAGAATAAACAAATTACAAATTTAAATCACTTGCAAGTTATATTATTATGCATAATTATTTATTTTACAATACACTACATCTAATCTATTGTTAGATAAAAATACACATCTAAAGTGACTTTTATTTACAAAATTATTAAATATCTTGTGTTTATGAATATATTTGCTTCTTTACAGATTCCGTCTGAAACCATTTCAATACCTCCACCTCAGCTAAGCACATCCCAAACCACCAACACTTCAGCTTCCCAGCCTTCTACTTCCCAAATGGAACAAACGGAGGTAGAGTGGTTGGAAGATGAAGATTTCCCACCAGAAATGTTATCACTTCCAATTTCCCACACTGGTACACCTGCACCTATACCACCACCACCCTCACCACCACTACAGTCTTCGCATACACGACCTCAGCCTCAGTCTTCAACTCCACCTCAGTCTCTACGTCGAATACGGACCCCGTCGCCAGAGCAACCACGGCATCCTCGTGCAGATATGAGCCAGTCTTCGCCACGACGCCATAGCCGACAACGCCGTAAGTTAACTTTTCATGTTTTGTGATCCCAAGTGAAGCAACAATAGATCAAAGATGATATATTGTAAATGATTGAAATTGAAATCATGCATCATCATGTCTATCAGACAGGCTAATCTCAGAAAATATATCTGTTAGTCAATATTACACAATATTATTGAGTTATGGATAAAAATTAATCATGAAGGATGTTCATTAAAAATATATATTTCATGCCAATGGGTTGAATTATAATAATGAAAACAAAAAAAGTACGTCTAATGTGCTACCAGTAGTGCAATGTCAGACTGGGTATTTTAGTTAAGTTTTTAAAATTAATTATTGTTTTTCAGTCATACGCAATCGTGATGTACCTCAATGGGCTCGCAGCTTAGAAGAGAGGAGAATAGCTGTTGAGGAGAGGCATACGAGAGCGCTTGAGGCATTTTCAGCTATAGTGGACAGAAGACTGGCTAATATTGAAGACTGTTTAAGAGAAATAATTAGTGAAAGTAGAAATAAATAGGTATTTAGTATCAGTTTTGTGTTTTATTACGTCATGCTCCCTAGCGGAACCAACTTTGCTGTAACAAGTGTAAGTTACATGAACAATTCTATGAAATGTCTATAAAATTCTAGTCTTATTTAAAAAAAAGTCTATATCTCTAGTTTCGACGTAAACTTTTATTTAAAGTGGTTGCGCTGCGGAGTATCCTTCCCGCCGAAAACACCATGATTCTTTTTAATGATGCAATCCCCTAATGTGTAATAATTTCCCTCAAAGATTGGAAAAAAAAGAGCAGAAAACATTTAGTGCAGCTCACATTGAAGATTTTGCTACATTGTTGAAAGATAATATGCATCATCATATAGACTTTGAAAATATTCACAGTATGCCTGATCATACTGTACATTATTATCTAGGTTTAACAAAGGCACAATATCAACAAATACTCTCTGAAGTTCCGAGACTGTCAAGTAAACATAGGGGTTCCTTTGCACTTGCTGCATATTTAATGAAGTTAAGAACAGGGGATAGTGACGAACGCATGTCGGCATTATTGCAAGTGCCAAGAAGCACGTTAGAGCGGCTCATGAATATGGCTCGCGAAATATTAAATCAGGATTTTGTTCCTTTAAATGTGGGCTTAAGTCATATATCCCGAGCAGAAATAGCTCAAAGAAATCTCCTCATTCCAAATGGACTTTATGGGGGAGAAGATAGGAGGCCCATCATAATTGCCGATGGTACATATAATATATACATAGAAAAAAGTTCCAATTATTTGTATAAAAAAAAATCATACTCATTACACAAATATCGTAATCTTGTGAAGCCTTTCCTTTTTGTATGTAGTGATGGTTACATCATAGATGTTCTGGGCCCTTATCCTGCAACAACTTCAGATGCGGATATAATAAATAATGAATTTGGTGACGAATCCAGTTCATTGAGGCAATTTTTTGAATCTGGTGATGTGTTCATCCTAGATTGAGGCTTTAGGGATTCATTGCCTCTATTAGAACGTTGTGGTTATCAGGTTCATGTACCTTTGTCTCCAGCTGATGGTGAATCTCAATTAACCACAAGAGAAGCTAATAAGTCCAGGGCCGTGACTATGTGTCGCTGGGTAGTAGAGGTGGTGAATGGCATATTTAAAACTAGATTTAAAATATTTCGCCAAAATTATTTTAACAGGGCTTCAACACATTTGATGATAGACTTTGCTGTGGCTGCTGCTCTAATTAATAAATTCCACACAAAAATAAGGGATAGGGATGATGCGGCTCAAATACTAGAAATAGTTCATCAAAATATGGAAACAAATAACAATTTATCTGAGTATGTTAGGGATCGCAATCTAAATAGAGCTAGAGCAGACTTTAGAAACATAAATGTAGACTCAGAAAACGTTAGGGAATTTCCTGTTTTAACCTATAGCGACTTAATATTAATCGCTTGTGGCACATAAAAAAAGCAAGCTCGCTCCTATTATGGTGAGCATATAAGATTTAATGGTTGCTACCGGATAGAACTATGTAATGACCACAGGAGCAGCGTTATGGAAGGAATTAACTTAGGGCCTAGCTGCTCTTTACTTAGGGCTAGAATCGCAAGTCGACACATCAGTCGTAAAGTATATTTTATATATATTTTAATTAGTGGCAATGATTCTGGTAGAAGTGCAATAAAAATGTATTGTTGCAATTGTATTGTCGGCCGTCGAACAGTAGGATGCTGTGCCTATGTTATGACGGTATTATGGTATTTGGGTTGGGCACGGCATCAGACTAATATTTTGCCTCCAGCTCAATTCCTTGATTGTGTATGATACAAATGATGTATAAGATTATAAAATACCCTATTGGTAAAAACTGTATATGTAAAAATGAAAAACCTTTATATCTTAAAAATCCGGACTTTTTTTTAAAACCAATTCCTTAACCAGTTCATTATTTTTATTGCATGTTATCATTTCCATATGTGGGCACCCATGGCCGAAGTGTCTATGAACGGTGGGCATTCCCCTTTATTTCTCGGTGCAAGTCCTGATGGTAACTGTTAACGTGGTATAGTTGAAATTAAATGCCCGTCATCGGCATATGAAATGAACCCATAAGAAACTACGAGGGCGAATCAAAAAGTAATGAGAATGAAGATAAAACGCGGTAATTAAAGTTAAAATAATAATTTATTCTTCTAGATAGTCTCCTTACAAATCAATACATTTATTCCATCTTTTATCTAAACCCAGGATTCCCTTTGAAAAAAATATTTTTCTTGACCCTCCCAAAACGCCTCAAAAGTGACCATCACTTCGCTATCGTCTTCAAATTTCTTGCCTCGGAGGTGTTCCTTGAGCCGAGGAAAGAGGTAGAAGTCACTAGGAGCCAGATCTAGCGAATAGGGAGGGAGTTCGAGCAGTTCGAATCCCGTTTCTTGAATGGCAGCCATCGCAACTGCGGCTTTGTGAACCGCTGCTTTTGCTCGTCGGTTAACATCCTGGGTACCCAACGCGCGGAGACCTTTTTCATATGCAACTCGTTCGCAAGGATTTTTTGAATGCTGCCATATGAGATCCCCGTGACCTCAGCTACATGCCTGATGGTCACTCTTCGATCTGGCAACACAACATCTTCGACTTTTTTCACGTTGTCTTTAGTGAGGGACGTGGATGAGCGTCCTTCGCGATGTTCATCTTTAGTGGATGCTCTGCCCAGTTTAAATTCCTTGGTCCAGCGCGCAACTGTAGAATATGGAGGAGCAGAGTCCCCCAATGTTCCCACTAAGTCACTGTGTATGTCTATTGTAGAATTTTTTTTCAAACAGAAGTACTTGATGACTGCTCTAATTTCGTTTTTCTTCAAATTGGTGTTATCTCTTCGACAGTTCGTATTCAAATGAATATAACTCCCGGAAATCGTGATATATGTATATGATTTTTTTAGGCTGAAGTAGTGAGTACATAAGCAAGCAAAAAAAACTTTTTTTGCGTTTTTATGCGGACCTGAAGTAACCGATTCTCATTACTTTTTGATCTCCCCTCGTATAAAAGAAAAGGAGACAAGGAGTTCCGCTTGTGGCCTTGCGTGCTTTCCATGAATACCAGTACAATGTCTTACAAGTTTTGTATTACGTGTCCACAGTTGCTTCACTCTGATTGGGAGTTTCACAGATCCCATATTGAAGTGTTTTTCGCGGCTAATTTGATTAGTTCAATGATAAGGAGAGTACCTGGAGGCGAGATATATTGCTGAGCGCAATGTCTGAAACCACCTACAGATTAGTAGCAGAGCTAGCCCTGCCCAAAGACCTGAAAGTGATACGTAGAACCGAAGTCGTTGATGAATCAACATTTTTTACCTAAACGTTGCATGATCCGTGAGCGGCAAACATTTTAAGAAGCTTCGCAGCAGCCGAGCGAGTCTTATGAGCAATGGGCAGCAAGGCTTCGTGTCCTTGCCCGGTATTGCCGTTTCACAAATGTAGAGGAACAGTTGCGTGACCAATTTGTGATAGGGATGACAGCGGGCCTGAGCGGGCGAGACACTTTGGGCTTGACTTAGAGGTCTACACTTTCAAGATTGTGGTGGGCATAGCAAAGAGCGGAACACACGAGCTCGCGGCTGCTGCCGATGTCGCTTCTACATCTACAGATCAACAACAGACAGCACCAATATCAGCAATATTAAGAGATCATGTGGACGTTTTGATCTCCAGTGAGCGAAGACCTGGAGCCATAAGGTTCCTATGTGCGGAGTGGCACACGAAAGGCCCGGTGAAAGGTTTTAGTGCGTTGTGCCGTGTTTGCGAACAATGTGCTGGACAATTGTTAAATGATAAGGAGAGTACCTGGAGGCGAGATATATTGCTGAGCGCAATGTCTGAAACCACCTATAGATTAGTAGCAGAGCTAGCCCTGCCCAAAGACCTGAAAGTGATACGTAAAACCGAAGTCGTTGATGAATCAACATTTTTTACCTAAACGTTGCATGATCCGTGAGCGGCAAACATTTAAAGAAGCTTCGCAGCGGCCGAGCGAGTCTTATGAGCAATGGGCAGCAAGGCTTCGTGTCCTTGCCCGGTATTGCCGTTTCACAAATGAAGAGGAACAGTTGCGTGACCAATTTGTGATAGGGATGACAGCGGGTCCAGAGCGGGCGAGACACTTTGGGCTTGACTTAGAGGTCTACACTTTCAACATTGTGGTGGGCATAGCAAAGAGCGGAACACACGAATTTGCGACCGCTTCCGATGTCGCTACTACATCTACAGATCAACAACAGACAGCACCAATATCAGCAATATTAAGAGATCATGTGGACGTTTTGATCTCCAGTGAGCGAAGACCTGGAGCCATAAGCTACCCTATGAGTGCGGAGTGTCACTCGAAAGGTCCGGCATAGGTTTTAGTGAGTTATGCGATGTTTGAGAACAATGTGAAAAATTATGCGCGTTTAAAAACTATCCAGGTCTGGTCGTTGTCGTGAGAGAACGGAACCAAGTCTGAAAGGTTACGTATAGATGAATTTATTACCAAATACTTTGAATTTGGTCTGGTGAAATGCAAGTCACCAACAGTAACTTAAATATTAAAAAGAAAAATGGAATAAAATAATTAGAAACTGCTACCAAACAAAAAGTTAAAATGGTGTTTGGGTTTACAGATGATTCTATTATCTCAGATCATCCAAGTTTGGTAGAGAATTGGATAGGTCTGGGTATTTTGACCCGTAAACGTAAACAGACCAGTGAACCAAGAAAGAAGGTGTTTCTGCTTTCGAATAGAAGCAGGTTCGAAACTGGCAAAGAGATTGTTACTACAACAAACACTAGTGCACTGAACTCAGTCCGTCAAGCATTAGCTACAGCATATACTGATGGATCTAGCATAAATCCAATAATACAGGGAAGTGACCATATGCTATGTCAGCTAATAAGAACAATGCGTGACAAGAACAGCGGTGAAGAAGCATATAAAATTAGATCATCTATTACTAAAACATATTTAAGAACGTTCAAAGAGATGTCACTGAAGTAGTTTGTATGTACTAACTTGGACTGTTCTATAAATAAAGTAAGTGTCTGCCTTCCGTTTGCACGATAAAAGTGTAGCTGATATTCAAGAAGCTGCAAGTTCACTAATCAACAATATGGATATGACTCGATCGACTTTCATGTGATGGTATCTTGTTGATTCATTTGAAGTTAAGAAATCTTATAAGTTTTGAAGTACTGGATGAACTAATGTTTGTACATGAAGCGCCTCCAAGGTTGGTTTTACAGAATACCCAATATGAACTACTTTCAATAATTGAATTTGTTCCGCCTGCTATTGGTACGATGGGTCACTATAAAGCACATTGTAGGCGTGAATACGATTAATATGCCTTACTTTGAAGTACTGGATAACGACGCTTTGAAATTCGCCAGAAAAGTTAAAGTAAGTAAATATTTATTCTACGCGTAACCCACTTCTAAGGTTTCCACACTTGAATTAATGAATTGCGGTATTTTATTATTACTTTATCGACTATCGCTTGGTTAGTCTTGGTGTAACTGGTGCTTCAATACGTACGTAATTTCAGGAGAAATGGAAATGAACAGGCGAAAATCTACATCAGTGAAACAATTATAACTTCTAATTTAATTTATGCAGGGCCATAACAACCTGGCTACAGGGGCTTGCGCACCCGCTTGTACACTAAATATATTCGTGCGCAGATGATTGCTTCCGAATATGCGACTCCGAGTGACGTAAAGTCATCTGGCGATGGCTTGAGGTAGAGAGGTTCGGCTTGATGCAAACCGGGCTTTGTCTGAGGCCTGCACATGGGCGGCTCCGGGGGTGATCCTAGAGCATCGTGGTAGCTTTCGCTCTGTATCGGAGTGACAGAGTGAGTTCGGCAGCACCTGGAGTAACAGAGCAGCATAGGGATAGCACTGCTTTCTTTGATCAGTCTTTGCAAGAAAAGGTGCCCTAAAAAATATGGGAGAAAGAACAATGTACCAACCATTAAACATGGTAAAAACAATGAGTACACCACACTACGGGATCTTGAACAATTGTTAAACACCAAGATTTTGCAGTGTGGGTTCGAGAAATAAATTTATTTCTCGGTGCAAGTCCTGATGGTAACTTGAAACGTGGTATAGTTGAAATTAAATGCCCGTCATCGGCATATGAAATGAACCCATAAGAAACTATAAAAGAAAAGGAGATAAGGAGTTCCGCTTGTGGCCTTGCGTGCTTTCCATGAATACCAGTACAATGTCTTACAAGTTTTGTATTACGTGTCCACAGTTGCTTCACTCTGATTGGGTGTTTCACAGATCCCATATAGAAGTGTTTTTCACGGCTAATTTGATTAGTTCAATGATAAGGAGAGTACTTGGAGGCGAGATATATTGCTGAGCGCAATGTCTGAGAAACCACCTACAGATTAGTAGCAGAGCTAGCCCTGCCCAAAGACCTGAAAGTGATACGTAGAACCGAAGTCGTTGATGACACAACATCAAATGTTGATCATCTTTGTTGATCAACATTTTTTACCTAAACGTTGCATGATCCGTGAGCGGCAAACATTTTAAGAAGCTTCGCAGCAGCCGAGCGAGTCTTATGAGCAATGGGCAGCAAGGCTTCGTGTCCTTGCCCGGTATTGCCGTTTCACAAATGTAGAGGAACAGTTGCGTGACCAATTTGTGATAGGGATGACAGCGGGCCTGAGCGGGCGAGACACTTTGGGCTTGACTTAGAGGTCTACACTTTCAAGATTGTGGTGGGCATAGCAAAGAGCGGAACACACGAGCTCGCGGCTGCTTCCGATGTCGCTACTACATCTACAGATCAACAACAGACAGCACCAATATCAGCAATATTAAGAGATCATGTGGACGTTTTGATCTCCAGTGAGCGAAGACCTGGAGCCATAAGCTACCCTATGAGTGCGGAGTGTCACTCGAAAGGTCCGGCATAGGTTTTAGTGAGTTATGCGGTGTTTGAGAACAATATGAAAAATTATGCGCGTTTAAAGACTATCGAGGTCTGGTCGTTGTCGTGAGAGAACGGAACCAAGTCTGAAAGGTTACGTATAGATGAATTTATTACCAAATACTTTGAATTTTGGTCTGGTGAAATGCAAGTCACCAACAGTAACTTAAATATTAAAAAGAAAAATGAAATAAAATAATTAGAAACTGCTACCAAACAAAAATTTAAAATCGTGTTTGGGTTTACAGATGATTCTATTATCTCAGATCATCCAAGTTTGGTAGAGAATTGGATAGGTCTGGGTATTTTGACCCGTAAACGTGAACAGACCAGTGAACCAAGAAAGAAGGTGTTTCTGCTTTCGAATAGAAGCAGGTTCGAAACTGGCAAAGAGATTGTTACTACAACAAACACTAGTGCACTGAACTCAGTCCGTCAAGCATTAGCTACAGCATATACTGATGGATCTAGCATAAATCCAATAATACAGGGAAGTGACCATATGCTATGTCAGCTAATAAGAACAATGCGTGACAAGAACAGCGGTGAAGAAGCATATAAAATTAGATCATCTATTACTAAAACATATTTAAGAATGCAATAAAATGCACGATAAAAGTGTAGCTGATATTCAAGAAGCTGCAAGTTCACTAATCAACAATATGGATATGACTCGATCGACTTTCATGTGATGGTATCTTGTTGATTCATTTGAAGTTAAGAAATCTTATAAGTTTTGAAGTACTGGATGAACTAATGTTTGTACATGAAGCGCCTCCAAGGTTGGTTTTACAGAATACCCAATATGAACTACTTTCCATTTTAAAAAGAAAAATTCGGAAGAGTGACCGGTTTTATACGGTGGAAGAGGTGGCCGAATTGATTTTGTCTTTTTTGAAGAATTTTTTGGTACTTTTGCCTACTCACAAAGTCATACTGAATTATAAGAACTGGTGGCCCAAATATTACAAGAAGAAAATGCTCTCTCTTGAATCACTTGGGCGAAATGTGGCAAGAGATAAAAAAGTTTCATTCAACATTAGCCAGTATAACTTCTTCCACCACATTTCTGCTAAAAAACACATGTAAATGAAATGTTAGATAGAGTCCTCAAAGTAAAGGAATGCCTAATTCCTACTTTGGCTATAATTAGAGTTGACTTATCGCTATCTCAGCATGATTGGGCAATAATAGAATGCGCAGTACCCGTATTTAAATTTTCTATGAGGTGACCACAGAGATATGTGGGGAAAAATACGTCACTCTATCTAAGGTACCTTTGTATTACAGAATAATGATAGATCACATTAATAAACAAGAATTGAATTTACTGAAAAATACTGAAATACCCATTGACATTATTCAGTTAATAGACAATCTGAAAGAAGGACTTAATGGACGATTCCAAGGTCTGGAAACAGAAATAACAGTCTCTGAGGCAACTGTTTTAGATCCACGCTTCAAAATATAAAGGTTTTAAGTTCCCACATAATTATGATCGTGCTGTAGAACGTTTGAAGGAAAAAGTGACTGCTCTAATAAGAAGAGAATCGCAGGATAATTCAGTCACAATAATAGAAAGACCATCTTCTACAGGCGTATCCAAATCCATCCAGCAAAGATTGCCAATCAATGGAGTTTGACGTTTAACGTCAGTGTCGGTGTGGCTCTCTGTCCAATTTTTTAAAAGTAAAGATATAAATAACAGTCAGTGATCATTAGATATTATTTAATAGTGATAACAGTGACAATAAGCTTAACATATATTGAAGTGAGCAATAAATAGTGCGTTTAAGGGCCGTAAATCTTATAAACATTATATCCCAAATTCGCGAAGTTTTTACGGTTACCCGCCAGCCCAATAATAAAAGTTCCGATTGCGTCGCCTTGGAAACAGAGCCATCTATCCGTCTAGCAGTAAACAACCTATAGATTGGTGTCGGAAATCACTACTGCTGCCATCTAGCGAACATCTCCGATAGCAGTTCGTCAGCCAATTCACGAGTTGTCAAAAGTCGGGCAACAAGTGCGGAGGTTGCGGTCGCTTCACTTCGACGTTAGAGGGCGCTAGGTGTGGCAAGTGCCAGACGCTATATCATAGAGCGTGTGTTAGCGTCCCTACGAAGGCCTCTATAACAGCTAACTGGCGTTGTCCCGAATGCAAGAAGAATATTGCTCGGGACAACAGGACTGAAACCCCCGTCAGGGGTCCCACGCAGAGTCCCCCCACGGGAAATACAGGGAACATAATCAAAACGGGCTCAAGCACACCAAATAGTCTAGAGGCAAGTTCTGGAAGTAAACTGATGCAGACTGTCAGCCCCGTGCATGCTGCTGCGACCCCTCCGCCGCCTGAAACTTCATGTCGCGACGTCACCACCCACGCGACTCCGGCGCCGTCTGAATTGTCACGTCTTGACGTCACCACTCAGGGTTTGTCGCCTGTATCTAGTACCGACTTGCAGGTGATCATAACGGAGCCGAGGGCGGTGCGTGCGGAGATTCAGGTATTCAGAAAGGAGATGGAGGTGGAAATGGCAGAGCTTAAATCCACCTTAAATACCTGCAGCACGCGCATCGACGGTCTGGAAGCTAGGGTGGACGCACTGGAACAGCGAGCTACTTCGGGCTCCACGATTTCAGCAAACGTGGACAAGGTTGTGGAGGAGCTCAGGCGGGAGATCAACGATAGGGACCAGGATCTGCTTGCAAATGACATAGAGGTGTCAAATTTGCCGGAGGTTAAGGCGGAAAACCCAGCTCATATAATTAAGGCCATAGGCCATAAGCTAGGGGTCAGCCTTGATGATCGCGACATCGTCAGTGCGGAACGCGTTGGTGGAAGGCAGCTCAACGTGACAAGCTCAGCAGGGCCGACTGAATCTCGTCCGCGGCCGATTGTCGTGCGCCTTGCTCGTCGGGACCTGCGCGACCAGCTTCTAGCAAGCGCGCGATTGCGGCGTGGAACGACCACAGCTGACCTCGGCATGCCCGCTCCAGCGCAGAGGTTCTTCCTCAACGAGCGGTTGACGAAAGCCAACCGTCAGTTGTTTCGTAGGACACGGGACACTGCCAGTCTCCTCGGCTGGAAGTTTGTGTGGACCAAGCAGGGCCGCATCCTCGCCAGGAAGATGCAAGGAGACAAGGTGCAGAAGATCCGCACTGAAGAGGATTTATCCCGTGTCTTCGGAACTAGAAATGATATGGCCTAATTATTATTATGTCTACTTGCATGTAAATAGCATAGTTTTTAATGTTTGTGGTAATGTGCGTCGAAGCCCATTGTATTGTGTGCTCACAGTTAACATACCTATGTTATATTATGTCACTCTCACACTATATTTATATTATTTTATTTTTACACTATATTTATATCATTTTAATTTATTATAATGGCCTAGACTAGTGCATTTCTCGATATCGAAAGAGAGAAGTAGATAATTCTTCGCCAGGATCAACAAGATACTACTCTAATGACGATCTTCTTTGGTTCAAATTCTTATTATCTTATATGAAACTGTTTAAGCATATTTGTGAACACATGTGCTAATAGATGGCGTTGTTAGTTGAGCGGCGAATCCTGAATCGCGATGTTAAGATTTTCCGCCAATTAAGTAGGTCAAATATTTTTTTATGCAAAAATGATCGTTTATCACAAGAAGATAAATGCCGAAGAATTTAAAAATTGGTTCAGAGAAGTTTGAAATAAACTAGATGATAATTCTGTAATAGTCATGGATAACACCTCCTATCAGTCTAGAAAAATAGAGCGAATCCCAACGGCCCAATGTAAAAAACAGGAAATCACCAATTGGTTACGCGAAAAAAATATTAGCTGTAACGATGAAATGTTAAAATGTGAACTATTAAATATCGTTAAAGATCATAGACAGCAATACGACGCTTGCATTATAGATGAAATGGCAAAATCACAAAAGAAAACTGTATTAAGACTGCCGCCGTATCATTGCGAATTAAATTCAATTGAGCTAGTGTGGGCTCAAGTTAAAGGAAATGTAGATTCACACATAAAAACATAAAATGGCAGAATTAAAAATTGTTTTAAACGAATCTATTAAAAATATTGATGCAGAAAAATGGAAAAAATTTATAAAGCATCACATACAGAAATAGTTGAGCCCAAAATGGATGCCATGGATAGAAATGTGGAAGTAATGACAGAAAGACTCGTAATACATGTAGGAAACGACGACAGTTATAGTGATACGTCGTCGGAGAGTGATGATATGCTGTAAACTTGTAAATAATATCTAAATATATATAATTCAAAGGTGACTGACTGACTGACTGACTGACTGAGATAGTGATCTATCAACGCACAGCCCAAACCACTGGACGGATCGGGCTGAAATTTGGCATGCAGGTAGATGTTATGACATAGGCATCCGCTAAGAAAGGATTTTCATCAATTCTACCCCCAAGGGGATAAAATAGGGGATGAAAGTTTGTATTACACTTTGTCAATTTTAAACCGATCGAGCTGAAACTTTGCATGCTTAAAGCTACTATGACGTAGGCATCCCCTAAGAAAGGATTTTGATAAATTCCACCCCTAAGGGTATAAAATAGGGGATGAAAGTTTGTATGAAACTTTGTCAATTTTAAACTGATCGGGCTGAGACTTTGCATGCATAAAGCTACTATGACGTAGCCATCCTCTAACAAAGGATTTTGATAAATTCCACCCCTAAGGGGATAAAATAGGGGATGAAAGTTTGTATAAATCTTCTTAGATTTTCGACTGATTGAACTGAAATTAAAGATTGGAGCTACTATGATGAAGACGTCCGCTTAAATAGGATTTTGATAAATTCAACCCCTAATGGGATAAAATAGGGGATGAAAGTTTGTATAAATCTTCTTAGATTTTCGACTGATTGAACTGAAATGAATGATTGGAGCTACTGTGATGAAGACGTCCGCTTAAATAGGATTTTGATAAATTCAACCCCTAACGGGATAAAATAGGGGATGAAAGTTTGTATGAAACTTTGTCAATTTCAAACCGATCGAGCTGAAACTTTGCATGCATAAAGCTACTACGACGTAGGCATCCCCTAAGAAAGGATTTTGATAAATTCAACCCCTAATGGGATAAAATAGGGGATGAAAGTTTGTATAAATCTTCTTAGATTTTCGACTGATTGAACTGAAATGAATGATTGGAGCTACTGTGATGAAGACGTCCGCTTAAATAGGATTTTGATAAATTCAACCCCTAACGGGATAAAATAGGGGATGAAAGTTTGTATGAAACTTTGTCAATTTCAAACCGATCGAGCTGAAACTTTGCATGCATAAAGCTACTACGACGTAGGCATCCCCTAAGAAAGGATTTTGATAAATTCCACCCCTAAGGGTATAAAATAGGGGATGAAAGTTTGTATAAATCTTCTTAGATTTTCGACTGATTGAACTGAAATTAAAGATTGGAGCTACTATGATGAAGACGTCCGCTTAAATAGGATTTTGATAAATTGAACCCCCATGGGGTTAAAATAAGGGATGATGGAGGATGTAAACATATTAGTTTGAACCTATCAGTACCTAATGGAACAAAATACCTAATTAATAATAATACTTCTTAACGCGAGCGAAGCCGCGGGCAAAAGCTAGTAATATAATAAAGTAAAAATAATATATTTTTTTAAAAGAGTATGTATGGAGTTTCTTTCCCGTTCTTCTCCATACGAAACTACCTTTTGGAATGGGCTACTAGATTCATTAGTTTTAATTATTTTGACGTTCAAAAGTGCCTTTTAATGGTCTAATTGATATAAATGATTTGACTTTGACTTTAACTTTCATTTTATTGCTTTCCTTAATATTCATCAGTTAAAAAAAATACCAATTTTTTTTTTAACTTTAGTTGTTGGCAACTCGATAAATTAGAAAAAGTATAGAAACTTTTTGTTTACGAACTTATTTAAAAACAATAAGGCGGTTGCTTTTTCTCACATTCCCTTCCGTGATGAAGAAGCTTCCATTTATCCACAAGCTTCTATACCCTCACAAGAAGCTTTTACACCTTCAAGAAACGCTTCTTCACAACGGTCAAGAAAAAAGAAAACAGCAAATTACATAATAACTGAATTTTTAGAATTGGAAAGGAAAAGGATAAGACTGCTGGAAAATGATTTAACAAACCAAAGTAGAAACGAGATTTCTAGACATAAGATGAAGTCAGACGACTACTACTTTTTTATAAGTTTGCTTCCACAAATGGAAAAATTCACGCTAGTACAAAACTTGATAAACTATGATAATTTTCAATGAGTTGTGCAACTGAAAAAAAATAGACAACGTTTTGGCGGCAAATGAAGCAATCGTGAAGAGATTATTGCAAATTGAACCTGCTCAGCAGAAAACACGTGAAGCGCAACCACAGACGAGCACTTCACCCTAGCTTACCACTCGAAACGCGTCCAACCACCGTGAATGGGGTTTATTATTTTTCTTAGATTGGTGTACCGTTCGCGTTATGAGATAAACCTACCTATAGAATGATATTTCTATTGTGATAGTAGTGGAAGCAACTGTATATTAAAATTGAGCTGGTTAAACCTAGCGTCTTCGTTTGTTTATGTTTGGAATTGCTGACAAAGTTGTCATTTGAGGAGTAAATTAAAATATATTAAACTAAAAAATGAAGACAAGTTCGTCCCAATTTGATTTGATGGTTACAATAATGGAGCAGTAAGTGGAATTATAAGTTATCGCAAGCGACAAGCTGAACTTCAACGGGTCCTCCTGCCTGATGCACCCCCGCGCAATGTAATTGTGCTTCATGAACTTTAGTAATAAGTATGCGGATTAGGCATGGAGACCTCAGCAAACCATCCTCGAATGCAAGAGGGAAGATTTCATATTTAAGGAAATGGGACGAATTGACTGAATTATTGAACAGTGATGGCAGTGGTGATACTAAAACTACGGAGAAATGGAAGAAGGTTCGAAGGTTTATTTACCTATTTTGGGTAAACCAGAGTTGCGGTTAGCTAATTTAATTTGCTTCTTTGCATGATTTAAGGTTTGGAGCGATTTTAAAAGTAATACCAAAAAAAGGCTGCTCGTCTGCATAGAGCAGCTGGTGGTGGTCCTGCTGTGCACGCTAAATTAACAGATTTGGAACAAAGATTTCTAAATCTGATTGGTGAGCAAGTAGCTACGGGTTTGGCGGTTGAAGAGGCTGGGTTATCACAGGTTTCAATTTATTAACTTGCCTTTATTAATTATACCAATCGCTAGTAGGTAGTATATTACTTTACTTGATTGTTATGCAGTTTGGCAGAATTTGTGTAATCATGTTTTCTATAGATTTTTGAATAAATAAATAAAGCATATTCTTTTACAGGCGATTCACATTCAGCGCAATCCAAATGTGAGTCTTAAACAAGGCATAGCCGTTTCACAACCACATCAATTTATAGAATGTAAGTTGCTTTTGTGGGATATAATCTTAATATTAATACATTGTAAACGGTACATTAATGAACTCTTTGTTGTTTAAGCACCTCAACATGATAACGAGTCATCACCTCCAGCATTTCTGATGAGGGCTGTATCATCTCCGCCTTTGTGGAGCAAGAAGTTCAAAGTAAGTTATTCTACATTTTTCTATATAAATAAAAAAAAGAAATATTTATATATTTTTGTTCATAAAATAAAGTAACTTAATGTTTTTGATGAAATAAATATATCCTTATAACACATAACGAAAGTCTTTTCTGACAAATTTAAATAAAACTGTGCCCTGAAGCAAGGATGTGCATTAGCAGAAATCCATTATCTTATTATATTTTTTGTTTTAGGTTCTCAACCTACGAATGAACCAATGCCATCAACATCGACAACATATAATTTTAGATTGTGGACACCGATTATGTGTGCCACACCTGTTGGGAGCTTGCGAACCACCAGGTTTTATCTGAAATTCCAGAAGAAAATCCAATGCAACATTCTGGAAATCAGGAAATACCACAGCAGCCATACATTACACTGCCAAACATAAGACGAGCTGCTGACACTAGAAGGCACTGCTTGTTTCCTGACTGCCGGAATCCTGAGCAATACAATATTCCGGACGCAATACGTAGACGGGTGCTGAGTGACTGCAATGTTCATATACCTAGAGGTGCAAGGATATGCGGTTACCACATGGGTAGAAACATATTTGGTGAACTGTACACATCTGAAAACACACTGGACCATTTTAATTGATCCCAAATTGAAGATATGATTTATTTTGTCAGAATCTGTAAGTGTTTTTAATTTTGAAAACAACCAGAGTCTGCCAGAATATTTGGCACATTATTTTCTGGGATTTTTTTAATTCCAACATCAACAGACAATAAACGAAACAAGAGGACTTCGTGAAATGCACAGAGGAAGTTTTGCATTAATTTGCAAATTAAGGACGGGAGACTCGGGATACAGACTATCGAGTTTATTTCAAACGCCAAGGCGTACTGTGGAAACCCTGATGAACAAGGCTAGGGAGATATTAGCTCAGGAGTATTTGCATCAACATTTAGATCTGCATCATATAAGCCGGAGTAATGCCATTAGTAAAAACTCATATATGTATTTTTACAACAGATGTTTTTTTTTTTGCCCATGCATCTCTCGTTCTGAACTTCAACTTATAACAGCTTTCGTTATCGTTTTAGTGAAAAAACCAATACTGGCATCGAACGACGACTGGATCGGCTGACGAAGCTCGCCTGGCCGACTCCGCCGAGCTGTGAAGAAAGCATTCGCTCGAATCAAATTCCAGACCGACGCGTGGACTCTCGTCAGTGGCGAAAATAACAAAAGCTCGTGCGTGCGGCTGATGTCTTGTTTCCAGACAAACCTACATTTTATGATAATTAAATCAAGTATCTAATTTACAGTTGTTCATTATTTACAGTAACAACCATTAACGAATCAGTCACAAGCTATGGTTTGTTACAATCATCAACCGACATCACCGCTCGACATTTTGTGGTAACAGCGAATGCGAACTCGAGTGATCGGTCGAGTACAGTAATGCAAACTCGAGTGATCGGTCGAGTGTAGTAAGTAAACAGAGATCTAGTTGATGGTTGATTGTTCATCGTTCTCCGAAACACGGCATACTGGTCAGGCCTATGACAGATAGTGGTAAGTAGTAAGTTACTAGCTTTGGTTACTAGTCATTGGTTGAGTTAATCATTGCTCGTCAAGCACGCGGCACAATGTACTGTCTCGGTCGTGTGGAGAGGCGAGTAGATTATCAATTATTGGGCAGCGAGGCGCACTCGCCGAGCAACTTGGCGATAGTGGTATAGAATGCCCAATAATATACTACTTACACCCACTGAGCCTTCAGCTCATGGGGGCCGACATCGAGTGGAAGAGGACTGCGAAGTACTTGGGGGTCATACTCGACTGTCGGCTCACCCTGGCCCCGCACGTCAGCGCAACAGTCACGCGGGTCCAAGTGACCCGCCACCTTCTGCGCCCGGTGCTCTCGTCGCGCCTTCCGCTGCGAGTCAAGCTGGGGGTGTATAAAGCGTACATCCGGCCCCAGCTCACATACGCCACCGCCGCTCGCCCTGACGGCCGAGGTACACAGGAAGAAGCTCCAGTCGCAGCAGAACGCCGTGCTGCGCCACATCATCGGTGCCCCTCGCTTCGTGAGGAACGACGTCATCCACAGGGATCTGCGCGTCGAGAGCATCGTCGACTTCACCACCGGCATGGCGCGAAATATGTACGAGCGTGCCGACGCACAGTGGAACGAAATCAATTAAAATCATCAAATGAATCACGCATCTGAACCTGGTGACGACGGACATTTCGGTGTCATCAACGAGCGAACGCATCGCGATTATGAAACAAAAATCGCACCGGCAGTCTCGTTTAATAGGATTATATCCGATATCGCCACATCAGAGGATAATGATGTGTTGGATTTCATAATGCCTCCTGGCATCTTACCCGACCCGCCTCAGAGAGCGCAACCGCGCGCAGAGCCAAACCCACCACCCGCACGAGGCGGTGGTAGGGGAAGAGGGCGACCAAGACAGCGTCGCACAGAAGTAGCTCTGCTACTAGACCAACCGGCTGGAGCAGCGGGCCAAGCCGAGGCCTTGGAAGGAGCACAAGACTCAGACGATGAGGATGACCCTGAAGAGGAGCAAGAAGCGGCACCACGGCATAGACCGACCGCTAACCTATTGGGTTGGCGTGCGCCACAACCTCTGAATAAGAATCAACACTCAAACCTGAGACGTATCTTCGATCCAGAGGATGTTGAGTTTACCAACGCACGTTATCGCATACACACTCGTATCTTCGAGTTTGTATTTAATAAGATACGTGAAGCAAAGCGGTACAAAATGCTTCCAGTACCGAAAAGCACGACGGGCAGCATCGCACAGCAGCTAGCCTGGGCACCGGAAGAACCCATTTTAGACCGGAACAATCAATTTATAGCCGGACAAGGACGCATAGTATCGAGAACTAACGTTCCAACAAGAATTGTGACCGCGGCACGGGTCATGTGCTACCGCATCATAAGGAATGCGCAAGAAGATCGACACTCATGGGCGTGTCTACATTGAAATCGTTATCAGAACGTTCCAGCCAACTGGGCAGGTAATCGTAACGCCTATTTAGCGCGTGGAAACACGGGCTTGTATGATTGGACGCCATTCTCTACGTCTTTGGACGCTAGAAGTGATGCTGTTGTTGAATTTTTGAATAAAAATTAAGGACCTAAGGATTCGTTTTTACATTTTTGAAATCTACATACTAATACAATACTTTTATGTCTTGAGACTTTTTCATTAACCCATTACTTTCAAAGTTATACCTCTTTCAATATTGTATGATTTTTTCTATACTTAAGTAAAGTTGTATTAAGTAAAGTATAGTCAAATTAAACTTTGTTATGAGTATGTACACCACTTCCGTGACGTCATTTGTTTGTGTCCAAACCGGTTTTCTTATCAGTACATGCGCCGTCATTAGTGACTCATTAGTGACGTGCGCCAATCAGAGGGCATTAAATTTGCAGGTAGTTGGAAAATTTCCCTACCCTCTCGGTAGCAAACGTCAAATGATGGCCTCAGTTTGTAGTTACCCATCATTACATACGGACAACCCTTTATTTAATTTTTGTGTAGTTGCGATTTACGGGGATTTTGTAAAAATGTTTCCTGATTTACTAACTAACCTTGATTTGTTTGTGATATTGAAAGTAGCTAGTGGCAGTATTAAAGATAATATTTTTTTATACGATACCATTAAGTCAAAACTATCTGATTTAAACGGTGATAATGATAAAAAACTAAAGGAGTTTTGTGCAAAGTATTGTTATAATCTCAAAAAGAAATAGGAAAATGCTCATCGTAAGGAGCAAGTATTTAAAAGCAAATACAGTGGGTGGTTGGAGTCGGAAATAGTTTGGCCAGATTTTATGAGGGTTTATTTGGAAACTCACGACGTATCAGTTCCCAGTACATCTACACAGTTTGATACTCCCTCTCCAGTGAAAGTATCTGCTGGCACATCGACCGAGGTAAGTCCTAGAAAACCTTTTACTGAATTAGGTTCAAAGCAAAAAAAGAGACGAATAGAACATATTGTTACAAACATATCTTCCGACGAATTATCACATGTACATGTTTCAAAGTTAAAAGCAGATGGAAACCAAGGCATTGCTGAAATATTAGAGCACTTACTTAAGAATCCACAAGATGTGCAGAAAGTAAAAGATTGTCTTTTTCTTAAGAAAAAGAAATCTGAATTTGCACCTGATACAGCTTTGGGCTTGTTTTTGTCTCTTAAATTGACGAAGTGGCAATATAATATGCTACGGAAAAGTGCCCAACAAGAAACTAGTGTTAACATATTTCCCTCCTACTACTCACTACAAAATGAAAAACTGAAATGCTATCCACCTAAACCTACTATTACAGTAACAGATGCAATAGCTAAAATAGAATTGCAGGCTCTTTTAGATATTACTGTAAAAAGACTGATTAAGTCAATCACAATTGATGACGCGTACAGGGAAATGACGCTGATTAGTAAATGGGGTTTTGACGGAGCTTCGAATCAAGCCAACTATAAACAAAAAATGCCTATAGATAGCACAGAGGAAGGTGGTTATGATGACTCTAGCATTTTTATGGGTAGCGTGCTACCTATCAAACTAGTTTCTGGTGATCAACTTATTTGGGAAAATGATTCCCCTAACTCTGCATATTGGTGTCGTCCGCTCTTTTTCAAATTTGTAAAAGAGAACCAATTCAGCATTTTACAAGAGAATAATGCAATCAAGGCGGAGATTGCTAATTTAGTAGAGACAGTGATTGGAGAAATGAAAATCTCACATAGTTTAATACAAACCATGATAGATGGCAAAGTAACAGCTGTTCTTTGCGAAACATCATCCCAAAGATGTGACATTTATGTAAAGCTACTCCAAAGGAGATGAATGACTTGCCCTTGATATTGACAAAGAATGTTGATGCCGACTTATATAAATATGGTCTATCGTCTTTACACATCTGGATACGATTCATGGTATGTATACTCCACATAGCATATAGGTTAGATTTGAAAACATGGTCTGTAAAGGGTGACAGCAAGGCTATTATGCAGAGCAGAAAGAAAATTATTCAGGACGCGTTTAAATCTCAAACAGGACTTTTAATTGATGTTGTGAAACAAAGTCACGGTACGACAAATGATGGAAATACCGCTAGGAGATTTTTTGAAAACTCTGAAGTTGCAGCTTCAATCACAGGAGTCAATCAGGATTTAATAAAACGATTTAAAATTATGTTAGAGACAATATCTTCAGGTCACCATATAGATACAATTAAGTTTAAAGATTATGCCGAAGCCACCATGAAATTGTACGTTGAATTGTATAATTGGTATTACATGCCTGCAAGTGTTCATAAAGTTCTTGCTCACGGAGCAGCTATTATTGAACATTTTGGTTTAGTGCCGATTGGAAAATTATCCGAAGAAGCTGCTGAAGCTCGAAATAAAGACTTCAGAAGATATCGTGCATATCATTCGAGAAAATTCTGTAGAAAGGCTACCAATGAAGATATTCTGAATAATTTGCTAATCAGCTCTGACCCACATGTTTCAAAAATACGTCACAAACTATTCCGAAAACACAAAGCCCTCTCAGAAGAGGCAAAAGCTTTATTGATTATGACTGAGACATTTATTAACGATAATGATCAGGAAAACTTAGAGTTTTTAGTTGTAGACTCATCATTGCATAATGAACCCGAATCTGACTCTTCTGAATATTAAATGATACCTTTGTCAAAGGACGAAGAACGTTTGCTCTAGTGGATTAGGCTTACTGGGGATACCACTGATTTAAAAAAAACGCGCCTAGTTCTCTACCTCTGGGGTGGTGTGGAATAGAGAATAAAAAAATATACATAGTGATTCTTTTAAGTTGGAGAACAGAGGCAAATCCGAATCCATAGGAGATATTGGAAAACTTTGTTAGGAAACTAAAGCTTTTTTTTTATGGTAATAATTTTGGCATAATAAATTTTTTGGTCAAATGTTAGTTGTCCATAAAAATTAATGAAATTGATTATACAAATTCTATGTGAAAAAATATTTTGGAGAATTTGACCAACTTCCACCGTCCCATTTTTTTCTTCTCATACAATGAAATGTTTCTTACACGAAACAGAGGCGAATAGCAAAAAAAAATAGTATTGGTGGATTTCACTCATTATTATGAACAACTCACACTTGACCAAAATAATTAATATGGTAAAATTGGTAAGATAAAAAAACAACTAAAGTTTTCTAAGAAAGTATTCTGATATCTCTGATAGATTCAGATTTCCACCTGTTGGGCCACTTAAAATAAAAAACACTCTGTATATCTCCAAAATCACAAAAAATCGCATTTACAGATTAGATGCAAAAATAGGCAAATAATTTGTACTATTCAAATATTCAATCCTTTATTGGAGATGTCTTGAGAATTGCGAGAAATTCATGAATTTATGTTTTTCTTCATACAAAAAAATCTTTAAATATTTATAGCACAAAAAATAATAGGTAAAACGTAAAAGTCATAGAACAATATTATATTGTATTTGATAGTAGATTTCATTTATGTAATTATTTTTTTTTAAATAAATCTTTTTTTTTTTTCAATTCCTATGTCCTCTACGGTTAAATATCGGCCCAACGTGCGACGCTTCCGACTGGCAGCACATCGCGGACATAGCGCCCTGGCACGTTCTTCCCCCGGACCCCAACGCCTCCCGCGCGACCTCGTCGCTGACGTGCCGCCACCACCACCGGACTAGATGCCTGAGTGAGCCGCACATGCATTCATTCGTTCAAAATTTTAAACTACCTTTTTGAATTTGACACTGACACATTCACTTTTACCCTTGCGCGAGTGGTTGGCGTAATTATTTAATTAACATGAACATGATCAGCTCTTGGGACCGGTCCTTTCGCCGTGTCTTTTGTTGTGGGCTTGGTGCTGAAGAAGCTACCGAGACTTCCGGCAATGAGTAAGTATCAACATCTGAATGAATATTTCATGTAAGCAATATTGTATTGATTAGGTACTTATAATTATTGTAAATGCTTTTTTCATTTCAGACACATATACCAATCACTAGATGAGCACCAGGCCCACGGCACGGCGAGCACGCTGCAGTCGGTGGTGGAGATGATGAATGAGGTATTTACCGTAATAATTTGGTTAGTGCCACTTTTGTTAAATATTTCGATAGTTTTAGGCTATTATGCTATTAGGTTAAATTTAAAAACGGAATAATAATAATTCACGTCACATTTTTATGGCCACTCGAAACGCTATGCATACGTACATAACCTATACAGAAAAAATATGATTTCATGATTTGTTTTGTCTTCGACTGATCCGCCAACTGTTAGCTCCAATCGCCGAGACGTGCCGGAACGCATGCGGCGGTTGGAGCTGAATTTACACCCGCTGCTGGTGTACAGACCAGAAGACGGCGAGTACGTGGATATGCAGTGAGTACATACTTGCTCAAGAGTATATACATGATATACTAAGAATATTTAAGAATACTCGTTTTTTTTATTTTGCAGGATCGGACTCCGGCCTGCCCTAGCAGCTGCAGCACAAGCACCCGAACCACCGCCTTGCAGAGTGTGACTAATGTGACTCCAAAAGCGTGTTGATTATGGGGAGCCCTGGTGATCGTTCGACTCATCAGGGCTCCCCCAATAAACTATGAACTTTTCCTCAAGTTTTTTCAATTTCAATCACACACACTAATATGAAGTGAAGACAAACAGGTAAAGCTGCTACAGCAAAAAAAGATTTTTTTAATGGATTTGCAAGACAAAAATAAAGACCACATAGATCTGGAAAGTGTACGTGATATTATTGATTATTATCCAAATGACGTAGCCGAACATTTAGTGAATAAGTGCATTCAGTTAAAATCTTACTTACTGCAGTTTAAGACAGAGTCTACACCAATATTTATAAAGTTGTAATTATTTGTTGCTAAGTAATTTCTTAAATACCTAAGTAATTATTTGAGGTTAGAATTCTTGAGTACAAAATCTTATTCTATAGTTAAGTAATGAACGTTACCTAGCTAAGCATTTGCTTAAGCAATGGTCAATGCTCGCAACATTTCCTTGCATCGTTTCGTTCCATAAGAGAGCAAAATAAAAACATGCACTAAACATTGTTAAATAACATATTGTATTTTACTGTGCAATTTTAATAAAACTTGTCGTAAAAACAACAATTATATTAATAAAGATGTATTTAAAACTATTATGCAGATATTTGGTAAAATTATGTATGATGGTGAAACAAAACGTTTCTTTGGCGTTTGACTACACCACTGCCAAATTTTATTTATAACCAAAGCTTGTTACTGTGATTTTCGCGCGCAGTTTCCATTGAAATACTCATTTTAATTTCTATTATGTCTGAAGTCGACAGAAATAAACTTTTCTCATCTTTGGAGAAAGAGGTGTTCCTTAATATTATTCAAAAATATGATACCATTTTAACTTCCAAACAAACAATTGTTACGAGTGCTTTAAAAAAGAAGCAGTCTTGGGAGAAAATAGCAGATGAATATAATGAATCATCTATTGTTTGGTTGATTGGTCATTCACGAACGAATAAATGAATGCAAGTATGAATCTCGTCGCCAGTACCTAAATGTTAGAAGTATCTCAGTACCTACTTACCATACTTCAAAACTAACAAAGAACGGTTTTAGTATCAATACTAATGAAATTACTGAACGACTGACGAGGACTCTAGGGCGAAATGATTTAAGTAGATACTTAGGATTAGCTACTGTGTGTGTGTGTGTGTGTGTTTTTGAGTAAATAAAACAACATTTTGTATAAAGTTCATTGATATTTATTTTGGCGGGGTTGTGACTGAAAATTTGGTATATAATTAGTCACAACCCCGCCTATTTTCATTGTATCGGTGATGCCGCCACGTTGAGGGCACCGGGATGTCTTTCGGCGGCAAAGGACGAAGCGGCCCCCGCGGAAGTGTTGGCAGCCCCGGGGTCGGGTGCCGGTTCCGCCACTGTGCCTCCCATAGGCGACGCCGTCAAGATGAAGGCAGACCTCAACTGGACACAACTGACGATGTACAAATGTGATTCTGCCATCAACTACAACCCAGCCTGATCTGACACAAACAGTGGAATTAGCCGATTATAGACGAGCAGCCAATTCTACACACACTTCTGTATTTCAAATTTCCATTTCCAAATTGCAACAGCACCACATTCTACAATATTTCTGACAAGTTACGAGCCACAGTTCTGCACAATCATAATTATTATTTGCCAAAATTAGCTCGTATATGTAGTTAACATTTGACAAATAATTCATGGGATACATTATATGTTTTCGAAAACTATACGACTACATTTAACGTAGATCAGACACAGCATGTGTTTTCCTTTGTGAATGCTAATTATAGTCCCACACTTGACTTCGAGAATATTCAGGATATGAATGAGAGAGTATTTGAATACTGGATAGGATTTATATGCATGGATGCATAGATGCATTTCAGAGATACGTGGTATTTCCCCAATTAAAACATTGAATTTTTCTTTTGAAAATCCTATCCAGCATTCAAATACTCTCTCATTCATATCCTGAATATTCTCGAAGTCAAGTGTGGGACTAAATGCTGCCAAGCCCAAACTACCTCTAGGTAGTTTGGGCTTGGCAGCATTTCTGCTAAAGATGAGAACAGGGGATTCTGATGGGAGAATTGCTACATTGGCACAAGTGCCTCGACGTACATTAGAGGGTTTAATGAAGTACGAGAGATTTTATGCCAAGATTTTGTACCTAGATATCTGGGAATTAGTCATATCACTCGAGAAGAATTGATTCTACATAATTTAACCATTCCCAATGGGCTGTTTGGTAATGATAATAATGCCATAGTCATTTGTGATGGCACATATATTTATATCAAAAGAAGTGCAAATTATATGTTTCAAAAAGATACATATTCTATGCATAAGTATAGGAATCTCCTGAAACCATTCTTGATAGTTGCCACTGATGGGTACATTATTGATTGTTTTGGTCCATACAAAGCAACTACATCAGACTCTGTAATCATGAATAATTTGTTCAATAACGATAATTCTGCTCTAAGGTTGTATTTCAGAAGTAATGCCGCTTTTATTGGCAAGGCAAATACAATAATAAATAAATAAATAAATAATGTGTACCCATATTTGCAAATAAACGTTTATTCTATTCTATTCAAGCAAATAGAAGCCGCTGTGTTGCCATTTGCAGATGGGTGGTAGAAGTGATCAATGGCTACTTCAAAAGAGATTTTAAATTACTTAGGCAGGAATATTTTCATACATCACTTCCCCATATGATGCAAAACTTCCAAATTACAGCAGCTTTATTAAACAATTTTGGTGCTCGCCTACTTACCCGCCATATAATTAATCATGTAATTATATCCCTTTATAATATTTCTTTAGATACCTCTCTGTAAGACAGCTAAGATTATTAAATAAATATTCTTCTAAACATTTATTTTCTCACGTCGCATGTGGAAAATGTGGCAAATCTACACGTCGGTTAGACTTATAATTCTGAATACGTGATCCGTAGTTTATTTTGCTGTAAGAATGCATTTCTATGAATGATATTTTAAGTGTTAAATAGTATTTCTGTTTCTTTATCGATTAGCGTCTGTTGTCGACAAAACATAACCTCAAAACTTTTAAACTGGAATACCTTTAATTCTAGACTTCCTATAAAAGTATAGCGGAAGACAAAACTGTTCCATTCAATCTTTACACTTTTAAATATTTATCATCGGTAGACGCAAAAAAAAAATGTTAACAAAATTTTGTTAGGCAGTTCGCCATTGTTCTTTGATGTTTCAAATTATACGTTTAGCCAAGGCTATTCATACCTGCAAGTGCAATTGGAGACAGCACGGGAAGACAGGGAAACGATATTATCATCTTCTACATTCGCAGATTGGTTTTCCTATTGCCGGGAGACAATAATTATTTATGAATTCGAGCATCAAGCGGGCGAAAAACCAAGCTTGGTGGTCCAGGAAAAATTGTTCAAATTGACGAGTCAAAATTTGGAAAAAGAAAATATAACAGAGGAACACACATAGAAGGCCATTGGGTATTGGGCATGATAGAATACGAAACTGACGACTTAAGGCTGGAAGTGTGTCCAAATAATTAAAGGTCCGCAGAAATATTGGTGCCACTGATACAAAAACATGTTTAGGAAGGCACTGAAATTCACACAGATTTTTGGAGAGCATATGATTGCCTTTCTGAACATAGATACATTCATAAAAAAGTTAACCACAGTGAGCCGGTTAATACATTTGTGGCACCGGACGGGACACACACCCAGCGGACTGAAAGCCACTGGCAAAATTTGAAAATTAAATTTAACAGAGATACGGACAATATAAAGAAAACTTTACCGATTGTTTAATCGAACATTCGTAGAAACAGAAACAAAGCACTTCACAAAAAGACCCTTTTGAGGAAGTGTTAAAAGCAATTAAATATGTATATAAAGTCCAATAAAATACGTTAAGTAAAATTTTATTGTTTTATTTCAAATATACTATCCTTTGTAGGAAATCCTTTTAGGGCAGATCCGACTCGGTTGGGTTAGGTTAGAAGGTTAAGGCGTTTCCTTCACAGGGGGGGTTCTACACCCCCCCCCCCCTCCCCCTTAACTAGCTGTCAGATAATGCAGTCGTACCTTTATTTTTCTTCATAAGAATATAATCGTGTTTTAAATTTACACGTTTCAGAATGACTAATTTCAACACATCGTCATCGTCTTGCTACGATATATACGCAGATTTGACAACGCATCACTGCAATTGCCTTTCTATAGGATTCCACAGAACCATAGTTATTCACCGCGTCACTCAACAAACTTCAGAACCTCACAAAACACAGGCGCATGGCTTTGTATTACCAGAACTACGACTCGCCCAACATGCGAACTACTACGACAAACTGACGTTGCCTAGATCGCGCTATCAAAGTTCGCCGCGACGTTAGCATCTAATAAATCCCGACAACACCCATCTGGTCGGAGGGTCCTCCCTTTTCAATGGAGGATGAGACTTGAAACCCTGTTTCTCGTACGTTCACAGTATTAAAAGAACTCATCTGGGTACAACAACGCATCGTCGCATATGCCTATCTTTAGGTTTCCACAGAACTTTAGTGATTCACCACGCCACTCAAAAAACTCTAGAACTACGACACGCGCAACATTTATATAAATATGGTATTACAAGAACATCAGCTTACTTGCCTGGGTACGTAAACACACATAGTCACCATGCTCCAGACTAAAATAACTACGCCTAAGCGCCAGATCTCTGCCCTCCTGTATCTCTGAGGCAATTTCAAGTGTTTGAATTTCTAGTTTGAGGTCATTTTAATCCACCATCGCGTAACTCCATGGCTCAAGGTCCACCAGACTATATCTATCGCTCCCCAGCAAGATCAAGCAAATCGAATCGAATGGATGCAAGCTAATCGGCACTTGGTAATAAATATACATAGACAGGTTGAAGAACTACAGGAAAATGAAACTGGATTGCTGCAA
Source organism: Caradrina clavipalpis (assembly GCA_932526535.1). Classification (NCBI taxonomy): domain Eukaryota; kingdom Metazoa; phylum Arthropoda; class Insecta; order Lepidoptera; family Noctuidae; genus Caradrina; species Caradrina clavipalpis. Next base: position 4,033,799 of record OW052115.1, read on the forward strand.
CCACCTCAGATTTCACAAGGTGTACTAATCCTGCTGAGCACGAAGAATTTACCAAATGAATTATCTGCCTAGCTACAAACGTGCTCCAAATACTTCTAGCCATTGTATTTTTAGGGATTGTAATAATCAATCAGGACAGTTAATTCTTACTGTTGTCAAGGTAATGTTGCTTAAAGAATGCAATTATTATGTTCCCATCAACAGCCAAATATAAATATGCGAGATACATTTATTTGCTAATGAGTGGCATTTATTACCTGAGAACACAAATACATCATCTTATTTTACTGTTCAGCAGTCAGAAGATTTAATAGGACTTCTAAAAAGAGATCCAATTACTTTTGATTTAAATAATGTGGATCAAATGTCGCATCACATTTGTCACTATTGGACGGGACTTACAGTGACAGAGTTTGTAGCGCTGTATAATGAAATTCCTGTGGGAAATCTAATCAGTGAACCAAAAACGGCATTAGCCATTTATTTGATTAAACACCGGACTGAGGAAAGTATTCGTAGACTGACCTCACTATTTAACATGTCCCGATCAACATTGGAGTCACACATGAACAAAGTGAGGTCATGCTTTAGGAAACATTTTGCTCCAAGGCACATCGGATTACAAGATATAACACCGCAGCACATAGCAGAAAGGATTCTAGCTATTCCTAATACATTATATGGCAACCAAGAGCTTTCTCTAAAAAAACAGGCCTGTTATTTCAGTTTATGATGGGACCTATATTTTTATTCGAAGAAACGCCAACTGTCTCTATCAGAAACAAACTTACAGTCTTCAGAAATAAACTTACAGTCTTCAGAAATAAACTTACAGTCTTCAGAAATATGAAAACTTAGTTAAACCATTCATGATTATGTGCTCATATAGATATATAGTAGATGTTGTGAGGACTTTCTACAGGGAAAATGATGTTTTTATATTGGATAGGTTCAGGGATGCGATACCATTATTAGTATCATGCACCTATATAATATATACGCCTGAAACTGTTGACCTACCTCAACAACAACCAACAACTATGCAGGCTAACAAAAGCCGATGTGTCACATCGTGTAGATGGGTGGTAATTAGTCGCTTTAAGAGTGATTACAAATTGTTAAGACAAGTCTTTTTAATGTAGCATCTAATGACTGACTTTAAAATTGGTGCAGCCCTCACCGACATTTTCCATCCACTAATCATAGACAGGTCTGATGCTCCAGACATTATAAATAGAGTTAGGCAATACTATACGGACATACCCGTAATTATTTGGCTGAATTTGTTGCTAAACAAAATCTTAACAGAAAGCGAGTAATATTCCCGATAATTGGTGCAAATATACCTGATTTAACAAGTTTCCTGCAATTCACACAAGAGCAATTAATGTTAGTGTCTCTTGGGCCTTATCAAGGAAAGCAAGCCCATTCCTAGTATGGAAAGCATGTTAGGAATAATGGAATTTATGAAATGGAAGTGTGTCCAGAATTGCAAGATGCACAAAACATGATTGAAATAGTCCTTATGTTTTGAAGGGGAGAATAAAGTCACGTCACATAAGCCGGACAATATTTTGCATATATTTTGTTTGACAGGAAGCCACAATCCCTTGGATGGCATTTTAAGCTATTGGTGTAGTTGCTTAGTTGGAAATCGGACAGTTGGGTGTTGTTGCCATGTCATGACGTTATGGTATTTGGGCTGAGTCAGGCATCAAGCAAATATAACGGCACCAGTCTCATTTCTTGACAACATTTTGTTGATCTTTGAAGATTAATAGGCTTAAAAGTGGTTGAAAACATCGAATGTGTCTTGTCTGAGTAATTGTAATGATGTTATTTCATACGCATGTAAAACGAGAAGAATTAGATAAGAAATACCTATTTCTCACCGACAGATTCCATCCACTAATCATAGAAAGGTCTGATGCTCCAGATATTATAAATAGAGTTAGGCCCGTAATTATTCAGCTGAATATGTTGCTATACAAAATATTAACAGAAGGCGAGTAATATTCTTAAGAACTGATGCAAATATACCAGATTTGATAATTGTGAAGAAATTTGGGCTCTTTTCGGCATACTGACACTAACAGCTGCTATAAAAGACAATCATTTGACCACGGATCAGTTATTTGATTATTCGTATTCAGGAAATAGATATGTTGCTGCCATGAGTAGAGCTAGATTCGATTTTTTAATAAGGTGTTTGAGAATGGACGACAAATCTTGGCGGCTTGAACTAAGAGCTACTGATACATTTGTACCAATCAGAAAAATATGGGAAATCTTTATAAACAACACCCATCACGCATCGTCGATTTGCCTTTTTATAGGATTCTACAGAACAATAGTGATTCACCACGCCACTCAACAAACTCTAGAACTACGACACGCGCAACATTTATATAGATATGGCATTACAAGAACATCAGCTTACTTACCTCGGTACATAAACACACATGCTCCAGACTAAAATAACTACGCCTTTTTTACTACACTCTTTTACGATAGTAATCGTAGTAGATCCAATACCCAAAAAGCATATGATTTTCCTGTCCCATACTTTTAAAGACTACCTAGCTACAAACGTGCTCCGAATACTTCTAGCCATTGTATTTTTAGGGATTGTAATAATCAATCAGGGCAGTTAATTCTTACTTTTGTCAAGGTAATGTTGCTTAAAGAATGCAATTATTATGTTCCTATCAGCAGCCAAATATGCGAGATACATTTATTTGCTAATGAGTGGCATTTATTACCTGAGAACACAGACACATCATCTTATTTTACTGTTCAGCAGTCAGAAGATTGAATAGGACTTCTAAAAAAGATCCAATGACTTTTGATTTAAATAATATGGATCAAATGTCGCATCACATTTGTCACTATTGGACGGGACTTACAGTAACAGAGTTTGTAGCGCTGTATAATGAAATTCCTGTGGGAAATCTAATCAGTGAACCAAAAACTGCATTAGCCATTTATTTGATTAAACATCGGACTGGGGAAAGTATTCGTCGACTGACTATTTAACATGTCCCGATCAACATTGGAGTCACACATGAACAAAGTGAGGTCATGTTTTAGGAAACATTTTGCTCCAAGGCACATCGGATTACAACATGTAACACCGCAGCACATAGCAGAAAGGATTCTAGCTATTCCTAATACATTATATGGCAACCAAGAGCTTTCTCTAGAAAACAGGCCTGCCATTTCAGTTTGTGATGGAACCTTTATTTATACTCAAAGAAGCGCCAACTGTTTCTATCAGAAACAAACTTAACAGTCTTCAGAAATAAACTTACAGTCTTCACAAATATGAAAACTTAGTTAAACCATTCATGATTATGTGCGAGGACTTTCTACAAGGAAAATGATGTTTTTATATTGGATAGGTTCAGGGATGCGATACCATTATTAGAATCATGCACCTATAAAATATATACGCCTGAAACTGTTGACCCAGCTCAACAACAACTAACAACTATGCAGGCTAACAAAAGCCGATGTGTCACATCGTGTAGATGGGTGGTAATTAGTCGCTTTAAGAGTGATTACAAATTGTTAAGACAAGTCTTTTTAATGTAGCATCTAATGACTGACTTTAAAACTGGTGCAACCCTCACCGACATTTTCCATCCACTAAACATAGACAGGTCTGATGCTCCAGACATTGTAAATAAAGTTAGGCAATACTATACGTACATACCCGTAATTATTTGGCTGAATTTGTTGCTAAACAAAATCTTAACAGAAGGCGAGTAATATTCTCAAGAATTGATGCAAATATACCTGATTTAACAAGTTTCCCGCAATTCACACAAGAGCAATTAATGTTAGTGTCTCTTAGGCCTTATCAAGTAAAGCAAGCCCATTCCTAGTATGGAAAGCATGTTAGGAATATTGGAATTTATGAAATGGAAGTGTGTCCAGAATTGCAAGATGCACAAAACATGATTGAAATAGTCCTTATGTTTTGAAGGGGAGAATAAAGCCACGTCACATAAGCCGCACAATATTTTGCATATATTTTGTTTGACAGGAAGCCACAATCCCTTGGATGGCATTTTAAGCTATTGGTGTAGTTGCTTAGTTGGAAATCGGACAGTTGGGTGTTGTTGCCATGTCATGACGTTGTTATGGTATTTGGGCTGAGTCAGGCATCAAGCAAATATAACGGCACCAGTCTCATTTCTTGACAACATTTTGTTGATCTTTGAAGATTAATAGGCTTAAAAGTGGTTGAAAACATCGAATGTGTCTTGTCTGAGTAATAGTAATGATGTTATTTCATACGCATGTAAAACGAGAAGAATTAGATAAGAAATACCTATTTCAAACCGACAGATTCCATCCACTAATCATAGAAAGGTCTGATGCTCCAGATATTATAAATAGAGTTAGGCCCGTAATTATTCAGCTGAATATGTTGCTATACAAAATATTAACAGAAGGCGAGTAATATTCTTAAGAACTGATGCAAATATACCAATTTCATAATTGTGAAGAAATTTGGGCTCTTTTCGGCATACACACTAACAGCTGCTATAAAAGACAATCATTTGACCACGGATCAGTTCTTTGATTATTCGTATTCAGGAAATAGATATGTTGCTGCCATGAGTAGAGATAGATTCGATTTTTTAATAAGGTGTTTGAGAATGGACGACAAATTTTGGCGGCTTGAACTACGAGCTACTGATACATTTGTACCAATCAGAAAAATATGGGAGATCTTTATAACCATCACCCATCACGCATCGTCGATTTGCCTTTTTATAGGATTCTACAGAACCATAGTGATTCACCACGCCACTCAACAAACTCCAGAACTACGACACGCGCAACATTTATATAGATATGGCATTACAAGAACATCAGCTTACTTACCTCGGTACATAAACACACATGCTTCAGACTAAAATAACTACGCCTTTTTTACTACACCCTTTTACGATAGTAATCGTAGTAGATCCAATACCCAAAAAGCATATGATTTTCCTGCCCCATACTTTTAAAGACTACCTAGCTACAAACGTGCTCCGAATACTTCTAGCCATTGTATTTTTAGGGATTGTAATAATCAATCAGGGCAGTTAATTCTTACTTTTGTCAATGTAATGTTGCTTAAAGAATGCAATTATTATGTTCCCATCAACAGCCAAATATAAATATGCGAGATACATTTATTTGCTAATGAGTGGCATTTATTACCTGAGAACACAAATACATCATCTAATTTTACTGTCCAGCAGTCAGAAGATTTAATAGGACTTCTAAAAAGTGATACTTATACGACCAGGCTAGCGGCAATGACAAACACGCATGTCCAAATTTTGATGCCCAGGCCACTTAAACCTAATAGGCGGCTATTAGGTTAGGTTAGTAACTAATTGAAAAAATACAAATCCATTATAATTGTTGATTTTTTTTAGGGATACTTTTTTCATGGGCACCGCTAGGCTGAATAGACTGGCAGACTATTGAAAAAAAATATTGATAGTTTTGATAATATTAGCCACAGCGAGGAGAAAAGTACACTTTTAAAAAAAAATGCCAACCATTGGTAAAGTTTTGGAAAGCGTAAATAATGATGACAGTCTGCACAACATAAACAATGATGTGATGACCAAATTAATGAAGAAATTAGAAATTAAATACTCCAAACGCAGTCGTAAGAGTATGCTCATCGAGTAACCAGAAATTGCAGTATGGCGAATAAAATATTTTAATGAAGTAGCAAAATATAGAAGAGACGGTAAGAAAATATGTTATTTGGATGAAACATGGGTCAATAATGGTATAATAACATACATATGTTTATAAAATAAATATTGTGCACCGTTTGTTACCTTTGTAAATGACAAATATGTATTAATATTGATTTTAGCAGGACACACTAAATTTTCAACAAGGCAAGATAGCACAGTTACATCCTGCAAGGAAGCTCACAGGCAGGATTTGTCTACGGGGCTGAAGAATCCCAGCAGAAAAGGAAAACGCCTTATTTTAGGTCACATTGGTAATATGAATATAACGTATAGCCTTTATTAGAAATGCTAAGATGATAATTTAGATTTTGAATTTCTCATATTTTAATAAAATATGATTATTAATCTGTTATTGAATTTTATTTATAACAATGTTTCAGGTTCATCAAGTGGTTTTGTTGAAGGAGGAGAACTCATATTTCAAGCCAGTAAGGGTGATGGTGATTACCACACAGAAATGGATGCACGTAATCTTGAGACATGAACCACAATTTTACAAAAACTGGAAAAAGACTCAATTTTAGTGATGAAATATGCACCCAATCACAGCAGAAAAAAAGAAAAAGTGCCAACCACCGCATCAAGAAAGGCTAAAATTCAGAAGTGGTTAAAAGAAAAAAATATTGCGTTTGAAGAAGCAGAATTAAAAGCACAATTATTACTCAAAGTAAAATATGAATAACATAAATACCTAACTTATGTTGTGGATGTATTGGCAAAGGAAAATGGTATAACAGTATTGCGATTGCCACCATACCACTGCGAGCTCAACCCTATTGAATTTATATGGGCTCAAGTTAAAGGGTTAGTAGCCACGAAAAATAAAACTTTTAAAATAGCTGATCTAAAAATTCTTGCTCACTCAACCATATCAGTGCCAGCAGATTTTACTGTGTAACTCGTCCTGTCGGTCCTATGCCAATTCCTTCAAATAGTAGAACTATAAGAGAAGGAAATTATTACAAAATAAGTATTGTTAAACTTTTGAATAATTTTAAAGAAAAGTAGCGTCCTGTGTTTACTGCCCCATGGGAAAAAGGCGTGAGTCTATATATGTATGTTAAAAGAAAGTAATTGAAACCAATTTAGCAACATTAATTTATAACATTAAGTATTTAACCATCAACCACAATAGTTTTCCTTTCCATGTTAGTATATATAGCTTTTATCTGTGTTTACAGGTCGCCGGTATCCGCCGGCCCTTCTAATCCGCTGTATCAGACAGCGAAGACTCCACCAAACACCATTCGACCGAGCCTTCAGTAAGTTTGAGGCAATAGAAGAGATTGCGTTTGGAAAGGGAGAAGGATGCTCGTGTATATGAAAAAAGAGCGTCTTAGAATAGAGGCACCACGCGTGCAACTCGAAAGAGAGCGAGTTAAATTGTGAGCTGTGTCGTTTGTTCCCAATATGTAATTATAACCGAAGCACGAAGCACAGGCTTTTTGCATTTCCAATACGTAGGACTGTTAATCGGGCTAGATCTCTCATGCCGCGCTAAATGCTCTCCTGAACACCAGACACGCGTAAGTGATCCTGACAGAACTTTCGCAGTGCTTCAAACGAAGAACAGTATTTTTATAAACGTTTCTTTCAGTGGAAAAAATCAGAAGACACACGTTAACTTGTGATACACAGAACAACCATCATTATACGGTTCAAAACACCATTCATGCTCTAACTAACTCTACGTGAGGTAGGCAAGTATTTAGAGAAAAGTAATTCACCATAATAATTAAGTATTTTCCTTGCTAAACAACAGTTACCCATCAAATAGCAGAGAGAATAGATCTCCACCTAACGTTATCCTTACACACCCTTTACCCGATTAAAGGATATTTATTATGTAGAAATATACGAAAAATCGAAAAGACTTCATATTTTATGCAATGTCAGTGAATGTAGTTAATATTAATATGCATTCATAATAAATTACCATATGGAAATGTTATCTTTCAACTTCAACCATAGCGTCAACTAACTGAGCCAAACCAATTACTAGTAACAATAAAAGTCCATCTTTTCATCGACACAATTGAAAACAATAAGGATAACGTATGAATAGATATTATGTCTATCTCTTTCATAAATGACTCAAGTTATTGAATATTGCAATATGCAACTGATAAAAAAGTTTATTGTGTCATTCCACAATGACGAGCGAAGCTCCATCACAAGGGCTCGTGCGAAATAATTAATAGATAAAAATAGACTTGGTGGAAAACCATTGTTGCACGCTAGATTTGCGTTTAATGTTCATAATACGACTCAAGGATCTGGCTCGAGTTAAAATACCTAGTTTTTCAAAAACATTTATTACTTGATTATAATGAGGACAGCAACAGGATCCTCGTATTTGTATGAGACATAGCTTTGTATAAAATTAAAAATATGCACCACTTCTTTCGTGACGGTGCAATTGATTGCTGCCCCTGTCACTTTAAACAGATTTATACTATCCACGGATATATTGGGAATAATTCAGATGTAACCAATCTTCAATTTTTTTTTGGCTTTGCCAGATTTCAAACTGTCAACATTCACATTGGATTTTGAAATGTCAGCAATAGCCGCAATAAATAAAGAATTTCCGATTGCTGAAATTCATGAAAATAAAACAAAGTCGCTCTTGCTAAATCTTGATCTTTTAAATTCCACAACGGATTTTAATGCAGTTTCCCAATGGACTGCTTCAAGAAGAAGGTTTGTATAATACATCCATAACAGAGCTGAGAAAAGCCCAGATTACAAAAAAAATTAATGTGATGTCGTAAAAGCATTGTTTTGTGTGCAAACATTGCAAACACTGGCTAAACCTTACGAGATAGATCAAATTAATGTACTGCAGAATAGTTTTTTATAAAAAGTCCGCGCTGGTTTACTTTTATATCCTCAGGATAACCCACAGGGGAAACAAATTGAACTTCTTCCACGGTTAAAGGATCCAAACCTGACAGGGAAATGACATGACCTGTTCAGTGTTCAGTCATTCAGGCAGTATTGATTTTTCCACTAGTTTTCTTATTGGTGGTGCATTGAATGTGCTCCTGTAACATTTTGTTCTGAAAATTGCACAAATATCGTCTTATTGTGTTCTCATTGTGATATTGTGTTGGGAGAATTGCCAAGTGCAGTTGTAAATCAAGTTTTACTGTAACTCTTTTGAGGAAATAGCAAATTCATCTTCATTGCATACTGCCTACCCAATATAGATCAATAGATATATTTTCAATATGGCTCCACCTGAGAGAAACAATGAAGCCACTTTAGAAGTTTATATTATAATAATAGAAATCCCTGTATTATTTCCCGCTCCACTAGTAATAAACATAAACTAATAAGTAATTAGTTGTCAGAATATTTGAAGTACTGCTAACGAAGAGGAGTATAGATATAAAATTAACAGTTCTTTCAATGAAAAGAATCAGAAGACACACGTTAACTTGTGATACACAGAACAACCATCATTATACGGTTCAAAACACCATTCATGCTCTAACTAACTCTACGTGAGGTAGGCAAGTATCTTGCTAAACAACAGTTATATCCCTTACGTTTTGAAAAAACTTACATCTCGTAAACATAACCAATGTTTACTCCCTAGTACAGGGTGTCCTTCCCTAGAGTGCAGGCTAGTTTACCTAGTCTGTGCAACTATGGATGGGAATAAAAACATTGTAGCAATCAATTAAAAAAAAAGGGAAATGACATTATCTGTTCAGTGTTCAGTCATTCAGGCAGTATTGATTTTTCCACTAGTTTTCTTATTGGTGGTGCATTGAATGTGCTCCTGTAACATTTTGTTCTGAAAATTGCCAAATATCATCTTATTGTGTTCTCATTGTGATATTGTGTTGGGAGAATTGCCAAGTGCAGTTGTAAATCAAGTTTTACTGTAACTCTTTTGAGGAAATAGCAAATTCATTTTCATTGCATACTGCCTACCCAATATAGTTTAATAGATATTATATTTTCAATATGGCTCAACCTGAGGGGGACAATGAAGCCACTTTAGAAGTTTATATTATAATAATAGAAATCCCTGTATCATTTCCCGCTCCACTAGTAATAAATATTGAGAGTGCTATGGAGACAATCATACAAGAGCTAGAAAACAGTGAGGTGGTTAATGGTAAGTGGAACAAAGGAAATTCCTTATCAAGGGTTTTCTTCTATCCACATTTAAATAAACCTTGGAAAGCATGAATGAACTGACTACAAATTTTATGCAAATTCGCATTTTTTTTTAGCAACTTCTTTTAAGATCCTACAAAGACCTTGCTTAAAGATTTTGTTTCAAACCATTTTCAAATTTGACTCAGCCTTCCACATAACAAACTAGAAATTTTGAAGCACATATGGACTGACAACAATTTTTATGCAATTTTGCATTTTGTTGGCAATACTAACAAAATGAGAATATTATGTTCGACTTTCAATCAAGTTTCCAAATATGACTAAGCCTGCCATAGAATAACCAACTACAGATTTTGTGCAATTTCTCATATTTTTTTTTTACAAACATTTACAATGACATTTTGTTTGATTATCAACAGCAATTTCCTTGCCTAAGCCTTCCATAGAATGATCTGGAACATTTGAGAACAACCATGGCCGAGCCAAAAGTGATATCCATAATTTTTATTTTTGGTAGCACTCAAACAACAAGAGAGACCTTTTTTTTTAAGACTATACCAAGACCAAGCTGCACCAACAAAGAATTTTGGTGGAAACCACTGACGTTGAAGAACTCATGATAGCATTAGTTTGTCAAAATGCTGATAACATCACAATTCTGGGCTGCAACTTTTACCTTTGTGAAATGCTCTTTGTACTACTTTGTAGATAATAATAATATTATAGTATAAATTATATATATAAATAAAATAAATTAAAATAATAAATAATTTCGGATTTGACTAAACCTTACATAGAAAATAAACCAAATCCTATGAAGCATGAATGGACTGACTAAATTTTGTGCAATTTAACACTTCTTTTGGCAATACTAACAAGATTAGACACTACATAAACATTTCGTTCAACAAACAATTTTCAGATTTGACTAAACCTACAGAAACTAGAACCTTCAAAGACAACCATGATTAGTAATGCTAATGTGACTTTGTGTGCGTGTCTCAATGGAACTTTTTCATATGTACTTTATCTTGGACATCACTGACATCAGTAACCATGTCAGAGGCCCTTGAGGCAGTTTAGAAACTCTGACACTAGGGTGTATGGGGTCGTAAGATCTTTCTGCCCACACAATAAAGAAGAGGAATGCTAATTCTGTATTTTTTAGACAACCCTCACACAAATTTTTTAGACGACGTTGAGACCAAGCGATACTAATCAAGGATTTATCTAAAATGCCAGAGAAGACTAAAAATTAACTTTGTGGAAACCACTGCAACCAAGATGTTGAATGACTTCTAACAGCATTCCTTTGTCAAAATGCTGATAAGATCATCATTCTGCTGCCACTTTTGCCATTACTAAATGCTAAAATCTTTAATTCTGCAGCACATAGAAAGTTTGAGCCAATCTCTTCAACAGCAGCTTCAAAATGTAATGAATTCTTGATTATTGACAACCATTTTGTGTTCTTGTAATCTTTCGTTTGCTGCAAACCTCTCCTCTGCTTCCGTTGTCTTTCACCATTACTGTAAAAAAACAAATCAAACATTAACCAATGAATTATCATACCACCACGCCTGTATTCCCCGAAGGGTTAGGCAGAGGTGTTCCAATGTGCGCCACCGTACATTGTAGTAGTTGTATCTAGTACCGGACTAATAGCTTAACCTGCTTTCTGAGGCATGGAGGTGTCACAACACCAACTTAAAATCTCCAGACTGCTACCGAGATATTTCTATTCGTAAAATGCAGGAATGCAATGAATTTACTTCATCATGGGACCACTAAATAACATTTGACAGCAGCCAGGGCAGTGTAAATTCAACAGTTCACACTAACCTGATTTGGGGGATTCCATGAGAAGAACATGTCTATTAATTGACTGTTTTCTTCAAGAGTGATGCACTGAGTAATGCCTCCTCATTGCAGCACATCCACAAACAAAACACATCATTGGGTAGCCCAGTACTCTTCCGAACATTCAATTGAAGGAAGCTGAAAAATAAGAAATATGGTACTCAGCAAAGTTATACGAGATTTTCGAATTGTAGAATTGAACTGTTTAGAATACAAGTGAAGTTGGTAAAATATCAAAATAACTACCTTAAAATATAATAATGACTACCTAACAAACAATGTGGTACCTTACATCTTAAATAAATATTCGTTCAATGAATTAAAATATGTATAAACGTGGCCACGCTCTGTGGCCAAGTACTATTAGGTAATTAAAATAAAAAGAATTTACCTAAAATCGATTCGAAAAGAAGTCCATGTATTTTATAACTGCGGTGTAGAAGCCGTTACAGATGCCTCCGCATTCAGCTAAAATTCAGGCATCTAGACATTATGAGCGTCCGAAACCAAATCGTCAACGAACAAGCCCATAATGCACAGCCGAATATTCACATAGAAGCGTAAAGTTCAATAAAGGATAGCGTGAGGTCAAGTTACAAATGAACACTATGATTTTAATTAATATGTATGTACGGTGGCTGGCAAAACAAAATCAATACACGACAAGCCACGGCAAGACCATAGACAATGGAAACCATAGATTAAATATACTTACAGGGTGACGCCAAGGTGACGCTAACGAGACCATGGACAAGGAGATACGTGCATAGAGATGCGCGACTACAAATGATTTCATTCGAAACATTCCACTTACTAAAAAATCATTAGAATTTTTGAAGAAATTAGTAAAGTAATGGGATTTTTGTCGTTAATCATACATTTTTTCAATAAAATAAATTGGTATTAGTTTAAATTAAAGACTAATATTCAACACAAAAATTTAAGTTATATGAATTAAATGCATTAAAAATATGTTTATGGTATTACAAGCATGTGTTAACAACACTCAGAACAGCCTTTCACTCATCATCATCACTATGGTAGGTAAAAAAAAAAGGCAAGCTAGGTAAAATTAAACTCAGATCGAAATTCCAAATGGGCATCAAATAACGGCTACGTTAGTATTAAGTAATAGTTTTGGCAATAAGTTTTTCTTTTTGATATAAATTCGATATTGGTGCCGATTCCCTTGTTCACCAACTAAACTAAAATTAGAGAATTGACATCTCTTACTACCATACACCGAAAGAAAAGGACGGTAATACCTTAGAACTAAGTTAGAGATGTCAAATTAGTTTTGCCTTGAACTTTTCCGTGTTTTTAATCGCCGCGTTCTGACATGCCAACTATAATTGTATAGAGGTTTTAGATCAACTAAAATTGACAAGTCTAATTCACGTCCGTCCCTTTCTTGTTTGATTGGAAAGAAAAAGATAGAAATAGTCTAAATTAAATTTAGCTTGTGCATAACAGAATCGACACCATTATCATTGTTAATAAACCGTAAAAAAAATAGTATGAGTAATTGACTCTGATTCAATTCCAATTTAAATATTTTATCTGGTAACACTCTTTCGTTAATGTCAAAATTAATTGGTAAAAAAAACATTGTTTTTGTCAAAAATGTCACAAATGGCGGTTAATGTTGCGAGTCCGTATGTTATTAGTTCTCCGTCTATTTTGTATATTTTCGGTTGTTAAATGTCTAGCAGTTAGTGCGTTGATACGAGTCGACTTGGGTGCGAGTCTAGTATTCCTCCGCCTTTCTTTTGTGAATTTACTTCTGAAATTTTTCATATTTTGGTGATAGAGTTTTATGAACTATTGTAAAATGCCGAGAAGTTGTGCTTTAGGTTGTGCGCCCAATGGTAAGTACATAATGCCTTTATAATGATCTAGTAGTTAGGTGACCGAGTTAAGTACTTACTTAATATCGGTTGGATAATGATGCAAGGAAACTAAGTGCAATTATCATCACTCCTGTATGACCCGAAGGGTTAGACAGCGTGAAGTTGTGCAGTACACCCACATTTAGCTTAATATAGGGTTCGAGCCTATGGCCTTCTATCAGGCACAACTAGACTGTTTTGCTACTCTAAAAAATCTAAATTGAATAAACTGCCTGACTTGGTAAATGAACTTTAGCTAATTGCTCAGCAGTGAAAACTTTGCTTGTGATTATATATGCCTTAATTTATCTTGGTAAAGTCTTCAAATGAGTCCTCCTGCCAAGGGTGGGACTGTCAGACACGCACTGCCTAAAATCCTCAGTGTTCCTTCAGTAAATGAAATGATATTTATTTATGCAAGTAGGTTCACAAGAAGGACCCTATTACAAACATGAATGATTCTTGAAACATGACTGAAACTTGAACAGCATTCCAGTATGGGTGTGTGAAACTGAAAATGATATGCTTCAAATTAATTAATTGGTTCATGTCATAATAAAAAACAATCTTTATAATATTATATGTCTCAACACCTCTTTTCTTACTTTCAGATGTTCCAATGCATCGGGGTTCCCATATGCTTTGAAATTTCCTGAGCAACTTAAAGCTTGGGTCAACCGATATCGAATAACGATGGAAAACTCAAAACATCCTCAGATTTTGAATATTACAAGAAAAAACGAATTTGTGATATACACTTTTGTGACAGGCACAGAAATGGGTTGGAGTGTAGCCTTAGGGGCACTATGGAGCGAGGACTCTGAAATTTTCCGATTGCTTAGCAGTATCCGGTTTACCTTGTCTGTAGCAACCATTTAGGGTCTGAGAAGCATGGCCCTACGACGCACCGTTTCCGAGTTATGGGCCTTACTTATTTTTTTATATAAAACGATTTATATTTCCAAAATGTTAGCTCGGATGAGATTGTTTTCGGGAAAGAAATTGTTGCTTTAAAAACATTCCGATGACATAAAAAAACCCGTGCAAAATTGTTTTTTATTTTTTTGTAAATATCTTGGAACAGTGTAAAACCGGTTCTCATTACGGTAAAGTTTGGAGCCTATGTTAACAGTTCACAAAATACGCGAAATATTGGGAATTCTCAATACTCTATGTGATCCAAATTTTTCTGTTGTTAGTTGTTATATCCTAGTTTTGAGTATTTTGTTATAAGTTATTATTTTATGTTTTTTTTTGTTATATTTTATTAGTAGTTATTTATTTTTAATTCGTAAAATTTAATTTGTTTAATTTTTTTGGTAGTAAGTTTTTTTTTATTTTAATATTAGTTTTAAGTTGTAGTTTGTAGTGGTTTTATTTTTTATTATAAAAAATGGATCCATTTGCATTGATTTTGGACAGAAATTTTAACTTGTGGAATTACGCTGCGGCTATTACCACTGAGGAAAGGGCCATTGAAGCGGCAAAACGGTGGCTCTTAATTCCTTTGCAGACGCCGCGCTGCCCATCCTGTAGTCGTCCGATGAATGCCGAACACAACACAAATTATAACCAACTTATAATTTGTGTTGTGTTTTTTTTTAATTTGTGGTTCAGATGGCGTTGCAGAAGGGCGGGCTGCAACATCATTAGGTCTCCTCTAAAGGGGACCTTTTTTGAACGCAGCAATGTGTCAATTTTGAATACGCTCAGGCTTTTGCTCCACTTCTTTCGAAGAGACAAGGTTTCGCAAGCTGCTAGAGACGTAGGGGTGACACGAAAAACGGCAATACAAATATTTCATTACCTACGCGAGGTTTGCGAGGTGGCCGAAGCTCATGACCGCGATATGATCGGCGGGGACAACGACATAGTGGAGGTCGACGAAACCCACCTTTACACCAAGAAATACCACAGGGGTCGATTATTGCAGAGGCAAACGTGGTCATTTGGTTGCATAAGCCGACTGACAAAAAAAAAACACGTGGAGCTGATACCCAATAAAAATAGGGCCACATTAGACCCAATCATACAACAAAATGTTAGACCTGACTCGTACATTATGTCTGACCAGCACCGGGCATACATGGGCGTGCACTTGAGACTGGGTATGCGTGGAACACCAACCACACCCGACAATTTACGGCAGGGACTGTTAATATCCCTGTGGATCCCAGCCTTGGGATCCCAGTACCAGGCTCAAATAACGCTCGGTGCAAAGTACATACCAACACAATAGAGCTGCAATGACTAGAAATAAAGCGCCAACGCACCTGTAGGAGTCAGCGGCGGTTAAAATGGTACATGGGCGAATACATGTACCGACAAAATATTTTAAAAAGCCTACCCTCGGATGCTGCTAGGTACTGCCGTTTACTGCGTGACATTCATAGGATATACCCAGGACTAGAAAGGAATGGTATCCAAATAAGAAATTGCCGATGTAGGCCCACTTGTCCCCGCCGATAATGTACGAAGCTTGGCCGACGTGGCCTGGTACTGCATATGCACAGTATTGCCCTATTCGCGTCTAAATATTGAAAATGCACGCCCTTATGGTTGGGTGGCCCTAATACAAAGTCTAAGTTAAAGGCCCATAACTCGAAAACGGTGCGTCTGAGGGCCATGCTTCTCAGACCCCAAATGGTTTCTATGGACAAGCTTAATCAGTTACTGCAATAAAAATGGTCGAATTGTATAAAAAAAAACCTCCGAAATACTACTACTGACCCAAAAAAAAAATTTTAACATTTTTTTTTTACCATTATTTGTGTAAAAATCGTGTAATTAAGCTATTAAATATCTATAAAACTATGGTGTGTGATCTATCATTAGAACCCTCATCAAAGCGTCCGTCTTGTAGTGGCCAGCTACCACACGACATGTCAAGCTGAGTGACGCTGTCAGCTATCTCTCTATTGTTTTCTGTCTTTCCTTCTGAGACTATTGTAAAAATTAATTTGATTTTATTATAACTTCTATTCAGAATATTTACTTTTATTTACCGGACGAACACCCACGGTGAAACTGTAACCCCGATTGCATCTATTAAACTGAAAAACTATAGCAGGTGTAAAGCAAAATATTCCATAAAAACGGTACTATTATTTTACTGAGTTATTGTTTCAGGAAACAATATAGCAAATCCCTAGTTACAAGTGGCTTTAGGTAGCCTAACTATACTTTTATGTGACCTAGGGTTTACATACGACCTACCTATCTATTTCAGGGTGTCACACCTCTATGAATGAAACAACGAAAAAGTATCTTTAGTACGAATAACAAACTATGTAGTATGTACAACGCCGTGCACTGTTTACTAAGTGGGCTACTGAAACACTATGAGCACAGATTTAAATACAGATACTTCATAGAAAAAACCCAACAATTAACGCTTTAATTACCTACAAAACGGTCGTGCGCGGTAAAATGTACTTTACGCAGACGCCCGATAGTATGTATTTCGTCGTCTGTCGTGTTGTGCTAGAGAGAGAGAGCAATAACGCGCATCACACAAGGGCTGTCTGGACCGACTGGATTCTGTCTGCGCCCGGGCGCAGGTGAGCCGTAGGCACTTAAGAGAGTAACCTTGAACGAGTGACGGAGGCCTGCTATGACTATGAAAGTTAGGTCTCGATCTAGGGTACCTGGACGCACAATAAACAAAACTATATTTTACGAAGTACCCACTTAATATAGGTTACAAGGAGCGCTGGAATTACGGTTTTTACACAAAATTTATTCTTAAATAGCGCCTCCTATTTAAACACTGTAGGTATCCTATGCAGTCACATTACACTACAAAACGTTGAACTGTCTTTAACTGTGAATCTATATGAATCTATATTGTTCTATCCGTACTAATATTATAAATGCGGAAGTAACTCGGTCTGTCTGTCTGTCTCTTCTTCACACCTAAACCACTGAACCGATTTCAATGAAATTTGGTACAGATATAGTCTGGGACCCGAGAAAGGACATAGGATAGTTTTCATCCCGGGAATCCCCCGGGAGCGGGAACTATTAATCCACGCGGACGAAGTCGCGGGCAAAAGCTAGTTTACTATAAAAATAACTATATGGTGACGTTCCGTAGCGAACAGCGACTTTGTTTTATACTTTGTAGTGATTTATTCAGTAATCATTTTTGTTAACGCACCACTGTGCGTCGCACTGCGGTGAACCCACCGTGCGTCGCAGTACGGGGGCCGCGGGACGCGAGGGACGGGCCGCGCATACAAGCTCATATTGCTATACTTTATGATATGGATGCAAGACTTATATTTTAATTAGAAGAAAGTAGCAGTCAGTCTGTTAGTGTGTAATGTGTCCGTGTGTTCGGGGTTGAGATAAGAGAGATAGTTAAAGGATGAAATAAGATGAAAGTCAGTTCAGGGTTAATAAATTCACTGTATTGTCTGTTTCCACAAATATACGATTAAGATTAATTTATACTAGGGTATGATGAGCGATATGGGATTATGAGTCACGCGCACGGTATGTCGCCGAATTACGTACTGATTATTGCGGTGTAAGTGCAATAATATAAATGATAGAACATACTGAACGGGTGACGCAATAATGACGGCCCAGGTGAACATACTGTACGGTGGTTGACCCCGTACACCGTGCAATGAGCTTGTATGGGTTAATTCAAGCAAAGCCTCTACAGTACATTGTTGATAGATAGGTAAGTTAATTAGTTTGATTCCAATATAAAATTGAATAATTGAGTGTATGATCCCTCAAAAGGAAAATAACGATAAAAAATTATTATTAGATCGTCTGTCCAACTTTTTGGTGGACGTCCTACGCTGCGCTTGCGAATGACGTTACTAATTAGTACCGTAAAACGGGGTTAATAGAATTCACGGGGTGATTGGACACAAAATCAAGAAAGTTTTACATCCCAAATTATCCGAGTTGCATTAGCATAGAAAACATACGCGTTTGATTTTTTTACTAGTCTATGATATTGTTTATAAAATGGTAACACTTGATTGTCTATGGAGTTAGACACAAAAAAAAAAAATGTCACAAAGGTGTCTGTGTCATTTGCTACAAAATTGAGCTCCCAAAACTTAATATTTATTATTAACTTAAAGTGCAGTTACAAAAACAAATTTGGTGTATTTTGAAGCGTTAGTGACTTCCGATTATTTTTGACAAAAAAGGTAAGAAACTATCTGTTTATATTTGTTGAAATAATGCAAAGTGTGAAACTTGTCGTTTTTTAAATGTTTAAGAGGTTAATAGACACGCTTAAGGGGGGGATAGACACGGCGTAGGGGTGTTTAGATACGATATGAGGGGTCATTAAATACGGGAAAGCTTAAATAGAAACACGAAGGAGGTTATTAGATACAATGCCGTTAGGGCTGTCACATGTACTAAATTCTTTTTGTATAGGTACTTTTTCATCTAGATATGGATGTTTTTTTAATTTGATTTAAAGAGTGGACCACAAAACAAAAATGGTTATTGGTTTTATTATAAATTAATAAAGAAAATAGTTTTCTTCCAGATGTTATAAATTTGAAAGTGAATTTTTGTTTGTTTTTAAGCTTGTTACGCTTTAACTTCTCAACCACTCATTATGAAATTTAAAAAAAAAGAGTCAAAATTAAGACAAAATTATTATCGTAGGGATATTTTTATGAAGGTACGTGTACTTTTTGTTAATGACTTGTATTTTTTTCGTAGGTAACATGCCGCGACAATATAAGCCTGACCCTAGAGGCAGACGGTACAAAAAATATGATGAGGAGGTGCTCAATGCAGCTATCCATGAATACCAAAGAACAAAAAATAAACGAACAGTATCATTAAAAACAGTCGCTGATAAATATGGTATTAACAAATCTGTATTATATAGACACTGTACTAAAACTATGAAAAAACAGGGGGGGCAGACCGTTTTTTCATTGGAAGTGGAGCAACATATGATCAAATATATAAATATTTGTGCTGATTGGGGGTATCCCCTCGATTCTTTAGATTTTAGATATTTCATTAAAAATTACCTAGATAAAATAGGAAGAACTGTTTTAAAATTTAAAGACAATTTACCTGGTCCCGACTTTTTAGCAAGTTTTCTTAAGCGTCATAAGGATCAAATAACACAGAGAAATTGCCAAAATATTAAAAGAAACAGGGCAGCAGTATCTCCTGAATCTATCAAAGATTATTTCAAAGAATTAGAAAGCTCTCTGACTGGTATTGATCCCAAAAAGGAGACTGGCGGGTTTCTTAGGAGCGTTCGGCCTGGTCACCTACACGGATAAGTTCAATGCTTCCTGATAGCATTATTAATTAGAAAACCATGTATGGTTGCCACTTTTTCTAAAAAGTTCTCTGAAAGTAGATATAAGACTTTAACTTTTGACATTGACATAAGGTTATGTTAAGGACGAAAATCAATATTGCAGAGTTTAATGTTAATTCACTAATAAAACATGAATAATAAGTATTATACTGTATTTTATTATTGTATAGGTTCGCCACTGCCTTATTACCTATAGACAGTATTTCTTGATCACCCGATCCCGTCAATACATGTCTCCTCAATCTTTGAGTAGCTATGGTGCAATTAGCACAACGTAGGTAATCTTTCCATTATCGTCACAATCCAAAATCGCTAAGAATATCAAATGGTAATTCGCCAGGTCAACGTTTATGCAAGATATACAGTCCAAAATACAAAGCCAAGGTCAAATATAATAATCAATAACACAGAGGGAAAACGACAAAACACCGGCGCAAAATTACAACAACAACGAACGTCAGATATTGACATAAAATATTGATCTACAGTAGGGATGCCGAATACGATGCGATATATCGAAATATCGATACAGCGCTATACGATATATCGATATTTAATACGATATTTCGGCCATACGATGCGCCTCGATATATCGTATTCCAATAAAATATCGCATTAACGTATCGAATATTCAAATCAAAGTATAACTTTGTTTAAAATGTACCGTGAAGATCCAATATTATTATCAACATTTCGATACAAACACATTATTTACTTTAACTAATTCCGACCTCTGGTAATAAGATATTGACCAAATCAACTGGCTTTTGTTTAGACTTGTTAATTGTAGGTAGATTTACATAACTTTGTGTGTTTGTATGAGTACTACCGCCGCACTACGTTATTTGTCTGTGGTAGCAACTTCGGTGCCTTCCGAACGTCTCTTTTCTTTAGCTGGATCCACACTATCAGAAAGTCGTAACAGGATAAATCCACAGCGGTTATCCAAATTATTAGTTTTACGCAGTTTGAGTGCTGATAAGTGGCAACTGTATTTTTTATAATGAATAAACCAACCTTCCATACATATAAATTCCTTTTTTTTTATAACATACAATATTTATTGTAAAAATTAAAGAATGGTATGTATTTCTTTAATTTTTACGATATATTTAATGTTTTAATAATATTTTACCTACTAAATAACCTACCCAATCGATATACTCGGTGATACGGTTACGATGCGATATGTCGATACAACAGACTTTTTTTGGGCATCCCTAATCTACAGGTGACAAGTAACAGTTTGTTGCCAACCTAAAAACTATTTTCTATTTTTTAGTATGGCAATGTAAATAATCGATTAAGTGAATCGATATTAAGTGAATAATTAATTACAAAACCTGTGAATTATATTATAAATTCCTAAAAGAATACCTATATATACCCAGGCCAAGACCTACTTTGGGATATAATTATTGTGATAAAGGAACCAATCTCATTTTCAATCGCAATCATAATTTGAAAAATCGCAACAATCGATTTTTCAAATTGTACTCGCTATATTACAACTTATTTTTCTCCTCTTAGAGAACTTATCTGAAAATAGTATTGAAGAAAATAGTTAAACGTAAAAATCTACTTTTTTTTCGTATAAGTTTCATTTCTGTAGGAGTTCAGGCCTAAAACCGCCAGTCTCCTTTAATCAACTACGATGAGACAAATTTATGTGATGACCCAGGCCGAAAAAAAATATTAACCAAACGCGGAACAAAATACCCAGAAAGGGTTATGAACCACTCGAAAGCTTCTGTGTCCATCATGATCTCTGCGACAGCTACTGGAGACGTACTGCCCCCCTACGTGGTTTACAAGGCCCAAAACCTTTACGACACCTGGACAGAAAAAGGGCCACCTGGTACACGGTACAATCGTTCTCAAAGTGGGTGGTTCGATGCCATTATTTTTGAAGACTGGATAAAAACCATTATTCTGCCATACTTCAGAGGAAAAGAAGGAAAAAAATGTTTAATCGGGGATAATCTGTCCTCGCATCTGTCAATCGACGTGATACAAATGTGCCAAGCGGAAAATATAAGTTTCGTGTTTTTACCCTCTAATAGCACACATTTAACACAGCCCTTAGATGTTGCTTACTTTCGACCAATGAAAATTGCGTGGCGTAATATTCTTCTAGAATGGAAGAAAAAAGACGGTAAAAAAGAATCTTGTGTTCCAAAGGCGTGTTTTCCAAAACTTTTAAAAAAGCTGATAGAAGAATTAAATAAAAACGCAAGGAACAATATAGTGGCTGGTTTTAGAAAAACTGGAATTAATCCTGTAGACCAAAACCAGGTGTTAAGCAGATTGCCAACTGAAGGTGAAGGTCGTCCTGAAGAAGTGGAAAAATCCATCTTGGACTTACTTAAGGAGCTACGATATGGAACAACAAGTGTCAATCAAACTAAGAGGAAAAAGAAGTTAAATGTAATTGCTGGGAGAAGTGTTAGGGATGGAACTGAAGGTGATGAAACTGAAGATTATGTTGATTCTGAAGACGGGGATGTTAAAAATAAAAAACGAAAAGAAGCTGCAGGTACTAAAAAAGGAAAGGGGAAAGGAAAAAAGTCCAAGAAACAAAATGAAAAAGAGGTAATGGATCAAAATGAAACAGGGGTAATGGATCAAAATGAAAAAGAGGTAATGGATCAAAATAAAAAAGAGGTTATGGATCAAAATGAAAAAGAGGTAATGGATCAAAATGAAAAACTTGATATTGAATTAATGCCATTCGTTTATGATGATGAATTCGAAATAGAAAATGAATATACTCTTGGATTACCAATGTGCGAAGAAGATAATAAGGACAGATTTGAAGATTTCAACACAAGCACACAAGTTTTATCAGACATATTGAATATTGAAAAAGAAGAAAAGCAAAAAAACAAAATTAACATTATTTCTATTGAAAATTATACCTGTACTGAGAAAATACACGTTAATAAATGTAAAAGAATATCGAAATACTCTTACATTCCAAAAAAAAAACGTGTAATAGATGATGAACCAAAACCGAGTACAAGTGGTATAAAATTTATTCCCTCAAGAAGACCGTCTTATTACAAAAATGAGAATGATATCCTCAAAGATTTAATGGATGAGGATGAGGACGAAGAATGACTTAAAGTTAAAACTCAGACACACCAAATTTTTAACACTTATGTTAATAAAAAAACATATTTTCATTTAGTAGCGTAGTTCGTAAGATTTTGAAGTTCCTAATTAGATAAAAAAAGACTTAATTGTATATATATATATATAATTATGATTATAACTTTATTATAAAATATATACATATATGCATATTTTATAAGTGCGATAGTAAGAGTGATAGTGACAAATAATAATAGGTATATATAATTTTAATAAAGACTTGGTGTAAATTGTATATATATATATAATTATGATTATAACTTTATTATAAAATATATACATATATGCATATTTTATAAGTGCGATAGTAAGAGTGATAGTGACAAATAATAATAGGTATATATAATTTTAATAAAGACTTGGTGTAAATTGTATATATATATATAATTATGATTATAACTTTATTATAAAATATATACATATATGCATATTTTATAAGTGCGATAGTAAGAGTGATAGTGACAAATAATAATAGGTATAATATATATAATTTTAATAAAGACTTGGTGTATTTTGTAACTTTTCAAAATATCTTTTACTTGTATTTTTGTTATGCTAAGAAAATAAAAATGTTTAAGTGTTCAATAATGAAACCGCCTGTGATTTATATTTTTAATTAATTTAATAAAAACTTAACTACCTATGTATTTTTTAATATCTACCTACCTATTTAGAACACTTCTGCCATGAAGTATACTGTACATATTCAGTAAAATATCCTAATAGTGATTGTGATGATTTCATGCTTATATTTATTTTATCAAGCAAAACCTATCTGGTACCTAGCCAAACTATTCTTTATTAAATAGTTAACTAGGTACCCACTAATTATAGGTAGGTATGTAATTTTTTAAAGGAATCAAGTTTGTAACAACCCTAGCATTTTTTTCTATTCACCCCTCTGGCGTTTTTATTCACCCAATATGCCAGGTGAATAGAAAACTTTACATTTTTTCAATTTACTTCTAAATGCATGAATATGAAATGATATATAAAATGATTATGAAATGTCAAAATAAACAATAAGACTCCTTTGAAAATAATGTAACCGTTTATTCAGGTATGAAATTAATGTAATTTTACGGTAATTACTAATTGTACCGAGAGATGTCGCACTACTAAAATCATTCATTATTATGTCGTTAACTATTGCATATTGACAGTCGCTAGTTTGAATTGAACTTTTAAAGTGTTTGAGTGTGAACTTGTGAAAGCGGGGACTGTTTTTTTTGTTGTTTGGTGGGAACTGCATACATATATACGTAAGTTTTCATAATTTATTAGGTTACCAATGTGTTAAACTTAGCGTCAATGCGATATCAGTGCAGTGGTTTAAATACGATTTTTCTTATATTTCAATATATTACGAATAGAAAAGTAAATAAAATAAATAAATAAATAACAGCCTATAATCAAGTTTTAATTCATTTCAATCGATCGAGTAGATATATGAACATATTCTTTAAAGTATGAAAACAAAAAAAATATTCTTCTTCATTCATTTTTTAGACTGATTGGAAAACGGCGTAACTAAGTTTTTTATAAAATGCCGCGACCGCCGAAGAAAACATCTGTTGTTCGGAATTATTTCACTGTGGATAGATACGGATAAAACAAATGTAACGTGCAATAATTGTAAAAAAAGTTATAATTTTTTTGGCAACACAACAAATTTAAGAGAACATTTGAAAAGGGTTCATCCATTAATACAACAGGACACGACAGTTGAACTAGCACGCTAAGACACTTCTCCACCTTCAACTTCAACAAATACACTACCACCTTCAAATATTGTACTACCGTCACAGTCAAATAGTACGAGTATACCACCACAACAGTCAAATAATGTGCCACCCCCAAAGAGAAGGAGACAAGTTCGGTTGACTGCTGATAACCAGGGATCATCTTCCTTAACAGACAGTCAGATAAGTGATATTGATAAATCAGTAGTTGAGATGATTGTGCTTGATTATCAACCGATGTCGATGAAGATAAGGGATACACGTCTATGCAAAAAATTAAACCCTAAATATACACTACCATCCAGAAAAACCGTGGCTACTAAATTAATTCCACAACATTACGCTGAAATCGGTTCAAAACTTATAGAAGATCTTAAATGTGTTGATTACATATCTGCAACAACCGATTATTGGCACTGAACAGATTTGAAAAGATCAGAAGTTTCATACACTTCAACGACAATGACAGACATTTGCCGACAAGCCATCCCAACCATGATAGGCTCCATAAACTACGACCAATCATAGATCATCTAAACAACCGATTTGGTTCCTTTCCATATGAGCAGAGGCTATCGGTGGACGAGCAAATGTGTGCCACAAAGATGGGGCATTTTTTAAAACAGTATTTACCCAATGTACACGCCGCGAGCGAGTAAACGCGGCAGCAGCCGCCGAACGCTCCATAGAGCGAGGGTGATGCCGCAGAGAATATACACGCCGCGAGCGTGTAAACGCGACAGCAAGCTAATAAGGCTCCATAGAGCAGAGGTGCGGTGCGAAGGAGGGGGACGTAGGCGCCCGCGCCGGAACTCGGAAGACGCCCACGCCATGACAGGCTTTACCGGGACGGCGACACGAACACATCGAATTAGTGAACTAACTATAATCATTATCCTTAAGCAGCCATTGTGAAGTCTCATTTTATTATACAAACAATTCACACAGCAGTCAGACTTTTATTCATTTCGTCGTAAACACCCAACAAGCCCCATAAATGGGGCTCACAAATAAAGTTTTCTGATTTCTGACTAATAATGTGGCCGAGTCCTTTCATGGCGACTTAAACAAGACATTTAACAAGAATAATGTGAATTTAATTAGATTGTTAAATGCACGTCGTGAAAAAGGTAACTTATCCAAGGGACCTATGCCGAAGAAGCGTAAGGTCGGAAATAAAAGAAGGGCACAATATACAGGGTGTTTGGTGCATCGTGTGCCAAATCAAAATAGTCGACTGAGGGGGTCATCTGCTATCCTTTCAGACCCCTAAACACTTCTCATGATTTTTTAAAGTTTTATAAAAAAAAAAACAAAATTTTACATTCAAGTACATTTTTTTGAAAAACCAGCCCCACCGTGAGTGCAGTGACACCGATTCAGAAAGCGGTACTCCTAGACACGGCGCATATATAACGCGCATACATTAATAATAATCTTATATTTTGAATTTTAATATTTTTAAGCAATTACCAACACCATTTGTTCCTCTTGCAATCATCAATTATTATCTGGAAATAAAATTCGCATAAAAACTTCAGCAAAACTCAAATTATAAATAAAATTATGAAAAAACGAAGAAAATTCGACAAGAATGACGGCTGTCAAGGCTGTCATTAAACGAAATATGAAGAGAATTTAAAGAAAAGTTCCTATTATTATGTTGACTCGCGCCAGAGCCCGCCTAATCGCACAACTACCATCTCCGGACTCGTCCCCCAGCTCCGCCTAGCCGCCGTCGGAAGCCAGCCCCACCGTGAGTGCAGTGACACCGATTCAGAAAGCGGTACTCCTAGACACGGCGCATATTGTTAGGAGATTATATTATATTATATTATATTATTAGATTATATTAAAATTATATTAATTAAAACTGCATAAAAAACAAAAATGCGTAAAAGAAGAAAATTAGATTAAGATGTGGAATGACGGCTGTCAAGGCCTAAGGGTACTGATGCCTACCAAAAGACAAATTTAATTATACTTAATTGAAAATAAAGTCTAATAGAAATATTTTCATAATTTTTGAGTGTAATACCGAAAAATTGTATCTGCAGTTACTTGAACCATCAGATAACAAAAATGAATATTTCTTACCGGAATTGAACAGTACATTACAACGACTTCTGAAAAAAATTCCACTGTGGATAAACAAACATTTAAAAAATGCCAAACACTATGCATCAAGCTCAAATGTTGAAAATCATTTTAAAGATTTAAAAACTATATACTTGGCTCTAATAGTATGTGCACAAGTCACGCAGATGAAAACAAATTGTACAATTGCAAGTATTTGCCGTTGAACTTGGATATAATAAATACTAAGGGTATCAACCACCTACAAGAAGCTTGCGAATCATGTTTAAGAATAGAATTTACTCCAGAGTGTCATATTTCCGATTAATTGATTTATTTTATATTTTTTTATTATTTATTTTTTCTTTTATTTGTTAAAGATATTATCATTTATGAACTTTATGACGTGTGCGCCAAGTAATTATCATAACATAAAAAAAGTCGAGGGCTCAAGTTTCACCTGATACAATTAAAGAATACTTTGGGGAGTTAGAGGAATCACTGAAAGAAATTGATCTAAAAAATATAATTAACTATGATGAAACGAACCTCAGTGATGATCTTGGACGCAAGAAGGTTATAGTGAAAAGGGGAACTAAGTACCCTGAAAGAGTTCTTAATCAGTCAAAATCTTCAATATCTATAATGATGGCTGGCACAGCTGCAGGAGAGCTTCTGCCTCCATATGTAATTAATAAGGCCAACAATATTTATGATACTTAGGCTACAAACGGACCTAAAAGTGCACGCTTCAATAGAACTGCATCTGGATGGAAGTCCATTATTATTCCTTTCTTAAGATAAATCTGGAAAGAAAAAAAGTCCTGATAGGTGACAATTTATCATCTCATTTATTAATAGAAGTGATTAGAATCTGTGAACAACACAATATTTCATTTATATTTCTACAAGCAAATTCTACCCATTTAACGCAGCCCCTAGATATCGCATTTTTTAGGTCCATGAAAATTGCATGGAGAAACATTTTATTAAAATGGAAAAAACCAGATGGCAGAACCCAAGCTGCAACCCCGTAAAACGGGGTGAATAGAAATATTCTTGGGAAAAAGTTTAAAAGCCTGTGATTCGAAAACTACTTAAAAAATCGCAATAGTGTTTTTTTTCTACAATGGCAACATTTTTTCTTTGGTCTGACAACATTTGAATAATTTGAAGTTAGCAACATATGTGAAAAAAGTGAGATCAAAATACAACGGTTGTATGTATGTCTTTTGCGCTCTTATTAACTTCTTGCTATACTAGAAAGGTTTAGGTAGTTAACTAAATGTAAACAAAACAAACCACGTGACTCATGGATGCTAAACCTTTCACTTCAAATTTTAAAATCGTATTATTTAAAGTCGTATAATAATAGGCTCTAGTCTATATCAGAATTTGAGGAACTATCTGCCACGTTAATAATAAAACGTTCAGTGGTATTATCAATCATTTTATCTAATTTAAACATTTTCTTTCTTGTTTTATTACATGACCCTCGCAATTTTCAAAGGCGCCTGGTTAATCGACTAAACGTAATACCTGCCATTTTAGTTGCTATACTACATCACGGGCGTACTCTTCAATTTAGCGACGTTATCTAATTCATTGTATCTTCTAAAAGGTTTTGGGAACCTGTCTTTTTAGGCTCTTTACAATAGACAGATTACAAAATATTATACTATTTTATAAAACTAACAACAAAGTGGTGTCCAAACAATGACATCTATGAAGAGTAGTTTACGAATAAATGATAAAGTTTAACATACATTAATAAAAGAGAAAAGTATCGCATAAATCGAAATTAGAATTGATTTTGTTGCAACGTATTTTTAAACAAGGAAGTGTCAACTATAAAAAACCTTTTCTACGATTTGTTTACCTTTAGTTAACTACCTAAACCTTTCTAGTATAGTTATTATTTAAATTGTGTTTTTGATAGTAAAATTACTTAATTCGACGGCGAAATGTATCCAGAATAAAATGAAAGGGTAAGTTTTTCTGATTAGTTTGATTTTTATTGTTAAAATAATAAAAATTTTGCACCCTTAAATATTAATAATTTAATATTTCTATTAAATAATAATATTTCTCGATTATGAGGTGAATAGAAACGCCATATGAGGTGAATAGAAACGGGAAAGGGGTAAATAGAAACGCTAAAGGGGTTTTTAGAAACGCTTTTGATAGGGTTGGCCCTTTATGCAGGTTGCTGAGTTTTTACTTTACTACCAAAATTTTTAAAAAGTTGAGTTGTTTTATGCTTTAAATTAAAATTTTCATTTTGTTATAACTAGGGCCCGGATTAATATGTAAATACATATTTTTAATGTACGAGATTTTCTGCCTAGAATGTGTTTTTTACATCGATTGTCATATTAAGACTGTGAAAAACCAAGTTTTATTTTCCATATTTTTCCATATTTCAAGGTTAGGTTCATATTTTACAAGAAAATGTAACAATCATCCATATATTCGCAAAAATACATAAAATTTACGTTCCCGCCACCACAAGGCTGCGTATTTTGTGTTGCTTGGGCGACATTATATTTTTACGCAGTCAGTCAGTGCTACTGCTAATAGTCTAGGTACCCATTTTATTTAAAAATGCCGAAGGATAAACAACCATTGCGGTTCAAATTGAAAAATATATAGAAGATTTCCCAAACCAATCGCTGAGTACAGACTATCTTTTTTATCGTTTTTTAAATGTAACTAAGTATGTACGTCACTAGTGACCCTTTTCTTCCAATAACACAATGTTTACTTATGAAAAATATTATTTTATACTCCATATTTTTCCATATTTTTTATTTTTTCGTCCATATTTTATGTACATAATTTAGATTTTTTAATACATATTTATCCGGGCCCTAGTTATAACGATATCAATATTTTTTATATTTAGCAATTAATTTTGTATACGCAGGTATAGTAGCAATTGCATGAAGCAAACATAATAATTCACTCGTTCCGTTCAGGTGAATGAAACTCCCAGTCACCGTTCGCATCCTGCCGGTGCAACACATTGCCTATAATTTAATATTTTTGTACCTTGTGCATAATTTAAATACAGTCCACTATAAACAATCAGTTTATGTGGTTTTATTACCAGCGACTGCCACATAAAATGGTCCATCGGCCGTAATAGTGTTCGCGGCAGTGATAGTGTTTTCAATAAAAACATTTTACGTTGTGTATCGAGTGATTCAATAACGTTGGCGCGTGGTCAAGCGGCCATCATTCGAATTCGAGTCGAGCTGTCAACCATCGTGGGTCTCAACTTTGGCGTCGTGTGCGAGGAGGACGGAGTCAGCAGCGCGTACGTGTGCGAGCGAGAAGCACGCTACCGGGCGTTGTTCGTCAAGTCCACTACAAGGCTAAACCATATAATATGCTTTGATAATTTTTATACCTCTTTGATATTGGTATATTTTCTAGCTAAAGTAGAAATACATACTGTTGGAACTGTGCAACAAAACAGGATTCCAAATAATAAATTACCAGACAAAAAAGATTTCATGAAGAAATCGGTGCCCAGAGGTAGTTATGAAGAGAGAGTTTCTATGCTTGATGGTAAAGATATGAGTTGTGTAGTATGGAAAGATAATAAGGTAGTAACCCTGCTATCTACTTATGCTGGAGCATTGCCTGTGACTAAAGTAAACAGGTATGACAGGGCAAAACGAGAAAAAAATGATATTACTTGCCCATTTATTGTCCAAGAATACAATAAACACATGGGAGGAGTAAACCTCATGGCTAGCTTTTTGGGCAGAAATCACAAAACACTGAGATCCAAAAAGTGGTACCTGCGTATTTTTTTTTCATTTATTTGATCTTGCAGTTACAATTACAAATGCTTGGTTTGTCTATAAAAAAATGCTCAGGGAAGAGGTGAACCTAAAAATAGTCTGCTTACAATGAGCCAATTCAGAAATGAATTGGCCTTTGTGCTTTGCGAGAAGAGGTGCAAATTCCCGAATATGAAGATTTCTTAATGGCAGATTATTACTACGATAATAAACGAATCATTATCTTCTGTTCACAAAGAGCAAGATAGTTATTACTTACAGTTGAGGATTATTACAGCGATAGAACCTTTAAAATTTGTCCAAGACCGTTTGATCAACTATACACTATACATGGTGATATTGGAAGTACTGTGAACAGTACAAACATCGTGCCACTTGTGTACGCTCTAATGAGTGATAGACAACAATCCTCCTACGTGGCTTTATTTTCTGTAATTAAATCTCAAATACCTGGATGGAATCCCACAAAATACAAAACTGATTATGGAAAACCAGCTATGAGCGCCATTACTAAAGTTTTTCCATCTGTAATAGTGAGCGGATGTTACTATCATTTTTACAAGGCAATCTGGCGTAAAAGGCGCGAGCTCGATATCACGAAATCGAGCAATCCAGCAAAAATCCGGGAAGTGGCATTGAGCGCTGTACTCCCTTTAGTACCACCATCCGAAGTTATGAACGGTCGGTCATATATCACACGGAAGCAAACAGAAGACGAGAACATGATAAAGTTTCGAGCCAATATGGCAAAGCAATGGTTAAAAGAAGAAGATTCGGAAGATTCGGAGATTCGGAAGTCAGCATCGCACCACTATTTGGAAGGCTGGCACAACAAACTGAATCGGGAAGTAGGGAAAAAAAAGCCCAATATCATACATTTTCTTAATATTATACACAAGGATGCGTCATTGGTCACAGTCCGACACACGATGATAAAAACAAATTATATTTTTTTAAAGAAAGGCAGAAGAAATATGTACTCAAGGACGAATTCATCCAAGAAATGCAGATGGAATTTCTGCATGGGAATATGTCTGTTGGTCATTTTTTGGAAACACTTAGACATTAAGTTTATGTCTATAGTATAGTACATAATTAGTAGGTATATAATTCTTAGTGTTTCAAAAAACATCATTGTAAATATTAGGGTAAAGTTACACGTGCTAATTTAGAAGCATGCTTGTTTGTAAACTTGCTCATTGATTTTGTGCCCACAATGCAATGTGGAAAATTCCATCGTATTTCGAATTCTCGACTTATTTGTTTCCATTCCTGCTCCGAACTTGGAACCTCCAAATATAAAAAATAATAATAAGGTGATAATTTACAGGTAGATGAAAACAATGCACTTGAAAGTGGTATGGAGTTAGAGCCATCTTAATCACCAAGTCTTACATCGAATGCTACAACATTTACATATTCGAGGAAAAGAAATAAGATCAAAAGAAAAAATAAATAAAATAAATAAATAAAGAATCAAGTGAAATATTAGAGGTTTTGAAGGTTCTTAAACATTTTGTTAAGCAACAACAATGGAATAATATGGGTTACGATTACCTGAAATAAATGTATTTTATTTTATTTATTTATTAGACGATATAATACACATGGATATCAAACGGCATCTTCTCATCCATCATCAACACCAAATAATGTCCAAGAAACAGAAATAGGAGAAATTGAGAGACAGGAAACAAATACACTAGATGCCATACAAGACGAAACCGAAGATTCGGCTATACTAAACTTAGTTAACTATCTCAGTGATGAATCAACACAATAGCATATACTGTTTTTTTATTATTAAAATGCTTGATTACACAAATAGTGTTCTTGTTGGTCCACGAGTGGCAGATGAATTTGTGGATAGCGCCACAGCCGACAACCTTCAACCTCCGGGGGTGAACGTTCCAATGCTA
This sequence comes from Caradrina clavipalpis, assembly GCA_932526535.1. Lineage (NCBI taxonomy): Eukaryota > Metazoa > Arthropoda > Insecta > Lepidoptera > Noctuidae > Caradrina > Caradrina clavipalpis. Next base: position 4,066,489 of record OW052115.1, read on the forward strand.
GGAGAGGCGTCTGGTGAGGGATCTTCAGGTTCAAAAATATTATCTAGGTTGGATGTTTTCAAATAAGCTTGAAAACATCCAACCTAGACAATATTTTTTTGAAAGGTAAAAGCAATTTGTCTCTTTCAGAACGAGTAAGTTTGGTAGTCAACTCATTTGGGGCTGATTATCAAATGTCTCGTACTGAAGATGACATAAAATCAACTCTTCCTAGTTTCTTATCAAAATGTGAAACCAGGTATAAAAAATATGACTAGTTTCTTGAAAACACATGACAACTGGCTCAGGGAAACTTTTGTTAGCGGCTACATCATTGCTCCACCTCAACACACTGACGATGGTGCTTTCATGAAACTTAGTAAACGACAACAAATCCGTAGTCGCCAAAGACTAGAGTCTACACTAGAATGTGAGCCTCTTCAAAAAAGAGTCAAAGCTTTTTCAAATACCAGAGTAGACTATTGTGTTGAAAGAGTAAACGACTACATTGATACAAACCCTTATATGGGATATTCGTTTGAGGTTGCCTTGAATAAATCAACACTGGAAAACGCTGAAAAGAAAGCGCTCAAACAAAGATGCATTGATTTTACATTAAAATTAATTAGCGAATTGCAGCAGCGCTTACCAGATAATTTCAAAAATTTAGAGACAATGACTGCTCTTTCTGTAAAAGAGACACTTAAACGAAACAAAACTGTATGTTCAATATCATTCAACATATGCAACGCCATCTAGCGGTGGAATGGAGCAAGCAGTCACCGGCGTGAACACCGGGCATTTTGAAGCTTCCCGAGTGTCGCAACAACTTCACTCTCCACGAAATAAGCGTTGTGTTTGCGTCATCTCCTACAAAAATTATTGTAATTCTAAAATATACGTTTATATTGAAAGAAGAAAATAAAATCGATTCATTGAAGACATCCTTGCCCTCATCACAAATAGGGAACAGTCAAACACTGTACAACGCATCGTTCACCTTACAGAAGCATTTTGTTAGATACCAGAAGATATTGATAAAGTTCTAGTACAATATAGGAATATCGGAGAAGACGACTGGGAGAACAAAGACGACACTATTAAATTTTGGTGCGAAGTTCTCAAATACAAGGATGCTGCTGGAAACAACTTTTATGAAGAGCTAGGAAATTTGGCGAAAATAATTTTGTCATTGCCCCATTCGAACGCTGATATCGAACGTGTTTTCAGTTCTATGAACGTAATTAAAACTAAAAACAGGAATAAAATGGGGTTAAAAAAAGTGGCATCCATACTTCATATACGATGGGGTTTGAAACGACTGAAGGAGTCTTGCTGTTCACACAAGGTGCCAACTGAAATAATTCAAAAGTGTGGGAGTAATTTGAAATACTCGTTCAAATTCGCTAAGAATACAGATGTCAATCAGCCATCAACTTCTTCTGCAGCTTCTGCTTCGGCAGATATGATTTTGGAAGATTCTGATGCAGACATTTGAATGGTAAAATCTCAAAATTGGTCTGCAGAAACTAGAGTGAACCTAATTGCTCAAAATATTACTCGCAATAGGTATTTTAAACTGAGATCGGAATATAAAGGTTGTTAAAAATCACTTAATTACTGACGCTGAGAAAGAAGTTGATAGATTCTGGAAAATACGGCCTATTGTATCTGGGATAGAACAAGGGTGTAGAGAGAATCAAAGAGAGAAATGTGTGGCAATGGACGAACAAATGATGCCGTTTACTGGTAAATGCAAATTCAAGTAAGTAGTAAAAGGAAAACCTAATCCTGAAGGCAAATTTTTTTTTTATGGCTAATCCTAACGAGGAAGGCCGTTAGGATTAGCCATCAAGTTCGAGGAAAAATAAAATAAGTTTTGTGAAGTATTTTCCGCACAACCAACAACAGTCTAAAACTTAACGTAAGTAACGTATAGATAAAAACAAAACAGTTAATAACAATAAAAAACTTAACGGAACGTTTCTTCTTCGAAAATTTGGTTAAATCTTACGAGAGTCCCACTGACGAACTATGAAGAAACGTAAAACTAAAAGTGGTCAGGCAGCCACAACGACGAAAAAGTGGACATTACAAAGAAAGAAATACGATCTCGTCGGTTACAGATACAAGTGGAGATGATAACCGTTCAGATGTTAGCAGCTTCTTCAACGATGAGTCACAGAACTCAACAAACGAAATCCAGTTTCCAGAAAACGAACAACAGAATACAACATTACACTTACATTAATGGGATGATGAAATAAAATAAAGCTAAATATTCTGAAAGTGCTACTTCTGAACTTGCGTCCAAAGTCTTCTGCATTTTCAGTTATTTCCAACATTCCAAAAAACCTAAGAAAAGTTGCGAAGTTGAAAACAATTCAGGGTCACATGCTTTAACTGTCTATAAAATCTACTCCGATTTGATGGACAGTTATTTGGGCCGTTACAAAAATCGAATCAAAAGTCGAAAATGGTACATTCAATTATTTTATCACATGATCGACATGGCGGTAATAAATTCATGGGTACTTTATAAAAAACACCACCCCAACATGACACTAGGTGATTATAGATCAGATCCTGCGGAGACATTGTGCAATTATAAAAAAAATACTGAACCCAAAAGAGGAAGGCCTTTTAGCAGTAATATATACTGGAAAAATTTTTAACCAGTGCGTAAATTTTGCCATAATAAACTTCAACACGTTTTATTAAACACGTATATTTTATTTTGATATGTCTTAGTACTAAAAAAAAAAGTTATCGCTTACGAAACATGTATACTTAAAAACCATATTTTATTGTCACTCAGCGCTAGCGCATTCCCCACCCCCTCACCCCAGCCATGCGCCCGGGCGGCGGCCAAGAGTTGTCATTGACAGTATGGCGAATAGATTATGTCCATGTTTTGCTTATTTCAAACTCGGATAAGGATGATTTTTTTTTTTATTTTTTTTTTTAACTAAACACGGAAATGTGTTCTATTACTGACACTGAACTACCAAAAAAAATTTACGCACTGGTTAAAAACTTATCCTGTATAGGGAAATAGAAGCAAAAAGACATCGGGGTCCAATGAAGCCCGTTCCTCAAAAAGACGTGCGGGCTGATGGCTTAGACCACAATGAAAAAAGATGCACTTCTAAAAATAGATGCAAACTTCCCGGCTGTGAAGGTTTTTCGCGGACTGAGTGTACTAAATGTAAGGTGGCATTGTGTCACACTAAAAATCGAAACTGTTTTGCTGTATTTCACATAATAGTCTGTATATTATTTATTTTTAGATTAAGTTGATTTATAGGACCCTACAAATATGTAAGCATGAATTTAGTACTTAACGCATAGTGTTGCCAATTATCTACATACATATTTTTTCATAATAAATACCTTTTTGAAATACCAGGTTTTTTTTTATTATTTTTTATGTTATATTGTACCTAAATACCTACCAGGAAACGATTTTTCCAGGCCGCAATAAAAACCATGCATTTAAGAGTTAAAGATATAAAGACCATAATATTTCAACACAAAGCAGGAGCGAATACGTTTAGACGAATTTTTAATACAACATTACACTTACATTAATGGGATGATCAAATTAAATAAAGCGAAATATTCTGAAACTGCTACGAAGATAATTAAGAATAAGAATGAACATATGATTTTAAATCAAGTTAAACAGACGAAAATTATAGGTGATTTCGAGGAGCAATCCATTTTTCAAGACTATCCTGTTGAAATAGAAAACTGGAGAGGTCTAGTTATTCCTAACACAAAAACTATCTCGTCGAAGCCCTTTAATGAACGAAAATACAATGTTCCACCTGTTAAATAGCTCTGTGTGCTAAGAAAGAAGTGTTTCAAAACCTTTCACACTGTTCCACCTCAATAATAATATTTTCCTGAGAAAGTTAGTTTTAGTTTAAATTATTCTTAACGTTGATGTTTCATTTTATAACTTTATTCACTCATGTTACTTTGCTTGTTTTTTTTATTTTATTTTATTAGATTAAAAAAAAACAAGCAAAGTAGGAGCAACTAACATGTATAGAATTTGTAGTCAAAATGTATCAAAAGTTGAAAGCTGTTCCGGATAATGGGAAATAATATAAAAAAATATTTCACACTTAATTATATTTTGCTTTGTCATACCGAATAATGGGAAATAATTTCCCACCGCAAAACCTCCATTTCCCAATTACCTAAAAAGTGTGACCAATTTTTAATTTCATCAAAAAAATATTTTTGTTTGATTAAGGGTTAAACGAACATTTTTGTGACAAGTGCACCGTATTTTTAATCATTATGGCGAATCGGAGAAAGATACGTCGTACAATTTATTTGAGTCTTTCTAGTAATTTGTGCATTAATTATAAGTAAATACTTTTAAAATATCCTGATATTCCTAAATAAAATATGTGGGGAGCCATATGACCTAAGCCTGTGAATGCCTAATTATTGCGGGAGTTATTATTTCCATTACCCGGTAAATTAAAATCATTATTTTATACTAGGTTTTTGCCACGGGTTTTATTTAGGATTTACTCACACTCATTTATCGACATATAAAATGTGGGTAGTTTTAACTTTTGTCGTCATTATTATTTTGTCAGACTACTTTAGTGTATTTTTTGTTATTCAGGTAATATACGACCAAGAGCTCGAAAATATACTAAATGAAATGTTTTCATCAGAGGAAGAAAATGATGAAGATGAAGACCCATATTTAGATTATGCCCCTAAACCATTCGATGCAAGATTGAACGAAATTCAAATAGAAATTCTCAATTAATTCTTTGAGAATTTCTGGATTTTGGTTTTTGTGGATTTCTTTTTAATTGTTTCTTTTTTCTTGTATTGTAGGTAATAAAGTCCAGACCACGAATAAAAACTTTTTAGTTCATACTCAATCCCTTTTAATAGTTTGTGTATTTATGTTTTTTTTTTTTTAATAAAGAATAAGTGCTTACATTACATTTTACATTTGAACAAACAGCAAAAAATACTATCAGAATGACACAATCGTTTTTTATTTTATATATACATATATAGATAAAAAGTCGTCGTCTAGACAGGCAATGGGATTATGTTTTCCCACGTGTTTTTTTCAGGTTTTCAGCTAAGTTTCTAAATATAATTGATAAAATCTCATACTAAATTTTATCACTCATCTAAATCCACCAAAAAAACATTATTACTTCAGGATTTGTCCGAGGCCAGAAAAACAATTAGGAAAATTAGTATTTTGAAGAAATCCGCTGGCAATTTCATTCCACATCTTGGGTAGCAATTTATCTTCGTGCCGATTTTCCTTTTAGAATTCTCGCTACTTCTTCCTCTAATAGTTCGGCAGAGTTTCTTTTTCTAGAGGTTTGTGTGAAAGGTGCTAAAACTGTTATTGGAGTTGTGTATTGTCCCCCTTCCCTTGATTACTTCACCGAATACGAATCGGTTCTAGAATCTTTGGGTTCAAAGTATGCACACTACATTATCATGGGGGATTTCAACACCAACCTCCTTGCCAGCAACTCCTCCCGATCCTGTAAACTCCTACATCATTCATTATATGAAGATTTTCACAAGATACCGTCGGAGAAAAAGATGGATGCTAAAATGGAGTTCATGAGCATAATTAAAAAATATAACGATCCAATGTACTCGCCCAATACTTGTCAATATGGGTACTACACGCGCAACACGCAAGTACAATTTAATAATTTACAGTCTCAAAACCAATATGATTCACCACTATCGGCTCAGTCAGATTATTCCAATCCACTGTCAGAATTTAATGTTGATACCCATAAATGTTTGATGATGATAATAGTTCTTTGCCAACTGACACACAATAGGGATCTTTAACTAGTTCTATAAATCAAAATTTTGCAATTTTGATTATTAAGTCATTATGAGTGCAATTTTTTTATAAGAAGTTGATTTATGTACGGTCTACATTGTTCAATAAAGCTGTATGTTATTGATAAAAGCTTGTTTCAATATTTTACCTTTAAAAACAGACTTACCCAAAACGAAGACTCCATCAAAGCGTTCGGATTTATTAATCTGTGTTGTTTTTTTATTAAAATACATAATAATTAATATATGTATACTTATATATTATTATAATATTTAAATTAAAAGTTATCTCTTTGCTTCAGGACTTGAGTTAATGACAAAATGGAAATCTTTAAGGGATCAATTTCGTAAGGAGTTAAAGTTGCAGCAATGCTCAAAATTCGGTCAAGCTGCCTCAAAACGACGAAAGTATATTCATTATGATGCATTACTTTTTTAAAGAAACACACAGAAAACACTTCAACATCGTCAAACATGTTCAACGAGGACAGTCAAGACGTTTTTGAGGATGACGACAGTACGGTTAATATTACCCCTAGTGTTACGGAACCATCCACGTCTAATGAAAAGAAAACATTAGTCCAAATGTTTCTGGAATCTAATAAAGAGATATCCAATGTTATGCGCGAGAGTATAGATATACAAAGAAATAATGTTCAACTAAAGTATCGCGACGAGCGTGGAAATGAGGCATTTTTCCGTTCGTCACTACCACTTATGGACAAAATAAAAGAAGACTGTTTAATTGATTCCAGAACGGAGATTATGGCAGTAATTAAGTAATACACACCATCATCACATACATTGCTAGACTCGTATTCTCGGAAATGCACACCAACAAGCGAGGACGATATTGCTCAAATGTTAGAACACTTTGATGGAATGTAAACTTTAAGTTTTAATTTGATGTAAGCGTTTAAGTAAAATAAATCTGCTTTAAACTTACTGTAGTGTTACTGCTAATCTTTCAGATCGTTTTGACATTTATATTATTTAATGAAATCAATGTAACTGTACAATTTATTGTAATACATTTTTTTTAAAGAGTATGTATATGGAGTTTCTTGCCCGTTCTTCTCCATACGAAACTACCATTTGGAATGGGGAACTAAATTCAATTAATGATTTTTAAATGAAATGACGTTCAAAAGTGCCTTTTAATGGTATAATTGAAATAAATGATTTGACTTTTGACTTTGACTTTGATCACGCGCAGAAAAGTCAAAAAGCAAATACGCCTTTTAAAAAATGATACACTTCTAAACCTTCATAAAAAAATTAATAATACGACTGGTTTGAAAGTCTCATACGAAACATTCCGCCGACATCGTCCATTCTGGGTACTGTAATAAATGTTCCCTAAAGCCGCGTAAAGAAATACTTGCCTATGTGCCGTACATACGAATAATGATTATATTGTTCGAGCATTACACCAAAAAAGGATATTAAATCATTATTCTGCCACTGATTTAGCAAAATCTCTTGTTGTAATAATGCTTTTAGTGTTTCTTGCTTGGAACGGAAATGTTCGCAATGTTTTGAAAGAGTTCCAAAGTACACTTTGTTAAATGGTAATGATACAATAATTTACCAAAGATGGGTAACTAAGAATTGTACTGTTATAATTAAAGACAATGAGAAGATTTGCAAAAAAAAACTGTGAAAGAAAGCGTAAAGACATCGCATCAATTGCTTGTTAATATTTTAAATAAAAACCTGCCTACATTCATGCAGCATCTTGCAAACATCACTAATCAGTATAACGCCATTAAATTCATAAAACAAAGTCTTTCGCCATCATATAGACTTTTCCGAAAACGAAAAAGAGATGTCACAAATATTGTCAGTTTTGTCAGTTGTTTGAAGGACAATTGTGAAGGTATCGATATTGTTTCTATTGATGATACTTATGTTCCTGAACAACAGGACTTCAGGAATGAATCAACAGACAGGAAATGCAAAAAAAACAACTAAACTAAAACTAAACTGTAAACTGTCAACTGATGAACGAAAAATTATGATGTACCAAATAGATGGGTTGTTTATAAATAGAATCCGTCAAAAATCAAATGAGCGTCATACACCATACCCTCAATATTATTCTCGACCGTTTTCAATGGCTGGTGCATATTCACGCCATACACAATCTCAAGTTATTCCGAGTCAGCCAAAATCAGTCAATAGCGTTTATTCTGAACCTATTCATAATAATCAAAGCTTTTTTTCCCTCTCCAACCACACAAACCTCTTATTCAGCGCCAGACATAACAGAACATATACCAACTCCAGTACCTCCAACTCCATCTACATCAACAGCACCCTCGTCATCTATTCGTTTTATATCGGACCAAATTATCAACCCAGCCCCGCGTGAAACCAACATTAAAAACATGGCTTTATTGAATGCTTTCGATGATTTTGATTCGTCGACATAATTCTTAATAAATAATTAAGCAATACTCGAAAGTACTACAAATGGAGAGTGAAGAATAATGTTGGATTAATGATTTGGAAGGATACAAAAAACGTCACAGTGTTGAGTGCAGCTTCCATCCTACGGAAAAAAAACTTTTTGTCAAAGAACGATGAAGGATGGCACAAAGAAGAGTTTTCCTTGCCCTTTGGCAATCACTGAATACACCAAGAGGATGGGAGGAGTTGATAGGTTCGACCAAAAAAGAGGCACATATGAGGTTGGACGACGGAATCGGGAATAGGCGTTGGTGGTGCCGAATTTTTTATTTCCTAATCGATCTAGCTATCACAAATGCTTTCATATTACAATCTGTTTCACCGCGAAATCATGGACCCCCATCGAATTTACAGTTTCGCATCTCAATTGCTTGATCTCATTTGATCGCTTATCGGAAACTGTAGTTTCCGATACTTCACGAGAAAGAGGAGCCCTTCTAGCGAACTCAATTTTATTGCAAAGAAGAAGAGAGCTACAGGCAGCACCAACAACCAGAAAGTCGTATGAGTGCATGACGACATTCGTTTCCAAGATGTTGGAAAACATTTGATAGAAAAGTCTAATACACCGCGCAGATGCGGTTTGTGTAGTACAAAAACAAATAACGTAAGAACCACGTTGTCATGTACGACTTGTAAAGTATTTCTTTGTACTTTCCCGTGTTTTACTCAATTTCACCAAAAGAATTAAAGATAAGAAATATTGACGCATAAATACTAAATGTCTTTACATTTCAACCAAAGTTTCAAAAGATTTCAAGTGTTCACTAGTTAGACCTAAGCATATTTTTATAGAGAAAAAGCATCTAAAAAGAAATCTTTATGTGTTGATGATTATTATATAGTTTTATTTCTAATTTCATGTAATGGAAAGATGGAAAAAAATTGAATTTACTTGATTTACAGAAACATTACCTTCATAGTCCGTCTTCTTCGAGATATAACCGCAAAATTCGGCAACAGATTGAGAAGGAGACAAAGAAATCTGTAAAACATCGTTACGAGGTAATAAAGGAACAAATATCAAATTTGTTGCCGACTGAAGACACTCTTACACATTCGAACATCATCCTGTGTGTACAATGATGGACGGAAAGACGTGCAACGTACTCATAGACACTTCATCGACACAAGCGTGTAATGTGTGCAAGGCAACCAACCAACCCAAGGAGCTCAACAACCTTGACTTACATTTACAGAAACAATATCCTACAAGTTCATTTAAGTTTGGAATATCCGTTTTGCATTCATACCTTAGATGTTACGAGTACTTATTGCATATCTCCTATAAATTAGAAATAAGGCAATGGCAAGCCAGGGGTAGAGAAGCCAAAGAAAAAATAAAAAAGGCGGAAAGAAGAAATAACCACAAAATTTTATCAGCAAATGGGATTAGTGGTAGACCAACCGAAGCAAGGTGGGGGGTAAGGAAGTTTTTTGCTGAACCTACAAAATCTGGGGATATCACAGGATTAGATATTGAACTTATAAAAAGATTTGCCAACATCCTGAGTGTTTTATCGTGTGGATTTAACGTGAACTACGTTAGTTTTAAAAACGTCTGCATCGAAACTGAAAAAATGTGCTTAGACCTTTATAAGTGGTACAAAATGAGTGCATTTGTGCACAAACTATTAATACACGGTGCAGACTTATTAAAGGAGCTACCTTTGCCCGTGGGGTTGTTTGCAGCTCATAGGGCTGCTACAGGGCCAAAATTGACTGCACAGTATAGGAGAGACCGGTTGCAATTTGCCCGTGACCATGTGGATTGGACAATAGACCAATGGAGAGCTGTGCGAGGGTGTCTTTTCTGCAACGACAGGCGTCGAAGAGTGTATAGGAGGCAAGGGGAACGATTCGCACAAGCCTGTATTCAAGAGACAGTGGAATACGGGGGTGGCTCGTGCATGTTCTGGGGCGGCATGTCAATAGACGGTAAAACGAACCTTGTGTGTGTTTCTCGGACTGGAAGTGCTCGCGGGCAAGGGTCGCTGACTGCTGTTCGGTACATAACAGAGATCTTAGAGAAGCAGGTTGTCCAATATGCGGGTTTTGTTGGCAGTGGGTTCACGTTAATGCACGATAACGCCTGCTGTCACACCGCTTTAATTGTAAGAGACTACCTGCAAGAAGTTGGAATCCCTTCAATGCGCTGGCCGGCGCGAAGTTCAGACCTGAACCCAATTGAGCACCTTTGGGATGAACTGAAACGGCGAGTACGGCCACGTGATCTTGCCCCTACCACTCTCCAAGACCTTCAAGATGCCGTCGTTGCAGAATGGGACAACATTCCTCAAGAGACTGTTGTCACATTAATTAGGTCCATGAGAGAACGCATGGAAGCAGTCATCAGGGCTAGGAGGGGTAACACTAGGTTTTAAGTTATTTTTAAGGACTTTGTTCTAATTTTTGCTGATAAAATAAAGTTTAACTTTTAAATCATTTGCATTAGCTTGCTTTTTTTTATTCCCTGGTAAACAAAAAACCAAATCCATTGATTTATTCTGAAATTTAAATAAATTTCCTTTCCAATGATACCTTATACCTTACCTAGTCATACCTTAGTCATATGTTTACCATTGATTAATAGGGTTAAAATGACTTTGAAGGGAATTCTTAAACAGTTGCGATTTTTGTGACCCCGAGTGTAGTTTTAGATACCGTAGACACCTTGACAAAATACGACACCGTAGGCTGCTTGACAGAAGAAAAAGAGATTGAAAATAAGATTAAAAGAAAGAATAATACATTGGCGTCAGATAATGGTCCGTCAAAGAAAAAGCTAAAAGTAATTTTACCAATAAAAGAAGAAAAATGCAGGGAAAGATCACTCATCTGCTTAGCCTTTTTCCCAACTATGTTGGGGTCGGCTTCTAGTCTATCCGGATGCAGCTGAATACCAGTGTTTTACATGGAGCGACTGCCTATCTGACCTCCACAACCCAGTAACTGGGTAACACGATACCTCTTGGTTAGAAAGGTCACTAAAAACTATAATTAATAGAAACTTTACATGCCATATGTGTAAACTGCGTAAACTATATATAATCAAAGACATGACAAAGTGTATTGCTTGTAAAAACTGGGTATGCAGATCATGCTGCAATCAACCAGCTATTGACTACATTTGCGACAGATGTTTCGGATCAGACTGATTAGAACCTTAAGCGATAACTTACTACATTCCAAATAACAATGAACAAAGCCTAATTTCAACAATGATAAACATAATAATGATAATGTGAATAATGTTTCTTAATTTTTTTCTTACAATTAGAATAAAAACTGAATAATTTTCTTTGCATTAATTTAATTTTGATTGCTTGGTCGTGATTCGTGCGGGCAATTGCTATTTGGAATGGAAATATACACCATACACATTACACTACTCCACTCCACTCTCTCTCTCTTACTGTACTCCATATTCATTATTATTATTGTTATTTTTTATTTGTGTTGTGCGTCGCTTTCGCAACGAATAAATGGTTTTCTTTTTTCTTTCTTTCTTTTCTCTAAAAAAAGAATTTCTCTAAATAAGGATTTAAAAATGAGTAAATATTAATAAAATATAAAAAGTACAAATAATGTTCAAAATAAATAGACTGTGTAGGTACCTTAAAATTTTAGTAATAACCTGTTTTCACTTTAGATTATTAACAGACTTAAAATAAAAATGTTTGACCAAATATTACTCCGTGTATACTTATGTACGTCAGGCTGGCCCGGCCCCATGGAATTTAATAATGAGATTGTTATCAATCCAATGTACCCGGGTATACTAATATATGTAACACCTTCATTTTCAATGTAACTCTTTTTAAAAGAAATTACGTGCACTTCTTAGTGGCCGGGCCAGCCTGACGTTTTCAGCCCGGCCACCTTGTTTCCCACTAATCTACAAAAAATACTGGCAATATTGTGCTACAGATGAAATGTACTCTATAATTTATGCATATGTAACACAAAATCGAATCCTAAAATGCAATAGCATACGAAATATTAGCGGTTGCAGGTGGCCGGGCTGAAATTATTTCGTTACTATAAAACAGTAAAACTGCAACACCTACCAAAAAATAATACCAGTACATAATGAGATATAGAGATATAGAATACATGTAACGCTTTCATTTTAAATTATAATACATATTTAGAAAGAATAATCACTTGAAATTATATTTCAGCCCGGCCACCTAAAAGCGGTAATATTCCCTAAAATCTTATGCCAATTTGTACAGTAAAACCTGATACAGCTATGAAATGAAAGTTACATTCGTTTCGTTTTAGTCGTATACCTTTAAGCCTTCTGTTTGACTAGATTATCAAAATCTGAGAAACTTGCCGAAGAGTGACTATCATTTATTAACTAATTTCAGGACATTTGGTTTGTTGAGTGAAACAAAATGCGTTACTATGATATTTTTATTAATAAACTAAGTAGTATAAATCACACATAATAATTGTTGGATACATAATACCTAAACCTATATATATTTTCTCCGTTTTTGGCTTCACAACATAACCATACAAAGATAATAGTTCACAGACGCTACCACCGATTTTTAGACGGCGCCTGTGTCGCGTCCCAACCTAAGTCGTAAGATATTTTCCCCTAGCAGACAGAATAGATGCGCAAGAGCCGTGTAGTTATCAACACTTCTGACATAATATTTTACGTTTTAATATTACTGTGAGTGTAAAAGGTGATGGCTAAATGACTGCCCCAGGGTCAGAAACATTCTGGAATGTATATGAATCTTACATAACCTCATAATATTTAAAAAATCATTCATGAATTATGTAGTGTTTAATATTTTCCTAGCACTTTCGTGAACTATGAAACATAATAATCTAAAAAAAAAAAAAAAACTGTTTCATCACAAACATTTGCTTATAAATATACAACCTCATTTTCGTTTTTAGTTTTATTCTTTTTCGAAAGTGTCAGTTGAAGAAAATTATATACTGTCACACACACCTTTTTTCCTATTTAGGCAATATTATTTTACCATTATATTATTCTCAAAAAGTATCTGATACTTTTTTACATGAAATACTAATATTTAGCCATTTAGCATTACATTGTGCTAGGTACCATATTTATACATGGTACCTGGCACATGGGGCAGTGGTCTATACTTCCATTTAGCCATCTCCTTTGATCAGTTGTTGCAGTGTAGTTGTTTGTGATGTGATGTTTTTAAGGTAAGTCATAGTTTTGATAAATTAAAATATATCGACAAACAATGTTAATGGGTAGCTAAGTAATTATTTAAAAAAATATACAGGTAAAGTAAAGTAAATCTAAACACTCATTTACTTAATAATAAAACTCCATACAATGCCATCAACTAAATATATTTTATCCTTTCGTTTATAGTCAATAGGTAATAATTTTGGTGATTTACTAACAGTAAGTGTTTAGTTTTTGTGAATCTTATTGTTGTGTACCTACCCTATGTATTTACTTATTATTATTGTGTACTTATTTATTTCGTGAAATCAATAATTAATCAGTTTCTTATTAATTACTGTAAGATTTATATATTGGATTTTAGTGAATTATTCATTGTAATCAGGCAACCGTCGACGGTGTTCGTCTGTACCCGCGCTTCTTGTAACTCCCCCTTGTACGGCCTGCCACAGCGATCCACGTCCCTCGCTCACCGCATTCTTTTCCTCGTCCCGCGACACGCGCCCCTCTCCCCATCTCTATTCTATCTTATATATTTCTAATGTCCCAAAAGTTATAAGTTTTGTGAAAGTAAATTTGATTCTTATGAACATTCTTTGCTTTCTTTCTTTCTTTCTTTCCTTAGGTGCTAAAATATTTTTTAATAGATTTATGTATATACTTGATAATGCATGCAAATGTTACTGCATACACTTATCTTTTTAGGGAATTTGTATTTAAATAAATATTAATGTAGTTATTTAGCCTACATGAATACCTATTACGAAACCATAGTTAAAATGAATATATTTTATTTCAGTTGAGCGTGCCTACACCATGGGAAAACGTAGTGCGTTAGATATTGTGGCTCAAAAACAAATATTTGAGAAACATAAACGCTTGATCACCACGACAAGATATAGTTCTATTATATACAATACCATAGCAAAAGATATAAACTATGTGATGTCACCAAAAGCACTATATCTCAGCTTTAGAAGAAACTTTTTAAACAACCAGAACTCACCTCGGGCAAAAGATGAGTGCTTCATTAAAAGAAATGAAGATAATACCAATAGTATTATAATTTCGTCAACATCATCATCAGGGTCTTCTCCAGTTATTCAACAAGCAAGCTTACTTCATCAAATTAGTTTTAAATTTCCAATTGATGTTCATGAATGGAAGAAAATTGAACCCTTAAGTTATACGTATAAACGACACGATAAAAATAAACCTAGTGCAAGATATCAGACGTACAGAGCTATTCCCAAATTTAAGTGGTCCGGTCTTTTAAGAAAAAAACTCTGGGAGTTTTATAAGTTACCTTGTACTGTAGCATTTAAAAGACATGTTATTCAAGGCGCTAACATTACATTCTACGGACGTTGCACTCAGTGTCAAGCAACAGTGAAAATTCAAAATAAAGATAAGACTGATCATATTATTGATTTTTTATGTGAAATTGATCAACTTCAACCAAATTTTAAGCATAATCCTTTAAAAAAAATACGACTCACTCCGTACTCAAGACGAACATTATCTAAGAAATTAAAATTTGATTCAGCAACAATAGTTAGAAAACAAATAGCGAGTCATGATATGATATTTCAAGATAAGGAACCACCTGTATTGCCATCAGTCGGAGCATTACGCCAAATACGTCATGAAACAAGGAAGCAGAAATGGTACCATACCAATCAAATATTATCTGTTGTCATTATGGCAAATACTTCAACATACTCTTCCGTAATTCAGGAAATTTTAATGAAACCAACTTTTCATATTTACTACTGGTTAGAAGAACAAATAAAATATTACAAACAATATGTTCAAGAGTATGGTCGACCAACCATATCATTAGATGCCACAGGCTCTATAATTAAACCAATTGTGTTACCTAATGGGACTAAATTTACTAAAAGATTATTCTTATATGTTATATTAATAACTGCTGATAGCTTTTTAAAATCTATTCCAATTTCACAAATGCTTAGTGATTCTCACACTAAAAATAGCATTGCGGATTGGTTGGGTAAATGGGCCAGTAATGGAATTATCCCTCCTGCAGAAATAATCACGGACGATTCCTCAGCTTTGATTGCTGCTACAATCCAATGCTTTACTTCATATAAATCTACAAAAGATTACTTAGAAGCTTCTTACAGTGCATTGGAGGGACATACAAATAGTTTGCCTGTAGTATATATGCGAATAGATACAAGTCACTTTATCAAAACTATTCATAATCTTTCGTGCTTCAATAATACAACAGAAAATGTAAAATTTTTCTTTGTTCGTTGTATTCTTTACATTAAAACAGCAGAGTGTATCGTAGTCATAAGAGAGATAATTGAAAATATGTTAACTGTTATTTTAACTAAATTTTATTCAAAAATTTGCTTTGATGCCCACTGTAATTTGAAAAGAAGAATTCAAGGTATTACAATTGATAAAAAAGATTCTAACAACGCACACAATTACGTAGATGAAGAAAGATTCCTAAATGAGGAGAATGTTTTAGATGTAAGCAATTTTATGGTATGGTTTGATAATATTGTTGCTTGTAAAAATAAACAAGAAGAGGAATCTTGTGAACGCCTCAACAAATTATATTATCCGCCTCTAATATCTACTCTAAAACGTTTATTGGGAAAATTGCCCATGTGGTCAAACGTTATGGCTCCATTATACAATTCAAAAAACAAAAATCCATCGTCTAGTGCATCAGAGGATTATTTTAAAACAATAAAACATTTATTACTCAAAACTAAAGTAAGAAAATACAGGATTGACGAATTTCTAAACATACATATTAATCATTTAAATGGAGAGCTTAATATCGCTGCTAGTGAACTACAAAATAATGAGGCACCGCCCCTTCAAGAGCGAAAGATTAAAATCAAAAAGAATCGTCAAAAAAGAACACACCAAAAACGGTTATTTCCTCAAGATTCTATTTTCAGTGATATGCCAAGTTTTGTAGAAAATTGGAAAGGACAAGCTGAAGAGCCAGTTACCGTACCGATTTATAAAATGTTAAAATTTTTAAAAAATGGAAATATTGTAACTGGTTCCACTTTAACAAATACATGTGGTTTTGATGCTGTTACATATTTAATAGCTTATGGTTATATTGCATTTAATAACTTTAAATTAGAAATAGATCAGTCTGAAAATAATAATAATATGTTATGTAATTATATACAATTTATAGGTAACAAAAACATATCTGAAGCCGCAGTATACGAACTAAGAAATACCATATGTAAAAAGTACTACAAACTATCCTCGAAAAATACAATAGATATAAATTGTGAATGCAATGTCGCAAATTTGTTTGAACAAATGATTTTAGAATTATTTTATAGCGCTCTATTTACAAAAATATGTACCGAAGAAAAATGTGCATTTCAACTTCAAAGAACAGTACCATTTTTACCCATTAATATGAACGTAATTAAAACATTTGGAATATCAGCCCTAGAAGACTCAATTTGTATAGACGTTATTTCGAAGGATTGTGAACACGATTGCCCGGGCACTGTTTTGTCCAGCTATAATGTAAAGAATATTATATCTTTTGATTTAAATGGAACAGATCAAATAATATTGAACGATATACCTTTATCTATCAAAGTTAGAACTAATATTTATGTGATTGTAGGTGCTATTGAATATGTAGTATTGGGGGAAAATCTAGGACATTATAAATGCCATTTATTTAATCAAGATCTGTGGATGTGTTATGACGATTTACAGTCTAGTGTTAAAAAAAGTAATTTGGATTTAATATTTTTACATTCCTTGACGTACATTTTAGCTTGATTAAATAACATAATCAAGTGATTAGTACGTTTTTATCGATTCTAATAAGCAATATATTTAAATTTGAATTAGTCAAAATACTTATAGTACAAATGCCAGATATAGGCTAGCAATGATTATTATATTAGCATACGTTTAATTATACAAGTTAACATTGTGATTTTTAGCTGTGATTTTAATATTATGTTAAATTATATATACTACATAGCTATATTTCCATTAGCTGCCACTGAAAGAACTATGGTTCTCTCTTTATTTAAGAATTGTTGTAATAATTATATTAGCATAATTTTAATTGAAAGTTTTCAAAACTTTAAATTCAAAGTTGATGTAAAAATCATTATGAAAATCTGTGATTTTTTACCAAGGTATAATAAGTATTTAACCAAAAATTATCTTCTAATATTCTGAATGAATGAATGTTCGATGTTAAGGTAATATTGATATTACTATAATTTTTTGATAACTGTGTTATTATCAATGTGTAACCTTTTTAACCCCCGACGCAAAAAGAGGGGTGTTATAAGTTTCACGTGTCTGTCTGTCTGTCTGTCTGTCTGTGGCATCATAGCTCCCGAACGGATGAAGCGATTTCAATTTAGTTTTTTTTGTATGAAAGGTGACTTACGTACGAGTGTTCTTAGACATGTTTGATGAAAATCGGTTGAGCCGTTTAAAAGTTATGGGTGTGAAAGTGGGGAAGAAAAATTAAAAATGATTTGTCATGTGGGTTATTAAATTATTAGGAACCTATGTACTTACAGCTTAACAAAATCAACATTAAATAAGTATGTACCTATAAAAAGTATAAAATAAAAATTAAATTAAAAATTTAAAAAACCCCCGACACAAAATCCTAAGTTCCCTTTAAAAAGTAAAAAAATAAAATACGTCGCGTTGGGGGACCGCTTGGGACGGTCGTACCCTAAATGCAACATCGGTCCCCCAACGCGACGTATTTTATTTTTTTACTTTTTAAAGGAAACTTAGGATTTTGTGTCGGGGGTTTTTTTTACATTATTTATAATTAACAATTGTTATAGTACCTAATTAATATAAGTACAAATGTTGTCTAACTAATTTCAAAAATGATTATTAAAAAAATATGACAATTACCAATTTTGTTTCACTCAACAAACCAAATGTCCTGAAATTAGTTAATAAATGATAGTCACTCTTCGGCAAGTTTCTCAGATTTTGATAATCTAGTCAAACAGAAGGCTTAAAGGTATACGACTAAAACGAAACGAATGTAACTTTCATTTCATAGCTGTATCAGGTTTTACTGTACAAATTGGCATAAGATTTTAGGGAATATTACCGCTTTTAGGTGGCCGGGCTGAAATATAATTTCAAGTGATTATTCTTTCTAAATATGTATTATAATTTAAAATGAAAGCGTTACATGTATTCTATATCTCTATATCTCATTATGTACTGGTATTATTTTTTGGTAGGTGTTGCAGTTTTACTGTTTTATAGTAACGAAATAATTTCAGCCCGGCCACCTGCAACCGCTAATATTTCGTATGCTATTGCATTTTAGGATTCGATTTTGTGTTACATATGCATAAATTATAGAGTACATTTCATCTGTAGCACAATATTGCCAGTATTTTTTGTAGATTAGTGGGAAACAAGGTGGCCGGGCTGAAAACGTCAGGCTGGCCCGGCCACTAAGAAGTGCACGTAATTTCTTTTAAAAAGAGTTACATTGAAAATGAAGGTGTTACATATATTAGTATACCCGGGTACATTGGATTGATAACAATCTCATTATTAAATTCCATGGGGCCGGGCCAGCCTGACGTACATGTATACTTTGCTTAATTTTTTCCAGTTAGTCACATAGAATTCCAGATAGTCACTCACCCATATTTTACGGAGACAATAAACCTATACTAATGACTACAAAAATATATTTAGGCAACACATGAGCAGAGACGTATTTTTGAATATTTTGAGTTGTAAATGTACAAGAACAAGAAGGCAACGAAAGTTTAAAAAAGGTCATAACTTTAATTTATGCGTTTAATGAAAAAGAAATTTATTATCCAACTAGAGAATTGGCTATAGATGAATCATTAATGCTTTGGAGAGGTAGACTTTTATTTAGACAATACATAGCAAGTCGTTATGGCATCAAATTTTATGTTCTCGCAGATACTTTTGAAGTGTGTCAGAAATTACACATACAGGAAAAATTTTTAACCAGTGCGTAAATTTTGCCATAATAAACTTCAACACGTTTTATTAAACACGTATATTTTATTTTGATATGTCTTAGTACTAAAAAAAAGTTATCGCTTACGAAACATGATTACTTAAAAACCATATTTTATTGTCACTCGGCGCTAGCGCATTCCCCACCCCCTCACCCCAGCCATGCGCCCGGGCGGCGGCCGCGAGCTTTCATTGATAGTATGGCGAATAGATTATGTCCATGTTTTGCTTATTTCAAACTCGGATAAGGAAGAATTTTTTTTTAATTTTTTTTTTAACTAAACGCGGAAATGTGTTCTATTACTGACACTGAACTACCAAAAAAAATTTACGCACTGGTTAAAAACTTATCCTGTATATGGCGGGTCGGGTGACCAGCTGGTAGGAGGACGTGGTCATGCAGAAAAAGTCGTCCATTTGTTATTAGAAAACTACGTCAATTGTGGCTATTCTTTGTATTTTACCAATTACTATGCCAGTATATCTTTAGTCACACAACTTTTGGATAAAGCGACCTTATGCACGGGAACTTTACGTAAAAACAGGGCCGGAAATCCCAAAAATATTATAATGAAATTAAATAAGGGAGAACGTATAATACTACACAATAAACGGAATTTAACACTTTGCAAATGGCAAAGTAATAGAGAGGTTACAGTCGTGTCTAGTGAACATAACGCAGACATGGTTCCTGCCCAAAACCGCAGGCGACCACAACGAAGACTTCTAAAGCCCAATGCTATTTTTCAATACACAAAATACATGCGCAATGTATATAAAATAGATCAATTGCTCTCATTCTACAACAGTAAACACAAAACTTTTACACAATTAATACAAATCAATCCGAAGCATTTGACAAAGAAACAGGAGATTTCTTTAACACTGCTATCCCTTATCTCGAACAGTGGACAGAAACGATGACAAAATTTGATGTTTTCGCTTGGATGATTTTAAATGATATTCCTCAATGGCAACAAGTAGAAGAAACTACAAGATATTTAAATGAAAAAGATATAGCAGTAGATGATTCAATGTTTGAAGAATTTATGTACTTAAAACCGTGAATGGAATGTGAAATGACCGATGAATGGAAAGCTAAAAATATGCAAGAAAAATGGAAATACTTTTTTGAAAAAACCGAAGAACTGGAAATAAAAGCGGATCTTCTTAAAATGTGTCAATATATTTTTGCAATCCCTGGCCACAACCAGGGGCGTAGCTACCGCCGTATTTGCCGTATCAATTATACGGGGCCCCCACTCAGACATCTCACTATTGTCCATAGAGGCAGAAACTTTAGAAAAACTAAAATCATCATCAGCCATAAATGATTTAATAAATCAGTTTGCCGAAAAAAAGGCAAGGAGAGTGAATATTTAAAATTCGATTTTTATTTGTAAAATGGGTAAATTATGTGATCCTACTACTATTATAAAGGCGAAAGTTTGTATGTATGGATGGATGTTTGTTACTCTTTCACGCTTAAACGGCTGAATGGATCTGGATGAAATTTGGCACAAAGATAGATTATAGTCTGGAATAACACATAGGCTACTTTTTATCCCGGGAAAATGTACGGTACCCGTAGGATAACACATCAACTGTGACGCGGACGAAGTCGCGGGCAGAAGCTAGTAAATAAATATTTCTTCTCACAATATTTTTTTTCTTTTGTGAAAAATCTTTACCTCCATATAAGGGCCTCCAAAAAAATTTTTATACGGGGCCCCGACAAGGCACGCTACGCCACTGGCCACAACGCTCACGTGGAACGAGTGTTTTCGTTAATTTCAGCGCAGTGGACGAAAGAACGAAATTCACTCAGTGTAAGCACAGTGGAAAGCATCATTCAATGCATTTATAATTATAAAATGACGTGCGTAGAATTTTATAATTATGTTAAAGGGGAAAAGGAGTTATTGTCAAAGGTCAAATCTACTGAAATGAGTGGTCAAAGAAAAGTGTAGTGTAAGAAGACTTTTGTTACTTTTTGATTAAATTTCCTTATATACATACTATTGTTTTTTTAATAATCCATGGTTTGCCTTATTTTTGTTCTAATTGTCCCGGTCGGCGTCTCTGAATTTATGGCAGCCCTAATCTAACGCCCCAATGGTGTGCGGGAAATTCCATTTTTTCTCGAAATCTTTAGATACTGCTTTCCAATCTTGCTCTGATACTGGTAGTTGAAAAAAAATAATAATAACGTTTTATTTATTTTGTTATTTTTGTTTCAGGATTGTGGCTCACCCTCAGAGCGGGGTAATACAGAACAAGCTATTCCGGAAAAAGGCATTTCAGAACAAGGCACTTCGGAACCAGGAACTTCGGAACTCGGCACTCGAGACCAAGATACAAATACCAAGAAGCCGTTAAGAAAAGAAAAGCCAGCTAACAAGAGGACATACCAAGAGTCAGAGTATGACGCTGAAAATCAAATGATAGAAGAAGAAGTAATGCGAAAACAAAATGACAGTAATAATGATCCTTACGTTACTTTTGGCATGCACATAGCAGCCGAACTAAGAAAATATGATGCCACTATGTTTACGACAGTTAAACATTCAATACATACTATACTATACGAAGCTGATATGGAGCGCCTCAATCAATCGTCAACACAAGAATATAACGCTGAAAACAGACGAGGATATTTCACTTCACAGTTTACCGATCTTGACTCATCATCTTCTAGTAACATGGCCTTATACAATTGATTCACGAGTTCAACACGGATGTAGATTAATATTGTAATTAATATTGTTATTTGTATTATTTATACAGATTCACAATTTATAAAAAAAGTAATATTTTTACAGTTAACGGTTCGTAGGTAAATAGTGTTCAGTTTTTTTTTGCGAGTTTATAACATACAAGTTGGTAAAATAATTACTTTAAATCAAGCGATAATGCAAAGAAATAAATGTGATTTGTACTATTATTTTTTTTTGCTTACTCATATCGATACAAATAAACACACGTCAAACATGATGTGTGACAGCTAATTGCTAAAACAAATTAAGATTAAAGTAAGTCAGAAATAAAAAGGGGACATTTTGCGAAGTGGACATTTTGCGAAGTGGACATTCTGCGAAAGAGACATTCTGAGAAAAGGACATTTTGCGACCAGTGGACATTTTGAGAAGTGGACATTCTGCGTCGGAGCCTTTTGAAGGCTCCGACGCAGAATGTCCTGTACAGAGACGAAGCTAATCGCTTACATTTCATATACCTGAAAAGTATTCTAAATGATGTGCAAACGAAAATCAAGATCTTCGAAGAGAACACAGATCCTGTCAAATTATTATTCTCATTGATGAATTTATTGCGATCAGTCTGTAACAAGATATTGATACCGAACTCCGCAACAACTGAAAAAGATTATTTGACCATTGTAATTGATAACCACCTAAGCCCAGTACCTCATCTGGGTTATATGTTGGAGTCTCACTTGGTAAAGCCAATTTACCATCCCAAACAGTTGAAACAGTTAGAAAAAGTTGTATTGATTTTACTGTGCGTTTGGCAAAAGAAATTCAAAATCGTTTACCCAGTAATTACATGACCTTACAAAAAATGACACAATTATCTGTAGACGTTGGAATCACCGCGATGGAGTGGCCAGCTCGCAGTCCTGATCTCAATCCGATTGAGCATGTTTGGAATGAGCTTAAAAGAGTTCGAGCAAGAAACCCAGCTCCTTCGCGGCTACAGGAGCTTCAAATTGCCATTGAAGAGGAGTGGAACGGGATACCACAAGATTTTATGGTGAAATTAATACGGTCCATGAAAAACCGTTTAAGAGCTGTAATTAAGGCTAGGGGAGGAAATACAGCTTATTAATAAACAATCTTACTGACAGTTTTGAGTTTTATTTTCTTTTTCTCTTAAGCGAAATAAGGTAATTTTTCGTGTATGTTAGGTTTGTGCTCTATAACCCTATGTGGGTATATTGTACACTATTTTTTGGTAGTATTAAATAATTACTGAAGTAAGCCTTCAGTTAGAAAAGTTTTTTTTTAATATTAATTTGTATTTGAGAAAAAATATAGCCTTAAGTCAAAGAAATCAAGGTGTACGGTTTTATTGCTCTCAAGTGTAGAATAGAGGTAACAAGTGAAAGCATAGATACAACGAAGTACAATTTGAGGGGAAGTGGCAACGATCTTCTAATACGAGGAAAAATTAAATCGAGACACATAACAAGGAAGCAATATTATGTCATTTTGATTGAAAATGGTATATCAGGGAGACAAGGTAGGTATAGCAGAGTATTGTTAGCCTAGTGGTCCTAAGCTCGACTGCTCGACGCTAGAGGTCCTGGGTTCGATTCCCAGGTCGAGCAAAAAGTGTTACCTATTGGATTTTTCTAAAAAAATCTCAGTAGCAGCTCGGAGTTTGGATTTGTGCCCGGTTAATGGCAACAGGCTCGCCCCGTATTACATGGGACCTAGATATACCGGCGAACTGTGGGTGTACATTGGTACACCTCTGCCTAACCCTTAGGGGAATACAGGCGTGATGGTATATTTTTTTTTATTTTTTTTTTTACGAAGAAAAATTAAATCGAGACACGTAACAAGGAAGCAATATTATGTTTACATTTTGATTGAAAATGGTATATCAGGGAGACAAGGTATAGCAGAGTATTGTTGTAACTGCCTCGTTAGCCTAGTGGTCCTAAGCTCGACTGCTACGCTAGAGGTCCTGGGGTTCGATTCCCAGGTCGAGCAAAAAGTGTTATTTGGTTTTTCTACGAAATTCTCAGTAGCAGCTCGGAGTTTGGATTTGATGGAATATGAGATGAACGCAAACGCCTGCGACATTATAATAGCAATGTGCACTATTCACGTGTCAACTGTTTTTAAGTAGGTGCACTCTTCTTGCAATTGAACTTGTCAAGTGTGCGTTTCTTATTTTGTAATTTAATAAAAATAAAAGTTTCTTTTAACTCAAAAGTCTTGCTTTACTTTCATCAGGATTTGTGCCCGGTTAATGGCAATAGGCTCGTCCCCTATTACATGGGACCTAGATATACCGGCGAACTGAGGGTGTACATTGGTACACCTCTGCCTAACCCTTAGGGGAATACACGCGTGATGGTATGTATGTTTGGTAGGGCGTCGCACAGTTGGATGTTGTGCACACATTATGACCATAGTATGGTACCTTGGATAGGGCTAGGCACCAGTCTAATACATCTGCTCCTGCTGAATTCTTAGATTCTGTTGTAAGAGAAGATATGGAATAAATTAATAAGATTATGTTAATGGATGTTTTATTTAAAGTGCCCTTTTATTATTTTTCATTTGCATTCGTTTTCATTTCATCATGTATTTGTACCTACCTAAGTATTTCTTTTCTCATTAATGAAGTAAGTATTATACAGTAATATATACATATTTATATATTAGTGTGGATAATTTTAGTTATTTTGTACTTGTGTACTAATTAATTTATGTATATAATTGCATTGGGTTATTTATTTTTATTTTTGAAAGTATCAAAATTTGTTCTTTTAGGTACTGTATTTATGATTTGCACCTACCGTGCTATCTCTTCACCACCTTTGGTTGACTGGTAGAGATTTAGAGAATGCCTAAGGCATTAAGTCCGCCTTTGTACTTTTTGTTCGTAAAGTTTAAATAAATAAAAAATAAATAAATATCTGCCTCGTTGGTTTCGTGGTCGCAAATGCGACTGCTGTGCAAGGGGTCCCGGGTTCGATTCCCAGGTCGAGCAGTGTTATTGGGTTTTTCTATGAAATTCTCAGTAGCTGCTCGGAGTTTGGATTTGTGCCCGGTTAATGGCAATAGGCTCGGCCCCTATTACATGGGACCTAAATATACCGGCGAACTGTGGGTGTACATTGGTACACCTCTGCCTAACCCTTCGGGGAATACAGGTGTGATGGTATAAATAAATAAATAAACAACCAGTTCCAGATTTGACTAAACCTTCCAGAGAATAAACAAAACCTATGAAGCAATGAACCGACTACAATTTTTGTGCAATTTCGCACTTTTTGGGCAACACTAACAAGACTAGACAATGCATAACCATTTTGTTCAGACTATCAACAACCATTTTCAAAAACTATAGACCTCCATAGCCTACAACCTTTGCAGAAAACCAACCGTGCTTGGGCCAAATGCAATTTCCATTTTTTTTTGTGGTAACACTCAAACCATAGTTGACCCAATTTTTTAAAACAAGTTCGAGACAGCAAAACCAACAGTGCCAAAAGAGAACAAATATAATCTTTGATACAACCACTGCAACCAGGATGTTGAATCATTCCTGACAGCATTTATTTATCAAACGACTGCCCCGTTGGCCTCGTGGTCGCAAGCGCGACTGCTGAGCGAGGGGTCCCGGGTTCGATTCCCAGGTCGGGCAAGTGTTATTGGGTTTTTCCATTAGGAATTTCTCAGTAGCAGCCCGAAGTTTGGAAGTTGGTGGTGTGACACCCCCGTGCCTCGGAAAGCAAGTAAGGCCGTTGGTCCTGAGTCTGATCTCTGTCCGGTAGTGTTGGATGTCTGTCCCAAGGGGCATGAGAGTTACGGAAGAGGGAGTACACCTGCGTTTGCGCACACACGTGTGCACTATAATATCTTCAGCGTAGGTGGCCAGTCTGCATTAGAATTGGCCTCCGTGGCCGGAATTAGACTGGAGAATTTAATTTATTTTTACATTATCAAAATGCTGATAAATCATCATTCTGTGCTGCAACTATTGCCTTTATAAAACGCTCAAATCTTCAATTCTGCAGTATATAGAAATATTGAGCCAATCTCTTGAACAGCCACCGCTTCAAAATGTAATGAATTCTTTGATTTCTCGCAATTGTCTTGTGTTCTGTAATCTTCGTTTGCTGCAAGCCTTTTCACCAGATCCATTGTCTTTCACCATCTCTGTAAAGAAAGAAAGTTATATAATATTAATCAATGAATTGTATCTAGAAATATAATATTGAGTGATGTCAATCCTAACAACATAAGGTATTTAGTAGCCTTGTATACCATCACGCCTGTATTCCCCGAAGGGTTAGGCAGAGGTGTACCACTGTACACCCACAGTTCACCGGTATACTTAGGTACCATTTAATAGGTGGTGAAGCTATTTCCATTAACCGGGCACGAATCCAAACTCCGAGCTGCTTCTGAGAATTTCATAGAAAAACCCAATGACACTTTTTACTCCAGCAGGGAATTGAACCCAGGACCTCTAGCCTAGCAGTCGTGCTTAGGACCACTAGGCTAACGAGGCAGTTAATAGCCTTGTTTGAGCAAAAAATGTAATTGGGTTTTTCTATGAAATTCTCCGTAGCAACTCAGGTAAGATTCATTGTGCCCGGTTAATGGCAATAGGCTGGCCCCCTATTACATGGGATGTAATACCAGCAAACTGTGGGTGTACATTGGTAATTGGTACACCTCTGCCTAACCCTTCGGGGAATACAGGTGTGATGGTATGTATGTTTGTGTCTGTATTTTAACTGGTCCTTTTGGAAATCTATGGGGGAGGCCTATGTACAACAGTGGACGTCCTGTGTCTGATATGATGACATATTATTATTTACCTGTCCTTTTCTAATGAAATGTAAAGAGAAAGATAACTTAAATTTGAAAGATGAACATAACATAAAGAAAGATCTAATGGTACCTACAGTTGTCAAGTCGTTACCAGCATAATTGTTGTTTAAAATATAAACTACCAGTTTATAAAATGAAGGTCGGCGTGAAACAATTAAAATATAACGGCTACTTACATAAGTAACGCACCAAGTTTAACCACAACAAGCGAGTCCCGAATTGCATCGAAGCTCGAATAAAATAAAAGAAGAATGAAATAAGCCCGCAAGGCGCAACTGTCAAAGTGTCAACCACTGGGGTTGACAGACAAAAGAAAACATTTACCATTCACGATACCATCGCAACCAAATGAACAAACGATGTTGAAATAATTATGATCAATGCTGGCAACTTTTTTAATGCCTTAAGTAATATTTTTAAAACCTAAAATTTACCTGTTACATGAAATTAGACCAATATTAATAATTATTTTTTATCGTATTTAAAGTAAATTAATTTCTATCCTTGTCCACAAGGACAACACTATACTATATATATAATTATACCATCTAATATAATACAAAAAAATACTCTGGACTCTAAAATGAAATGCTGACCGAACAAAGTATTATTTAATTTATATTTTATTAATCAAAATTTTTTAAATCTGCTTTATTTTTTTCTCAATACGTTAGTTCTCAATTGAGAAAATATTTAAAGGACTGCAAGTTTCATGGTTAAAACTTGCATTTCGGTAGTTTGTTGTCAGTAATTTAAACTAAAAGTAGTGAATTGCTGACATAAATTAATTGAATTGACAAATATTTTAATTTTATTATACCTTTTCTAACAAATTAAACTTAAAACATTTAAAATGTCATAAGGTCTATTTTTTTAATTTTAATGTATACGCAGCCAAAACATTTTAGGGAATCGCTGAATGTGTCTTAAACCATAATTTTGAAACGTCTTTGTGTCAAAGTGACTTTTCATGATAGTATTTATCTGCTGACCACCTAAAGCGCCAGATTTAGTGGAAAGTCTACTAAATTGGTAACACTGATCTTGATTGTTTCGTTCATTCGTTCAATCGTTTAATCATAAACACGAACTTGTTTTTTTTAAGTTTATTATTTTGAATTTTATATAGTCAGGTACTAGTCTTTTTGGAAACTCTTGTCAAAGACGAGAATTGTTGCAGGAAGTGTATTTAATTTTCAAAATAAACAAAATATATGTATTCGAATATACCACTATTAAGAGAAAAATAGGTTTTCGCTACTATCACTACATCCAATGATTTATTTATTTTTAGGGTTCCGTATCCCAAGGGTAAAACCGGACCCAATAATTAAGACTTCGCTATCCATCCGTCCGTCTGTCTGTTACGAGGCTGTATCTGCAGCTGCTGTACCTAATAAATACTAACAAACAAATTAAAATAAATATTTAAGGGGGCTTCCATACAACAAACGTAGTTTTTAGGGTTCCGTACCCAAAGGGTAAAACTGGACCCTATTACTCCCCCCCCCCCCTACTCCCCTATTACTTTGCTATCCGTCTGTCACTAGGCTGTATCTCATGAACCTGATAGAGTTGAAATTTATGGTTATTTTTGCTGCCGCTATAACAACAAATACAAAAAACCAAAATGAAATAAATATTTAGGGGGGCTCCCATACAACAAACGTGTTTTTTTTGCTCGATATTGATAACGGCAACAGGTAGACGCTTAAAATATTCACAGAATATAAAGTTACATATTCACTTTAAAAATAAACTATTAAATTAAAATAACACAAATATTAAAAAAAAAAAAAACACTTGGGGGCCCCAAGTGTTTTTTTTTACTGTTTTTATAGAAAATGGTATGGAACACTTCGTGCGCGAGTTTGACTCGCAATTAGCCGGTTTTTTAAACTTATTGTCGGGCAGTCTAAAACTTGCCACAGGATGCGATTAGGAAATTAATCGTATGTGCTAATGATTAAGATAGAGTGAGGAATGAGATTCGACTTAAAAGAGGATGTAGTGACAAAGGTTCAAAAGGTTATGCTTAGATGGTTCGGTCATATTGAGAGGATGAGTGAAAGGCGACTAACAAAAGGGAATTATATGGCAGATGTGAGTGGCAACGCTGGGAGGGAACACCCTAGAAAGACCTACCCTGACCTTATTGGTGAGGCTATTCAGAAAGGTCGAGTGTGCAGTACTCGTAACCGGCGTGCTTGTATGATCAGGGTGCTGAGTGTGAGTTGTTTCGACTCACGTTCGATTGCGAGCGCGTTTGAATTTTGTATGAGAAATTAGGTTTCTCCTAGTGACAACCAGGTGGCGCTATACCGTTTTCCTATACAAAATTCTAACGCGTTCGCAATCGAACGTGAATGAAAAAACTCACACTAGGCACTCAGATGTATGAATGTCGACGAGGCGAAAGTAGTATGTAAGGATCGTAGCTGGTGGCGTTCTGTGGTTTCTGCCTACCCCCATGGGAAAAAGGCGTGAGTTTATGTATTATGTATGCTAATGATTAAAACAACAATATTAAGTATCGTGCATATATATTTTTATAGATTTTCACTTAAAAATATATCACATAATCATTGCATTGCAGTCCTCTCTTATACATGTACAAGAGATTTCACATAATCTCACATAATACTAAAAATAATCAACAAATAGGTAAATAAAAATCAACTTTTTAACAATTCAAATGAATACGTATTTTTCTTATATTATATAAATTGTAGCATCGCTATTTTGTGGCACTGTCTGAACATTTTAAATTCAATGAGTCCTCTTCCACCAAAATCACTAAACGTATTAAGAACTAAATGTGTTTAAATTATGATTCTGTCTCTGTCACCTTCTAACAATGTGACAGGGATGCAATGATGTTCTAAATATGTTAAGGCACTAAATGTGTTATTGATTTGGTGAAAGTGGGTCTTAAACTATTTATTTAAGTCACATATATTTTAAAAAAACAGTCAATCATGAATATTCATAATTGCTTCGACAATCACAATCAAAAATTGTTCATAGAAATATATACTTGAATCAATCATCACAGAATATAATAAACTGTCAAATTATTTAAAAATAGAACAGTAAAAAATAATGCTGTAAGCACGTGTATTGCACTTGGCTTAATTCAGTCGCTACCACTGGCGTATCTAGAGTTAGTTTTCAGAGGGGCCTGGCCCCTAAGATACCATGGCCGATGCGATGCAATGCGGTCAGGCGGAAGGTGAGCCCTACAGCCTGGGGTACGCACAAGACCATTATAGGATGGGCACGCCCCCCCCCCCCCCCCTAAATACGCCTATGGTCGCTACTAAATTAACCCAAGTGTAATCGCATTAAGTAAGTTACTGAATGCGATTAGATGAGATGAGGTACCATTAAACCATTAACCTGCACTCGCAGCTAACTTCCGGGCGGCCATTAAATTTGAATCGTGTTATAGTTAGCTAGAAGGTTTTCAAAACCTTTTTTTTACTATGTTGGTACGAGACTACCGTGCGTGCGGACCCCGAAATAGAATCCTTTTATTGTGTACTTTGTTTAGTCAGAAATTTTTCATTAATGGAACGATAACAAGATGACCTTTGTTTCGTTTAGATAATAAAGAAAAATAGTTATGCACCATATAATTATATGCATGCCATAAATTACTGCATCTTGCAATTCAAGGCTCAAAAACAAATGAATAACGTTTTTTATTTGATGAAATTTTGTATCTTTAGCAACACAGAAATAGGGTCGCTTTTGCTATGTTGCTTATCTAGATAACAGGTTTATGAAATCCAAAACTACATATTTGAATGTAAAATCCTCATCAAATTCTGAGTCAGTAAAAAAAAAATAAGATTAATTTTGAACCATGATCAAGTAAAATATTATTCCTATTAAAAAAAAAATACTGAAAATATTTCATTCTGTGCAAAATTGTAACATTTTGACAAACGAAACTGAGTATTTATTTTTAACAGAAATTATTTTTTTCTTCAAATTCAGTGTAAAAACAATTGATGTCAAAAACCATTTAAAATTACTTGGAAAACAAATAATTTTACTCAATTAGTATTAATTGAAGGTTCAGACTATCAATTGATTTTGTTCATCATTATTTTTTTAAGAAAAATAGACTATTTTTTTTATATCATGTCGGAGAATTAATCAGTTAACTTATTCAGTAGAAAAAGTCTAATTTAAAACAATATGACTGACATGATTTTACATTCAAAAGTGAAAAATTTAAAATTTTAGTACTATTTTAGTTTTACTAAACTTAATATGAAATCAGAATAGTTTTGTAGCATTATCTCAAGTTCTTGTTGTAAATAAAAATATATTTATGTTTTTTTTTGTTACTCAAAAGAGAAAATTATCACTTTCTCGTAAAATACAGTACAGTCAAGCGGGGTGAATAGGTACGCAGGGATGAATCGGGACGAAATTTTTATAGGGATTTTAACTTTGAATTATAGTTTGTAGCCAAAGATAACTTTTAATGTTTTATCTGAATTATAATTGACGATTAAGTGTCCTTGTTGGCACTAAACTACATTACTTCAAAGTCAAAATCCTTTTTTAAATTTCGTCCCTATTCTCCCCGTTTGACTGTACTTTCCATTTCCATACTACTTTATAATTTCAGTCATTGGATTTTCAACTCTCGACGCTGAGCTGAGCATTGTAAATCCAACAACGCTCAAGGCAATACAAATGGTAAGTACTGTTTTAAAAGATTCTGGTAGGTCCCTAGGTTTTCTACAAGAAAGACAATTATTATTAGTACATAAAAAACAAGTACTAACTTCACGCTTAAATCTTACAGCCAGTTTTTGTATTTTGAACCTTATTTGTACTTCAATAAAACTTTTAATACAAAATTAACAACTCCGACTGTCCTAGTCAGTTTTTGTATTAAGAACTCTATGAGTGTCTAGATAAGTTTCAAAATGCAATAGCTGGCTTAAAGATTCAGTTTCACCATACAAAAAAGGTATTTATCCTAAATCAGTCTATTAATTATTCTTGTTCCGCATGATGATAAAACGTAATCAATACTATTAAATTAGTTTCTAAGTCATGAAATCAGCTCAATGTCAAATCCAAACTGTAAATAAAAATGCAAATAACGTAGTAGTATCCTACCCTCCAAACAAAATAATAGTTCACATTTTGAACAAATAGGCCCAGCTCCCAAATAAGAATATAACTTAACGGTATAGAAATAAAGTTGAAATTTTAATGTTAACGGTTCAAGCATACAATAGTTTTTGTACTTACAACCGTTAACATTATAATACCAACTTTATTTCCATTCCGTTAAGTTATGATTTTATTTGTCGCCGAAAAATACATTTCCATGTTGTGCCATCAACGCGCCCAGGCCAAAGTATTGGTAACCCTATTGGTTACTACTCGTACCATAGAAATGATAAGCATGACTATTACCTCTTTGAGAGTGGTACTGCATGCTCATTTGAGTGGCAGGGTTTACGTAAATAGAAGAATTTGGGACGTACATGCTGGGCTGAGTGGTGATCGCAGGCATATTATATCTTACAGGCATATAAGTAGATGTGCTAGCAGTTGGATTTCTATCACCACTGTTACCTTTATTCTGCGGGCTAATAATTATAGATGAAGTGACGTCCGCACTATAAGATGATGTGTTAGTACTTTTCCTAAGATCGGCAACTGTTTTAGTAGCTTTCATCGGTGACGGAGACAACTTGGGTTTGGAGACGTGTTTAGATTTTTTCTCTTTATCGGACTTACGTTTTTTTTTTGTTTCTTTTTTGGCAGGTTCTTTGGCTTGTGTGTTAGTGTACGGCTCGCTGAACTCCGCTCTGATAGAGCTGGAAAGTGATACTTCGGAATCGGATCTGTTTTGCAGTGGTTTGTCTAAGATTCCTGGAGAGAAATTAGTTTGCAGCTGTTGTGAAGTTTTTATGTCTGATGCGGTACTTTCACAAATTGCTGGTATCAACACTGTTTCGTCTGAAGAAATATCGAGACGGACCGGAGACCGTCTAGAAGAGCTATGTTTTCTTTTCTTCTTTGTCTCGGTTGTTTGGACTGCAGCAGTATTCGTAGTAGCTGCAGGAGTTTCCTTGGAGCTCTCCTTTAGCGATTTGCCTGTAAAATTGTAATTAAAAAACAATCTTTTGTTATACTTCAATCTCCTTATTAATAAACGTGAAGTTAAGTTACACCAGTATTAACTTCGATTTAGCAATACATTTTTCGGGGGTTAAGTTTAGTGAAACTTTACTCCGAGTTTATAAATAAGGGGGCAAATGTTTCATTAGCCAAATGGTTCTAAGCAGTTTTTGGGTTTGATTCCCAGGTCAAGCTAAGTGTTATAGTGATTTTCAGTGAAATTCTCAGTAGCAGCTTGGAGTTAGGGTATGAACCCGGTCAATAGCAATAGGCTAGGCCATAATGTGGACCTAAAACATACCAGCAGACTGTAGGTGTACATTGGTGCACCTCTGCCTAACTCTTCAGGGAACACAGGCGTGATAGTATGGCAATATTTTGTTTTACCCATTAAAATCGAAATGTAGAATTCAAATGGATGAAACTAATTTGAACTAAGGACGACCCGCTGTACATGAAGCAAGGTCACTTTTATTTAAAAAAAAAACTATTTAAATGACAATGAATTTTGAGAAGCAAATTGTCAAAAATGGCGGGTAGAGATAAAAAAGACCTACTATATGATTTACATCTAGTTTTGTAAAAACTGCAGATGTTAACAAATAAAAATAAATATTTGGCGAGTCTTACCTTCATCATCGTCGCGCTCCAACTTAATTTTTTTTAAGCTTTTCAATCTTTCTATGTCCGCAAAAAGATCGCTTTCTGCTATTAGCACATCCATGTCAGCCAACAGTACTTGCGACCTGGCTACCGCTGAAAGCGCTTTTACCTTTTCCCTTTTCAATTTTAAAGTCATCAACGAGCATTCAAACTCCGTCTTGTACACAAAATCATTTAGTTTATTCACCTCATTCGTTAAATATTCTATTGTGTCGTCGATTTGGTCAATACGCCGCTTACTAGAACTACTGCTAATAGAACTAGATTTAGAGATATCCGACATTTTTTTTACTACAATTTAGGCTGTTGATTTGGAATTACGAAAGAACTTTATTACAAATTTGATTGCCGCCAACTGCTAGCAAATTACGAGAGAAAAAAAGAAATAACGAACCGCCATAGACATCAAAAAAGTTTTGACATTTGTCTCTAGGAAACGGAAACAGATGGATAGGGATTAGAGCTGTACCATTTGTACTAACTAAATACCGTAATGAGGAGCCACAGGCAAAACTGAGTATAGATGGCGCCAGGAGCAACCGTACCGTGTTTACTTGTCATGACAAGATTGTGATTGATTTTTCGTTAATATTCTGAGTTAAATTCATTTAAAATGTACTCTTTTCGGACTGTGCCTCAGCTTAAAGATGAGTTACGTAAGAGGAATGCGACAACTGCCGGTAAAAAGGCCGATTTGATTGAAAGGTAAAGACTTAAAATGGTTGAGGTTATAATTGATTTGTAAGGTTTTTTTTTGTTTCTATGGACTAACTATCCTATTTTATTTGTAGATTAGAATCATATGACCGGAATCAAAATTTTGGTGCCGATTGCGACATCCACGAGGACTCCGTGTACCAGTGTCCACCTACAAACACATTCAAAGATATAAATGCAGATACTCCTCTACCAATGATCAAAAGAGAGGACATACAGGATTATTTTGAAAAGTAGGCACCTATATTCAAATAATAAATCTTTAAGAAGCTGTTTTCTATATACATAAGGTAGTAGATAATGTAAGAAATATATTTATTGAATTAAGAACTTAGGTTCATCAATTACTGACTGATAGTAGAATATTATAAGTAGAACCACTGCGATGACGCACCTGTATACTTGCTTTTCCCATGATAATCGTCTTCAGTAAAATGCGCAGCACACAAGCGTGCAGTATTACTTGCCTTAAAGTTTTTAATACGTAACGCCGATTCCCATTGTTTTCTGCGTTTATTAATCTTAGGAAACAAATGTACTCCTCTATTTTTATTTTTACAATTTAACGGACTACACTGAGGCATCTTTCTTAAGATAAGGGAAATAATAAATAATAATATTTACTGAATGCAAAAAACCATACGATTTGACAACTGTTATGTCAAAACAGGGTACAGTTGCTTATGCGCCCTCTGTCGTGATACAAAGTTAGTGCTCCTCCTTATTGACCGATGCCGATTTAGTTATAAAAATGGGATAAAAAAAATAGTAGTTTTTACACGGACGATATTGATTGCTTTTGCCTTGGATTAACGATTACATACAAATGCCGTTGAAAAGCACGCTCAACTTTATATATGATTCTGTAAACTTTGCCAGGATTGGGAAGAAACAAAATGAAGTACCTCAGTTTATATTAGCTCAAAGTTAAAGTCAAATAATTTATTTCAATTTGACCATTAAAAGGCATTTTTGAACTTAAATTACATGAAAAAAAAACCAGTTGCCAACTAGCCAATTTATCTGTACTTACTTAATTCCCATGATATTTGCAAAGTTGCTAGTGTTCAAATAATTCCTTAACTTCGAAAGTAATGAGGAGATTTTTTTTTTAAGTGTTCTTTAACTCCCAACTGTTTTTCGTACAATATTTTTAAATTATTGTTTTTAATTACTACTTCCCTATTACATATATGATCTAAACGTACCGGTGAACTGTGGGTGTAAATTGGTACTTGGTACACCTCTGCTTAACCCTTCGAGGAAAACACGCATGATGGTATGTTATGGTATGTTTTTAAACTTACCTCTGCTGTCTATTTCAACTTCGAACGTAATATCATCACAAAAATAAACTGTTTTTAACTTGCCAGTGACATAGGTGTGTCCCGCGAAAATGCATGAATACTACTTAGTTATGTGTAAAAAAAAAACTAATTGAATCCTTATCCAATATTAATTGCTTACATATGAAAGTATTTGTTTATTTAATTAGTTGATTAGCTCTACTTACTTGCAAAAAAATTGGCTTCGGGCACTCATTATATCCCGTATAATTTAATTATTCAATTTTAGACGCAATTAAAAACAGTTCGTGTCTTAAAATCCTGAGGTTTAAGGGTATATAAAGCATTCATTTTTCGATATTTGTGTACACTTAGCTGGTCATCATGTTGTCTGCTATAAGTCTATTGTTACTTGCGTGCGCACTCACTATCAATGCGCAAAGTGCCTGTACTCCATCACAGATCGGTAAGCTATTTTTTTTTGTGGCCACACTTGGCTTTCAGCAACAAAAATAGATCAAAATTTCATTATAATCCTTACTATTGAGCACAATATCAAAGAAATACCAAATAGATCTAAAATTAAGATAAAATTGACTCTTAGGGATTACCTAAATTTCTGAATAGCAATGAATTGTGTTATTTCGTGTCTTTTTCAATGATATGTTAAAGTAACATTGTTAATAGTCTTTTGTTGCTGACCGTAGATTACCTATTGTTTGTCCTACAACGTTTGTAATGTCAAAATAATAGCTTTTTATTAAATGCTTATGATTGCTCACGCGGTACTTATATTAAAAACACAACTTTAAAAATATTTGCCTGTCTGTCTGTTTATTCTGGATAATCTCCGAAATGGCTGGACCGATATTGACGGGACTTTCACTGACAAATTATTGGTATTATAAGGAGTTACTTGAACTACGTTTATTTTAGAAAAAAATAGGATTCCATGCAAAGTAAAACCGAAATTCAAGAGAATGTAGCTGCGGGCAAGTTAAAAAAATAAATAGATTTGGCCAAAACATAATTTGTTATTATCCCCAGGTGTTGTGCCTACTTCTCATCCGGTGAAGCTTCAACCCGTTATCCTGCAGGCTGGCGTAGCGGATTGGCGCGTTACCATACCTGTAAGTACAAACTTAAGTGCATTGCCCCACTCGTCTTATTATTTATTTGAACTTTATGCAACAAAATCTCCCCCGCCCCTTACTGGCCCGTTAGTGTCATGGTCGCAAGCGTGACTGATGAGCGTGGGGTCCTGAGTTCGATTCCCAGGTCAAGCAAAAAGTATTACTGGGTTTTTCCATTAGGAATTTCTCAGTAACAGCCCGGAGACAGACACTTTTTGCCCAAGCTGGGAATCGTGTAAAACATCGGATTTTCAGGGCTTAAATAAACTGTTTTTGTCTAGGAATTATTGTTGGTGTCATCTACCTAATTAGACTATAGTGTATTTTTTAATCTCGGAGACTAAATTGTCATTTTCATACGTCAAATATAAAAATAATGTGCTTTCGGCGCATAAACATAAAGCACACTTTTTTCAAGTTTGACGTAAGACAAACTGTCTGACTTGACGGCTTCTTACGTCAAATATTCGTCGTCTTTGACATTAAAAAACACATTATAGGAAGCAAACTGTACCTATGTTTAAATCGTCCGATATTGTTTTCAGACTCTCTCGGATTGCACTGAGTCTGGAGTGGTAGCATACACTTGCGACGATGACGTGCCACCCGCTGCGCACTTCGTTGACTTCAATACTCTGATAGTCCATCGCAACGGAGCTCTACAAGGTTACGCTACAGTTCTCGTGACAATCTACTGCACAGTGTAACAGGCGCAAAGCCTGGATGACCAGCTCTTCCTTTGCCTATTGTCTTTCTCTATGGTCTAAAAGATAGAGTATTTTTTTACGGTTTTTTTTGACAATCAAAAGTTACGTTTAATCACGTTTAATTCGGTAAGATAAAGTCGTTCCATTACATATTATGTCACGGAAATTCTCAATTTAAGTTGAATTAGTTATCCCTTTTAACGCCCAACACCCGGCTTCCGAGTTGAACGAATTATCGTTCGAATCGGGAGCCGGGTGCTGGGCGTTAAAAGGGTTAAAACAAGGAAAGGTCACTAGTTTGTTTACTTTAAAGCTGAAATTTGGCTGATAGGTAGTTTTAGGGTCCAGACGCTAAAGGTAAGAGACGTCAGCAGCTGTGAACTGTGAGTGTGTGGGCGGGGCTAATACTACTTGGGGGGCCACCTATTATTGTATTTTTCTATAATAATACTTACCATTGTCATCAATGGGGGCCCTTTATACTCCTAGGGACTGCAGCCCATAGAGCCCTTACCTAGCTCCATCCCTGGAGCCTGGACGTCAGATTAGAATGGATTTTGCAGCAGAGCCGAGTAGGTCTTTGATTCCGCATTTCCGAAGTAGCGAGCTAAAACTACAAAGACGAATTGATATATTTTCCCTGAAATATTTGTACACTATTGTTTTGAGACCTTGTTTTATTTTATTCTAAAATAGTAACGTGATGATAGTTTGCGCCATCATGACTTGAAACATTTCATAATTGACAGGAACCTGAAAACGTCATCAACTATGGTTTTTTGTCTTTGATTTATTTCAGGCCAGTTGCGTGTTCTAAATAACACCTTTATTACCTTTGCATCCTACTGTCGTCGCGTAGGTCTATATTTATAACATTTTTGTTAACAAATTATTGTATAAAATATATATTTTTTCTTTTCCTCAATATATATGTTTAAAAAAAAGTTGTTTTATTGGATACTTTTGTTATTTAGCACCTGTTTACTACATCTAATAAGACGTAGGTAGGTTTATGACAAAAACAAGTTTTTGATCAAGAATCGATAGAAAACAAAATACAGACTTATTTTATTTCATCATTAACCTGAGTTTTTTTTTTGTCAAAAAAAGCCTTGTTTGAATTAGTTTTATGATAAAAACCGTTTTGGTTGCGGTTTCTTTGATTAAATAAAACAATTGAAATAATCTCTTCAAAGTTAGAGTGAACAAGTGAACAGGCTTCTTTTGGGTAAGCTCACTCCATCGTGTCTATGTCACCTTTGACCAAGACTAGTAAAGAGTTTATCCATCTCGATTAAAATTAAAAATTTGGAGACAATAAACATTGATTTATTTGTTGTGTTACAAAAGTTAGTGACAGAAACAAATCGCTGCAAAACCGACTCCACGTGATCTTGTCTACCCTACCCCTGCGGGATGTTCGAAAGAGATACCGCGCCCCCGGAACGCAAAGGGCACAAGAAGGAACATGGATGGGTTTTAGTCAGTAAAAGTCTGACACTCCCTCCCACCCTGCCCAGGGCGGGGGAAGACAACTGAAACTTCCCATCTTAAAAAAAAAGGATGTAATTAAGCCCGCGTAGGCGCGGAGGGGCTAGGCGCTCCTCGAGCTGAGGAGGGTGTGAGGGATGCTCCGTATAATAAACAACACATAACATACCATCACGCCTGTATGCCCCGAAGGGTTAGGCAGAGGAGTAACAATGTACACCCACATTTCGTCGGTATGTTTTAGGTCCTATGCAATAGGGGGCGACCCAATTGCCATTAACCGGGCACAAATCCTAACTCCGAGCTGCCATTCAGAATTTCATAGAAAAACCTAATAACAATTTTTGCTCGACCTGGGAATCGAACCCAAGACCTCTAGCAGTCGCGCTTGGGACCACAAGGCTAACGGGGCAGTCACAATAAAAATTATCATAATCATCATTATCATCTATTGGTAATAATCTGTAATATTACTCACTAGCTTTTGCCCGCGACTTCGTCCGCGTGGATTAATAGTTCCTGTTCCCGGGGGATTTCCGGGATGAAAACTATCCTATGCCCTTTCTCGGGTCCCAGACTATATCTGTACCAAATTTCATTGAAATCGGTTCAGTGGTTTAGGCGTGAAGAAGAGACAGACAGAGTTACTTTCGTATTTATAATATTAGTACGGATTTGTCAGCTCCATTGACTAACTAGGTATTTATTGATTTAAAAAGTCAAAAGTCAAAAATCAAAGTCACTAGTCAAAGTCAAAGTCATTAGTAATAAAATGTTACTGTGAATTGACATTTATTAGGGTTTTCACATACATACATACATAAACTCACGCCTTTTTCCAATGGGGGTAGGCAGAAACCACGGACCGCCACCTGCTACGATCTTTACACACTCCTTTCGCCTCGTCCACATTCATACATCTGGTCATACAAGCACGCCGGTTACGAGTACTGCGCACCTGACCTTTCTGAAGAACCATTAGGGTTTTCGGGGTTTCTATAAAGTGTAATTTTAGAGAACTTGTGTCTTAGACCCACTTTCACTAAAATCACTAAATACATTTAGTGCCTAACTAAACGTATTAGAACATGTTTGCATTTCTGTCACATTGTTAGAAGATTACAGAGACAGAATGATAATTTAAACATATTTAGCGTTAAATATCGAGCCATTACCGCCGACTTAGCGTAAGCGACATTTTTTCCTAAACTGCGTTTTTCATCGCAAACGACATTTTAAACTATAACGGACCATGCCTCGTCTACCTTCCCGCCGTAAAAAATAATAAATCAGTTATTTAAGTTATAGCAAATGCTAATTCACATTAATAGCGCAATTATCAGCAAAAATATTTTAAAAAATCCTTCTCCTGTAAAATTTGGTTTTTGTTGGTGACGCTAAGTCGGCGGAATGAAGAATTATTGGTTAGTAGGTATAAATTAAACCCAGTTATGTTAAACAACGTTTTATTGTGTTAACTTAAAAGTTATTTAGGTAAATTAACTATTATGTTGAATTGATTACATTCATACTTACATAAACTCATACGTTTTCCCCATGGGGGTAGGCAGAAACCACAGAACGCCACCTGCTACGATCCTTACATACTACTTTCGCCTCATTTATACATCTGGTCATACAAGCACGCCGGTTAAGAGTACTGCACACCTGACCTTTCTGAAGAACCTTACCAATAAGGTCAGTGTAGGTCTTTCTAGGGGTCCCTGTGTTGCATACAAGACACTTGTATTCCAAACTTTATGGAGTTTACCCTTTATACCCGCTGATGTATCCTACACTCTAACTCAGGGTGTGCTGAAGCTCCTGGGAGGTCGCACATGACCCGGGAGTGCTGCGTCACCTACAGCTGTGCGTGCCAGACCGGTGGAAGCGGCGGCGACCGCCACTGCTGGCCGTGCCTGCTGCTCGAACCAATCTATTGACTAAAAAACCTCTCACTCGCACAATCCGTGTGCTCAACGAATTGCATGAGAGGGTCGACATATTTTCGTGCAATATAGTGAATTCGCAAGAATTTTGTTAGTTATAATTAGAATTAATAATAATATAGGTAAGATAAGTTATATGAAGTTAGAAAATAAAATTAGTTTAGATAATTTATATACAATGGTGCTGATTCTCTTGTTCACAAACTTAACTTAATGTAAGTTAAATGCATCTTTCTCTTTCAATTTCTTAAAGAAAAGGACAGAAGATACATATTCGTTTAGTCCTGTCAAATTAGACAGCGCCTGAAGATAATTGGCGTGTTTCTAGTCGCCACGTTTTTAATCGCGTCTAAATTATCTATGGAGTGTCTAAATTTGACAGAACTTAACGAACATTTTATCTTCTGCCCTTTTCTTAATGAAATGGAAAGAGAAAGATGAACATAACTTAAATTTAGTTAAGTTTGTGAACAAGAGAATCAGTACCAATGTCTAATTTTTAATAGGGTTTATTTTATTGTTTTCAATTTCTTGTTTATGTTTATTAGTATTAGTTTGTAGTAGATAAGTCTAGATTTAATTATTGTTTTTGGAACCACTCTATTGTTTTGGGTTCCACCCGTAAGATAGTGTGTGTTAGTTAAATAAATAAATAAAAGTTTATAGATTTTTTTTTTATTTAATTTTGTAACAATTTTGTATTACCAAACACGTCTCGCTAATACTGTAGTGACTCAAAACATATTTAAAAAATCAGGTAAAAAACGTACAGCCCGAAAATTAAATGAAAATCTGTAGTATCATTGAACAAAAGTCATTGGTCTCTTATATAAGTGAATTAAACTGCAGTAATCAAATTCGAGGGAGTATTTCCCAACAGCGGTAGGGTTCTTTGAACCAAAACTGAGAGGGATTATTGCCCTCAAATTAGTTGAGGTGTTTGAAATACGGACTGTGGTGATTGTCCCCAAACGGGGGAGGGATGTGATTGGCTCAAAAAGGGATTATGTGATTGGCTGTATACAAGCTGAGGTGGTTGTCCCCACAAAGAATTCTGTGAGCTACCGAACAGAGGTAGGGGTGTAGTTCTTAACGTTTCTAGGACTGAAGGACCATATGGGGATTGAGGTAATTACCCCCAAACGGGTTGAGGTGGTTTCCCCCATAAAGAATTCTGTGAATGACCCAACGAAGATAGGGGTGCAATGGTCAAAGACGGTAGGGGTGATTGACCGTACACGGGCTGTTGTGATTGCCCCCAAACGTGTTGGGATGGTTTCCCCCATAAAGAATTATGTGAATGACTCAACGGAGATAGAGGTGCAGCGCTCAAAGACGATAGGGGTGATTGACCGTACACGGGCTGTGGTGATTGTCCCCAAACGGGTTGTGATGATTGACCCCACAAAGAATTCTGTGAATGACCCAACGGAGATAGAGGGGCAGCGCTTAAAGACGGTAGGTGTGATTGGCTGACCACGAGCTTTGGTGATTGACCCCAAAGGGACTGCGGTGATTGCCCCCACAAAGAATTCTGTGAATGACCCAACGGAGATAGGGGTTCAACGCTCAAGGACGGTAAGGGTGATTGGCCGTACACGGGCTGTGGTGATTGACCCCAAAGGGACTGGGGTGATTGCCCCCACAAAGAATTATGTGAATGACTCGACGGAGATAGAGGTGCAGCGCTCAAAGACGGTAGGGGTGATTGACCGTACACGGACTGTGGTGATTTCCCCCAAACGGGTTGTGGTGATTGGCCCCACAAAGAATTCTGTGAATGACCCAACGGAGATAGGGGTTCAACACTCAAGGACGGTAAGGGTGATTGGCCGTACACGGGCTGTGGTGATTGACCCCAAAGGGACTGGGGTGATTGCCCCCACAAAGAATTATGTGAATGACTCAACGGAGATAGAGGTGCAACGTTCAAAGACGGCAGGGGTGATTGACCATACACGGACTGTGGTGATTTCCCCCAAACGGGTTGTGGTGATTGGCCCCAAAGTATGTTAACATTGTTTTGTGGTTGGGATTTCGTCTGCCAATGTAAGTTATTTTTTAACAATGGTTGGTTGTTATAAACTGGTGCTTCAGAGCAATATGCAATGGTTGTGACGCTTCCTTCGCCGCGGAGGCCTCCAATACGATGTACTAAGATTAAGTGGTTGTTTTTGAAGCTGGCTGAAGGTGCAACATCGTAGTCACATAACGTGACTCTGGCGCCGATTGCTTGGCAATCCGGGAGGTCCTGAAAAAAAAGAGAATTAGGCAATTAGAATATGTCAAAGAATTTACCACATTAGCCTAGTGGTCCTGAGCGTGACTGCTACGCTGGAGGTCTTAGGTTCGATTCTCAGGTGA
This sequence comes from Caradrina clavipalpis, assembly GCA_932526535.1. Classification (NCBI taxonomy): domain Eukaryota; kingdom Metazoa; phylum Arthropoda; class Insecta; order Lepidoptera; family Noctuidae; genus Caradrina; species Caradrina clavipalpis. Next base: position 4,110,093 of record OW052115.1, read on the forward strand.
GCATAAAGTGTTATTGGGTTTTTGTATGAAATTCCCAGCTCGGAGTTAGGATTTATGCCCGGTTAATGGCAAAAGGCTCGCCCCCTATTACACTGGACCACAATATACCGGCGAACTGTGGGAGTATATTGGTACACCTATGCCTAACCCTTCGGGGAATACAGGCGTGATTGTATGTGTAATCAGTGTCATAATTTTATTTGATTACTAACTTCCGCCCGTGACTTCGTCTGCGTCAAAGTTAATATTATTATATGAGAACAGCCCCCCTAGCCAAGTCACAAACGATAATCGTAAACGCTCGGTAGGTACCAATAGATTTTCAACTTAATACCCAAGAGCCTTAAGTTGAAAATCTATTAAAGATTTCTAAGCGTTAGCGACTGGAACGAACGAAAACGCTATGCAATCTTCATTAGATCTTCAACTTAAAACCAAGCACATAAAGTTGAAGATCTATTCAAGCCTACTCAGCGTTTGCGTTTATCGTTTGTGACTTGGCTAGGGGGGCAGCAAATTTTTCCGGGATATCCTATGTGCTAATCCAGAAAATGGTCTATCTATGTGCCAAATTTCATCCAGATCTGTTCAGCTGCGTTTGCTGTTTGTTTTAACCGGGCACGGGCAAGTACCAATGTGTCTTTTTCTAATTCATATGTACTTTCTAAGTTCATCTTGGACATCACTGACATCGGTAACCATGTCAGAGGCCTTAGGCGGTTTAGGAACTCTGACACTAGGGTGTGTGGGGTAGGGCATGCAAACCGGATACCCGGATAACCGAAAAAACCGGTTAACCGACTGATTTGAAAACCGGGCTTTTTATGATACCAAAACCGGTTTTTTCGGATTTTTCGGTTTTGCTTTTCAAACAAAATCTTAAATTTATCACTGACAAACGTCGACAGGACGGCAAGACGGCGTTATTTCCAACGGCACTAACGGCCGGCAACGTTAATTTATACCGAAAAATCGAATTTGAGATCTAAAATCAAAATATAACTCAAAGGTGACTGACTGACTGACTGACAGTGATCTATCAACGCACAGCCCAAACCACTGGACGGATCGGGCTAAAATTTGGCATGCAGGTAGATGTTATGACATAGGCATCCGCTAAGAAAGGATTTTGATTAATTCCATCCCTAAGGGGATAAAATAGGGGATGAAAGTTTGTATAAATCTTCTTAGATTTTCGACTGATTGAACTGAAATTAAAGATTGGAGCTACTATGATGAAGATGTCCGTTTAAATAGGATTTTGATAAACTCAACCCCCATGGGAATAAAATAAGGGATACCCGAGCGAAGCCGCGGGCAAAAGCTAGTGTAAAACAAAGAAATGTCATTGTCAAAGTGACAGTTTAGGGTTAGTCAACATTTCCCTAGTAATTCAAATTATTGAATTAGTTTTTAAATTTAATGGTTTTGGAAGAACTATGATATGAAATATAGCCTAAGGTTAGTCCTAATATTATAGGAAAGGTAAGCGAAAGGAACACTAAAGTTTTTTTTTGTTTTAACAATTTACGTTTCGCTATTAGAAAACACTAAATGAAGTGTAAATGTTTATGACCACTGCCATATTGCATGTAGAAAAAATAAGAAAAAAACATTTGCACGATTTTTTTGCAAACTGCTATATTTTATTCTTGGATCGTCCTTTACGTCACTTAGTTTAAAACTCTGTGTAATATTATATTTTAATTGTTAAAGGTATGCCTACAATTTTAGAATTATGTAATAGTACTTTTGGGCAAACTGCACAATTGAAGTTATGATTTAAAATTGGCAGTTATTATTTAGATTTTTGATCTCGAATTCGATTTATTTTTTGTCTCGGATAGATCATTGTCGCGCTACTCTATGCCACGCTCACGCCATTTTGATTAAACTTTAGCATTTTTATTTCTTTACACACGTATTTCTGATTTCTTTAATAAAAATGGAAAAAACCGAAATAACCGAAAAAACCGGTTTCACCGGTTTTGTAAAATAAAAACCCGAAAAAACCGTGTCCTTTAAATAACCCGGTTTTTGCATGCCCTAGTGTGGGGTCGTTAGACCTACTGCCCACACGGTAAAGAAGAAGAAGCGTGAAAAAGTAACAAATATACAAACATCTTCACAAACTTTCACATTTATAAAAGGATTTATATGGCAGATGTGAGTGGTACTGCCGGGAGGGGACGCCCTAGAAAGACCTACCCTTATTGGTGAGGTTCTTCAGAAAGGTCAGGTGCGCAGTACTCGTAACCGGCGTGCTTGTAAGACCAGATGTATGAATGTGGAGGAGGCGAAAGGAGTATGTAAGGATCGTAGGAGGTGGCGTTCCGGGGTTTCTGCCTACCACCATGGGAAAAAGGCGTGACTTTATGATGTCGGAAAGTAGGATACGATGATTACCACTTACTTGAATATTAATTTCCCAGTCTGCTATCCCTGGTTTCAGAATAGTCGATGACAGTGGAATCCCATGGCCAGAAGTAACACCTATCCACAATAAAATCCATTAATAACATAAATCAACAATGAGGAGATCCGTGGAAGAACTAAGGTAACCGCCATAGCTCTCAAAATTCTCTTTAGAGAAATGGAGAGTACTGACCCACAAGCGCAACAATCATCTGGGCAAACACATTAAGGCTGGCCGCATATGTACGGAATCCGTATTCGATTTCCGAATTCGTTATCCGCGTTCGTAGACCCGAATGCATCAAATCAATAGAAAATACATTGACTGCCGCACACATACGTTTTTTTTTCCGTACGGAATATATTCCGCGCGTACGTTTCGAGTGCCAGCCCGTGCATTCGGAAACACCGTTCGGAAAAAACCTAATGACGTCATGCGGAACGCAGCACTTCCATACATTTGCTATGTACCGTCGCACACGTTCGGAAATTTCGATTCAGAACCGCGCCACGCTAATGCGTCTACTTCACACATTGTCTGATGCATTCGTGATTAGACATTAAAAACACACAACACAACCAATACGCACAGCGCGTGGCGCGGTTCTGAATCGAAATTTCCGAACTTGTGCGACGGTACATAGGAAATGTATGGAAGTGCTGCGTTCCGCATGACGTCATTAGGTTTTTTCCGAACGGTGTTTCCGAATGCACGGGCTGGCACTCGTAACGTACGCGCGGAATATATTCCGTACGAAAAAAAACGTATGTGTGCGGCAGTCAATGTATTTTCTATTGATTTGATGCATTCGGGTCTACGAACGCGGATAACGAATTCGGAAATCGAATACGGATTCCGTACATATGCGGCCAACCTTAGGCCCGGATGCACTAATGGAAATTGCTCCAAAGCTAATCCTGCAGTTCATCACAGCTGCTGGGTTTGGTGGCGATCTCTAACCATAACTACTGCCTCGGTGGCTTAGTAGTCCTAAGCACGACTGCTACGCTAGAGGTCTTGGGTTCGATTCCCAGGTCGAGCAAAAAGTGTTATTGGATTTTTCTATGAAATTCTCAGTAGCAGCTCGGAGTTAGGATCTGTGCCCGTTTGATGGCAATTGGCTCGCCCCCTATTACATGGCACCTAAATATACCGGTGAACTGTGGGTATACATTGGTACATATCTGCCTAACCCTTCAGGGAATACATGCGTGATGGTATTTTTTTTTCTTTTACTCTAACCATAATAGCGGCTATCACAAGAGATTAATTAAGATCACAGTGCAGCCGCACTAAGCTAAAAAAATATCAATAATAGCTCTCAAAATTGCGAAACTCAAGTGGCAATGGGCAGGGCACATATCTCGTAGAGCGGACGGCAGTTGGGGTCATAAGGCTCTGGAGACCAAGCACAGAAAGGCGCGGTGTAGGAAGGCCCCCCACGGGGTGGACCGACTACCTGGTAAAGGTCGCGGAAAATCGCTGGATGCGGCCAGCACAGGACTGGTCATTGTGGTTATCTCTAGGGGAGGCCCGGGAGTCACGAGACGACTCCCGGCCACTGTAGATGTGGGTCTGTGCAGGTCTTCTTGTGTCCTTTGCGTTCCGGGGGCGCGGTATCTCTTTCGAACGACCCGCAGCCCCGGCAGGCAACGGCTCTTAGTGGTCCCTCCGAATATTTGCTGACATCTCTGAGACGCGAGTGGAACACGAACGCGCCGTCCACACGGTCTGTCGTTAGTTAACGTGCGGACGTAGAGCTACCCATTGCTTACCGTTCAAGACCCGCGTCTATGGTGGCCGGGAGTCGTCTCGCGACTCCCGACGCCCGGAGCGTCTCCCGTAGAAGATGACTGCCCAAACCTTACTTAAAAACTCACCAACTTCTTTGATTATGCAACTTTCGGAGAGCGGGTGTGCACTAGCCGCGACTGCACACGCCCATGCAAGCACCAGAAGATTTATCCCAACCATGTTGTTTAGAGGATTGCCCCACATTTCTGAACTAAACAAAATGCCTATTTATACTTATAAAAAATAAATATGTTTTTGGGGTTCCGTACCCAAAGGCTCTTCGCTGTCCGTCTGTCTGTCTGTGCGTCCGTCTGTCACCAGACTGTATCTCAAGAACCGTGATAGCTAGACAGCTGAAAATTTTACAGATGATGTTTTTCTGTTGCCGCTATAACAACAAATACTAAAAACTAGAGTGAATTAAATATTTAACGGGGTCCCCATACAATAAACAATTTTTTTCTTGCTTGTTTTTGCTCGATATTGATAGCAGCAACGGCTTGAAATATTCACAAAATATTTAGTATTAAATTCACATTAAAAATAAATAATTAAATGAAAATAAAATAAGTATTTAGGGTTAGCTCCCATACAACAAACATGTTTTTTTTTTGTCGTTTTTATAGTTAATGGAACGGAACTCTTCGAGCGCGAGTCAGACTCGACTTGGCCGGTTTTTTTAATTGCATTGAAAATTCAATAATTTAATTACATGCGTTGTAATTAAATTATTAAAAATGTAAATCAATGAGAGTGCAAAGCGAATAGCTGTTAATTTTCTGTTAATGGGCGGTGTTTTTAATGTTAATGTTAGTTCTCCTATCAGCAATTACTATGTCATAACGTAAAAACCTTTTATTAACGTTAAGATTTGGTTATCTATTTATATAAAAGAAAGTCGTGTTTATCATCATCATCTGCTTAGCCTTTTCCCAACTGTTTTGGGGTCGGCTTCCAGTCTAACCGGATGCAGCTGAATACCATGGCAGTGTTTTACATGGAGCGACTGCCTATCTGACCTCCACAACCCAGTAACTAGGCAACACGATACCTCTTGGCTAGACTGGTTGTCAGACTTCTTGACTTCTGACTATCCGTAACGACTGTCAAAGAACTACGAATGACAGCCGGGACCAACGGCTTTACGTGCTTTCCGAGGCACGGGGGTGTCACACCACCAACTTCCAAACTCCGGACTGTTACTGAGAAATTCCGAATGGAAAAACCCATTAACACTTTTTGCCCGACCTGGGAATCGAACCCGGGACCCCACGCTCACCAGTCGCGCTTGCGAGCACGAGACCAACGGGGCAGTCAAAAGAAAGTCGTGTTAGTTACACTATTTATAACTCAAGAACGGCTGAACCGATTTGGCTGAAAATTGGTGGGGAGGTAGCTTAGAACCAGGAGACGGACATAGAATACTTTTTTAGGTAGGTAGGTAAGGTAGGTAGGTGGATATGTAGGTAGATAGATAGTTAGGTACAGTTTGGTAGGGTAGGTTGGAGTTGAATTTTTGTACCGATTTTCAGGGCAGGATAGCGCCTGCCGGGCCTGCTAGTTATTTGATAAAAAATCAACTGTTCGATGTTTCGTGCTCAATAGTGTTCTCTGGCTGACACAGCTGAGCGTAAGATCAAAGTCGAAGTCAAATCATTTGTCGGATAAAATGGGAAGTTGATGGTGTGACACCCCGTTGCCTTGGAAAGCACGTATTTCCGCAGTCGTGTCGGATTGTCGGCCCATCGGACTATGGGAGTTAGGGAAGAGGGAGTGCACCTGTGTTTGCGCACACACTTGTACACTATAATATCTCTATGCATACTTCTGCTACTCTGCATTAAGATTATAGCCGCCGTGGCTAAACCATAAATTTTCACTTTTTGCTCGACCTGGGAATCGAACCCAAGACCTCTAGCGCAGCAGTCGCGCTTATAACCACTAGGCCAACGAGGCAGTTATAAGTTACGAGTTAGTTAAATAATTGTTAGTGGGTTTTTCTATGAAATTCTCAGTAGCAGCTCGGAGTTTGGATTTGTGCCCGGTTAATTCCAACAGGCTCGCCCCCTATTACATGGAATTAAAAACATACCGGCGATCTGTGCGTGTACGTTCGTACACCTCTGCCTTATCCTTCGGGGAATACAGGCGTGATGGTATGTTATTATTGCTTATTTAAGGCGCAGTGTGGCAAGGCCCTCCACGAGGCAGACCGACGACCTAGTAGATGGTACATACATACATAAACTCACGCCTTTTTCCCATGGGGGTAGGCAGAAATTTCAGAACGCCACCTGCTGCGATCCCTTACATACTACTTTCGCCTCGTCCACGTTCATACGTCTGGTCATACAAGCACGCCGGTTACGAGTACTGCACACCCGACCTTTTTGAAGAACCTCACCAATAAGGTCAGGGTAAATGGTACCTTTGTAGAAAGTAGCTGCATTGCAGGCACCGCAGGTCCTGTCATTGTGGAGCCTATCTTTAGGAGAACCCTATGTCCAGCAGTGGACCTCGTTCGGCTGACATGATGACTATTTTTTTTTCAGATGGATTTGCTCTCCGATGCTCAGAAGCCAGTAAATCTGACAACCAGCCTCACCAAGAGGTATCATGTTGCACAGTAACTGGGTTATGGAGGTCAGATGGCAGTCGCTCCATGTAAAACACTGGTATTCAGCTGCATCCGGTTAGACTGGAAGCCGACCCCAACATAGTTGAGAAAAGGCGATGATGACGATGGTAATGCGTTTGCTCTTGACTATAATCTAGGTGAGAGGTGAGAGAGACAAAGTGGACGATGGAGTGAGCTTACCCAGAAGAAGCCTGTTCACTCTAATTTTGAAGAGATCAGGGTTGAATGCGTTCAGAAATACAGACGCAGGTGAAGTTCCACTCCTTTGCATAGCGTTATAAAAGACGTTTGGCAACGATTAGTGCGAATGGCGACAAAGTGAGGATTAGTAGTTTGCAGTGCCCCGTGCGTGTGCATGTGTTTTGACTGCCCCGTTGGTCTCGTGATAGCAGGCGCGACTGCCGAGCGAGGGGTCCCGGGCTCGATACCCAGGTCGGGCAAAAATTCTCATTGGGTTTTTCCACTAGGACATTCTCAGTAGCATCCCGGAGTTTGGAAGTTGGTAGTGTGCCCCCGTGCCTCGGATAGCACGTAAAGCCGTTGCTCCTGCGCCTGATCTCTCTCCGGTCGTGTCGGATTACCGTCCCATCGGACTATGAGAGTTAGGGATGAGGGAGTGCACCCATTGGCGTATCTAGAGTTAGTTTTAAGGGGGGGCCTGGCCCCTAAGATGCCATGGCCGATGCGATGCAATGCGGTCAGGCGGAAGGTGAGCTCTACAGCACAAGACTCTCTCTTGGTGGGCACAAGACCATTCTGGGGTGGGCCCTGCCCACCCGGCCCCCCCTCCCCCTATATACGCCTATGAGTGCACCTGTGTTTGCACACACACTTGTGCACTATAATATCTCCTGCGTACGTGGCTAGTCTGCATTAAGATTAGCCGCTGTGGCCGGATTCGGTCTGGAGAGTAAATAATAAAAAATAGTTTGCAGTGCATCTAGATGTCTGATGCTGGAAGGAAGGGGGGGGGGGGGGGGGGTACTGATGTTGATGATGAAAGAACACGAAACACTTAATCGAAATTTTGTAATTGGTTATAATCTTATATTTTTTATTTAGAGGGTGTTCAAAAATAAAATTTACAAACATGTACTTCCTCAGTATCAAAAAATAACTGCAAAAGAAAAAAAAATTGAGCTGCAAAATTTTTCTGTTGATTTTTAACACCTTATACATATATCTTGTAAAGTCTTGTATAGCTGTGCAACTAAACGATACATTTTTCTGCAAGTCAATGATTATGGCAAAGATTTTAGCTGTTCATTATAAGTTTCCGAATGAAATAATCGCCGGAAAACCACCACAATTTATCCCTTAGTTACTCAATATTTGAGGCGATTCACAGTGCAAGGTGATCCGCACTACTATATAGGTGTGGAAGCCGCCACTCCGGTGCACCATCAGGGTTGATGGCTCAATCAGCTGCACTGAAGGGATCGTTTCATCATCGCAAGCCGCGACATCCATGCCATTTGTTTTACCAACACATTTCGGTACTGTCTGAAATGATAATTTAAATTAGAAAAGTACTGCCTGATTAACTGCAAAAAAAACGAAGTCAAAGCATTTATTTCAATTAGACCTTTCACAGGCACTTTTGAATGTCAAATGACATCGGTTGACTGTTAGAAGTATTGCCTGATTAACTGCAAAAAAGACAAAGTCAAAGCATTTATTTCAATAAGACCTTTTACAGGCACTTTTGAATGTCAAATGACATCGGTTGACTGTTAGATAGTACCCATTAAGCCCGTATGTATTGTACTTTTTGTTGCATACAGTTTAAATAAATAAATAAAAATCTCATGTGCCTGTAGTTACAGCGGCATCCATACCCTTCAGGAGATTAATAATAATAAGAATAATACCTACAAATATTTGGGTATGTCGGAAGCGTTAGGCATCAGTGCTACTGACATGAAGCAATCGTTGAAGGAGCGCTTCTTTGGCCGCCTAAATAAAGTTTTAAATAGTCTTTTATCAGGCGGTAACAAGGTGCGCGCCTTCAACGGTTGGGTCATGCCAGTTTTAATGTACTCTTTCGGCGTACTCAAATGGACTCAGACAGAACTTGACGCCCTGGATAGGAGGGTTCGCTCACTATTGACCGCAAATCGGATGCATCACCCAAGGTCGTCAGTAATGAGACTGTATATCCCGCGGAAGTGTGGTGGTCGAGGCTTCTTAAATGCTAAGACCCTGCACAACCGTGAGATATGCAGTCTCAGGGAGTACTTCCTGGAAGCTGATGTGGGGATGCACCGAGATGTGGTCTCAGTGGACAAGGGCCTCACCCCGCTCTCTTTAGCGAACGAGAACTGGCGCAAACCTATAGTATTAGATACTAAAGATCGCATGGAGGTATGGAAGAGCAAGGAGCTTCAAAGATGTAGACTTCAAGGCGTCCGTATCCTGGCTGCGCGTTGGTGACCTCTTTGGGGAAACCGAAGGTTTTGTCTGTGCTATTATGGACGAAGTTATGATGACGAACAATTACCGGAGATATATTGTGAAGGACGGTACGGTTGACATTTGTCGGGCATGCCATCGTCCCGGGGAATCAATCCGTCACATTATATCTGGTTGTTCTCGTCTGGCTAACGGAGACTACTTGCATAGACACAACCTTGTAGCCAGGATTATCCATCAGCAACTTGCTCTGAAATACAGTCTTGTGGAATCGGAAGTACCATACTATAGATATGTGCCCGACCCAGTTCTTGAAAATGGTCATATCACGTTATATTGGGACCGATCTATCATCACTGACAGGACTATTGTTGCCAATAAGCCTGACATAGTGGTGGTAGATCGATTAGAGCGTTGCGCAATGATCGTTGATATTACTGTCCCGCATGACGAGAACCTCGTGAAAGCTGAGAAAGATAAACAAATTAAGTATCTTGATCTGGCTCGCGAGGTTGTCGACATGTGGGATGTGAATACGGCAATCATTGTGCCGATAGTCGTGACGGCCAATGGCATAATAGCCAGGAGCCTCGACCAACACCTAAGGAGGCTCTCGTTGGGCGGTTGGATCAAGGGCTTGATTCAGAAAGCGGTACTCCTAGACACGGCGCGTATTGTTAGGAGATTCCTTTCTCAGGAGCCCTGACCGCCGGTGGCTTGGACCCTGTTCCCGATGCCGGTGGGCTACTATTTTTTATATTTTTAAATGTTTTTATTTTTTTATAGTAATATTTAAAAATGTAATTAATATGTATAATAAATAAATGAATAGAATAATAATAATAAATATATACTGCTTGTATAGAAAACACGCGTAATCCAACACACTGAAGACGCGTTCACGCGCAGTGTTGCAGATCACCAGAGTTCGAAAGAGATACCGCGCCCCCGGAACGCAAAGGGCACATGAAGGAACATAGACGGGTTTTAGTCAGTAAAAGTCTGACACTCCCGCCCACCGAGTTATTTGATGATTTCCCGTATAAAAAAAAAAGCAACTCTGCTTTGCGGCAGAAATAGGTATGGTGGTAGTACTTTCCCGGACGAGCCCCTTCACGAAGACCTCCTACAGTAAAACCTCGATTATCCGAACCCTCAATTATCCGAACGCTGACTTAGTTTATCCGAACACTCAATTATCCGATCATTGGCGAGAATTTGTTGCTGAAAACGCGTTGCAGCTGTTCGTCAATTAAACATTGACTATTTTATAAGAAAAACATTTGACTTTTTTTAGGTGTTTATATTTCAAGGTTATGTATGTCAAGTTTTGATAGACTATACAGATTTTGAGTGAATAGGTGTTGCTTTTGTTTGATTTTGTCCCAAAAAACCCACAATTCGATTATCCGAACTAATCTCGGTCCCAATTAATTCGGATAATCGAGGTTCTACTGTACTGGACGACTTTGTCTATTTCTTTCTATAGCTGCACCTGTAGCCATGTAACAAACGATTAACGCAAACGCTGAGTAGGCTTTAATAGATCTTCAACTTTATGTGCTTGGTTTTAAGTTGAAGATCTAATGAAGATTGCATAGCGTTTTCGTTCGTTCCAGTCGCTAACGCTTAGAAATCTTTAATAGATTTTTAACTTAAGGCTCTGGGGTATAAAGTTGAAAATCTATTGGTACCTACCGAGCGTTTACGATTATCGTTTGTGTCTTGGCTAGGGGGGCTGATCGTGTACCTACCAGTTCGACATTCATTTTTCTTCCTTCCATGATTATTGGTCGCTCGTAGTGCTTGAATCCTGAAGCCGTTCCTGTACCAAACATAATTAAAATATTAATTCTGCCCGCGATTTCATTCACATAGATATTGGTGCCGATTATCTTGTTCACAAACTAAACTAAAATTAGAGAATTGACATCTCTTACTAACATACAGCGAAAGAAAAGGACGGTAATACCTTAGAACTAAGTTAGGGATGTCAAATTAGTTCTGCCTTGAACTTTTCCGTGTTTTTAATCGACGCGTTCTGACATGTCAACTATAATTGTATAGAGGTTTTAGATCAACTAAAATTGACAAGTCTTATTCACGTCCGTCCCTTTCTTGTTTGATTGGAAAGAAAAAGATCGAAATAGTCTAAATTAAGTTTAGCTTGTGTATAACAGAATCGACACCATTTTCACCCGTGATGTGTAACGTTTTAGGTTACTGCTCCGATCCCATGCGTCGTAGCGTGATGTTATATAGCCTATGACACTGACAAATAACGTGGCTTTCTATAAATAAAATCGGTTCAGTAGATCCAGAGATTACCCCCTTTTTTGTCTTGGGATAGCGCGACTGCTATGCCAGAGGTCCTGGGTTCGATTCCCAGGTCGAACAAAAACTGTTCCTGGGTTTTTTTTTTATGAAATTCTCAGTAGCTCGGAGTTTGGATTTGTGCCCGGTTAATGGCAATAGGCTGGCCCCCTATTACATGGGACCTAAATATACCGGCGAACTATGGGTGTACATTGGTACACCTCTGCCTAACCCTTCGGGGAATATATATAGAAAAAAAAAACTCACCATTTCGTATCTTCATGCAGGATAATCGAAAAGGAGACTTTTCCGCCTTAATTAATGAAACGACGCACGCGCACGCCAGGACGACCAGTATAGATCTCAGGGGCGCCATTTTGAAAATGAGATCTATAGCAAAGTGTAATCCAATGGAACACGTGCTTGCATTAATTTAAATTGCAATTAAATGGTATAAATAAATGGCTGGAATCCGTTATCATTGGTTTTATAAACTGTTACGATTTATCGGTTCGTTAAGCGATTAAAGGATAATGAATGCATGCATAAGTGCTCATTATTCCGTTCTGCATCTAATTAATGCATAGTATATTAAATGCTAGCCTTTGTCTACGATTTCGTTCGTGTGGTTTTAATCAACCCGTGTTAAGTTTTTAGTTACTGCTTCACTTCCGAGTAAAGAAAGAAAGAAAAGAAAGAAAAGAAAGAAAAGAAAGAAAAGAAAGAAAAGAAAGAAAAGAAAGAAAAGAAAGAAAAGAAAGAAAAGAAAGAAAAGAAAGAAAAGAAAGAAAAGAAAGAAAAGAAAGAAAAGAAAGAAAAGAAAGAAAAGAAAGAAAAGAAAGAAAAGAAAGAAAAGAAAGAAAAGAAAGAAAAGAAAGAAAAGAAAGAAAAGAAAGAAAAGAAAGAAAAGAAAGAAAAGAAAGAAAAGAAAGAAAAGAAAGAAAAGAAAGAAAAGAAAGAAAAGAAAGAAAAGAAAGAAAAGAAAGAAAAAAAAGAAAAACCATTTGTAAGTAAGTGTCATAGCGTGATGTTATATTATAGCCTTTGCGTGTGTTATTTTCTAGCCTTATGCTTTATTTAAATTGACTGTATGTAAAGTGCAATTAAATGTAATTTTTATACCTACAAAATTTGTACGCCGTCACTGGCAAAACATGGACGCTCACAACATCTTTTAATTCAATACCTTGCATGTCTGATTACTCAGTTTATGTAAACGCATGTTTAACAAATAAATTATCTTTCTTTCTTCCTCTATAAAAGGACGAACCGGTACAAAAATATTTTTTCAATTGAAACCAGGAGTTCCTGAGTTTAGCGTGTTTAACGAAACAAACATATTCTTCAGCTTTATAATGTTATGGTAAAGATTTATTCATTGCTAGCTTCTACCCGCGACTTCATCCGCGTCAAATTTGATATAAAATCCCATAGGAACCGTACATTTTTTCAGGATAAAAAGTATCATAGCACTTGTTGCATGTTATAAAAGTATAGTATTTAGAGTTATAATTTAATTTTGTATGGTTTGGTTAGTGTGTTATTCAACATTGGATCCCGCAATGCAAGCAATCAGAAAAGAGCAACGGAGGTCTCGCTTTTCACGGTGTTGTCTTTTGCGCAAGTTACTCCATAAAACAATAGATATCTGCTAGTGAAAGTCCCGTCAAAATCAGTCCAGCAGTTTCGATGATTAGCCGGGACAAACAGACAGATATACCGAAAGGAAAAAGAAATGGTTTATCGTATAATTACCGTGTAAACATTTATATTTATTTTCTAAACACCTATTATTTTGAAATTATACACAGACAATTTTTATTTATTTGAATCGTTAATTCATCTTATTGTGTCGTAACTGAATTCCTTCTTAACAGCTGGACCGATATTATATGTCATTTATGTTTATGTGTGGCCCTGCCCACTGCCACTTCAACTTGCTGATTCTCTGGGGTGTGTCGGTAATTTTGGTTCGTCTGCGGATCTCCTCATTTCTGATTTGATCTCGCAGAGAGACTCCGAGCATAGCCCTCTCCAGCAGTGGACGTCCTGCGGCTGATATGATGATGTTTATTTGTGTTTGAAAGGGTCTCTTTTTTTTTAGGGACGGGAAATCAACAAATGATTTCTTCCGCTCTTTGTGCAGCGGAAGGGAGTGACAGACTCTTACTGACTAAAACCCATCCTTGTTGCTTCTTATGCCCTTTGCGTTGCAGAGCCGTGGAGACACTTTCGAACCAATTCAGCAAACTTGCTAGGGGCCTCGGGCTTTGTCTATTAAGCTGACATTCCTTTTAGGCACGCGTGGAACACAATCCGCCGCCGAGCTACAAATCTAATTTTATAGGTAGTCATTAGAAAATTATATAGGGTTTTTAGATGTAAAATAAAGGGTTTTTTAACCGTTTGACCGCCCCGGACGGCTATAGCCGATAAACGAAAACGTGTAAAACACGCCACCGACGTCTACAACCGTCAAGAAAACGAAATTTTTAAGTACTTATTTTCTACTTAAAAATGTCCTAAATTAAGTTATTTGTGTTTCTCTTTCCTATTATTTAAAACTACATTAATGAAATATTGTGAAATAGCACAAAGATAATATTCATTTCTTACATTTCACTAGAAAAAAACAATAATCAAAAAATTCTAATCGAAATGCTGAATTTGTAGCTTGGCGTAGCAGTGGCGCCGATGTGTTTACGCTCTGGCGTTCAAAAGGTTAAAGAAATCGTGTCTTAAATTTTTTGTAGAATGGTGTCTACTTTCCAATTTCATTTAAAATTGAACTCTCATGTTTGGTATCCTATTCAGTTTTGAATCAGTTACGGAAAGAATTTTTAATTGAAAAATGATGAGTTCATTTAACAAGGTATCATAAGCCAAATGCACACTGGTCGTTACAAAATAACATAAAATACCATCACCCGAAGAGTTAGGCAGAGGTGTAGCGATGCACACCCACAGTTCGCCGGTATGTTTTGGTCCCATGTAATAGGGGGCGAGCCTATCCTACTACTATTATAAAGGCGAAAGTTTGTAAGTATGGATGTATGGATGTATGTATGGATGTTTGTTACTCTTTCACGCTTAAACGGCTGAATGGATCTGGATGAAATTTGGCACAAAGATAGATTATAGTCTGGAATAACACATAGGCTACTTTTTATCCCGGGAAAATGTACGGTACCCGTAGGATAACACATCAACTGTGACGCGGGCGAAGTCGCGGGCAGAAGCTAGTCGATAATACCAGCCAAATAATGTCTCACTGCAGGGCAAAGGCCTCTTCTCATACAGAGAAGTCACGAGCATTGATCACCACGCTTGCAAAAGGTGGATTGGCGATTTCTACAGTTCGCCAGTATGTTTAAGTCCCATGTAATAGAAGGCGAACCTTATGCCATTAACCCGGCACAAATCCTAATTTCAAGCTACTACTGAGAATACCATCGCGCCTGTATTCCCCGAAGGTTTAGGCAGGGGTGTACCAATGTGCACGCACAGTTTGCCGGTATGTTTTTAAGGTCCCATGTAATAGGAGGCAAGCCTATTGCCATTAACCGAGCACAAATCCTAACTCCGCTACTGCTACTGAGAATTTTATAGAAAAACCCAATAACACTTTGCTCGACCTGGGAATCGAACCTTTAACGTGGCAGTAGGTAAAAGCTCATGACCTTAATTGTCAAATTATGACGAGTAGTTTAGAAGGTATGAGGGAAAAAATATATACATACATACATACCGGGGCAAAATCCCCCCATTTTGATTCGCCATAGTCACATCACACTAATATTATAAAGGCGAAAGTAGGTATGTGTGTTTGTCTCTTCTTCACGCTCAAACGGCTGAACGGATCTGGATGAATTTTGGCACAGCGATAGATTGCAGTGTGAAATAACACATAGGATACTTTTATCCCTGTAAAATGTACGGTCCCCGTGGGATGATATATCTGGAAATTTGGAAGAAATAAAGGAAGACGCGGGCAAAAACTACATACATACATACATAAACTCACGCCTTTTTCCCATGGGGAAGGTATTTATATGGCAGATGTGAGTGGCAACGCCGGGAGAGGACGCCCTAGAAAGACCTACCCTGACCTTATTGGTTAGGTTCTTCAGATTGGTCGGGTGTGCAGTACTCGTAACCGGCGTGCTTGTATGACCAGATGTATGAACGTGAACGAGGCGAAAGTAGTATGTAAGGATCGTAGCAGGTGGCGTTTTATGGTTTCTGCCTACCCCCATGGGCAAAAGCTAGTTGAGTAATAAACAAAACATAAGTAGTTACTGTGAATGTAGGTTTAGTATAGCAATGTTTTTCTTGTTCCATTCACACAGAAACTCATCATTATTAGATATGAAGTTATTGTCGCAACTGCCTTATCTGTTGTCGAGTAAGTATGTTCTTGCAAAAATAATTTTATTTTATACTAACGAACCAGACCCACCAGAACCAGAATATACCATCACGCCTGTATTCCCCGAAGGGTTAAGCAGAGGTGTACCAATGAACCAGGACTTGTTAAGTCTAAATCGCCAATCCGCCTTGAGCAAGCGTGGTGATCGATGCTCGTGCCTTCTCTGTATGAGAAGAGGGCTTTGCCCTGCAGTGGGACAATAATAGGCTAGTTTCCTTTTTTTTGTGTTTGTTTTTTTTTTAAACATATGTTTTTCACCTGTATCGTGGGTGCGTTTACAAACATACACATACACTCGCATACACAAACAGCCAGACCCGGAACAACTATCTGTGGGCCATACAAATATGCAGGAATCGAAACCGCGACCCGCAGCGCAGCAGCCGAACGCTCAGCTACTGCACCAACTGTGTCGTCGCAATTATAATTGTTATCTATACTAATCTAAGTATACTAATATTATAAAGCTGAAGAGTTTGTTTGTTTGTTTGTTCGCGCTAATCTCAGGAACTACCGGTCCAATTTGAAAAATACTTTTTGTGTTGGATAGCCCCTTTAGAGGAAGGTTATAGGCTATATAACATCACGCTACGAACAATTGGAGCGGAGAAATCAGTAAAAAATGTAGCAAAAACGGGGAAAAATATTCCTTTTGAGGGCTTTCGTTGGGTGCGCTGCGTAAACGGTTGAAGTTACGCAAAAACAATGTACAAGAGAATTGTTCCTCTTAAAATATACTACAAAAAAGTCCGCGGTAGGAATGCCTAACTTTTAAGGTTGAATCACTTTAGCCATTTTTATGGCCAGAAAATTTGTTTTAAAATAATGCATTATTTGCGAAGGTGTTTTTATGAACATAGTATTAATCCTTAACAACATAAATACGTTATTCATCATAAGTGTTTAATTTTGAACAAAATTGCCCTTTGCATCATTTAATTTCAATGAATATCTTAGGAGATATCACAGTTTTAAAATACCTTCGCGGCAAAAACGACTCTGCGAGACATTTCGTAGCTTATACCTCAGAATAACAGATTAAAGGCTACATAACATCGCGCTATGAGCCACGGGAACGGATCAGTAACCAAAAACCTAACGTAATGTGGGTGAAACCGCGGGGCACAGCTAGTTTGCCAGTATAGTATGTAGTAGCTATATGTAAATGAACCAGGAGTTGGCACTTTTACATTATTAAGTATTACCTATGTTCACAGTGCTCTTCTTCACTCTCAGCATAGCTTCGCCCGTGATGGAGAAGAATGGCAGACGGTCCATGATCATCAGTGGACGTCAGATGAAGTCGCTGTTCAACCCTCGGGGGGCAGGGAACCGAGGAAGAAGGCTGGTCAATTTCAAAAACATGCATTCTTTAGTCGGTACATAAGGATTTCCAGTAAATAAATGAATAAAAAATAATTAAAACAGTTTCATTTACTTTGTCTTTTTTTTTACCGTGCGGTGACCCGTTGGTCTTGTGGTCGGAAGCGCGACTGTTGAACGTGGTCCTGGGTTCGATTCCCAGGTCGGGCAAAAAGTGTTATTGGGTTTTTCCATTACGAATATCTTAGTGTGGATGAGTAAAAGGCGACTGATAAAAGGGATATTTATGTGACAGATGTGTGTGGCAACGCAGGGAGGGGACGCCCTAGGAAGACTTAGCCTGTGGCGCGCTTGTATGACCAAATGTATGAACGTGGTAAGGCGAAAGGAGTATGTAAGGATCGTAGCAGATATCCTTCTGTGGTTTCTGCCTACCTCTATGGGAAAAAGGCGTGAGTTTATGTATGTATGTATAATTATGTGTGAATTTCTCAGTAGCAGCCCGGAGTTTGGAAGTTGGTGGTGTGACATCCCCGTGCCTCAGAAAGCACGTAAAGCCGTTGGTCCTGCGCCTGATTTCTTCCCGGTTGTATCGGATTGCTGCGTAATTGGACTGTGAGAGTTAGGGAAGAGTAAGTGCACCTGTGTTTACGCACACACTTGTACACTATAATATCTCCTGCATACTTGGCTAGTCTGCATCAAGATTTTCTTTCTTTCTTTCTTTCTTTCTTTCTTTCTTTCTTTCTTTCTTTCTTTCTTTCTTTCTTTCTTTCTTTCTTTCTTTTTTTCTTTCTTTCTTTCTTTCTACTGTGACATTGACAGAAATTCTGCGACTCACGATTCATAAAATTACGCTCGTTTGAACAATTCAACAACAACAATTCAGAATTTCTGTCAATGTCATACAAAACTCCAGCCAGGGGGGCTGGAGTCAAGTCGCAAACGATAATCGTAAACGCTCGGTAGGTACAAATAGATTTTCAACTTTATACCCTACAGCCTTAAGTTGAAAATCTATTAAAAAATTCT
This sequence comes from Caradrina clavipalpis, assembly GCA_932526535.1. NCBI lineage: Eukaryota > Metazoa > Arthropoda > Insecta > Lepidoptera > Noctuidae > Caradrina > Caradrina clavipalpis. Next base: position 4,128,453 of record OW052115.1, read on the forward strand.
AAGCGTTAGCGACTGGAAAGAACAAAATCGCTATGCAATCTTCACTAAATCTTCAACTTAAAACCAAGCACATAAAGTTGAAGATCTATTAAAGCCTACTCAGCGTTTGCATTTATCGTTTGTTACATGGCTACAGGCCCTGTTTCGTTCACACGGCGACTCCAAATGAGTTGTCAGTTTCAGTAGAAAGTAAATTACGCGACCGAAATTCTGCGACTCACTCACTCACGAAAATTACGCTCGTTTGGCCTCACCCTAACTTGCCAATTTAGGTGCCTTATCTACCTCTAAAATATAACGAAGTAACAATTAGACAAATTGCAATAACGAGCAATTTATTTGATGCTAACAGTGCAGTCGAGACAGCGCCTTTGGAAGGTTTAGGCTTCAATTAAATCCATGGACAAAAATAATATTTTTAGGCTATGTTTTGTAAGTATCATTATACTAATATTATGTCATCATCTGCTTAGCCCTTTTCCCAACTGTGTTGGGGTCGGCTTCCAGTCTAACCGGATGCAGCTGAACACTAGTGTTTTACATGGAGCGCCTGCCTATCTGACCTCCACAACCCAGTAACTGGGCAACACGATACATCTTGGTTAGATTGGTTGTCAGATTTCTTGGCGTCTGACTATCCGTAACGACTGTCAAAGATCTATGAATGACAGCCGGGACCAACGGCTTTACGTGCTTTCCGAGGCACGGGGATGTCACACCACCAACTTCTAAACTCCGGGCTGCTACTGCGAAATTCGTAATGGAAAAACCCAATACCACTTTTTGCCCGACCTGGGAATCGAACCCGGGGCCCCATGCTCAGCAGTCGCGTTTTGCGACCACGAGACCAACGGGGCAGTCAAGGTCTTTAATTATCTGCAGTTTTTAAATACCTGTGGTATAATTCAGAACTTTGGTGCGTGCAGAAGCTAGTACGAGTATCTTTATATCTTGAATTGTCTGTAGGTATTGCTGCTTATTTTTGAAGTGAAAACTTCTTTAGCAGCGTTGTGCACTTTTTTTGGAATGGGTAAAAATGTTAAACTCGCGTTAGGACACGTGACCTGATCGAAAATCTTACGAATTTATCGTACTCTTCTCTTCGTCTTTAGCGTTTTCACTTCTGCCGGCACTCCTGGAGTGCAACCCGTCGTTTTTTTTTTTAAAGTTGCCTTTATTTCTTGCTAGATACTATTACAAGTTAGCTTACAATTTTATCGAATTTATAATATTAAGGTGCTTATGTTGCGTAAATGTTATTTCTATACTTCTGTAAAAAATTAACCTAGTTATACTAGTAGTAGTCAGGCCTCTCCTAAACCGTTCCACACATCTTATTCTCGCGCCTCTCGCATCCATCATCCACATCCATCCAAGTCAACTATAGGTCTGTATAATCAATGTCTCAATGGTATCGTGGAAGCCAACCCGAACTGCGATCTATTTGCGGACCAAATAAAAATTGTCATGTACTTGTGTCTAAGCTTTTGCGAAAGCAAGACTATCTATTCTGATATATATATTTGTTTTTACTTTCTTTTTATTGTTTTATATTATTTTTTATATGTATAGGTTAAATCTGTTATGTTAGCATAATTGGCTCATCAGAGCCGTGTTAGCATAAATAAATAAATAATCAATAAATTAATTTGTCCCACAGATATCGTTGACGCTGCATTTTGCAAGAGCTAGCAACGATGTATCTTCATTTCAACTGGTAATGTATTAACTACATACATACCATCATGCTTGTATGTATTCCCCGAAGGGTTAGGCAGAGGTGTACCAATATACACCCACAGTTCGCAGTTGTTCAGGTCCCATGTAATAGGAGGCGAGCCTATTGCCATTAACCGGGCACAAATCGTAACTTCGAGCTGCTACTGAGAATTTCATAGAAAAATCGAATAACACTTTGATCGACCTGGGAATCGAACCCAAGACTTCTAGCGTAGCAGTCCCGCTTAGGACCGCTAGGCTAACGAGGCAGTGAATGCGTTTACAAACATATAAACTCGCATACACAAACGCCAAAACCCGGAACAAATATTTGTTCCGTGCGGCAGTCGAACCCGCAACACGCAAAGCAGCAGCTAATCGCTTAGCCTTTCTGCAATTCACAATTCACCCTGTCGTGATCACCCAGTGGTTAAGGCGCCCGCCTCTCATGCACGAGGTTGTGGGTTTGCAACCAGGCACAGGCAAGTAGGTACCAATGTGAATTTTTCTAATTCATATCTACTTTCTAAGTTTATCTTGGACATCACTGACATCGGTAACCATGTCAGAGGCCCTTGAGGCGGTTTAGAAACTCTGACACTAGGTTGTGTGGGGAGTTAGACCTTACTGCCCACACGTTAAAGAAGAAGAATTCACCTTGAGTACATGTGATGTAAACGTTTTTATTTTGTTTTCAGCTCGCGCGGTTGTCGTTCCCTACTGTGGAAACGGTAAGAAATCGAGTTCCTGATCTTTTTACAGAGATAATGAAGGTTACAGTTCTATTATAGCTCTTTGTGAAGGAGCTCGTCCGGGGAAGTACTACCACCATACCTATTTCTGCCGCAAAGCAGCGTTCTGTGTTCCGGTTTGAAGGGTATGGGTGCCGGTGTAATTACAGGCACATGACATTTTCAACTTTGTCACTGGGATGGCAACGCATTTGCAAGGCCTCTGCCTCAAGGACTACAGTCTTGCTCGCTGCTGATAAAAGCTCTAATACTTTATAGCAATGAACGTAAACAATGCCCAATTCCTATAACTTACCGACCGGTAATTCATCATCTGCTTAGCCTTTTCCCAACTATGTTGGGGTCGGCTTTCCAGTCTAACCGGATGCAGCTAAATACCAGTGTTTTACATGGAGCGACTGCCTATCTGACCTCCATAACCCAGTTACTGGGGAACACGGTACCTCTTGGCTTGACTGGTTGTCAGACTTCCCGGATTCTGAATATCTATAACGACTGTCAAAGATCTACGAATGACAGCCGGGACCAACGGCTTTACGCGCTTTCCGAGACACGGCGAGGAACTTACCGACTGGTAATTGGTAACCACAATAACAAACAAATGCTTTCGTATTTTCGCTGTTATTGGAGTTTAGTTTTCAGCATACGGGTAGGTTTATGTCCATAATTTTTGTAAACATTCCTTACATTCAAAATTGTCACAAGATTTTTTATAAATGACCAGTCAAGCATCCAAAGGGGTTACGACTGGTAAGATAAACTATTCGTTTTGCATACAAGCTGTTGATTTGCATCCTCGTCAAATTTTAGGAGCTTGTCATAGATAAAAAGAAGTAATCAAATATAATTACGATACCCGGCCAATATTTAATAAATGCTTGTTTTTTTAGTTGCAACTATCAAAAAACAGTATTCCAGAATACCCTCTTGCAAAAATCAGCATTGCCCAGTTGCGTATGCGGTAGGCAGAGTTGTCGTATCAATGCGTGCATAGCGCCTAAACCCTCCGGCGAGATGGCTAGTTCGAATTGGAAAATCACGTCAAAAAATATAAATTTTAAAACATTGATTCGTGTTAAGAATCACGAGCATAGTTAACTCCTTGAATTTGACGAGAATGCAAATCAACAGCTTGTATAGGAATTGGGCATAAGCGGAAATAATCTTGACTTCTACATTCATCATCATTATCATCATATCAGCCGCAGGACGTCCTCTGCTGGTCATAGGCCACCCTCGTAGATTTCTAAAAATACCGGTTGGAAGCGGCCTGCCTCCAGCGTCTTCCTGTGGTGTTAATCAGGTCGTACATCCACCTCTACATATACATCGTGTAACATATTAAACGCAAGACCAGAAATCAGATTGCTCAAAATTTATCTTAGCTACTAAATCGATTTCAGCTATATCTAAAAGAGGATTTTTTTTCCTAAAAAAATTACACCATTCGCCTCCCCGTTTAACAGCGGAATAAAACAAAAGTTAAACTTAAGTAAAAGCAATAAGGCTTTTAAGACACAGTTGTAAATGAAATATTTCGTTAAACATAAAATAAATAAAAACTAACCATGTCTTAATGAGCATAAGGTTTATTTACAAAAACTAACTCAAGCGACTTACACAAACGAAAAAAAATAGTAATAGCTGAAACTACTTTCAGGTCTTGCGTTTATTCTGTTACAGGTTGTATAAAGAATTTCCACACATTCACATCTCGCATCCATCATCCATCCATCCATCCATCCAAGTCAACTATAGGCCTGTAAAAATCAATTGTCCCACAGAAACCGTATAACATACCGAGCACCAAAGACATCGACCCTCGTCATAGCTACGCAGATGAGAAGTTCGAGAAGTTGCAGGATTATTACAACTATATGAACGGCCGCATGAAGGAACCGCATAACCCGGTAATTACTGATTACACGTGTTTTTACCCTAGTTGTAATCTCCAGACCGATTCCGCACACCTCGGCTGATCTTCATACAAACTAGCCAAGTACGCTGGAGATATTATAGTGTACAAGTACGTGCGCAAACGTAGGTGCACTCCCTCTTCCTTAACACTCATAGTCCGATGGGACGGCAATCTGACACGACCGGAGAGAGATCAGGCGCAAGACCAACGGCTTTACGTACCTTCCGAGGCATAGGGTGTTACACCACCAACTTTCAAACTCCGGGCTGCTACTGATAATTTCGTAGAAAAACCCAATAACATTTTTTGCTCGACCTGGGAATCGAACCCAAGACCTCTAGCGTAGCAGTCGCGCTTAGGACCACTAGGCTACAGAGGCAGTCAAGAGTTTTGTTTTTTGTTAGTAAATATTCATGTACTCTCTCTGCCTCGGAGAAGGCGAGAGGTATATCAGAGTCTGAAACCCCTCGGTGTTCCTCTAACTACCTTGGCCGGGGCACAGAAGTTGCTTCTATTCTGTTCTTCCACACCCCGGTAGGTATTGACCCGCTAGACTCCAGAAAAGCGCGCGGGAAACACATCATGCGCCTTACTCTCGGGCCTGTCTCTGTTCGGGCGACGGAATGAAACCCTGTACACATATTATAAATTCCACGTTTGATGACTCTACGTTTTATTACCCTATGTGTTATTAACATAGGCGTATAAGGGGGGGGGGGGTGTTCGTGTCCACCCCAGGATGGTTTTGTGCCTACCCCAGGCTGTAGGGCTCACCTTCCGCCTTAACGCATTGCATCGCATCGGCCATGGCATCTTAGGGGCCAGGCCCCCCCTGAAAACGAACTCTAGATACGCCAATGGTTATTAATGCCACATCTCATCACTCCCCTTTAGTCCATAAGATGACTAAATTACAATACTACTCCACTTAAGTAAGCGTCAGAGAAAATAATAAAAAAGTCACAAGAAAGCAGAATGTGCAATTTCGTTTACTTGGATGACATATTTTTTCAGTTATCTTCATTTAACTATAACCCAAACCACTGAACTGATTTTGATAACATTTATATAGGCCCACCTCTGAAGTATGACCTACCGAAAAAAATTAACATCTAAATCTATTCATAATTGGCGTAGTAAAACACAAACGAATTGAGAACCTCCTTTTTTTAACATAGTACATAAACTCACTCCTTTTTCCCATGGGGGTAAACAGAAACCACGGAACGCCACCTGCTACGTTCCCATACTCCTTTCGCCTCCTCCACATTCATACATCTGGTCATACAAGCACGCCGGTTACGAGTACTGCGCACCTGACCTTTCTGAAGAACCTCACCAATAAGGTCAGGGTAGGTCTTGTGTCGTAACTAGATCCAATAATTTTTTTGTGTTTCATTTACAGGCAGAAAGACGAGAAATATTGGGCATCGGATCAAAGAAGCTATACTCCTTTATTGAAACCCACATCAAGGATATGAAAAGGCTTCTGTTTGCCACTGACATGGCTCTCATGTCAATGGTTCTATTGAAACTTAACAAGAAGATGGATACTTCTGAAGCTAAGATTAAGTCTACACAGGCTAAGATACCCTTTGGCTTATATACTAGTCCTGGTGAGAATATTGTGATGATATTGTAGCGGTACTGTTTTTGGTAAGCTGTAGATTGCCTGCTGGGGCTGCGGGTTGTTCGAAAGAGATACCGCGCCCCCGGAATGCAAAGGGCACAAGAAGGAACATGGATGGGTTTTAGTCAGACACCAGCACTCATACCCTTCAAACTGGAACACAGCAACGCTGCTTTATATGCAGCTATGTATGTGATATGCAGTTTCTTTTAACCAATTAATTGCTTACAGAATTCAAATGCCTGGATACATCGTATTACATAGTGTCAGCCCACAATCAGGAGGATGCCCAAATGATTCTATCTAGCGAGAGAAAACCGCACTGCTATACATTTAGAGGTAAGATAGACAGTGTTCCATGACAGTTTAGGATGGAGAGACGGTGGTGTGTTATATGTACCCTCCAGACCGATTCCGGCCGGTGGGACGTTGGAGGCGAAGAACCTCCCGTCTCAGCCGCCGCGTGAGACGCTCCGGGCATCGGGAGCCGCGAGACAAGTCCCGGCCACTGCAGACGCGAGCCTGTGGACGGTGAGCAATGGTTAGCTTACCGTCCTTTCGTTGAACAACGACAGGCCGTGTCGGCGGTGCGTTCGTGTTCCAGGCGCGCCGCAAAGAGATGTCAGCAAATCGGAAGGGCCTGTCAGGGCGGATGACTGCCGGGGCTGCGGGTTGTTCGAAAGAAATACCACACTCCCGGAACGTAAAGGGCACAAGGAGGAACATGAATGGGTTTAAGTCGATAAAAGTCTGACACTCCCGACAGACACTCTGACAGAAGTTATTTGATGATTTCATATCCGAAAAAAAAAGATCGACTGGCCACGGCGGCTAATCTTAATGCAGATTGAAGACTAGCCAAGTACGCAGAAGATAATAATTATAATCCATAAGTGTGTGCGCAAACACAGGTGAACTCCCTTCTTCCCTAACTCTCATAGACCGATGAGACGGCAATCCGACACAACCGGGGAGAGATCAGTCGCAGGACCAACGGCTTTTACGTGATTTCCGATACAGGGCGGTGTCACACCACTAACATTCAAACTCCGGGATGTTACTAAGAAATTCATAGAAAAACCCAATAACACTTTGCTCGACCTGGAAATCGAGCCCAAGACCTTTAGCGTAGCAGTCGCGTTAAGGACCACTAAGCTAACGAGGCAGTCAATTTGAGATTATTACCTAGAATTTTATTACGCGTCCAGGTGCCTTCGCCTTCATTGGCTTTTACCATCGTCACTCGGAAACGACGTACGTTGGGCCTCATGCTGAGCAATTCCAAGCCAAGGACCCCAGTCAGGGTCTTTACTGCCATTCTGACGACAATTGGAGCGACGCCCAATGTATTTACAAGTATGTACTATTTTTCTACATCTATACTTATCTATGAGATTTTTTTTAAAGATATCATCATATGACTTTCCCCGCCTATGCGGGGCGGGTGTCAGACTTTTACTGACTAAAACCCATCCATGTTCCTTCTTGTGCCCTTTGCGTTCCGGGGGCGCGGTATCTCTTTGGAACAACCTGCTGCATCTATAAGAATAAGATAAAGATAAGATTTGTTTGTTTGTAAAGAATAGGCTCCGAAGCTACTGGACCGATTTTATCATTTTTGTCACCAACAGATAGCTGCATTATTCTTGAGTAACATTATAGGCTATGTAACATCACGCTACGACCCACGGGAGCGGGGCAGTAACCAAAGATGTAACTTAACGCTGGTGAAATAAGCCGCGCAGAGGAAGTTCTCTCTATTTCACAAATTAAATTTTCGTGTAATTTCTTATTTTGTTATTTTTTTAAAGTAATAGTGCCAATAGTTTCTGTTACTATGTTAGAGCTTATGGCTTTCGGCTCCAGAACGATGTAAAAGTAAGCGTGTATGTTTTTTTTTAATTCGTGATGAATAAGCTCTTGTCTCTAGTCTAAGTCAAAGGTGGCATAGACAAAGCCTACGATAGAGTGAGCTTACCCAGAAGAAGCCTGTTCACTCTAACTTTGAAGAGATTAGGGTTGAATGCGTTCGCAAATACAGACGCAGGTAGAGAGTTCCACTCCTTTGCAGTGCGCATTATAAAAGAAGATTGAAAACGCTTAGTGCGAATCAATGGATGTACACACACATACATACATAAACTCACGCCTTTTTCCCATGGGGGTAGGCAGAAACCACAGAACGCCACCTGCTACGATCCTCACATACTACTTTCGCCTCGTTCACGTTCATACATCAATGGATGTATGTATGTTTATTCTCCATTTCAGGATCAACCCTCGTGAAGAATTCCCAGAGTCGGTCGAGTATGAGCCCAAGGTCTCCTACTACTGCGGTCCATACCGGTACTTCATACCCACCACTACAGATGTCCGCTGCATATTCTCCATCTTCTCCATGAACTTTATCTTCAGATTCGGTTACGATGGCGTGACTTATAAGAGCTCTGATTTAACATTTGTGAGTATTTTTGAGGTTTGATCAGTATAAAGGCAATAACTCGTCGTGTAAGTGTCTTGATGTCCCAGTGGTTAAGGCGCCCGCGTCTCATGCACGAGGTTGTGGGTTCGCAGCCGGGCACGGGCAAGTACCAATGTGACTTTTTCCAATTCATATGTGTTTTCTAAATTTATCTTGGACATCACTGACATCGGTAACCATGTCAGAGGCTCTTGAGGCGGTCTAGGACACTAGGGTGTGTTGGGATCTTTAGACCTTACTGCCTACACGATAAAGAAGAAAACTGATTTGTTTCAGATGTACCAAAACGGTCAAGTATTCTACACGGACGAGCCGTGGGCAGGCATGTCCTGCTGGAATTGGGCCTGCAAATGGCGCCACAACCAGAACCAGCGCTCCAACGAGTTCTTTGTCAACTAACTGTTTTTCTAATAAACTCAAGAGTAAGCCTTTTTGTAGTTTGATTTTAGATTTATTGATTTTTGACCTTATTGGTGAGGTTCTTCAGAAAGGTCAGGTGCGCAGTACTCGTAACCGGCGTGCTTGTATGACCTGCACCTGTAGCCATGTAACAACGATAAACGCAAACGCTGAGTAGGCTTTAATAGATCTTCAACTTTATGTGCTTGGTTTTGAGTTGAAGATCTAATGAAGATTGCATAGCGTTTTCGTTCGTTCCAGTCGCTAACGCTTAGAAATCTTTAATAGATTTTTAACTTAATGCTCTGGGGTATAAAGTTTAAAATCTATTGGTACCTACCGAGCGTTTACGATTGTCGTTTGCGACTTGGCTAGAGGGGCTGATGTATGAATGTGGACGAGGCGAAAGGAGTATGTAAGGATCGTAGGAGGTGGCGTATCGTGGTTTCTGCCTACCGCCGTGGGAAAAAGGCGTGAGTTTATGTATGTATGTATGATTTTAGATCTGATAGCCTCGTTAGCCTAGTGGTTCTAAGCGCGTGTCCTACGCTAGAGGTCTTCCATTCCCAGGTCGAGCAGTGTTATTGGGTTTTTCTATGAAATTCTCAGTGCCTAGCAGCTTTGAGTCAGGATTTGTGCCCGGTCAATGGCAATAGATTTGCTTACATGGGACCATACCTGCGAACTGTGGGTGTACATTTGTACACCTCTTTGGTGCCTACATTTTATGTGCCTCATTGCAATGAAGCCGAAAATGATTAAAATGAAATAAGCCTTATATTTCTAAAAAATAATTATAAAAATATACATACATACGCCTGTGTTGTTGGGTTTTGCCATTAAACATTTCTTAGTGACAGCCTGGAGTTTGGAATTTGGTGGTGTGACACCCCCATGCCTCGGAAAGCACGTAAAGCCGTTGGTCCTGAGCCTGTTCTCTCCCCGGTTGTGTCGATTAGCCGTTCCATCTATGACTATGAAAGCTAGGGAAGAGGGAGTGCACCTGCGTTTGCGCACACACTTGTGCCCTATAATATCTTCTGTGTACCTGGCTAGTCTTCATTAAGATTAGCCGCCGTGACCGGAATCGGTCTGGAGAATACATGCACATTACATAATTTTTTTGACGTAAAATGTCTTTCAAAACAGTATAGGGGTAATTAGCTAAAACCGATGAGACAAATACACGTCGCCTCGGTGAAGGCTGTAGCTCTGTAAGTACGTATCATACGCAATTGATTTATATGTCGCTGGACAAAGCAAACTATGTGTGGTGTGACCAGAATGTGTTTTTTTTTTAAGACGGGAAACCATCAAGTAACTTCCCCCGCCCTGGGCGGGGCGGGGGGGAGTGTCAGACTTTTACTGACTAAAACCCGTCTATGTTCCTTTCATGTGCCCTCTGCGTTCCGGGAGCGCGGTATCTCTTTCGAACAACCCGCAGCCCCGGGCAGGCATCGGCCCTCAGTAGCCCCTTCCAAGTTTGCTGACATCTATTTGAGGCGCGCGTGGAACACGAACGCGCCGTCGACACGGTGACCAGAATGGATAAGGTAAGGAATGAGTATATTAGAGGAAGTTTGAAAGTAGAGCCAGTGACAGAAAAGTTGAAAGGGAACCGTTTATCTTGGTATGGGCATGTGAAGAGGAGGAATGACACACATGTGATCAAAAGAGTTTTGACCATAATTGTGGATGGATGGAAAGGAAGAGGGAGGCCAAAGAAAAGATGGATGGATTGTGTGAAGAATGATATGAAAGAGAAGGGAGTCAGTGATAGTATGACGGCTGATAGGATGGCATGGAAGAAGAAAACGTGTTGCGCCGAACCCAAGTAACTTGGGATAAGGGTAGGAAGATAAATAAATAAATATCTTGGGACAACTCACACACGGCTATCTGATCCCAAGCTAAGCAGAGCTTGTGTTATGGTAACCAGACAACTGATATACATACTTATATAATTTATAAATACATACATATTATAGATAAATCACACCCAGACACAGAACAAACAATCATGCTCATCACACAAAGTTTGTCCTGGGTGGGAATCGAACCCACGACCTCCGGCTTAGCAGTCAGGACCACTGACCAACAGGCCCGTCAAAGATGAAGATGGACAGAGCAAAATAGCCATTACTTAGATCAACTTAATTCTTGCTGCTAGATAGCGCCAGAGCCGCGAAATACATTGCGCAGTTTCATCAAAAAATTACTTTTACAATAGACGTTTGACGTTAAACCAACGGCTGTGTACCACGACACAGCCCACCAGTTTATTTTTAAAAAAAGGAGAAATAAAAGACCAATGAAATAAAAAAAAAAGTTTTTTTATTATTTTACTAACAACGTAGTTAACAGATTAGTGTTGAAAATAGTAACAGCCTATATTACAAGTATATACATAAAATTAATGCATCAACGTTGCATTGCACCAAAACTTCCAAAAATCAATACATTATAAAAATTATTTCTTAAAATCTGGTACACTGGTACGATTTCCTTCGCCCTCCGATTTACATTTCACCCTAAGGAAAGAGTACATATTATTACTTTTAGGGCTTTTTCGACATACAGTATGGCTGTCCCATTTCAAAACCTAGTAAGGGACACTTTTTCCAAACATCGTTTTATTGCATAATTTTGTTAACCAAGTAAGTCCCTACCAAATACAAAAACACCAGCGTTGAAAACTCACATTAAAGCGGTGAAATTTAATCATCGATACCCAGTAAATGTACTACTCGTCTCTGATCTAATTTACGTTTATTCGCTCTCCTAAAAAAAATAGTTTTAGGTCCTTGCTAGTTTTTGAAATGGGGCAGCCGAGTAGAACCTCGATTATCCGAACCGTCAATTATCCGAACGCTGAGTTACTTTATCCGAACCCTCAATTATCCGAACATTGGCGAGAATTTGTTGCTGAGAACGCGTTGCAGCTGTTCGTCAATAAAAAAATTGACTATTTTATAAGAAAAGCATTTGACTTTTTTTGGTATTTTATATTTTAACTTTAATAATATGTATGTCACATTTTAATAGACTGTACAGTTTTTAGATGAAAAGGTATTGTTTTAAGATTAGGTATTTGGGATAAGATCAAACAATCTTATCCCAAAACACCCACAATTCGATTATCCGAACTTTTGATTATCCGAACTAGTCTCGGTTCCAATTAGTTCGGATAATCGAGATTCTACTGTACTCTGATAGGTATTAAATGTACTGCCTCATTAACCTATTGGTCCTAACCGCGACTGCTACGCTAGAGGTGTTGGGTTCAACTCCCAAATCGAGCAGTGTTATTGGGTTTCTCTTTGAAATTCTCAGTAGCAGCTCGGAGTTAGGATTTGTGCCCGGTTAATGGCAAGCTCGCCCCCTATTACATGGGACCTAAACATTTCGGCCAACTGTGGGTGTATATTGGTACACTTCTGCCTAACCCTTCGGGGAATACAGGCGTGATTGTATGTTATGTATTAAATATTGTATTAGAAGAAAATATTAGGAAGGTAAATTCTTTGATTGGGTATTAGTCTCCCCACGTGCGACCATTTTTTGGTCAGCCGTGTGCTTTGCTATATTAGAATTAATATGTTCAATTCTCGCCGACAAAAAATCTGTCAAAATATCGGTAAAAAAATCGGTCATAAGCGGAGAGGCATAATATTTATTGATTTCAAAATAACAAAAAATCTATTCTTACAGTATTTTTATTTGTAATGGGTGTGAAAACATTTAATATCTAACAGAATTTGGTTAAATTGGGCCTTAATAAAATTCCCTAATTTTTGTCGACAAAATTTTTAACAGTCGATAGTTAGAAACTGGGAAGTCTGACAACCAGTCTTACCAAGAGGTATCGTGTTGCCCAGTTACTGGGTTGTGGAGGTCAGATAGGCAGTCGCTCCATGTAAAACACTGGTATGCAGCTGCATCCGGTTACAGATAGTGCAATTCACGAAGACGCGCCCCACCACTTTTCCAGCATCTTTCATTTAGACCATGACGCTCGCTCCTGATTAGTCTATTCATTGTAGTGTGCGTAGGCACTCATAGGTAATTAGTGTGTGCCGACAACACTCAAACATTGACTGAAGCTTGCACACATTACTATAAACGGTTAGAAGGAATAGTAGTGGGGCGCGTCTTCGTGGATTGCACTATCTATAGCCTGGAAGCCGACACCAACATAGTTTGGAAAAGGCTAGGCAGAGAGATAGACATTGACCGGTAAATGTAGATTTTAGTAGAAGTTTTTCCCAGAATTACAAAAGTAACAAATGACTGAAGTATTTGTTTTATTTAATGGCACCCGTGATCTACAAAAACCTCTTAAATTAGATAATAATGTTATAATTATTACCAACTAGTGTAAAATTTTGAAATATTTGTTTATATCAAAGATGGGACCAGATGAGATTACCCTGTACGCAGCTCAAAATGAGACGCAAAAATTACGTGTTTCATACAAGTGAAAATAACTTTTAAATCGTATTAAAATTCTAACATAAAGTTAGGAAACTTCATTGTTGAGCAAATTTACCGATTAGATGTATAAAATACAACAGAAATAGAGTTTAAAGTCGAGTAATTTCGTGTAAGATTAAATACCCCGCTGAATTATAATTGCATACAATTTTCAATCGTATTTTAACGTTTTAAGATTCATTATTAATTAACCAATTAAAGTAATCGAGCATTTTTGGTCTAATTGAAATAAATGAGTTAATTGACTTTTTTATGTCATTGGATGGCAAACAAGCCGACGGCCCACCTGATGTTAAGTGGTCACCGCTGCCTATACACATCTGCAATAGGTACCAGAGGCCTTGCAAATGCGTTGCCATCCTAGAGACAAACTTGAAACATCTCATGTGCCTGTTACACCGGCACCCATACCCTTCAAACCGGAACACAGCAACGTTGCTTTGCGGCAGAAATAGGTATGGTGGTAGTGCTTCCCCGGACGAGCTCCTTCACAAAGAGCTCTACTACTATTTGACGATTTTGTCGGTTAATCTCACCTGGGTCCATCTTTAAGCAATATTATGTTAAACATTACTATGCATTATTAACTAAACATACTACTTTTTAAGCATCATATATATATTTTATACAAGGTGCAATTGAATCACCCGAAAACCCGATTTCGGTTTTTCAGTTAATTGAATTACCTACATCATGAATAAAACCAGTACCGGATTAGGTATGTAGCAAGGGCAGCAAATGCTACGGGCCCCGCATATTGGGGGCCCCGCGAACAACAGGTTAATGGAAAAACCTTAGGCGAATCACACACTGCCTCGCACTACGCTCCGAGGTGCGTGGCGACTTAGCACTGAGACTGCACGTGAATACGTTTTCAGTGTGTTGCACTACGCGTGTTTTCTATACAAGCACAGATACTTGCAAATAACGTAAGAACTCGCACTCCCGCGCTACGCTCCGTCATGCGGTGCAGTGTGCGAATCGCCTTAGCATTGAAATTTAAAAAAGGATAATTTTAAACTTAAACACATTTATAAAAGTGAGCGCCGGCTACACAACTAATTATGTGCAGTACCGCACTGAATATTTAATAAGATTTGCTCAGAGAAATCGAAATGAATAGTGTTATCTTTAAAGTTCGTTTTATTTTACACCTTAAGCTTAAGAACTGAAGCAAACCAGGGGCCTCTAGGTAGAATTTGCTACGGGCCCCGCGCTTGCCTACCTAATCTGGCCCTGTATAAATACTAAAACTAAAATAATTCTAATTTCATCAAAGAACATTATACAGGAAAAAATTTTAACCAATGCGTAAATTTTGCCATAATAATCTTCAACACGTTTTATTAAACACGTATATTTTATTTTGATATGTCTTAGTACTAAAAAAAAAAGTTATTGCTTACGAAACATGTATACTTAAAAACCATATTTTATTGTAACTCGGCGCTAGCGCATTCCCCACCCCTCACCCCAGCCATACGCCCGGGCGGCGGCCAAGAGTTGTCATTGATAGTATGGCGAATAGATTATGTCCATGTTTTGCTTATTTCAAACTCGGATAAGGATGAATTTTTTTTTTTATTTTTTTTTAACTAAACACGGAAATGTGTTCTATTACTGACACTGAACTACCAAAAAAAATTTACGCACTGGTTAAAAACTTATCCGGTATGTTTTGTCTAACTAAATATTAGCTATTATATATCAGTGCTGTTTCTATATGGATTTGATATTTAAATCTACACAATAATATAATAAATAAATATGAGTGGCGGGTTTACATATTTCTCAAGTATTGCCTTTACCTCTATAATTGTCAGAACTATGAAAGTTTCTTACAGTGTGGGCTGAGCAGAGACCTATTATTGGTAGTAAGCCGTGAACTGGGTGTTTTACCATAGAGTAGTAGAGGAGTTTGATACCTCGTACCTCCCTAGTCCTCGCAAAGACGTCTTGAGACAAATCTTAAGACATCATAAAAATTGGTCTCTAAACTTGCCGCCCTAGGCACAACCCTTTGCCGGGGCTGCGGGTTGTTCGAAAGAGATACCGCGCCCCCGGAACGCAAGGGGCACATGAAGGAACATAGATGGGTTTCAGTCAGTAAAAGTCTGACACTCCCTCCCGTCCCGCCCAGGGCGGGGGAAGAAATTTGATGATTTCCCATCGGTAAAAAAAATGCTAGTAAACCCGCCACAAATAAATACATTTTATAACATAAGAAATACGTACAATTATTAACAAAATAATCGCGAAAATCATTTGTTTGGGACAGCACCTTAGCTTATTTGCAGTACGTGCAAATTCAAGACATATTTAAACTTGGTTAAGGTACAATTTCCCGTACCAAAAAATATTTGAAATTATTTGTAAAAATGCTAGTTCTAATAAAATATATAAAATAAATAAATGTATGTATAATGGATCAAAGGGACATTGGAACAAAAAACTTTTATCATGCATTCAGTAAATTATTCTAAAAAAGGTCTTGAGCGTTTACTGCCTCTTTAGCCTATTGGTCCTAAGCGCGACTGCTACGCTAGAGGTCTTAGGTTCAATTCCCAGGTCAAGCAAAATGTTATTGGGTTTTTCTATGAAATTCTCAGTAGCAGCTCGGAGTTAGGATTTTTGCCCGGTTAATGGCAATAGGCTCGCTCCCTATTACATGGGACCTAAACATACCGGCGAACTGTGGGTGTACTTTAGTACACCTTTGCCTTACCCATGGGGGAATACAGGCGTGTTGGTATGTTGTGTTTGTACTCTATGGGATCTAGAACCATTTACTATTACCATAGACAAAGTTTTAGTTACAATGTACCCCTTCACCCCATATAAAACCACAATCGGAAGACTATTATGGACTAAAAACTAAATTTATTAGTTTTGTATTGCACTTTCAATGTAGCAGTAACCACAAGACTTAATATTCAATATTACTCCTAAACTTCACGGCAAAATGACCGTTAAAACATTAACGCTTAGTATAAATAGTGACGAAAATTGTCTGCAAGATGAAAGATATAATACCACGCGTCATTTAGCAATTTTCAACTTTATTCCTTTAGATATTAAATTCATTTTTAATTAATGAAAATGTTCGAGCATACTGTTGCTCTACATACAGTCAGTACAAATACAGTTGAAAATTGTCTGCAACATGAAAGATATCAAATACCGCGCGTCATTTAGCAATTTTCAACTCTATTCCTATTGTAGAACCTCGTAGTCCTGTAGAACCTCGATTATCTGAACCCTCAATTATCCGAACCCACAATTATCCGAACGCTGAGTTACTTTATCCGAACTTAACGATTTGTTTGAGCTAAACGGTGCTGATGCACGCGTCATATTCGTGAACGGGTGCTGTCAGTTGGGATTGGTCATCTCTTAACTGCCATGTCTTACATCGTTATTATAATTTTGTTATTTTTTATATTCACCTTCATTGTTTTCACATATAGAAGCAACAAGGATATTGTAACCAAGTTTTTGTAAAAACCAAATTGAAGGAAAAGAGTGTCCATGGAGTTTCTTGCTCGTTCTTCTCCATAGAGACCTACGTTTTGGAACGAGCAACTAGCTTCAATTTTAAACTGTAACTTCTTGACAATTCAAAAGTGCCTGTAAATGGTCTAATTGAAATAAATGCTTTGATTTGATTTGAACATAGGCGAGAATTTGTTGATGTAAACGCGTTGCAGCTGTTCGTCAATCAAAAATTGTCTATTTTATAAGAAAAGCATTTGACTTTTTTAGGTGTTTTATATTTAAACGTTAATATGTATGTCAAATGTTAATAGACTGTACAGTTTTTAGGTGAAAAGGTGTTGTTTTTACCCGACTGCGACAGAAGGAGGGTTATGTTTTTCGAGGGTATGTTTGTATGTATGTATGTATGTAAGTTTGTATGTATAATTGTTTGGCACGCTCTGCAGGCTGAACGGCTCGATGGATTTTAGCTTGAGAGGTGTCGTTAGATTCGTATTTACTGTGAGAGTGACACTGGGTATATATAAAAAAAAAACAAAATGGCGGATTTTTCGCGCCAAATTCAAATGTTTGGCTCGCTCTGCAGGCTGAACGGCTCGATGGATTTTAGCTTGAGAGGTGTCGGTAGATTCGTATTTACTGTAAGAGTGATACTGGGTATATTAATTTCTTTTTTAAAACACAAAAAAAATAAAGAATAAAAAACGGTAATTTAAAAAACTAAAAAACCCGACTGCTATTCTTTAAAAATCCCTAAAACAAGATAAATTGTAGCAGTCGGGACCCATTCGGGACCATCTGCAATGTAATATAGGTATGTGCTCTCAATTCACTAATCCTCCATTTCTAGAATGGGTCCCGACTGCTACAATTTATCTTGTTTTAGGGATTTTTAAAGAATAGCAGTCGGGTTTTTTAAATTACCGTTTTTTTTGTTTGATCTTGTCCCAAAAACCCCACATTTCGATTATCCGAACTAGTGTCGGTCCCAATTAGTTCGGATAATCGAGGTTCTACTGTAAATGAAAAATCATCACTCGAGAGCGACTCGACGGATTTGGCAGTATTTTGTTTTTTTTTTTTTTGAAAATCCTACGTAACTTTATTATTGACTTTTTTTGTTAATAAATTGCGCCCAAGCGAAGCCGGGGCGATTCACTAGTCACTAGTAAATAAAAATATTTAATATATGACTTAACAAGCGTTATTGTTTAGACAAAATTAATCATATTTCTTTGGTTTGTTTGTGCTACAAGATGTCGTGATGGCCCAGTGGTTAAGACGCCCGCCTCTCATGCACGAGGTTGTGTGTTCGCAACCGGGCATGAGCAAGTACCAATATGACTTTTTCTAAGTCATATGTACTTTCTAAGTTAATCTTGTACATCACTGACATCGGTAACCATGTCAGAGGCCCTTGAGGCGGTTTAGAAACTCTGACACTAGGGTGTGTGGGGTCGTTAGACCTTACTGCCCACACGATAAAGAAGAAGATTTGTGCTACAATACCTACAAATAATATTTAAAAAAAGTAGTTTTCTTGTCTGTCTGTTTGTTCGCTCAAATCTTTAAAACTACACAATGGATTTTGATGCGGTTTCACCATCATTTAGAGTGGTTTTTCCGGAAAGTTTATGTGTATAAGATGTTAACAGCCTTACTTATAAAAATAACACTAAATAATACTTAGCTATCTGTCAATTGATTACCTCTTAAATCCTTGACTAAAAGTCAATTATTTTTCACACAGCAACCACTTTCAACGGTGTCTGAGGTGAAAAATCTTACCTATAAACGTTAATCAGAGTTGAGATGTTATTACGTACTAGCTAAGTGACAGCAAATTTAAACAGCGGCGACAAGTTGTTTAAGTATAGTTCAGAAGTAAAATGGCGGGTTTCAATCAGCTGTGACGATGACATTTATGTTCAACGGATCAACGTGAAAATTGTGACAATTATGCTCAATTGTTCATTCGATTTCGTTCTTTAGTCAAATAATTTGGTCATGCTCTATGCTGACCATCTAAGTGTTAGCAGATTAAAATAGTCTTTCATCGTTCAGTCAGTCAATTGAGAGGTAGCTAAGTATTAGTAAGCGTTATTTTTATAAGTAAGACCCTAATTTTTTTAGTTAGAAATAGCACAGAATTCTCAATGTTTTAATATAGAGCCATTACCGCCGACTTAGCGTAACCGACAAAAACCAAATTTTACAGGAGAAGGTTTTTTAAAATATTTTTGCTTATAATTTCGCTACTAATGTGAATTAGCGTTTGCTACTTAAATAACTGATTTATTTTGGATGGAAGGTCGACGAGGCATGGTCCGTTATACAGGAATTTTTTTTAACCAGTGCGTAAATTTTGCCATTATAAACTTCAACACGTTTTATTAAACACGTATATTTTATTTTGATATGTCTTAGTACTAAAAAAAAAGTTATCGCTTACGAAACATGTATACTTAAAAACCATATTTTATTGTCACTCGGCGCTAGCGCATTCCCCACCCCCTCACACCAGCCATGCGCCCGGGCGGCGGACAAGAGTTTTCATTGATAGTATGGCGAATAGATTATGTCCATGTTTTGCTTATTTCAAACTCGGATAAGGATGATTTTTTTTTTATTATTTTTTTTAACTAAACACGGAAATGTGTTCTATTACTGACACTGAACTACCAAAAAAAATTTACGCACTGGTTAAAAACTTATCCTGTATGTCGTTGGGTTATCGAAGTAATTAATGGTAGGTTCAAACGAGATTTTAGGATTTTTCGACAAGAATATTTTAATGTCGCATCTCGCAATTTAATGAAAGATTTTTCTGTTGCTGCTGCCTTGATTAATGCGTTTCACCCTCTTATCGAAGACAGGAGTGATGCTGGGGAAATCCTTAATATAATAAATCAGAAAATGTACACTGAAAATAATTTAAGTACAGTTGTTATTAATAATAATTTAAATAGAAGAAGAGCGAATTTTCAAAGTATAAATGTTGATAATAATAATGTCTATGATTTTCCCCGGCTCACTTACAATGAGCTGATATTGGTGTGCCTAGGAACGTACCAAATAAAACAGGCACGTTCCTATTACGGCGAGCATGTAAGAGCCAATGGATCATACACAATTGAAGTATGCAGAGAGATTGACAGCAGTCTACTGGGAGAGCTGTCGACTGTAAATAGTATTTGGCTACTAAGAGGCAAAATTCAATCGCGCCATATTGGCCGTAAAATATATTTTGTTTATATTTTGGTCGACGGCTCTCGTAACGCAATACTACAACACTATTGCAATTCAATGTGGGTAAAAGAACAGTAGGCTGCTGCGCACATATTTTGTCCATAATATGGTATTTAGGGTGGGCTAGGTACCAAGACAATGTGGTACCTCCCGCCCAGCACCTCGATAATATATTAATCACCAATGATGATGTAGAAAGAAATTAATAAAATATTTTCAATTAACTTGAATTCGTTTTTTTTTTTGTAATATCCCTGTTCATAGTTTTCATGTATAGCTACGGAATATACATAGATTCGATACTGTAACTAACTTTCACCTCATATTAAAAAGATATAGCCTGGGGAGTACTTTTAACCCTTCATTAAAAGTCATAACCTATTAAAAAGCGGGTACAAAATGGTAATGGTTTTATTGGCTTAATTTTCATATACCATGTTTTAAAGAAAAACAAATTACACTGGGCTATAGACTAATATTACTCCTTGAAAATCCATATTATTTCATTCTTGTTCATTGAGGCCTAATTTATAAGGACAGTTTGCGAATCTCCTTTACAAACAAGGAATTTCTTCACTGCTCATGAAGATTCGGTGTATAGAATGTCTTCTCCATATATCTTATAATCTGGATTTTGAACGATGGACTGCTCGAGGCGAACATTAGACTTTGAAACAAGCTAAAAATACCACGCAACAGGAGTTTCCTGAGTAAACTGGAATGCTGATTGATATAGTCAAACAGGTATGTAGGTATGTATGTATTTAGTTTTTGATCTTTTTATGTTGTTTGTGTATTGTATCTCTATGTATCGTATATTACAGTATTTTTTTCTCATTTCAGGGTCTTGGAACTACAAATGACGGGAATACTGCGAGGCGCTTTTTCCAAAATTACAAATTATCATCCAGAATAACGGGAATTAACGAAAATCTGATTTTCAGAATTAGTAATTCTAAGAGAGATTATTTTTTTTTACCGAATACTCGCGCGGCCGGAGATGGCCGGCGCTGATTTTATTTTTCGTGGATAGAGAATGACCCTTGCTATTATAAACTCACGCCATTCACCAACATTCAATTGTACTTATATATAAGTACAATTTAGGAAAAAATTAAAGGTGATTCGCTCCATACAAAAAAGTCTAATTATTTTTTTTAGACAAACTATCTACTTTAGAAGAAATTTCACAAGAGTAAAAGTTGTCAGGAATCTTGAATTGCTTTCGGGTACTGGAGGTCCTCAAATTAAAAAGTTACTTTGCCGCCAGTCCCTACAGTACCTGAGTGGTAATTTTTGTTAAACGACTTAAAACCTTATTTTAAAGCGCGTAGAGTCCATCAAAACGCACGCAAAGCATAGAGCGATAGATTATCTACGATCTCCGCGCAAGATTGCAACATGATAGAACAAAAATTGATTAAAATTTTTAAATTGAAGTTTGAAGCGGCCATATTGTGATTTTTGTGTTGAAGTGAAAGTGTTTGTGTTTGTGTGCTGCTACAAAAAATGCCGTAAGTATTCTAATTTATTGGTTTGTTATAAAGTTAAGGTATCAAATTAATGTAGAAAACCTGTTCTATGATATTTTAATATTGTATTCAATGATACTGTAAGTAAAATGTGCTAAAATCGAAACAGTGGAACGCGTCTTTGTTGACGTTGTTTTTTTGTACATTTTAAATTGATAATTTATCGTAATTACTTATATCTGCGGGCAACTATGTGTATAATAATAAAGTTTATTCATAATTTCAATGGTAAAAGGAATATTATCGTAACAATATCTCGTAGATTTGCTGGATTACATCAAAATTGGCGGGAAGTGAGTAGGTAGTTACTAACGATTTGCTTGGGTCCCTCGAGTTCCTGAGAAGCAAAGTATGTTTTGCTGTTAGGGCTGGCACTTTTTTCAGGTTTTTTTTTTGTTTGATTGTGACGCACAATATACCATGGATGATGGATGATGGTTGGTGGTTTGGTTTTTCATAAAATTATATATTTTGAAGTGTTTAGGAAAATTGCATGGGGATTTTTTTTTAATGATTAAATATTTAAAATGGTTAAAGTTTAGAAACGTGCTGCCTCGATAGGGTTCCGTGAAGTGGTGGGGGGAGTGGTAGGGGGAGGGGGGAGTGGTGGGGGGAGAGGGTGGGGGGTGGGGGGGTAGAAAAGCAGTCGGGTTTTTTAGTTTTTTAAATTACCGTTTTTATTTTTTATTTATTTATTTATTGAATGTACCTATCTATTTCCTACACGCATGTTGCATTGTGTAATGCATATTGTATTTCATTAGCATGTTGAATGATGGTGGCGTGTACCCGAGTAGTCGCACACCGGAGTTGTGCGACTACTCGGGTCCAGGAGAGCTAAGGATTTATACCGATGGCTCTAAAACGGATCTGGGTACCGGAGTCGGGGTCTTCTCTGAAGACTTAAACATCAAAATATCCCGACCCCTTGGAACGCTCAACACTGTATACCAAGCAGAATGCATAGGCATTATTCAAGCAGCACACGCCATAGAGGCCAGGAAAGTCACGGACACCCATATCCGTATAATCTCCGACAGTGCCTCAGTCCTCCAATCCTTACAGAATAACCAATTTACATCAAGACTAATACTGGAATGCCATAACGCACTAGAACGCGTCACGGAAAAAAACCGTAACAAGGTGACGCTACAATGGATTAAAGGACACAGTGGGTCACTAGGAAACGATGCTGCTGACGAACTCGCCAGGAGGGGTTCTGGCACGAAAGCTTTCGGACCAGAACCAATAGTGCCCATTCCTTTCAATCAGCTTAGGAGCTGGTTGAAAGACTACACACATACACAAGCGGAGGAGTGGTGGGCCTCGACACCAGGGTGCAGGCAATCCAAGGAGGCCCTGCCATGTTTGGACAAGGGACTGACCAGGCGCCTTCTGCGCCTGGACAGAGTTAGCCTGCGACTGGTGGCGGGGACCATCACTGGCCACTGCTCACTAAACAAACATTTCCACACTTTAGGCATCACAGACAGTCCTCTATGCAGAGCGTGCATGGAGGCAGAAGAAACGGTGGCGCACGTGCTCCTTGAATGCACCGGCGTCGCCCAAACCCGCAAAGAAACCCTCGGTACACCAAAATCCCTTGCGGACGCCCTGAGAAGACCGGGAAGACTGATCTGCTTTTGGAGGGAGGTGGGCTGGCTGGAATAGCCCCCACCACGGCTCACGCACAATGGTCCATTGTAGGACTAAGTGCGGAAACCAAACCCCCTAACATAGAACATAGATGGTGGCGTTTGCATGTGTATTTTTTACTCATAGTAACGAACAAGAAGTATGTGATGGAGGGATGGGGCACGGAGGACGAGGTGTGCGGGGAAATAAGAGGGGGAGGGGAACCGGAGGCGGGAGGGGAACCGGAGGCGGGAGGGGAAACGGAGGCGGGAGGGGAACCGGAGGTGGGAGGGGAACCGGAGGCGAGAGGGGAACCGGAGGCGGGAGGGGAACCGCAGGTGGGAGGGGCGGCAGGGCACGGACACGCGGAGGGTCCACTCCCTCCGCGTGTGGAAGACGTGAAGAGACCGACGAAGACGACACCGACCTTTACCTGGAGCCCGTTGCAGGGCCAAGCTCGAGGTAAAGTATTATTAAAACTATATGTATATTTATAATTTTGGTGGAATTCTTATAATTGACCTTGCTCAATTATATTGTAAGAACTTTGGGAACCGGAGGCGGGAGGGGAACCGGAGGCGGGAGGGGAACCGGAGGCGGGAGAGGAACCGGAGGCGGGAGGGGAACCGCAGGTGGGAGGGGCGGCAGGGCACGGACACGCGGTGGGTCCACTCCCTCCGCGTGTGGAAGACGTGAAGAGACCGACGAAGACGACACCGACCTTTACCTGGAGCCCGTTGCAGGGCCAAGCTCGAGGTAAAGTATTATTAAAACTATATGTATATTTATAATTTTGGTGGAATTCTTTTTGACCTTGCTCAATTATATTTTTAGAACTTTTGAGGAGAGCCTGGAGGCAATGCGCAAGGCCAAGGCTGAGACCAAGAAGCATATTAAAAGACTGGACCCGGCAGTCAAAAAGGAGCTCGACGCGCGAAAAAGGTTGAAGCAGCTTTCGTGGGCGCTCCTACCTGACGCTCCAGCGCGAAAGCGCCAAAAGTAAGTATACTTAGTTAAGATTAAAATAAGAAAAAAAAAATATAAAAAAATTACAACCACAAGTTAATATTTTTTTTTTTTTAGGAAATCTTCACCTGAGCGCGTCGAGTGCCGTTTGACTGCCGGCACACCAGTAACACCTCCACCGAGGAAAGTTCAGCCTTGGCAAATACGGTAATATTTGACAAAATATTCATTTAAATATTGATAACTGCTGAACAATTGTTAGGTAATTGTTTATTTTTTACAGTAAGCACGCAGGCCTCCAGTACCCGTCAAGGGACACCAGGGACCATGAGGTGGCGGGGCAAATACGTTGCCTAACCCCAATCAGGTACGTTGTAACCTACCGATCTCCTGAATTTTGTTTACATTTGCGATATAATGGCTAATAAAATATTTTTTTCAGCTCAACAAGCACTGCTGAAGGCTCTGCCCTGGGCGAGCTAATGGTCGACTTCAGCAGTGGCTTATTGAGTAAGTATACCTAACCTAACCTGCCAACACATTATGAATTAATTGCGTAGTAATAAACCTATTAGAATCCAATTAGAATTAATAACCATTAATTCTAATTGGATTCTAACAATAGAATCCAATTAGAATTAATGTTGTCATATCCGTACTTTACCTTACAGAAACTGACGTGGGGAAATGGCCTTGCTTACCGCCACCCATGGATGCAGCGTCGCCGGACCTACCAGGTAATGCTTGAATTTACCGTAATATTAAAATTTCATTTATTATTAGGCAGGTTTTTTTAAATTGCGTAATTTATTTTAGATCCAGTCCCGACGACATCAACATCGGCAACATCGGGCAAGGCACCACCGGCACCGGCTCACGCCAAGCGCACCGTGAACATGGGTATGTGTATATGGTGAATTACTTTTAAGCATATTGTCTTGTTACTTTGGTACTCATATGTGTTTGTTTCAGGTACGGAGAAGGCCGCTGCCGATTTAGAAGAGTGGCTCAATGCGGAGTCGGACAATGAGGCTATTTTATTATATATATATATATATAATAAAATATGTTTAAAAAAATGAGTTTTATTCAAACCCGGCCATGTAAAATAAATTACGTCAGACGCAACCCTAGCGTTCTACAGCCGCCATCTTGCGGTCCTTGGGGCCCATTCAAGGTCATTGCGAGTTTTGAAACGGAAAGTTGTCGTAAGTATTAGGTTTAAATTTATTATAAATCTAACAGTATTAATTCGATTTTTGCCATAAATATAAACTTAAGGATTAGATCTATTCATCAAATGTTTGAAACTTTATAAATGAGAGCATAGTGTTGTCGTAATTTTAGTTTGAAAACACTGTTTTTCTTTTAAAAATAATCCTTCTTTGGTTCTTTTTCATTTATCTCAAGGGGTTCAAGACTTATGGGAAACGTTTTATATTCATATTAAAGCTAATAAAATTTCCTTTCTCTACATGGTTATATTTTTGTTCTAGGTTTTATAGCTTTTGTGTAAATCGGCTATGATTGTCGGTCTAGTTTTAGTGATGAATTGTGCAACTGCGTCCAGATTCTTTTATTTATTTTTTAAAGATTTTCTACCACATTTATAAATGTTTCTTGTTAAATAGTACACACTACTATTCTAGTTTGTGAAAATGATAAAATATTGTATACCTATCGCGCAAATAATAGCACAATATCACATTATTCAACTGAAACCGGCAAAATTTGCTCCACCTTAAACTTTAGTCTCATACAAAATATTAAATAAACAACTTTTGTTTCAATAACACTCGTAACTTTGTTCCTTATCTTATCGTCTACCCGAAACCGTAAACAAAAGGCCGCCAGCCCACTCGGGTGAGTCATAAATCAAGTTACAATGACGCCGGCCGGGCCGAGTCTCAAGTACCTATTTTTTTAATGTTTTGGAAGCAGAGTGCGCCATTTTTTTTTTATATCGTAAGCAGAGGAGGGGATAAAGAATCACATAAAAAAAATCGCATCGATATTGCAACTTTGTTGCCTATGTCCACTAATTTTCGATATGGGACCACTGTGCGGCGGTGGGAGCGGCGGGCAGTACGCGGGTACTACTTAACGCACTTAGTCTGAAGGATGTCAGATGTGCACTTGAGCACCTGAAACCGAACCGTTCAGCGGGCCCTGACGGTATACCGGCATTTCTTTTTAGAGAATCACATAAAAAAAATCGCATCGATATTGCAACTTTGTTGCCTATGTCCACTAATTTTCGATATGGGACCACTGTGCGGCGGTGGGAGCGGCGGGCAGTACGCGGGTACTACTTAACGCACTTAGTCTGAAGGATGTCAGATGTGCACTTGAGCACCTGAAACCGAACCGTTCAGCGGGCCCTGACGGTATACCGGCATTTCTTTTTAGAACCTCTGCTTTATATTTTTAATAAATGTCTTCTGGTGATGACGTTCCCCACTCAATGGAAGATCATGCGGGTTATTCCTGCACCCAAAGGTAAGGCGTGATCGGACATAACTGGTTATAGGCCGGTGGCCGTGCTGTCGACGCCGGCCAAGGTGTTCGAGTCTGCTTTTCAGCGATGCAAGAAGGAGCAGGTACGCGGATAACTGGCTGACGCGCAGCACGGGTTCCGGCCGCATTATGGGTGCAATAGAAACAGCGCAAAGGAAAATTAGCGGAGCATTTGAAAAAAGGAACGAGGGAGTGGATTGTGCAACTTTTCAAGCCGATGACGATCAAGCTGGAGAGACCGGAGATCAAATTCCAAGCAAAATCAGAAAATTCTGGATGGACAACAAAACAGTGCAAACTCAAACACCGGAACTTGTGGCGAAAACAGTTACAGAAACACAGATGTTATTATACTTTTATGTCGACGCGGTGCTTTCACAGAAGCGGAAGCAATGGGACTATTTTCTCAGTCAAATAAAGGGATTAACTTTGTCTGCTCCAAACACTATGCATAAAAAATCAGGACATACCTCCACGTCACAAGAGTTTTGGTATTTTCGGAATCGATAAAACAACGTTTCGAAAGAGCCAAAGCAAAATTTGAACAAACCAACGGACCGATCGACGAAACCAACCAAGAAGAAATCAAATTAAAGTTTATGGAAATTTTGAACATTAACAAGATAAACCCAGCGACATTCTTCAAAGAAACATTCCGGCACTTTATGCGACAGAGCGAGAAGAAGAATAACCTGTTTTTCCTCGGCCACCATCGACCGGTAAAACAATGATCATGAACAGTCTGGTGGAATGTCATTATAACATATGCCGACTGACAGGTTTAATATCAAACAGCAGTTTCAACTTTAGCGGGCTGTTACACACCAACGCGTGCCTAATGGACGAGTGCAAGCTGACGGACAACCAGTTCGAGCAATGGAAGTTATTGGCTTCGGGTCTTCCAATGTCGACGGACGTCAAGTACAAGGATCGGTGCGATATAAAAGATGTTGTATTATATACATGTAGTAATTATCCTATTGAAATGTATTGTAGTGTGCCGATGGCTCAATAAGCTGTAAAGTCTCGCACGATTATGTTTGAATTAAAGCAAAAGTGTCCATGGTTCATTAAAATAAACCCTCACATATGGGAAGAATGTTGGAACGAGCACGGATGTATTCTATAGGTTAAGTAATATAATCATGTAAAGAAAAATACAAAAAAAGTTAAAAATGCAAAATACAAAAAAAATAATTAGGTTAAGTTGTAAATAAAAAATAGTTAGGGTTTTTGAAGTTTTATTTTACGTTAGGTTAAGTTGTAAATAAAAAATAGTTAAGGTTTTTGAAGTTTTATTTTATGTTACATTATTTTACGTTAGATTAAAAGTAGTTAGGTTAAATACATCAAACAAGCTGTGATATTTAAATACGGACACGAACCACCCAGTATAAGAAAACACTCTGAAAGAGTAAATTAGGTCATTTTACATAGCTTGTTAAGTTTGTTTTCTTTCAGAGTGAATTAGGTCATTTTTTCTTTGTGTTAGGTTAGGTTACACGACTACTCGACTTGGTGCGGTCGCCGCAAATATTGTCGTGAGTCGCATCGAGTTGCTGGGTTTGAGGGTCTCTCTGACGAAAACAGAGGCTCTCTTGTTTCACGGACCCAGAAGGGGGCCTCCCAGGGGTGCGAGCCCCGTTGTGCGCATCCGAGGGGAGGAGGTGGCCGTCAGGTCCCAGATGAAATATCTGGGCCTGGTCTTAGACGGGAGGTGGAACTTCGGGGCTCATTTTACCCAGCTCGCCCCGAAATTAGTGAGCGCTGCGGCGGCCCTCGGCAGGCTGTTGCCAAACGTGTGTGGCCCCGGCTCGACCTGCAGGAAACTGTACGCAGGCGTGATGCGGAGCATGGCGATGTACGGGGCCCCATATGGGTCGACGCCCTGACTGCTGGGAACAAAACCCTGCTGCGGAGACCACAGAGGGTCATCGACGTAAGAGTCATACGGGGCTACCGCACGGTGTCGTGGACTGCCGCGACGCTGCTCGCCGGCGAACCACCTTGGCCGTTGCAGGCCAAAAAAATGGCCAATCTATTCGTAAAGCAGCAAAAGTATGAGAATTACCCTAAAAAAAGTAGACAAATTTAAGAGTGACGAAACTACGAACTTAGGACAGAGAACCTAGGAAAAAGAATTAAAAAAACACATCATAGATTGTTCGCAAAAATTTTATGGGCTTGCTGCTAAAGATACTCGAAGATTAGCTTACCAAATGGCATTTAATTACAATGTAAAAGTTCCTTCTTCATAAGAAGAGAAACATATTTCTGGAAAGGAGTGGTTAAGGTCATTAAAAAAAAACAAGTCTTAAGAAACCTGAACCGTGCAGCTTGGCACGAGCCTCGGCATTCAACAAACATAACGTTTGTTGGGAATCTCGCCCAACAACGAGGCGATGCGCTCGCGACGGGCGTTACGTCACCGGGGGCTACGTCACTTGGCGCTACGTCACCTCAGGCGACGCGCTCGCGACGGGAGCTACGTCACCGGGTGGCCTACGTGACCAACTGCACGACGGCACAACGGCGATTTCGGCTGCGGCGCGCCGGCGGGGACCAGTCAAGCTCCGGCCTCCACCAAGAACGGTCGTCACAAATAATATTATAATTATGTCATATTGGAAGACATCAAGACAATACATAATATCTAATGTAAACATACAGTCCACTAGTTTTTTTTACTACTGAGCCCGAGGGAAACCATAACAACGTTCAAACATTTTTTTAAAACATAAGAGTAGCTACGCAGCTGTCTCCCAACTTCTGTAACGGAACACGTGTCTATAATTTTGATGAAACATCAACCACGACAGAACAATGCTCTCAAAAAGACCTAGCTCTTAAGGGGATACGTTATCCAAAGTTACGAGTGGAGAAAAAGAAGTTCTTGTGACAACTTCTGCATTGTTTCCGCCACCGGTCATGCTTTGCCCAGCAAATGGTGTTTCCAAGAAAGAAGTTAAGAGACCCAGTATTGTAAAGTTTTATAATGCGGATATGCTTGCTATCAATAACGGCGCCGATGCAATTAGGAAAGGAGATCAGCAGATCCCGGCCTCGATAGACAAAGTAGTAGACTATTCGAAAAAACATTTAAATAATTATAAATCCTACTTTATTTTATTATTTTCTTAGAAAACCTGGGAAAAAGTTTTTTTTTTTAATATGATCAATTGATGTATTTCTGGCGCTGCAGTCGATAAGCATGGCAACTAATGTTGTTATATGCATTTTTGTAAATTGCTTTGGCGTTAAATATAGCTTTATTATTAAATTGCCCAACTATCATGTAGCAATATAATAATGACCGTGCAATGTGATAAATAATGAAGTTAAGAGTAATTAATCACTTAGCCCGATAAAGCTAGACATTATTCATAATTCTAGTGCATTATAAATAATGCCCGCATTAATCACCTGGTCCATAACATGTATATGTTCAGAAAAGTTTTAATTACCTGTATCAAAAAAACACTTATTCTTTACACAAGTATCGAAATCTTGTAATTTTTTTTATAATTGTCAGCACGGTTGGTTATATTATCGAAGTGCTTGGAATTATCGAAGCAACAACATCAGATGCTGAAATAATGATAAAGGAATTTCGTGATGAAAATCAACAATTAAGAAGATTTTTTGCGCCAAATGATGTTTTTATACTGGATAGGGGCTTTAGAGACTCTCTGTCATTACTAAACGATTGTGGGTATCATGCTTAGACACCTGCTACAGTTCAAAAGGGGGAAACGCAACTATCTACATTAGAGGCCAATCGTTCCAGGACAGTGACTATATGTCGTTGGGTTATCGAAGTAATTAATGGTAGGTTCAAACGAGATTTTAAGATTCTTCGACAAGAATATTTTAAAGTCGCATCTCGCAATTTAATAAAAGATTTTTCTGTTGCTGCCGCCTTGATTCTTCATCTCTTCCTTCTACTAGTACAAGCACTCAACCAATCTCGCAACAGCAATTACCACCACCATCAACAAATAATAAAAAAAAACGGAAGAAGCTGGAAGAAGCTCAAGCCGAGCAAGACATTTCAGCTTATTTTAAATTTAAACAATCTAAAATTCTAGAAAACTGTGACAGTACTGAAAATTCAAACAAAATGTTCTCACTGAGTTACTTGGACGTGAACAAAATGACTGATAGTCAAAGAAGACTGTTTAAGAGAAGAGTGCTTGCATTGATAGACGATATAATGGACCAAAGTAGTGAAAATATTAATAGTCCCTTCACACTTTATTCTACTCCTTCACCCATGAGTGCTGCCGAGGTAATAAGCACGCCAATTACCATAAACGAAAGTCTGAATGTAGTACAATCAAATAATGCCACTCTTTATTATGAATCAATACCTATGTTATTATCACAGGAAGATGAAGAATAAGTAATAATTATGAAGTACCTACTTACATATTAAAATTTAATAAACTTTTAATTACCTACATATGTCACAATGAAGTATTATTTACCTTAGGGTTATCAGAATCCTTTCTTCCGCACTGACACATTCTCTAAATTTAGTATTTCGTTGATGTATAGCTGGTTTTAATAATGTAACAAGATGCAAGTAGGTCTCTTTAGAGATTTGGTAGAAAGATAAAAATTTCTTATCATCATGTTGTAGTTCTTGTGCGGCTACAAAAACTCTGCAATTTATGTTTCTTTCAATATATGGATGAATCCAGTATTTTCTACTCTTGCGTTGACGTCTTCTATTTCTATAAAACCGAAAAACTGCAAGAGCTTCTTCGTCACTGGAGTCGCTCGACATAACGTCCGTCTACAAAAAACGAGTTTGCACAAATGATGAATTTAGTCATTTTTCAGTAGCATAATATGCGAGCATCGCGTAGCGAACATGTATCCAACTAGTATTATACTCGAGTATCGTACCCTACAAGTATCGTAATGGGAGAAGGGCCTAAGAAACATAGGTATTAACTTGCGAAAAGCTGCGACACTCATACATTTTTTTTTTTAATTTCAGAATGACCTACCAATTTTCACGTTTGACGTATTTCGATATCTGGTTCGCCAACGCGAAAGAGTGCAGAGTGGATGCAATTCTGAACCATATATTACAAGAAATGTCTATCAGATCTATACCAGATGAAATTATAGATTCATTAAAATCAAAAATAAGAAGTTATAGCCAACAAATCGACAAGAAATGGTCTAAATTAGGAAGACATAGAGATCGCTTTTTAAAGGCGAATTCGAAATGGTTAGAAGGTAATTTTACGTTTGACAATATACACTCACAGGCACAATTAACCGCCCACATATATCATTCGTCGCAATGTTTTGTTACGTTAACTATTTCTTATCAACTGTTTTGTTTTTTGTCAAGTGGGTACTCAAGCAATAAATAAAACACTTATACCCTTATTTCGTTTCCTAAAACTTTGTCACCGACGGATTTTTTGAATGTAGTCGTTGTTTGACATTGTTGGCTGGTGCATTACCGCGTTAACATTTCCTGTTTTTTCCGCCATAGTGCGTGAATATTGTTTAATTTGAGTTTGTAGTGTTCGCTTATTGTTTGTGACTGTAAAAATGCCACTGGATGCAACAGGTGCAGCTAGGGCAGTGGCTTTAGCTGACGCTGGGTACAGCCACCGTCGCATCGCTCGTACACTCGGTGTACCTCGAACTACGGTACGGGATGCCATCAGACGATTTCGGGAGACAGGCTCATACACCCGCAGGCCCGGTCAAGGCCGACATCGATGCACTTTTCAACTCGAGATGACCGTTTCGTTGTCAGCAACGTGTTGAGAAATCGCTTTTGCACCGCAACTGAAGCTCGTACGCGTCTCTTTGAGGTGAGAAATGTCAGTGTGAGTGAACGTACCATTAGAAGAAGACTGGCAGAAAGGAATCTGAGGGCATTTCGTCCAGCTCGCGCCCCACAACTGCTCACACAACACCGTAGAGCTAGACTTGCTTTTGCGCGAGAATATGCTGCCTGGACAGTGAAGGAATGGAAGGACGTACTGTTCTCAGATGAGAGCAGAATAGCCTTAAGAGGTCCAGATGGACGTCAGCGTGTCTACAGACGCCAAAATGAAAGGTTTGCTCCATGCGCTATAACCGAAATAGTGGGTTACCAGGGAGGGTCCATAATGGTTTTGGGAGGTATCTCTTACGAGGCCCGTACCGATCTTGTGGTGTTCGATAGAGGCAGTGTCAACGCTCAAAGGTACGTGGAGGAAGTTGTTCAAGACCAATTTCGCACCATTCATTGGTGACAAATTTTTTTTTTTTTTTTTTTTTTTATGTGGTCGGGATTCAAGTTTTACCATGGCCGGCACGCAGTCCCGATCTCAACCCAATTGAGCACATTTGGGACAACCTCAAAAGACGTGTCCGAGCAAGAGAACCAGCCCCTACGACCCTAGGAGAGCTTAAGAGGAGTGGCACAATATCCCTCAATCGGATATTCAAGAGATCATGGATGGATTGCCAAATCGGCTCCAAGAGGTCATAAGGGCCCGAGGCGGCAACACCCACTATTAATTTTAGTTTTTTTATCCATTGAAATATTTTTTTCAAAATTAAAATTGATAAATTTTTAATCCAAAATTTTCACAAAAACGATTTTTGGGTAAGCATCTTTTCATAGACCACTTTTTTGTGAAGACTTTTGTGTTTTTTTTTTACCTTAAAGGTAGCTTTAAACGTACCTCTCATAAAATGTCGTCTAAAGATTTCTGTAAATTGAAAGAAATACAAGGTGGGCGGTTAATTGTGCCTGTGAGTGTAGTCACAGAAAGTGTAGCTAGTAATTTAGCACCTGGGCCTAGTAACCGAGCCGGAAGACCACACAAAGATTTTGAAAGTTGCAGCTACAAAACCAAGAAACGTCGCGTTCAACATCTTCTTGATACATCAAGTGAAGGAGAGTTGTCATTTGCGGCCGAAGTGCAACTTCGCAACAAGGGAAAAAGAGACTCGGCAGCCATTGTCAAGGAGCTGTCTATTGCTTCACCTCGAAGAGGGGCTACTTTAAAAAAAGCGCAAAAGTGTTTCGCGAATAAAAAGGTGGAACTGTCCGCAGACCAAGCTGTTGCATTAATTGTTGATGCAAATCTCTCAACGCACCAGTACAACGTAATACGGCAACAAGCAAAACAAATTAATATTAAAATGTATCCAGCATATTATAAAGTTAAAGCTGCAAGAGAGCAATGTTATCCTAATAACATTAATGTCACGGAAACATGTGCAGAAATCGAACTCCAAGCTTTGGTGGATCATACTGTTACACGCTTATGTAAAGTGCAAGAAGATGTGATAAAAACGTTAAACAATGTTCAAAATTTTAAGATTAATTAGATTATTAGATTGTGAAGATTGTTCTTTTTTGATAGTTTTGAAAATTAAAAATGTATTATTATTATAAAAAGAAAATCATTTTATTTTCCCGTGTGGTCTCCGGGTATATAATAGAAGAATAGAAGAACCACCCCTCTCGGCCCGTGGGTGTCGTAAAAAACGATGAAGGGAATACAAAAGCCTCCAAGCTAAGGTCGCCATGCCGAGAGCTGCATGGCTAGAGGAGCCTAGCCGCGAGCGTGCCAGTTGTCTGGGACCGGGCGCCCCCAGGCACTATTTAAGCCTTACCTCTGCAAGCGGGGCTCTGCAGAGTGTGGATAACATAATTCCCTCGCTTTTCGTGGGAACAGCATGAGAAATAAAAATTTAAATTACGGAAGCGGCTGTGATGCTCCAGGCCACTGTTTCTCGCGGGGGGAAAAGCGAGCTGCGGAATGTCGCTCAGCTACGCTGAATGTGCAGGGAGAGATAAAAGATAAGATGAATGAAATAAGTGAGATGATGAAGGACAAAAGAATAGATTTGCTTTGTGTGAATGAGACAAAAAGAAAGAGAGTGGACATATCCAAACATGACTCTCTGACCGCTATCTGGTCCGGTGTCCATGAGACCCATAGGGCTTATCAGGGTGTGGGGTATTCCGTATCCACAGTCGCTTCATAACTCTGACTGGGAGTTCTACAGATCCCGTATCGAGGTGCTTCTCGCGGCTAATTTGATTAGTTTGATAAATGATAAGGAGAGTACCTTTTTTTTTTTTTTTATAGACGGGAAATCATCAAATAACTTCCCCCGCCCTGGGCGGGGCGGGAGGGAGTGTCAGACTTTTACTGACTAAAACCCGTCTATGTTCCTTCATGTGCCCTTTGCGTTCCGGGGGCGCGGTATCTCTTTCGAACAACCCGCAGAAGGAGAGTACCTGGAGGCGAGATATATGGCTGAGCGCAATGTCTGAAACCACCTACAGACTAGTAGTAGAGCTAGCCCTGCCCAAAGATCTGAAAGTGATACGTAAAACCGAAGTCGTTGATGAATCAACATTTTTTACCTAAACGTTGCATGATCCGTGAGCGGCAAACATTTCAAGAAGCTTCGCAGCAGCCGGGCGAATCTTATGAGCAATGGGCAGCAAGGCTTCATGTCCTTGCCCGGTATTGCCGTTTCACAAATGAAGAGAAACAGTTGCGTGACCAATTTGTGATAGGAATGATAGCGGGTCCTGCGGGCTTATTCGCTAATTTTGACAGATGAAAGTGATCAACACTGAAGTGATAATCACCGAGCTCAGTGACCAACCGAACATTCCGGTGTTTTGGTATTCAGTATCGCTTCTATGTCACGTGATCGTTCAGTGAATAACGAAAACTAGCGGTGTTTATCGACTTGAAATTGTTACCACACTAGCTATTACCCGACATAATTGATATCCTTGGCAACACGAAATAAAATAACGACATCATTAGCTTTTTAATTTTTGCGGTTTATACGTTCGCCACTTGAGTTGTCAAGAATGTCCACAGAGTACATTATTATATATGAGAGAATGTCGAGTGCCAAAGTTATTCCTTGAAAAACATAAAAACATCCACTAATCCACTTAAACGCTGGGATTTTGGAAATAATGTTTTGAAGTGTTTGTGTTTCTAAATTGTTAACTATTTAAACCATGCCCCAAATTCAGTCTTGTTGGTTGTTTAGTTTGTTTGTTTTTGTACGAGTATTTCGTATAACCAATAAGTAAGGTGAGTAAAAGTTTTAGATACTTAAATTGAAAGTTTACTCAGAAATTCATGTATTTGCTTGCATTTCGAACAACAATATTGGTGTAGTTACTACTAGGAGATACGTTATTGAGATTTGTGTAGCGTTTGTATGTCTAATTTAACGATTTCATTAAATTTTAGAATGCCGGCTAGCAGACGTGTCTCCCAAAGGCAGCTTGAGGTGTTGTTGGATTTTGCAGAAGCCAATAAAGACATCGCCTTGGGGCGATGTACGCGAGGGCCTCAGGCAAGTCAAACAACTCAGCGAGCCTGGGAGACCATAGCTAATAAGCTAAATTCTGTGGCAGACGGAGTCACTAAAACTCCCGAACAGTGGCGTAGAGTAAGTTTTGTTTTAGAATCTTCTTAAGAACCTCAAAAGTTATTGTTCCTCTCAATCACCAATACAATATTTTTACAGTACTGGGTGGAGTTAAAAGCGAAGACTAAGGCAAAGGGTGCAGATATTCGGCGCAACGCCTCAAGAACAGGCGGAGGGCCTAATAAGCTGACACCCTTAAATGAGTTGGAAGAGAGGATCTTACAACTCATAGGTCGTGTATGCGTGGAGGGTTTGCCTGGAGTGCAGATACCATTTCCCGTAAGTTGCACTATCTAACCATACTTCTTATAATGTAAAGTCTTTAGTAAAATGGTATTGAAGACATTTCCAATGTGTTTAAAGCTAATATTCAAAATATGTATGATAAATGCTTATTTGTATCTCATTCACAATGAATCTATCAGTACCTAGTTTCATCATGAATGAGATATCAGTACACTGATTAGGCTCCTATTTGGTAAACTGGTAGAATATTCTCTAGGAGACAAATCCCAGTTCAATACTTACTTTCACAGAATAAACAAATTACAAATTTAAATCACTTGCAAGTTATATTATTTTGCATAATTATTTATTTTACAATACACTACATCTAATCTATTGTTAGATAAAAATACACATCTAAAGTGACTTTTATTTACAAAATTATTAAATATCTTGTGTTTATGTTTATGAATATATTTGCTTCTTTACAGATTCCGTCTGAAACCATTTCAATACCTCCACCTCAGCC
Source organism: Caradrina clavipalpis (assembly GCA_932526535.1). Classification (NCBI taxonomy): domain Eukaryota; kingdom Metazoa; phylum Arthropoda; class Insecta; order Lepidoptera; family Noctuidae; genus Caradrina; species Caradrina clavipalpis. The sequence goes on from OW052115.1 coordinate 4,165,436, forward strand.
AAGCACATCCCAAACCACCAACACTTCAGCTTCCCAGCCTTCTACTTCCCAAATGGAACAAACGGAGGTAGAGTGGTTGGAAGATGAAGATTTCCCACCAGAAATGTTATCACTTCCAATTTCCCACACTGGTACACCTGCACCTATACCACCACCACCACCCTCACCACCACTAGTCTTCGCATACACGACCTCAGCCTCAGTCTTCAACTCCACCTCAGTCTCTACGTCGAATACGGACTCCGTCGCCAGAGCAACCACGGCATCCTCGTGCAGATATGAGTCAGTCTTCGCCACGACGCCATAGCCGACAACGCCGTAAGTTAACTTTTCATGTTTTGTGATCCCAAGTGAAGCAACAATAGATCAAAGATGATCTATTGTAAATGATTGAAATTGAAATCATGCATCATCATGTCTATCAGACAGGCTAATCTCAGAAAATATATCTGTTAGTCAATATTACACAATATTATTGAGTTATAGATAAAAATGAATCATGAAGGATGTTCATTAAAAATAAATATTTCATGCCAATGGGTTGAATTATAATAATGAAAACAAAAAAAGTACGTCTAATGTGCTACCAGTAGTGCAATGTCAGACTGGGTATTTTAGTTAAGTTTTTAAAATTAATTATTGTTTTTCAGTCATACGCAATCGTGATGTACCTCAATGGGCTCGCAGCTTAGAAGAGAGGAGAATAGCTGTTGAGGAGAGGCATACGAGAGCGCTTGAGGCATTTTCAGCTATAGTGGACAGAAGACTGGCTAATATTGAAGACTGTTTAAGAGAAATAATTAGTGAAAGTAGAAATAAATAGGTATTTAGTATCAGTTTTGTGTTTTATTACGTCATGCTCCCTAGCGGAACCAACTTTGCTGTAACAAGTGTAAGTTACATGAACAATTCTATGAAATGTCTATAAAATTCTAGTCTTATTAAAAAAAAAGTCTATATCTCTAGTTTCGACGTAAACTTTTATTTAAAGTGGTTGCGCTGCGGAGTATCCTTCCCGCCGAAAACACCATGATTCTTTTTAATGATGCAATCCCCTAATGTGTAATAATTTCCCTCAAAGATTGGAAAAAAAAGAGCAGAAAACATTTAGTGCAGCTCACATTGAAGATTTTGCTACATTGTTGAAAGATAATATGCATCATCATTATAGACTTTGAAAATATTCACAGTATGCCTGATCATACTGTACATTATTATCTAGGTTTAACAAAGGCACAATATCAACAAATACTCTCTGAAGTTCCGAGACTGTCAAGTAAACATAGGGGTTCCTTTGCACTTGCTGCATATTTAATGAAGTTAAGAACAGGGGATAGTGACCAACGCATGTCGGCATTATTGCAAGTGCCAAGAAGCACGTTAGAGCGGCTCATGAATATGGCCCGCGAAATATTAAATCAGGATTTTGTTCCTTTAAATGTGGGCTTAAGTCATATATCCCGAGCAGAAATAGCTCAAAGAAATCTCCTCATTCCAAATGGACTTTATGGGGGAGAAGATAGGAGGCCCATCATAATTGCCGATGGTACATATATATACGTAGAAAAAAGTTCCAATTATTTGTATAAAAAAAAATCATACTCATTACACAAATATCGTAATCTTGTCTAGCCTTTCCTTTTTGTATGTAGTGATGGTTACATCATAGATGTTCTGGGCCCTTATCCTGCAACAACTTCAGATGCGGATATAATAAATAATGAATTCGGTGACGAATCCAGTTCATTGAGGCAATTTTTTTAATCTGGTGATGTGTTCATCCTAGATTGAGGCTTTAGAGATTCATTGCCTCTATTAGAACGTTGTGGTTATCAGGTTCATGTACCTTTATCTCCAGCTGATGGTGAATCTCAATTAACCACAAGAGAAGCTAATAAGTCCAGGGCCGTGACTATGTGTCGCTGGGTAGTAGAGGTGGTGAATGGCATATTTAAAACTAGATTTAAAATATTTCGCCAAAATTATTTTAACAGGGCTTCAACACATTTGATGATAGACTTTGCTGTGGCTGCTGCTCTAATTAATAAATTCCACACAAAAATAAGGGATAGGGATGATGCGGCTCAAATACTAGAAATAGTTCATCAAAATATGGAAACAAATAACAATTTATCTGAGTATGTTAGGGAACGCAATCTAAATAGAGCTAGAGCAGACTTTAGAAACATAAATATAGACTCAGAAAACGTTAGGGAATTTCCTGTTTTAACCTATAGCGACTTAATATTAATCGCTTGTGGCACATACCAGTTAAAGCAAGCTCGCTCCTATTATGGTGAGCATATAAGATTTAATGGTTGCTACCGGATAGAACTATGTAATGACCACAGGAGCAGCGTTATGGAAGGAATTAACTTAGGGCCTAGCTGCTCTTTACTTAGGGCTAGAATCGCAAGTCGACACATCAGTCGTAAAGTATATTTTATATATATTTTAATTAGTGGCAATGATTCTGGTAGAAGTGCAATAAAAATGTATTGTTGCAATTGTATTGTCGGCCGTCGAACAGTAGGATGCTGTGCCTATGTTATGACGGTAATATGGTATTTGGGTTGGGCACGGCATCAGACTAATATTTTGCCTCCAGCTCAATTCCTTGATTGTGTATGATACAAATGATGTATAAGATTATAAAATACCCTATTGGTAAAAACTGTATATGTGAAAATGAAAAACCTTTATATCTTAAAAATCCGGACTTTTTTTTTAAACCAATTCCTTAACCATTTCATTATTTTTATTGCATGTTATCATTTCCATATGGTTTTATATGTGGGCACCCATGGCCGAAGTGTCTATGAACGGTGGGCATTCCCCTTTATTTCTCGGTGCAAGTCCTGATGGTAACTGTTAACGTGGTATAGTTGAAATTAAATGCCCGTCATCGGCATATGAAATGAACCCATAAGAAACTATAAAAGAAAAGGAGACAAGGAGTTCCGCTTGTGGCCTTGCGTGCTTTCCATGAATACCAGTACAATGTCTTACAAGTTTTGTATTACGTGTCCACAGTTGCTTCACTCTGATTGGGAGTTTCACAGATCCCATATTGAAGTGTTTTTCGCGGCTAATTTGATTAGTTCAATGATAAGGAGAGTACCTGGAGGCGAGATATATTGCTGAGCGCAATGTCTGAAACCACCTACAGATTAGTAGCAGAGCTAGCCCTGCCCAAAGACCTGAAAGTGATACGTAGAACCGAAGTCGTTGATGAATCAACATTTTTTACCTAAACGTTGCATGATCCGTTAGCGGCAAACATTTTAAGAAGCTTCGCAGCAGCCGAGCGAGTCTTATGAGCAATGGGCAGCAAGGCTTCGTGTCCTTGCCCGGTATTGCCGTTTCACAAATGTAGAAGAACAGTTGCGTGACCAATTTGTGATAGGGATGACAGCGGGTCCTGAGCGGGCGAGACACTTTGGGCTTGACTTAGAGGTCTACACTTTCAACATTGTGGTGGGCATAGCAAAGAGCGGAACACACGAATTTGCGACCGCTTCCGATGTCGCTACTACATCTACACAACAGACAGCACCAATATCAGCAATATTAAGAGATCATGTCGTGGACGTTTTGATCTCCAGTGAGCGAAGACCTGGAGCCATAAGCTACCCTATGAGTGCGGAGTGTCACTCGAAAGGTCCGGCATAGGTTTTAGTGAGTTATGCGGTGTTTGAGAACAATGTGAAAAATTATGCGCGCTTAAAAACTATCCAGGTCTGGTCGTTGTCGTGAGAGAACGGAACCAAGTCTGAAAGGTTACGTATAGATGAATTTATTACCAAATACTTTGAATTTGGTCTGGTGAAATGCAAGTCACCAACAGTAACTTAAATATTAAAAAGAAAAATGGAATAAAATAATTAGAAACTGCTACCAAACAAAAAGTTAAAATGGTGTTTGGGTTTACAGATGATTCTATTATCTCAGATCATCCAAGTTTGGTAGAGAATTGGATAGGTCTGGGTATTTTGACCCGTAAACGTAAACAGACCAGTGAACCAAGAAAGAAGGTGTTTCTGCTTTCGAATAGAAGCAGGTTCGAAACTGGCAAAGAGATTGTTACTACAACAAACACTAGTGCACTGAACTCAGTCCGTCAAGCATTAGCTACAGCATATACTGATGGATCTAGCATAAATCCAATAATACAGGGAAGTGACCATATGCTATGTCAGCTAATAAGAACAATGCGTGACAAGAACAGCGGTGAAGAAGCATATAAAATTAGATCATCTATTACTAAAACATATTTAAGAACGTTCAAAGAGATGTCACTGAAGTAGTTTGTATGTACTAACTTGGACTGTTCTATAAATAAAGTAAGTGTCTGCCTTCCGTTTGCACGATAAAAGTGTAGCTGATATTCAAGAAGCTGCAAGTTCACTAATCAACAATATGGATATGACTCAATCGACTTTCATGTGATGGTATCTTGTTGATTCATTTAAAGTTAAGAAATCTTATAAGTTTTGAAGTACTGGATGAACTAATGTTTGTACATGAAGCGCCTCCAAGGTTGGTTTTACAGAATACCCAATATGAACTACTTTCCATTTTAAAAAGAAAAATTCGGAAGAGTGACCGGTTTTATACGGTGGAATAGGTGGCCGAATTGATTTTGTCTTTTTTGAAGAATTTTTTGGTACTTTTGCCTACTCACAAAGTCATACTGAATTATAAGAACTGGTGGCCCAAATATTACAAGAAGAAAATGCTCTCTCTTGAATCACTTGGGCGAAATGTGGCAAGAGATAAAAAAGTTTCATTCAACATTAGCCAGTATAACTTCTTCCACCACATTTCTGCTAAAAAATACATGTAAATGAAATGTTAGATAGAGTCCTCAAAGTAAAGGAATGCCTAATTTCTACTTTGGCTATAATTAGAGTTGACTTATCGCTATCTCAGCATGATTGGGCAATAATAGAATGCGCAGTACCCGTATTGAAATTTCCTATGAGGTGACCACAGAGATATGTGGGGAAAAATACGTCACTCTATCTAAAGTACCTTTGTATTACAGAATAATGATAGATCACATTAATAAACAAGAATTGAATTTACTGAAAAATACTGAAATACCCATTGAAATTATTCAGTTAATAGACAATCTGAAAGAAGGACTTAATGGACGATTCCAAGGTCTGGAAACAGAAATAACAGTCTCTGAGGCAACTGTTTTAGATCCACGCTTCAAAATATAAAGGTTTTAAGTTCCCACATAATTATGATCGTGCTGTAGAACGTTTGAAGGAAAAAGTGACTGCTCTAATAAGAAGAGAATCGCAGGATAATTCAGTCACAATAATAGAAAGACCATCTTCTACAGGCGTATCCACATCCATCCAGCAAAGATTGCCAATCAATGGAGTTTGACGTTTGACGTCAGTGTCGGTGTGGCTCTCTGTCCAATTTTTTAAAAGTAAAGATATAAATAACAGTCAGTGATCATTAGATATTAATTAATAGTGATAACAGTGACAATAAGCTTAACATATATTGAAGTGAGCAATAAATAGTGCGTTTAAGGGCCGTAAATCTTATAAACATTATATCCCAAATTCGCGAAGTTTTTACGGTTACCCGCCAATAATAAAAGTTCCGATTGCGTCGCCTTGGAAACAGAGCCATCTATCCGTCTAGCAGTAAACGACCTATAGATCGGTGTCGGAAATCACTACTGCTGCCATCTAGCGAACATCTCCGATAGCAGTTCGTCAGCCAATTCACGAGTTGTCAAAAGTCATGCCGGGCAACAAGTGCGGAGGTTGCGGTCGCTTCACTTCGACGTTAGAGGGCGCTAGGTGTGGCAAGTGCCAGACGCTATATCATAGAGCGTGTGTTAGCGTCCCTACGAAGGCCTCTATAACAGCTAACTGGCGTTGTCCCGAATGCAAGAAGAATATTGCTCGGGACAACAGGACTGAAACCCCCGTCAGGGGTCCCACGCAGAGTCCCCCCACGGGAAATACAGGGAACATAATTAAAACGGGCTCAAGCACACCAAATAGTCTAGAGGCAAGTTCTGGAAGTGAACTGATGCAGACTGTCAGCCCCGTGCATGCTGCTGCGACCCCTCCGCCGCCTGAAACTTCATGTCGCGACGTCACCACCCACGCGACTCCGGCGCCGTCTGAATTGTCACGTCTTGACGTCACCACTCAGGGTTTGTCGCCTGTAGCTAGTACCGACTTGCAGGTGATCATAACGGAGCTGAGGGCGGTGCGTGCGGAGATTTAGGTATTCAGAAAGGAGATGGAAGTGGAAATGGCAGAGCTTAAATCCACCTTAAATACCTGCAGCACGCGCATCGACGGTCTGGAAGCTAGGGTGGACGCACTGGAACAGCGAGCTACTTCGGGCTCCACGATTTCAGCAAACGTGGACAAGGTTGTGGAGGAGCTCAGGCGGGAGATCAACGATAGGGACCAGGATCTGCTTGCAAATGACATAGAGGTGTCAAATTTGCCGGAGGTTAAGGCGGAAAACCCAGCTCATATAATTAAGGCCATAGGCCATAAGCTAGGGGTCAGCCTTGATGATCGCGACATCGTCAGTGCGGAACGCGTTGGTGGAAAGCAGCTCAACGTGACAAGCTCAGCAGGGCCGACTGAATCTCGTCCGCGGCCGATTGTCGTGCGCCTTACTCGTCGGGACCTACGCGACCAGCTTCTAGCAAGCGCGCGATTGCGGCGTGGAACGACCACAGCTGACCTCGGCATGCCCGCCCCAGCGCAAAGGTTCTTCCTCAACGAGCGGTTGACGAAAGCCAACCGTCAGTTGTTTCGTAGGGCACGGGACACTGCCAGTCTCCTCGGCTGGAAGTTTGTGTGGACCAAGCAAGGCCGCATCCTCGCCAGGAAGATGCCAAGAGACAAGGTGCAGAAGATCCGCACTGAAGAGGACTTATCCCGTGTCTTCGGAACTGGAAATGATATGGCCTAATTATTATTATGTCTACTTGCATGTAAATAGCATAGTTTTTAATGTTTGTGGTAATGTGCGTCGAAGCCCATTGTATTGTGTGCTCACAGTTAACATACCTATGTTATATTATGTCACTCTCACACTATATTTATATTATTTTATTTTTACACTATATTTATATCATTTTAATTTATTATAATGGCCTAGACTAGTGCATTCCTCGATATCGAGAGAGAGAAGTAGATAATTCTTCGCCAGGATCAACAAGATACTACTCTAATGACGATCTTCTTTGGTTCAAATTCTTATTATCTTATATGAAACTGTTTAAGCATATTTGTTAACATATGTGCCAATAGATGGCGTTGTTAGTTGAGTGGCGAATCCTGAATCGCGATGTTAAGATTTTCCGCCAATTAAGTTGGTCAAATGTTTTTTTTTATGCAAAAATGATCGTTTATCACAAGAAGATAAATGCCGAAGAATTTGAAAATTGGTTCAGAGAAGTTTGAAATAAACTAGATGATAATTCTGTAATAGTCATGAATAACACCTCCTATCAGTCTAGAAAAATAGAGCGAATCCCACACAACAAACAGGAAAAACAACAGGAAATCATCAATTGGTTACGCGAAAAAAATATTATCTTGTTGGGAATCTTGCCCAACAACGAGGCGATGCGCTCGCGACGGGAGCTACGTCACCGGGTGGCCTACGTGACCAACTGCACGACGGCACAACGGCGATTTCGGCTGCGGCGGGCGCAGCGGCGGGGACCAGTCAAGCTCCGGCCTCCACCAAGAACGGTCGTCACAAATAATATTATATGTCATATTGGAAGACATCAAGACAATACATATCTAATGTAAACATACAGTCCACTAGTTTTATTTACTACTGAGCCCGAGGGAAACCACAACAAGCTGTAACGATGAAATGTTAAAACGTGAACTATTAAATATCGTTAAAAGTCATAGACAGCGATATGAAGCTTGCATTATAGATGAAATGGCAAAATCACAAAAGAAAACTGTATTAAGACTGCCGCCGTATCATTGCGAATTAAATTCAATTGAGCAAGTGGGGATCAAGTTAAAGGAAATGTAGATTCACACATAAAAAAATCTATTAAAAATATTGATGCAGAAAAATGGAAAAAATGTATAAAGCATCTCATAGAAATAGTTGAGCCCAAAATGGGATGCCATGGATAGAAATGTGGAAGTAATGACAGAATGACTCGTAATACATGTAGGAAACGACGACAGTTATAGTGATACATCGTCGGAGAGTGATGATATGCTAATAATATTTTTTTTTAAAAGAGTATGTATGGAGTTTCTTTCCCGTTCTTCTCCATACGAAACTACCTTTTGGAATGGGCTACTAGATTCATTAGTTTTAATTATTTTGACGTTCAAAAGTGCCTTTTAATGGTCTAATTGATATAAATGATTTGACTTTGACAACTTTCATTTTATTGCTTTCCTTAATATTCATCAGTTAAAAAAATACCAATTTTTTTTTTAACTTTAGTTGTTGGCAACTCGATAAATTAGAAAAAGTATAGAAACTTTTTGTTTACGAACTTATTTAAAAACAATAAGGCGGTTGCTTTTTCTCACATTCCCTTCCGTGATGAAGAAGCTTCCATTTATCCACAAGCTTCTATACCCTCACAAGAAGCTTTTACACCTTCAAGAAACGCTTCTTCACAACGGTCAAGAAAAAAGAAAACAGCAAATTACATAATAACTGAATTTTTAGAATTGGAAAGGAAAAGGATAAGACTGCTGGAAAATGATTTAACAAACCAAAGTAGAAACGAGATTTCTAGACATACTGAAAAAAAATAGACAACGTTTTGGCGGCAAATGAAGCAATCGTGAAGAGATTATTGCAAATTGAACCTGCTCAGCAGAAAACACGTGAAGCGCAACCACAGACGAGCACTTCACCCTAGCTTACCACTCGAAACGCGTCCAATCACCGTGAATGGGGTTTATTATTTTTCTTAGATTGGTGTACCGTTCGCGTTATGAGATAAACCTACCTATAGAATGATATTTCTATTGTGATAGTAGTGGAAGCAACTGTATATTAAAATTGAGCTGGTTAAACCTAGCGTCTTCGTTTGTTTATGTTTGGAATTGTTGACAAAGTTGTCATTTGAGGAGTAAATTAAAATATATTAAACTAAAAAATGAAGACAAGTTCGTCCCAATTTGATTTGATGGTGACAATAATGGAGCAGTAAGTGGAATTATAAGTTATCGCAAGCGACAAGCTGAACTTCAACGGGTCCTCCTGCCTGATGCACCCCCGCGCAATGTACTTGTGCTTCATGAACTTTAGTAATAAGTATGCGGATTAGGCATGGAGACCTCAGCAAACCATCCTCGAATGCAAGAGGGAAGATTTCATCTTTAAGGAAATGGGACGAATTGACTGAATTATTGAACAGTGATGGCAGTGGTGATACTAAAACTACGGAGAAATGGAAGGTTCGAAGGTTTATTTACCTATTTTGGGTAAACCAGAGTTGCGGTTAGCTAATTTAATTTGCTTATTTGCATGATTTAAGGTTTGGAGCGATTTTAAAAGTAATACCAAAAAAAGGCTGCTCGTCTGCATAGAGCAGCTGGTGGTGGTCCTGCTGTGCACGCTAAATTAACAGATTTGGAACAAAGATTTCTAAATCTGATTGGTGAGCAAGTAGCTACGGGTTTGGCGGTTGAAGAGGCTGGGTTATCACAGGTTTCAATTTATTAACTTGCCTTTATTAATTATACCAATCGCTAGTAGGTAGTATATTACTTTACTTGATTGTTACGCAGTTTGGCAGAATTTGTGTAATCATGTTTTCTGTAGATGTTTGAATAAATAAATAAAGCATATTCTTTTACAGGCGATTCACATTCAGCGCAATCCAAATGTGAGTCTTAAACAAGGCATAGCCGTTTCACAACCACATCAATTTATAGAATGTAAGTTGCTTTTGTGGGATATAATCTTAATATTAATACATTGTAAACAGTACATTAATGAACTCTTTGTTGTTTAAGCACCTCAACATGATAACGAGTCATCACCTCCAGCATTTCTGATGAGGGCTGTATCATCTCCGCCTTTGTGGAGCAAGAAAAGTTCAAAGTAAGTTATTCTACATTTTTCTATATAAATAAGAAAAAAGAAATATTTATATATTTTTGTTCATAAATTAAAGTAACTTAATGTTTTTGATGAAATAAATATATCCTTATAACACATAACGAAAGTCTTTTCTGACAAATTTAAATAAAACTGTGCCCTGAAGCAAGGATATGTGCATTAGCAGAAATCCATTATCTTATTATATTTTTTGTTTTAGGTTCTCAACCTACGAATGAACCAATGCCATCAACATCGACAACATATAATTTTAGATTGTGGACACCGATTATGTGTGCCACACCTGTTGGGAGCTTGCGAACCACCAGGTTTTATCTGAAATTCCAGAAGAAAATCCAATGCAATATTCTGGAAGTCAGGAAATACCACAGCAGCAATACATTACACTGCCAAACATAAGACGAGCTGCTGACACTAGAAGGCACTGCTTGTTTCCTGACTGCCGGAATCCTGAGCGCTACAATATTCCGGACGCAATACGTAGACGGGTGCTGAGTGACTGCAACTTTCATATACCTAGAGGTGCAAGGATATGCGGTTACCACATGGGTAGAAACATATTTGGTGAACTGTACACATCTGAAAACACACTGGACCATTTTAATTGATCCCAAATTGAAGATATGATTTACTATATGATATATTTTATCGGAACCTGTAAGTGTTTTTAATTTTGAAGACATCCAGAGTCTGCCACAATATTGGCACATAATTTTCTGGGAATTTCCTTATCCCAACATCAACAAACAATGAACGAAACAAGAGGACTTCGTGAAATGCACAGATGAAGATTTGCATTAATTTGCAAATTAAGGACGGGAGACTCGGGATACAGACTATCGAGTTTATTTCAAACGCCAAGGCGCACTGTGGAAACCCTGATGAACAAGGCTAGGGAGATATTAGCTCAGGAGTATTTGCATCAACATTTAGATCTGCATCATATAAGCCGGAGTAATGCCATTAGTAAAAACTCATATATGTATTTTTACAACAGATGTTTTTTTTTGCCCATGCATCTCTCGTTCTGAACTTCAACTTATAACAGCTTTCGTTATCGTTTTAGTGAAAAAACCAATACTGGCATCGAACGACGACTGGATCGGCTGACGAAGCTCGCCTGGCCGACTCCGCCGAGCTGTGAAGAAAGCATTCGCTCGAATCAAGTTCCAGACCGACGCGTGGACTCTCGTCAGTGGCGAAAATAACAAAAGCTCGTGCGTGCGGCTGATGTCTTGTTTCCAGACAAACCTACATTTTATGATAATTAAATCAAGTATCTAATTTACAGTTGTTCATTATTTACAGTAACAACCATTAACGAATCAGTCACAAGCTATGGTTTGTTACAATCATCAACCGACATCACCGCTCGACATTTTGTGGTAACAGCGAAAGCGAACTCGAGTGATCGGTCGAGTACAGTAATGCAAACTCGAGTGATCAGTCGAGTGTAGTAAGTAAACAGAGATCGAGTTGATGGTTGATTGTTCATCGTTCTCCGAAACACGGCATACTGGTCAGGCCTATGACAGATAGTGGTAAGTAGTAAGTTACTAGCTTTGGTTACTAGTCATTGGTTGAGTTAATCATTGCTCGTCAAGCACGCGGCACAATGTACTGTCTCGGTCGTGTGGAGAGGCGAGTAGATTATCAATTATTGGGCAGCGAGGCGCACTCGCCGAGCAACTTGCCGATAGTGGTATAGAATGCCCAATAATATATTACTTACACCCACTGAGCCTTCAGCTCATGGGGGCCGACATCGAGTGGAAGAGGACTGCGAAGTACTTGGGGGTCATACTCGACTGTCGGCTCACCCTGGCCCCGCACGTCAGCGCAACAGTCACGCGGGTCCAAGTGACCCGCCACCTTCTGCGCCCGGTGCTCTCGTCGCGCCTTCCGCTGCGAGTCAAGCTGGGGGTGTATAAAGCGTACATCCGGCCCCAGCTCACATACGCCACCGCCGCTCGCCCTGACGGCCGAGGTTCACAGGAAGAAGCTCCAGTCGCAGCAGAACGCCGTGCTGCGCCACATCATCGGTGCCCCTCGCTTCGTGAGGAACGACGTCATCCACAGGGATCTGCGCGTCGAGAGCATCGTCGACTTCACCACCGGCATGGCGCGAAATATGTACGAGCGTGCCGACGCACAGTGGAACGAAATCAAAAAAGATGGTAAAATCATCAAATGAATCACGCATCTGAACCTGGTGACGACGAACATTTCGGTGTCATCAACGAGCGAACGCATCGCGATTATGAAACAAAAATCGCACCGGCAGTCTCGTTTAATAGGATTATATCCAATATCGCCACATCAGAGGATAATGATGTGCTGGATTTCATGATGCCTCCTGGCATCTTACCCGACCCGCCTCAGAGAGCGCAACCGCGCGCAGAGCCAAACCCACCACCCGCACGAGGCGGTGGTAGGGGAAGAGGGCGACCAAGACAGCGTCGCACAGAAGTAGCTCTGCTACTAGACCAACCGGCTGGAGCAGCGGGCCAAGCCGAGGCCTTGGAAGGAGCACAAGACTCAGACGATGAGGATGACCCTGAAGAGGAGCAAGAAGCGGCACCACGGCATAGACCGACCACTAACCTATTGGGTTGGCGTGCGCCACAACCTCTGAATAAGAATCAACACTCAAACCTGAGACGTATCTTCGATCCAGAGGATGTTGAGTTTACCAACGCACGTTATCGCATACACACTCGTATCTTCGAGTTTGTATTTAATAAGATACGTGAAGCAAAGCGGTACAAAATGCTTCCAGTACCGAAAAGCACGACGGGCAGCATCGCACAGCAGCTAGCCTGGGCACCGGAAGAACCCATTTTAGACCGGAACAATCAATTTATAGCCGGACAAGGACGCATAGTATCGAGAACTAACGTTCCAACAAGAATTGTGACCGCGGCACGGGTCATGTGCTACCGCATCATAAGGAATGCGCAAGAAGATCGACACTCATGGGCGTGTCTACATTGGAATCGTTATCAGAACGTTCCAGCCAACTGGGCAGGTAATCGTAACGCCTATTTAGCGCGTGGAAACACGGGCTTGTATGATTGGACGCCATTCTCTACGTCTTTGGACGCTAGAAGTGATGCTGTTGTTGAATTTTTGAATAAAAATTACGGACTTAAGGATTCGTTTTTACATTTTTGAAATCTACATACTAATACAATACTTTTATGTCTTGAGACTTTTTTCATTAACCCATTACTTTCAAAGTTATACCTCTTTCAATATTGTATGTTTTTTTCTATACTTAAGTAAAGTTGTATTAAGTAAAGTATAGTCAAATTAAACTTTGTTATGAGTATGTACACCACTTCCGTGACGTCATTTGTTTGTGTCCAAACCGGTTTTCTTATCAGTACATGCGCCGTCATTAGTGACTCATTAGTGACGTGCGCCAATCAGAGGGCATTAAATTTGCAGGTAGTTGGAAAATTTCCCTACCCTCTCGGTAGCAAACGGTCTCGATTTAAACGGTGATAATGATAAAAAACTAAAGGAGTTTTGTGCAAAGTATTGTTATAATCTCAAAAAGAAATGGGAAAATGCTCATCGTAAGGAGCAAGTATTTAAAAGCAAATACAGTGGGTGGTTGGAGTCGGAAATAGTTTGGCCAGATTTTATGAGGGTTTATTTGGAAACTCACGACGTATCAGTTCCCAGTACATCTACACAGTTTGATACTCCCTCTCCAGTGAAAGTATTTGCTGGCACATCGACCGAGGTAAGTCCTAGAAAACCTTTTACTGAGTTAGGTTCAAAGCAAAAAAAGAGACGAATAGAACATATTGTTACAAACATATCTTCCGACGAATTATCACATGTACATGTTTCAAAGTTAACTGACTACTGGCGACTTCAACGTGGCTGTCGGCTTGCATCAGGGGTCGGCCCTCAGCCCTTACCTCTTCCTGGTAATAATGGACGCTTTGACGTTTGATATCCAGGAAGAGGCTCCCTGGTGCATGCTGTTTGCCGATGACATTGTGCTGGTTGCTGAGAGTGGCCCAGAGGTCCAGAGCAGATTGGAGTTGTGGTGGCAAAGACTGGAGAGTGTTGGTCTGAGGTTAAGCAGAACTAAGACCGAATACTTGTTCTGCGACTTTGGCGGTCTCTCTAGTCCTGTGCCAATATCTCTCGCCGGAACGCCCATACCAGCCTGCTCCGACTTCCGGTACCTTGGGTCGCTTGTCCAAGGAGATGGCGGAGTAGACCGCGACGTAACGCACCGGATCAACTCAGGGTGGATGAAATGGCGACAGGTCACTGGAGTAACTTGCGATCCGCAGATGCCTCTCAAGTTGAAGGGGAAAATTTACAAATCTGTGATAAGACCTGTCGTACTGTATGGATCGGAATGTTGGGCCGTGAAGAAGACGGATGAACAAAGATTGCATGTTGCGGAGATGAGAATGTTGAGATGGATGTGTGGTGTGACCAGAATGGATAAGGTAAGGAATGAGTATATTAGAGGAAGTTTGAAAGTAGCGCCAGTGACAGAAAAGTTGAAAGGGAACCGTTTGTCTTGGTATGGACATGTGAAGAGGAGGGATGAGACGCATGTGACCCAAAAAGTTATGAATGTAAATGTGGATGGATGTAGAGGAAGAGGAAGGCCAAAGAAAAGATGGATGGATTGTGTGAAGAATGATATGAAAGAGAAGGGAGTCAGTGATAGTATGACGGTTGACAGGTTGGCATGGAAGAAGAAAACATGTTGCGCCGACCCCAAATAAAATGGGATAAGGGCAGGAAGATGATGACATGTTTCAAAGTTAAAAGCAGATGGAAACCAAGGCATTGCTAAAATATTAGAGCACTTACTTAAGAATCCACAAGATGTGCAGAAAGTAAAAGATTGTCTTTTTCTTAAGAAAAGAAATCTGAATTTGCACCTGATACAGCTTTGGGCTTGTTTTTGTCTCTTAAATTGACGAAGTGGCAATATAATATGCTACGGAAAAGTGCCCAACAAGAAACTAGTGTTAACATATTTCCCTCCTACTTCTCACTACAAAATGAAAAACTGGAATGCTATCCACCTAAACCTACTATTACAGTAACAGATGCAATAGCTAAAATAGAATTGCAGGCTCTTTTAGATATTACTGTAAAAAGACTGATTAAGTCAATCACAATTGATGACGCGTACAGGGAAATGACGCTGATTAGTAAATGGGGTTTTGGCGGAGCTTCGAATCAAGCCAACTATAAACAAAAAATGCCTATAGATAGCACAGAGGAAGGTGGTTATGATGACTCTAGCATTTTTATGGGTAGCGTGCTACCTATCAAACTAGTTTCTGGTGATCAACTTATTAGGGAAAATGATTCCCCTAACTCTGCATATTGGTGTCGTCCGCTCTTTTTCAAATTTGTAAAAGAGAACCAATTCAGCATTTTACAAGAGAATAATGCAATCAAGGCGGAGATTGCTAATTTAGTAGAGACAGTGATTGGAGAAATGAAAATCTCACATAGTTTAATACAAACCATGATAGATGGCAAAGTAACAGCTGTTCTTTGCGAAACATCATCCCAAAGATGTGACATATGTAAAGCTACTCCAAAGGAGATGAATGACTTGCCCTTGATATTGACAAAGAATGTTGATGCCGACTTATATAAATATATCGTATCTGGATACGATTCATAGAATGTATACTCCACATAGCATATAGGTTAGATTTGAAAACATGGTCTGTAAAGGGTGACAGCAAGGCTATTATGCAGAGCAGAAAGAAAATTATTCAGGACGCGTTTAAATCTCAAACAGGACTTTTAATTGATGTTGTGAAACAAAGTCACGGTACGACAAATGATGGAAATACCGCTAGGAGATTTTTTGAAAACTTTGAAGTTGCAGCTTCAATCACAGGAGTCAATCAGGATTTAATAAAACGATTTAAAATTATGTTAGAGACAATATCTTCAGGTCACCATATAGATACAATTAAGTTTAAAGATTATGCCGAAGCCACCATGAAATTGTACGTTGAATTGTATAATTGGTATTACATGCCTGCAAGTGTTCATAAAGTTCTTGCTCACGGAGCAGCTATTATTGAACATTTTGGTTTAGTGCCGATTGGAAAATTATCCGAAGAAGCTGCTGAAGCTCGAAATAAAGACTTCAGAAGATATCGTGCATATCATTCGAGAAAATTCTGTAGAAAGGCTACCAATGAAGATATTCTGAATAATTTGCTAATCAGCTCTGACCCACATGTTTCAAAAATACGTCACAAACTATTCCGAAAACACAAAGCCCTCTCAGAAGAGGCAAAAGCTTTATTGATTATGACTGAGACATTTATTAACGATAATGATCAGGAAAACTTAGAGTTTTTAGTTGTAGACTCATCATTGCATAATGAACCCGAATCTGACTCTTCTGAATATTAAATGATACCTTTGTCAAAGGACGAAGAACGTTTGCTGTAGTGGATTAGGCTTACTGGGGATACCACTGATTTAAAAAAAACGCGCCTAGTTCTCTACCTCTGGGGTGGTGTGGAATAGAGAATAAAAAAATATACATAGTGATTCTTTTAAGTTGGAGAACAGAGGCAAATCCGAATCCATAGGAGATATTGGAAAACTTTGTTAGGTAACTAAAGCTTTTTTTGATGGTAATAATTTTGGCATAATAATTTTTTTGGTCAAATGTTAGTTGTCCATAAAAATTAATGAAATTTATTATACAAATTCTATGTGAAAAAACATTTTGGAGAATTTGACCAACTTCCACCGTTCCGATTTTTTTCTTCTCATACAATGAAATGATTCTTACACGAAACAGAGGCGAATAGCAAAAAAAAATAGTATTGGTGGATTTCACTCATTATTATGAACAACTCACACTTGACCAAAATAATTAATATGGTAAAATTGGTAAGATAAAAAAACAACTAAAGTTTTCTAAGAAAGTTTTCTGATATCTCTGATAGATTCAGATTTCCACCTGTTGGGCCACTTAAAAGAAACACTCTGTATATCTCCAAAATCGCAAAAAATCGCATTTACAGATTAGATGCAAAAATAGGCAAATAATTTGTACTATTCAAATATTCAATCCGTTATTGGAGATGTCTTGAGAATTGCGAGAAATTCATGAATTTATGTTTTTCTTCATACAAAAAAATCTTTAAATATTTATAGCACAAAAAATAATAGGTAAAACGTAAAAGTCATAGAACAATATTATATTGTATTTGATAGTAGATTTCATTTATGTAATTATTTTTTTTTAAATAAATCTTTTTTTTTTTCAATTCCTATGTCCTCTACGGTTAAATATCGGCCCAACGTGCGACGCTTCCGACTGGCAGCACATCGCGGACATAGCGCCCTGGCACGTTCTTCCCCCGGACCCCAACGCCTCCCGCGCGACCTCGTCGCTGACGTGCCGCCACCACCACCGGACTATGCCTATGCCTAGATGCTTTTTTTCGGGGGTAGGTGTAAATAAACTTAAGTCACGTTTTTTGATTTACAATTTTAATTTTAATATTATTTATTAAATTTTGCCATATTTTATTGTTTATTTAACATTATAATAGTATAAATACACAGTACTTACGTTGGTACACTATTCAATGTAACTTATACTATTACTTCAAAACACCTGCCAGCTCAACATCAGTGACTAAGCAAATTCAACTGTATTTTGAAATCACACTACTCAACATCACAATGTCACAACTGGATGACATACAATCGGCGCAGAGGAGCCTTGAAGAATGCTTCCTTAAGAAGATGGGTGACCTCGAGGCGCAAATTCAGAGCGCTGGTCCCTCGAAGGACACGGTTGCCAAGATAGCAGAAGAGTTCCGCTCGTTCAGAGAGCTAATGTTTGGCATGCTGGGCCTTCTTCGGAAGCAGATCTCGGAGTGCTCAAGAGTGATTGATGGGTTGGAGACACGTTCCCGGCGGAAGGCTTTAATTTTTACCGACATTGCTGAGGCGGAGAAGGAGGATTGCCAGGCTTCGATAGTGGCCATACTTAAGAACAAGATGGCCATAAAGGACATCACGGAGACCTCAATCACAGTGTGCCACAGGTTGGGAACATCCAGCAGTAGTCCTACTAGGAGTAGACCTATTCTGGTGAGGTTTTCTTCCATTCAACTTAGATCTGCCGTCTGGAAAGCCAAGGTTGCCCTCAAAGGCTCGTCAATAACCGTCAAAGAGTTTCTGACGAAGTCTAGACAGGCTGTTTTTGGCGCGGCTCGCTTGCATTTCGGGATGCCGGCTTGTTGGTCTCAGGAAGGGGTCATATTTATTAAGTCACCAGATGGAGTGCGGCACAAGATTACTACATTGGAGGAACTTAACCCCTTGGTGGCAAAGTACCCCAAGAAAACTGAAGTCACAGCTGGTACCAAGCCTAAGAATGCGCAATAGTGAAGTTGTATTGGTGTTTGATCCACTAGTAACTTAGTTTTTACTTTGACTTAGTGTTTGTGTTCGGAACGTTTTTCTATTTGATTATTTTGTTTGTAGGGTTGCTTTTATGTATTTCACACTAGTTTACCCGCTTTTTAATATAGTATATTCACTTTTCATTCCTTTTGGTTTGACGGTAATTGGTTTATTAGTATTCTCAGTATGTGTTTTGTACTTTTTAATAGTTGTAACTTGTCAATTCATATGTATTTTGTTGGTGTTTGATGTTAGTAAACTTGACATATGTCATAATGTCAATTATGACAATGACAGCTTTTTTTTCGTCTGTTCTATGTGTTGCGTTCCGTTTCACTATTTTTGTATTGCTTCATTATTATTTTTTTCTTAGTTTTCCCGAATATTATTGTATCTCATCTTTTGTGTTTTTGCAATAGTGACTGTTCTTTTGCTTCTGTGTTACGGTTTATTTTTATTTTAACATTGTAATTTACTGGTGTCGCTGGTAGGTGGTGAATCGATAGTAGTTTTGGCTAGATTGCTTAATTTAGAACTGCTTGATTTAATTTTAATTTAATTTAATTTAATTTTATTTATATATATAGTATTTATAGTATAATATATAGTATGATATCTGATGATGATTCTTTTTGCTCTGCAATTAGTTCTGTTAGTTCTGCTAACGCAAGTTTTGAGTCTTTGCCTGACACTCCGGGTGACTTTGTGCGTCAAATCTTTACACATCCCAAAGGGCATTTGTTTAATGTTTGTCACATAAATGCTCAAAGTATACCGAGTCATTACAATGATTTGTTTGACACCTTTTATGATGTCAATGTACACGCTGTTCTGGTATCTGAGAGCTGGCTTAAACCTCATCTCCTTTCTACAACCTACCCTCTTCCTGGTTTCATTCTTGTCCGTAATGATAGGATTGGGAAGGGAGGGGGTGGTGTAGCTAT
This sequence comes from Caradrina clavipalpis, assembly GCA_932526535.1. NCBI lineage: Eukaryota > Metazoa > Arthropoda > Insecta > Lepidoptera > Noctuidae > Caradrina > Caradrina clavipalpis. The sequence continues at coordinate 4,184,953 of OW052115.1, forward strand.
TTACATTCGAGCCGATTTCCCTTTTAAAGTCCTTGCCTCTTCTCCGTCTAATTATGGCGCCACCGCAGAGTATCTCTTCCTTGAGGTTCACTTCAAAGGTATAAAAGCCCTCCTGGGTGTTGTTTATTGTCCGCCTGCAGTTGACTACTTTTCCGACCTTGAATTGGCTCTGGAAGCTGTAGGATCGGAGTATGCACATTGCATCATCATGGGTGATTTCAACACTGACCTTACTCACCATACTCCTCGTACCCGTAAACTCCTCCATATCCTCGAATCCGTCAGTCTCCAAGTCCTTCCATTGCAGCCTACTCACTGTAATATCTCAGGTGATGACACTTGGCTCGACCTTATCCTAACATCCTCTCCTAATCTTGTTTCCTCTCATGGTCAGTGTCCTGCTCCTGGTTTTTCCCACCATGACCTCATTTACCTATCATATGTCCTTAAACCTCCTAGACCTGTCCCTAAAGTACTGCACATGCGTTGTTTTGCGCGCATGGATGCGGACAAGTTGCGTCAGGATGCGTCAGATCTGACTTGGGAACACCTTACAGCGGCGAGGACTGTTGATGACAAGCTGTGTGTTTTTAATCAGACTGTCCTTGCGCTCTATAACACCCACGCTCCTGTGAAGAAGGTGAAGCTGAAACGTCCGCCAGCTCCGTGGATGACGAGAGGGGTTAAAATGGCGATGAGGCGTAGGGATCGGGCCTTTCGCAGATACAGGAAGGAACGAGATGAAGAGAACTGGAGCCTTTACAAGGTAGCTAGGAATCGGTGCAATCAGATGATACGCAATGCTAAACGCCGCCATATTCTTGAGAATATAACGTCTTCTTCTCCTGCTGATATCTGGAAGTTCCTTGGTACTCTGGGTATCGGTAAACAACGTCATATAGATTTCCCTACGACTATTGCCTTAGATGATATCAACCGTCATTTTACTACATCCCGTCTCTTGGATCCCCAAGTGTTGTCTCAGACGGTTGGTTTCATTGCAGGCTTAGCTAGGCCCAGTGTGGATTCCTTTAAGTTTTCTCCAGTAACCGAGGATGAAATTAAAAAGATCATCCTGTCCATCAAATCCAGGGCCGTGGGTTGCGATGACATTAGTCGTTGTATGGTCACTACAATCCTCGACTTCCTACTTCCTTCCATTACCTACATTATTAACTTTTCTTTAGATTCTGGCGTATTCCCATCCCTGTGGCGCAAAGCTTATGTCCGTCCTCTCCCTAAAATCTCAAATCCCAGCCTTCCATGTCATTTCCGGCCCATTTCCATTCTCCCATTCCTGTCGAAGGTGCTTGAGGCCTGTGTCCATAAGCAGTTCTCGGGGTATGTTTACCGTAACAACCTCGTGAGTTCTTTGCAGTCTGGATTCAGGCCTGGTCATAGTACTACATCTGCCCTCCTTAAAGTGACTGGTGACGTAAAGGAGGCAATGGAGAACACAAAGGTTACTGTTCTAGTATTAATTGATTTCTCCAATGCTTTCAACGCTGTCAGCCATGACATTCTCCTACCTATGCTCTCGCATCTTAAAGTTTCGTCTGAGGCACTGGTTTGGTTCTCCTCATATCTTCGGGGACGTCAGCAGTCGGTTCGCGTTGATGAGAATTCTTCGAGTTGGCGTGATCTTGGTGCTGGGGTTCCTCAAGGCGGCATTCTCTCTCCTTTATTGTTTTCTATTTTCATTAATTTTATTACTCCCTTTCTTCAGTGTGCGTATCATTTGTATGCCGATGACCTTCAGCTGTATACTTCAACACAGGTGGGTAACTTGTCAGCGGCTATTCAGGATATAAACCGGGATCTGGATGCCATCAACAATTGGTCTGACAGATTTGGGGTGTCTGTGAACCCCACAAAATGCCAGGCCATTGTCATTGGATTGGATTGATCCTAGTTATCTTAATAAAAGTTTATTATTATTATTATTATTCCATTTATTCAATTATTATTATTATTATTATTATAGGAAGTTCACGAATGATGAGCAGAGTGGCGGTGTCACGTCTTCCTCCTATAGTTCTTAATAGTACTATCATCCCAATTAGCCCTTGCGTGAAAGATCTCGGTTTATATCTTGATTCGACGCTTAGCTGGCAAAATCAAGTTTCCAGTGTTTGTCAGCGGGTCAACGGTACCTTGCGTTTCTTGTATCGTCTGAGGAACTTTTTGCCTGCAAAGACGAAAACAATGCTTGTGCAGTCTTTAATCTTCCCTATAATTGACTATGGTGATGTGTGCTACTTTGACCTGCATGCTGTCCTGTTGGATAAATTGGACAGGCTGCTAAATAACTGCATTCGGTTCATTTTTAATTTGCGGAAATATGACCACGTGTCTAGCTTCAGATCGGAGCTTAAGTGGTTACCCATTCGTCAAAGAAGAAATTTACGTGCGTTGACCACGCTTTATTCCCTTCTCAATTCTCGCTCTCCTCCTTCTTATCTTACTTCTCATTTTCAATATCTTTGTTCTACTCATGATAGGAGTCTGCGTTCCTCTAATAATCTTCTACTTAACTGTCCTTCTCATACTTCTGATTTCATTCATTCTTCCTTTCATGTCCAGGCTATTCTTCTTTGGAATGCGCTTCCTCTCGATATCAGGACAGCCATCAGTCGGTATGCTTTCAAGCAGAAATTGCGGACTTATTTTTCGGAGCAATTGTAAGAGTTGTCTCTTAATCTTCTTTTCTGAACCTTCATAGGATATGTATTTTATATGTAGGTATACAGTTATGTATGTATGTATGTATATATGTATGTTTGTATATATGTAAAAATGTATGTATATGGAATAATATATATTGCATTATTATAGTATTATTGTTTTTGTACATTTAGAGTATGGAGTATTTTAATTTTTTTTTGTACTTGTGTACATTTCATTGTTATCTTCTTCTTATCGTGTGGGCAGTAAGGTCTAACGACCCCACACACCAATACAATAATACTCTTGTACAGTAATTTGCACCTGCCATGTTATCTCTTCACCACCTTTGGTTGACTGGTAGAGAATGCCTAAGGCATTAAGTCCGCCTTTGTACTTTTTTTTTTGTGCATAAAGTTTAAATAAATAAATAAATAAATAGATGCCTGAGTGAGCCGCACATGCATTCATTCGTTAAAAATTTTAAACTACCGTTTTGAATTTGACACTGACACATTCACTTTTACCCTTGCGCGAGTGGTTGGCGCAATTATTTAATTAACATGAACATGATCAGCTCTTGGGACCGGTCCTTTCGCCGTGTCTTTTGTTGTGGGCTTGGTGCTGAAGAAGCCACCGAGAATTCCGGCAATGAGTAAGTATCAACATCTGAATGAATATTTCATGTAAGCATATTGTATTGATTAAGTAGGCTCTTTATTATTGTAAATATACATGTTTTTTCATTTCAGACACACCAATCATTAGAGGAGCACCAGACCCACGGCTCGGCGAGCACGCTGCAGTCGGTGGTGGAGATGATGAATGAGATATACAGATTGTTAGTGTAAACACCGTTATCCTTGAAACCAGTGGTTTGGTTTCACCTATAGAACGTAAATTCAATTTAAAAAAATAACTTTTTTTTTAAAGTAAAATCTTCATTTTTCCTCAAATTTGTTTTACCCTGTACGCAAGGTCAAAAAGTAATTAGCGCGGGAACACAGTGCTAAATCAAATAGGCCGCAAGCAGCGCTCGCGCCGAGCGAGACGGAGCGCGGCGCCGACGGGGCTCGACTACCACACCTCAGTCTGTCTGCAGCCTCGCTATCTATCGCGCGTCACGACACGCTTGCCCGCAGCGCAGCGCCCGCGCCACCCGAGCACCACCGCTTATTTTTCGCGAAAGTGTGAGAGTTAGTATTGGTAGGTAGTGATTATGTCGTAAACAAATGTACAGTGGACAGAAATGGTTCGTCTTTATGCCGCGTCGGGTGATAACCTGAATGAGGCTCGAAGAAGGTACGCGGAGCGATTCCCGGGACATCCTATGCCAAACCGGGAAACGATGTTGGCGGCCACGCAAAGATTACGTAGCTATGGTCAGTTCACCGTGCCGGCCCATGCTCAGGGGCGTGGCAACCAGCAGCTGCCAGTTGAACTTCAGCAACGCATACTGGATTTCTTTGCGGAGAACGAAGAGGAGAGTACGAGACGGGCAGCCAGAATTTTTAATGTTTCCCATTGGACTGTATGGAAAATTCTACATGGCGATGGTTAACATCCATATCATTTTAGGCCAGTTCAAGAATTAAATGAAAACGATCACATACCGCGGATGATATTCTCACAATGGCTAATCCAAAATTTTGATAACGTTTCCATTTTATTTACGGATGAAGCAATGTTTACGAGGTGGGGCATTAACAATGTTCATAACGAACATTACTGGAGCCGGGTAAATGAACACCGCGTGCGGCAAAACAGTTATCAGCACCGTTTTTCCGTAAACGTGTGGGCCGGAATTTTGGATGGGAAACTTCTCGGACCCTCTTTTATTGACGGCCATTTAAATGCGCAGTCGTACATGGCTATTTTAAGAGATGTGTTCGACAGGATGTTGGAAAATGTGCCTCTTCGTTCCCTGAGAAACCTTTATTACCAACATGACGGTGCCCCTGCACATTTTCAGCGGCTAGTCAGGGCTATGCTGGATGAAGAATTTCCTGGGCGATGGATTGGCCGTGGAGGGCCCGTGGCGTGACCCCCGCGCTCGCCAGATCTTACACCTCTTGACTTTTATCTGTGGGGTGAAACGAAGCACCGGGTGTACGCCACTGAGTTCCGTAATACGTCGGAACTCAAAAGGCGGATTCGTAGTGCATTCAGAGACATAAGAAATGACCCTTTAGTGCTTTCAAGAGTGAGGAACAATTTGAAAAAACGTGCGGAGACATAACACACATTTCGAACAGATTTTGAGAATAATGTAAATGTAAGTGTAAATTCAATCAGTGTAAATAATGTAGTAACTTTCAATGAATGTAGATAAGTGTGATTAACTTTTAAATACGCCAAAAATACCTACCCAGTTGTTTGTATTTTTTCTTTTAATTTTCTTTGTTGTTAAATCTAACTTACATCTGGACTCGTCACGCGACAAAGGTAGGTATTTTTGCCTGTCCTAAGCCAGGAAAAGTATGAAGGGAAGTTACATCACAGGTTATCAGTATTGTGTTTTTATTACAATGATGTAGTTAAATAAAATCAATGTAGGTAGTTATAACGGACGGCCAGTGCAGCAGGTCAACGACCTTAGCATTGATAACGTAGCTCGGGCGCATAGTATCAATGAATTTATGGACGGTGTCGGACAGAAACTTTTTTGAATCTTTGAAATAAAAAATCGTTTATTTATTTCTAAATTCAAATAAACATTTTTACAATTAAATCAACTACCTATGGTTTTAGTGACAACGGTGTTTTTTTTTTATTTATTTAAATCAGGCATCAAGGCCCATAGAAAATACATATTTTAGTACATACAATAACTTAAAAATACTATACATAAACAATATAATAACTTAATTATAAACTACTTCACACGTAAAGTCGGCGTCGTGTGTCGCGCGGTGTCGGGTATCCGGCCTCGGAATCGCCGGAACACTACACCTCTCGGCCAAAATTCCTCCTTCATGAAAGTCGACAGATGTTCAGTCGGCACTAGGGCATGCAAAAACCGGGTTATTTAAAGGACACGGTTTTTATTTTACAAAACCGGTGAAACCGGTTTTTTCGGTTATTTCGGTTTTTTCCATTTTTATTAAAGAAATCAGAAATACGTGTGTAAAGAAATAAAAATGCTAAAGTTTAATCAAAATGGCGTGAGCGTGGCATAGAGTAGCGCGACAATGATCTATACGAGACAAAAAAAAAATCGAATTCGAGATCAAAAATCTAAATAATAACTGTCAATTTTAAGTCATAACTTCAATTGTGCAGTTTGCCCAAAAGTACTATTACATAGTTCTAAAATTGTAGGCATACCTTTAACAATTAAAATATAATATTACACACAGTTTTAAACTAAGTGACGTAAACGACGATCCAAGAATAAAATATAGCTGTTTGCAAAAATCGTGCAAATGTTTTTTTCTTATTTTTTCTACATGCAATATGGCAGTGGTCATAAACATTTACACTTCATTTAGTGTTTTCTAATAGCGAAACGTAAATTGTTAAAACAAAAAAAAACTTTAGTGTTCCTTTCGCTTACGTTTCCTATAATGTTAGGACTAACCTTAGGCTATATTTCATATCATAGCTCTTCCAAAACCATTAAATTTAAAAACTAATTCAATAATTTGAATTACTAGGGAAATGTTGACTAACCCTAAACTGTCACTTTGACAATGACATTTCTTTGTTTTACACTAGCTTTTGCCCGCGGCTTCGCTCGGGTATCCCTTATTTTATTCCCATGGGGGTTGAGTTTATCAAAATCCTATTTAAACGGACATCTTCATCATAGTAGCTCCAATCTTTAATTTCAGTTCAATCAGTCGAAAATCTAAGAAGATTTATACAAACTTTCATCCCCTATTTTATCCCCTTAGGGATGGAATTAATCAAAATCCTTTCTTAGCGGTTGCGGGTACGTCATAACATCTACCTGCATGCCAAATTTCAGCCCGATCCGTCCAGTGGTTTGGGCTGTGCGTTGATAGATCACTGTCAGTCAGTCAGTCAGTCACCTTTGAGTTATATATATTTTGATTTTAGATCTCAAATTCGATTTTTCGGTATAAATTAACGTTGCCGGCCGTTAGTGCCGTTGGGAATAACGCCGTCTTGCCGTCCTGTCGACGTTTGTCAGTGATAAATTTAAGATTTTGTTTGAAAAGCAAAACCGAAAAAACCGAAAAAACCGGTTTTGGTATCATAAAAAGCCCGGTTTTCAAATCAGTCGGTTAACCGGTTTTTTCGGTTATCCGGGTATCCGGTTTGCATGCCCTAGTCGGCACCCTCACCACGAAGGAATTGAAACTCACGCCGTGGTGAGATTCCAACCGCTCGACCCTCAGAGTGAACTTGGTCTTTATGCTGATGTACTCTACAATCTCCGCGACCTTTGTAGAGTGATGCAATCGGGACACGTACAGTGGCGTCACTGGTACAGCAGGACGCAGCAGGAAGTTCGGCCCGCTCGGTGCAGTACCGCACTGGTTCCGACAAGCTGGCTTCCTCTTTTTCTTCTGCACCTTGGTAAAGCCATCTTTATCGCACGTATCGTTCACGGCTTGGCGCTGTGCCAGATCCTTGAGAGAAGAATCACAGCGCCTCTGCTTACCCCTTTTAACTTCATGCCGCTGGGCTTGCGACACAGCTGGTTTGCTTGCAGCCACAATTGCAGCGTAGGCACGTTTAGGGGTCAACGTACCTACGCATGTCGTCACCTCAGGTGGTGTTGAGGCGGGGACGGCGGCGACGGGTGTTTACCCTAACATCCTGTATAGTCCCACACTTGACTTCGAGAATATTCAGGATATGAATGAGAGAGTATTTGAATACTGGATAGGATTTTCAAAAGAAAAATTCAATGTTTTAATTGGGGAAATACCACGTATCTCTGAAATGCATAGAGGTAGTTTGGGCTTGGCAGCATTTCTGCTAAAGATGAGAACAGGGGATTCTGATGAGAGAATTGCTACATTGGCACAAGTGCCTCGACTTACATTAGAGGGTTTAATGAAGTACGAGAGATTTTATGCCAAGATTTTGTACCTAGATATCTGGGCATTAGTCATATCACTCGAGAAGAATTGATTCTACATAATTTAACCATTCCCAATGGGCTGTTTGGTAATGATAATAATGCCATAGTCATTTGTGATGGCACATATATTTATATCAAAAGAAGTTCAAATTATATGTTTCAAAAAGATACATATTCTTTGCATAAGTATAGGAATCTCCTGAAACCATTCTTGATAGTTGCCACTGATGGGTACATTATTGATTGTTTTGGCCCATACAAAGCAACTACATCAGACTCTGTAATCATGAATAATTTGTTCAATAACGATAATTGTGCTCTAAGGTTGTATTTCAGAAGTAATGCCGCTTTTATTGGCAAGGCAAATACAATAATAAATAAATAAATAATGTGTACCCATATTTGCAAATAAACGTTTATTCTATTCTATTCAAGCAAACAGAAGCCGCTGTGTTGCCATTTGCAGATGGGTGGTAGAAGTGATCAATGGCTACTTCAAAAGAGATTTTAAATTACTTAGGCAGGAATATTTTCATACATCACTTCCCCATATGATGCAAAACTTCCAAATTACAGCAGCTTTATTAAACAAGTTTGGTGCTCGCCTACTTACCCGCCATATAATTAATCATGTAATTATATCCCTTTATAATATTTCTTTAGATACCTCTCTGTAAGACAGCTAAGATTATTAAATAAATATTCTTCTAAACATTTATTTTCTCACGTCGCATGTGGAAAATGTGGCAAATCTACACGTCGGTTAGACTTATAATTCTGAATACGTGGTCCGTAGTTTATTTTGCTGTAAGAATGCATTTCTATGAATGATATTTTAAGTGTTAAATAGTATTTCTGTTTCTTTATCGATTAGCGTCTGTTGTCGACAAAACATAACCTCAAAACTTTAAAACTGGAATACCTTTAATTCTAGACTTCCTATAAAAGTATAGCGGAAGACAAAACTGTTCAGGCATTCAATCTTTACACTTTTAAATATTTATCATCGGTAGACGCAAAAAAAAAATGTTAACAAAAATTTGTTAGGCAGTTCGCCATTGTTCTTTGATGTTTCAAATTATACGTTTAGCCAAGGCTATTCATACCTGCAAGTGCAATTGGAGATAGCACGGGAAGACAGGGAAACGATATTATCATCTTCTACATTCGCAGATTGGTTTTCCTATTGCCGGGAGACAATAATTATTTATGAATTCGAGCATCAAGCGGGCCAAAAACCAAGCTTGGTGGTCCAGGAAAAATTGTTCAAATTGACGAGTCAAAATTTGGAAAAAGAAAATATAACAGAGGAACACACATAGAAGGCCATTGGGTATTGGGCATGATAGAATACGAAACTGACGACTTAAGGCTGGAAGTGTGTCCGAATAATTAAAGGTCCGCAGAAATATTGGTGCCACTGATACAAAAACATGTTTAGGAAGGCACTGAAATTAACACAGATTTTTGGAGAGCATATGATTGCCTTTCTGAACATAGGTACATTCATAAAAAAGTTAACCACAGTGAGCCGGTTAATACATTTGTGGCACCGGACGGGACACACACCCAGCGGACTGAAAGCCACTGGCAAAATTTGAAAATTAAATTTAACAGAGATACGGACAATATAAAGAAAACTCTACCGATTGTTTAATCGAACATTCGTAGAAACCGAAACCAAGCACTTTACAAAAAGACCCTTTTGAGGAAGTGTTAAAAGCAATTAAATATGTATATAAAGTCCAATAAAATATGTTAAGTAAAATTTTATTGTTTTATTTCAAATATACTATCCTTTGTAGGAAATCCTTTTAGGGCAGATCCGACTCGGTTGGGTTAGGTTAGAAGGTTAAGGCGTTTCCTTCACAGGGGGGGGTTCTACACCCCCCCCCCCTCCCCCTTAACTAGCTGTCAGATAATGCAGTCGTAGCTTTATTTTTCTTCATAAGAATATAATCGTGTTTTAAATTTACACGTTTCAGAATGACTAATTTCAACACATCGTCATCGTCTTGCTACGATATATACGCAGATTTGACAACGCATCACTGCAATTGCCTTTCTATAGGATTCCACAGCACCATAGTTATTCACCGCGTCACTCAACAAACTTCAGAACCTCACAAAACACAGGCGCCAATGGCTTTGTATTACCAGAACTACGACTCGCCCAACATGCGAACTACTACGACAAACTGACGTTGCCTAGATCGCGCTATCAAAGTTCGCCGCGACGTAAGCATCTAATAAATCCCGACAACGTAGTCCTCCGGACACAACACCCATCTGGTCGGAGGGTCCTCCCTTTTCAATGGAGGATGAGAGACTTGAAACCCTGTTTCTCGTACCTTCACAGTATTAAAAGAACTCATCTGGGTACAACAACGCATCGTCGCATATGGCCTATCTTTAGGTTTCCACAGAACCATAGTGATTCACCACGCCACTCAACAAACTCCAGAACTACGACACGCGCAACATTTATATAAATATGGTATTACAAGAACATCAGCTTACTTGCCTGGGTACGTAAACACACATACTCACCGTGCTCCAGACTAAAATAACTACGCCGAAGCGCCAGATTTCTGCCCTCCTGTATCTCTGAGGCAATTTCAAGTGTTTGAATTTCTAGTTTGAGGTCATTTTAATCCACCATCGCGTAACTCCATGGCTCAAGGTCCACCAGACTATAATCTATCGCTCCCCAGCAAGATCAAGCAAATCGAATCGAATGGATGCAAGCTAATCGGCACTTGGTAATAAATATACATAGACAGGTTGAAGAACTACAGGAAAATGAAAGTGGATTGCTGGAACCACCTCAGATTCCACAAGGTGTACTAATCCTGCTGAGCACGAAGAATTTTCCAAATGAATTATCTGCCTAGCTACAAACGTGCTCCAAATACTTTTAGCCATTGTATTTTAGGGAGTGCAATCAATCAGGGCAGTTAATTCTTACTTTTGTCATGGTAATGTTGCGTAAAGAATGCAATTATGTTCCTATCAGCAGCCAAATATGCGAGATACATTTATTTGCTAATGAGTGGCATTTATTACCTGAGAACACAAATACATCATCTTATTTTACTGTTCAGCAGTCAGAAGATTGAATAGGACTTCTAAAAAAAGATCCAATGACTTTTGATTTAAATAATGTGGATCAAATGTCGCATCACATTTGTCACTATTGGACGGGACTTACAGTAACAGAGTTTGTAGCGCTGTATAATGAAATTCCTGTGGGAAATCTAATCAGTGAACCAAAAACGGCATTAGCCATTTATTTGATTAAACATCGGACTGGGGAAAGTATTCGTAGACTGACCTCACTATTTAACATGTCCCGATCAACATTGGAGTCACACATGAACAAAGTGAGGTCATGTTTTAGGAAACATTTTGCTCCAAGGCACATCGGATTACAAGATATAACACCGCAGCACATAGCAGAAAGGATTCTAGCTATTCCTAATACATTATATGGCAACCAAGAGCTTTCTCTAAAAAAACAGGCCTAATATTTCAGTTTGTGATGGGACCTATATTTTTATTCGAAGAAGCGCCAACTGTCTCTATCAGAAATAAACTTACAGTCTTCAGAAATAAACTTACAGTCTTCACAAATATGAAAACTTAGCTAAACCATTCATGATTATGTGCGAGGACTTTCTACAAGGAAAATTATGTTTTTATATTGGATAGGTTCAGGGATGCGATACCATTATTAGAATCATGCACCTATAAAATATATACGCCTGAAACTGTTGACCTAGCTCAACAACAACTAACAACTATGCAGGCTAACAAAAGCCGATGTGTCACATCGTGTAGATGGGTGGTAATTAGTCGCTTTAAGAGTGATTACAAATTGTTAAGACAAGTCTTTTTAATGTAGCATCTAATGACTGACTTTAAAATTAGTGCAGCCCTCACCGACATTTTCCATCCACTAAACATAGACAGGTCTGATGCTCCAAACATTATAAATAGAGTTAGGCAATACTATACGTACATACCCGTAATTATTTGGCTGAACATGTTGCTAAACAAAATCTTAACAGAAGGCGAGTAATATTCTCAAGAATTGATGCAAATATACCTGATTTAACAAGTTTCCCGCAATTCACACAAGAGCAATTAATGTTAGTGTCTCTTGGGCCTTATCAAGTAAAGCAAGCCCATTCCTAGTATGGAAAGCATGTTAGGAATATTGGAATTTATGAAATGGAAGTGTGTCCAGAATTGCAAGATGCACAAAACATGATTGAAATAGTCCTTATGTTTTGAAGGGGAGAATAAAGCCACGTCACATAAGCCGCACAATATTTTGCATATATTTTGTTTGACAGGAAGCCACAATCCCTTGGATGGCATTTTAAGCTATTGGTGTAGTTGCTTAGTTGGAAATCGGACAGTTGGGTGTTGTTGCCATGTCATGACGTTGTTATGGTATTTGGGCTGAGTCAGGCATCAAGCAAATATAACGGCACCAGTCTCATTTCTTGACAACATTTTGTTGATCTTTGAAGATTAATAGGCTTAAAAGTGGTTGAAAACATCGAATGTGTCTTGTCTGAGTAATTGTAATGATGTTATTTCATACGCATGTAAAACGAGAAGAATTAGATAAGAAATACCTATTTCTCACCGACAGATTCCATCCACTAATCATAGAAAGGTCTGATGCTCCAGATATTATAAATAGAGTTAGGCCCGTAATTATTCAGCTGAATATGTTGCTATACAAAATATTAACAGAAGGCGAGTAATATTCTTAAGAACTGATGCAAATATACCAGATTTGATAATTGTGAAGAAATTCGGGCTCTTTTCGGCATACTGACACTAACAGCTGCTATGAAAGACAATCATTTGACCACGGATCAGTTATTTGATTATTCGTATTCAGGAAATAGATATGTTGCTGCCATGAGTAGAGATAGATTCGATTTTTTAATAAGGTGTTTGAGAATGGACGACAAATTTTGGCGGCTTGAACTAAGAGCTACTTATACATTTGTACCAATCAGAAAAATATGGGAGATCTTTATAAACATCACTAATTACGCATCGTCGATTTGCCTTTTTATAGGATTCTACAGAACCATAGTGATTCACCACGCCACTCAACAAACTCCAGAACTACGACACGCGCAACATTTATATAGATATAGCATTACAAGAACATCAGCTTACTTACCTCGGTACATAAACACACATGCTTCAGACTAAAATAACTACGCCTTTTTTACTACACCCTTTTACGATAGTAATCGTAGTAGATCCAATACCCAAAAAGCATATGATTTTCCTGTCCCATACTTTTAAAGACTACCTAGCTACAAACGTGCTCCGAATACTTCTAGCCATTGTATTTTTAGGGATTGTAATAATCAATCAGGGCAGTTAATTCTTACTTTTGTCAAGGTAATGTTGCTTAAAGAATGCAATTATAATGTTCCTATCAGCAGCCAAATATGCGAGATACATTTATTTGCTAATGAGTGGCATTTATTACCTGAGAACACAAACACATCATCTTATTTTACTGTTCAGCAGTCAGAAGATTTAATAGGACTTCTAAAAAGAGATACTTTTACGACCAGGCAAGCGGCAATGACAAACACGCATGTTCAAATTTTGATGCCCAGGCCACTTAAACCTAATAGCCGCCTAACTAATTGAAAAAATACAAATCCATTATAATTGTTGACTTTTTTAGGGATACTTTTTTCATGGGCACCGCTAGGCTGGGCAGACTGGCACACTATTGGAAAAAAAAATATAGTTATTATAAATTTAATTTAAATAAATATATGTCAAGGGACAGATATTAATTTTAAGATGTCTGTATTTCAACTCAGTTTATTAATCGCCAATCAAATATTCGAAAATTGATGGACTACTACATTATATCAATGATATAATGAATTAATTAATTTATCCGGAAAGAGAGCTAAGCATAGATGAATCTATGGTTGGGTTTAGAGGGCGTCTTACGATTCGCCAATACATAAAAAATAAAAAACGTAAATATGGGATCAAGTTGTATGTGTTGTCCGATCCTAAAGGATTGATTCATAGAATACATAATGTACAAAGGTGCCTCAGACACTGAAGTTGGCGGTACAGGCCATGTCTATAAAGTGGTTATGACACTTTTAAAGGATTAGTTAAGCAGCGGCCATTCTGTCTATACGAACCATTTTTAAAAAAGTGTCCAGCTATCATAATAGCTACTTACAAAAAAAAAACTTATTGTACAGGAACTATGGCCGCCAAAAGAAAAAAGTAATCCAAAAAGAGTTGTAGTCGAAAAGGTTCGAATGGTGGAAATATTTATAGGTACAATGGAAAAGTTGTTTGTGACAGTAAATGGAAAGACAAGAGAGATGAGCTCACTATTTGATAGTTTTGATAATATTAGCCGCAGTGAGGAAAAAAGTACACTTTAAAAAAGAAATGCCAACCATTGGTAAAGTTTTGGAAAGCGTAAATAATGATGACAGTCTGCCCAACATAAAAATGATGTGATGATCAAATTAATGAAGAAATTAGAAATTGAATACTCCAAACGCAGTCGTAAGAGTATGCCCATCGTGTAACCAGAAATTGCAGTATGGCGAATAAAATATTTTAATGAAGTAGCAAAATATAGAAGAGACGGTAAGAAAATATATTATTTGGATGAAACAAGGGTCAATAAAGGTATAATAACATACATATGTTTATAAAATAAATATTGTACACCTTTTGTTACCTTTGTAAATGACAAATATGTATTAATATTGATTTTAGCAGGACACACTAAATTTTCAACAAGGCAAGATAGCACAGTTACATCCTGCAAGGAAGCTCACAGGCAGGGATTGTCTACGGGGGCTGAAGAATCCCAGCAGTAAAGGAAAACGCCTTATTTTAGGCCACAATGGTAATATGAATATAACGTATTCGTATCTTGAGACATGGTTCACCACAATTTTACAAAAACTGGAAAGAGACTCAATTTTAGTGATGAAATATGCACCCAATCACAGCAGAAAAAAAGAAAAAGTGCCAACCACCGCATCAAGAAAGGCTAAAATTCAGAAGTGGTTAAAAGAAAAAAAATATTGCCTTTGAAGAAGCAGAATTAAAAGCACAATTATTACTCAAAGTAAAATATCAATAACATAAACACCTAACTTATGTTGTGGATGAATTGGCAAAGGAAAATGGTATAAGAGTATTGCGATTGCCACCATACCACTGCGAGCTCAACCCAATTGAATTAATATGGGCTCAAGTTAAAGGGTTAGTAGCCACGAAAAATAAAACTTTTAAAATAGCTGACCTAAAAATTCTTGCTCACTCAACCATATCAGTGCCAGCAGATTTTACTGTATCACTAACTCGTCCTGTCGGTCCTATGCCAATTCCTTCAAATAGTAGAACTATAAGAGGAGGAAATTATTACAAAATAAGTATTGTTAAGGTTTGAATAATTTTAAAGAAAAGTAGCGTCCTGTGTTTTCTGCCTCATGGGAAAAAGGCGTGAGTCTATGTATGTTAAAAGAAAGTAATTGAAACCAGTTTAGCAACATTAACTTATAACCTTAAATATTTAACCATCAACCACAATAGATTTCCTTTCCATGTTAGAATATATAGCTTTTATCTGTGTTTACAGGTCGCCGGTATCCGCCGGCCCTTCTAATCCGCTGTATCAGACAGCGAAGACTCCACCAAACACCATTCGACCGAGCCTTCAGTAAGTTTGAGGCAATAGAAGAGATTGCGTTTGGAAAGGGAGAAGGATGCTCGTTTATATGAAAAAAGAGCGTCTTAGAATAGAGGCACCACGCGTGCAACTCGAAAGAGAGCGAGTTAAATTGTGAGCTGTGTTGTTTGTTCCCAATATGTAATTATAACCGAAGCAGGAAGCACAGGCTTTTTGCATTTCCAATAAGTAGGACTGTTAATCGGGCTAGATCTCTCATGCCGCGCTAAATGCTCTCCTGAACACCAGACACGCGTAAGTGATCCTGACAGAACTTTCGCAGTGCTTCAAACGAAGAACAGTATTTTTATAAACGTTTCTTTCAGTGGAAAAAATCAGAAGACACACGTTAACTTGTGATACACAGAACAACCATCATTATACGGTTCAAAACACCATTCATGCTCTAACTAACTCTACGTGAGGTAGGCAAGTATTTAGAGAAAAGTAATTCACCATAATAATTAATTATTTTCCTTGCTAAACAACAGTTACCCATCAAATAGCAGAGAGAATAGATCTCCACCTAACGTTATCCTTACACACCCTTTACCCGATTAAAGGATATTTATTATGTACAAATATACGAAAAATCTAAAAGACTTCATATTTTATGAAATGTCAGTGAATGTAGTTAATATGCATTCATAATAAATTACCATATGGAAATGTTATCTTTCAACTTCAACCATATCGTCAACTAACTGAGCCAAACCAATTACTAGTAACAATAAAAAGTCCATCTTTTCATCGACACAATTGAAAACAATAAGGATGACGTATGAATAGATATTATGTCTATCTCTTTCACAAATGACTCAAGTTATCGAATATTGCAATATGCAACTGATAAAAAAGTTTAGTGTGTCATTCCACAATGACGAGCGAAGCTCCATCACAAGGGCTCGTGCGAAATAATTAATAGATAAAAATAGACTCGGTGGAAAAACATTGTTGCACGCTAGATTTGCGTTTAATGTTCATAATACGACTCAAGGATCCGGCTAGAGTTAAAATACCTAGTTTTTCAAAAACATTTATTATTTGATTATAATGAGGACAGCAACAGGATCCTCGTATTTGTATGAGACATAGCTTTGTATAAAATTAAAAATATGCACCATTTCTTTCGTGACGGTGCAATTGATTGCTGCCCCTGTCACTTTAAACGATTTATACTATCCACAGATATATTGGGAATCATTCAGATGAAACCAATCTTTAATTTTTATTAAACCGTTAACATTCACATTGGATTTTGAAATGTCAGCAATAGCCGCAATAAATAAAGAATTTCCGATTGCTGAAATTCATGAAAATAAAACAAAGTCGCTCTTGCTAAATCTTGATCTTTTAAATTCCACAACGGATTTTAATGCAGTTTGCCAATGGACTGTTAAGAAGAAGGTTTATATGTATAATACTTCCATAATAGAGCTGAGAAAAGCCCAGAAATACAAAGAATTGTAATGTGATGTCGTAAAAGCATTGTTTTGTGTGCTAACATTGCAAACACTGGCTAAACCTTACGAGAGAGATTCAAATTAATGTACTGCAGAATTGCTTTTTATAAAAAGTCCGCGATGGTTTACTTTTATATCCTCAGGATATCCCACAGGGGAAACAAATTGAACTTCTTCCACGGTTAAAAAAAGGATCCAAACCTGACAAGGAAATGACATTATCTGTTCAGTGTTCAGTCATTCAGGCAGTATTGATTTTTCCACTAGTTTTCTTATTGGTAGTGCATTGAATATGCTCTTGTAACATTTTGTTCTGAAAATTGCCAAATATCATCTTATTGTGTTCTCATTGTGATATTGTGTTGGGGGAATTGCCAAGTGCAGTTGTAAATCAAGTTTTACTGTAACTCTTTTGAGGAAATAGCAAATTCATCTTCATTGCATACTGCCTACCCAATATAGATCAATAGATATATTTTCAATATGGCTCCACCTGAGAGAAACAATGAAGCCACTTTAGAAGTTTATATTATAATAATAGAAATCCCTGTATCATTTCCCGCTCCACTAGTAATTAACATAAACTAATAAGTAATTAGTTGTCAGAATATTTGAAGTACTGCTAACGAAGAGGAGTATAGATACAAAATTAACAGTTCTTTCAATGAAAAGAATCAGAAGACACACGTTAACTTGTGATACACAGAACAACCATCATTATACGGTTCAAAACACCATTCATGCTCTAACTAACTCTACGTGAGCCAGGCAAGTATCTTGCTAAACAACAGTTATATCCCTTACGTTTTGAAAAAACTTACATCTCGTAAACATAACCAATGTTTACTCCCTAGTACAGGGTGTCCTTCCCTAGAGTGCAGGCTAGTTTACCTAGTCTGTGCAACTATGGATGGGAATAAAAAAATTCATAGTAGCAATGAATTAAAAAAAAAGGAAAATGACATTATCTGTTCAGTCATTCAGGCAGTATTGATTTTTCCACTAGTTTTCTTATTGGTAGTGCATTGAATATGCTCTTGTAACATTTTGTTTTGAAAATTGCCAAATATCATCTTATTGTGTTCTCATTGTGATATTGTGTTGGGGGAATTGCCAAGTGCAGTTGTAAATCAAGTTTTACTGTAACTCTTTTGAGGAAATAGCAAATTCATCTTCATTGCATACTGCCTACCCAATATAGATCAATAGATATATTTTCAATATGGCTCCACCTGAGAGAAACAATGAAGCCACTTTAGAAGTTTATATTATAATAATAGAAATCCCTGTATCATTTCCCGCTCCACTAGTAATAAATATTGAGAGTGCTATGGAGACAATCATACAAGACCTAGAAAACAGTGAGGTGGTTAATGGTAAGTGGAACAAAGGAAATTCCTTATCAAGGGTTTTCTTCTATCCAGATTTAAATAAACCTTGGAAAGCATGAATGGACTGACTACAAATTTTATGCAAATTCGCATTTTTTTTTTAGCAATTTCTTCTATGATCCTACAAAGACCTTGCTTAAAGATTTTGTTTCAAACAATTTTCAAATTTGATTCAGCCTTCTACATAATAAACTAGAAATTTTGAAGCACATACGGACTGACAACAATTTTTATGCAATTTTGCATTTTTTTGGCAATACTAACAAAATGAGAATATTTTGTTCGACTATCAATCAACAGTTTCCAAATATGACTAAGCCTGCCATAGAATAACCGACTACAGATTTTGTGCAATTTCTCATTTTTTTTTTTACAACATTTACAAGATACCACATTGACATTTTGCTTGATTATCAACAGCAATTTCCTTGACTAAGCCTTCCATAGAATGATCTGGAACATTTGAGAACAACCATGACTGAACCAAAAGCGATATTCATAATTATTATTTTTGGTAGAGCTCAAACAACAAGAGAGACCTTTTTTTTTAAGACTATATACAAGGGCTCGTGCGAAATAATTAATAGATAATAATAGACTCGGCGGATAACATTGATGCACGCTAAATTTGCGTTTAATACGATTCATAATACGACTCAAGGATCCAGCTCGAGTTAAAATACATAGTTTTTCAAAAACATTTATTACTTGATTATAATGAGGACAGCAACAGGATCCTCGTATTTGTATGAGACATAGCTTTGTATAAAATTAAAAATATGCACCATTTCTTTCGTAACGGTACAATTGATTGCTGCCCCTGTCACCTTAAACAGATTTATACTATCCACGGATATATTGGGAATAATTCCGATGAAACCAATCTTTAATTTTTATTAAACCGTCAACATCCACATTGGATTTTGAAATGTCAGCAATAGCCGCAATAAATAAAGAATTTCCGATTGCTGAAATTCATGAAAATAAAACAAAGTCGCTCTTGCTAAATCTTGATCTTTTAAATTCCACAACGGATTTTAATGCAGTTTCCCAATGGACTGCTTCAAGAAGAAGGTTTGTATAATCATAATCATAATACATCCATAACAGAGCTGAGAAAAGCCCAGATTACAAAAAATTGTAATGTGATGTCGTAAAAGCATTGTTTTGTGTGCTAACATTGCAAACACTGGCTAAACCTTACGAGATAGATCAAATTAATGTACTGCAGAATTGTTTTTTATAAAAAGTCCGCGATGGTTTACTTTTATATCGTCAGGATAACCCACAGGGGAAACAAATTGAACTTCTTCCACGGTTAAAGGATCCAAACCTGACAGGGAAATGACATGACCTGTTCAGTGTTCAGTCATTCAGGCAGTATTGATTTTTCCACTAGTTTTCTTATTGGTGGTGCATTGAATGTGCTCCTGTAACATTTTGTTCTGAAAATTGCCAAATATCATCTTATTGTGTTCTCACTGTGATATTGTGTTGGGGGAATTGCCAAGTGCAGTTGTAAATCAAGTTTTACTGTAACTCTTTTGAGGAAATAGCAAATTCATTTTCATTGCATACTGCCTACCCAATACAGATCAATAGATATATTTTCAATATGGCTCCACCTGAGAGAAACAATGAAGCCACTTTAGAAGTTTATATTATAATAATAGAAATCCCTGTATTATTTCCCGCTCCACTAGTAATAAACATAAACTAATAAGTAATTAGTTGTCAGAATATTTGAAGTACTGCTAACGAAGAGAAGTATAGATACAAAATTAACAGTTCTTTCAATGAAAAGAATCAGAAGACACACGTTAACTTGTGATACACAGAACAACCATCATTATACGGTTCAAAACACCATTCATGCTCTAACTAACTCTACGTGAGGTAGGCAAGTATCTTGCTAAACAACAGTTATATCCCTTACGTTTTGAAAAAACTTACATCTCGTAAACATAACCAATGTTTACTCCCTAGTACAGGGTGTCCTTCCCTAGAGTGCAGGCTAGTTTACCTAGTCTGTGCAACTATGGATGGGAATAAAAAATTTCATAGTAGCAATCAATTAAAAAAAAAGGAAAATAACATTATCTGTTCAGTCATTCAGGCAGTATTGACTTTTCCACTAGTTTTCTTATTGGTGGTGCATTGAATGTGCTCCTGTAACATTTTGTTCTGAAAATTGCCAAATATCATCTTATTGTGTTCTCATTGTGATATTGTGTTGGGGGAATTGCCAAGTGCAGTTGTAAATCAAGTTTTACTGTAACTCTTTTGAGGAAATAGCAAATTCATTTTCATTGCATACTGCCTACCCAATACAGATCAATAGATATATTTTCAATATGGCTCCACCTGAGAGAAACAATGAAGCCACTTTAGAAGTTTATATTATAATAATAGAAATCCCTGTATTATTTCCCGCTCCACTAGTAATAAACATAAACTAATAAGTAATTGGTTGTCAGAATATTTGAAGTACTGCTAACGAAGAGGAGTATAGATACAAAATTAACAGTTCTTTCAATGAAAAGAATCAGAAGACACACGTTAACTTGTGATACACAGAACAACCATCATTATACGGTTCAAAACACCATTCATGCTCTAACTAACTCTACGTGAGGTAGGCAAGTATCTTGCTAAACAACAGTTATATCCCTTACGTTTTGAAAAAACTTACATCTCGTAAACATAACCAATGTTTACTCCCTAGTACAGGGTGTCCTTCCCTAGAGTGCAGGCTAGTTTACCTAGTCTGTGCAACTATGGATGGGAATAAAAAATTTCATAGTAGCAATCAATTTAAAAAAAAAGGGAAATGATATTATCTGTTCAGTCATTCAGGCAGTATTGATTTTTCCACTAGTTTTCTTATTGGTGGTGCATTGAATATGCTCCTGTAACATTTTGTTCTGAAAATTGCCAAATATCATCTTATTGTGTTCTCATTGTGATATTGTGTTGGGGGAACTTTTGAGGAAATGCAAATTCATTTTCATTGCATACTGCCTACCCAATATAGATCAATAGATATATTTTCAATATGGCTCCACCTGAGTGAAACAATGAAGCCACTTTAGAAGTTTATATTGTAATAATAGAAATCCCTGTATCATTTCCCGGTCCACTAGTAATAAATATTGAGAGTGCTATGGAGACAATCATACAAGAGCTAGAAAACAGTGAGGTGGTTAATGGTAAGTGGAACAAAAGAAATTTCTTGTCAAGGGTTTTCTTCTATCCAGATTTAAATAAACCTTGGAAAGCATGAATGGACTGACTATAAATTTTATGCAAATTCACATATTTTTTTGAGCAACTTCTAAGATCCTACAAAGACCTTGCTTAAAGATTTTGTTTCAAACAATTTTCAAATTTGACTCAGCCTTCCACATAACAAACTAGAAATTTTGAAGCACATATGGACTGACAACAATTTTTATGCAATTTTGCATTTTGTTGGCAATACTAACATAATGAGAATATTTTGTTCGACTTTCAATCAACAGTTTCCAAATATGACTAAGCCTGCCATAGAATAACCAACTACAGATTTTGTGCAATTTCTCATTTTTTTTTTTACAAACCTTTACAATGACATTTTGTTTGATTATCAACAGCAATTTCCTTGCCTAAGCCTTCCATAGAATGATCTGGAACATTTGAGAACAACCATGACTGAGCCAAAAGTGATATCCATAATTTTTATTTTTGGTAGCACTCAAACAACAAGAGAGACCTTTTTTTTTAAGACTATACCAAGACCAAGCTGCACCAACAAAGAATTTTGGTGGAAACCACTGACGTTGAAGAACTCATGATAGCATTAGTTTGTCAAAATGCTGATAACATCATAATTCTGGGCTGCAACTTTTACCTTTGTGAAATGCTCTTTGTACTACTTTGTACATAATAATAATATTATAGTATAAATTATATATATAAATAAAATAACATAAATAATTTCGGATTTGACTAAACCTTACATAGAAAATAAACCAAATCCTATGAAGCATGAATGGACTGACTAAATTTTGTGCAATTTAACACTTCTTTTGGCAATACTAACAAGATTAGACACTACATAAACATTTGATCAACAAACAATTTTCAGATTTGACTAAACCTACAGAAACTAGAACCTTCAAAGACAACCATGATTAGTAATGCTAATGTGACTTGTGTGTGTGTGTTTCAATGGAACTTTTTCATATGTACTTTATCTTGGACATCACTGACATCGGTAACCATGTCAGAGGCCCTTGAGGCGGTTTAGAAACTCTGACACTAGGGTGTATGGTCAGTGGGTCGTCTTAGGTATACTGTATGGGGTCGTAAGATCTTACTGCCCACATAATAAAGAAGAGGAATGCTAATTCTGTATTTTTTTGGTAACCCTCAAACAAATGATACATTTTTTTTTAGACAATGCTGAGACCAAGCGATGCTAATCAAGGATTTATCTAAAATGCCAGAGAAGACTAAAATTTAACTATGTGGAAACCACTGCAACCAGGATGTTGAATAACTTCTAACAGCATTCCTTTGACAAAATGCTGATAAGATCATCAGTCTGCTTCCACTTTTGCCTTGACTAAATGCTAAAATCTTTAATTCTGCAGCACAAAGAAAGATTGCCAATCTCTTCAACAGCAGCTTCAAAATGTAATGAATTCTTGATTTCTGACAACCATTTTGTGTTCTGTAATCTTTGCTTGCTGCAAACCTCTCCTCTGCCACCGTTGTCTTTCACCATTACTGTAAAAAAGAAATCAAACATTAACCAATGAATTATCTTACCACCACGCCTGTGTTCCCCGAAGGGTTAGGCAGAGGTGTTCCAATGTGAGCCACCGTACATTGTAGTAGTAGTAGCTAGTACCGGACTAATAGCTTAACCTGCTTTCTGAGGCATGGAGGTGTCACACCACCAACTTATATTCTCCGGACTGCTACCGAGATATTTCTATTCGTAAAATGCAGGAATGCAAAGAATTTGCTTCATCATGGGAACACTAAATAAAATTTGACAGCAGCCAGAGCAGTGTAAGTTCAACAGTTCACACTAACCTGATTTGGGGGCATTCCATGAGAAGAACATGTCTATTAATGGACTGTGGTGTTGAACTGAGTAACGCCTCCTTATTACAGCACATCCACAAACAAAACACATCATTGGGCAGCCCAGTACTCTGTTACGTGTACCTTCTTCCGAACATTCAATTGAAGGAAGCTGAAAAATATGAAATATGGTACTCAGCAAAGTTATAAGTACGAGACGACCCACTGACCGATTTTCGAATTGTAGAATTTAACTGTTTAGAATGACGAATGAAGTTGGTAAAATATGAAAATAACTACCTTAAAATATAAAAATAACTACCTAACTAACAATGGGGTACCTTACATCTTAGATAAATATTCGTTCAATGAATTAAAATATGTATAAACGTGGCCACGCTCTGTGGCCAAGTACTATTAGATAATTAAAATAAAAAGAATTTACCTAAAATCGATTCGAAAAGAAGAAGTCCATGTATTTTATAACTGCGGTGTACAGTACGGCCGGCGTATCTTGGCGAGTCAGAAGTTAGCCGTTTGGCTGCGCAATGGATCTTTTACGAACACAATTGTCTACTGCGCAGCTAATCGGCTAACTTCAGACTCGCCAAGATACGTCGGCCGTACTGAGAAGCTGTTACAGATACCTCCGCATTCAGCTAAAATTCAGGCACCTAGACATTATGAGCGTCCGAAACCAAATTGTCAACGAACAAGCCCATAATGCACAGTCGAATATTCACATAGAAGCGTAAAGTTCAATAAACGATAGCGTGAGGTCAAGTTACAAATGAACACTATGATTTTAACTAATATGTACGGTGGCTGGTAAAATCAATACACGACAAGCCACGGCAAGACCATAGACAATGGAAACCGGTGACGCTAACGAGACCATGGACAAGAAAGAGATACGTGCATAGAGATGCGCGACTACAAATGATTTCATTCGAAACATTCCACTTACCAAAAGAAGAAATTAGTAAAGTAATGGGATTTTTGTCGTTAATCATACATTTTTTCAATAAAATAAATTGGTATTAGTTTAAATTAAAGACTAATAATATTCAACACAAAAATTTAAGTTATATGAATTACAAGCATGCGATAACAACACTCAGAACAGCCTTTCACTCATCATCATCACTATGGTAGGTAAAAAAAAAAAGGCAAGCTATAGTGTGTTTTTTAATCTCAGAGACTGATTTGACAGCTTCTTACGTCAAACTTGAAAATAGTGTGCTTTATGTCTATGAGCCGAAAGCACATTATTTTTATATTTGACGTACGAAACTGTCAATTTAGTCTGCGAGATTAAAAAACACACTATAGGTAAAATTAAACTCAGATCGAAATTACAAATGGGCATCAAATAACGGCTACGTTAGTATTAAGTAATAGTTTTGGCAATAAGTTTTTCTTTTTGATATAAATTCTATATTATCATTGTAAATAAACCGTAAAAAAAATAGTATGAGTAATTGACTATGATTCAATTCCAATTTAAATATTTTATTTGGTAACACTCTTTTGTCAAAATCAATTGGTAAACAAAAACATTGTTTTTGTCAAAAATGTCACAAATGGCGGTTAATGTTGCGAGTCCGTATGTTATTAGTTCTCCGTCTATTTTGTATATTTTCGGTTGTTAAATGTCTAGCAGTTAGTGCGTTGATACGAGTCGGTCGTCAGTCAGTCGAGTTGGGTGCGAGTCTAGTATTCCTCCGCCTTTCTTTTGTGAATTTACTTCTGAAATTTTTCATATTTTGGTGATAGAGACACTTGTGAACATTGTAAGATTTGTGTGTTTTATAAACTATTGTAAAATGCCGAGAAGTTGTGCTTTAGGTTGTGCGCCCAATGGTAAGTACATAATGCTTCTATAATGATCTAGTAGTTAGGTGACCAAGTTAAGTACTTACTTAATATCGGTTGGATAATGATGCAAGGAAACTTAGTGCAATTATCATCACTCCTGTATGACCCGAAGGGTTAGACAGCGTGAAGTTGTGCAGTACACCCACATTTAGCTTAATATAGGGTTCGAGCCTATGGCCATCTATCAGGCTCAACTAGACTGTTTTACTACTCTAAAAAATCTAAATTGAATAAACTGCCTGACTTGGTAAATGAACTTTAGCTAATTGCTCAGCAGTGAAAACTTTGCTTGTGATTATATATGCCTTAATTTATCTTGGTAAAGTCTTCAAATGAGTCCTCCTGCCAAGGGTGGGACTGTCAGACACGCACTGCCTAAAATCCTCAGTGTTCCTTCAGTAAATGAAATGATTTTTATTTGTGAAAGTAGGTTCACAAGATGGGCCCTATTACAAACATGAATGATTCTTGAAACATGACTGAAACTTGAATAGCATTCCAGTATGGGTGTGTGAAACTGAAAATGATATGCTTGAAATTAATTAATTGGTTCATGTCATAATAAAAAACAATCTTTATAATATTATATGTCTCAACACCTCTTTTCTTACTTTCAGATGTTCCAATGCATCGGGGTTCCCAGATGCTTTGAAATTTCCTGAGCAACTTAAAGCTTGGGTCAATCATAACGATGGAAAACTCAAAACATCCTCAGATTTTGAATATTACAAGAAAAAACGAATTTGTGATATACACTTTTGTGACAGGCACAGAAATGGGTTGGAGTGTAGCCTTAGGGGCACTATGGAGCGAGGACACTGAAATTTTCCGATTGCTTAGCAGTATCGGGTTTATCTTGTCTGTAGCAACCATTTAGGGTCTGAGAAGCATGGCCCTACGACGCACCGTTTCGGAGTTGTTTAATGTTATGGGCCTTTAACTTTTTTTAAATATAAAACGATTTATATTTCCAAAATTGTAGCTCGGATGAGATTGTTTTCGGGAAAGAAATTGTTGCTTTAAAAACATTCCGATGACATAAAAAATCCCGTGAAAAATTGTTTTTTATTTTTTTGTAAATATCTTGGAACAGTGTAAAACCGGTTCTCATTACGGTTAAGTTTGGAGCCTACGTTAACAGTTCACAAAATACGCGAAATATTGGGAATTCTCAATACTCTATGCGATCCAAATTTTTCTGTTGTTAGTTGTTATATCCTAGTTTTGAGTATTTTGTTATAAGTTATTATTTTATGTTTTTTTTTTGTTATATTTTATTAGTAGTTATTTATTTTTAATTCGTAAAATTTAATTTGTTTAATTTTTTAGGTAGTAAGTTTTTTTTTATTTTAATATTAGTTTTAAGTTGTAGTTTGTAGTTTTTAGTGGTTTTATGTTTTATTATAAAAAATGGATCCATTTGCATTGATTTTGGACAGAAATTTTAACTTGTGGAATTACGCTGCGGCTATTACCACTGAGGAAAGGGCCATTGAAGCGGCAAAACGGTGGCTCTTAATTCCTTCGCAGACGCCGCGCTGCCCATCCTGTAGTCGTCCGATGAATGCCGAACACAACACAATTATAAGTTGGGGTTCAGATGGCGTTACAGAAGGGTGGGCTGCAACATCATTAGGTCTCCTCTAAAGGGGACCTTTTTTGAACGCAGCAATGTGTCAATTTTGAATACGCTCAGGCTTTTGCTCCACTTCTTTCGAAGAGACAAGGTTTCGCAAGCTGCTAGAGACGTAGGGGTGACACGAAAAACGGCAATACAAATATTTCATTACCTACGCGAGGTTTGCGAGGTGGCCGAAGCTCATGACCGCGATATGATCGGCGGGGACAACGACATAGTGGAGGTCGACGAAACCCACCTTTACACCAACGAATACCACAGGGGTCGATTATTGCAAGGGCAAACGTGGTCATTTGGTTGCATAAGCCGACTGACAAAAAAAAATCACGTGGAGCTGATACCCAATAAAAATAGGGCCACATTAGACCCAATCATACAACAAAATGTTAGACCTGACTCGTACATTATGTTTGACCAGCACCGGGCATACATGGGCGTGCACTTGAGACTGAGTGCACTTGAGACACCAACCACACCCGACAATTTACGGCAGGGACTGTTAATATCTCTGTGGATCCCAGCCTTGGGATCCCAGTACCAGGCTCAAATAACGCTCGGTGCAAAGTACATACCAACACAATAGAGCGGCAATGGCTAGAAATAAAGCGCCAATGTCGCACCTGTAGGAGTCAGCGGCGGTTAAAATGGTACATGGGCGAATACATGTACCGACAAAATATTTTAAAAAGCCTACCCTCGGATGCTGCTAGGTACTGCCGTTTACTGCGTGACATTCATAGGATATACCCAGGACTAGAAAGGAATGGTATCTAAATAAGAAATTGCATGTAGGCCTACTTGTCCCCGCCGATAATGTACGAAGCTTGGCCGACGTGGCCTGGTACTGCATATGCACAGTATTGCCCTATTCGCGTCTAAATATTGAAAATGCACGCCCTTATGGGTGGGTGGCCCTAATTCAAAGTCTAAGTTAAAGGCCCATAACTCGAAAACGGTGCGTCGGAGGATCATGCTTCTCAGACCCCAAATGGTTTCTATGGACAAGCTTAATCAGTTACTGCAATAAAAATGGTCGAATTGTATAAAAAAAAACCTCCGAAATACTACTACTGTCCCAAAAATTTTTTTTTTACATTTTTTGTTTTTTACCATAATTTGTGTAAAAAACGTGTAATTAAGCTATTAAATATCTATAAAACTATGGTGTGTGACCTATCATTAGAACCCTCATCAAAGCGTCCGTCTCCTGAAACTGTAACCCCGATTGCATCTATTAAACTGAAAAACTATAGCAGGTGTAAAGCAAAATATTCCATAAAAACGGTACTATTATTTTACTGAGTTATTGTTTCAGGAAACAATATAGCAAATCCCTAGTTACAAGTGGCTTTAGGTAGCCTAAATATACTATTATGTGACCTTGGGTTTACATACGACCTACCTATCTATTTCAGGGTGTCACACCTCTATGAATGAAACAACAAAAAAGTATCATTTATTACGAACATCAAACTATGTAGTACTAGCTTCTGCCCGCGACTTCGTCCGCGTCACAGTTGATGTGTTATCCTACGGGTACCGTACATTTTCCCGGGATAAAAAGTAGCCTATGTGTTATTCCAGACTATAATCTATCTTTGTGCCAAATTTCATCCAGATCCATTCAGCCGTTTAAGCGTGAAAGAGTAACAAACATCCATACATCCATACATCCATACATACAAACTTTCGCCTTTATAATAGTAGTAGGATGTACGAGCGCCTTGTACTGTTTACTAAGTGGGCTACTGAAACACTATGACTATGAAAGTTAGGTCCAGGGCTAGGTCTCGATCTAGGGTACCTGGACGCACAATAATCAAAACTATATTTTACGAAGTACCCACTTAATATAGGTTACAAGGAGCGCTGGAATTACGGTTTTTACACAAAAATTATTCTTAAATAGCGCCTCCTATTTAAACACTGTAGGTATCCTATGCAGTCACATTACACTACAAAACGTTGAACTGTCTTTAACTGTGAATCTATATGAATCTATATTGTTCTATCCGTACTAATATTATAAATGCGGAAGTAACTCGGTCTGTCTGTCTGTCTCTTCTTCACACCTAAACCACTGAACCGATTTCAATGAAATTTGGTACAGATATAGTCTGGGACCCGAGAAAGGACATAGGATAGTTTTCATCCCAGGAATCCCCCGGGAGCGGGAACTATTAATCCACGCGGACGAAGTCGCGGGCAAAAGCTAGTTTACTATAAAAATAACTATATGGTGACGTTCCGTCGCGAACAGCGACTTTGTTTTATACTTTGTAGTAATTTATTCAGTAATCATTTTTGTTAACGCACCACTGTGCGTCGCACTGCGGTGAACCCACCGTGCGTCGCAGTACGGGGGCCGCGGGACGCGAGGGACGGGCCGCGCATACAAGCTCATTGCTATACTTTATGATTTTTTTTATTTTTTTTTAAAGACGGGAAATCATCAAATAACTTCCCCCGCCCTGGGCGGGGTGGGAGGGAGTGTCAGACTTCTACTGACTAAAACCCGTCTATGTTCCTTCATGTGCCCTTTGCGTTCCGGGGGCGCGGTATCTCTTTCGAACAACCCGCAGCCCCGGCAGGCATACTTTATGATATGGATGCAAGACTTATATTTTAATTAGAAGAAAGTAGCAGTCAGTCTGTTAGTTTGTAATGTGTCTGTGCAATGAGCTTGTATGGGTTAATTCAAGCAAAGCCTCTACAGTACCTACATTGTTGATAGATAGGTAAGTTAATTAGTTTGATTCCAATATAAAATTGAATAATTGAGTGTATGATCCCTCAAAAGGAAAATAACGATAAAAAATTATTATTAGATCGTCTGTCCATCTTTTTGGTGGACGTCCTACGCTGCGCTTGCGAATGACGTTACTAATTAGTAATTACTAATTGTACCGAGAGATGTCGCACTACTAAAATCATTCATTATAAAGGCCTATTCAGACCTAAGCGGTATTCGCTGCCGCTGTGGGTAGAGGTACATACCGCGCGGGTTTCGCTCAGGTATTTAGTATCAAGTACCGCGGCTAGAGCGACCTGAGCGATATTCGCTGCCGCTGTGGGTAGAGGTAAATACCGCGCGGGTTTCGCTCAGGTATTTAGTATCAAGTACCGCGGCTAGAGCGACCTGAGCGATATTCGCTGCCGCAGGCGGCAGCGAATACCGCTTAGGTGTGAACAGTAATATTACCGCATACCCACTGGGTTTTCTCTGCCGCAGGCGGCAGCGAATACCGCTTAGGTCTGAATAGGCCTTTATGTCGTTAACTATTGCATATTGACAGTCGCTAGTTTGAATTGAACTTTTAAAGTGTTTGAGTGTGAACTTGTGAAAGCGAGGACTGTTTTTTTTGTTGTTTGGTGGGAACTGCATACATATATACGTAAGTTTTCATAATTTATTAGGTTACTAATGTGTTAAACTTAGCGTCAATGCGATATCAGTGCAGTGGTTTAAATACGATTTTTCTTATATTTCAATATATTACGAATAGAAAAGTAAATAAAATAAATAAATAACAGCCTATATCAAGTTTTAATTCATTTCAATCGATCGAGTAGATATATGAACATATTCTTTAAAGTATGAAAACAAAAAAAATATTCTTCCTCATTAATTTTTATTTTTTAGACTGATTGGAAAACGGCGTATCTAAGTTTTTTATAAAATGCCGCGACCGCCGAAGAAAACATCTGTTGTTCGGAATTATTTCACTGTGGATAGATACGGATAAAACAAATGTAACGTGCAATACTTGTAAAAAAAAGTTATAATTTTTTTGGCAACACAACAAATTTAAGAGAACATTTGAAAAGGGTTCATCCATTAATACAACAGGACACGACAGTTGAACTAGCACGCCAAGACACTTCTCCACCTTCAACTTCAACAATACACTACCACCATCAAATACTTATTGTACTACCGTCACAGTCAAATAGTATACCACCACAACAGTCAATGCTAGAGAAGGAGGCGGCGGGACGGGAGAGGGAAAGGAGGGTCCCCCGTCCCAGCGGCCGCCGCGATAGACGCTCCGGGCGTCGGGAGCCACGAGACGACTCCCGGCCACCGTAGACGCGGGTCTGTGGACGGTGAGTAATGGGTAGCTCACCGTCCGTACGTTGACTAACTAACGACAGACCGTGTCGACGGCGCGTTCGTGTTCCACGCGCGCCTCAAAGAGATGTCAGCAAACTTGGAAGGGGCCACTGAGGGCCGATGCCTGCCGGGGCTGCGGGTTGTTCGAAAGAGATACCGCGCCCCCGGAACGCAAAGGGCACATGAAGGAACATAGACGGGTTTTAGTCAGTAAAAGTCTGACACTCCCTCCCGCCCCGCCCAGGGCGGGGGAAGTTATTTGATGATTTCCCGTCTTAAAAAAAAAACCACAGTCAAATAATGTGCCACCCCCAAAGAGAAGGAGACAAATTCGGTTGACTGCTAACTACCAGGGATCATCTTCCTTAACAGACAGTCAGATAAGTGATATTGATAAATCAGGAGTTGAGATGATTGTGCTTGATTATCAACCGATGTCTATAGTTGAAGATTTACACGTCTATGCAAAAAATTAAACCCTAAATATACACTACCGTCCAGAAAGACCGTGGCTACTAAATTAATTCCACAACATTACGCTGAAATCGGTTCAAAACTTATAGAAGATCTTAAATGTGTTGATTACATATTTGCAACAACCGATTATTGGCACTGAACAGATTTGAAAAGATCAGAAGTTTCATACACTTCAACGACATTGACAGATATTTGCCGACAAGCCATCCCAACCATGATAGGCTCCATAAACTACGACCAATCATAGATCATCTAAACAACCGATTTGGTTCCTTTCCATATGAGCCAGAGGCTATCAGTGGACGAGCAAATGTGTGCCACAAAGATGGGGCATTTTTTAAAACAGTATTTACCCAATGTACACGCCGCGAGCGAGTAAACGCGGCAGCAGCCGCCGAACGCTCCATAGAGCGAGGGTGATGCCGCAGAGAATATACACGCCGCGAGCGTGTAAACGCGACAGCAAGCTAATAAGGCTCCATAGAGCAGAGGTGCGGTGCGAAGGAGGGGGACGTAGGCGCCCGCGCCGGAACTCGGAAGACGCCCACGCCATGACAGGCTTTACCGGGACGGCGACACGAACACATCGAATTAGTGAACTAACTATAATCATTATCCTTAAGCAGCAATTGTGAAGTCTCATTTTATTATACAAACAATTCACACAGCAGTCAGACTTTTATTCATTTCGTCGTAAACACCCAACAAGCCCCATAAATGGGGCTCACAAATAAAGTTTTCTGATTTCTGACTAATAATGTGGCCGAGTCCTTTCATGGCGACTTAAACAAGACATTTAACAAGAATAATGTGAATTTAATTAGATTGTTAAATGCACGTCGTGAAAAAGGTAACTTATCCAAGGGACCTATGCCGAAGAAGCGTAAGGTCGGAAATAAAAGAAGGGCACAATATACAGGGTGTTTGGTGCATCGTGTGCCAAATCAAAATGGTCGACTGAGGGGGTCATCTGCTATCCTTTCAGACCCCTAAACACTTCTCATGATTTTTTAAAGTTTTATAAAAAAAAAACAAAATTTTACATTCAAGTACATTTTTTTGAAAAACCAGCCCCACCGTGATTGCAGTGACACCGATTCAGAAAGCGGTACTCCTAGACACGGCGCATATATAACGCGCATACATTAACAATAATAATCTTATATTTTGAATTTTAATATTTTTAAGCAATTACCAACACCATTTGTTCCTCTTGCAATCATCAATTATTATCTGGAAATAAAATTCGCATAAAAACTTCAGCAAAACTCAAATTATAAATAAAATTATGAAAAAAAGAAGAAAATCCGACAAGAATGACGGCTGTCAAGGCCGTCATCAAACGAAGTATGAAGAGAAAAATTTAAAGAAAAGTTTCGATTATTATGTTGACTCGCGCCAGAGCCCGCCTAATCGCACAACTACCCATCTCCGGACTCGTCCCCCAGCTCCGCCTCGCCGCCGTCGGAAACCAGCCCCACCGTGAGTGCAGTGACACCGATTCAGAAAGCGGTACTCCTAGACACGGCGCATATTGTTAGGAGATTCCTTTCGCAGGAGCCCTGACCGGAACAGGGTCCAAGCCACCGGGCTTGGACCCTGTTCCCGACGCCGGTGGGCTACTATTTTTTATATTTTTAAATGTATTTAATATGTGTAAAAATAAATAAATGGAATAATAATGTTACGTCGTACGTACGAGATCTTTCTAGAAAGCACGTGATTACAGTGTGTTTGGCTAAAGGCTTCGAGAAGCATTCCACTATTATTATTATTAGTTGGAAGTTAGTTGTCATTGTAATTTCGACCGTACGCCGAGGGCATAAGGTACCTATTTCTTTATTCGGTACAAGTAGACATTGCCGGAATGTTCGTGAACATTGGTGTGTTGTATAAAAGCACAAGCGCCGACAAACGAGAGTCAGTCTGATTCAGGCGATACAACGAAGCGAATCGAAGTGAACTAGAAGTGCGATATCTAAGCGAATAGTGATCAGTACTGTATTTGTGATTAAGTTTAAGTGTTTTTGTGTTTAATAAAGTTATTTAATTGTCTGAGTGGTAGTAATTAATTTATCCCATACCCGGCTCGTAACAATAATAACGTAATAACTTGGCAACACTGAAGTCAACATCACCTGAGAAAAAAATGTTGTCATATTTTTCCAATTTTCGTATTTAAAATTCATCCAGTAACCCACACTCATAATATTCGACCAATAAAACCTTAAATTATATTAATTAAAGCCGCATAAAAAACAAAAATGCGTAAAAGAAGAAAATTAGATAAAGATGTGGAATGACGGCTGTCAAGGCCTAAGGGTACTGATGCCTACCAAAAGACAAATTTAATTATACTTAATTGAAAATAAAGTCTAATAGAAATATTTTCATAATTTTTGAGTGTAATACCGAAAAATTGTATCTGCAGTTACTTGAACCATCAGATAACAAAAATGAATATTTCTTACCGGAATTGAACAGTACATTACAACGACTTCTGAAAAAAATTCCACTGTGGATAAACAAACATTTAAAAAATGCCAAACACTATGCATCAAGCTCAAATGTTGAAAATCATTTTAAAGATTTAAAAACTATATACTTGGCTCTAATAGTATGTGCACAAGTCACGCAGATGAAAACAAATTGTACAATTGCAAGTATTTGCCGTTGAACTTGGATATAATAAATACTAAGGGTATCAACCACCTACAAGAAGCTTGCGAATCATGTTTAAGAATAGAATTTACTCCAGAGTGTCATATTTCCGATTAATTGATTTATTTTATATTTTTTTATTATTTATTTTTTCTTTTATTTGTTAAAGATATTATCATTTATGAACTTTATGACGTGTGCGCCAAGTAATTATCATAACATAAAAAAAGTCGAGGGCTCAAGTTTCACCTGATACAATTAAAGAATACTTTGGGGAGTTAGAGGAATCACTGAAAGAAATTGATCCAAAAAATGAACTATGATGAAACGAAGCTCAGTGATGATCCTGGACGCAAGAAGGTTATAGTGAAAAGGGGAACTAAGTACCCTGAAAATGTTCTTAATCAGTCAAAATCTTCAATATCTATAATGATGGCTGGCACAGCTGCAGGAGAGCTTCTGCCTCCATATGTAATTTATAAGGCCAACAATATTTATGATACTTGGGCTACAAACGGACCTAAAGGTGCACGCATCAATAGAACTGCATCTGGATGGATTGATAGCCGCACTTTTGAAGATTATATTAAGTCCATTATTATTGTTGTAAGTTGTTTTTCTACTTGTAATATTCATAATGTAGCTGTTTGTTGTTCCTATTTAATAAAATAAAATAAAAAATTAAAATAAAATTATTCCATTCTTTAAAGATAAATCTGGAAAAAAAAGTCCTGATAGGTGACAATTTATCATCTCATTTATCAATAGAAGTGATTAGAATCTGTGAACAACACAATATTTCATTTATATTTCTACCAGCAAATTCTACCCATTTAACGCAGCCCCTAGATATCGCATTTTTTAGGTCCATGAAAATTGCATGGAGAAACATTTTATTAAAATGGAAAAAACAAGATGGCAGAACCCAAGCTGCAACCCCGTAAAACGGGGTGAATAGAAATATTCTTGGGAAAAAGTTTAAAAGCCTGTGCTTCGAAAACTAATTTAAAAATCGCTATAGTGTTTTTTTTCTACAATGGCAACATTTTTTCTTTGGTCTGACAACATTTGAATAATTTGAGGTTAGCAACATATGTGAAAAAAGTGAGATCAAAATACAACGGTTGTATGTATGTCTTTTGCGCTCTTATTAACTTCTTGCTAGTTATTATTTAAATTGTGTTTTTGATAGTAAAATTAGTTAATTCGACGGCGAAGTGTATCCAGAATAAATTGAAAGGGTATGTTTTTCTGATTAGTTTGATTTTTATTGTTAAAATAATAAAAAATTAGCACCCTTAAATAATATAAATAATAAAATAAAAATAAAAAGCCTTTATTGTTGATCTTAGTTTAAATAACACAAAGTTTTGTAAGTATGCCTAAGAATTAATTACGAATATTAAAATTTACTAACTAATATCCTATATAAACTGTTATACTATTTGATTTTAATTCGGCAAACGGTAGTTACTCCTCAACTTGTCTTCCGACAAAGGCCTCCTCTAAAGATCGCCATTCAATTCTATTCCTTGCCGTTCGAGTCCATGTTGGACCCGCTATTTTCCGGATATCATCTTCCCATCTCTTAGTTTGTCTTCCTCTGTTTCTTTTGCAGTCTAGCGGGTACCATTCTGTTAATAGTCTTGTCCATTTTTCAATCTTCTCTCTTGTTATATGTCCTGTCCATCTCCACTTTAGTTGTTTGTATGTTATGTATGCGTTTTTAAATTTAGTTTTACTTTTAATATCTCTTAATTTTTCTCGATCTTTTCTTTTTACACCTGTTGTACTTCTCTCGATTCCGTTTTGACAAACTTTTATTTTATTTGCTAGTTGTTCTGTCAATGCCCAGGTTTGACACCCGTATAGCAAGCATGGCAAAATACACATATTATATACCTTTCTTTTTTCTTTCATCGGCATTTCATTGTTCTTCATAACTTCGCTTAGTGACCAATATCGCTTCCAGGTGTTAGCTATTCTTCTTTCTACTTCCTTTTTCATGCAGTCTTCAGTAGATATTAATTGTCCTAAATAAACATATTCATTTACATATTCTATTCGCTCTTTATTTACTATTATGGCATCTTTTTGTGTAGAGTTTGACATAATTTTTGTTTTCGTTAAATTCATTGTTAGACCTGCCTTGTCACTTTCGTCGGCTAGTTGTTGTAGCATAGATTCCAATGTTTTTGGGTTCTCAGAGAAAATGATTAAGTCATCTGCAAATCGTAAGTGGCTCAGATTTTCGCCGTTTATATTCAATCCTTTATTCTTCCAATCTAGGTTCCTAAATATCATTTCTAAGACAGCTGAAAATAATTTAGGTGAGATGGGATCTCCTTGGCGTACGCCTCGCTTAATAGGAAATTCTTCGCCTATAGTTTCTAACTTAACTTGGGCTGTACTCTTGGTATATACATTTTGGAGTATTCTTAAGTATTTTTCTTGTACGCCCTGTGTTTTTAGTGCATTCCATATAAATTCGTGTTCTAGTGTGTCGAATGCTTTGTTAAAATCAACAAACCCTAGATAGTAAGTCTTGTTATATTCTTTGTATTTTTGCAATATTTGTCTAAGGGCGTGAATGTGGTCTATGGTGGAAAAATTTCGCCGAAATCCAGCTTGCTCTTTGGGCTGATTTTCTTCAAGAGTGTTGGTAATTCTTGATAATATATTTTTTGAAAATACCTTGTAGACATTAGACATTAAGCTAATGGGCCTGTAATTTGATATATCTCCTTTATCGCCCTTTTTATGCAAAAGTATTATGGTTGATTTTGTCCAATCCTCGGGTATCTTTTCTGTTATGATAATTTCGTTAAATATGTCTGTAAGCTTCGGAGCGATCACTGGCAATGTTGTTTTTAGTAGTTCATTTGTAACGAGATCTGATCCAGGAGCTTTATCGTTT
Source organism: Caradrina clavipalpis (assembly GCA_932526535.1). Classification (NCBI taxonomy): domain Eukaryota; kingdom Metazoa; phylum Arthropoda; class Insecta; order Lepidoptera; family Noctuidae; genus Caradrina; species Caradrina clavipalpis. The sequence continues at coordinate 4,222,054 of OW052115.1, forward strand.
TTCTGCGTGCTAATTGCTTTTATAGTTTCCTCTTTTAGTATTTCAGGTACTTCCTGTTCATGAGTTGGTGTATCGTGTTCTTTTATAGTTTGCCCCATCTTTTGGCTTTGGTATAGGTTACGGTAAAAATCTGTAGCAGCTTTTAGTATCTCTGATCTCTTCCCTGTACTTTTACCGTCTTTCTTTTTCATATTTGGTATCCAATCCTTTTTGCAATTTAGTTCTTTTAGTGCCTTTTTTATTCCTCCTGCTTTTTCTATACAATTCTTCATTGTATCAGTTCGTTTTGTTTTTCTTTCTTTCCGTAGTTGTTCATTAATCATTTTACTTATTTCTGATATTTTTTTACGGTTTTCTATTGTTTTCCTATCTTGTAGTAGTGCCTTGCGTTTCTGTAGTAATTCCTTGCTTTTTAATGAAACTTCTTTCTTGCTGTTTGTATTTGTTTTCCTAGTTACAGTTTTTAGTTGGTGTAGTAATTTGTTATATTTTTCTTGTATTGGTAAATGTTCTTTGCTATCTAATGATGTTCGAAGATTTTTGAGTAGTAATTCTGTGTTGCCAGTGATCTGAACAACTGCATATTTATTATGATGAAATTGCCTTGTTTTCTTGGGGCGTGTTCCTGCCATTGTAGCACGTACCATTCTATGGTCAGTGTTAAAATTTAAATTATGTATGACAGAAACGTCTTTAAAAGCTTTTCTATTATTTGACATAATAAAGTCTATTTCATTTTTATAAAGACCGTTAGGTGAGATCCATGTCCATTTCTTTGTTATTTTCTTTTTATAAAAGCTGTTTAGAATACTTAATCTGTTTTCCAGTGCGAAGTTTACCAACCTAGTACCATTCTTGCTTCTACTGCCAAAACTGTGGCCTCCTATGGTATGCTCTTCGCCACTATTTTGTGTTCCAATTTGGCCATTAAAGTCACCCATCACTATCACGTTTTTATGTGTTGTTTCGATGGTGTTCTGGAGTTCTTCATAGAATTTATCAGTTTTTATTAAGTCTTCTTTACTGTACGGTTCCGTAGGTGAATACGCCTGGATTATAGACCATACTTCTTCATTTAGCTTTATGTTAAGAATTGCGATACGTTCTGAAATTCCTCTTAGTTCTATAATGTTGCTTACTAAATTCCTTTTGACAATGAATCCGACGCCATAAAGTCCTGGTGTCTCTCCTTTATAGTGTAGTATATACTTTCCGCGATCTTCGATCTGTTCCCCAAATCTTCTCATTTCACTTATCCCTATAATATCCCATTTTATTTCTTCTAATGCTATTTCTAATTCTTGGAGGTTTTCGGGGGTTCTAAGAGACCGACAGTTTATCGTTGCTATCTGAATATCTTTTGTTGTCTTTAGCTTGTATGTGTTGGCACTGTTTTTAACCTTTAGAGGGTCTTGGTCATTTTCCCCCACGAGGACCAGTCGGCTTGGGGGAGTGTTATAATTTGTTTTTACTTGTTTTTTTTATTAAATGGTTGTTGTATTTTCCGTTTACCGACATTTAGTTGCTATTGTTTATTATCTGTTGTGATGGAAGGGAGAGAATTGCGTCTAGTCCTCAGTAAATCATAAGCATTTAGTATTTTGTTGTTCAGCGGCATTAAGTTTTGTTGTTTTCTTGGTTGGTTATTCGTTTCAGGGGATGTCGATGTTTTTCTTTTTTGCCGATTGTCACTATTCATAGCACCTTTCCCTTTTATTATTATTTTGTCATATTTAAGATATGCAATGTTTCCTTTATTTCTTTCCTCTTTCAGTTGTGGTAGCAGCATTTTCCTTTTCTCTAGAACATCTTTACTGTAATCTTCTGTGACGTACACATCTTTCAAATTTTTCTTCAATTTCATTACTTCATTCTTTTTCCATTCATTTACGAAGGAAACCAAGGTGGGTCTTGGTTTATCACTTGGCTTCTTCTTTCCAATTCTATACACATTATTTACCTCTCGTTCTTCGAAATTAATACCTAAGTCTGTTTTAATAACTTTCTTCACACTTTGGAGTAATTCTAGGTTAGAATTCTCGTCTTCCTTTATGCCAAAAATTATCAAGTTATTCTGCTTCCTTGCTCTTGTCAAGCTTTCCATCTCTTTCTCGAGGTTTTCTAATTTTGTTTTCAAGATTTTATTTTCTGCAATGATAGGTTCTAGTTTTACATCCAATATTTCCATTACCCTATTAGTAACAGATGTTTGTATTTCAATGGTTTGTTTTTGCGTTTCCATTTTCAATGATTCAAACAAAAGTTGAAACTGATCTTCCATTTTTTAATAAAATGTAATCTGAGTATAATGGAACGTAATAAATGGTAGTTTTGTTTTTCTTGGGTTGGCAACCCTCAGCTATATGTCACTGTTGGCTGACGTCTTGTGGTGACTCAATTATAACCTCAATTTAGCAATCTAGTTAGCGTCTTGTTTGTAATATATGATTTAATGTCCAGGATTACGTGAAATCAACACTTCCACACAATTCACAGCACTTAAGTTTATATTTCGTGAGTTTTTTATATCACCGAGTGACCGTAAATAACTTTAAATACGATATTATCGGGAGCTGCTCAACTACGATGTTTACAGTTTGACAACCGGAAACGGAAAAAAACCCTTTTTATAAGTCCTTGTGATTTTGTAAAGGTGAACAGTCATTATGGCAACGCAAAATGAGACAGCGAACATTACCGACCCGCCGCACTATGGGACCAAACAGTATTTTCCGTCTCAAAAATGGTTGAGACAAAAGTCATGTTACTGAAACCGATTTAATTGTTTTTCATTGATAGAGAATAGAAGTATTAGAAACCAAAGTAAAAAAAATAAAATAATTGTTTTACTTGCATAAAATTACATTCAAACTTTATACTTAGAAAATTTCATATAACTAGACTACTCGTTATAGAAGTTCAACTTAAGATATTTTCTATGTCTTTCAAGGGAATATATTAGTATTATACATTTTTGAATTGCTCAAGATCTCTAGTTTACGACTACGTTATGTTTTAATGACATATATTTTTTTCTGTTTTTTTATTTAATTTTTAAACGTCATGAGGAAATTTTACGTCTTTCTAAATTTCAAGTGGAGGTTTTGTTGTTATCGGTGGCTCCCGATGTCGAGTTAATGACGTTTTAAGATATCTTACATATTCAGTGTAACAGGGAAATAAAAAAAACCTGCGTCATTACTGCGCCATTTCGAGCTAGAAGCCGAAATGTCGACCGAAAAAAAATTTCTGATGATATTTTTTTTTGCGGTGAACATTTTAAACACACATACGTATGATAAAAATCATGTTGCATTGTTTTTATTTATATCTATTTGTGGTTTTTATCTATATATAATTATCTGTTTGAGGAGCAACTCCTAGACAGATGAACGATCTAACAAAAGTAACTGCAATAATTGAGAATGAAGATGCGTTTAAATACGGACTGTCTACCTTACATGCGTGGATAAGGTGTATGGAAATGATTCTGCATATTTCTTATAATCTAGGATTTCAAAAGTGGTCTGCATCGTCTCCAGAGAACAAAAAGATTAAAGAAGAAAAAAAGAAGTACGTTCAAACTCGTTTCCGGGAATTGCTTGGTTTTGAAATTGCATTGATAAACCTCGTGAAGGTTCTAGAAATAGTAATGACGGAATAATAATATTACGGCAAGGAGATTTTTCCAAAACTATCGATAGTTTTGGAAATAGTTCAGCAGAAATTACAGGTCATCAATCATTCTTCAAACCATGTCATCCGGATTTTCTGTACACGAAGTTAAGTTTGGTGACTACTTATGCGCTGGGGACTGCACAGTTATACGTGAGTAAATATAACTGGTACTATATGCCATCTTCAGTCTACAAAATTCTTATACATGGTGCCAATATAATAGACCATTTAGCAGTTTTGCCAATAGGTCAAATAACGGAAGATGCTCAAGAAGCTCGTAATAAAGACTATAAGAAATATCGGTTAAATCACGCTAGAAAGTGTTCCAGGTTAGCCACAATGGAAGACGTTCTGCACATACTGTTGTTACTTCTGATCCCTATATATCTAGCTTAAAAAGAACCAGTACTATGATACCAAAAGAACTACTTAACGAAACTAAGGAGCTTTTAATATTGACAAGTGATGAGTAGATTAATGTTTTTTCTTGTCACGGATAGGATTTCTTTTTTAGTTTTAAATTATGTTATATTTTTTTTATTAACTTCTTAATCATTTTATTTTAATGTAACGTAAGCAAATAATTCCTAAGAGGATTTAATTTAATTATTGTATGAAAAAATTAAAAAGTTTATATTTGTTATTTTTTCCCTTAAAAAATCTACATGTTAAAGTATCAGTGTTTTATTTATCTAATAGCATAACTATTCAGGCTTACGTACAAAAAAATTCAATACAAAATGTCAAGAAACTAAAAAGTTACAGATTTTTGAGATGAAACGCACAGGTTCGTCCCATAGTGCGCCGCCGAAGCCTCATAACACCAACAGAGGAAGGAAGAAGCCACAACAACGCCTTAGACCACCACTAACGGAGGACAGGAGCCTACCCAAACCAACCAAGTTATCAACCAAGCAAACACCACTAACAAACGATCCACTATGGTTGGACAGCTTAGTCACCGAGGGGGAGAAAGGATTGACTTCAGAATCCTCAGTGAAGGAGTTTAAAGCAGACGCAGCAGGATACGTGTCACTAGTCGAACACGAGTACAACGCACTGTCTGATTGCGATAAGCATGTGTCAAAGACCGTGCCTCTTAGCGCGTACGCTTACTATCATCATGTGATGTGGTGGTATAAAGTAGCGATCATCGCACAGAAGCATGGCCAAGCTAGCCCAGATCAGGAGAGGTTGATCCACTTCGTGAATGGGTACGACACAATCGTTGGAGCTGGAGCAGCAACATACTTGTCCGGAATGGGCGATTATACCGATGGCACAGGTGTCAAGCATTATCTGACAGCACGTGAGCCCAATGCTGAGGGACATTTCGGTGTCTTAAATCATATGACTCATCGTGACTACGAGACTTTGATTGCACCAACACTGTCGATGAGCCGCGTCCTTAGTGACGTTGCACACACGGTCAACAGAGGAGGAGATTTTGTGATGCCTGAGGGCATTTTACCAAACGTCGTCCCCACACTAGGCCGTGCACCGGCCGCCAGGCCCGCCAGACAACAAGACGTTGAACGACCAAGACCTGACGATGACGATATAGCCGAAGGTATTGAAGAGGAGGATGAACCTGAGACTCCCCAACCCCCGCGTCCGCAACACCAACCTACAGCAAATATGTTAGGTTAGGTTAGGTTAGGTTAGCCTTGAATTGCGCCTCAGTAGAATACTTCACAGTGACCCTGAGGCGCCCCACTTATGGCGACGACGGCCCACCCTGTGTTTTTAGTGAGTAGGTCTGGGACATCTTCCCAGGAGTCTCACATAACGTCCCGGGCTCCCCCGAGCCCGGGCGTATGCATGAGCATTTTCACAGGGTCAAAAAAAAAAAAAAAAAAAAAAAGGTTAGCCTTGAATAAGAACCAGATGGCCGAGATGCTGATGATCTTCGAGAATCCTGATGAAGTTGAATATCTTATTCCACGATTTAGGATACATCGTGAATTGTTTGAATTTGTCTACCGTCGATTGAGAGAGGCCCAGCGTTATAAGCACCCTTAAATATTAATAATTTAATATTTCTATTAAATAATAATATTTCTCGATTATGAGGTGAATAGAAACGCCATATAAGGTGAATAGAAACGGGAAAGGGTTTAATAGAAACGCTAAAGGGGTTTTTAGAAACGCTTTTAATAGGGTTGGCCCTTTATGCAGCTTGCTGAGTTTTTACTTTATTACCAAAATTTTTAAAAAGTTGAGTTGTTTTATGCTTTAAATTAAAATTTTCATTTTGTTATAACGATATCAATGTTTTTTTATTTAACTATTAATTTTGTATACGCAGGTATAGTAGCAATTGTATGAAGCAAACATAATAATCCACTCGTTCCGTTCAGGTGAACGAAACTCTCAGTCACCGTTCGCATCCTGCCGGTGCAACACATTCATCATCATCATCATCATCTCAGCCATAGGACGTCCACTGCTGAACATAGCAACACATTGCCTATAATTTAATATTTTTGTACCTTGTGCATTGTTTAAATACAGTCCACTATAAACAATCAATTTATGTGGTTTTATTACCAGCGACTGCCACATAAAATGGTCCATCGGCCGTAATAGTGTTCGCGGCAGTGATAGTGTTTTCAATAAAAACATTTTACGTTGTGTATCGAGTGACTCAATAACGTTGGCGCGTGGTCCAGCGGCCATCATTCGAATTCGAGTCGAGTTGTCAACCATCGTAGGTCTCAACTTTGGCGTGGCTAAAGTAAACAGGTATGACAAGGCAAAACGAGAAAAAAATGATATTACTTGCCCATTTATTGTCCAAGAATACAATAAACACATGGGAGGAGTAGACCTCATGGATAGCTTTTTGGGCAGAAATCACATAACACTGAGATCCAAAAAGTGGTACCTGCGTATTTTTTTTTGGATTGTCTAAAAAAAAAATGCTCAGGGAAGGGGTGAACCTAAAAATAGTCTGCTTACAATGAGCCAATTCAGAAATGAATTGGCCTTTGTGTTTTGCAAGAAGAGGTGCAAATTCCCGAATATGAAGATTTCTTAATGGCAGATTATTACTAAGATAATAAACGAATCATTATTTTCTGTTCACAAAGAGCAAGAGAGTTATTACTTACAGTTGAGGATTATTACAGCGATGGAACCTTTAAAAGTCCAAGACCGTTTGATCAACTATATACTATACATGGTGATATTGGAAGTACTGTGAACAGTAAAAACATCGTGCCGCTTGTGTACGCTCTAATGAGTGATAGACAACAATCCTCCTACGTGGCTTTATTTTCTGTAATTAAATCTCAAATACCTGGATGGAATCCCACAAAATACAAAACTGATTATGAAAAACCAGCTATGAGCGCTATCGCTAAAGTTTTTCCTTCTGTAATAGTTAGCGGATGTTACTATCATTTTAACAAAGCAATTTGGCGTAAAGGGCGCGAGCTCGAAATCACGAAATCGAGCAATCCAGCAAAAATCCGGGACGTGGCATTGAGCGCTGTACTCCCCTTTAGTACCACCATCCGAAGTTATGAACGGTTGGTCATATATCACACGGAAGCAAACAGAAGACGAGAACATGATAAAGTTTCGAGCCTATATGGCAAAGCAATGGTTAAAAGAAGATTTTATACAAATTTGGAATGTATTCGGAAGTCAGCATCGCACCAATAACTGTTTGGAAGGCTGGCACAACAAATTGAATCGGGAAGTAGGGAAAAAGAAGCCCAATATCATACATTTTCTTAATATTATACACAAGGATGTGTCATTGGTCACAGTCCGACACACGATGATAAAAAACAAATTATATTGTTTTAAAGAAAGGCAGAAGAAATATGTACTCAAGGACGAATTCATCCAAGAAATGCAGATGGAATTTCTGCATGGGAATATGTCTGTTGGACGTTTTTTGGAAACACTTAGACATTAAGTTTATGTCTATAGTATAGTACATAATTAGTAGGTATATAATTCTTAGTGTTTCAAAAAACATCATTGTAAATATTAGGGTGTGGCGGCTTAGTAATCGTGATTTGCTGAGTTGCATTCTTGACGTAATATGGGAGCGCGGGCGATCGGCTCGCCAGTCGCTTACGTTACACTGCCCCTGCCTCGACGTAGACATAGTACGTAGTTATAGTATAACCAAGTATTGTGGAATCTGAATTAAAGTAATCTGTTTCATCGAAGTTACGTTTTCCTTAATTAATTCCCCGTATACAGAACACGCACAACAAGGGTAAAGTTACACGTGCTAATTTAGTAGCATGCTTGTTTTTAAACTTGCTCATTGATTTTGTGCCCACAATGCAATGTGGAAAATTCCATCGTATTTGGAATTCACGACTTATTTGTTTCCATTCCTGCTCCGAACTTGGAACCTACAAATATAAAAAATTATAATAAGATGATAATTTAGAGGTAGATGAAAACAATGCACTTGAAAGTGGTATGGAGTTAGAGCCATCTCAATCACCAAGTCTTACATCGAATGCTACAACATTTACATCTTCGAGGAAAAGAAATAAGACAGATGAATCAAGTGAAATATTAGAGGTTTTGAAGGTTCTTAAACATTTTGTTAAGCAACAACAATGGAATAATATGGGTTATGATTACCTGAAATAAATGTATATAACGGAGATTCTTCGGGAGTTTCAATGCTCTACCGACTGAGATGTCCACGAACGTAACCAATCTCTGCAGAAGAAATACGCAGATGAAGGCAGACGCGCCCCCCTAGATTATAAGGTAGGTGATCTCGTTTTGTTGAAAACGCAAGGATTGAACGATGTCGGCCCTGGTCAGTCCGGGAAGTTTATACCCCGGAGGGATGGCCCTTATCGCATCCGCGAAGTAGTAAGCCTTACTACTTACCTGGTGGAAGGAGTTGCTAGAAGCGAGCACGTAGGACGTTACCACGTCTCAGACCTGACTCCATTCGTCGGTGATATCGAGGCTCCGGTTGGGGAGAAGCGCAGACGCGGTCGGCCACGTAGATTTGATTGCTAGCCCGAACGCGAGGGCGCTATGTTCGAACTAGAGGGGGAGTGTGTAACGTTGCACATGCGTCCGCGCCGTCGCGCCAAAGTTACACCGCGCGCTATCCGCACGACAAAGTTACACCGCTCGTTCGCGCGTTATAAATGGCGCCCCATTGGGCGCCATTTATAACGGAGATTCATATGCAACGTTACATGTATTTTATTTTATTTATTTTATTAATAATATACTGTATGAATAAAAAATGAGACGATATAATACACATGGATATCAAACGGCATCTTCTCATCCATCATCAACACCAAATAATGTCCAAGAAACAGAAATAGGAGAAATTGAGAGACAGGAAACAAATAGACCAGATGCAATACAAGACGAAACGGAAGATTCGGCTATACTAAACTTAGTTAACTATCTCAGTGATGAATCAACACAATAGCATATACTGTTTTTTTATTATTAAAATGCTTGATTACACAAATAGTGTTCTTGTTGGTCCACGAGTGGCAGATGAATTTGTGGATAGCGCCACAGCCGACAACCTTCAACCTCCGGGGGTGAACGTTCCAATGCTAGGAGAGGCGTCTGGTGAGGGATCTTCAGGTTCAAAAATATTATCTAGGTTGGATGTTTTCAAATAAGCTTGAAAACATCCAACCTAGATAATATTTTTTTGAAAGGTAAAAGCAATTTGTCTCTTTCAGAACGAGTAAGTTTGGTAGTCAACTCATTTGGGGCTGATTATCAAATGTCTCGTACTGAAGATGACATAAAATCAACTCTTCCTAGTTTCTTATCAAAATGTGAAACCAGGTATAAAAAATATGACTAGTTTCTTGAAAACACATGACAACTGGCTCAGGGAAACTTTTGTTAGCGGCTACATCATTGCTCCACCTCAACACACTGACGATGATGCTTTCATGAAACTTAGTAAACGACAACAAATCCGTAGTCGCCAAAGACTAGAATCTACACTAGAATGTGAGCCTCTTCAATAAAGAGTCAAAGCTTTTTCAAATACCAGAGTAGACTATTGTGTTGAAAGAGTAAACGACTACATTGATACAAACCCTTATATGGGATATTCGTTTGAGGTTGCCTTGAATAAATGAACACTGGAAAACGCTGAAAAGAAAGCGCTCAAACAAAGACGCATTGATTTTACATTTAAATTAATTAGCGAATTGCAGCCGCGCTTACCAGATAATTTCAAAAATTTAGAGACAATGACTGCTCTTTCTGTAAAAGAGACACTTAAACGAAACAAAACTGTACAACGCATCGTTCACCTTGCAAAAGCATTTTGTTTGATACCAGAAGATATTGATAAAGTTCTAGTACAATATAGGAATATCGGAAAAGACGACACTATTAAATTTTGGTGCGAAGTTCTCAAATACAAGGATGCTGCTGGAAACAACTTTTATCAAGAGCTAGGAAATTTGGCGAAAATAATTTTGTCAATGCCCCATTCGAACGCGGATATCGAACGTGTTTTCAGTTCTATGAACGTAATTAAAACTAAAAACAGGAATAAAATGGGGTTAAAAAAGTGGCATCCATCCTTCATATACGATGGAGTTTGAAACGACTGAAGGAGTCTTGCTGTTCACACAAGATGCCAACTGAAATAATACAAAAGTGTGGGAGTAATTTGAAATACTCGTTCAAATTCGCTAAGAATACAGATGTCAATCAGCCATCAACTTCTTCTGCAGCTTCTGCTTCGGCAGATATGATTTTGGAAGATTCTGATGAAGACTCAAATTTTTAACAATTTAATAAAAATTAGATTTTGCACTTTTTGAAATTACTTAATACGTTTCAAATAAACATTTTTTAACTCTTTGCATTTGTATCTATGTTTTTAGCTCTTTTGGTGGTAAAATATGCGAAATCTAGCTCCTTCTAGCTTGTCCGACTGCCCCTTTTCAAAAACCAAGGTGGCAACACTGGCTCTATGGCAATGAGCGTCCTAGGTCTTCCCCGGTTCAGGATGTTTTGGTCTGCAGAAACTAGAGTGAACCTAATTGCTCAAAATATTACTCGCAATAGGTATTTTAAACTGAGATCGGAATATAAAGGTTATTAAAAATCATTTAATTACTGACGCTGAGAAAGAAGTTGATAGATTCTGGAAAATACGGCCTATTGTATCTGGGATAGAACAAGGGTGTAGAGAGAATCAAAGAGAGAAATGTGTGGCAATGGACGAACAAATGATGCCGTTTACTGGTAAATGCAAATTCAAGTAAGTAGTAAAAGGAAAACCTAATCCTGAAGGCAAACATTTTTTTTATGGCTAATCCTACCGAGGAAGGCCGTTAGGATTAGCCATCAAGTTCGAGGAAAAATAAAATAAGTTTTATGAAGTATTTTCCGCACAACCAACAACAGTCTAAGGGCCAACGCCCACGGCCGATTTTTTTTGCACCGATAATCGGGCAGAAAAACGGGTCCGCTTTTTCAAAAATTTCAACGCCCACGACCGTGTTTTTGTCGGTGACTTTCGAGGGAGGAGCTTAAAATAGCGGTCAAATTTTATATCGCAACTTTTATTTGACAGAGTTACCGATAGTATAAAAATAACGTTAATAGATTTAAGGTTATTTAAGTTACAATTTATCGTTAAATTGTTTATTGACGATATTTTTATCGCTTTTTTTAAACAATTGATCCTTCTAAGATGGAAGTAGCGTAAGACGGAGGTGTGGCGGGTCGCCCACCTTAGCGTCGCGCTAATGTAGTGCCTAACAATACTTTGCCCGATTCTTACGAGTGAGAATAATATTATACACGCTTACTTTTACATCGTTCTGAAATCAAAAGCCATGAGATCCATCATAGTACCTAACAGAAGCTATTGGCACTATTATTTTCGATAAATAATAAAAATAAATAAAATAACTCAAACATTTGTGAAATAGTAAGAACGCGAAGTAACGCTTCCTTGCAGGCAAGGCATATTTGTGTGTAAACCTTATTGACTATAGATGCGTAAGGTAGCCTTTAAAGAATACATTAATCGATCAGACAGGAGCGCTACTAACATTTAACTCGAATTACAAAAAAAGTGACGAATTTCCAACATCTTTGAGACGTCTTAAAAAAAAACACGCAATAATAACTATTACTCGACTAGAGTTCCAGTGTTTCAGCTGCAGAACGACGTAAAAGTAACCGTATATGTTATTATTAGACCTGGTAATCGAACCCATGACTTCACGCTGATCAGACGCGCTTTGCGACCACAAGACCAATATAGTTAGTCAGTGACAATTGATATAAACGTACAAAACGGCAACTTACTTAATTTAACGGTAAAAATAACGATTCATTCATATTCTACGTTCATGTTAATTAACGTTATATTACTGGTAATGTTATCAAATATAACGTTAAATTTATAAAGTTATATTTTTTTTTTTATCGAGTTCATGGAAATTAACGTTACGCGGTTATTATTTTTTGATTTCATAACGTTAACAAGCCCTGGATTTAAGTCATTACGTGTTTAGCTAGCTTAGTCGTTGAAAACGAATATTATTTTCATTCTTAAGAATTTATTAAATTCGTTTGTTTATATATATATTTTAAGATTAACGGTAACTCTGTCAAATGTAATTTTATAAATATTTACCGGTATTTAAAACCCTGCGTAAATCAACACAATATTATTTACTTATTTAAATCATAGACGATTAATTTAGAAAACCTTTATTTACCATTGTAGTAAAACACTTCTACACTTCAGTTTTTTAATACCGTATATTCTTAGATTTAGGTAAGTACACGATTAAAACATTAGTACACGATTAAAAACATATAAACATTAGTACACCAAATACGTGGCCGATTTCGAAAGCGATGCGAGCCCGACTGAAGCGCGCGCGCTGCGTGTGTTGGCGGGACGCGGCCGCACGGTCCGCACAAGGGAGACGCGAGTACCTAGCTACGCGTCACTATGCGGTTTTAGCGCGAAATTTAAAATTGTTCCTACATACTCCCCCTTTTGACCAAACAAGTGCCCTCACAGTTGGTCAAACATCAACAATGACACGTTGCTTACGAGGCCTACCACGAGAACGTTTAGGAGCAACCGGCTTTGGAACCTCAGGACATTCACTCTCCCGCGAATGATACCTCCTTAAGTCGGAAATGTGGTATTTACCGATGACTTCATCCGGTGAACCAGGGAACGTTAAGAGGTAAGTAGTTGGACTAACCTTCTTCTGCACCAAGTAAGGGCCATCCCTTCTAGGCATGAGCTTGGAGCTGACTCCTTTAGCAGCACTACTCAGGACGTGTGACTTCATGAGGACAAGATCACCGACGGCAAGTTCCTCAGCCTTTCGTGTCTTGTCCTTGGCAGCCTTCCGTAGGTCCTGCTGACGCTCGATGCACTCTCTACTGTTGCCGAGTGTCTCGGCTAGCTTCAGCAGATACGGCGTAATCTGTGGAACATAGTTTTCAGCTTCTATCACAGCACGCAGATCGCTCTGTACGGCAATAGGTGAGCGGAGTTCACGAGCAAATGTAAGGTAAGCTGGAGTCTGTTGCGTTGCCTTGGTTATTGATGTGTTCAACGCAAATCGAATGAAGGGCAGAGCTGCTGGCCACTGCTGATGGTGTCCCTCCACCAAAATCGCCAACTGAGTCTTGAGATCGCGATTTTTACGCTCGACGGGGTTGGCTTCAGGATGGTAGAGAGGCACAAGGCTCTGCTTCACACCAAGCACAAACATTGCATGTTGCATGACATCGGCAACAAACTGTACTCCGTTATCGGATATGAGACGCCGAGGAACGCCAAAGCGTAAGAAAACATCTTCAATGAGTACCTTAGCGCATGCTTCAGCTGTAGCTTCTGAGAGGGCGAACAGCTCGACCCACTTGCTGGCTGTATCTTCGATTATCAACACCCACCTCTCGCCATTAGGTCCTTTGGGTAGTGGCCCGAAAAGGTCGACAGCTAGGACTTCGAAGCGCTGAGCAGGAACTGGAGTCTGTAAAAGTCCCGCAGGTTTCTCATTTGAAGGTTTGTAGCGCTGGCATTCTATGCAGGTTTTCAAATACTCTGCTACGTAACGTCGCATACCGGGAAAATAAAATCTCTGACTTATACGGTGCAGGGTTCGATCTAAACCGCCGTGACCTGAAGTAGCTGCGTCGTGACATTCAACCAGTACCTGTTTCTTTCTATTTTCAGGAACGACGAGCTGCGGTTCTTCTGTCTCCGCTTCAGTATACCGGTATAGTACACCTCTGCACGTATGGTAACCTCTCTCCGTCCATCGGGTAAGTTCTAATTCGTCCTTTCCTTCCAGAGCCTTCAGGATCTTCGCCACTTCAGGGTCTGCGAGCTGATCTTCACGAAGAGTAGCGGCATCCCAGCGAGGCGGGTCAACGAGCACCATGCAGACTCCACAGGAATCGCGAGCCTCCTCCTCACACGGTGGACGACTGAGCGAATCAGCAACGACGTTTGCTTTCCCAGGAGTATAGTCGACTTGCAGATCGAAGGACTGGAGTTTCATTGCCCATCGTACGAGACGACCAGCAGGCGACTTCAAGGTGAGTAGCCATTTCAGGGGCTGATGGTCACTGCCGACACGTACTGGATGGCCATCGATGTACCCTCTGAACTTCTCAACTGCCCAGACAACTGCCAACGCCTCCCGCTCGGTGGTAGAGTAGTTCCGCTCCGCCGGTGTGAGGAGACGACTGGCGTATGCGATGGGTTTCTCTTCTCGCTGCGACTCCCCCTGCAGTAGAGCCGCACCCAGAGCGTAGTTACTGGCGTCAGTCCTGAGAACGAATGGCATATTATAGTCTGGCTGAACAAGAATCGGAGGTGAGGTAAGTAATCCTTTTAGTTCTTTAAATGCCTTAGCCTGTTCTTCACTCCACAGCCAGGACTTCCTTACGCGTCAACATCGTCAATGGCTGCGCAACTTGTGAGAAGTTTGGCATAAATTTACGGAACCATGAGCAACTCTGTAGAAAAGATTTTAGATGTTTTACATTAGCTGGCTCCTTCATATCTAATATCGCAGTAACCTTATCTGGATCTGGAGACACTCCTTCTGAGGTAATAATGTGCCCTAGGTATTTCACACTCTCTCGAGCAAATGCGCACTTATTGCGGTTGGCGTGGAGATTAAAGACACGTAAGCGTTCGAATACTGCTCGTAAGTCCTGGAGATGCTGCTGAAATGAGTCAGATATAACTATCAGGTCATCAATATATCCCAGGAGTGTGACCCCCTTAAGTGATGACGCAGAACGAAATCGATCGATTAAACGTTGAAACGTTGCGGGCGCGTTGCGCAGCCCAAACGGCATGCGAGTGAACTTATAAACTCCAAATGGTGACACAAAGGCAGTTTTATCTTGGTCTTCAAGTCTCACTTTGACCTGCCAGTAACCCGATCGAAGGTCAATAGTACTCATAAAACAGCTCTTACCAGTGTACTGAAGAAGGTCATCGATCACTGGCAGCGGGTAGGAGTCACTCTTCGTTACGGCGTTCAGTCTACGGTAGTCAACGCAGAAGCGGTAAGTACCATCCTTCTTCGGTACCAGAAGAGCTGGTGCTGCCCATGGAGATTCACATTCCGTGATGATACCTTCGCCAAGCATCTTCTCTATCTCCGCTTCCATGATGGTTTTCTTGGCAGGGGTGAGGCGATACGGCGGCACCGCAATCGGCGGGTGATCACCGCAGTCGATGCGATGCTCTGCGAACGGTGTAGGTTCTCCCCCTTCTGCGAAGATATCTCCATACTCCTGGAGCAGCTGAGCAAGACATTCCTTGTCTGAAATTGACAGCATCGAACCCTCATCATCACGTAAGACATCCGCGGAAGCGCACCCTACGAAGTCACGTGAAGTCTCACACCGCAAGGGGTGAATGACCTGAGGCCGATCAGCTGTGAACCAAGTATTGTTCGAAACGTTAATAACAACACCGGCTTTACGCAAGAAATCAATACCGAGCAACGTGTCATTATTTATTGAATTAGGAAAAACAACAAAATTAATAAGAATTGTCTGCCCCTTAAGTAGTACGTTAACCTCTACTAATAGTACTATGAGTTCCCGCACTATGCCATCGGCTAATTTCACAGACATATTACTACTACGGAACGAATAGTTAAGTTTACGAAGCAGTGCGTACAGACTCGAACCGGCTACACTACGTTTGGCAGCCGTATCAATTAACCCTGTACCGCGATAACCGTCTATTTCTATATCGAGTATCGGACGACCGTCAGTACATAAGTTCGTCAAGTTCCCTACTCTTATCGGCAACGCATCGCGATCGATATTACATGTACAACTACAACCACAACAAGCAGATTGAGACACATTACATACATTATTATTAATAAAAGTTTCGCTATTCATATTTACGTAACACTTTGAATTATTATTATTTTTACAATCGTGTGACACAATAATATGATTATCTGAATATTTACAAACTCTAGTGGGTTCTAATGTGTTAAAATCAACAACAGAAATAGATTGTTTACCATTCACTGAACATTTAGGGCAATTAGATCGGATAACACCGATGGCTCCGCAGCCGTAACACTTAACACTTGACTCGGAAGTCGCACTTTTATCGGTTATCTTTTTGCAAAAGTCGCGAGTATGTCCGCCCTTACGGCAATAAACACAAAAAAGTCTTTTACCTTTGTCCGACGAGTTATTTACCACAGTCGGCGGGGTTGCAGCGCTGCTCGTAGCACACGATGACACCGCAGGTGCCGGAAACGGGGCCGGCGCGGGCGCGCTCGTCGCGGAGCCGGCGGAGGCGCGGGCTCGCGGCGACGCGGGCCGCGGTGGCGCGTGTTGCTGTGGCGCATGCGCGCGAGCGGCGGGGCCGCGCGCGTCCTGCGACACCTCGGACAGCGATTCTTCGATGTTTCGCGCCTTCTCGATTAATAATTCCAGATTACAGACAGATTCACGGGTTACGCGTTTTCTTATTCGTCTATGTAGTAAACCGTAAACCATGTCAACTTCCATGTCGTTTTCCACTTTATATGGAAGTTTAGCAATCAGCGCGCGAAGGCGAGCGACGAAGACTTCGGTACGTTCTTCTGTTTGTTCCGCGGCAAATATATCGCGGAATAGTTTGTGTGGTGGTCGGGGCACGCCGAACATGGCGCGAAGTCTGTGTAGCGCGTCATCCCATGACGTCACCGAAGATTTTATGCCCCGAAACCACACAGCTGCTTCACCTTCTAGAAGCATAGGTAGGCCGCGAAGCGCATGTTCGTCACTTATGGATGTACATTCCTTATATATCGTGATCGAATCGACGAATGCTTCGAGGGCCTCTGAGTCTTGGCGGGCTCCGCTAAATCGCGCCGTACAGCGCGCGAAGTTTCCGTGTTTTGTTGCTGGTGCAGACGATGGAGACGGTGAAGCTGTGCCGTTGACGGCCGACGTAGCCAGCAGGCTCTGAACCAGTTGACGGTTCGATTCCTCTTGAGCCGAACGCCTCCAAAAACGACGTAAGCGTCCCTTCCGAAAGCGGCGCGGGCGTCGGGGACGCCGCCGCGCCAATGTCGTCATCGTTGCTTCTACTTTTGCGGCGAGGCATTGTAGTACACAATAGTCAATTAAACACGAGGAAACACTATTCACGTTGTACGTAATGTGCACTAAAGTTGATAGCGTCCACTAAGAAAACCGTTACCGTTGTGTAGGTACTTGGGTTCGCGTCGCATCGGTTAGGTAGGTACGCGTGCCGCGTTGGAGCGCCAGTTTGTAGTAAAACACTTCTACACTTCAGTTTTTTAATACCGTATATTCTTAGATTTAGGTAAGTACACGATTAAAACATTAGTACACGATTAAAAACATATAAACATTAGTACACCAAATACGTGGCCGATTTCGAAAGCGATGCGAGCCCGACTGAAGCGCGCGCGCTGCGTGTGTTGGCGGGACGCGGCCGCACGGTCCGCACAAGGGAGACGCGAGTACCTAGCTACGCGTCACTATGCGGTTTTAGCGCGAAATTTAAAATTGTTCCTACACCATATTATTAATAAATAAATAAGCTTGTCGGCTCGTCGACAGACCTTCTTTGACGAAACCTTATGTTACATAGTTGAATAAAGAACGAATTGACAGCTGTCAACTGAACGTAACCCCAGGCACTGAGAAGGCGGCCCGCCAAAACTTAAGTTCAGATTGATTGATCGAAGAATAAGTTGAGATGATATTGATTAGTGGATGTGATTATTGGAATATCGTGTTTGTGATAACAGTGATGGTGAAGTAGCTGATTGCGCTCGCGCTCACGTGTCTGGTGGAACGTTGTTCTTCTCTTATTGTTCAATTACGACTTTCATGTTTTATCATCTCCTCGCCCGCAAACTCACGCAAGCCATAGCCTCTTCCGGTAAGATCGACGTTATGCCTTTATCAGAAGTGGGATTAAGAGGGCTAGATGTTGAGGAGATTTGTTACACTCCTATAGAACAACCTATATTCCATAATGCTACTGAAGAACAACATACCGAAAAGCTCCTCGGTAACATGGAGATTCTTTTGTTACGCATGTTAACTGCAATGAAGTATGCCCCGATAATACGATTAGGGAATAAAGAAACAGGTCGTGAAGCCACTATACAGCTCTGGAGTCTCATTGAGCCCAAACATGGATTTTAATGAAGAAGTTACTATGGGTTTTATGATATCTGTTCTTTGGCAACGGGATCATTGTACATGAAGAGAATTAAACTTGCATGTAATTTCTACTAGAACACAAATTTAAATAGAGTGTCTTCTTATAAGAGGTGCATAGAAAATTATGATGCCCTTGATTAAAAAAAAGAAGAAGCGCCTTAAAAAAAAAAAAAAAAAAAGAAGGTAAACTCCAGCTTTGTTTGTGGGAAGCCCGGACACATTAGTAAAACCTGCCTCCAATCATGGAAAACAAGAGGTAAACCCGGATACATTAGTAAAACCTGCCTCCAATCATGGGAAAACAAGAGGTAAACCCGGACACATTAGTAAAACCTGCCTCCAATTGTGGGAAAACAAGAGGTAAACCCGGACACATTAGTAAAACCTGCCTCCAATTGTGGGAAAACAAGAGGTAAGCCCGGACACATTAGTAAAACCTGCCTCCAATCATGGGAAAACAAGAGGTACCCTGTCAACATCATCTGGTGAGGTCATTTTTGTTCTTATTTGATACTGGTCCATCTTGTTCTTTAGTAAAAAGTAGCATCATTAGTAAACTCCCTGGTACTATACACAGTGATTCTATTATTCTAATGGGAAAAAAAAAGTGGTGAAGACATAAAATGTACAACACAGGTTCTTAGTTCTGTTCAAATTCACCAAGTCACAATTCACAATTCCCTTTCATATTGTACCTGATGATATTATTACCAACCCAATAATTGTGAGCAGAGATGTCTACGAACAGGGTGTGCATGTCTAAATGAATAGCTAGTGCCTGAAATTTTCTTTACATAAAGAAGTACAGGTATACCGAACAGTCGAAGATTTCCACCTCTACTATATTAACACTAACCTTGATGGCAATGACAACAAAGTGTTAATAGCAATATTATAAAAGTATAGTAAGTTCTTCATAGATGGTGGCTGGACTAAGGGGCTTTGCACGCCCGGTCCACGCCGCATGGTATTTTGGTGGCTGGTCGAAGGGGCCTAGTACGCCCGGTCCACGCCGCATGGTATGTTGTTGGCTGGTCGAAGGGGCCTAGTACGCCCGGTCCACGCCGCATGGTGAGTTGGTGGCTGGTCGAAGGGGCCTAGTACGCCCGGTCCACGCCGCATGGTGAGTTGATGGCTGGTCGAAGGGGCCTAGTACGCCCCGTCCACGCCGCATGGTATGTTGGTGGCTGGTCGAAGGGGCCGAGTACGCCCGGTCCACGCCGCATGGTGAGTTGATGGCTGGTCGAAGGGGCCTAGTACGCCCGGTCCACGCTGCATGGTATGTTGGTGGCTGGTCGAAGGGGCCGAGTACGCCCGGTCCACGCCGCATGGTGAGTTGATGGCTGGTCGAAGGGGCCTAGTACGCCCCGTCCACGCCGCATGGTATGTTGGTGGCTGGTCGAAGGGGCCGAGTACGCCCGGTCCACGCCGCATGGTGAGTTGATGGCTGGTCGAAGGGGCCTAGTACGCCCGGTCCACGCCGCATGGTATGTTGGTGAAGAACGAATTGACAGCTGTCAACTGAACGTAACCCCAGGCACTGAGAAGGCGGCCCGCCAAAACTTAAGTTCAGATTGATTGATCGAAGAATAAGTTGAGATGATATTGATTAGTGGATGTGATTATTGGAATATCGTGTTTGTGATAACAGTGATGGTGAAGTAGCTGATTGCGCTCGCGCTCACGTGTCTGGTGGAACGTTGTTCTTCTCTTATTGTTCAATTACGACTTTCATGTTTTATCATCTCCTCGCCCGCAAACTCACGCAAGCCATAGCCTATTCCGGTAAGATCGACGTTATGCCTTTAAGCTTTTTAAATAATAATTATTTTTATTATTCAAATGTTTCAAACTCATAAGTACTAACTTAACATAACACCACAATTGTACACTTATTTCGCAATAACTGCTTTTGACTTTAGCAATGACACAACGTTCTTCCCTAGTAAATCCATGACGCATAGGGTAAGTGCCCCAGTGAATTAACAAATCTGAGTATTTTCCAAAAAATAATAAACTAAGATATTAACTGTCCATCAAATCTACTCCGATTTGATGGACAGTTATTTGGGCCGTTACAAAATTCGAATCAAAAGTCGAAAATGGTACATTCGATTATTTTATCACATGATCGACATGGTGGTAATAAATTCATGGGTACTTTATAAAAAACACCACCCAAACATGACAGTATGACACTAAGTGATTATAGATCGGATCTAGCTGAGACATTGTGCAATTATTAAAAAAAATACTGAACCCAAAAGAGGAAGGCCTTCAAGCAGTAATATATATCGGGAGATAGAAGACATCGGGGTCTGTCTAATCTGTTTGATACCAATTTTGTGTAATAGATGGCGTTGCACTGTGACGTCAGTTTTCTGAATCTCGCTATCAAGTTTTTCCGTCAAAACATGACCTCTCGATGTTTTCATTCAATAAATTGTCTTGCTCTGGACATTGTGTTTTATTCTCACGGGAGATATTTTTGGGACTTTGTACAAGTGGTCCTTTGAGCCGGATGAAGGATTGGTGTGCATTGTCCTTGATGGAGTAGTATTAGTGCCAAAGCCCGTTCCTCCAAGAGACGTGCGGACTGATGGCTTAGGCCACAATGAAAAAAGATGCACTTCTAAAAATAGATGCAAACTTCCCGGCTGTGAAGGTTTTTTGCTGACTGAGTGTACTAAATGTAAGGTGGCATTGTGTCACACTAAAAATCGAAACTGTTTTGCTATATTTCACATAATAGTCTGTATATTAATTATTTTTAGATTAAGTTGATTTATAGGACCCTACAAATATGTAAGCATGAATTTAGTACATAACGCATAGTGTTGCCAATTATCTACATACATATTTTTTCATAATAAATATCTTTTTGAAATACCAGTTTTTTTTATTTTTTTTTATGTTATATGTACCTAAATACCTACCAGGAAACAATTTTTCCAGGCCGCAATAAAAACCATGCATTTAAGGGTTAAAGATGTAAAGACCATATATTTCAACACAAAGCAGGAGCGAATACGTTTAGACGATTTTTTAATACAACATTACACTTACATTAATGGGATGATCAAATTAAATAAAGCTAAACATTCTGAAACTGCTACTAAGATAATTAAGAATAAGAATGAACATATGATTTTAAATCAAGTTAAACAGACGAAAATTATAGGTGATTTCGAGGAGCAATCCATTTTTCAAGACTATCCTGTTGAAATAGAAAACTGGATAGGTCTAGTTATTCCTAACACAAAAACTATCTCGTCGAAGCCCTTTAATGAACGAAAATACAATGTTCCACCTGTTAAATAGCTCTATGTGCTAAGAACTGTTTCAAAACCTTTCACACTGTTCCACCTCAATAATAATATTTTCCTTAGAAAGTTAGTTTTAGTTTAAATTATTCTTAACGTTGATGTTTCATTTTATAACTTTATTCACTATGTTACTTTGCTTGTTTTTTTTATTTTATTTTATTAGATTAAAAAAAAACAAGCAAAGTAGGAGCAACTAACATGTATAGAATTTGTAGTCAAAATGTATCAAAAGTTGAAAGCTGTTCCGGATAATGGGAAATAATATAAAAAAATATTTCACACTTAATTGTATTTTGCTTTGTCATACCGGATAATGGGAAATAATTTCCCACCGCAAAACCTCCATTTCCCAATTACCTAAAAAGTGTGACCAATTTTTAATTTCATCAAAAAAAAATTTTTGTTTGATTAAGGGTTAAACGAACATTTTTGTGACAAGTGCACCGTATTTTTAATCATTATGGCGAATCGGAGAAAGATACGTCGTACAATTTATTTGAGTCTTTCTATTAATTTGTGCATTAATTATAAGTAAAAACTTTTAAAATATCCTGATATTCCTAAATAAAATATGTGGGGAACCATATGACCTAAGCCTGTGAATGCCTAATTATTGCGGGAGTTATTATTTCCATTGCCCGGTAAATTAAAATAATTTTTTTTACTAGGTTTTTGCCACGGGTTTTATTTAGGATTTACTCACACTCTCATTTATTGAAATATAAAATGTGGGTAGTTGTAAACTTTTGTCGTCATTATTATTTTGTCAGACTAGTGTATTTTTTGTTATTCAGGTAATTAACGATCAACAGCTCGAAAATATACTAAATGAAATGTTTTCATCAGAGGAAGAAAATGATGAAGATGAATACCCATATTTAGATTATGTCTCAAAACCATTCGATGCAAGATTGAACGTAATTCAAGGCATGTCAAGCCGACAGTAAAAAAATACTATCAAAATAACAATTGTTTTTTTATTTTATATATATAGATAAAAAGTCGTCGCCTAGACAGGCAATGGGATTATGTTTTCCCACATGTTTTTTTCAGGTTTTCAGCTAAGTTTCTAAATATAATTGATAAAATCTCATACCAAATTTTATCACTCATCTAAATTATACGAAATCAGCAGGGATTGGTACGAAAACGAACAGCGTAACGTTTTAACTCTTTATTCTTTACAGGACTAAACTTAAAAATGCACTGACATCGGTTTATAAAACCTTACTTTCATCTAAAACTACAAATAGGTGGCGTTGCGAGCAACTTCCGGAAATAATACTAAATATTTAAACAAACAAAATACAAATAGGTGGCGTTGCAAGCAACTTCCGGGAATAATATTAAGTATTTAAACTAAAAATATAAATAGGTGGCGTTGCAAGCAACATCCGGACATAACGAGTCTTTGGTCGACCGGGAGTTGGTTGCAAATAATTAAATTAATAACAAAACACTGTCCTATAAAATACTCTGCACCTTATCAACAAGATTCGGTTTACAAAAGAAAAGCTAACAAAATCTACCAAAACGCGCGACTTTTATGTAAATTAATGAAAGAGCTTAGTGACAACAGTAAGACTAATATAATTGCAGGATTCAAGAAAACAGGAATATATCCGATTAATGAAGAAGAGGACATATGCATGTGGTACGGCTAGAATTGATCGGTTAAAGAAAGCCGATGTCACACATTTCAAATCTCTGAAAAAGGGTGAAATTGATGTTAGATATAAAAAGCCACTTGTGGCATTAAAATATTAAGATAAAAGAGACGTACACATGTTGTCTACCTTTCACACAGCTGAATTCGGGCCTACCACTAAATATGACAGAGAAACGGGACTGCCTAAAATGAAGCCCGAAGTTATAGTTGACTATAACTTAAAGAATAGGTAATAGAATAGGCTTTATTAGTAGGTAACAGCATAAATATTACTAAAGATGATATTACTGACAGGGTCACTGAAATTTTGAAAATTAATTGTCATAAAGTAATACTGTGTGCTTTCCCTTACTTTGAGCACCTCTCAAACAGACAAAATAATAACATTCATATGTTAAATAATCATATGCATTTTCTTGTAAGTCACTATAGTGACAAACTTATGTTTCTAGACATCAACAGTTTTGTTGATAAATTAAGATCGACTAGGGATACAGCGTATCTGCCCATTAGATTTAGACGTCAGATAGCTTGGCTATTAGCTTTTAATATTAACTCAGACATAATTAGTATGTCGAAGTCTTCCATAATTAGCACCACACTATTTAGTAATAATACTAATGTTAGGGTGGTACCCACAAATAATATTTTAAACTAGTCATTAAGACAACAGAAGGTACCAGTAACAATATAGTTAAACTTATCAACAATAAAAAGGTACCTTCTTGCAATTACTTAACAAATTCTAAGAAAGGGGCTAAACAACATTCCTTAGCATTATATCATCAAGTATTCAAGGCTTTTCTTCAAAGCAATTAGAAATTGAATTGTTTTTAGAAAAAACCATGTTCGACATTATTTGTTTTACTGAACATTGGTTAAAAGAGTACGAAATGTTAATTAATTATGATAATTATAGTGTGGGCAGTTGTTTCAACCGCAAATCCATGCTGCGTGGCGGTTCCCTAATCTTAATTAAAAACAGTATTAAATCAAAGCCACGTAAAGACATAGTTGAACTATCGGTTGAACACATTATTGAGCTGTCCTGTGTTGAGCTGGATAAGCATGTCATAGTGTGCGCTTACAGACCCCCAAATTATCAAAATTACTCTTTGTTTGAGTCGATTATGGAAGATGTTTTAGCAAGACTTGCATCTGGTAATAAATCAGTAATCATTTGTGGCGACTTTAATATTAATATTTTAGAAAATAATTCGAATAGCAGTAGATTCTTAGATCTCTTTAAATCATTCAACTTATCAAATGTGTTTCTAGAACCAACAAGAGTGACTTTAACTACTGCTACATGTATTGATAATGTTTTTTGTTGTTGCGACTACTTAGATAAAGCCATTGTAAATTACCTTCCTTCTGATCACAGTGGACAAACCGTTACTTTTGAATACAGCACACCATCACAAAAAGTGCAGATACAGTCAAGACCAATAACATCTGGTAATCTAAATAAATTCAATAGCACTTTAATGAGTCAATTATGTGTTCAGAGCTTTAATATGAATAATGGTGATACTTTGTATGAAGAATTTTTTTCAGTTGTGCAAACGGAATTCAATGATATTTTTAAGAAAAAATCTAAAACAATTTGCCCTAAATTTTTATTCAGTGACTGGGCGACTAAAGGTATCAGAAAAAGTAGGGAAAGACTCTTTGAGCTGTATGGCCTTAAGCCTTATATAAATACGGTAACTTTTAATAAACATGTTGCTACTTACTCTAAAATTTTTAAAAATACATGTAAGGCAGCTAAAGCCTTATACATTAGCAACAAGGTAAAATCAGCAGACAATAAAATAAAAATGGTCTGGAAAATTATCAACAACGAAACAAATAGAAATAAAAGACAAAATAATGATTACACTCTGGAGACTTCCCGAGGTCTCATAAGCAATAATATCGATGTGGCTCAGGAATTTGCAACTTTCTTTACCAATATCCCAATTAAAACCACAGAAACTTTAGATTCCTCGCCCTCACTTGCTATAGATTTATTAAGAGCAAATGTTTCAGCCTATCCTAAGGAATTTAAATTTAGACATATTAACCCTGTGGATGTCATAAAGGCTTTCAAACAACTTAAGATCAAGGTTACAGAAGATATGTGGGGCATGTCTACTAATGTGTGTAAGTCTATTATTGAGACAGTTGCACCCTATTTAGCTTTAATATTTAACTTATGTGTAGACCAAGGGGTTTTTCAGACTTTAATGAAACACAGCAAAGTTATACCACTTTTTAAATCCGGGGATAGTAAAGACACCAATAACTATAGACCCGTTTCGGTTTTGCCGGTGTTCAGCAAGGTGTTTGAAAAAGTGATGCTCAATCAAATGCTTAATCATTTTAACTGTAATAACATCTTACACGACCAGCAGTTTGGTTTCACCAGAGGGCGCTGCACTACAGACGCCGGTGTCACTTTAATTAAGCACATCTTTAATGCATGGGAGGACTCACAGGATGCCATTGGCATTTTTTGCGACCTCTCAAAAGCATTTGATTGCGTAAATCATGAGACCCTCCTCCAGAAGCTTGAGCATTACGGCCTCGGTCAACTAGCGCTTAGCTCACTGAAATCGTATTTAAATGATAGACTACAGCAAGTTCAAATAAACGGTGTAAATTCATCAGGCTTGAAAGTAAAGATGGGAGTTCCGCAGGGTTCAATATTGGGTCCGTTTCTCTTTTTAGTCTACATAAATGATTTACCTCATCTACTGAAAAATCAACCTAAAATGGTGTTATTTGCTGATGATACTTCACTGATTTTTAATGTAAATAGACGGACACAGCACCTTGACGAAGTAAATAACGCTATGCTTAAGGTTCATAATTGGTTTACAGTAAATAACTTAGTGTTAAATGAGAAGAAAACTAAATGCATAAGATTTGCTTTACCGAACGTTAGAAGTAGTGCATGTAACGTTATATTGAATAAGGAAGTACTAGAATTCGTCGATAAGACAGTTTTCTTGGGGGTTTCGCTTGACTCAAGGCTGCAGTGGGGTCCTCATTTAACATCTCTTGCAGGGCGGTTGAGTTCAGCCGCTTACGCTGTCAGGAAAATCCGACAATTGACAGACGTGGATACCGCGAGACTGGTCTATTTTAGCTACTTTCATAGTATCATGTCTTACGGTATTGTGCTATGGGGACGGGCTGCAGACATAGAATCTATTTTTATTTTGCAAAAGAGGGCTGTCAGAGCCATCTATAATCTTGGCAGACGCGAATCTCTAAGGGAATTGTTTAAAAAAATTAATATCATGACGGTACCTTGTCAATATATATATGAAAACATTATGCATGTTCGGAAAAATCTTCATCATTTCAGAAAAGTTGGTGATAGACATAATTTTAATACTAGAAATAGGAATAAATTAGAGCAACCAAGTTTTCGATTGTCAAAAGTACACACTTCTTTTATGGGGTATTGTGTAAAATGTTATAATAAAATACCGCTCAATATTCTCGAACTAAATGAGAGAAAGTTTAAAACATGTATAAAACGCACACTATGTAGTCAAGCATATTACAAATTAGAAGATTATATAAATGATAAAAATGCTTGGCTTAATGCTAGTCCTGCTCCACAGCCACTCGGGCACACAAATTAATATACATTTTTTTTTTCTAAATATAACGATGTTATTAGCACCTTTTTTATTGACCTTAATAACGTATACCGTTATTATAATTTTTACTGATTTTTTTTCTACTTACTACAGTTTATTTTTTGAAAAGGTTCGCTGATGACCTTAGTTTTGTATAATTTTACATCATTTATTTCAATTTTGTAAATGTGACTACCATGGAGCCATTTACTTGTTAAGTTACTATGTGTTGGACACTGAGCATGGCAGTTGAGAGCGTTGTCATGCTCACTTTAATGTCTTGCTGACGGTGGCGCGTGGGTTGGATCGTTTGGTTCCCTTCAAGATGGTTGAGCTAAACGGTGCTGATGCACGCGTCTTACTCGTGAACGGGTGCTGTCAGTTGGGATTGGTCATCTCTTAACTGCCATGTCTTACATCGTTATTATAATTTTGTTATTTTTTATATTCACCTTCATTGTTTTCACATATAGAAGCAACAAGAATATTGTAACCAAGACTTTGTAAAAACCAAATGGAAGGAAAAGAGTGTCCATGGAGTTTCTTGCTCGTTCTTCTCCATAGAGACCTACGTTTTGGAACGAGCAACTAGCTTCAATTTTAAACTGTAACTTCTTGACAATTCAAAAGTGCCTGTAAATGGTCTAATTGAAATAAATGCTTTGATTTGATTTGATTTGAGAAAGGAGCAGTTGACAATACCGACATGGTATTACAATCGGTTCAGTGCATACGAAAAAATAGAGTATGGGAAAAAAACTAGGCTTGCATTACAAACCAACGTCCATGCCGTCCTGATTTCTGAGACCTGGCTCAAGACCTGAACTTCTATCCTCCACCTATTCTCTCCCAGGATTCGTTCTTCTTCGGAATGACCGAATCGGTACGAGAGGGGGTGGTGTAGCAATTTATCTTCGTGCCGATTTTCCTTTTAGAATTCTCGCTACTTCTTCCTCTAATAGTTCGGCAGAGTTTCTTTTTCTAGAGATTTGTGTGAAAGGTGCTAAAACTGTTATTGGAGTTGAGTATTGTCCCCCTTCCCTTGATTACTTCACCGAATACGAATCGGTTCTAGAATCTTTGGGTTCAGAGTATGCACACTACATTATCATGGGGGATTTCAACACCAATCTCCTTGCCCACAACTCCTCCCGATCCTGTAAACTCCTACATCTGGTCGAGTCAGCTAGTTTGCATGTGTTACCTCTTCAGCCTACTCATCATAACACTGTCGGTGATGATACTTGGCTCGACCTAATCCTCATCTCTAATCCTTCCCTAGTCTCCTCTCATGGTCAACATGTCGCTCCTGGCTTTTCCCATCATGACCTTATTTTCCTGTCCTATGTCCTTAAACCTCCTAAGCCCAAGCCTACATTTCAGTACCGGCGTGCCTTTGCGCGGATGAATACTGAAAAACTAGCAAAGGATGCTTCTTATATTGACTGTACACCCCTAGAGGAAGCCTGTTCAGTGTTCAGTTGACGAAAAAGTCAGTATTTTTAACGCATCTGTAGTCAAACTGTACGACGCTCATGCTCCCGTCAGGAAAATTAAGCTGAAGCGCCCGCCTGCTCCCTGGATGAATCGTGGTGTTCGGATGGCAATGAGACGAAGAGACCGCGCGTTCCGGAAGTTCAAGAAGGATCGGTCGGAGGATAACTGGACCCTGTTCAAAACTGCTCGCAGTCGCTATAACCAGATGATACGTAACGCTAAACGCCGTCACATTCTCGATAATATCACTTCCTCTTCTCCTGCCGATATTTGGAAGTTTCTTGGAACTCTAGGTAAGTAGTATATTATTGGGCATTCTATACCACTATCGGCAAGTTGCTCGGCGAGTGCGCCTCGCTGCCGATAGTGGTATAGAATGCCCAATAATTGATAATCTACTCGCCTCTCCACTCGACCGAGACAGTACATTGTACTGAGAACTTGATTTGGAACGATTAACTCGACCAAATCGATACTCGACTCGCCACTCAACTCGACCGATACACTCGAACGAGACAGTTCATTGTGTCGCGTGCTGGATGAGCTTTACTCGACCATTGACTAGTAACTTACTCCTTACCACTATATTCCATACGTCTGACCAGTATGCGGCGTTTCGGAGAACGATGAACTATCAACTCGACTCTCCGTTTACTTACTGCACTCGACCGATCACTCGAGTTTGTATTCGCTGTCTGCTTCTCGAGCGAGAGTGATGGTGGCTGATGATTGTAACAAACCAAAGCTTGCGACTAAAGCGTTAACGGGTTGTTACTGTAAATAATAAACAACTGTAACTTAGTTACTTGGTTTAATTATCATAAAATGTTGGTTTGTCTGGAAACAAAATATCAGCCGCACGCACGAGCTCTTGTAGTTTTCGCCACTGAGGAGAGTCCGCGTCGGTCTGGAACTTGATTCGGACGAGCGCTTTCTTCCACAGCTCGGCGGAGTCGGTGAGGCGAGCGTCGTCAGCCTTGTACACCTTGCAGTCGATGTAGTACTCTCCGTCGGTGGTCGTTGCTCGGCGCTCACAGCCGCTGGCTACGCGGTTCACAAAGAATGAAGTTAGGTGATCCGATGAATGTTCTTTGTGTGGGATGTCGCGGTTTTTACTGATGCCGAATATGTCCACGCCAGTGTTGGTTTTTTTACTGAAATAATAACGAAAACTGTTATTAGTTAATGTTTAGAACGAGAGATGCAGGGGCAAACAACAAAAAAAAAAATAGAGCAGCGCACACAATCTCATAATATTTTATGAACGACACCACGGATATTTCTGTAGAAAATATTACAAGTGACTAATCAGCGAATGGAATACTTATACTATTATAATTCAATTAGTAGAAACGTACTACTTTACTGTTTTAATTTAATCAGAACTAGGAGATAATAAATTCAAAATATTATTCACCTGCTGCGAGCTACGGTTGTTGTTTGTGACTGCATCTTGCGTTTCCCATTGCTGTCTGCGGACGGTTTGCGACAGGCCTTCACTTTGTGTCCAGTGATCGATGCTTGCGAGTAATCACACTCAGAGTCTGACCTGAAATAAAGATAGAGGAAATGTAGTCACACAATTATTATTAATTAATCCAATGGAGTAATGTCCATTGCGCTGGGCATACTATAGGACACAAGTGTTCGGGCAAACACTGGTTCTCTAATATTTAAATGGGATAGCACTGAGACTGAGCTTGTCATACTATGTACAGATCGGGTGATCTGTGAAGTAACGCGCTCACAAACAAATATATGTAGTTATAAATGACAGGCTAATCACAAGACAGTGTGATCCATGAAAACGAACAGACTATTTTATCAGACTTACATTTTTTCCGATCAGAAGTTCCACTCGGTTTGATGACTTGGCTGGTGATGACTGCAGCGGATGGCTATCGACAATGCCGTCACTGATATTGTAGGCGACACGGAGTGTTGGTAGACCGATTATACAAGAGCACTTCGTTGCACTTGCAGACTGCGAAAACTTTGTACCGAACAGAAAAACTAGTGGCTTATAAGTTAAAATCGGATTATAAGTTAGGAATGTTAAATCCACTACAATCAATCCGGTATTGCTTTGTTAAAGTAACTTTTTCTATAGTCGTATTATACGCGTTGGTAAAATGAAGACGAAGGAAAATTTTATACTGTATCGAATGTCGATGCAGCGAAATAAGCTAGGGCTGACCAAACGATAGCGTGAACGGAATCGCCACAAACCAGATGGATTTTATTATTTTAAAGAAGTAAATAAATGTTTCCAAGGTAATTATTTCATCATCTACATTTAGGTTTCGTGTAGAAAAAATGAACTTACTGCCGTCTACCGCGTACTTCTCTAGATTTCCTAAAATAAATAGATAATATAATTCCTGTAACTACGGTAACGGCCATGAGGAAACCATGAACGTTATATGATATCGTCATCGTCATGTCGTCTATCGACATACTATGATATATTTTAATCGATTTAGTGCATTGTGTGAAATTTGTATATTTGAATGCCTACCAAGTTGTTACCAACCCTAACCAAAATAGCTGATTATTGTGATTGCGAAATAAATAATTATGTTTAGCACACGTGTAACAATTAGGCAATAACAACTTTTATGATGAAATATTTTTCTGCTTTGTAGACAAAAAAAAAAAAACAAAAAAACCCTAAAATATTATTTATTACCTCAAAAGTCTCTCGGAGCGAGCACCTTTCTAAACTGTTACAGTACAATCAAGTTAATTATTATAAATAAATATTTAATTGATCAGACACCAGAAACAACAACAATTTCATCTCCTGGAGCAACTGTGTTCGCATATCGCATATCGGGGTGCTGAAATATACATACATATTTGGATCACGCAAATACATAATCTTATGTATAAATCATTTCATACTGTGCAGGTAATTATCAAATATAACACAACAATAATACGATAACTATTTAGAACATTATAATAATTATGACTATTTTTCAATAAACCATTTTTTTAGTTTCAGATGCGTTCTGCCTAAACATAATATTAATTACTTGCCTGTGAAGAATTATTAAATTACCTGAAGTATACCTACATATTTGGGCCACGCAGATACACGTACTCTTATGTATACATAGTTCCATATTTTGCAGGTAATTATGAAATATATTTTTCTTTCCAGAATATACCATTATCTTACCTAATCAGATTATGTACCTAATGCATCTTTTTTTTATTTTTTCAGATACAACCTGCCTAAACATAATTACCGACTTGCCTGTGAAGACTTACACAAGGATCTTGAAATCAGCTTAAAATTGTCCTGACCAAGTTGTACTAATTATATTAAATATTTTGTCTGGTATACCTAAGACGGTGAATATTAGTTGTAAGTATTATCTAATCTAAATTTATTGAAATAATAATTTTAAGTGTTCTTTGATTTCAAATAATAACATAATGCCTCACTGCTCTGATTGTAAAGTATTTGTAGACAATCGTCGATGGTCTGGTCATTTACGTAGCAATGTACATAAAAACAATAGTTCTACCCCTATGTATGATAATGTTGCAATTATTAATTCTTCTTTTAAAGAACGAATCAAAAGTTACAAAATCATAGCGACAGGTGAACAAATACATAGTTTTCCTGAGGTGTTTCTCAAAAGTATTAGTACACAAGTCAAACATTTAATAGACAATTCAATAGAGAAACACACCTCTGTCAAAATCAATTTTGAACTGTTTGCTTCGTTTCTTATGTATAAAAATGATCAACAAGAAATAAAATCATTCCGTACAAACAACATTATTACACATTTTAATTACGATTTTGATTCTATTTATAAACTAACTATTGATTTACTACTAAAAAAAATTGAAGAATTTGAGGAAAGGGATAGTGGTTGGACTTTTTTATGCAATTCACATTTAGAATTAAATATTAATAAATATCAACCACTCAGCGGATCTAAATTTTTAACTTTGCCGAAATTCATAAAAAGTAAAAGAGCTTGTTTGAATATTCGGAACAATGATGAGTATTGCTTTTTGTGGTGTGTTGTCGCGGCATTGTACCCCACAAATAGACATCCCGATAGGATTTCGTCTTATCCCCGCTTTCAGGATGTTTTGAATGTTAATAATTTGACATTTCCAATCACATTTTCGGACATAGCTATCTTTGAGAAAAATAATCCTTCTGTTAATATATATGTGTATGGTTTAAAAAATGAGAAGACAATTATTGGACCGCTTTATACAACGTTGAATAATAAGTCTAATAAAAGTATCCATCTACTGTTTATAGAAAATAATAATAATTCTCATTACTGTCTTATCAAAGATTTATCTCGTTTAGTTAGAAATCAGATGACCAAACATCATGGTAAACTATATTTCTGTGAAACTTGTTTATTGTTTTTTCCAACGCTTAGTCAAATTGAATCCCACTTGTGTGGGGGGATCGTCACAGTTTTACCAGAACAAGGTTCATTTTTAAAATTTAAAAATTATGATAGGAAACAAAATATTCCATTCGTCATATACGCCGATTTCGAAACGTTACTTGAACCCATTTCCGGCGATGATTTCAACACCGCTAATACGTCATACTCGAAACGCCACGTGCCGGCTGCGTTCGCTTACAATGTCGTGTCATCAAATAAAAATGATAGCGTTGAAGGCTATAGAAGTTACCGCGGCAATGATTGTGTTTCAAAATTTATAAATTTTCTTACTGAGGATGTAAAACAAATACATCAAATTATATCCAAAAGCGAGCCTATGATATTCACTGATGACAATTCTCTAGAGTTCAAACGTGCCGTTAGGTGTCATATTTGCGACAATTTACTCTTGACCGATAAAGTAAGAGATCATTGTCATATTACAGGCCTGTATCGAGGTGCAGCACATCGACACTGTAATTTGCAACATAAAGTACCAAAATTTATACCAATATTTTTTCACAATTTATCCGGGTACGATTGTCATTTATTTATAAAAAAGTTAGGCGAAATTCCAGGCCCAATTAAAATAATCCCTAAGACTAAAGAAAAATACGTCGCATTTACCAAATTTATTCCTATTGCTGATAACGAGTTTATTTGTATAAGATTTTTAGATTCATTCAACTTTTTAGGGACAAGTTTAGATAAGCTCGCTAAAACATTGCAGGTGGAAGATTTTGTTAATCTTCGATTTCATTTTTCTAAAGACAGACAGTTTAATTTATTGACAAGAAAAGGTATATATCCTTATGATTACATGACCAATTGGAAATGTTACGAACAAAAATCATTGCCGTCTAAGGGTAATTTTTATAATTCTTTGACTAACGAAGACATTACAGATGAGGATTATAATCACGCACAGGCTGTTTGGGCTGAATTCAATATTAATAACCTCGGCGAGTATACGGATCTATACTTAAAAACGGATGTGCTTTTGTTAACAGACATATTTCAAAATTTTCGGAAAACCTGTAAACAATATTACAGTCTTGACCCAGCGTTTTACATTACTGCACCTAGTTTATCTTTCGATGCAATGTTGCTAAAAACGGGCGTTCAGTTAGAACTCGTGTCGGACTTAGCTATCATCAGAATGATACAAAGCGGTATACGCGGCGGTTTGTGCATGTGTTCCCATCGGCATGCTAGAGCCAATCACAAATACATGCCTGAATATAATCCATCACATCCTGAGAGTTTCATAGTATATTTAGATTGTAATAATCTTTACGGTTTTAGCATGTGTCAGTATTTACCATACTCTAGTTTCAGATTTTTAAGTGATAACGAATTAGCAAATTTTAATGTTACCACTATAGAGGATAACGCAAACTGGGGCTTCATATTAGAAGTCGATCTATTGTATCCCGAGCATTTACATAATGACCATAATGACTTACCATTTTGTCCCGAAAAATGTGTACCCCCGGGAGGTAAAACAAAGAAATTAATAGCAAATTTGTATAATAAGTACAACTACGTGATTCACTACGTTCATTTAAAAAAATGTTTAGAACATGGTTTAATATTACGTAAAATTCATAGAGCAATTACTTTTAGACAGAGTCCATATTTAAAACAGTACATAGAGTTAAATACTCAATTAAGACAGAAAGCAAAAAGTTCCTTCGAACAAGACTTTTTTAAGTTATTAAATAACAGTGTTTTTGGAAAAACATTAGAAAATACTGAAAATAGAGTAACCGTACATTTAGTTAATCAATGGTGCGATCAGTCCAATCGAACTAAGAAATTTATATCCGCTGAGAAACTTATAGCCAACCCCTATTTCCACAGTGCATCTATTTTGTCAGAAAATTTAGTTGCAATACAAATGAAACCTGATCAAATTATTTTAGATAAACCTATATACATAGGTTTCACTGTATTAGAACTTTCAAAAGCACACATGTATTACTTTCATTACAATATTGTAAAGCCTTTTTATAAAGATCGAGTGCAGCTATGTTACACAGATACCGATTCCTTTGTCTATAAAATATACACCAACGATTTTTACCATGATTTGAAATATAATTTTTTACAGTATTTTGACAGCAGTAACTATGAAATCACAAATGATTTACAGATACCGCTAAAAAATAAAAAGGTTCCCGGTCTCTTTAAAGATGAAATGGGAGGAAAATATATTACTGATTTTGTTGGTTTGAGATCGAAACTTTACTCTATAAGAACCCCTAATAGTATCATTAAAAAAGCAAAAGGAGTAAAATCATGCGTGGTCAGGGATTTAAACTTATCAGACTATGAAACCATTTTATTTAATGGTGGAGTAATCCGGAGAAAAAATAATATGTTTAAATCAATAAAGCACGAAATATTTACTCGGACTGTCAACAAAGTTGCTTTATCTAGAAATGATGACAAACGATCGATATCTGTGGATCAAATATCAACCCGAGCCTGGGGCCATGCATTTATTTTTAAGAATGAATTACTTTGATCATAATTTTAAGTTAAGTGTTACCTACTCATAGTTTAGTTTTAAGAAATAATAAATGTTAATGTTGTACAAAAATGAAATAAAATGTGAATTATTATAATTATTGACTTGTTTCATTTCTGAAATCCTGTTTATTTAAAAAATATCATTACACTTTTTTTTAAATCGGTAAACAAAGTTAACACTGATTGCAGTTATCTCACTATGCACCTAAAATACCATGCATCATAAGGTTGATATTCGAATAACTAACGTTTTACGATTAAGTAACATGCTTACAAGGCGTTATTTGTCATTGTATAAGTGTTACCTACGTTGCAGTTCATTGGCCTTAGCCTAGGACACAAACGCTTAGTTGACAATATTAGTATGACATGTAATTATTTAGTTATTTTGTCATCATTTACGAAATATTATTCGGCGCGAACACCTGTATAATATTTTTTTAACTTCCATCAAAAGTCATCATGTCGGTGAGTAAAATATTTTTAATTCGTTTTTTATGATTGTTTCATAACTAGAGATTGTGTTCGCAGCTGTGTTGTGTTGCATTTTTCCAGAGCCTATTGTCACTAATCTACACTAAATCTAGACTTTCTCGATTGAAAACCCAATTAAAACGCTTTCGAGCGCTATACTAGCGGAATAGTGGTATAAATTGTGTTTATATTTTGTTCCAGAATTCTGACACCGAGATTTTATTCAGCCAGTATGCTCAGGATCCTTACGAGGGATTCTCCGAGATGTTTCGCAGTGAACCCGAGCAAAGCAAACAAGTCACGAAAGATAAAAAACCAAAACAACGGTGCAGGGAAAAATCGATAAAGCAGAAACCTACAAAATCCTTCGTTATGAGTCGACTACAGCGAAAAGGGATTAAGTTAATAAAAATTTCAGTGGTAGATCTGTGTAACAACAATCCTCAAACCATAGACAGTGATAGTGACAGTGAAAACGTTATTATAAACGCTCAATATATTGTTCAAGATCCCATCGACAGTGTTATGGACGAAACTGAGTCTTTAGTTAAGAAAATATCAAAATCTTTAATAGGTACTGACTTTTATTAACCGTTTTTGTAAAGTAGTTAATATTTGTATTTTCATTATGATGTTTTTATTTAATTTTGTATTAGGTTGTGTTATTTGTGGAGTAGCGTGGGGGTGTTTAACAAAATAAAAGCAAATTTACATTATTTTGATTTTTATTTAAAAACCTTAAAACCAATAATCTAAATACATTACACATAATTATGAGCACATACATTTATACCCATTCTAAATATTTCCTTAAACAAAGCACATTTTTAAGAGCACAATGCTTTACATGTTTATTACAATTAAAATTAGATCTTCCTTCACAGTATTTTTTATGCAAAACAGAGAAACTAAGACATTGTTCTGTACCAAGGTCTGATACTTTACAATTCACACACAGTTCCTTTATCCAATTCACCTTCTCCAAACCATGTACAATGATTTCCTTATTTTCTAGATATGGAACGATTATACGCCGAAATTCTCTATAGTCAATATATCCTTCATTCCAATAAATACCTCTATTTCTTTCCAACCATTTAACTTGTCTCTTTTCGTCACTTGTTAAGTATTTAAACAAGTATGGCGGTTTTATTAAAAATGTTTGCGTATAATCACGACTTGCAAAAGCTAATTCTTTTATTATAAAATTATTGTTCAGGTCTTTTAAACCCTTGAACATCTAATATGATAGTATTCGGATTCATGATATTTTTCTCACAGTATTACTCAACGGCTTGTACTCAATTATGCAGTCGTTCAATATAAGGCAGTATGCAGAAGTTTGATCTGGTATATCCGAATCACTCTCAATTTCCACTCTTACATCCACAATAGGACCTGTCTTTACATTATCAGCTTGTCTAGAGCAATCTATGACAAATAGCGGTGCCAAATCTTTGAATTGTTTCTCACTTAATAAGGGTTCCGAGCGACGTCCGTAATAAGACTGTTGAAATCTGATGTATTGCTCGTATAATAAAGCGATTCTGTTATTCGCGAAGCTGACATTTAGGTTTTCATACGGGAAGTAAGTTGAGTTTAGGTATACTCTAACGTCACGAACATGACAGTGATCGAACTGGGACATATCAGAACTTGAATTGTTTTTTCTATTTGTTTGTAGACCCATAATTATGTATCTTGGTTTCTCTATTTGTGAGGAAGTTTTGATAGACCAGGTATGTTTTGTAGTTTTAGGTAAAGCTGGATATTCGTACAGATCCCAATTTCTGAATATCATCTGGAGTGGTCGATCTTTTTCTAACAGTTTTAGCAAACTTATTTTTTCTTTGTCGGACACTTTAACATGCGGTACACGCCAGATGATTTTATTTATCTGAACGTCGTCTACAAATTCCCCGGTGTTAAGTTTCACAGCATTCAGATTAGTGTTACTTCGTAGCAATATCAGTTCGTGCCTACTATTTATCACGACTTTCTTGAAATCTTCTGCAAAACCGATGATGTTACAGAGTGGTATAGAAGCAGAAAAACTACCCCCATTAATATTTTTTATTCCATCGATATTCCAGCCCCATGCATTGGCTATCTTTGATTCACTTTCACTCATTGATATTAACGATTTCATGGTGGTAGTTATGCCAGCGTTTTTTATTCTATCAATTTCCACTCCATTCAGCTCATATCTTATATCTTGGAATAAGTAGAGTAGAGCATTATTCGTAAAAT
Source organism: Caradrina clavipalpis (assembly GCA_932526535.1). Taxonomy (NCBI): domain Eukaryota; kingdom Metazoa; phylum Arthropoda; class Insecta; order Lepidoptera; family Noctuidae; genus Caradrina; species Caradrina clavipalpis. Next base: position 4,260,266 of record OW052115.1, read on the forward strand.
TAACACTAGTGGCTTTTTCTTTCATATCCTTTTTACTTACGACAACAGTTCCTTCCAAATACAAGGTACTAGCTGACGGTAGTATATACAAGTCCTGTTGGTTAATAGGTATGCGGATTTCATCGTTTCTATTGAAACTAGTTACGTAGGGCTTGTAAGAATGAAATTCGATTCCTTCAACAGTGTTGTCATAAGTCGGAGCAGATAAAACGTCTAAGATATTCATTTTAGCAAACCGATCGCTTTGAGAAATGCCTTGTTTTCTTTAGTTAATTTAATTTTCTTCTTAGGGCGAGCTGTTATTTGGTTGGAAGCTTGAGCGGAACTGATATTTTTGATTTGTTGATGCATATATTTATTGTAGTCAATCATTTTTTTCTTCTGAGATGCAAATACAGCTGCACTTCTTCACCGCGCAAATTGATCAAGCGGTTATTTATATCTAACAGCCTGATATGTATACAGCTAATGTTGTTTTGGTTTATTGGAAAGTATATCGCGTTTTTCGGGATTTCTATAATCCTATATCCGGGAGGCACGTTGAGTGCAAATTCGTGGATAATGTGACTGGGTTCTCCGTTTGTGTACGAGCCGCTTACAATATCACATTCGATCCTGATCACTGTTGTAGGTAAAATGTTGACTGGAAACTGCGATACATGCCATTTATTTGCTTTTAAGACCTGCTTATTAAACCCTAACAAATTCCTAAAAGTGCCTTCTTTATTAAAATTTATATCTTTTGTACAATATACAGCAGCTTTTAAAGTATTGTTATTGCACTGTAGTTTGATTGATGCATCTTTCATTTCAGATTTTAAATAATCATTAATATCTTGCAATTCATAGGTGCCGTCAGGTATTTCAATAACTTCGTTAGATCCATAATAGAACTTATTATTCGTTTTGTCAATGTTTGGAATAGAATTAAATGTTGCGAAATGCAATAAGGCACACTCATACTGTTCATATAGTTGCAACGTGTTAGGATAGTAAGTAGATAAAGTTGACGAGTTTCCAGTTATCGATAATGTGAGTGACATCTTGCAAATGATTCAAATAAAAGAAAAGCATAAGTTTTATACGTTTTATTTCCAAAAATTCCACAGATATTCTAAACATAAGTGTCCACAATTTACAGTGTTGAATTTCTGATATCTTGTATAATTATAAAAAACATTACAATTCTTAAAATATCGCATTAATTCCATTGGAGGTTTCAAATCTCCGAAGCTATCAAAATATTCACAATAATTGCATACTTTTACATAAGCTACCCAATGCGTGCCTTCGTTCTTAGAGTCGTCCAAGTTAACGACACCACATTCAACCCGTTTTGGCGTCCTTGGTAACTGATCCTTCATGTATACTCCTCGAAAGTGAGGGATGTTGCGTGCATACCTTTGGATGTCTATATTAGTCAGAGGACGATTAGGTAGCTTATTTTTCAGTTTTTTGAAGACTTAATGAATAAACCATTACCATTTTTATGTGACTTAATGTATAAACCCTGGCCTAACTTTAAAGACTCCATAGCCTTATTATGTCGTTGTGTTTCTCGCAAATTTTGCTGACCTGCTTTGTAATCGTTAACAGTTTTTGCAATACCAGCCGCACCACCAGCTAAAGTTCCTAAAGCTGATAAACCCGCAAAAATTGGGATTAAAGGTAGAATACCTCCAGTCTTTGGTAAGGGTATCACTCGCGGCACTCGAATTTTCTGAATGCATGGAATTATTTTTTTTGCTGCTGAGTAAGCAGCGTTAATTAAAGTTTTACTGTCCTTTGGATTCAGTTTCTTTATTTTTGCTTTTATTTTTGACACGAAACTTTTAAACGTTTTAATACCGGAACCAGATTTCAGTTTGGCTTTCATAACTTTGCTCACTAACCAGGAACTAAGTTTTTCACCTTTCCCAGCATCGCTCGATTTAAGTCTTTGTTTAGCCATATTTAGTAGTTGCAAATCAGCTTTGTGACGATTGGGTAAGTCTGTATGGTTTGCATATGCAATGTCGTGATGCATACAAGCTTCGTCTAGCTTATTTACACCTCGGTCACCTCGTAATAAACGTTTCTGCAGTTTAGTTCCGGGACCGCAATAATTGTAGCCGGGTAAATGAAGTTCGAACGGTAGATTATTAATTAGGGTATTGACAAGTTCACCTCCTTGCATTGTCTAAAGTGTAATGAGAGAAATAATGCAAAAGTAATCGTTATATAATTATTTTAATCCACTATTGCAGTTTTCTCGATCCAACTATTTTCATCGTTGTTTAGACCCAACCATTTCACAAACATTTTTGATCCTTTTCTTTTTAAAACCCTTTCTATCAAATAAATACCAGGATAGTAAGATTTCTGAAGTTCTTGCTCGTAAAAGGTTCCCATTATGGCTTGCTTTCGCTGATCTTGTATATGATATGTTACTGGTATGGTATGATTAATTTTTTTTATAGTAAATATTTCAGTTGACCAATTAGGTGTATAACCTTTTTCAAAATGGTGTTTGTATTTACTGATACGAACAAAGTCACCTACTTTGAACTTAGGTTTTCTACGGACGGTTACATGATTTAACGCTTTTTTAATATTTTCTTTTATAACAGATTCGCAAGATTTATTTACTTCAATTGGTTTAAATTTAATGGTACGATGTTTTGTGTTGTTATATATCTTTAACGTAACCTCTAACGGTATACCTAACCACATATAGTTTCCATTCAGACTAAAATATTTATATAATTTATTTTTAAGAGTTTTAATCAGTCGCTCTACGATCGAAGCTTTTTTGCTAGAAAACGTTGAGTAATGGTTAACATTGTACGTCTTCATAAGCGTTTGAAATGATTTGTTATAAAATTCTGTTCCCATATCAGTTTGTAAATTCACCGGTTTGCGATTGCTGTTAATCAGTATTCGTTTAAATGCATGAGTAACATCAAGTTTATTTTTTGATTTTAATGGCTCTGCCCAAGCGTACTTTGAGAAGCAGTCAATCACCACTAAAATGTAATTATGACCTTTATTATATTTTCTTAGATTTTGCATGTCCATCAGATCAGCTTGCCACAAGTCATCGATCCCCTTTAGAATGACAGCACGTCTAACGAAATTTCTTCGTGCTGCTTTGTGTATTTCATTAACAATTTGCTGTTTTGCCATTACTGAGTTTTTTGTAGTAATTTATCTACCTCTGCTTTGGTATAAAACTTATCTTCGAAATGAGTTGAAATCTCAGGTATCTTTGCTTTTAAAGTAGCCTGAACTGTACCCTTTGTATCTTTTATGATTTGAGAGCGCAATGAACCAATCATGTTATTAAATTCTTTTAACATATTAGCATTCAATCGATCTACATAATCCTTGTTCACGGTCATGTTATTTAATTCTTTGAACATGTTAGCATTCAATCGATCTACATAATCCTTGTTCACAGCTTCGTCTGCTTCTACTGGAGATCGAACTCCTCTTAGTCTTGATGTTTTTAAATCAAAATCTCCGTTTTCTAATTTTAGCAATGCGTTCTCATTAAACTCAAATAACTCTGATAAACGCATTCTTTTGTGAATGTAGTGTCCGAATTTGTCTACGTTCATATTTAAGGTGTATTGTATCGAGAGGCTGATAATAAAATAAACACATTTTTAAATATTTATTTATTTATAACTTTACTTTCACGCAACTCTTCAATGATAGATATAATTTCATTATCTAATCCTGTGTTACCAGCATCTCGAGATGCAATTAGTAATTTTAACCTATCTACCAGTTCATTTGGATCGTCCCAATAAACAAAATCAACGTTTTTCTTCCACATTTTTGTAAAGGGTAGTCCTTTTCCTTTCGATTGGTGGTCCTGAATTGTACTTCGTAGTTGGAATAGAGGCTTAATAATTTGCAAATATTTTTGTCCTTTATTACTTTTGATTGGTTTACCAGGCTCATGGTCTCGTCGATGTGCGTTTGTGTCAAGTAGCATCGACTTATAATGTTTCATATCACTCTCTGTAACCAAGCTTAAATCGACGTTCTTTTTCAACAGCAACTGTTTTAAACCAGGCGTATTTCGGTATCTGCGTCCAGCTACGATGATAAACTCATCACTGATCGTTATACGAGCAGAACCTAACATCAATTTTCCGCCCTCTACTCTGACACCAAACGGAATATCGGTCAGAGCTTCTGAGGACACTGACCAGGATGACGTATCAATGCCTTGGTTGTTTTCAACTAATGATTTGTACGAAGAGTCACTTTCGATATCAGATTCATATTCGTCTTCATTGACGTTATTATCATTGGTTCCTTTACTAATTGTGGGTTCTTTTTGCAAAGTTTTATCGATAAACGGAACTTCGGTTTCTTCATTTTCTATATTATGCAGAAGAGAAGCCTGCTTACTGACATTAGCAATTTGATTGAGTGGTTCTGTTACCGGCTTGAAAACTGATTCCAGTACTTGCTGATTGTTAACCTCAACATCTCTCATCTTTCGCACCTTCTTCTTAACAGCATCTGCAGCCTCAACAATTTGTCTTTTCAGTGATTTTTCCATAATAACAAAAAGTTCGTGATTGATTAAGCGTTGTCTGAAGAATAATAATATCGCGAGGGTAACACTCTTAAATATAAGTATTTTTAATCAAAGACAACAAAAGTGTCAAATTTATTTCTATAACATCCTTTATTTTTGGAGCAATCCTTATTAATCACCACATAATTGAAAGGTTCACTCCATATTTTCGAACACATTTCGCGAAATTCAATCCATGTCATATCAGTGTTGACATGTTCTTCATAAATATGTCGTAAATTAATTTCATCTTGTTTAAAAAGTATGATTAAGTTCGCATTATCTCTTACTAACTGCTTGGGGATTTTACTATATGTTTGGTTCAGATAAAAACAATCTATGCATTTGTGTCTTCCCATTGCAAAATAATCACGCATGTTATTTTGATTTTCACAAGCAACATCATCAAAAATAATCACGGAGTTGGGTTTTGCGTCCTGAACGCTTAGTACTTCCTCATTTCCCTGATATTTCTGGAGGGAAATACCGGGAACCCGTTGCAAAACTCTTTCTAAGAAAATGTACTTGGGTTGGTGCAGAGTTTTTGAATAAACATAAACATTTTCAAATCTTAATCCATTTTCGTGTATAAGAAGACCAATTAATAAATTGGTTTTTCCACAATTGGATGGACCACAAATGATACATCGTACTGTGTTAGGTAATAATTCCCCATGACGAAAACTAGTCTTACTAATATCATCGCAGACTGTATCAACATGCAGCGATTGCGGTTGTTTTACAAATTTCATGATTACTGTTGGAAATGAACCGATTAAAAATGAGTGAATGTATATAGTACGTTAACATTTATAAACTTACCACAACCTCTTTTGCGTTACTGGTCATTGATCGAGTGGATTGTTCATTATTAAGCATTCTGTACCACCCTTCAGAGCGATAGCAAACTCGCATGATCATTGGTTGTATACAGTTATACACTAGAGAGTAAGTAAACGGAGAGTTGATGGATGATCATCGTTGCTCATCAAGTACGCGGCAAAATGTACTGTCTCGGTCGAGTTTATCGGTCGAGTGGAGAGGCGAGTCGATTATCAATTATTGGGCATTCTATACCACTATCGGCAGCGAGGCGTACTCGCCGAGCAACTTGCCGATAGTGGTATAGAATGCCCAATAATATACTACTTAGGTATCAGTAGATCAAGGTATTCAGACCTTCCCATAACATTTGGTTTGGATGATCTCAATCGCCATTTCGCGAGTTTGACTACCTTGATGGCCTGGCGCGACCCAATATTACCCCCTCTGCTTTCTTCCCAGTCGACCCGGGCGAGATCAAAAAGATTATCCTTTCCATGAAGTCAAAAGCCGCGGCTGTGACAGCATTAGTCGCCATATGATCGTGACGGCTCTTGACCAGCTCCTTCCAGCAATCTCCCATATTTTTAATTTCTCCCTTTACTCCGGTGATTTCCCCTCGCTATGGCGGAAAGCTCATGTGCGACCACTACCCAGAATTCCTAATCCCACCCTCCCCAGTCACTTTCGTCCAATTACCATCCTTCCCTTTTTGTCCAAAGTACTCGAGGCCTGTGTCCATAAACAATTCTCCCACTTCATTCACCGCAACTCCCTCATTAGCCCCTTCCAATCCGGTTTCAGGCCCGGCCACAGTACTGTTTCTGCCCTTCTCAAAGTGACTGACGATATAAGGCGAGGAATGGAAGACAGCAAAGTCCATTTTGTTATCATTATATGAAGATTTTCACAAGATACCGTCGGAGAAAAAGATGGATGCTAAATTCATGAGCATAATTAAAAAATATAATGATCCAATGTACTCGCCCAATACTTGTCAATATGGGTACTACACGCGCAACACGCAAGTACAATTTAATAATTTACAGTCTCAAAACCAATATGATTCACCACTATCGGCTCAGTCAGATTATTCCAATCCACTGTCAGAATTTAATGTTGATACCCATATGTTTGATGATGATAATAGTTCTTTGCCAACTGACACACAATAGGGATCTTTAACTAGTTCTATAAATCTAACTTTACAATTTTGATTATTAAGTCATTCATCATCATCTGCCTAGCCTTTTCCCAACTATGTTGGGGTCGGCTTCCAGTCGAACCGGATGCAGCTGAATATCAGTATTTTACATGGAGCGACTGCCTATCAGACCTCCACAACCCAGTAATGGGTAATACGATACTCTTGGTAAGACTGGTTGTCAGACTTTTTGGCTTCTGACCAACAGTAACGACTGTCAAAGATCTACAAATGACAGCCGGGACCAACGGCTTTACGTGCTTTCCGAGGCACGGAGGAAACTCGCTATGGTAAATGGTCACCCATCCACAGACCAACCTCGGCAAGCGTGGCTTAACCCGGAAGATCGGTCTATGCGGCTGTAATTATTTAGCCACGAGCTCCTCTTGATTATTAAGTCATTATGAGTGCAAATTTTTTATAAGAAGTTGATTTATGTACGGTCTCCATTGTTCAATAAAGCTGTATGTTATTGATAAAAGCTTGTTTCAATATTTTACCTTTAAAAACAGACTTACCCAAAACGAAGACTCCACCAAAGCGTTCGGATTTATTAATCTGTGTTGTTTTTTTTTTATTAAAATACATAATCATTAATATATGTATACTTATATATATAAATATATATATATATATATACCATCACGCCTGTATTCCCCGAAGGGTTAGGCAGAGGTGCACTGATTTAGGTACACCCACAGTTCGCCGGTATATTTAGGTCCCATGTAATAGGGGGCGAGCCTATTGCCATTAACCGGGCACAAATCCAAACTCCGGGCTGCTACTGAGAAATTCCTAATGGAAAAACCCAATAACACTTTTTGCCCGACCTGGGAATCGAACCCGGGACCCCTTGCTCGGCAGTCGCGCGCGTATACTTATATATTATTATAATATTTAAATTAAAAGTTATCTCTTTGCTTCAGGACTTGAGTTAATGACAAAATGGAAATCTTTAAGGGATAAATTTCGTAAGGAGTTAAAGTTGCAGCAATTCTCAAAATCCGGTCAAGCTGCCTCAAAACGATGAAAGTATATTCATTATGATGCATTACTTTTTTTAAAGAAACACACAGAAAACGCTTCAACATCGTCAAACATGTTCAACGAGGACAGTCAAGACGTTTTTGAGGATGACGACAGTACGGTTAATACTACTGTTCGCGACGGCACGTCACCATATAGTGATAGTTTTATAGTAAATAGAACAATATAGACTCATATAGACTTATAGTTAAAATCAGTGTAACGTTTCAGAGTAAATAGTACAATGTAACTTCGTAGTAGGAGTCGTTCCCACGCTCCACAGTGTAATGCGTTTAAATAGGCAACCTATAGTGCTTAAATAGTGTCTAGATTCAAGTTTGTGTGTAAAACCGTAAGTACAGCGCTCTTTGTATCATCTATTAAGTGGGTAGTTCATAGTATATAGTTTTGCTCATAGTGCGTCCAGGTACCCTAGATTGAGACCTAGCCCTGGACCTAACTTTCATAGTCATAGTGTTTCAGTAGCCCACTTGATAGACGTTGCAAGGCGCGCGTACATAGTTTGTTGTTTTAAATAAATGATTATTTTTTCGTTGTTTCATTTATAGAGGTGTGACACACTCAAATAGAAGGATAGGTCGAATGTAAGCCCTAGGTCATGTAATAGTATAGTCAGGCTACCTAAAGCCACTTGTAACTAGGGTCCTACTATAGTGTTTCATGAAACAGTAACCCGTAAAGTAAAATAATAGTCCCGTTTTCTTAGAATATTTTGCTTTACACCTGCTATAGTTTTTCAGTTTTATAGATGCAATCGGGGTTACAGTTTCATGAGACGGACGCTTTCAGGAGGATTCTAATGATAGGTCACACACCATAGTTTTATAGTATTTTAATAGGAAAAACACACAATTTACACACAAACATTGTAAAAATATTTATAAATAAAGAGACTAATTAGCAAGCGGTCTGCGGTTCTCGTTACGGTAAAGTTTCGCGGTACTTAGGCGCACGCGCCGAAATCGCGAATTCGTAGTCATTGGCAAGGAACTTTTAAAGCGCCCTCTATCGCACTAATGTACTCCTGAAGGATTACGCAGACCGCTTCCTGAAACGTTATGAAGACTTATTAGCCGAATGACTTTAATTTCAACATAGAAACCTCTTCCCTTACACAGCGCCTGGCGCACTTCGAACACTCAGAAACTTCAACTCTTCAAGCAGATCACTCCGGAACCTATAGGTGTAGGACGTCAGCGCCGTCTGGAAGTATTCGTAACCCATAGTATCCAGCGATCACGCCCGTCCGGCACATTTTGTGGTCCTTCGAGCCGGATATCGGACCCGGTCGACAGCACATTTTATGGTCCTGTCGAGCCGGATATTTCTCTGAAGACAGAAGATTTATACCGCAACTGAAGTCTAACATCAAGATGCCGATTACGAGATCGCAAGGCAAGACACCTGAAGCATGGACGGTGGAAGTGGGACATAGTGCTACAGCCATACGACATCAGCTACCTCCGCGTTCACCGTCCACCACCGAAGGCATCGAACGACCGCCGGCCCCCCCAACCCCGCGGGGGGGTGAAGACTCACCTGCGCCTACACAATCCGAAGGGACAGAGCGAACAGAACCAGTAGCTTCCAAACCCAGGAAGGGTACCAGAATAGAAGAGGGAAATTCAGACAGAACACTGAAACCTACCGATAGAAGCCGACCCATGCCAATGACTACCCGGGGTGACGCCCGTATCGAACATAGCCGACCGCCGTCTACGCACAAGACGACACGGTCACAACACAGGAATATTTTGAAGGCGCGTGAAGACGTCCTCAAAATTAAATTGGAACTTGCTCAAGTTGCACTTCAGAGGGCCGAACAAGAATCGGACGATGATTATTTAGAAGACCGAAACTCCAATGAAGAGTACGTGCGCTCCCGGCTCGAAGAGGCACCGGAACCCGAGCCGCTGAACGAGGACAACGCCACCGTGGGGGATATAGTAAATAGAAACATAGTAAATAGAACCCGTATAGCCGACCCCCCGGCGGACATCGAAAATATAGTGGACCTCGAACCGCAAGTACCTTCTACTTCTAAAGTGAATACAGTGAATCAAGTGAACAACAACTTAGCAGCAAGAAACATAGAAGATCCCAAAGGGGAAGATACGCTCCGACCGTTTATAACGGAGCTCACGTCCGCAATAGTGTCGCTGGCCGACAGAAAAACAGATCAATGGACGTTTCGTCATCCATCGGCATCGAAAGTCATCATGACACTGCCGAACTTCAGTGGGGCCCACACAGAATGGCTATCGTTTCGCGCCATTTACGAAACAACTCGAACATACTTCAACGACGTCGAGAATACAGCGAGACTCAGAAGAAGCCTGCATGGACGAGCGCTCGAGACAGTTAGCTCCGAACTCATCGGCCACGCAAAACCTGACGACATCATGAGGGAACTCGAGCTACAATTCGGCCGTCCAGACTCCATCGCTCAAGCCGAGACTGAGCGACTGCGAGGATTACATCGCTGCACCGAGGCCCCGAAAGATATCTGCATGTTTGCAAGCCGAGTCAGAAGCGGAGTCGTCACTTTGCGTGCTTTGAAGAAGGAACACTACCTAATCAACGCCGAGCTAATACGCACGCTCACCGAGAAGCTACCCAACTCTCTGCGTGCACAGTGGTACCGAACATACACTGAGAAGTACCAGTCGCTGCCAGACCTCACACTCTTCAGCGAGTTCATCACCGAACAAGCTCGCTTCTGCAGCGCCTTCGCTCCGCCTGAGAACATCGACGCCGCTAACGCATCATCGTCCAGACGTGTCACACACAGAACTCACACAACCACAGAAAAACCGGCCAACAAATGCCGTATTTGTGAGAAGGAGGGTCACTACACGTCTGACTGCAAGAAATTTAAAGAAGCGTCTAGCGACAAGAAGTGGGAGCTCGCAAAGAAACATAGTCTCTGCTTTCGCTGTCTGAGATTTCGTCGTAATGGTCACACATGTAAACGAAGAAAGTGTGACGTCAAAGGGTGTATAGCCACACACCATCGGCTTCTACACCACAATAAGAAGCCTGCCGCAGAGGAAGTCAAGAAGCCTGATGCCCCTACACAGAAGGCAGAGGCACAAGAAACAGTAGCCAGTTCACGGTCATCATCCAGTCAAGCCTTCTTGAAGATAGTACCCGTACGGGTGATCGGACCGGCGGGAGAGACTTCCACTTACGCACTCCTAGACGACGGGTCAACCGTGTCACTTATAGACGAGGACATCGCGAAGCAAGTCGGCGCAGAAGGCCATATCGACCCGCTGAAGATAGGAGCGATCGGGAACACAACCAATTAACACACCGTGCTCCCGAAGAATCACAGTCACGCTCGCAAGCCAGCTGAAGAACAGGGTGCCGTTCAGAGCGCGCACCATACCGAAGCTGCACATCGCGCCGCAGTCAGTCACTCACGATGACGTCACACACTGTCATCACCTAGACGACCTGAGACAACAGCTGATCTACGACGCCGGTGCACCGAAGATAATAATCGGCCAAGACAACTGGCACCTATTGCTCGCCACCGAAGTCCGCAGAGGTCCGAAGCATCAGCCTGTGGCCTCACTCACACCACTAGGCTGGACTCTGCACGGCGCGCATACAAGATCGATAGGCCAGAAGGTGCACTACGTCAACGGGCTCACGGCGGCGAACAATAGTCTCGACGAGCAGCTGCGTGAATTTTTCGCACTCGAATCATTGATCGTCAACCCACGACGACCAGACTCTGATCCAGAGAAGAAGGCCGAAGATATATTGAATCGTCATATCAAACAGTTAGAAGATGGCCATATAGAAACAGCTCTGCTATGGAAGCAAGAAACCATAGAGATGCCTGATAGTTACGGGACAGCCATGAAGAGGCTCGTCTCCATAGAGAAGAAGCTGGATAGCAAACCCACGCTTCGAAACAAATATAGTGAACAGATGGACTCCCTCGTCAAGAAAGGGTACGCAGAGAAAGCGCCCAAGTCCAGCACACCGGGTAGAACCTGGTACTTGCCTCACTTCGACGTCTACAACCCGATGAAGCCAGAGAAGCTGCGCATAGTACATGACGCCGCCGCCAAGTCAAGTGGGATGTCACTCAACGACTACCTACTTACGGGACCAGACCTGCTACAGTCATTGCCCGGCGTCATGATGAGATTCCGTCGTCACCGCATAGCCATCTCCGGTGACATAGCGGAGATGTTCATGCAGGTGAAAGTGCGACCAGAAGACAGAGACGCACTCAGATACCTATGGCGAGGCGATAGAAGAGAGGGAGCCCCTGAAGAGTATCGCATGACGTCCATTATATTCGGCGCAGCGAGCTCACCGTGTACAGCAATATTCGCGAAGAATTGGAACGCGAAAAGACACGCCACAGAGCATCCAGAAGCAGTAGAAGCAATAATAGAAAATCACTACATGGATGACTATCTTGACAGTTACAAGACTATAGAAGAGGCGACGCGCATAGCAACCACAGTCAAAAATATACATAAACAGGCGCGTTTCGACCTCAAGAAGTGGGTGTCAAATAGCACAGAAGTCTTAGAAAACATAGAGCCGACACACAGCCCTACTGAAGTTGTCAACATCGGCAATATAGAAAATATAGAGAAGATACTCGGTCTAATATGGAGGCCGAGCACAGACGAGCTGGGTTTCAACCTTACCCTCGCTCGACTACCGAGAGGCGTTTTAGAAAAAGACGCGCCTACCAAGAGAGAGGCGCTGCAGATCGTCATGTCTCTGTACGACCCACTAGGCCTCGCCTCACCCGTTACCATTAGAGCCAAGCAAATATTGCAAGAGGCATGGAGGCGAAGCATCGACTGGGACCAGCACATAGAGCAAGACCTGGCCACACAATGGAAGAGCTGGATACAGCACCTAGAGCGGCTCGGAAACATCACCATACCACGGTGTTATCCAGGCTATAGTGACGCCGCAGAAGTTCAAGTCCACGTCTTCACCGACGCGAGCGAGATGGCATACGCAGCAGCTGTTTACTGGAGAGCCACAACACCGAGTGGCGAGACACATGTCACCCTAGTCATGGCAAAAGCGAAGGTGGCACCGCTCAAGCTGCAATCGATACCGCGCCTCGAGCTGCAGGCCGCGGTGATGGGAACCCGCGTGGCTGCAGCTGTGATACGCGAGCACAAGATGAAGCCCGCATCGACTACGTACTGGTCCGATAGTAAAACAGTGCTCACATGGCTCAGAAGAGGGGCGAGAGTATACAAGCCGTTCGTCGCTCATCGTATAGCTGCCATCGAAGAAAACAGTAAAGTTGAAGACTGGCGATGGGTGCCCACAAAGCTCAACATAGCCGACGTCGCTACGCGTGACGTACCACACCAGTTCGACTCGAAACACGAGTGGTTTTGTGGCCCTAAATTTCTATACGAAGAGCCATCTACGTGGCCGTCCGAGAAGCCGCCGCTCACAGAACATACAGGCGAAGAAAGAACGCTCGCCACCGTCGAAGAAAACAATGGCCCACAGCTATCTGAAGCCATACCCGACCCGTCAAGGTTCTCGAGATGGGAACGACTACTCAGAGCGACGGCGAACGTTCTACGCTTCATATCATTATGTCGCGGGTCGACAGAGAAAACGTTCTACAAACGCACTTCAAAAAACATAGAAAAAGATCCGGACTGGAGGAAACGTACAAAGACGGCGCAGCCCCCTCCTACACGGACATCGAAGAAACCATCACAATCAATAATACAAGCTGAGTTTCTGAGAAAAGCGGAGAACATACTCATACGAGTAGCGCAACAACAGTCTTTCGCTAGTGAAATAGCTAGCCTGCAAAATAGTAAACAGATTGATAAGGATAGCCGACTGCGTCCGCTGCAAATAGAGGTCATCGATGACGTCATAAGGCTAAGGAGCCGTATAGAAGCAACCTACGAAGTATGTAATGACGTCAAACGACCACCGATACTACACGGCGATCATTACATAACGCAGTTGTACATAGACTGGACACATCGAAGTCTACAGCACAGTGGTACGGAACTCACAATAAACGAGGTGCGACAACATTACTGGGTCATCAAGCTGCGACCCACTGTGAAGATGGTAGTAGCACGCTGCCTACAGTGTCGCATCCGTAAGGCACAACCACCCGTGCCTGCGACCGGCGACCACCCGAGAACGCGCCTAGCACATCATCAGAGGCCGTTCACCTACACAGGGCTCGACTACTTCGGCCCACTGTCCGTCACCGTCGGTCGTCAGCACCAGAAGAGGTACGTGGCGCTGTTTACGTGCCTCACAACGCGAGCCGTCCACCTGGAGATAGCTGCCAGCCTCAGCGCAGACTCAGCTATATTAGCGCTGCGTCGATTCGCTGCGCGCAGAGGCTGCCCCGCTGAGATACACTCCGACAACGGCACCAACATGCACGGTGCCGACAAGGAGCTCCGAGACGCCTTCAGAGAAGAAGCCAGTCGTCGAGGCGTCGTGTGGCGCTTTATAACGCCGTCCGCGCCCTTCATGGGGGGCGCCTGGGAGCGCCTAGTCCGCTGCGTCAAGTCCGCGCTGTACACTGTACTCACAGAGAAACACCCGCAAGAAGAAGTGTTGTCCACACTGTTGTGTGAGGCAGAGTACACAGTAAACAGCCGGCCGTTGACCCATGTATCCGTTGACAGCGGAGACGACGAGTCCATAACGCCGAATCACTTTCTACTCGGTGGTTCGGCGCGATTACCATCACCCGGCGTGTTCACCGAGGAAGACGTCGATAGTAGAAAGCTCTGGCGACGCTCACAAGCACTCGCCGATATGTTCTGGCGTCGCTGGGTGCGCGAGTACCTGCCGGAGCTCCAAAACCGGCGGGAGGCGCACGGACGCGGACCCGGCCTAAAGGTCGGCGACCCCGTCCTTATCGCAGACGGTCAGCTGCCACGCAACACGTGGCCGCGAGGCCGCATAGTCGCCGTGTTCCCCGGCGCCGACGGCGCAGTCCGGACCGCTGAGGTGCGCACAGCCGGCGGCACCTTGAAGCGTCCGGCGAAGAAACTCGTTCCACTGCCTCAGTGAACGAAATCCAGGAGTCGAGGCGGCGGGCACCGCCGCGGCGAGGCCGCTACACCGGCCGTCGCTCACCGGGGTGATGCAGCGCCGCTCCGACATCGAGGCGACATCGAGTCGTCACTGCACTGCACGGCGGGAGAGATGTTCGCGACGGCACGTCACCATATAGTGATAGTTTTATAGTAAATAGAACAATATAGACTCATATAGACTTATAGTTAAAATCAGTGTAACGTTTCAGAGTAAATAGTACAATGTAACTTCGTAGTAGGAGTCGTTCCCACGCTCCACAGTGTAATGCGTTTAAATAGGCAACCTATAGTGCTTAAATAGTGTCTAGATTCAAGTTTGTGTGTAAAACCGTAAGTACAGCGCTCTTTGTATCATCTATTAAGTGGGTAGTTCATAGTATATAGTTTTGCTCATAGTGCGTCCAGGTACCCTAGATTGAGACCTAGCCCTGGACCTAACTTTCATAGTCATAGTGTTTCAGTAGCCCACTTGATAGACGTTGCAAGTAGGGCATGCAAACCGGATACCCGGATAACCGAAATAACCGGATAACCGACTGATTTGAAAACCGGGTTTTTTATGATAACGAAACCGGTCTTTTCGGATTTTTCGGTTTTGTTTTTCAAACAAAATCTTAAATCGTTTATCATTGACAAACGTCGACAGGATGGCAAGACGGCCGTTAGTTCCAACGGCAATAACGGCCGGCAACGTTAATTTATACCGAAAAATCGAATTTGAGATCAAAAATGTAAAACAAAGAAAGTCATTTTCAAAGTGACAGTTTACGGTTAGTCAGTTTAGTCAACATTTCCCTAGTAATTCAAATTATTGAATTAGTTTTTAAAATTAATGGTTTTGGATGAACTTTGATATGAAATATAGCCTAAGGTTAGTCCTAATATTATAGGAAAGGTAAGCGAAAGGAATACTAAAGATTTTTTTTTAAGTTTTTTTTTAACAAGTTACGTTTCGCTATTTTAAAACACTATGAAGTCTAAATGTTTATGACCACTGCCATATTGCATGTAGAATAAATAAGAAAAAATATTTGCACGATTTTATTTCAAACAACTATACTTTATTCTTGGATCGTCGTTTACGTCACTAAGTTTAAAACTGTGTGCAATATTATATTTTACTTGTTATGCCTACAATTTTAGAGCTATGTAATAGTACTTTTGGGCAAACTGCACAATTGAAGTTATTATTTAAAATTGGCAACAGCTTTGTTTAAATTTTTTGATCTCAAATTAGATTTTTTTGTCTCGGATAGATCATTGTCGCGCTATTCTATGCCACGCCAACGCCATTTTGATTAAACTATAGCATTTTTATTTCTTTACACACGAATTTCTCATTTCTTTATTAAAAATGGAAAAAAACCGAAATAACCGATAAAACCGGTTTCACCGGTTTTGTAAAATAAAAACCCGAAAAAACCGTGTCCTTTAAACAACCCGGTTTTTGCATGCCCTAGTTGCAAGGCGCGCGTACATAGTTTGTTGTTTTAAATAAATGATTATTTTTTCGTTGTTTCATTTATAGAGGTGTGACACACTCAAATAGAAGGATAGGTCGAATGTAAGCCCTAGGTCATGTAATAGTATAGTCAGGCTACCTAAAGCCACTTGTAACTAGGGTCCTACTATAGTGTTTCATGAAACAGTAACCCGTAAAGTAAAATAATAGTCCCGTTTTCTTAGAATATTTTGCTTTACACCTGCTATAGTTTTTCAGTTTTATAGATGCAATCGGGGTTACAGTTTCATGAGACGGACGCTTTCAGGAGGATTCTAATGATAGGTCACACACCATAGTTTTATAGTATTTTAATAGGAAAAACACACAATTTACACACAAACATTGTAAAAATATTTATAAATAAAGAGACTAATTAGCAAGCGGTCTGCGGTTCTCGTTACGGTAAAGTTTCGCGGTACTTAGGCGCACGCGCCGAAATCGCGAATTCGTAGTCATTGGCAAGGAACTTTTAAAGCGCCCTCTATCGCACTAATGTACTCCTGAAGGATTACGCAGACCGCTTCCTGAAACGTTATGAAGACTTATTAGCCGAATGACTTTAATTTCAACATAGAAACCTCTTCCCTTACACAGCGCCTGGCGCACTTCGAACACTCAGAAACTTCAACTCTTCAAGCAGATCACTCCGGAACCTATAGGTGTAGGACGTCAGCGCCGTCTGGAAGTATTCGTAACCCATAGTATCCAGCGATCACGCCCGTCCGGCACAACTACCCCTAGTGTTACGGAACCATCCACGTCTAATAAAAAGAAAATATTAGTCCAAATGTTTCTGGAATCTAATAAAGAGATATCGAATGTTATGCGCGAGAGTATAGATATACAAAGAAATAATGTTCAACCAAAGTACCGCGACGAGCGTGGAAATGAGGCATTTTTCCGTTCGTTACTACCACCACAGATTACAATACAGATACCCAATCCCATACAAAGAAATGTGACCTTCCTAAAACTGGCAATTCGACTGGCAATATTTTTTTCTCCATTTTCTCAATAGATGGCAGTACCGGCGACTCACTAATTGCCAGAAACAGTAGTTTTACAACGCCATCTAGGAGTCAACCTAAATAATAGGTGGAATCGAAACTAAGTGGCAATGATACTCTAGAGGGCGTTGCTTTTCTATAGATTCTCTGTTCTCTTCATTGCACCGCATCATGAGTTCAGTTCAAGGACAACAGTTTTATTTGTGTGAGTGAGCTATCAACTTTTCTCGCGTTTTTTACAATTCGAAGGTCACTTTCAGTTTGAATGTTGATCACAATATGATTCGCGCAACGATTTGCGGCTTTAACAGTGTTATCATAAATACCTACGAAAGTTTGTGAGAATGGATGGATGTTTCTTACTCTTTCACGCTAAAAATACTGAACGGATTTGGATGTTTGGTACACGACTAGTTTACAACCTGGATTTTTTTTACGATAGTTATTCTGATTTTACGTTCCCGTGGGATAATTTTCGAGTTGTAGTGGGAAAGGGTGAAATCGCTGGAATAAGATATATTATAACATAATATTAATAGTAGGTACGCTGCCTGTATCGACACCGTGCCATCGATTTGGAGTAAGTACTGGTAGATGTAGCGTACCATTGATTTTGGGTACCTACTGTCGATTCATTAACTCGTCGATGGAACGTTGTCGATACGATACAGCAATGTTGTTAATGTAATGACTTTCGATATTATTAACTCGACCCCAAGGATATTATTTGTAATGTTCAAATTCGTATCTGTAACGTTACATTACATTACACGAGAATGCTCCTAGCACAGCTCCTAGTGAGGAGAAAATCAAAATCCGAAATTCACTAGCTTAGGTCGTCGTATGTGCAAGGTTCGTTTTTATTCAGTATTCAGGGTCCAGGTCAAGTCATAGGCTGGTGTCTTTTCCAAAATCCGTAATTCGTAGCCAGGTCGACGCACACTCGTCAGTTGCTAAACAACAAGTGACAAGGACAACAGTCTTAATCAGACACTCTGTCTACGATCAGACATGACGGGAATGAATTGACATGGCCAGAAAGAATAACTATCTGCTTAATTAATGTTTAGTAAATTTGATAGTTCCAGGTTTAATAAAATGAAAAAAAAAAGTTTTTTTTTTACTTGTAAGTCTCAGATCAAAACAATTGGCAGATAGAGCGCTCAGAACACGCGAGTGTGTCCATCAAAGCAAATACAAAATCAAAAGCGAATACAAACTCGCGACAGTAGCCCTGGCTGGGGGCCTTAAAGTAATTTTTGGCCACCAAAGGATAGTCCGGTTAAGTAGCTTCAACCTTATCGTGTTGTGTGTAGGTACACTGCAAAAGTTGTTCACAAAAAACAAAGAAAACAAGATGGAATATCTTTCCTCAGATAACTCTGTTATTTTTATTGTTTTGGTATTTATTTCTTATAAAATATTTTCGGTTCACTTGAAACACAAAACCTTAACAGTAAATCGTCTGTGTTGCTAGTTTATGACGGGAAAATTTATTTATTCGGGTTTAATGATTGTGTGTAAAATACTTATGTTGATTGTTATAACAAATTGTTTATCTTTTTAAATTAAAAATAGTTTATTAAACAAATTACCAAAAAGCGTTATTAAATGTTATATCTGGTCTGATATAAATTAATTAAATAGGTAGTAAGTAATTACGCATATTAACTTTTATTCCTTATTATTTGTCAATTATTAAATACTACACGCTTTTGCTATCTGGGTATAACCATAAAGCAAAATCGCGTTTCCAATTAAAAAAAAATTGTAGTACCTACAATATTTGAGAACAATTTAACTGAACAAAAATATGGGAGTATTTCTCAATAAATCTGGCAACCGTAAACGCACACAGATGCACGTGTCCGTACACGGCGCCACTTATCAGCCGCGCACACATAAATAAAAACTAGCATCAATTTGTTGGCGCACGTTCTATCTGCCTATTTCTTTGATCTGAGTTGTAACAAATATATTTATAAAAAAATTAAATAAGTAAACATAAATGAAGTAACTAAACGTAAATTAATAACAATAGTTGCTACCCTTACCCTTATTGTAAAAATTGAGTAAAACGCCATCTATTGCAAATAGCTCTAAACTAAATGGGTAACAGATAGCTGGATCTAACGACTTTATCATTCTATGGGTTCGAATCACGTTCGAATGGAAGTTAAAGTTTTCAGTTTTTTTTTTGCCGAAATTACGTGATTTATGAATGTAAATAGATAAATCAGCCTTGAGCAATGAAGTTTTAATATTTACTAATCTTACTTCAGCCAAAATCTGCCGTTTAACGCAATTTAGTGGTTGTAAATTTTGTTAGAGTAACCTATACTGCCATCTATGTTTTTTTTTCAAGACTAATTATAATTCGTTCCCGTTGAGACCCCGTGCTACCACTTATGGACAAAATAAAAGAAGACTGTTTAATTGATGCCAGAACGGAGATTATGGCAGTAATTAAGTAATACACACCATCATCACATACATTACTAGACTCGTATTCTCGTACATCCACACCCAGCAAGCGAGGACGATATTGCTCAAATGTTAGAACACTGTGATAGAATGTAAACTTAAAATTTTAATTTGATGTAAGCGTTTAAGTAAAATAAATCTGCTTTAAACTTACTGAAGTGTTACTGCTAATGTTTCACATGGCCCGATACTTTTCCTCATATTAGTATCTCTATCTTCAGTATCTTGCTTTGATAAGTGTCTTGATAGTAAACTTAACAGTTCATCGAAAACAGGAATTGGCATTAAATATTCATCTTCAAACCATTCTGGATGATTTCGATATTCTTCATAATTCACATGGAAATGTCCATGACTTTCACGACGTAGCAACATGGGATGTGTCCACCAACGGCGCTTCTTTTCCCTTCTTAACAATAACAATAACAGCATATTCACTAGCGTACTTCGTACGCTACGCAGAAATATATAGAAATGAACCATTTATATGGAATCCAAAACATGTACAATATAAAAATAAAAACATGGTAAGTTATTAAAGTAGATAAATAAAACATATGTTTTTTATCTACATTTATTTTTTATTAATTCTATTCGTTTGATTTATTTGAGGTTATGTCGATAGTATTTTTATGAATATTCTATAGGTAATTTATCTTTCTGCAATAGATAGATAGTAAAACCCGAAGGTACTTCTGGGTTTTGCGACAACTAGCTCTACCGGTGTGGGATTAAGACGTGATAATGTATAATGTATCTTTGTTTTGCAACTAAGTCGTAGTGGCTGAAGTAATTTTAAAACACTTTTAATAAGAAAGGTGTTTTAAAACAAACACAGTATTCATTTACAATTTATATTTCAGGTAAATGATGCTCTGAATCGCATAGCGGATAACATGAATGTTCCTGTAAACGAATTAAAAAAAGGCAAAAGAATCATTAATGACAACATTTTGAACGCACCAGAAGAAAAAAATACAGTCAATAAAATCAGGAATGGGTGAAGATGAACACTATAATCCAATTTGGCCGTATTACGAGCCTCAATACGATTGCGTAATCGCCGGATGTTGAAGGCTCAATATCAGTTTTTAATAGAAAGACTAAATCTTTTAGAACGGAAGCTCTCTAGATATAGGATGCGAATAATAAGATTAGAAAAAAGGAAAGGACAAGAGATTATCATTAATATTGGCTTAAGAAAAAGGATACATGATTTTTTAATCAATGATGAAAATAGCAGACTAACAGCTGGTAAAAAGGAAACGATCACGCGCAGAACAGTCAAACAGCAAATACGCCTTTTAAATGATACACTTCTAAACCTTCATAAAAAAAATTAATAATACGACTGGTTTGAAAGTCTCATACGAAACATTCCGCCGACATCGTGCATTCTGGGTAATGTAATAATGTTCCCTTTTTTTTTTTTTTTAATAGACGGGAAATCGTCAAATAACTTATAATGTTCCCTAAAGCCGCGTCAAGAAATACTTGCCTATGTGCCGTACAAACGAATAATGATTATATTGTTTGAGCCTTACACCAAAAAAGGATATTAAATCATTATTCTGCCACTGATTTAGCAAAATCTCTTTATTGTAATAATGCTTTTAGTGTTTTTAATATCTCCGTTACTTTTATCTTCTATTACGCTTTTAATCATCTTTTTTTGATACATTGAAATTATATTCTTATTTACAATAGGCTTCATTACTTTTTAAAAATACTAGCTCAGCTGTACGTTTTCTACTTAGTCGTGCTCTTTTCTGCGTTACAAAATTACCAGCTTTTGAAAAAACTCGCTCACATTTCACTGACGTCACGGCGATATGGCAGTTTTCACTGAATATTTCAGCCAAATTGGGGTAAATGCATGCGTGTGATTTCCACCACGCCAAAGGAGAAGAATCTCGCGGCACCACTTCTTCGTTCAAAAACCTATCAAGCTCATTTTTGGCTTTTGCGTCCAAGTTGTCCACCGCGGGCGTGATTGCCGCAATTGTTTTTTCAATTTTTCCCCATATTGAGATAGACTCAGTATCTTCGATTGTCAACGTTGATGTAGATGATGATGACGCAGCGGCCCCGGTGCATGATAAAGCAGGAGCATCAGGTGCAGAAGCAAGAGATGTTCGTTTTTCTCTTAATTTGGTTTTTATCAGCTCCATTATGCGGTGTTTAATCAAATAAGCACGGCTTGTGCGTCGGCATGTATCTTCCGAAGGCGCAACTTCTACTGCTGCGGCATCGTCAAGGAATGCATGTATTTTAAATCTTGGATCCAAGAAAGTGCAGCCACACTCAGCCGCAGCGGCCAGCGAGCAGGGCACGCCTTGATTGAGGCGGTAAGTCCCCTCTTTGAGGAGTGGCTTGAGCGGCGCCACGGCGCCCTCACCTACCGCCTGACGCAGGTCCTCACCGGACATGGAAAGTTCGGGAGGTTCCTGCACCTCATCGGGCGGGAGGAAACGCCCGGGTGTCACCATTGCGAGGATCGCCCCGAGGACACGGTGGAGCATACTTTGGCGGTGTGCCCTGCTTGGGCTGAGCACCGCCGAGTCCTCGAGGCGGCCATCGGCGGCGGCGCCCTCTCGCGTCCGGCACTGGTTCAGGCCATGGTCCGGAGCGAGAGGGAATGGGAAGCAGTCGCCTCCTTCTGCGAAGCTGTAATGCTAGAGAAGGAGGCGGCGGGACGGGAGAGGGAAAGGAGGGTCCCCCGTCCCAGCGGCCGCCGCGGTAGACGCTCCGGGCGTCGGGAGCCGCGAGACGACTCCCGGCCACCGTAGGCGCGGGTCTGTGGACGGTGAGCAATGGGTAGCTCACCGTCCGTACGTTCACTGAATAACGACAGACCGTGTCGACGGCGCGTTCGTGTTCCACGCGCGCCTCAAAGAGATGTCAGCAAACTTGGATGGGGCCACTGAGGGCCGATGCCTGCCGGGGCTGCGGGTTGTTCGAAAGAGATACCGCGCCCCCGGAACGCAAAGGGCACATGAAGGAACATAGACGGGTTTTAGTCAGTAAAAGTCTGACACTCCCTCCCGCCCCGCCCAGGGCGGGGGAAGTTATTTGATGATTTCCCGTCAACAAAAAAAAAAAGCGGCCAGCGAGATCGGAGCGGCGCGTTTGCGGCCAGTGTTCAGTCGCTGGTCGCTGCGGCCACTGAGATCTATAGTACGAGGGCGAATCAAAAAGTAATGAGAATGAAGATAAAACGCGGTAATTAAAGTTAAAATAATAATTTATTCTTCTACATAGTCTCGTTACAAATCAATACATTTATTCCATCTTTTTTCTAAACCCAGGATTCCCTTTGAAAAAAATATTTTTCTTGACCCTCCCAAAACGCCTCAAAAGTGACCTTCATTTCGCTATCGTCTTCAAATTTCTTGCCTCGGAGGTGTTCCTTGAGCCGAGGAAAGAGGTAGAAGTCACTAGGAGCCAGATCTAGCGAATACGGAGGGTGTTCGAGCAGTTCGAATCCCGTTTCTTGAATGGCAGCCATCGCAACTGCGGCTTTGTGAACCGCTGCTTTTGCTCGTCGGTTAACATCCTGGGTACCCAACGCGCGGAGACCTTTTTCATATGCAACTCGTTCGCAAGGATTTTTTGAATGCTGCCATATGAGATCCCTGTGATCTCAGCTACATGCCTGATGGTCACTCTTCGATCTGGCAACACAACATCTTCGACTTTTTTCACGTTGTCTTCAGTGAGGGACGTGGATGGGCCTCTTTCGCGATGTTCATCTTCAGTGGATGCTCTGTCCAGTTTAAATTCCTTGGTCCAGCGTGCAACTGTAGAATATGGAGGAGCAGAGTCCCCCAATTTTCCCACTAAGTCACTGTGTATGTCTATTGTAGATTTTTTTTTCAAACAGAGGTACTTGATGACTGCTTTAATTTCGTTTTTCTCCAAGTTGGTGTTATCTCTTCGACAGTTCGTATTCAAATGAATATAACTCCCGGAAATCGTGATATATGTATATGATTTTTTTAGGCTGAAGTAGTGAGTACATAAGCAAGCAAAAAAAACTTTTTTTGCGTTTATATGCGGACCTGAAGTAACCGATTCTCATTACTTTTTGATCTCCCCTCGTATTGTAGTAAAATCACCAGTGTGCGCGCACTAGCCGTGGCCATGGTAATATAATAATACAGTAGTGTAACTCGGCCGCATGACAGAAATAAATGCCTACAGCCGCGCGGTACGTAAACATGCGTTAGAGGCTGCCCGTCTCCAGTATTTTAATCTGTCTGCACCGCGCGCGCACCCCAGGATCGAGGCGCGTAGGTATAGCTCGCGTTTCGTCCGTTTGTATGAAGTTGGAGTACTGTATTATAATATTACCGTGCCGTGGCGGCCGCACGTGTTGTACGTGATTTGTAATTATCGCGATGTCTTTCGACACGGAAAGATTTATAACAGAAATCGAGACGAGGAGGGCGTTGCGGGACATGTCCTGTGAAGACTATGCCAACCGAGATATAAAAAGGATAATGTGAGATGAAATAATTGAAATATTTGGAAATGAAAACTTAAGGACAACTGAAAAAAACGAACTCGGTAAGTAATGTTTATTTTATTGTGTTCTCAAAGCTACTCGATTTTGCCACGGGAGTTGTCCTTCACCCACGAAGTAGTCAGCAAATAGATCTCTGTTTTGAGTAGATGTTCTATTTCCTCTTGACGGCTAGCAGGGAGGTATTTCTTCAATAGTCGGAGGAATATACAAGGTGTCTTCGAATTTGTACCCATCTCGCTCCCGTACGTAGTTGTGAAGGACGCAACATGCTTTTATGATTGCAACAGCAAATTCTCTGTGTACATCAAGAGGACGATGAAAAATTCGCCACTTGTTGGCTAGTATCCCGAAAGTACATTCTATGTACCGGCGTGCACGGGAAAGGCGGTAGTTAAAAATTCTTTTCTTGTCTGTCAGATCCACGTCATGAACTTGATTACGTCCGGACATATCGTGGGGAGTACGAAGGCGAACGGAATCGCCAAGTGCGCGACCTCTCCCCAGAGAGCGAGGAAGTAAGTTTAATTAAAGTAATATTTTAACCTTACGATTTTCTCGTATTTTTAATTGTATTTCACCTTGCTTCCGGCATATGGTCTCATTATATTTTCTGACAAAGAGAATGCTTCATCGCCAACTATGACAAAAGGCAGAGGCACACCTGTTTCAGTTATCGGTCTTTTGTCTGGTATGTCTAAATTATTATTTGTAAGTTTTACATAAAAATGGGAGTTCTTGAATACCGATGAATCGCTGCATTTTCCATATGCGCCGACGTCTATGCATATAAATTTGTAGTTGGCATCGCATATAGCCATCAGCACAATAGAGAAATAGTTTTTGTAGTTATAATATAGTGACCCTGTATGGGTCGGCTGAATGACTCTTATGTGCTTTCCGTCCACAGCTCCAATACAGTTAGGAAACTGCGAACTCTTCCTGAATCCTTCACTTATTTCTAGCCATTTGTCTCTATTGAGCTGTGGAAAGGCAATGTCTTTTATATTTTGCCATATGGCGACGCAGACCTCAAGTACAATTTCTCGAATAGTTGTGTGTCCAATGCGAAATGAATGATTTAGTTCTCTGAAGGAGCATCCAGATGCTAGGTATCTGGAACAAACAAACACGTTATGATAACTTATTTCCAGGTAAGTCACTCCAAAAAAAAATGGAAAAATATAAGGGACTCATTCCTCAGGGAGCTACGACGTGTCAAAGGCGCAAAAAGTGGTGCTGCAGCGAAACGTAAATCTCCCTATGTATACTTTCAAAACCTGATGTTCCTTAAAGATACGGTAGAACCGAATACAACAGAATCAAACTTAAATGATACGGAAAATATAGTCCTTCCCACCCCCGAATCAGTATCTCAAGGACAACCAAGATCGAAGAAGAAAAAGGAAGACAATAATTTGGAAAAAGAAGACCTTGTTTCGGTTTTAAAAGAAAGCATTAATTCAAGAACTCAACGTGAATCATTTCTCGAAGACGAAGACAGATTATTTATGCTTTCCTTAGTAAAGAATTTCAAAAAAATACCCGAATCCGCGAAGCTAACAACTAAGATGGAAATAATTAATCTAATCCACCGAGCACAAAATACAAGATATGATCGAAGCCACTATGAACCTATGACCACTATGACAAGGCACAACCAACCTACTTACCCTCGAAGCAGTTATACCAGCCATCAAGAATATCAACAGGGATATTTTACTAAGAATTTGGATAATGAACCACTTGCCACAATGAGCTGCCGCCCTTCTCTGTTACGTCCCAGTGAACCGGCGCACATAGGAGTATTCGTATGTTAAAATCGGTTAAAAGTCAAAAGTAAAAAATTACTCAAAAATACATTAAAACCATTTTTTGTTTAAGTTTAATAACCAGTCTGTCAATTGACCGCCATAATACTTCTACCCGCACTTGACTATTATCGTGAAGTCAGTTGGAACGCAGTCAATTTTAGAATCGCACGTCTTTGTTTGCGACGCTTTCGTTTGTGGTATTTAGTTCTTTCGTTATTGTAGTTTCGTGTGGTTGACCTCAGTGAAAATATTAATTTAATATGGAAGTGGAAGGTATGTACCGTAATTAAATACGTAATTTTATTATTTTCTGTTTGTATTATACGTATAGGAACAATATTTAACTTGACCTTTAAGAGCATTTATTATTACTTTTAATTTTGTTATAACAGTGTTTTTGTTTAAGTGTCTGGTCTTGTCCAGCTATATTTTTTATATAGAGACAAAATTTAGGCTTATACCAATCATATATCACAATAAAATTGT
Organism: Caradrina clavipalpis; assembly: GCA_932526535.1. Classification (NCBI taxonomy): domain Eukaryota; kingdom Metazoa; phylum Arthropoda; class Insecta; order Lepidoptera; family Noctuidae; genus Caradrina; species Caradrina clavipalpis. Next base: position 4,286,826 of record OW052115.1, read on the forward strand.
CCGCCTTAATCCGCCATTTTGTTTTTTATCCATTCGAAGTTAATGCATGTGAAAGTTGAATTATTTCAACATTGTAATTTTTTCTTTTTGCTCTCGTAGATTCTTCTAAAGCCGCCAGAAAAGTTACCAGAAGAGCTTTATATGACATCTTGAATGAATACAAGGGAAAAAAAATGGATGAAAAGTTTTCTTTAATGGAAAAAAAACTTGTGGAAATGACTAAATGTCCAAGTGATCAAAAAACTGTTTTAAGTCGGGCCCTAAGGTGCTTCAAGAGTGAATTCAAGAAGAAATGGACAGCCAGTAGTTACAAGGATGAACGTTTCTTGAAAAATAACGAAAAATGGCTCACATCTTCGATCGAATTGCCTGACTGGTCTGCAGAACCTACACAAAAAATTGGACGTCCACCGAAAACATTCGAAGAGTTAAGTGACCGCAGTAAGCGTCGAAAAACAAAAGAACTACGCGAGCAGGTGCCTGTCGAGGAACTGACGTATGCCGCTGGCGTAAGTCAGCGCGCTTCAGGAAATAGAGATGCGTCAAAATTAATAAAAGAAATTACTTCCACGCCAACCAGAGCTACAAAATTTCGCAAAGCTATTACTTCTGCTCAAAAGCAAATAGTTGTTAAGAAACATACACCCGAAGAGGCTCTGGCAATCTTTGTAGAAGGCGACTTCAGTCGAAGACAGTGGGAAGTAATACACGGGGCTAATAAGAGCATCTACCCCTGTTATTCACTCATAAAAAAGGCCAAGAAACAATGTTACCCCAATGAGCTATCGATTCGAGTGACTGAAACTTGCTCTGAGATTGAACTACAAGCTTTACTTGACCACATTGCATTGCGTCTATATAAATACGTAGCAGAGGTTGTAAATACTTGTTCACAAGAAGAGCAGCAAAACATGGTTTTAATTTCAAAATGGGGCTGTGATGGAGCGCAGCAGTTACAATACAAACAAAAATTTGAAAACAGTACCGACAGTGACGCAAATATTTTTCAAAGCTCATTCGTGCCTTTAAGATTAGTGGTAATGATTGATGGAGAACAAAAAAAAATCATATGGCAAAACCCGGTCCCTTCCTCTGTCAGATTTTGTAGACCCATACGCATACGCTTTATCAATGAATCAAAGGATGTTACTAAAAATGAAATAGCGTACGTCAAAAATAAAGCTGCAAATTTAAAAGAAATGGAATTGCCCACACCTAATGGATTAGGTAAAATAAAGCATATCATGACACTTACCATGATCGACGGAAAAGTATGCAATGCTGCAACTGATACTGCATCCACTATGAGATGTTATATTTGCGGACAGACATCCAAAGATTTCAACAAATTAATTATAGCAGAGGAAGTCAATGAGGAAGCATTGAAATTTGGACTATCGATTCTTCATGCTAGAATTCGTTTCTTCGAGTCGCTATTGCACTTGTCTTATAAATTACCAATAAAAAAGTGGCAAGCGCGAACAGCCGAAGAAAAAAAGATTGTTAAAGAAACAAAAGAAAAAAATCAAACTACCTTCAAAGAAGAAACCAGGATTTGGGAATACTAATGACGGCAATACGTCCAGAAGATTTTTTGCTGACCCAGAATGCTCTTCTCGAATTACAGGCATCGATTTTGATCTAATAAAACGATTTAAAGTAATCTTAGAAGTAATTTCAAGTGGCAACAGCATTGATGTTGGTAAATTTGGAGCCTATGCACATGAAACTGCTGAAATGCACACAAATTTGTATGGTTGGCATCCTATGTCACCAACTATACACAAAATTTTTATGCAGAGGAAAGAAATAAACGGGAAGCTACTAGGCGTAGGGATTTACAGAATATGATGCAACCTCATTTAAAAGTAGTGAGCCATGCCGCAGGTTATCAATCAATTAAATTGTTTAACAAGCTACCTGTACACTTAAAATCAATATACAACTTAAATCAGTTTAAGCGGCAGTTGAAATCATTTTTGTTAGAAAAGTGCTATTACATCCTTGATGAGTTTCTCAATGACAAACACAACTAGATTGTAATTATTATTATTATGAATGTCTTCGTGATATATTTTTATTTGTGGAGAAATGGCAATACCTATTTTTATGTTTGTCATTTGCATGGTTTTAGTTATATTTTTGACATAATTATTATTTTGACATTATGTTTTTATCACTTTTTATTGACATATTATGCTTCTGAAATGAGTAATGGTGGGAATCTCAATTTCATTTTTGCAAATTTTTGATTTTGACATTTAAGATATTTTAACAGGGAATTGCATGTGTTATTTCATAATCAATCGATTGCTCGTGTTATAATAATGATTTATTTATATTGTAATTCTTTTAATGTTAATTTTATTTTTATAATTTTGTGTAAAAATTTCGATACAATGTAATAATTGTTACTGAATAAATGAAAAAATGAATTATGCGAATACTCCTATGTGCGTCGTAGCGGCAAGTCAACGTCGCACGCGCGGACTGCGCTCACACAGAACCAGAAACCACCATCTTAAAATATTCAGTCATAACTTGTAGAAGCATAATAAACACCGAAGCATCGCACAACGTTGTATTATTGCCATACACAGCCGAAACAGTGGTCCTTCGAGCCGGATCAGTAGAGGTAGCACTAACAGTCACTCTGTTTTGATCAGAATTTAAAAAGTTTTGGTACACACTTATATGTTTATGACTTAAATGCCTCTTTAAATTCGTAGTACTAGTTTTATAAGAATATTCTTTTTTACACAGAATACATTTTGCCGCAGTCTTTTCTTGGATTTTTTCAAAATGATACCAAATTGGCGCACTCATTGTTCTTTTTTTACAAACTAATCACCTAACTAGGTACCTAACGTACTTATTTATATACACTAATAACTACAATATTTACAATATCCCACAACAAAAAACAAACAGTTTCAGAGCACAGCACAGTTCACCTGCTATTTATGAAATGTTCCATGCCTACTTTCTTATGACTTTTTAGCAGGGACTTGAAAACGAAATGAATTTCGTTCCGTTATCATTAATGTTATCATATAACGTTCCAAAATTTGTAACGATACTAAACCTTAAAAATACCAATAACGTTACAAGAAAGAATTGTTAAAGAATATCATTTTCGTAGAACAAAATTTTAAGTAACGTTACAGGTATCAGTAACATTAAGCTTATCCGCTTGTAATAACGTTACAGGTGAAACGTTACAGATTCATTTGTAACGTTATTCTTAAGAACTTTTCTTGCTGACTACCGCTCCGTCGTCGCCCGGTAGCCTCGGCACAAGCCACCACTGTATTCGTTCGAGAGTGCGCATCTTTTCCCGACATCTGCCTACTTCTATATATTTATGTGATTGTGTCAGCTTAAACTTTTTTTCTGTATAAGTCTCATGAATGAATAACGTTATTATATCGTTATACTAATAACGATATATTGATAATATTGTTAGTGAACACTTTAAGATTTCGTTCCGTTTGTCAGTATCGTTATAGCCAAGGTATTAATTTTGTTACGATCCTGGTGGAACGGTACAAATTATCGGTACTGGAACTACGCGTAACGTTATTTTGAGTAACGTTTCAAGTCCCTGCTTTTTAGTGGTGTCTCGTTAATTTACATAATATTAAACTTTCTTCATGGATTTGGATAACAGGAAGTTGATACTAAAAAGCGAGAAATAAAAAACTTTTTTACAAAAAATAACCGCCTTCAAAAACTAAAAAGAGAAAAATAACTTTAGCTTTGGAAGTCGGTGGCAATACAAAACAACAAACAGAACCAAAGCCGCCGACTTCCAAAGCTAAAGTTATTTTTCTCTTTTTAGTTTTTGAAGGCGGTTATTTTTTGTAAAAAAGTTTTTTTCGTATCAGAAACTCATGTTTACACCAAAAGTGTTGAATTTGCTCATGGAAATGGAACACCAAATTCAATAATTGAATAACTTCTATCAGCAAGAGTCAATATGTGCCAGTAATGATACTAACTATGATAACACTTGTTACAAATAGATGTAATCTTTTTTGTATTTGTTTTCCCATAATAAGTAGTTTATTTGATTATAATAATAATTTAGTATTCCTATCATATTGAGTTGTAACTGACAGATGATTTAAAAATATGGCGGTTGTGCATAAAAAATGGGAGACAAAACATTTAATGAGATTAATTATATTGTAAACTGACGTTACTCTGCCCAAATATAGACTGATTGGGAATTATAGTTTGAGTTTATTTGTTTTTAACCTGCTACTAAGCAACACACTAGTTTACAGTACTTCTGTTGCCGAAGAACTTTTAGCTGTTGCTGACTACATATGATACGCTATTTTCAAAAATATAATTAGAATATTTTTATCAGCTCTAGTTTCTGAGTTTCAGCTATGTAGGTATAAAACAGAAAAATACACGTATTTACCAAGAAATTCTTTACTAACAAAAACAATTAAGCATTAAGTTCTAAAAAACTCTGTTTTAAAGCTTTTTTCTTATGTATAGACTTAAGAAAATGACGTATCAGAGTCCTACAATAGTCAGACATCATATTCGTATCCCAAAAAACCTGATAGCGCTCTTTAATGACGCGAAGTCCTGATGCATAAGTTCTCCCTGCTCCAATTTTTCCGGAAACCTTTCCAGGTGATTATGGAGGAAGTAAAGTTTTATACTCATATTGCACCTCATATTTTTAATTGTAGCAAAAGATCTTCAACAAGTTCAATGTAATTTTCAGTGTTGTTCGAAGCGTTCAGATATATTTTTAGGTACTGAAGAGTCAGGTGAACGCTGCCCTGAACGTTGAACCCAACTAGTACCTACTTGGGTACTGCCATTTACCTCGATTTTTAGTGTTTAAACCGTTTGTGTTCACGCTACAAAACAAACGGTCTTCGAGATGATTTCGTGGTTCTAGCCAAATAGTCGGTGTTCCAAATTTAAAAGCACTTCTTTTACCCCTTTTCCATAATCTTAAATATGCCACACACGATTTACAAACACAATTGTGAGCCCAAGACTTCTCATTTTTATCCAAGAGCATCCCAAAATACTCAGAATAGGTATTTTTCACCAACTCCGATATAACTTTTCTACAATCGTTAAGCACATATTCTCCACATAATAGCAAAAATGATGTGGATTGTTTAAACAAAGTCTCCTTGAACTACTTATGACGCAAAAACTTCAGATACTAATCTTAACACAGTAAAATACACCATTATCGATTAATATATTCGCTAAAATGATAAAAATCAAAAGCAAAGTAACTCGAGCTGATCAAAATATTTTAAGCGTTGATTTGACAAAGACAAGTGTAAAATGTAATTCTCCAGACCGATTCCGGTCACGGCGGCTAATCTTAATGCAGACTAGCCACGTACGCAGGAGATATTATAGTGCACAAGTGTGTGCGCAAACACAGGTGCACTCCCTCTTCCCTAACTCTCATAGCCCGATGGGACGGCAATCCGACACGACCGGAGAGAGATCAGGCGCAGGACCAACGGCTTTACGTGCTTTCCGAGGCACGGGGGTGTCACACCACCAACTTCCAAACTCCGGGCTGCTAGTGAGAAATTCCTAATGGAAAAACCTAATAACACTTTTTGCCCGACCTGGGAATCGAACCCGGGACCCCTTGCTCAGCAGTCGCGCTTGCGACCACGAGACCACCGGGGCAGACAAAGACAAGTATAGGATTCGCGGTAACAGACAAAAAGTTAAATTTTGAAAAATAGTGTAATATATCGCCATTTGATGCTGGGTTATCGGATCAAACTAACTAAACCGATCGAAACTATTTAAGCAATGATACCATATTGTTGAACCAAACACTTCACAAAACTTCAGAGGGTGACGAAAATGGCATAGTCTCTGCTTTAGTAAATCAAGACATAGTGGATACCACTATTGGAACTGATAATCAGCAACATAATGCGAATATTGATTAAGAAAACAAACAGCAAAATGGCGTCAGGAATTACAAAATGTTGATGTAATGGGCAATATTGTACCATAATAAAGACTGATATATTGTTTATGAAAGAGAGTGGAATAAGATGAACTCGAATAAAAGATAAGCCTCGGGGTTGGATAGAGACCCGACCAGTGTAATGTGTGGCTCAGCCTTCCAGAAACTGAGGTAAGAAAATAATAATTGTCTTTAAACATGAATATGATTATTGTTACCCGTATTGAAATAATAATAAATCATCTGTAAAAAGAAAGTAAATAAAGTGTAAGTATATTATTTTTTTGCAGCAATCACAACTTATAGAAGATACAGATCAGACCGAGGATGACCCTCTGATAAGAGACCGTACAAGTATGGTTACCATACCATCCAGACCACCATCCATACAGGCTGTTGCTAATAAACGTCATCACCCTGCTTCTGAAACGGCTGAAAAGCAAATGGCCGTGGCTTTTGGACAATTAACAAATGTTTTAGGTCAAAGGGAGAATGAAAATAGACCTGCTCACAAAGACGACGATTGCGATCTATATGCAAAAGTATTGGCTATATAGCTACGTAAACTGTCAACTGATGAACGAAAAATTATGATGTACCAAATAGATGGGTTGTTTATAAATAGAATCCGTCAAAAATCAAATGAGCGTCATACACCATACCTTCAATATTATTCTCTACCGTCGTCAATGGCTGGTGCATATTCACGCCATACACCATCTCAAGTTATTCCGAGTCAGCCAAAATCAGTCAATAGCGTTTATTCTGAACCTATTCATAATATTCAAAGCTTTTTTCCCTCTCCAACCACACAAACCCCTTATTCAGCGCCAGACATAACAGAACATATACCAACTCCAGTACCTCCAACTCCATCTACATCAACAGCACCCTCGTCATCTATTCGTATTATATCGGACCAAATTATCAACCCAGCCCCGCGTGAAGCCAACATTAAAAACATGGCTTTATTGAATGCTTTCGATGATTTTGATTCGTCGACATAATTCTTAATAAATAATTAAGCAATACTCGAAAGTACTACAAATGGAGAGTGAAGAATAATGTTGGATTCATGATTTGGAAGGATACAAAAAACGTCACAATGATGAGTACAGCTTTCCATCCTACGGAAAAAAAACTTTTTGTCAAAGAACGATGAAGGATGGCACAAAGAAGAGTTTTCCTTGCCCTTTGACAATCACTGAATACACCAAGAGGATGGGAGGAGTCGATAGGTTCGACCAAAAAAGAGGCACATATGAGGTTGGACGATGGAATAGGCGTTGGTGGTGCCGAATTTTTTATTTCCTAATCGATCTAGCTATCATAAATGCCTTCATATTACAATCTGTTTCACCGCGAAATCATGGACCCACATCGAATCTACAGTTTCGCATCTCAATTGCTTGATCTCATTTGATCGCTTATCGGAAACTGTAGTTTCCGATACTTCACGAGAAAGAGGAGCCTTTCTAGCGAGCCCAATTTTATTGCAAAGAAGAAGAGAGCTACAGGCAGCACCAACAACCAGAAAGTCGTACGAGTGCATGACGACATTCGTTTCCAAGATGTTGGAAAACATTTGATAGAAAAGTCTAACACACCGCGCAGATGCCGTTTGTGTAGTACAAAGACAAATAACGTAAGAACTAAGTTGTCATGTACGACTTGTAAAGTATTTCTTTGAACTTTCCCGTGTTTTACTCAATTTCACCAAAAGAATTAAAGATAAGAAATATTGACTGATGAGCATAAATACTAAATGTCTTTACATTTCAACCAAAGTTTCAAAAGATTTCAAGTGTTCACTAGTTAGACCTAAGCATATTTTTATAGAGAAAAAGCATCTCAAAATAAATCTTTTTGTGTTGATGATTATTATATGGTTTTATTTCTAATTTCATATAATGGAAAGATGGAAAAAATGGAATTTACTTGATTTACAGAAACATTACCTTCATAGTCCGTCTTCGTCGAGGTATAACCGCATAATTCGGCAACAGATTGAGAAGGAGACAAAGGAATCTGTAAAACATCGTTACGAGGTAATAAAAGAACAAATATCAAATTCGTTGCCGACTGAAGTCACTTCAGACACACAGGTGTACAATGATGGACGGAAAGACGTGCAACGTACTCACAGACACTTCATCGACACAAGCGTGTAATGTGTGCAAGGCAACACCCAAGGAGCTCAACAACCTTGACTTACTTTTACAGAAACAATATCCTACAAGTTCATTTAAGTTTGGAATATCCGTTTTGCATTCATACCTTAGATGTTACGAGTATTTATTGCATATCTTACGGGCGCGTAATCCTGCCCCTACCACTCTCCAAGACCTTCAAGATGCCGTCGTTGTAGAATGGGACAACATTCCTCAAGAGACTGTTGTCACATTAATTAGGTCCATGAGAGAACGCATGGAAGCAGTCATCAGGGCTAGGAGGGGTAACACTAGGTTTTAAGTTGTTTTTAAGACTTTGTTGTAATTTTTGCTGATTAAATAAAGTTTAACTTTTTAATCATTTAATTTTGCATTAGCTTGCTTTTTTTTATTCCCTGGTAAACAAAAAACCAAATCCATTGATTTATTCTGAAATTTAAATAAATTTCCTTTCCAATGATACCTTATACCTTACCTAGTCATACCTTAGTCATATGTTTACCATTGATTAATAGGGTTAAAATGACTTTGAAGGGAATTCTTAAAGAGGTGCGATTTTTGTGACGCCGAGTGTAGTTTTAGATACCGTAGACACCTTGACAAAATACGACACCGTAGGCTGTTTGACATGCAGACATGGTTCCTGCCCAAAACCGCAGGCGACCACAACGAAGACTTCTAAAGCCCAATGCTATTTTTCAATACACAAAATACATGCGCAATGTATATAAAATAGATCAATTGCTCTCATTCTACAACAGTAAACACAAAACTTTTACACAATTAATACAAATCAATCCAAAGCATTTGACAAAGAAACAGGAGATTTCTTTAACACTGCTATCCGCTATCTCGAACAGTGGACAGAAACAATGACAAAATTTGATGTTTTCGCTTGGATGATTTTAAATGATATTCGTCAATGGCAACAAGTAGAAGAAACTACAAGATATTTAAATGAAAAAGATATAGCAGTAGATGATTCAATGTTTGAAGAATTTATGTACTTAAAATCGTTTATGGAATGTGAAATGACCGATGAATGGAAAGCTAAAAATATGCAAGAAAAATGGAAATACTTTTTTAAAAAAAACCGAAGAACTGGAAAGAAAAGCGGATCTTCTTAAAATGTGTCAATACAGGAAAATTTTTTAACCAGTGCGTAAATTTTGCCATAATAAACTTCAACACGTTTTATTAAACACGTATATTTTATTTTGATATGTCTTAGTACTAAAAAAAAAAGTTATCGCTTACGAAACATGTTTACTTAAAAACCATATCTCATTGTCACTCGGCGCTAGCGCATTCCCCACCCCCTCACCCCAGCCATGCGCCCGGGCGGCGGCGGCGGCCGCGAGTTTTCATTGATAGTATGGCGAATAGATTATGTCCTGGATGTTTTGCTTATTTCAAACTCGGATAAGGATGAATTTTTTTTTAATTTTTTTTTTTAACTAAACACGGAAATGTGTTCTATTACTGACACTGAACTACAAAAAAAAAATTACGCACTGGTTAAAAACTTATCCTGTATATTTTTGCAATCCCTGGCCACAACCAGGGGCGTAGCTACCGCCGTATTTGCCGTATCAATTATACGGGGCCCCCGGGCCACGGGGGCCCCCACTCAGACATCTCACTATTGTCCATAGAGGCAGAAACTTTAGAAAAACTAAAATCATCATCAGCCATAAATGATTTAATAAATCAGTTTGCCGAAAAAAAGGCAAGGAGAGTGAATATTTAAAATTCGATTTTTATTTGTAAAATGGGTAAATTATGTGATAAATAAATATTTCTTCTCACAATATTTTTTTTCTTTTGTGAAAAATCTTTACCTCCATATAAGGGCCTCCAAAAAAATTTTTATACGGGGCCCCGACAAGGCACGCTACGCCACTGGCCACAACGCTCACGTGGAACGAGTGTTTTCGTTAATTTCAGCGCAGTAGACGAAAGAACGAAATTCACTCAGTGTAAGCACAGTGGAAAGCATCATTCAATGCATTTATAATTATAAAATGACGTGCGTAGAATTTTATAATTATGTTAAAGGGGAAAAGGAGTTATTGTCAAAGGTCAAATCTACTGAAATGAGTGGTCAAAGAAAAGTGTAGTGTAAGAAGACTTTTGTTACTTTTTGATTAAATTTCCTTATATACATACTATTGTTTTTTTAATAATCCATGGTTTGCCTTATTTTTGTTCTAATTGTCCCGGTCGGCGTCTCTGAATTTATGGCAGCCCTAATCTAACGCCCCAATGGTGTGCGGGAAATTCCATTTTTTCTCGAAATCTTTAGATACTGCTTTCCAATCTTGCTCTGATACTGGTAGTTGAAAAAAAAAATTAATAACGTTTTATTTATTTTGTTATTTTTGTTTCAGGATTGTGGCTCACCCTCAGAGCGGGGTAATACAGAACAAGCTATTCCGGAACAAGGCATTTCAGAACAAGGCACTTCGGAACCAGGAACTTCGGAACTCGGCACTCGAGACAAAGATACAAATACCAAGAAGTCGTCAAGAAAAAAAAAGCCAGCTAACAAGAGGACATACCAAGAGTCAGAGTATGACGCTGAAAATCAAATGATAGAAGAAGAAGTAATGCGAAAACAAAATGACAGTAATAATGATCCTTACGTTACTTTTGGCATGCACATAGCAGCCGAACTAAGAAAATATGATGCCACTATGTTTACGACAGTTAAACATTCAATACATACTATACTATACGAAGCTGATATGGAGCGCCTCAATCAATCTTCAACACAAGAATATAACGCTGAAAACAGACGAGGATATTTCACTTCACAGTTTACCGATCTTGACTCATCATCTTCTAGTAACATGGCTACAGGCCTTACACAATTGATTCACGATTTAAACACGGATGTAGATTAATATTGTAATTTGTATTATTTATAGGGATTCATAAGGGAGGGGAGGGGAGTTTAAGAAACTGCTCTATTTTAATTTTTAAGACAAATTTCTCTGTAATTTTGCCTCTTTTTATAAATAAACAATTTTATTATTTTATTATTTTTTTATTATAAGACGTGGCATTAACTTAAATCCACCATCACCAACAATAAATTGGGGTAAAAATATATCCGTGGCAGGTAATTGAACGTCTGATGGAAATGGAAAAGTTCCGTTTTGTATTTGCTTGCCTATAGTGGATTTGGCAAATATTCCGCCATCACTTTCTTGTCCACGCATACAAATCTACAACCTGGATCAGTAACAGCCAACATTACAATAGAGCAATATTTCTTATAATTGAAGTATAAAGAGCCGAACTGAAATTAAAATAAGAAGCTATCTTTTCTAAAATACAGAGATATTTTAGTACAAATTTAAATGTAGTTACTAGCAACACTACGATTGATGCACTTGCTAATGGTTTTTCGGGAAATCCCGTACCAGAATGACGTTCGATCTTGAGGTTCAATCGGTTTGATGCCTCTCACTCTATCAAACGATCCATCAGATATCGCTTTCTTTTTCTTTCATTTCATTCATTCATCATTCACCACCGTTTATAGAAAGGAAAGAATAACCAGTTTCTATGTTACGTTTTCGCAAAACAAACGTGTTTTTCAAAGTGTAAATAGTTTCTTTGTTCTATTGACATAATTTTGGACAGAATTTTATAATTGTGGAAATGGAAATTCCTTTAAAAAAGAAGACTTATGCTCAAAAGTTGAAAGAAAGAATGGGAACAACAAGAAGAGTTCAAAATGTGGTTAAAACCTCTTATGACTGATACAACCAAAGCCTTTTGTTCGTTTTGTCACAGTGAACTATTCGTAAAATTAAATGATCTAAGGAAACACGCCGATACAAAAAAACACAAACAAAAATGTGAAGCAATTTCAAAAAATCAGCTAATATGTTTTACTCCAGCTCCTAAAATGAATCGAGGTACCCAAAAAGCCGAAGGTAAGCTTTCTTTATTTATAACGGAACACACTGCAATTTGTCAAATATACCATCTTACAGAATTGTGCAAAGATGTCTTCGCAGATTCAAAATGTGCTGGCATAAAAATGCATAGGACGAAGTGCACTCAGATTATCAACCAGGTACTAGCACCACATTTTAGAGAAAACAAGAAAGAAAAAATATTAATTTGTATTTGTGAAAAAATATAGCCTTAAGTCAAAGAAATCGAGGTGTGCGATTTTATTGCTCTCAAGTGTAGAATAGAGGTAACAAGTGAAAGCATAGATACAACGAAGTACAATTTGAGTGGAAGTGGCAACAATTCTCTAATACGAAGAAAAATTTAATCGAGACACATAACAATGAAGCAATATTATGTCATTTTGATTGAAAATGGTATATCAGCGAGACAAGGTATAGCAGAGCATTGTTGTAACTGCCTCGTTAGCCTAGTGGTCCTAAGCTCGATTGCTACGCTAGAGGTCCTGGGTTCGATTCCCAGGTCGAGCAAAAAGTGTTATTTGGGTTTTCTACGAAATTCTCAGTAGCAGCTCGGAGTTTGGATTTGTGCCCGGTTAATGCCAATAGGCTCGCCCCCTATTACATGTGACCTAAATATATCGGCGAATTGTGGGTGTACATTGGTACACCTCTGCCTAACCCTTAGGGTCCGTTCACACAGACCGGCTCGGAGAGGAGAGCAGATTCTTATCACGATGAAAACAGAGTTTTTAGTATGTGTATTAAGGTTTATTTTTTTATGTGCACAGCTTTTGTCATTAAGAATGCTTGAAGGCGCTTGGTGTGAAATAATAAGAGGAGCTGACCGGCTCCGATCGCGTACTTTTTCTCGATCGTGCAGCCGTTTGGCTCCGATTGCATGCTCTTTAATGCTCGCGCAGCCGATCGGTTCCGATCGCGTGCTCTTTCTCGCTCGCGCAGCCGATCGGCTCCGATTGCGTGCTCTTTCTCGCTCGCGCAGCCGATCGGTTCCGATTGCGTGCCCGTCGCACCACGCCGACCGCCATTTTGCTTTCAACAAGCAAGCGACAGCCGGCTTTCGCGCCCCTATTGTATTTCTATCGTGTCTCGAATCACTTGTGTTCGAAGTTTTCAAACGGAACAGTTGTATGCACTTGTAGGAAAACATGACTGACGAAAAATTAATAATACTAGTGTCAAAATATGAGTGTTTATTTGACATAACCAAGCCATCGTATAGCGATCGGGTAATGAAAGACAATGCGTGGGAGGAAATAAGCAAATGTGTGGGGTTAAGTGGTAAGTACCTACTAAGATTTTATTGTTTTACACCCATCTCCAGATATTCGAACGAATTCTAAAGTAAGGGCTTCTTAATTTGCCGTGACTTGTTAAATTCAAAGTCAAAACAGGAATAACATGAGTTTAAATGTACCCTCACTTTACTCGTAAAAATCGTTTGAGTATCTGAACGTTACAATATACCTACTCAAGAAGCAGCGAACAATTTTTATTAAATATAACTTAAGAAACTCGAGTGGTCACTTGATCTTGCCAATCTAAAGCACCACTTGCTGAAAAATAATCCTTAAATTTATTCCTTATGGTTATACCTGCGTCGATATTAGAACTATTTTCATCATTATTGTCTGTTATCGCTGTTAATAAATTCATATTGCTGTGAAGAACATTCTCTTGTCCTGGTGATGGCGTCCGATTTTCTATTAAAAAATTATGTAAACATGTAGTTGCTAATATAATTAAGTCACAGTACTTCGGTTGGATTTTCATTCGTTTTTGATAAATCTCAAATCTTTGAGTTAGCATTCCAAATGCACATTCTACGACTTTTCTTGCTCTGCTTAAACGCAGATTAAATACTTTTTTTGATAAGTCTGTTCTTGTTTGTTCTCTCGGATACGGCCGCAATATGTTATTGCTCAAAGGGAATGCTTCATCTCCTATGAAAACATGTGGTAAGCTTTCAGTGGTATTCGGTAGAGGTTTATTTGGGGGCAGCTTTAACTTATTAGTGTTCAGTTTTTTTCCAAATTTTGAATTTTGTAAAATTCCACCGTCGCTATTTTTACCATACGATCCGACATCAACAATTAAAAAGTTGTATTTCGCGTCTACCACAGCTAGTAACACTGTACTGAAATTTTTTTTATAATTATAGTATAAGCTTCCACTATTATCTGGTGCCTGTATACTGACGTGCTTTCCGTCTATAGCGCCCAAACAGTTAGGAAAATTCCAAATATTAAAGAAATCACGAGAGACCTTGTCCCACATTTCTTCATCTGGTATCTGCATAACTAAGGGCATCAAAACATCACAAATTGCTCTGATTGTCTCATGAATTATTGAATGAACTGTAGAAATTCCCATTCGGAAATTAAATGACAAGTTTTTGAAACTGCAACCAGTAATGAGGAATCTGTAAAAACAAACAAAAAATCTAAATATAACATTGCCGCGCCAAAACGAAGTATAAATTAAAGAAAACAGTCCACTGACTGCATGCTCATTTACCCGATGAACTAAAGGAGGGTGATGTTTTTAATTTATTTATTTCTATTCTTTCCAGTTAGGCAGTGCATGGATCGTTGGAAGAAACTGCGAGATAACTTCAGAAAAGCTTATCATAACCGAAAAGGGAAGAGTGGCGATGGTGCGACATCATTCAAATTAATAAAATTTGAAAAAGAACTTTCTTTTATAATACCGTTTTTTCGTAATCGGAACCAAATATCTAATGTTACATTATCATCGGATGAATCGGAACCTGGCACACCACTACCACCAGCATCGACATCATCTAAACGTTCTGACCATTCCGAAGTTGAATCGCTTGCAAGTACTTCCGACTCGAAAAAGAGAACACGCTTAAACAAAGATGTTGCTACGGTTTTCGAAGAATATCTTGAAGAAAAAAAAAATACTAAACCCTTTGACAAGGCATTACGCAATTTTTTGTTGTCTATGTCAGATACAGTGGAAACGTTTCCAAAAGAAGTTCAAGCACGAATTAAAAAGCGCGTTTTTGACATTGTTAACGAAGCTGAATTGAGTCTGTATGAAAATAGTGCAAATTTGAATTATTCTTTGCCAATAAATTCTCCGCCATCCTCTAATCCATCTACTTACCATCAGTTATCAAACGAAACCTATATTTGTCAAAACTATCCAGATCAGACTACTTACGGGTACAGTACAAACACACAAAATACAAAATAATTAATAAACACAGACAATCAAAATAATGAAAGTCAAATCTGCACTATTTAATTACATTCAGCCATTCAATTAGGTGTAATCTTTAACTTTAACCATTTAATTTTAAGCAATGTTTAGTTTAATAACTGTTTCTTTTACTGTCTAATATTTGATATTTCAATCAATCAGGACAATAACGGCAACATACGTTAACAAAGCTTCGGCTGTAATCTCGTGACCTGAATAAGATGATTATTATAAAATGATTGTTTTTTATTTACTTACCTTAAAGTTACCGTTAATCTTTCTTCGGCTGGAATGGTGCAACGATAATTTGTAGTCTTTTTTGTTATATGTACTCTTAACAAATCTGTCAATTTTAAAAATTGCCAATATTCCATACGATAATACTCATAAAATTTAAGGCTGTCATTCTTCAATTCCTAGAAAATGGTGTGAAACTCCCCATGGATTAATCGATTCTTCCAAATATTTTTTGCCCATATTTGTCTTCGCTTGCGCTTTCGTTTGTTTTGTTCAGCTTCAAACAATCTTGCTAGCAAATATATTTCTTCATCGGAGCTATCTAAATCCATGTTCCGAAAAGCACACGTTAACACCGAAAACAAAACTTGGACTGCGTGGAATACTGGTACTGCCTTTGCAGTGTATCCACCCGGCTCCGAGCGCATCCGACCGGCTCCGAGCGCATCCGACCGGCTGCGAGCGCATCCGACCGGCTGCGAGCGTATCCGACCGGCTGCGAGCACATCCGATCGGCTCCGAGCGCATCCGCTTTCAGGCCGATTCTAGCCGGTCTATGTGGAATAGTTGACGACTCCGCTCCGACCAACTCCAAGCGTATACGATCCGGTCTGTGTGAAAAGAAAAATGCGCGCCGATGCTCTCCGAGCCGGTCTGTGTGAACAGACCCTTAGGGGAATACAGGCGTGATGGTATATTTTATTTTATTATTTTTTTTACGAAGAAAAATTCAATCGAGACACATAACAAGGAAGCAATATTATGTCATTTTGATTGTGTTGACGCCTTGCATGTGTGCGTGCGCAAGGCCTCACACACACGCATACGGCACGGCGCGGGAGGCGACGCGCAGCGGCCAGCGAGGATACGTCACAGCGGTAATACGTCACAGCGGTGAGGCGTGCGCGGGGTAGCTGCGCAGCGCGGTGAGCGCGGGACGCCCGCGCCACCGCCCATTCCATCGACGACACCGGGCGAAGCGTGTTGAATTTACAAAACTTTAGAGAGCGCCTAACATAGAAATTGCGCACGAGGCGGCCATTACGTGGACTAAAGCACGACACGAGGAGTCGTGCAAATTATAAAGAAGGAAAAACACATTTTGGTCCTGACGAGCCGGATACGGGCGACGCGACGCGAACAGAACAAAGAAATTGCGCACGAGGCGGCCATTACGTGGACTAAAGCACGACACGAGGAGTCGTGCAAATTATAAAGAAGGAAAAACACATCATGGATGGAGCTCAAGAATTATAGTGCCAACCTTTAGTGCAAACTGAGTGCCGTGTTTCCTTATTCCATAATTACTATTCCTTATTAACGTTGGCGAATCTACTCCACGTGCACGTCCCTTTATTTCAAATTATTATTACGAGTGTTCTACTCGTTTCTTTAAAGTTCCCATTATCAGGCCTAGTATCTTGTACCGCCCCTATGTGTATGGTTGATTATATAGTGTTCATTAACTCATATTTGTTATTTTGTGTTCACAGCTCAATACTTTATTGCGACAACGTGGTCGCTGTTGCTTTCTGCGGCTAGGCTACTTGGGCTGGTGAGCGAGCCACGTGCGCCACGTGGCTTGTTTGCGTGCCGTGGGTCTCTTGCTGACGCATTGCACGTGCTTGCTTGGTGTTTGCCTTTATTTCATGCGCACCCTCACTGCTTCCTTGCAGATAAAGTTTAAGTATAACCTTGCATTAATTACTTTGAAGATTTTTGTAGCTTGTCTTTACCTTAATTTCATTAAGTGAGTCGTTATCATGGATTACAAGTCATTACTTAAAAAACGTGGAACCTTTAAAGCTAAATTAACTCAATTTAAGACATATTTAGAAATAGTAAAAAGTTGTGATACTTTAAGTACCTTACAAATTACTGAATTAAAATTAAGGTTAACAAAAATAGAGGAGTTATATCCTGAATATGATAATATACAAAGTGACTTAGAGAATGTATCTGATATTCCAGAAGAGCAGTACAAAGATCGTGAAACCTACGAGACCCAGTACTATGCTGCGGTTGCTGTTGCCCAGGAGCTGTTGAGTAAGCAGGAGACCTCTGCGGGCACTGGATCAGTTACAGGTGCTAGTACTGTTTGTGGAAATAAAGGTGGGATCAATCTTAAACTTCCTACAATACACTTGCCTACCTTTTCGGGTCAATATCACAACTGGCTTGAGTTCCATGACACATATATCTCATTAATTCATTTAAATGACACTATTCCAAGAATTAGTAAATTCCATTACTTGCGAGCTGCTTTAAAGGATAGTGCTGCTTTAATAATAAGTTCCCTTGACTTCTCCGATGAGAATTATGATGTTGCATGGCAGCTACTATGTGACCGCTACAATAATAGACGGCTTCTAGTTTACAATCATGTTCAAGCTATCATTAATATTGAACATGGAACGCAAGAATCCTTTAAAGTTCTGCGCAACATCATTGATACAGTCAATCGTAACATTAGAGCTTTAAAAACACTTAAGTTGCCTACAGATGGGTGGGATGTACTCATTATACACATAGTCTCAAGTAAATTGGATTCAGTGACAAGTAGGGAATGGGAAACTTACCGTAATGCATTAGATGACTTAGCCACACTTGCTGATTTTAACAAATTTCTTAAGAATCGAGCTGATTTATTAGAAACTATTGCAGAGGTTCATAATAATGGTTTGAAGGGAAAGCATAGTGCCAGTACCCACAAACAAGGTGAAAGTACACATAAGCAAAAGACATTTACTGTCAACTCTGAGTCTTCAAATAAAAACAGACCGTACAGTTGTCCATTATGTAAGGGTGATCATGCCATTTATCAGTGCTCTAGTTTTAAGTCACTTTCCATTGAAGATCGTATTCAGAAGGCAAGATCTCTTAACCTGTGCCTTAACTGCTTACGTAGTGGTCATAAATCATTTAAGTGCAGGATGGGTGGCTGCAGCCACTGTCATAAACGACACAACACCATGTTGCATTTGAGTGGGCCATCCAGTACACAGGGTACAAACAATGGTAGTACTGATTCTCAACCTACTTCTACACACCCTACTCCTAATACAAGTAGTGTAGTGCTTTGTACATCACAGTCAACCACACAGTTGTCAACAAGCTCACAAGATGGTGTGGTTATGTCAGCCACTAATAACTCTCAATGCGTTATGTTGCTATCAACGGCTATCATTAATGTTATAGACCACAGTGGTCACAAACATAGAGTCCGTGCATTATTAGACAACGGTAGCACATCAAGTTTCATTACAAAAAGCCTATGTGACAAGCTCAAATTACCCACTCATTCAACCTCGACATTAGTTGAAGGGTTAAATCATCAATCTAGTTGCATATTTAAAAGTTGTGATGCCATTATATCATCACTTAATAATTCATATTCTGAGAATATACATTGTTTGGTGGTTCCACACATTACTCAAGCATTACCTTGCAAACAAGTCAACCATAAAGGGCTGGATATACCTCCAAATATTACATTAGCGGATCCTTTATTCCACACACCGTCCCAAGTGGATATGCTTCTTGGAGCGGACTTATTTTGGAGTGTATTGTTAAACAATAAGATTTCATTAGGTAGAAATAAGCCCACATTAAGTGAAACAAAGTTTGGATGGTTGATATCTGGACCCACACGCTCTTTACAACACAGCATTAATACAGTCCACTGCAATCATTTAAGTACACACTATGATGATCAACTTCAGGATCAATTAAGTAAATTCTTTGAACTTGGAACAGTTACAGAGCACAAACCTGCATCCAAAGAAGAACAGGAATGTGAAAGTAATTTATACAAA
Source organism: Caradrina clavipalpis (assembly GCA_932526535.1). Taxonomy (NCBI): domain Eukaryota; kingdom Metazoa; phylum Arthropoda; class Insecta; order Lepidoptera; family Noctuidae; genus Caradrina; species Caradrina clavipalpis. Next base: position 4,306,210 of record OW052115.1, read on the forward strand.
CAACTACTCGTGGAAAGGATGGTCGATTCATTGTAACAATTCCATTAAAAGAATCGCCTCAACAGCTGGGCAATTCATATGAACAAGCCCTGTCTAGGTTCATATCGTTAGAACGTAGATTCAAGCGTGACCCTTTATTCAAACAAGCAATATGCTGAATTCATTAAGGAATATATGTCATTAGGTCACATGACTGAAAATATAACTCACACATTATAAAACAACTTGTAGGTGAAAATAGCAAAGATGAGTTACTTAATTTAAGTAACCATGAGTATTCAAAAACATTAGGATTACTTTGGGGTTGTAAAGAAGATGTGTTCTTATTTTCAGCAAACATTAAACAACATGAACACATCACAAAACGCACAATCTTGTCTACTATGGCACAAATATTTGATCCACTTGGACTCATCAACCCTTGCATATTGCAAGCTAAAATTATTCTACAAAAATTATGGTCATTAAAAATAACATGGGATGAAGATGTGTCAAGTGAGATTCAAGCAGCTTGGTTTAACTTTATTAAATCATTAGGTGATATTAGACAAATAAAATTAAATAAAATACAATTTATTAAAGTACAATGTAACTTAAAATATTGTTTTGTAATGTAGGTAAATATTTACCTACCTACCAAACTATTTGTAAATAAACAAGTACTAAACTTGTTACTGTAGCATTTTTAATTGAACCAGAGTCTAACTGGCCTGGCCCCCCTACAAACGTTAAGGAAGATGACTTGCCAGAATTTAAGGTTCAATGTCATTTAAATGTCTCAGAGCAACAATCAGTAGAATATGTGAGCAAATTTTCAGACTTTAGTAAGCTACAGCGCATTACAGCTTATATATTGAGATTTATACATAATTGTCGTTATTCACAAAATAAGTATATAGGATTTTTAACTTTATATGAACTTAATCAGTCTTTGATTACATTATGCAGAATTTCACAGCATGAATCATTCCATCAAGAGTGTGAATTATTGAAAAATAAACAACAATTGCCATTAAAAAATAAATTAACTAATTTGAATCCATTCTTTCATTCTGATGGTTTGATTAGAGTTGGTGGTAGGCTCTCTAATTCACATTATAGATATGACACCAAACATCCTATACTGCTACATGCTGACTATCCATTTATAAATACAGCTGTAGATTATGCGGGACCAATAATGATTTTGAACCGAAAGGGTAGAGGCAGTAATTTAATCAAGGCATATCTTTGTATTTTTGTGTGCTTGGCTGTTAGAGCAGTACACATAGAGCTTGTGACTGATCTCAGCTCAGAAACCTTTATTTCTGCTTTAAACAGATTTATTGCCCGCAGAGGAAAACCTGTCAACATCTTCTCGGACAATGGTACATGTTTCGTAGGAGCATGTAATGAATTGGCTAGGTTTTTAAAATTAAATGCAAACTATTTAAGTGAATATGCTTCAAATTTATCAATAAACTTTAAATTCTCTCCAGCGTATAGCCCACACTTTAATGGTTTAGCTGAGGGTGCCGTGAAATCAGTTAAGCATCATTTGAAACGTATACTTGCTCTTGCAAACCTTACTTATGAGGAAATGAACACAGTTCTTACCCAGATAGAGGCGATCCTAAACTCTAGGCCTTTAACTCCTTTATCGTCTGATCCTTCAGACCTAGTAGCCCTCACACCTTCACATTTCCTTCTTGGGCGAACATTAACTGTTTTTCCCTCTCCTCAGGCACAAGACACTACAAGGTTGAGCACTTTCTCACGATATATGAGAACTCAACAATTGAAGACCCACTTCTGGGATAGATTTTATAAGGAATACATTACAGAGCTGCAAAAAAGACAGAAATGGTGCAGAGGAGGAAGAGACCTACGACTTGGAGAGATGGTGCTCGTCAAGGATGATCGACTGCCACCAAACAGATGGCTGCTCGGGCGAGTAACCAGCGTGTATCCAGGCTCCGACGGTGTGACCAGGGTAGCAGACGTGAAGACTACATCGGGCACTCTGCGGCGCGCCTTCAATCGGCTGTGCCCGCTACCAGTCGAAGATCGACCTGAAGAATCTACAAGCTACAGTCCCTTGCCGAGGGGGGCAACTTGTTGACGCCTTGCATGTGTGCGTGCGCAAGGCCTCACACACACGCATACGGCACGGCGCGGGAGGCGACGCGCAGCGGCCAGCGAGGATACGTCACAGCGGTAATACGTCACAGCGGTGAGGCGTGCGCGGGGTAGCTGCGCAGCGCGGTGAGCGCGGGACGCCCGCGCCACCGCCCATTCCATCGACGACACCGGGCGAAGCGTGTTGAATTTACAAAACTTTAGAGAGCGCCTAACATTAGTTCAAAATCATTGTTAAAGTCGTTAAATAAATAAACTAAATGTAAAAACGTGCATGGAGTCTAATTGAAGAGAGCCCAACATCCAAGTCCACCCACTTCGCTGCCAGTTTCGAAGCGTTCTCCAGATTGAAAATGGTATATCAGGGAGACAAGGTAGGTATAGCAGAGTATTGTTGTAACTGCCTCGTTAGCCTAGTGGTCCTAAGCTCGACTGCTACGCTAGAGGTCCTGGGTTCGATTCCCAGGTCGAGCAAAAAGTGTTATTTGGTTTTTCTACGAAATTCTCAGTAGCAGCTCGGAGTTTGGATTTGTGCCCGGTTAATGGCAACAGGCTCGCCCCCTATTACATGGGACCAAGATATACCGGCGAACTGTGGGTGTACATTGGTACACCTCTGCCTAACCCTTAGGGGAATACAGGCGTGATGGTATGTATGTTTGGTAGGGCGTCGCACAGTTGGATGTTGTGCACACATTATGACCATGGTATGGTCTTGGATGGGCTAGGCACCAGTCTAATACATCTGCTCCTGCTGAATTCTTAGATTCTGTGGTTGTAAGAGAAGATATGGAATAAATTAATAAGATTATGTAAATGGATGTTTTATTTAAAGTGCCCTTTTATTATTTTTCATTTGCAATCGTTTTCATTTCATCATGTATTTGTACCTACCTAAGTATTCCTTTTCTCATTGATGAAGTAAGTATTATACAGTAATATATATTTATATATTAGTGTGGAAAATTTTAGTTATTTTGTACTTGTGTACTAATTAATTTATGTATATAATTGCATTGGGTTATTTATTTTTATTTTTGAAGGTATCAAATTTGGTATTTATGATTTGCACCTACCGTGCTATCTCTTCACCACCTTTGGTTGACTGTTAGATAATGCCTAAGGCATGAGTCCGCCTTTGTACGTTTTGTTCATAAAGTTTAAATAAATAAAAAATAAATAAATATCTGCCTCGTTGGTCTCGTGGTCGCAAATGCGACTGCTGTGCAAGGGGTCCCGGGTTCGATTCCCACGTCGAGCAAAGTGTTATTGGGTTTTTCTATGAAATTCTCAGTAGCTGCTCGGAGTTTGGATTTGTGCCCGCTTAATGGCAATAGTCTCGCCCCCTATTACATGGGGCCTAAATATACCGGCGAACTGTGGGTGTACATTGGTACACCTCTGCCTAACCCTTAGGGGAATACAGGCGTGATGGTATAAATAAATAAATAAACAACCAGTTCCAGATTTGACTAAACCTTCCAGAGAATAAACAAAACCTATGAAGCAATGGACCGACTACAAATTTTGTGCAATTTCGCACTTTTTGGGCAACACAACAAGACTAGACAATGCATAACCATTTTGTTCAGACTATCAACAACAATTTTCAAAAACTATAGACCTCCATAGCCTACAACCTTTGCAGAAAACCAACCGTGCTTGGGCCAAATGCAATTTCCATTTTTTTTTTGGTAACACTCAAACCATAGTTGACCCAATTTTTTAAAACAAGTTCGAGACAGCAAAACCAACAGTGCCAAAAAAGAACAAATATAATCTTTGATACAACCACTGCAACCAGGATGTTGAATCATTCCTGACAGCATTTATTTATCAAACGACTGCCCCGTTGGCCTCGTGGTCGCAAGCGCGACTGCTGAGCGAGGGGTCCCGGGTTCGATTCCCAGGTCGGGCAAGTGTTATTGGGTTTTCCCATTACGAATTTCACAGTAGCAGCCCGAAGTTTGGAAGTTGGTGGTGTGACATCCCCTTGCATGGGAAAGCACGTAAGGCCGTTGGTCCTGAGTCTGATCTCTCTCCGGTAGTGTTGGATGTCCGTCCCAAGGGGTATGAGAGTTACGGAAGAGGGAGTACACCTGCGTTTGTGCACACATGTGTGCTCTATAATATCTCCAGCGTATGTGGCTAGTCTGCATTAGAATGAGCCTCCGTGGCCGGTATTAGACTGGAGAATTTGATTTATTTTTACATTTTCAAAATGCTGATAAAATCATCATTCTGTGCTGTCCTTTATAAAAAGCTCAAATCTTCAATTCTGCAGTATGTTGAAATATTGAGCCAATCTCTTGAACAGCCACCGCTTCAAAATGTAATGAATTCTTTGATTTCTCGCAATCGTCTTGTGTACTGCAATCTTCGTTTGCTGCAAGCCTTTTCTCCAGATAAATTGTCTTTCACCATCTCTGTAAAGAAAGAAAGGTATATAATATTAATCAATGAATTATATCTATGTAGTAATATATTATTGAGTGATGTCAATCCTAACAACATAAGGTATTTAGTAGCCTTGTATACCATCACGCCTGTATTCCCCGAAGGGTTAGGCAGAGGCGTACCACGGTACACCCACAGTTCACCGGTATACTTAGGTACCATTTAATAGCGGGCGAAGCTATTTCCATTAACCGGGCACAAATCCAAACTCCGAGCTGCTACTGAGAATTTCATAGAAAAACCCAATGACACTTTTTACTCCAGCAGGGAATTGAACCCAGGACCTCTAGCTTAGCAGTTGTGCTTAGGACCACTACGCTAACGAGGCAGTTAATAGCCTTGTTTGAGCAAAAAATGTAATTGGGTTTTTCTATTAAATTCTCCATAGCAACTCAGGTAACATTCATTGTGCCTGGTTAATGGCAATAGGCTGGCCCCCTATTACATGGGATGTAATACCAGCGAACTGTGGGTGTACATTGGTAATTGGTACACCTCTGCCTAACCCTTCTGGGAATACAGGTGTCATGGTATGTATGTTTGTGTATTTTAACCGGTCCTTTTGGAAATCTATGGGGGAGGCCTATGTACAACAGTGGACGTCCTGTGTCTGATATGATGACATATTATTATTTACCTGTCTTTTTCTTAATGAAATGGAAAGAGAAAGATAACTTAAATTTGAAAGATGAACATAACATAAAGAAAGATCTAAGATGCTACCTACAGTTGTCAAGTCGTTACCAGCATAATTGTTGTTTAAAATATAAACTACCAGCTTATAAAATGAAGGCCGGCGGGAAACAATTAAAATTTAACGGCTACTTACATAAGTAACGCACCAAGTTTAACCACAACAAGCGAGTCCCGAATTGCATCGAAGCTCGAATAAAATAAAAGAAGAATGAATGAAATGAATACTAGGCATGGAACATTTCATAAATAGCAGGTGAAATTTCATGTGAAAAAAAAATCATTAATCACACCCGCTATTTGCCTTCACTTATACTGCTATTTTTCACAGTCAATGAAATCACGAATCATTATGATTTCATTAAAATTTATTCATTCGAGCGAAGTTCGTGAGCGGCGCGCTGCTGTCTGCCAAAGCGACCGAGCGAGTAAGAAAGAAGGAATGATTTGTTCATGTGCGTGTTAGATAAGGACGAGAGATGTGATGACGGACAACACTGGGCATTTTAAATATGAACTTTAAACTTAAAGGTATGAGGTTTAGATTTCCTTGTCATAATTCATTGTGATTTCATTGCAGGTCGCAACGTGTTCGTAATCGTGGCGCACATTATATGAAAGAGCTACATTATAACATTGCGAATAAAAATCATTGCCTGTGAAATTTCACATGTGAAATCATATGAATAAAAGTCATCATTTCATATAATGAAAATGAATTAAAAATAGCAATCATTTCCATGCCTAATGAATACGCAAGGCGCAACTGTCAAAGTGTCAACCACTGGGGTTGACAGACAAAAGAAAACATTTACCATTCACGATACCATCGCAACCAAATGAACAAACGATGTTGAAATAATTATGATCAATGATGGCAACTTTTGTAATGCCTTAACCACAATAAGTAATATTCTTAAAACCTAAAATTTACCTGTTACATGAAATTAGACCAATATTAATAATTATTTTTTATCGTATTTAAAGTAAATTAATTTCTATCCTTGTCCACAAGGACAACACTATCATCATCATCATCATGTCATGATAACAACAACACTATACTATATCTATAATTATACCATCTAATATAATACAAAAAAATACTCTGGACTCTAAAATGAAATGCTGACCGAACAAAGTATTATTTAATTTATATTTTATTAATCAAAATTTTTAAAATCTGCTTTATTTTTTTCTCAATACGTTAGTTCTCAATTGAGAAAATATTTAAAGGACTGCAAGTTTCATGGTTAAAACTTGCATTTCGGTAGTTTGTTGTCAGTAATTTAAACTAAAAGTAGTGAATTGCTGACATAAATTAATTGAATTGACAAATATTTTAATTTTATTATACCTTTTCTAACAAATTAAACTTAAAACATTTAAAATGTCATAAGGTCTATTTTGATTTTAATGTATACGCAGCCAAAACATTATTTAGGGAATCGCTGAATGTGTCTTAAACCATAATTTTGAAACGTCTTTGTGTCAAAGTGGCTTTTCATGATAGTATTTATCTACTGACCACTTAAAGCGCCAGTAGTACGATTCTCTAAAATGCAAAATCGAAAACGAGTCTCACTAAAGTGATCGAGTGAACTTGTCATTGGTTTATATTCGTTCGCCGTGGTGACGTCACCACGGCGAACGAATACTAAGCCAATGACAAGTTGGTTCGTTATCGAAGTGAGACTCGTTTTCGAGCTTGCATTTTAGAGAATCGCACAGCAGATTTAGTGGAAAGTCTACTAAATTGGTAACACTGATCTTGATTGTTTCGTTCAATCGTTTAATCATAAACACGAACTTGTTTTTTTTTTAAGTTTATTATTTTGAATTTTATATAGTCGGGTACTAGTCTTTTTGGAAACTCTTGTCAAAGACGAGAATTGTTGTACAAAGTGTATTTAATTTTCAAAATAAACAAAATATATGTATTCGAATATACCACTATTAAGAGAAAAATAGGTTTTCGCTACTATCACTACATCCAATGATTTATTTCTTTTTAGGGTTCCGTATCCCAAGGGTAAAACCGGACCCAATAATTAAGACTTTGCTATTCATCCGTCCGTCTGTCTGTTACGAGGCTGTATCTCTGCAGCTGCTGTACCTAATAAATACTAAAAAACAGATTAAAATAAATATTTAAGGGGCCTTCCATACAACAAACGTAGTTTTTAGGGTTCCGTACCCAAAGGGTAAAACGGGACCCTATTACTATGACTTTGCTGTCCGTCTGTCACTAGGCTGTATCTCATGAACCGTGATAGTTAGAGAGTTGAAATTTATTGTTATTTTTGCTGCCCCTATAACAACAAATACAAAAAACCAAAATGAAATAAATATTTAGGGGGGCTCCCATACAACAAACGTGATTTTTTTGCTCGATATTGATAACGGCAACAGGTAGACGCTTGAAACATTCACAGAATATAAAGTTACATATTCACTTTAAAAATAAACTATTAAATTAAAATAACACAAATATTAAAAAAAAAAAAAAACACTTGGGGGCCCCAAGTGTTTTTTTTTTACTGTTTTTATAGAAAATGGTATGGAACACTTCGTGCGCGAGTTTGACTCGCAATTAGCCGGTTTTTTAAACTTATTGTCGGGCAGTCTAAAACTTGCCACAGGATGCGATTGGGAAATTAATCGTATGTGCTAATGATTAAGATAGAGTGAGGAATGAGATTCGACTTAAAAGAGGATGTAGTGACAAAGGTTCAAAAGGTTATGCTTAGATGGTTCGGTCATATTGAGAGGATGAGTGAAAGGCGACTAACAAAAGGGAATTATATGGCAGATGTGAGTGGCAACGCTGGGAGGGAACACCCTAGAAAGACCTACCCTGACCTTATTGGTGAGGCTATTCAGAAAGGTCGAGTGTGCAGTACTCGTAACCGGCGTGCTTGTATGATCAGATGTATGAATGTCGACGAGGCGAAAGTAGTATGTAAGGATCGTAGCTGGTGGCGTTCTGTGGTTTCTGCCTACCCCCATGGGAAAAAGGCGTGAGTTTATGTATTATGTATGCTAATGATTAAAACAACAATATTAAGTATCGTGCATATATATTTTTATAGATTTTCACTTAAAAATATATCACATAATTCTTAGAATATTATTACAGACCTCTCTTATACATGTACAAGAGATTCCACATAATCTCACATAATACTAAAAATAATCAACAAATAGGTAAATAAAAATCAACTTTTAACAATTCAAATGAATACGTATTTTTCTTATATTATATAAATTGTAGCATCGCTATTTTGTGGCACTGTCTGAACATTTTAAATTCAATGAGTCCTCTTTCACCAAAATCACTAAACAATACCATACCATCACGCCTGTATTCCCCGAAGGGTTAGGCAGAGGTGTACCAATGTACACCCACAGTTCGCCGGTATACTAAACAATTTTAGTACTAAATGTGTTTAAATTATCATACTGTCTCTGTCACCTTCTAAAAATGTGACAGGGATGCAATGATGTTCTATAATGTTTAGGCACTAAATGTGTTTAGTGATTTGGTGAAAGTGGGTCTTAAACGTAATTATTTCAGTCACATATATTAAAAAAAAAACAGTCAATGATGAATATTCATAATTGCTTCGACAATCACAATCAAAAATTGTTCATAGAAATATATTATACTTGTATCAATCATCACAGAATATAATAAACTGTCAAATTATTTAAAAATAGAACAGTAAAAAAAAATGCTGTAAGATGCCTATTGCACTTGCCTTAATTCAGTTGCTACCATTGGCGTATCTAAAGTTAGTTTTCAGAGGGGCCTGGCCCCTAAGATACCATGGCCGATGCGATGCAATGCGGTCAGGCGGAAGGTGAGCCCTACAGCCTGGGGTACGCCCAAGACCATTATGGGATGGGCACGCCTCCCCCCCCCCCCCCCCCCTAAATTCGCCTATGGTCGCTACTAAATTAACCCAAGTGTAATCGCATTAAGTAAGTTACTGAATGCGATTAGATGAGATGAGATACCATTAAACCATTAACCTGCACTCGCAGCTAACTTCCGGGCGGTCATTAAATTTGAATCGTGTTGTAGCTAGCCAGAAGGTTTTCAAAACCTTTTTTTTATGATGTTGGTACGAGACTACCATTCGCGATGACCCCGATCAAAAGTCTTTTTATTGCGTACTTTGTTTAGTCAGAAGTTTTTCATTAATGGAACGATAACAAGATGACCTTTGTTTCGTTTAGATAATAAAGCAAAATAGTTATGCACCATATAATTATATCCATGCCATAAATTACTGCATCTTGCAACTCAAAGCTCAAAAACAAATGAATAACGTTTTTTATTTGATGAAATTTTGTACCTTTAGCAACACAGAAATAGGGTCGCTTTTGCTATGTTACTTATCTAGATAATAGGTTTATGAAGTCGAAAACTACATATTTGAATGTAAAATCGTCATCAAATTCTGAGTCAGTGAAAAAAAAATAAGATTAATTTTGAACCATGATCAAGTAAAATATTATTCCTATTTAAAAAAATTACTGAAAATATTTCATTCTGTGCAAAATTGTAACATTTTGACAAATGAAACTGAGTATTTATTTTTAACAGAAATTATTTTTTTTCTTCAAATTTAGCGTAAAAACAATTGAAGTCAAAAACCATTTAAAATTACTTGGAAAACAAATAATTTTACTCAATTAGTATTAATTGAAGGTTCAGACTATCAATTGATTTTGTTTATCATTATTTTTTAAGAAAAATAGTCAATTTTTTTTTATATCTTGTCGGCGATTTAATCAGTTAACTTATTCAGTAGAAAAAGTCTAATTTAAAACAATATGACTGACATGATTTTACATTCAAAAGTGAAAAATTAAAAATTTTAGTACTGTTTTAGTTTTACTAAACTTAATAAGAAATCAGAATAGTTTTATAGTATTATCTTTAGTTATTGTTATAAATAAAAATATATAATATATGATCTTTTTGTTACTCAAAAGAGAAAATTATCACTTTCTCGTAAAATACAGTACAGTCAAGCGGGGTGAATAGGTACGCAGGAATGAATTGGGACAAAATTTTTAAAGGGATTTTAACTTTGAATTAATATAGTTTGTAGCCAAAGATAACTCTTAATGTTTTATCTGAATTATAATTGACGATTTAGTGTCCTTGTTGGCACTAAACTATACTACTTCAAAGTCAAAATCCCTTTTAAAATGTCGTCCCTATTCACCCCGTTTGACTGTACTTTCCATTTCCATATTACTTTGTAATTTCAGTCATTGGATTTTCAACTCTCGACGCTGAGCCGAGCATTGTAAATCCAACAATGCTCAAGGCAATACAAATGGTAAGTACTGTTTTAAAAGATTCTGGTAAGTCCCTAGATTTTTTACAAGAAAGACAATTATTATTAGTACATAAAAAACAAGTACTAACTTCACGCTTAAATCTTACAGCCAGTTATTGTATTTTGAACCTTATTTGTACTTCAATAAAACTTTTAATACAAAATTAACAACTCCGACTGTCCTAGTCAGTTTTTGTATTCAGAACTTTATAGGTGTTTAGATAAGTTTCAAAATGCAATAGCTGGCTTAAAGGTTCAGTTTCACCAAATAAAAAAGGTTTTTCTAAACCAGTGTATTAATTCTTGTTCTGCATGATGATAAAAAGTCAAAAAGTAATCAATACTATTAAATCAGTTTTTAAGTCAAGTCATGAAATCAGCTCAATGTCAAATCCAAACTGTAAATAAAAATGCAAAAAACCTTGTAGTATTCTACGCTCCAAACAAAATAATAGTTCACATTTTGAACAAATAGGCCCAGCTCCCAAATAAGAATATAACTTAACGGAATAGAAATAAAGTTGAAATTTTAATGTTAACAGTCGCTAGCCTACAATAGTTTTTGTACTTACAACCGTTAACATTGAAATACCAGCTTTATTTCCATTCCGTTAAGTTATGATTTTATTTGTCGCCGAAAAATGCCTTTCTGTGTTGTGCCATCAACGGACCCAGGCCTTACGCCAAAGTTTTGGTAACCTTATTGGTTACTACTCGTACCATAGAAATGATAAGCATGACTATTACCTCTTTGAGAATGGTACTGCATGCTCATTTGAGTGGCAGGGTTTACGTAAATAGAAGAATTTGGGACGTATATGCTGGGTTGAGTGGTGATCGGAGGCATATTATATCTTACAGGCATATAAGTAGATGTGCTAGCAGTTGCATTTCTATCACCACTGTTACCTTTATTCTGCGGGCTAATAATTATAGATGAAGACACGTCCGCACTATAAGATGATGTGTTAGTACTTTTCCTAAGATCGGCAACTGTTTTAGTAGCTTTCATCGGTGACGGAGACACCTTGGGTTTGGAGACGTGTTTAGATCTTTTCTCTTTATCGGACTTACGTATTTTTTTTGTTTCTTTTTTGGCAGGTTCTTGGGCTTGTGTGTTAGTGTACGGCTCGCTGAACTCCGCTCTGATAGAGCTGGAAAGTGATACTTCGGAATCGGATCTGTTTTGCAACGGTTTGTCTAAGATTCCTGGAGAGAAAATAGTTTGCAGCTTTTGTGAAGTTTTTATGTCTGATGCGGTACTTTCACAAATTGCTGGTATCAACACTGTTTCGTCTGAAGAAATATCGAGACGGACCGGAGACTGTCTAGAAGAGCTACGTTTTCTTTTCTTCTTTGTTTCGGTTGTTTGGACTGCAGCAGCATTCGTAGTAGCTGCAGGAGTTTCCTTGGAGCTCTCCTTTAGCGATTTACCTGTAAAATTGAAATTAAAAAAGATAATCTTTTGTTATACTTCAATCTCCTTATTAATAAACGTGAAGTAAAATTACACCAGTATTAACTTCGATTTACCAATACATTTTTCGGGGGTTAAGTTTAGTGAAACTTTACTCTGAGTTTATTAATAAGGGGGTAAATGTTTCATTAGCCAAGTGGTCCTAAGCAGTTTTTGGGTTTGATTCCCAGGTCAAGCTAAGTGTTATAGTGTTTTTCAGTGAAATTCTCAGTAGCAGCTCGGAGTTAGGGTATGAGCCCGGTCAACAGCAATAGGCTCGCCATTATGTGGGCCTAAAACATACCAACAGACTGTAGGTGTACATTGCTGCACCTCTGCTTAACTCTTCAGGGAACACAGGCGTGATAGTATGGCTATATTTTGTTTTACACAATACAATTGAAATGTAGAATTCAAATGGATGAAACTAATTTGAACTTAGGACGACCCACTGTACATGAAGCGAGGTCACTTTTATTTAAAAAAAAAACTATTTAAATGACAATGAATTTTGAGAAGCAAATTGTAAAAAATGGCGGGTAGAGATAAAAAAGGGTCAGTGGGTCGTCTTAGGAAGACCTACTGTATGATTTGCATCTAGTCTTGTAAAAACTGCAGATGTTAACAAATAAAAATAAATATTTGGCGAGCCCTACCTTCATCATCGTCACGCTCCAACTTAATTTTTTTTAAGCTTTTCAATCTTTCAATGTCCGCAAAAAGATCGCTTTCTGCTATTAGCACATCCATGTCAGCCAACAGTACTTGCGACCTGGCTACCGCTGATAGCGCTTTTACCTTTTCCCTTTTCAATTTTAAAGTCATCAACGAGCATTCAAACTCCGTCTTGTACACAAAATCATTTAGTTTATTCACCTCATTCGTTAAATATTCTATTGTGTCGTCGATTTGGTCAATACGCCGCTTACTAGAACAACTGCTAATAGAACTAGATTTAGAGATATCCGACATTTTTTTTTACTACAATTTAGGCTGTTGATTTGGAATTACGAAAGAACTTTATTACAAATTTGATTGCCGCCAACTGCTAGCAAATTACGAGAGAAAAAAAGAATTAACGAACCGCCATAGACATCAAAAAGTTTTGACATTTGTCTCTAGGAAACGGAAACAGATGGATAGGGATTAGAGCTGTACCATTTGTTCTAACTAAATACCGTAATTGACCGATGCCAATTTAGTTATAAAAATGGGATAAAAAAATAGTAGTTTTTACACGGACGATATTGATTGCTTTTGCCTTGGATTAACGATTACATACAAATGCCGTTGAAAAGCACGCTCAACTTTATATATGATTCTGTAAACTTTGCCAGGATTGGGAAGAAACAAAATGAAGTACCTCAGTTTATATTAGCTCAAAGTTAAAGTCAAATAAAATATTTCAATTTGACCATTAAAAGGCATTTTTGAACTAAAATTACATGAAAAAAAAACCAGTTGCCAACTAGCCAATTTATCTGTACTTATGATTTTTGCAAAGTTGCTAGTGTTCAAATAATTCCTTAACTTCGAAAGTAATGAGGAGATTTTTTTTTATAAGTTTTCTTTAACTCCCATCTGTTTTTCGTACAATATTTTTAAATTATTATTTTTAATTACTACTTCCCTATTACATATAATCTTAACGTACCAGTGAACTGTGGGTGTACATTGGTACTTGGTACACCTCTGCTTAACCCTTCGAGGAAAACACGCATGATGGTATGTTATGGTATGTTTTTAAACTTACCTCTGTTGTCTATTTCAACTTCGAACGCAGTATCATCACAAAAATAAACTGTTTTTAACTTGCCAGTGACATAGGTGTGTCCCGCGAAAATGCATGAATACTACTTAGTTATGTGTAAAAAAAACTAATTGAATCCTTATCCAATATTAATTGCTTACATATGTATTTGTTTATTTAATTAGTTGATTAGCTCTACTTACTTGTAAAAAAATTGGCTTCGGGGACTCATTATATCCCGTATAATTTAATTATTCAATTTTAGACGCAATTAAAAACAGTTCGTTTCTTAAAATCCTGAGGTTTAAGGGTATATAAAGCATTCATTTTTCGATATTTGTGTACACTTAGCTGGTCATCATGTTGTCTGCTATAAGTCTATTGTTACTTGCGTGCGCACTCACTATCAATGCGCAAAGTGCCTGTACTCCATCGCAGATCGGTAAGCTATTTTTTTTGTGGACACACTTGGCAGTCAGCAACAAAAGTAGATGAAAATTTCATTATAATCCTTACTATTGAGCACAATATCAAAGAAATACCAAATAGATCTAAAATTAAGATAAAATTGACTCTTAGGTATTACCTAAATTTCTGAATAGCAATGAATTGTGTTATTTCGTGTCTTTTTCAATGATATGTTAAAATAAAATTGTTAATCGACTTTTGTTGCTGACCGTAGATTACCTATTGTTAGTCCTACAACGTTTTTAATGTCAAAATAACAGCTTTTTATTAAATGCTTATGATTACTCACGCGGTACTTATATTAAAAACACAACTTTAAAAATATTTGCCTGTCTGTCCGTTTATTCTGGATAATCTCCGAAATGGCTGGACCGATATTGACGGGACTTTCACTGGCAAATTATTGGTATTATAAGGAGTTACTTGAACTATGTTTATTTTAGAAAAAAATAGGATTCCATGCAACGTAAAACCGAAATTCAAGCGAATGTAGCTGCGAGCAAGTTAAAAAAAATAATAGATTTGGCCAAAACATGATTTGTTATTATCACCAGGTGTTGCGCCTACTTCTCATCCGGTGAAGCTTCAACCCGTTATCCTGCAGGCTGGCGTAGCGGATTGGCGCGTTACCATACCTGTAAGTACAAACTTAAGTGCATTGCCCCACTCGTCTTATTATTTATTTGAACTTTATGCAACAAAATCTCCCCCGCCGCTTACTGGCCCGTTAGTGTCGTGGTCGCAAGCGCGACTGATGAGCGTGGGGTCCTGAGTTTGATTACCAGGTTAAGCAAAAAGTGTTACTGGGTTTTTCCATTAAGAATTTCTCAGTAACAGCCCGGAATCGTGTAAAACATCAGATTTTCAGGGCCTAAATAAACTGTTTTTTGTCTAGGAATTATTGTTTAATGGTGTCATCTACCTAATTAGACTATAGTGTATTTTTTAATCTCGGAGACTAAATTGACATGTTCATACGTCAAATATAAAAATAATGTGCTTTCGGCATATAAACATAAAGCACACTTTTTTCAAGTTTGACGTAAGAAGCCGTCAAGTCAGTCTCTGACATTAAAAACACACTATAGGAAGCAAACTGTACCTATGTTTAAATCGTCCGATATTGTTTTCAGACTCTCTCGGATTGCACTGAGTCTGGAGTGGTAGCATACACTTGCGACGATGACGTGCCACCCGCTGCGCACTTCGTAGACTTCAATACTCTGATAGTCCATCGCAACGGAGCTCTACAAGGTTACGCTACAGTTCTCGTGACAATCTACTGCACAGTGTAACAGGCGCAAAGCCTGGATGACCAGCTCTTCCTTTGCCTATTGTCTTTGTCTATGGTCTAAAAAGATAGAGTACTTTTTTACGGTTTTTTTGACAATCAAAAGTTACGTTTAATTCGGTAAGATAAAGTCGTTCCATTACAGATTATGTCACGGAAATTCTCAATTTAACTTGAATTAGTTACCCCTTACGCTTAGCACCCGGCTCCCGAGTTGAACGAATTATCGCTCGACTCGGGAGCCGGGTGCTGGGCGTTAAAAGGGTTAAAAAAAAGGAAAGGTCACTAAATCGTTTACTTTAAAGCTGAAATTTGGCTGATAGGTAGTTTTAGGGTCCAGACGCTAAAGGTAAGAGACGTCAGCAGCTGTGAACTGTGAGTGTGTGGGCTGGGCTAATACTACTTGGGGGGCCACCTATTATTGTATTTTTCTATAATAATACTTACCATTGTCATCAATGGGGCCCCTTTATACTCCTAGGGACTGCAGCCCATAGAGCCCTTAGGGCGCTTTCAATTTAGACGATTGGTGCCGGACTGCTGCAGTCCGGGTATCGTACTGCGCACGGGTTATGATTTTTCATACAAAATGTCTCGACGCAAAGTCGTGCGACAGCAGTGCGGCGCACGTCCGTTGGCGGGACGGCAACAACCTGTCAGTGTCTCAGCTCAGTCGTTGTTCGCTAGTGCTGTGAACGCATCGTGTTTCTTAGAAATTCGACCGGACTGCAGCCGCGTATCTCTTCAAATAAGACGATTTACGTCGTACTGCTGTCGTCCGGCAGCAGTACGGCTCATGGTCGTAACAACCGTGCGGCAGCAGTCCGGCACCAACCGTCTAAATTGAAAGCGCCCTTACCTAGCTCCATCCCTGGAGCCTGGACGTCAATTTAGAATGGATTTTGCAGCAGAACCGAGTAGGTCTTTGATTCCGCATTTCCGAAGTAGCGAGCTAAAACTACAAAGACGAATTGATATATTTTCCCTGAAATATTTGTACACTATTGTTTTGAGACCTTGTTTTATTTTATTCTAAAATAGTAACGTGACGATAGTTTGCGCCATCATGACTTGAAACATTTCATAATTGACAGGAACCTGAAAACGTCATCAACTATGGTTTTTTGTCTTTGATTTATTTCAAGCCAGTTGCGTGTTCTAAATAATACCTTTATTATATTTGTATCCTACTGTCATCGCGTAGGTCTATATTTATAACATTTTTGTTAACAAATTATTGTATAAAATATATATTTTTTCTTTCCCTCAATATATATATTTAAAAAAAATGTTGTTTTATTGGATACTTCTGTTATTAATCCGTACTAATATTATAAATGCGAAAGTAACTGTGTCTGTCTGTCTCTACTGCACGCCTAAACCACTGAACCGATTTCAATGAAATTTGGTACATATATAGTCTGGGACCCGAGAAAGGACATAGGATAGTTTTCATCCCGGAAATCCTCCGGGAACGGGAATTATTAATCCACGCGAACGAAGTCGCGGGCAAAAGCTAGTTTCTAATAAAATAAAAAAAAAAACCTAGATTGGATTAGTTCTATGATAAAAACCGTTTTGGTTGCGGTTTCTTTGATTAAATAAATCAATTGAAATAATCTCTTCAAAGTTAGAGTGAACAATTGAACAGGCTTCTTTTGGGTAAGCTCACTCCATCGTGGACTTTGTCTATGTCACCTTTGACCAAGACTAGTAAAGAGCTTAACCATCTCGATTAAAATTAAAAATTTGGAGACAATAAACATTGATTTATGCTTTGTGCCAGTCGCTTATTGACTACTGCATTATCTCCTGGGGAGGTGCTGCTAAAACGCACTTGATGGAGGCTGAAAGAGCTCAACGTGCAATACTTAAGGTGGCTGCGGGTCTTCCCTACCGATTTCCTTCAGTCGAGTTATACAAGAAATGGGATCTACTGACTGTAAGACAAACTTTCGTTCTGCATACTGTCCTTAAAAAGCACTCGCAGCTAGTTTATGATCCAGAGCCATTGAAAGATAAAAGAAGAAAGGGTACTGTATGCAATACAAAGTTTTTCCGCCTACGTCAGTCTCACAAGTTTTTCTGTTACTTGGGGGATTACTTATATAATGTCATTAACAAGGGTCATAATATATATCCACTTCACAAACACAGTTGTAAAAAAAAAGTAACGAACTATTTGAAAACTCTTTCCTACGAGGACACAGAGAAGTTGCTCCGCACAATTGCCTAATATTCGATCTCAAAATAATCTCACCTACACAATCACCACCTCACACACACACACACACCTTCGCATTATCCACCCTGCACCTACACATATTGTTAATTTTTATTTTTATCTTTGTTATGTTTTCTTTTCATTCCATTCATTTATTTATCTTTGTTTTACTTTGTTTAGTAGCGCAACATGTTACCTGCCTACTTATTTATGATGCCACTAAGTGGAGCCTGGTGACCTGTAATACAGGTATTTTCTAAAACCTACTTCAGGCACCAGCTCTCACAATGTGAATTTATATTGTTCAAAACTGTTAACAGCTACAAAACCATTGTGAGAGAAAATAAATAAACTTATTATTATTTATTTGTTGTGTTACAAAAGTTAGTGACAGAAACAAATCGCTGCAAAACCGACTCCACGTGATCTTGTCTACCCTACCCCTGCGGGATGTTCAAAAGAGATACCGCGCCCCCGGAACGCAAAGGGCACAAGAAGGAACATGGATGGGTTTTAGTCAGTAAAAGTCTGACACTAGGGCGGGGAAAGACAACTGAAACTTCCCATCTTAAAAAAAAAAGGATGTAATTAAGCCCGCGTAGGCGCTAAGGGGCTAGGCGCCCCTCGAGCTGAGGAGGGTGTGAGGGATGCTGCGTATAATAAACAACACATAACATACCATCACGCCTGTATGCCCCGAAGGGTTAGGCAGAGGAGTAACAATGTACACCCACATTTCGTCGGTATGTTTTAGGTCCTATGCAATAGGGGGCGACCCAATTGCCATTAACCGGGCACAAATCCTAACTCCGAGCTGCCATTCAGAATTTCATAGAAAAACCTAATAACAATTTTTGCTCGACCTGGGAATCGAACCCAAGACCTCTAGCAGTCGCGCTTGGGACCACAAGGCTAACGGGGCAGTCACAATAAAAATTATCATAATCATCATTATCATCTATTGGTAATAATCTGTAATATTACTCACTAGCTTTTGCCCGCGACTTCGTCCGCGTGGATTAATAGTTCCTGTTCCCGGGGGATTTCCGGGATGAAAACTATCCTATGCCCTTTCTCGGGTCCCAGACTATATCTGTACCAAATTTCATTGAAATCGGTTCAGTGGTTTAGGCGTGAAGAAGAGACAGACAGAGTTACTTTCGTATTTATAATATTAGTACGGATTTGTCAGCTCCATTGACTAACTAGGTATTTATTGATTTAAAAAGTCAAAAGTCAAAAATCAAAGTCACTAGTCAAAGTCAATGTCATTAGTAATAAAATGTTACTGTGAATTGACATTTATTAGGGTTTTCACATACATACATACATACATAAACTCACGCCTTTTTCCAATGGGGGTAGGCAGAAACCACGGACCGCCACCTGCTACGATCTTTACACACTCCTTTCGCCTCGTCCACATTCATACATCTGGTCATACAAGCACGCCGGTTACGAGTACTGCGCACCTGACCTTTCTGAAGAACCATTAGGGTTTTCGGGGTTTCTATAAAGTGTAATTTTAGAGAACTTGTGTCTTAGACCCACTTTCACTAAAATCACTAAATACATTTAGTGCCTAAACGTATTTAAAACATGTTTGCATCCCTGTCACATTGTTAGAAGATTACAGAGACAGAATGATAATTTAAACATATTTAGCGTTAAATATCGAGCCATTACCGCCGACTTAGCGCAAGCGACATTTGGGTCATTTCACGCAGGCTCAATTTTTTACTAATTTCGGTGGATTTTTTTATTTGTAGGTTTTCGGATGAAAAAATAAACTTGTTTTATTCTAGAACACATTAGTATTCTACATGTTTTAGTAAGAAACAAACAACTGTAGTTGTTTTGAAAAAATGACTTCCACCGAAATTTCCAACCCACCGAAATTGAAAATTGTTCACCGAAATTGCAACACCCACCAAAATGGAATTTTTGTATTGTACCATGACAGTTATTAAACAAAGAACAACTTAGCCGTTGTCAACATTATGTAGCGGCTGCACAGGCGGGTATAGCAGGTGTAAAATAAGTTTATTTGTCTGTATTCGATACTGCATCTTTTGACATGGATCATAGACCACATTTAACACATTTACTAAATTAACTTTAGAATATGTACGTATTTTTAAAATATGTACTACCACAATATCTACTACCCTCCAAAGTTTATCCAGTTAATTGTAATACCTCTCAGGTGTAATAGTAGAATACCGCACCGAGCAGTAAGTGACTTCTTGTCCCGCCGAGTGTGAGATTGGAGCCTGAGCGCCAGCGAGGGCTCTAATAACACGAATGCAACAAGAAGTCACGTCGAGCGAGGTACATAATCTGCTTTTCTTTCAACTACAACACAAAATCATTCATCATTCAACTGATCCGTTCGAGATGCATCCGGAGCATCAGATCTATCCGATCCATCCGAGATGCATCCGATACATCCGTTTCATCCGATTCATCCGGTGCATCAGATATATCTGTTTCATCCGGTGCATCCGATCCAAAAAATAAAAAAATCCTATGCATCTGATCCATCCGAGATATCCGGTACATTCGTTTTATCCGATTCATCCGTTTCATCCGTTACATCCGTTATGGATGTATCGGATGCATCCGATCCATCCGAGATGCATTCGATAATCCGTTTCATCCGAGATGCATCATGCATTAGACCCAGCCGATGCATCAAATCCATCCGATACAACTAAATGGTTTTTCTTTCTTTCTTTCTTTCTTTCTTTCTTTCTTTCTTTCTTTCTTTCTTTCTTTCTTTCTTTCTTTCTTTCTTTCTTTCTTTCTTTCTTTCTTTCTTTCTAATCGATCCCATCCATCCCATCCATCGAATACAGAACCTCACATCGGTTAAAGAAAAAAACAGTGCAGTAAGTATGTATTTTCATTACTGCATTACTTACTTATCTACTGCATTGTTTTAGCGACGCAGCAGTGACGAGCTTACTGCTGGCATTTTAGGTAGGTAACTACGATTTACCTAGGTAATTGGAAGAAAATATCTTACCAAAGTCACATGAACCCACAGCCATTTTAGTATTGATGCTATATCGGTGGCAATAAACTTACCACCGAAACCACCGATATTGCACCACCGAAATGAGAAACATGAAGAAAAAGTTAAATAAAAACAAAATTATTTATGCGTTAGGTATTTAAAATATATGGTTGCTAAGGGTACCCATTAACACATAACATACTCGCGTACCGTACCGTAAAAAAATAACATTCATTCGTACAGTAACCCACCGAGATTGCATAATTTCGTATTCCCTCTTGGAAAAAAAAAGTACTTAGGTATTGGCGCAAAACCTCGACAGGATCGGACACCTCACTACTGCGAGAACGCAAGAGCACGACTGGACCTACGTGTGCGCAAGGAGATTGTTCGTTAGAATAGACTTGTTTACGTTATAGATCGATTTCAACAAAACACACCGAAATTGCACTTTTCGCGTGGACATTCCTTATCATAATGGTTCTAATGTCTGCATGATAACAGAAGTAAAGAAAGTAATCAATATGGTTGCTTTATGCATAGACCAACATAATAATGTGCAATTTAAGTACTAAATTTCCTTCACAACATATTTAATGAGGTAAATGCGCTTAAAAGTTAATCGCGGACATACCACCGTTATTGAGAAACAGACATATTTCTTTTTTTTTTTAATTTATATTTCAGAGATTTTTATTTATACTAGTGCCTTCATATGAGCTAGTTTTCATATTACACGAAAAAATATAAAATGGTCTATATTATACATTTTACACAGTGATTTCACGCGAAGAACCTCAAAAAACGATGTCGGTGAAACTACCCATTTTTTCCTAAACTGCGTTTTTCATCGCAAACGACATTTTAAACTATAACGCTATAATGCCTCGTCTACCTTCCCGCCAAAATAAATCAGTTATTTAAGTTATAGCAAATGCTAATTCACATTAATAGCGCAATTATTAGCAAAAATATTTAAAAAAATCCTTTTTCTGTAAAATTTGGTTTTGTCGGTTACGCTAAATCGGCAGTAATGGCTCGATATGTTTAGTGATCTTAGTGAAAGTGTGTCTTAGAATTATTGGCTAGTAGGTATAAATTAAACCCAGTTATGTTAAACAATGTTTTATTGTGTTACCTTAAAAGTTATTTAGGTACATTAACTATTATGTTGAATTGATTACATTCATACTTACATAAACTCACACGTTTTCCCCATGGGGGTAGGCAGAAACCACAGAACGCCACCTGCTACGATCCTTACATACTACTTTCGCCTCGTTTATACATCTGGTCTTACAAGCACGCCGGTTACGAGTACTGCACACCCGAGCTTTCTGAAGAACCTTACCAATAAGGTCAGTGTAGGTTTTTCTAGGAGTCGGGGGTCCCTGTGTTGCATACAAGACACGTGTATCACAGATTAAATAAGTACAGATACTTCACTCCATAGAAAAAACCCTACACTTAACGCTATAATTACCTACAACACGTTCGTGCGTGAGAGAAAGAGATAGCAATAACGCGCGTCATACAACACAGCAGCGCTAGAGCTATCTATGCTGAGAAATTATTACACAAAAGAACAGGTGACTATAAAGTATTATTGTGTAGTATTATTGTATGTACTGAAATATGTATTTTCCGCACACTACAAATTTCATTGCGAGGTTTAGACATTATTGAAGGCGCGAGTATCGTTTATTTTGTTGCGGTAGGTATAGTACACTCAAGCGAGCGCGTGACAGCCGACTGGATTCGTTGCGCCCGAGCGCAGGCGAGCCGTAGGCACTTAAGAGAACTTGAACGAGTGACGGAGGCCTGCTTGTATTGCAAACTTTATGGGGTTTACCCTTTATACCCGCTGATGTATCCTACATTGTTTGTACTGGGTTTGGTGGGGTACAACGAACTCAGGGTGCGCCGGGAATCCACACTCAGGGCGTAAGCGCTGAAGCTCCTGCGAGGAGTCGCACATAGCCCGGGAGTGCTGCGTCACCTACAGCTGTGCGTGCCAGACCAGTGCAGGCGGCGGCGACCGCCACTGCTGGCCGTGCCTGCTGCTCGAACCAATCTATTGACTAAAATACCTCTCACTCGCACAATCCGTGTGCTCAACGAATTGCATGAGAGGGTCGACATATTGTCGTGCAATATAGTGAATTCGCAAGAGTTTTGTTAGTTATAATTAGAATTAATAATAATAATATAGGTAAGATAAGTTATCTGAAGTTAGAAAATAAAAATAGTTTAGATAATTTATATACATTGGTGCTTATTCTCTTATTCACAAACTTAACCAAATGTAAGTTAAATGCATCTTTCTCTTTCAATTTCTTAAAGAAAAGGACAGAAGATACATATTCGTTTAGTCCTGTCAAATCAGACGAAGGTAATTAGCGTGTTCCTAGTCGCCACGTTTTTAATCGCGTCTAAATTATCTATGGAGTGTCTAAATTTGACAGAACTTAACTAAAATTTTATCTTCACTCCTTTTCTTAATGAAATGGAAAGAGAAAGATGAACATAACTTAAATTTAGTTAAGTTTGTGAACAAGAGAATCAGCACCAATGTCTAATTTTTAATAGGGTTTAGTTTATTGTTTTCAATTTCTTGTTTATGTTTATTAGTATTAGTTTGTAGTAGATAAGTCTAGATTTTATTATTGTTTTTGGAACCACTCTATTGTTTTGGGTTCCACCTGTAAGATAGTGTGTGTTAGTTAAATAAATAAATAAAAGTTTATAGTTTTTTTTTTTTATTTAATTTTGAAACAATTTTGTGTTACCAAACACGTCTCGCTAATACTGTAGTGACCCAAAACATATAATAAAAATCAGGTAAAAAAACGTACAGCCCGAAAATTAAATGAAAATCTTTAGTATCATTAAACAAAAGTCATTGGTCTCAAAAATAAATGAATTAAACTGCAGTAATTAAATTCGAGGGAGTATTTCCCAACAGCGGTAGGGTTCATTGAGCCAAAACTGAGAGGGATTATCAGCCTAAAATTAGTTGAGATGTTTGATATACGGACTGTGGTGACTGTCCCCAAACGGGGGAGGGATGTGATTGGCTCAAAAAGAGATTATGTGATTGGCTGTATACAGGCTGAGGTGGTTGTCCCCACAAAGAATTCTGTGAACTACCGAACAGAGGTAGAGGTGTACTTCTTAACGTTTCTAGGACTGATGGACCATATGGGGATTGAGGTAATTACCCCCAAACGGGTTGGGGTGGTTTCCCCCATAAAGAATTATGTGAATGACCCAATGAAGATAGGGGTGCAATGGTCAAAGACGGTAGGGGTGATTGACCGTACACGGGCTGTGGTGATTGCCCCCAAACAGGTTGTGATGATTGACCCCACAAAGAATTCTGTGAATGACCCAAATGAGATAGAGGTGCAGCGCTCAAAGACGGTAGGGGTGATTGACCGTAGACGGGCTGTGGTGATTGGCCCCAAACGGGTTGTGATGATTGACCCCACAAAGAATTCTGTGAATGACCCAACTGAGATAGAGGTGCAGCGCTCAAAGACGGTAGGGGTGATTGACCGTACACGGGCTGTGGTGATTGCCCCCAAACGGGTTGTGATGATTGAACCCACAAAGAATTCTGTGAATGACCCAACGGAGATAGAGGTGCAGCGCTCAAAGACGGTAGGTATG
The DNA here is from genome assembly GCA_932526535.1 of Caradrina clavipalpis. Taxonomy (NCBI): domain Eukaryota; kingdom Metazoa; phylum Arthropoda; class Insecta; order Lepidoptera; family Noctuidae; genus Caradrina; species Caradrina clavipalpis. The sequence continues at coordinate 4,330,715 of OW052115.1, forward strand.
ATTGGCTGACCACGGGCTGTGGTGATTCACCCCAAAGGGACTGCGGTGATTGCCCCCACAAAGAATTCTGTGAATGACCCAAAGGAGATAGGGGCTCAACGCTCAAGGACAATAAGGGTGATTGGCCGTACACGAGCTGTGGTGATTGACCCCAAAGGGACTGGGGTGATTGCCCCCACAAAGAATTATGTGAGTGACTCAACGGAGATACAGGTGCAGCGCTCAAAGACGGCAGGGGTGATTGACCATACACGGATTGTGGTGATTGCTCCCAAACTAGTTGTGGTGATTGGCCCCACAAATAATTTTGTGAATGACCCGGCAGAGACAGGGGCGCAACGCTTAAAGACGGTAGGGGTGATTGACCCCAATGAGATTGGGGTGATTGGCCAACATGAGGAAGTATGTTAACATTGTTTTGTAGTTGGGATTTCGTCTGCCAATGTAAGTTATTTTTTATCAAAAGTTGGTTGTTATAAACTGGTGCTTCAGAGCAATATGCAATGGTTGTGACGCTTCCTTCGCCGCGGAGGCCTCCAATACGATGTACTAAGATTAAGTGGTTGTTTTTGAAGCTGGCTGAAGGTGCAACATCGTAGTCACATAACGTGACTCTGGCTCCGATTGCTTGGCAATCCGGGACGTCCTGAAAAAGGGAGAATTAGGCAATTAGAATATGTCAAAGAATTTACCACGTTAGCAAAAAGTGTTATTGGGTTTTTCTATGAAATTCTCAGCTCGGAGTTAGGATTTGTGCCCTAGGCTCGCTCCCTATTACACTGGACCAAAATATACCGGCGAACTGTGGGTGTATATTGGTGCACCTCTGCCTAACCTTTCGGGGAATATAGGCGCGATTGTATGTGTATCGGTGTCGTAATTTTATTTGATTACTCACTTCCGCCCCTGACTTCGTTTGCGTTAAAGTCAATATTATTATCCCATGAGAACCGTACATTTTTCCGGGATATCCTATGTGCTAATCCAAAAAATGGTCTATCTATGTGCCAAATTTCATCCAGATCTGTTCAGCTGCGTTTGCTGTTTGTTTTAACCGGGCACGGGCAAGTACCAATGTGTCTTTTTCTAATTCATATGTACTTTCTAAGTTTATCTTGGACATCACTGACATCGGTAACCATGTCAGAGGCCTTAGGCGGTTTAGGAACTCTGACACTAGGGTGTGTGAGGTCGTTTGACCTTACTGCCCACACGATAAAGAAGAAGAAGCGTGAAAAAGTAACAAATATACAAACATCTTCACAAACTTTCACAGTTATAATAAAGGGATTTATATGGAAGATGTGAGTGGTACTGCCGGGAGGGGACGCCCTAGAAAGACCTACCCTTATTGGTGAGGTTCTTCAGAAAGGTCAGGTGCGCAGTACTCGTAACCGGCGTGCTTGTAAGACCAGATGTATGAATGTGGAGGAGGCGAAAGGAGTATGTAAGGATCGTAGGAGGTGGCGTTCCGGCGTTTCTGCCTACCACCATGGGAAAAAGGCGTGACTTTATGATGTCGGAAAGTAGGATACGATGATTACCACTTACCTGAATATTAATTTCCCAGTCTGCTATTCCTGGTTTCAGAATAGTCGATGACAGTGGAATCCCATGGCCAGAAGTAACACCTATTCAAAATAAAAACCATTAATCACATAAATCAAAAATGAGGAGATCCGTGGAAGAACTAAGGTAACCGCCATAGCACTCAAAAATGTCTTTGGGGGAATGGAGAGTACAACTGTGTGATTCTGTAAGATCTCGTTCTAAACTTCGAATTTGAATCCGCTGTGACTTTCTTGATTGACATTCTAAAACCTCGGTTGATAATTCGAATTTACACTAGCGCCACTCTTGCGAGCGTGTCAGCGAGTTGAACTAAAGATAAAGTATGAGATCACGTAAGAAGTGGTATTCTATACGGTAATTCCACCGTCACTTCGACGCTCACTTCGCACTTCAAATTGTCAAATAAATCAATGTCATTTTGAATCTTACGCGAAGTGAGGGTGAATAGTGACTTGAGATGCGAGTTCATGTCTGAATTTTACAGAATCGACGTACTGACCACAAGCGCAACAATCATCTGGGCAAACATATTTTAGGCCCGGATGCACTGATAGAGATTGACCCAAAGCTAATCCTGCAGTTTATCACAGCTGCTAGGTTTGGTGGCGATCTCTAACCATAACTGCCCCGGTGGCTTAGTAGTCCTAAGCGCGACTGCTACGCTAGAGGTCTTAGGTTCAATTCCCAGGTCGAGCAAAAAGTGTTACTGGGTTTTTCTATGAAATTCTCAGTAGCAGCTCGGAGTTAGGATTTGTGAGTTGATGGCAATAGGCTCGCCCCCTATTACATGGGACCAGAATATACCAGCGAACTGTGGGTGTACATTGGTACACATCCGCCTAACCCTTCGGGGAATACAGGCGTGATGGTATGTATTTTTTTTTATTCTAACCATAAAAGCGGCTAACACAAGAGATTAACTATGATCGCAGTGCAGCCGCACTAAGCTAAAAAATATCAATAATAGCTCTCAAAATTGCGAAACTCAAGTGGCAATGGGCGGGTTGTTCGAAAGCTGCGGGTTGTTCGAAAGAGATACCGCGCCCCCGGAATGCAAAGGGCACATGAAGGAACATAGATGGTTTTTAGTCAGTAAAAGTCTGACACTCCCTCCCGCCCCGCCCAGGACGGGGGGGGTCGTTTGATGATTTTACCATCTTTAAAAAAAAAAAAAAAAAAGTGGCAATGGGCAGGGCACATAGCTCGTACAGCGGACGGCTTTTGGGGTCAAAGGCTCTCGAGACCACGCACTGAATGGCGCAGTGTAGGAAGGCCCCCCACGAGGTGGACCGAGTACCTGGTAAAGGTCGCGGGAAATCGCTGGATGCGGGCAGCGCAGGACTGTTTATTGTGGTTATCTCTAGGGGAGGTCTATGTCCAGCAGTGGACGTCTTTTAGCTGATCTGATGTGATGATGATTAGTTAAATGCAGTCAATTAGTTTTATTTAAAGCTTGTTGTCAATTAGTACCTACGAGTGAAAAGGTGTGTACATTACATCGTCGGTTATACGACAACTACTAATAACAACAAAAGTTGCAGTGAAATATTAACCTCGCAGCTGAACATCATCATATCAGCCACAGAACGTCCACTGCCGGACATAGGCCTCCCCCATAGATTTCCAAAAAGCCCGGTTGGAAGCGGCCTGCGTCCACCCACAGACGATGGATTGATATAATAAAAAAAATAAAATGTTAACGATGTTTTTATGTCTTATTCAAAAATATTTTTCTATGGAGTCCGGGAAAAAATCTCAAAATTTGAAATGGTCGGGATTTTTGAAGTTTTGTCGACCGCAATTTAAATTATGGCTTTTTTTTACCGTTGGGAAATCATCAAATGACTTCCCCCGCCCTGGGCCAGGCGGTAGAGAGTGTCAGACTTTTACTGACTAAAACCCACCCTTGTTCCTTGTTCTGCCCTTTGCGTTCCGGGGGCACGGTATCTCTTTCGAACGACCCGCGGCCCCGGCAGGCAACGGCCCTTAGTGGCCCCTCCGAATATTTGCTGACATCTCTGAGGCGCGAGTGGAACACGAACGCGCCGTCCACACGGTCTGTCGTTAGTTAACGTACGGACGGTCGACCCATTGCTCACCGTTCACAGACCCGCGTCTATGGTGGCCGGGAGTCGTCTCGCGGCTCCCGACGCCCGGAGCGTCTCCCGTAGAAGATGGCTGCCCAAACCTTACTTAAAAACTCACCAACTTCTTTAATTATGCAACTTTCGGAGAGCGGGTGTGCACTAGCCGCGACTGCACACGCCCATGCAAGCACCAGAAGATTTATCCCAACCATGTTGTTCAGAGGACTGCCCCACATTTCTGAACTAAACCAAATGCCTATTTATACCTAGAAAAAGGAAATGTTTTTGGGGTTCCGTACCCAAAGGGTCTTCGCTGTCCGTCTGTCTGTCCGTCCGTCTGTCACCAGGCTGTATCTCAAGAACCGTGATAGCTAGACAGCTGAAAATTTTACAGATGATGTTTTTCTGTTGCCACTATAACAACAAATACTAAAAACTAGAATAAATTAAATATTTAACGGGGGTCCCATTCAATAAACGTAATTTTATTGCTTGTTTTTGCTCGATATTGATAACAGCAACGGCTTGAAATATTCACAAAATATTTAGTATTAAATTCACATTAAAAATAAATAATTAAATGAAAATAAAATAAGTATTTAGGGTTAGCTCCCATACAACAAACATGTTTTTTTTTGTCGTTTTTATAGTTAATGGAACGGAACTCTTCGAGCGCGAGTCAGACTCGACTTGGCCGGTTTTTTTAATTGCATTGAAAATTCAATAATTTAATTATATGCGTTGTAATTAAATTATTAAAAATGTAAATCAATGAGAGTGCAAAGCGAATAGCTGTTAATTTTCTGTTAATGGGCGGTATTTTTAATGTTAATGTTAGTTCTCCTATCAGCAATTACTACGTTATAACGTAAATTACCTTTTATTAACGTTAAGATTTGGTTATCTATTTATATATAAAAGAAAGTCGTGTTCATCTTCATCATCTGCTTAGCCTTTTCCCAACTGTGTTGGGGTCGGCTTCCAGTCTAACCGAATGCAGCTGAATACCAGTGCAGTGTTTTACATGGAGCGACTGCCTATCTGACCTCCACAACCCAGTAACTAGGCAACACGATACCTCTTGGCTAGACTGTCAGTTGTCAGACTTCTTGACTTCTGACTATCCGTAACGACTGTCAAAGAACTACGAATGACAGCCGGGACCAACGGCTTTACGTGCTTTCCGAGGCACGGGGGTGTCACACCACCAACTTCCAAACTCCGGACTGTTACTGAGAAATTCCGAATGGAAAAACCCATTAACACTTTTTGCCCGACCTGGGAATCGAACCCGGGACCCCACGCTCACCAGTCGCGCTTGCGAGCACGAGACCAACGGGGCAGTCAAAAGAAAGTCGTGTTAGTTACACTATTTATAACTCAAGAACGGCTGAACCGATTTGGCTGAAAATTGGTGGGGAGGTAGCTTAGAACCAGGAGACGGACATAGAATACTTTTTTAGGTAGGTAGGTAAGGTAGGTAGGTGGATATGTAGGTAGATAGATAGTTAGGTACAGTTTGGTAGGGTAGGTTGGACTTGAATTGTTGTACCGATTTTCAGGGCAGGATAACGCCTGCCGGGCCCGCTAGTTATTTGATAAAAGTTCAACTGTTCGATGTCTCGTGGTCAACAGTGTTCTCTGGCTGACATAGTTGAGCGTAAGATCAAAGTCGAAGTCAAATCATTTGTCGGATAAAATGAGAAGTGTGACATCCGGTTGCCTTGGAAAGCACGTATTTCCGCGGTCGTGTCGGATTGTCGGCTCATCGGACTATGAGAGTTAGGAGAGAGGAAGTGCACCTGTGTTTGCGCACACACTTGTACACTATAATATCTCTATGCATACTACTGCTACTCTGCATTAAGATTATAGCCGCCGTGGCTAAACCATAAATTTTCACTTTTTGCTCGACCTGGGAATCGAACCCAAGACCTCTAGCGCAGCAGTCACGCTTATGACCACTAGGCCAACGAGGCAGTTATAAGTTACGAGTTAGTTAAATAATTGTTAGTGGGTTTTTCTATGAAATTCTCAGTAGCAGCTCGGAGTTTGGATTTGTGCTCGGTTTATGGCAACAGGCTCGCCCCCTATTACATGGAATTAAAAACATACCGGCGATCTGTGCGTGTACGTTCGTACACCTCTGCCTTATCCTTCGGGGAATACAGGCGTGATGGTATGTTATTATTGCTTATTCTAGGCGCAGTGTGGCAAGGCCCTCCACGAGGCAGACCGACAACCTGGTAAATGGTACATACATACATAAACTCACGCCTTTTTCCCATGGGAGTAGGCAGAAACTACAGAACGCCACCTGCTGCGATCCCTTACATACTACTTTCGCCTCGTCCACGTTCATACGTCTGGTCATACAAGCACGCCGGTTACGAGTACTGCACACCCGACCTTTTTGAAGAACCTCACCAATAAGGTCAAGGTAAATGGTACCTTTGTAGAAAGTAGCTGCATTGCAGGCACTGCAGGTCCTGTCATTGTGGAGCCTATCTTTAGGAGAACCCTATGTCCAGCAGTGGACCTCGTTCGGCTGACATGATGACTATTTTTTTTTCAGATGGATTTGCTCTCCGATGCTCAGAAGCCAGTAAATCTGACAACCAGCCTCACCAAGAGGTATCTTGTTGCACAGTAACTGGGTTATGGAGGTCAGATGGCAGTCGCTCCATGTAAAACACTGATATTCAGCTGCATCCGGTTAGACTGGAAGCCGACCCCAACATAGTTGAGAAAAGGCTAAGCAGACGATGATGACGATGGTAATGGGTTTGCTCTTGACTATAATCTAGGTGAGAGGTGAGAGAGACAAAGTGGACGATGGAGTGAGCTTACCCAGAAGAAGCCTGTTCACTCTAATTTTGAAGAGATTAGGGTTAAATGCGTTCAGAAATACAGACGCAGGTGGAGTTCCACTCCTTTGCATAGCGTTATAAAAGACGTTTGGCAACGATTAGTGCGAATGGCGACAAAGTGAGGATTAGTAGTTTGCAGTGCCCCGTGCGTGTGCATGTGTTTTGACTGCCCCGTTGGTCTCGTGATAGCAGGCGCGACTGCCGAGCGAGGGGTCCCGGGCTCGATACCCAGGTCGGGCAAAAATTCTCATTGGGTTTTTCCACTAGGACATTCTCAGTAGCATCCCGGAGTTTGGAAGTTGGTAGTGTGCCCCCGTGCCTCGGATAGCACGTTAAGCCGTTGCTCCTGCGCCTGATCTCTCTCCGGTCGTGTCGGATTACCGTCCCATCGGACTATGAGAGTTAGGGAAGAGGGAGTGCACACTGCACCTGTGTTTGCGCACACACTTGTGCACTGTAATATCTCCTGCGTACGTGGCTAGTCTGCATTAAGATTAGCCGCTGTGGCCGGATTCGGTCTGGAGAGTAAATAATAAAAAAAAAATAGTTTGCAGTGTATTTTGGGTATCCCTTCTTTTCGCATAATGTTTTTTGTCCTAATATACTTCGGCATAACGATTTTGGCACAATTTGTTTTGGCATAATAATACTTTGGCATAATTTTTTTAGGCATACATTTTATGTTGGCATAATCATGTTAAAGACTAATTTGTTTTGGCATAAATTTGATTCGCATAACAATAGTAGGCCTAATGACTATTAGCATAACGTTAGTAGGCCTAAAGACTTTTAGCATAACGTTAGTAGGCCTAATGGCTATTAGCATAATAATATTTAGGCATAAAAAATTTTAAAAAATTAATATGCTGTGAAAAAATTATGTGTGTGTGTATTAAAAAATTATGCATGAGCTGTTATGCGTAATTACATTATGCGAAAAAATAATTATGCCAAACAACATTATGCTAAGTTACATTAGGTCTTAAAATTTTATGCAAATGGATAGGGAACCTGTATTTTGATGTCCGATGGTGTAAGGGGGGAGGGGGGTATTGATGTTAATGACGAAAGAATACGGAACACTTTAATCGAAAAATTGTAATTGGTCGTAATCTTAATTTTTTTTTTAGTAGAAGTTGTTAAAATATAAATTTTACAGGTGTGTACTAGCTCAGTATCGAAAAATAACTGCAAAAGAAAAAAAAATTGAGCTGCAAATTTTTTCTGTTGATTTTTAACACCTTTTACATATATCTTGTAAAGTCTTGTATTAGCTGTGAAACTAAACGATACATTTTTCTGCAAGTCAATGATTATGGCAAAGGTTTAGCTGTTCATTATAAGTTTCCGAATTAAATAATCGCCGGAAAACCACCACAATTTTGCTACCCCTTAGTTACTCAATATTTGAGGCGATTCGCAGTGCAAGGTGATCCGCACTACTATATAGGTGTGGAAGCCGCCACTCCGGTGCACCATCAGGGTTGATGGCTCAATCAGCTGCACTGAAGGGATAGTTTCATCATCGCAAGCCGCGACATCCATGCCATTTGTCTTACCAACACATTTCGGTACTGTCTGAAATGATAATTAAAATTAGAAAAGTACTGCCTGATTAACTGCAAAAAAAAACGAAGTCAAAGCATTTATTTCAATTAGACCTTTTACAGGCACTTTTGAATGTCAAATGACATCGGTTGACTGTTAGAAGTATTGCCTAATTAACTGCAAAAAAGACAAAGTCAAAGCATTTATTTCAATAAGACCTTATACAGGCACTTTTGAATGTCAAATGACATCGGTTGACTGTTAGAAGTATTGCCTGATTAACTGCAAAAAAGACAAAGTCAAAGCATTTATTTCAATAAGACCTTTTACAGGCACTTTTGAATGTCAAATGACATCGGTTGACTGTTAGATAATGCCCATTAAGCCTGTATGTATTGTACTTTTTGTTGCATAAAGTTTAAATAAATAAATAAAAATCTCATGTGCCTGTAGTTACAGCGGCATCCATACCCTTCAGGCGATTGGCACACTGCGGGAGTGCGTGTTCTTACGTTATTTGCAAGTATCTGTGTTTGTATAAAAAACATGCGTAGTGCATCACACAGAAAACGCGTTCACGCACAGATCACCAAAGCTTCAACATGGCAGTGTGCGAATCACCTTAAACTGGAACACAGCAACTCTGTGTGCAATATGTATGGTGGTAGTACTTTCCCAGACGAGCCCCTTCACGAAGACCTCTACTACTACAAAAACCTCGATTATCCGAACCCTCAATTATCCGAACGCTGACTTAGTTTATCCGAACACTCAATTATGTTGCGTTGCAGCTGTTCGTCATTAAAAATTGACTATTTTATAAGAAAAACATTTGACTTTTTTTAGGTGTTTATATTTCAAGGTTAATATGTATGTCAAGTTTTGATAGACTATACAGATTTTGGGTGAATAGGTGTTGCTTTTGTTTGATTTTGTCCCAAAAAACACACATTTCGATTATCCGAACTAATCTCGGTGCCAATTAATTCGGATAATCGAAGTTCTACTGTACTGGACGACTTTGTCTATTTCTTTCTATAGCTGCACCTGTAGCCATGTAACAAACGATTAACGCAAACGCTCAGTAGGCTTTAATAGATCTTCAACTTTATGTGCTTGGTTTTAAGTTGAAGATCTAATGAAGATTGCATAGCGTTTTCGTTCGTTTCAGTCGCTAACGCTTAGAAATCTTTAATAGATTTTTAACTTAAGGCTCTGGGGTATAAAGTTGAAAATCTATTGGTACCTACCGAGCGTTTACGATTATCGTTTGTGTCTTGGCTAGGGGTGCTGATCGTGTACCTACCAGTTCGACATTCATTTTTCTTCCTTCCATGATTACTGGCCGCTCGTAATGTTTGAATCCTGAAGCCGTTCCTGTACCAAACATAATTAAAATATTAATTCTGCCCGCGATTTCATTCACATAGATATTGGTGCCGATTATCTTGTTCACAAACTAAACTAAAATTAGAGAATTGACATCTCTTACTAACATACAGCGAAAGAAAAGGACGGTAATACCTTAGAACTAAGTTAGAGATGTCAAATTAGTTTTGCCTTGAACTTTTCCGTGTTTTTAATCGACGCGTTCTGACATGTCAACTATAATTGTATAGAGGTTTTAGATCAACTAAAATTGACAAGTCTTATTCACGTCCGTCCCTTTCTTGTTTGATTGGAAAGAAAAAGATAGAAATAGTCTAAATTAAGTTTAGCTTGTGTATAACAGAATCGACACCATTTTCACCCGTGATGTGTAACGTTTTAGGTTACTGCTCCGCTCCCATGCATCGTAGCGTGATGTTATATAGCCTATGACACTGACAAATAACGTGGCTTTCTATAAATAAAATCGGTTCAGTAGATCCAGAGATTACCCCCTTTTTTGTCTTGGGATAGCGCGACTGCTATGCCAGAGGTCCTGGGTTCGATTCCCAGGTCGAACAAAAACTGTTACTGGGTTTTTTTATGAAATTCTCAGTAGCTCGGAGTTTGGATTTGTGCCCGGTTAATGGCAATAGGCTTGCCCCCTATTACATGGGACCTAAATATACCGGCGAACTGTGGGTGTACATTGGTACACCTCTGCCTAACCCTTATATAGAAAAAGAAACTCACCATTTCGTATCTTCATGCAGGATAATCGAAAAGTTGACTTTTCCGCATTAATTAAAGAAACGACGCACGCGCACGCCATCGCCATGACGACCAGTATAGATCTCAGGGGCGCCATTTTGAAAATGAGATCTATAGCAAAGTGTAATCCAACCGAACGCGTGCTTGCATTTATTTAAATTGCAATTAAATGGTATAAATAAATGGCTGGAATCCGTTATCATTGGTTTTATAAATTATTGCGATTTATCGGTTCGTTAAGCGATTAATGGATAATGAATGCAGGCATAAGTGGCCATAATTCTGTTCTGCATCTAATTAGTGCATAGTATATTAAATGCTAGCCTTTGCCTACGATTTCGTTCGCGTGGTTTTAATCAACCCGTGTTAAGAGGACGAATTGGAAATTTTGGCATCAGTGATCTCTATTTTTGTCAGTAATTACGAAAAGTATAAAAATGTGAGTTGATGATCTGAATAGTTCATGATGAAAGTCTTATTTTGTTAGTTTTCATTACATGATTAGGTAACTTTAGTAACAGAGAAAAAAATATCAAACATACCTCTTTTTAAATAGATATTCACATCTTATGGGCAAACGAGACCGATTTTAGCCTCTCAGCTTGCTCTGTAGACAAGTCTATAAATACTCTTTAAAATTGTAGAAGGATTTTCTCAAGTTATCATTTCCGACTAAATAAAATAACAAAAAGCTTACTTATCGGGATGTGTGCGGGTTGCGGGGTGCGCGCGCCTGGTCTAGAATTATTGTTAAACAATTCGACGCCTTAAGTTACTTTTTTAGTTACTGCTTCACTTCCGAGTAAAGAAAGAAAGAAAAGAAAGAAAAGAAAGAAAAGAAAGAAAAGAAGGAAAAGAAAGAAAAGAAAGAAAAGAAAGAAAGAAAAGAAAGAAAAGAAAGAAAAGAAAGAAAGAAAAGAAAGAAAAGAAAGAAAAGAAAGAAAAGAAAGAAAAGAAAGAAAAGAAGGAAAAGAAAGAAAAGAAAGAAAAGAAAGAAAGAAAAGAAAGAAAAGAAACAAAAGAAAGAAAAGAAAGAAAGAAAAGAAAGAAAAGAAACAAAAGAAAGAAAAGAAAGAAAAGAAAGAAAAACCATTTATTAGTGTCATAGCGTGATGTTATATTATAGCCTTCCTGAGTTTAGCGTGTTTAACGAAACAAACATATTCTTCAGCTTTGCTATGATAATTTAATATATGTATGTAATATATGTATCATTGCTAGCTTCTACCCGCGACTTCATCCGCGTCAAATTTGATATAAAATCCCATAAGAACCGTACATTTTTTCAGGATAAAATGTATCATAGCACTTGTTGCATGTTATAAAAGTATAGTATTTAGAGTTGTAATTTAATTTTGTATGGTTTGGTTAGAGTGTTATTCAACATTGGATCCCGCAACGCAAGCAATCAGAAAAGAGCAACGGAGGTCTCGCTTTTCACGGTGTTGTCTTTAGCGCAAGTTACTCCATAAAACAATAGCTATCTGCTAGTGAAAGTCCCGTCAAAATCGGTCCAGCAGTTTCGATGATTAGCCGGGACAAACAGACCGATAGACCGAAAGGAAAATGAAATGGTTTTTCGTATAATTACCGTGTAAACATTTATACTTATTTATTTTCTAAATAGCTATTATTTTGAAATTATACACAGACAGTTACTTTTTTTATTTATTTGAATCGTTTATTCTTTTTAACGTGTTTACGTAACTGAATTCCTTCTTAACAGTTGGACCGATATTATATGTCATTTATGTTTATGTGTGGCCCTGCCCACTGCCACTTCAACTTGCTGATTCTCTGGGGTATGTCGGTAATTTTGGTTCGCCTGCGGATCTCCTCATTTCTGACTCCGAGCATAGCCCTCTCCAGCAGTGGACGTCCTGCGGCTGACATGATGATGTTTATTTGTGTTTGAAAGGGTCTCTCTTTTAGGGACGGGGTATCATCAAATCATTTCTTCCGCTCTGGGTGCAGCGGAAGGGAGTGACAGACTCTTACTGACTAAAACCCATCCTTGTTGCTTCTTATGCCCTTTGCGTTGCAGAGCCGTGGTGACACTTTCGAACCAATTCAGCAAACTTGCTAGGGGCCTCGGGCTTTGTCTATTAAGCTGACATTCCTTTGAGGCACGCGTGGAACACAATCCGCCACCGAGCTACAAATCTAATTTTATAGGTAGTCATTAGAAAATTATATAGGGTTTTTAGATGTAAAATAAAGGGTTTTTTAACCTTTTGACCGCCCCGGACGGCTATAGCCGATAAACGAAAACGTGTAAAACACGCCACCGACGTCTACAACCGTCAAGAAAACGAAATTTTTAAGTACTTATTTTCTACTTAAAAAATTCCTAAATTAAGTTATTTGTGTTTCTCTTTCCTATTATTTAAAACTACATTAATGAAATATTGTGAAATAGCACAAAGATAATATTCATTTCTTACATTTCACTAGAAAAAAACAATAATCAAAAAAATCTAATCGAAATGCTGAATTTGTAGCTTGGCGTAGCAGTGGCGCCGATGTGTTTACGCTCTGGCGTTCAAAAGGTTAAAGAAATCGTGTCTTAAATTTTTTGTAGAATGGTGTCTACTTTCCAATTTCATTTAAAATTGAACTCTCATGTTTGGTATCCTATTCAGTTTTGAATCAGTTACGGAAAGAATTTTTAATTGAAAAATTATGAGTTCATTTGACGAGGTAACATAGGCGAAATGTACACTGATCGTTACAAAATAACATAACATACCATCACGCCTGTATTCCCCGAAAAGTTAGGCAGAGGTGTATCAACATACACTCACAGTTCGCCGGTATGTTTAGGTCCCATGTAATAGGAAGCGAGCCTATTTCCATTAACCGGGCACAAATCCTAACTCCAAGCTACTACTGGGAATACCATCACATACCATCACGCCTGTATTCCCCGAAGGGTTAGGCAGGGGTATACCAATGTGCACCCACAGTTTACCGGTATGTTTAGGTCCCATGTAATAGGGGGCAAGCCTATTGCCATTAACCGGGCAAAAATTCAAACTCCGCTACTACTACTGAGAAATTCATAGAAAAACCCAACAACACTTTGCTCGGCCTGGGAATCGAACCCAGGACCTCTAGCGTAGTAGTCGCGCTTAGGACCACTAGGCCACCGAGGCAGTTCACAAAAAAAAACACAAAAACACATAACACATAGGATACTTTTTATCCTGATCCATTTTATCCCGATAAAATGTACGGTTCCCGTGGGATAATATATAAAATTTTACGCAGAGGAAGTGGCGGGCAAAAGCTAGTTGAGTAGTAAGTAGGTACTGTGAATGTAGGCTTAGTATAGCAATGTTTTTCTTGTTCCATTCATACAGAAACTCATCATTACTAGATATGAAGTTATTGTCGCAACTGCCTTATCTGTTGTCGAGTAAGTATGTTCTTGCAAGATAATTTTATTTTGAACTAGTGAATTGACTGCCCCGTTGGTCCCGTGGTCGCAAGTGCGACTGCTGTGCATGGGGTCCCGGGTTCGATTCCCAGGTCGAGCAAAAAGTGTTATTGGGTTTTTCTATGAAATTCTCAGTAGCAGCTCGGAGTTTGGATTTGTGCCCGGTTAATGGCAATAGGCTCGCCCCCTATTACATGGGACCTAAATATACCGGCGAACTGTGGGTGTATGTATATTGGTACACCTCTGCCTAACCCTTCGGGGAATACAGGCGTGATGGTATATTTGAATTGCCCACGACTTCGTCCGCGAGGCTTATTTCTCCCGCGGTAAGTTACGTCTTTGGTTACTGCTCCGCTGTGGTGCGTAGCGTGATGTTATATAGCCTATGTTGCTCAGTGATAATGTAGCTTTCTAACGGCAAAATAATTTTTGAAATTGGTCCAGTAATAAAATATATATATCACTAGCTTCTGCCAGCGACTTCGTTCGCGTGGCTTTATTCATCCACCTTAAGTTACGTTTTTGAATACTGCTTCGCTCCCGTAAGTCGTAGCGTGATGTTATATAGCCTATAACCTTCCTCGATAAATGGGCTATCCAACACAAAAAGAATTTTTCAAATCGGACCGGTGGTTCCTGAGATTAGCGCGTTCAAACAAACAAACAAACTCTTCAGCTTTATAATATTAGTATAGATTATGCCTGTATTCCCCGAAGGGTTAGGCAGAGGTATACCAATGTACACCCACAGTTCGCCGGTATGTTCAGGTCCCATGTAATAGGGGGCGAGCCTATTGCCATTAACCGGGCACAAATCCAAACTCCGAGCTGCTACTGTGAAATTCATAGAAAAACCCAATAACACTTTTTGCTTGACCTGGGAATCGAACCCAGGACCTCTAGCGAATCTCTATTGAATTATATATTTACTTTAAAAATAAATAAGTAATTAGAATAAAACAAATATTTAAGGAGCATCCCATTCAACAAGCGTGATTTTTTTGCCGTTTTTGTAGGTACGGAACCCTTCCCCGAACTGCCCCGTTGGTCTCGTGGTCTCAAGCGCGACTGACGAGCGTGGGGTCCCGGGTTCGATTCCCAGGTCGGGCAAAAAGTGTTATTGGGTTTTTCCATTAGGAATTGTTTAGTAGCAGCCCGGAGTTTGGAAGTTGGTGGTGTGACACCCCCGTGCCTCGGAAAGCACGTAAAGCCGTTGGTCCCGGCTGTCATTCGTAGATCTTTGTCAGTCGTTACGGATAGTCAGAAGCCAAGAAGTCTGACAACCAGTATAACCAAGAGGTAGCGTGTTGCCCAGTTACTGGGTTGTGGAGGTCAGATAGGCAGTCGCTCCATGTAAAACACTGGTATTCAGCTGCATCCGGTTAGACTGGAAGCCAACCCTACATAGTTGGGTAAAAGGCTAAGCAGATGATGATGTAGGTACAGAACCCCTCGTGTGCGAGTCCTTCAAAAAGTACAAAGTGAAAAATAATTATTTTTCAGTTTAAAAAGTGGTTGCTCCAGAAGTATAATTTTAAACTTGAACCAATTTTTACGATCATATTATGTTCACAGTGCTCTTCTTCACTCTCAGCATAGCTTCGCCCGTGATGGAGAAGAATGGCAGACGGTCCATGATCATCAGTGGACGTCAGATGAAGTCACTGTTCAACCCTCGGGGGACAGGGAACCGAGGAAGAAGGCTGGTCAATTTCAAAAACATGCATTCTTTAGTCGGTACATAAGGATTTCCAGTAAATAAATGAATAAAAAATAATTAAAAACAGTTTCATTTACTTTGTGTTTTTTTTACCGTGCGGTGACCCGTTGGTCTTGTGGTCGTAAGCGCGACTGTAGAACGTGGTCCTGGGTTCGTTCACACGGCGACTCAAAATGAGTTGTCAGTTTCAGTAGAAAGTAAATTACGCAACCGAAATTCTGCGACTCACTCACTCACGAAAATTACGCTCGTTTGGCCTCACCCTAACTTGCCAATTTAGGTACGTTATCTACCTCTAAAATATAACGAAGTAGCAATTAGACAAATTGCAATAACAAGCAATTTATTTGATGCTAACAGTGCAGTCGAGACGGCGCCTTTGGAAGGTTTAGGCTTCAACTAAATCCATGGACAAAAATAATATTTTTAGGTTATGTTTTGTAAGTATCATTCTACTACTATTATGTGGATGGATGGATGGATGTTTGTGACCTACTTTTTTCCTGTACTTTTCTATCAATTCGTAACTTTGTGAGGATTGATGGATGGAAGACAAAGGCCGCTATTCCACTGAACGTTTTACGAGCTGTTCGAGCGACGACGACGTCCGACGTTCGAGCGTCTCTCGAACGTCTGCGCAGCGTCAACGTTGCGCACACGCGACGTTGACGTCGCGTCGTCTCGTGACAAGCATTAACGTCCGCTGGACGCGACGTCAACGTCGCGTTTGTTAGCAACAGGTACAATCACGCCGTCCTGCTCTATCCGTGTATCAGATAGAGCAGGACGGCGTGATTGTACCTGTTGCCAACAAACGCTGCGTCAACGTTGCGCAGACGCGACGTTGACGTCGCGTCCAGCGGACGTTAATGCTTTTCACGCGACGACGCGACGTCAACGTTGACGCTGCGCAAACGTTCGAGAGACGCCGACGCTCGTAAAACGCCAGTGGGATAGCGGCCAAAAGTTTGTTAGGCACCTACTCTTTCACACTGAAACGGCTAAACAAAATAGGGAATATGCATATTTTTTAAATCGCATTTACTAACAAAATATGAAAATAGAGTAAAGATGACAAAGAGTAAATTTAAATTAAAATTGGCTAAGAAATACGGCCGATATAATCGTTTAAACCCTGTTTACTTACGCACCGATTATACAGAAAGACATGGACTGTGACGTCACATAATACTACGGCCATATAAACTCCGTGTTGAACATTTCTTCTTCTTTCTTTCTTTTTTTAAAAAAAACGTTGCCCCACACTATGAATTTCTCCTGTATCGTGGGTGCGTTTACAAACACATAAACTCACATATACACAAACTCAAAGTCAAAGCATTTATTTCAATAAGACCATTTACAGGCACTTCTGAATTATCAAGAAGTTAAAGCAAGTTGAAGCTAGTTGCTCGTTCCAAAACGTAGATCTCTATGGAGAAGAACGAGCAAGAAACTCCATGGACACTCTTTCAAAATGGTTTTTACAAAATCATGGTTACAAAATTCTTGTTGCTTCTGTATGTGAAAACAATGAACGTGACTAAAAAACAAAAGAAATAATACCTAATAATTTAAGAAAACACAAACGACCAGACCCGGAACAACTATCTGTAGATCATACAAATATTTGTTTAGTGCGGGATTCAAACCCGCGACACGCAGCGCGGCAGTCGATCGGTCGACCACTGCGCCAACCGTGTCGTCAATTTATAAATTTACATATTTTTTTACTGACTGAAGCACTTTTATCCACAAAAAAATATTATAAGGTGTGTAATAAGTTACCTATTGGTCTGTAACAATTTATTTGTCCCACAGATATCGCTGACGCTGCATTTTGCAAGAGCTAGCAACGATGTATCTTCATTTCAACTGGTAATGTATTAACTACATACATACCATCACGCCTGTATTCCCAGAAGGGTTAGGCAGAGGTGTACCAGTGCAGTTATTTAGGTCCCATGTAGTAGGGGGCGAGCCTATTGCCATTAACCTGGCACAAATCCTAATTTCGAGCTGCTACTGTGAATTTCATAGAAAAATCGAATAACACTTTGCTCGACCTGGGAATCAAACCCAAGATTTTTAGCGTAGCAGTCCCGCTTAGGACCGCTAGGCTAACGAGGCAGCGGATGCGTTTACAAACATATAAACTCGCATACACAAACGCCAAGACCCGGAACAAGTATTTGTAGGCCATACAAATATTTGTTCCGTGCGGCAGTCGAACCCGCAACACGCAAAGCAGCAGCTAATCGCTTAGCCTTTCTGCAATTCACAATTCACCCTGTCGTGATCACCCAGTGGTTAAGGCGCCCGCCTCTCATGCACGAGGTTGTGGGTTCGCAACCAGGCACAGGCAAGTAGGTACCAATGTGAATTTTTCTAATTCATATCTACTTTCTAAGTTTATCTTGGACATCACTGACATCGGTAACCATGTCAGAGGCCCTTGAGGCGGTTTAGAAACTCTGACACTAGGTTGTGTGGGGAGTTAGACCTTACTGCCCACACGTTAAAGAAGAAGAATTCACCTTGAGTACATGTCATGTAAACGTTTTTCTTTTGTTTTCAGCTCGCGCGGTTGTCGTTCCCTACTGTGGAAACGGTAAGAAATCGAGTTCCTGATCTTTTTACAGAGATAATGAAGGTTACAGTTCTATTATAGCTCTTTGTGAAGGAGCTCGTCCGGGGAAGTACTACCAACGTACCTATTTCTGCCGCAAAGCAGCGTTGCTGTGTTCCGGTTTGAAGGGTATGGGAGCCGGTGTAATTACATGCATATGAGACATTTCAACTTTGCCACTGAGATGGCAACGCATTTGCAAGGCCTCTGCCTCAAGGACTACAGTCTTGCTCGCTGCTGATAAAAGCTCTAATTCTTCATAGCATTGAACGTAAATATTGCCCAATTCCTATAATTTACCGACCGGTAATTCATCATCTGCTTAGCCTTTTCCCAACTATGTTGGGGTCAGCTTCCAGTCTAACCGCATGCAGCTGAATACCAGTGTTTTACATGGAGCGACTGCCCATCTGACCTCCATAACCCAGTTACTATAACAAAAAAAGGACGTCCACTGCTGGACATAGGCCACCACCATATATTTTCAAAAGGACCGGTTGGAAGCGGCCTGCCTCCAGCGTCTTCCTGCGGTCTTAATGAGGTCTTCTATCCACCTCTACATATACATCGTGTAACATATTCAACGCAAGACCAGAAATCAGATTGCTCAAAATCAGCTACTGAATCGATTTCAGCTATTTCTAAAAGAGGATTTTTTTTTCCAAAAAAAATTACACCATTCGCCTCCCCGTTTAACAGCGGAATCAAACAAAAGTTAAACTTGTAAAAGCAATAAGGCTTTTAAGACGCAGTTGTAAATGAAATATATCGTTAAACATAAAATAAATAAAAAATAACCATGTCTTAATGAGCATAAGGTTTATTTACAAAAACTAACTCAAGCGACTTACACAAACGAAAAAAAATTAGTAATAGCTGAAACTACTTTCAGGACTTGCGCTTATTCTGTTACAGTTTGTACTTCCACATATCTCTTTCTCTCGCCTCTCGCATCCATCATCCATCCATCCAAGTCAACTATAGGCCTGTAAAAATCAATTGTCCCTCAGAAACCGTATAACATACCGAGCACCAAAGACATCGACCCTCGTCATAGCTACGCAGATGAGAAGTTCGAGAAGTTGCAGGATTATTACAACTATATGAACGGCCGCATGAAGGAACCGCATAACCCGGTAATTACTGATTACACGTGTTTTTACCCTAGTTGTAATCTCCAGACCGATTCCGCACACCTCGGCTGATCTTCACAAACTAGCCAAGTACGCTGGAGATATTATAGTGTACAAGTACGTGCGCAAACGTAGGTGCACTCCCTCTTCCCTAACACTCATAGTCCGATGGGACGGCAATCTGACACGACCGGAGAGAGATCAGGCGCAAGACCAACGGCTTTACGTACAGTCTGTTGTCAACATTATCTGACCCACCCTAAACACAACCGAAATTGGACCCTCTGTCTATGATAATAAGGTTTAATTTCAATTTATCGATGAATACAGACACGCATACTCCCACCCAACGTTGTCGGAGCCACCGGCATTATATCATTTTGTTAAGCTATTTTAATCATTATCTCGTTGACATTAAAGTTAAAAACCTTTTAAGTCACCCTACATAATTAGAACCTAATCTTTAATTTCGTGGAGTCTTAACAAGTTCTTGTGGCTTGGCGGTTTGATGTTGGATTGGCGAGGAACAACATGTGGGTTCGAAAACACAGTCCACCTGTTATCAGTTTCTTTTTTAATTTGATTTCATTTCTACAATATTGTTTGCATTATTAAAGAACGACCAATATGATTTACGCCTAATAACTTATCTTGTAAACAGGTGGGTAAATTAAAAAAGTTTAAGTTCACATATATTTGCTTCGTGAGGTAGATAATAAATTCGTCTACTTAAGTGACAAAAGTTACACTACGCCTATTAGCAGTGACTGCGCACACACATTTGTAAATCGTTTCGCATAACTCGTTAAGTATTTTTAAGCAATTTGGTGTAAAAAAGCATCATGTCGCAGCTTAATGACTATACCAAACATAAAATCATATTTTTACATGAGCAGAATGTTGGAATTAGAGAGATTGGTCATCGTCTTAATATAACAGTAAGTGTTTTTTTATACCTATTTTATTTAATTGATTGTGATTAATGAACGCGTAGTTGGCTATTTTACTATTACATTCACTCCTTACAAGTTACATAAACGGTTCCAAAAATGTTTTTTTTTGTTTTAGAGAAATACGACTGTAGCTAAGACGTTATGGAGACAAAGTAAATATTCAGCGGATTCGTGCAGGGGCAAAAAACATCAAGTATGGTCCCGAATGCGATTGCCCATTAGTGTAACCGCAATAAAACACGATATTTCAGTGGAAACAGTGAGAAGGCATTTACACGCTGCTGGAATAAGGAATTATAAACCGGCACAGAAAATAGCATTGACACCTGCTCATTTGCCCACGAATATTTAAATTTTAATTGAGAAGAAAATGTTGTGATCTTCACTGATTAAAAAAAAAACATTTAAATCGAACAAAGATGAACGTAACAAGGAACGGTGCGCCATCACTCCGCTACTAATTAATCTAGGATATTTTTAAACACACCATGTAAGTAAATGCTCAATGGATAGATTGTTAAACCATTAAAATGTTGCCAATTACGTGGTGATGTTATTGTTATAAATAGTTTTTTTTTCTATTTAAATGACATGTTTATTCACTACGTATAATAGGCAGCTATAAATCTGTAAAGCATTTCACAGATGAATTAATTTTCTCGATAACAAACTTTCAAGTAAACATGCCTTTTTTAATGTTTATAAATGGTTAGATTTGATTATGGCATCCTCATATAAATTGTATATTAATTTGAAAATATGTGAGCATTTACTTACTTTATCTTACCTAAGTGTTTTAATGAAATAATAAACATTTTAAATTTGCAATTGTTTAGTTTTATTTCTATGCGTTGTCCATTAAAGAACTGTAAAAAAAGTATAATAAAATAATTAAAAAAGAAACACCTGAGCAGAAGCTATATTTAGGTTAAACTTGATTTCGAACGTAAACAACGATTAGTCAACAAGACTAAAGAATTTAAACCATATAGTATACTTTAATAAAGTTTATTCTTGCACAGCACAAGCAGCCAACCTTATCCTAGTGCAAATAGATTATTTTGTATTTTATCCCTTCATTATTATTTAATCACTCCATTAAGACATGATAATAAAAAAACTAGCTATAAAATAGACAAAAATAAATTGTAAAGAGAAGTTGCTTTTGCAATTTAGTAAGGCAAGGAAAAATATGTTTGCGCGTTGTCACTGCATACCCTTAGTTAGTAGCATTTGAATACCAGTTTTACAATGAATACAAATATTTATTTTTCAACTACCCACTACACCACAAGTTATGCCAAAATATTACCATTTTAGAAACTTTATATTTGAAGATTATCCGTCTATAGTTCTTTACAATAATACAAGAAATACTTTTAGAATAAATTCTAAATTGAAAGCAAAACAATATCTTCGTCGCAGGATTTGATCTCTCAACTTGTCACTCTCAGTCTTACACACAGACCACGAGACCAGAGTTACTTGACCGAACTCATTAAAATAAGCTATTACACTTATTATATTATAACAAGTTGTTATAAGATTTAACCTAATGCTAAGGTGATAAAGATCAAATTTGCGTGTGAGTATTATTATTGTATTTGTTCCTTCTCAGTTCTCGATCACTTGACTGATAACCTCATATAAATTGAAATTAAACCTTATTCTCATAGGCAGAAGGTCCAATTTCGATTGTGTTTAGGGTGGGTCAGATAATGCTGACAACCGACTGTACCTTCCGAGGCATAGGGTGTTACACCACCAACTTTCAAACTCCGGGCTGCTACTGATAATTTCGTAGAAAAACCCAATAACATTTTTTGCTCGACCTGGGAATCGAACCCAAGACTTTAGGTCTTAGGTCGCGCTTAGGACCACTAGGTTACAGAGGCAGTCAAGAGTTTTGTTTTTTGTTAGTAAATATTCATGTACTCTCTCTGCCTCGGAGAAGGCGAGAGGTATATCAGAGTCCTACCGACTGAAACCCCTCGGTGTTCCTCTAACTACCTTGGCCGGGGCACAGAAGTTGCTTCTATTCTGTTCTTCCACACCCCGGTAGGTATTGACCCGCCATAGGCTCTAGAAAAGCGCGCGGGAAACACATCATGCGCCTTACTCTCGGGCCTGTCTCTGTTCGGGCGACGGAATGAAACACTGTACACATATTATAAATTCCACGTTTGATTACTCTACGTTTTATTACCTAAATGTCTTATTACCCTATGTGTTATTAACATAGGCGTATATAGGGGGGGGGGCGTGTCCACCCCAGAATGGTTTTGTGCCTACCCCAGGCTGTAGGGCTCACCTTCCGCCTGACCGCATTGCATCGCATCGGCCATGGCATCTTAGGGGCCGGGCCCCCCCTGATAACGAACTCTAGATACGCCAATGGTAATTAATGCCACATCTCATCACTCCCCTTTAGTCAATAAGATGACTAAATTACAATAACTCCACTTAAGTAAGCGCCAGAGAAAATAGTAAAAAAAGTCACAAGAAAGCAGAATGTGCAATTTCGTTTACTTAGATGAAATATTTTTTCAGTTATCTTCATTTAACTATAAACCAAACCACTGAACCGATTTTCATAACATTTATATAGGCCCACCTCTGAAGTATGGCCTACTAAACAAAAAAGAATCATCGAAATCTATCCACAATTGGCGTAGTAAAATATACAGACGAATTGAGAACCTCCTTCTTTTTGAACGCCTTTTTTCCATGGGGGTATGCAGAAACCACGGAACGCCACCTGCTACGATCTTTACACGTACTCCTTTCGCCTCCTCCACATTCATACATCAGCCCCCCTAGCCAAGTCACAAACGATAAACGCAAACGCTGAGTAGGCTTTAATAGATCTTCAACCTTATGTGCTTGGTTTTAAGTTGAAGATCTAATGAAGATTGCATAGCGTTTTCGTTCGTTCCAGTCGCTAACGCTTAGAAATATTTAATAGATTTTCAACTTAAGGCTCTTGGGTATTAAGTTGAAAATCTATTGGTACCTACCGAGCGTTTACGATTATCGTTTGTGACTTGGCTAGGGGGGGCTGGTCATACAAGCACGCCGGTAGGTCTTGTGTCTTAACTAGATTCAATATATATTTTTATTGTATGTCATTTACAGGCAGAAAGACGAGAAATATTGGGCATCGGATCAAAGAAGCTGTATTCCTTTATTGAAACCCACATCAAGGATATGAAGAGGCTTTTGTTTGCCACTGACATGGCTCTCATGTCAATGGTTCTATTAAAACTCAACAAGAAGATGGACACTTCTGAAGCTAAGATTAAGTCTACACAGGCTAAGATACCCTTTGGCTTATATACTAGCCCTGGTGAGAATTTTGTGATCATATTGAAATGGTATTGTTTGTAGAAATGGTGGTAAGCAGTAGATTGCCTGCTGGGGCTGCGGGTTGTTCGAAAGAGATACCGCGCCCCCGGAACGCAAAGGGCACAAGAAGGAACATAGATGGGTTTTAGTCAGACACCAGCACTCATACCCTTCAAACCGGAACACAGCAACGCTGCTTGGTGATATGCAGTTTCTTTTAACCAATTAATTGCTTACAGAATTCAAATGCTTGGATACTTCGTACTACATAGTGTCAGCCCACAATCAGGAGGATGCCCAAATGATTCTATCTAGCGAGAGAAAACCGCATTGCTATACATTTAGAGGTAAGATCTAAACATAGTGTCTCATGTCAGCCATGCCACATCGTAACATGAGGCATACATTATTTGCCGCCCCTGTGAGGCACACAGTCGCCCATCCCACGTGTTCAGTCCTCGCTTAGCGCTCTCTTGGATGCCAAGCCTGACTGTGATGTGTTCGCGGACGAATGGAAGACGATCTTGTCAGCATGTTTGGAGCATTGTGAGAGGAGCGTGTGAATATCGTTAAATATGTATATGTTTTAATGTCTTAATTAAGCTAATGTAATTGGCCGTTTTATATTAAAATAAAATAAGTAAATAAATGTCAGTTAAGGATGCAGATTGAAGACTAGCCAACGTACGTAGAAGATAATATAGTGCATAAGTGTGTGGGAAACACAGGTGAACTCCCTTCTTCCCTAACTCCTAAAATCCAATTGGACGGCAATCCGACACAACCGGGGAGAGATCAGGCGCAGGACCAACGGCTTTACGTGCTTTCCGGTGCACGGAGGTGTCACACACGAACTTCCAAACTCCGGACTGTTATTAAGAAATTCCTAATGGAACCGAGAATCGAACCACGACCTCACGCTCAAGTCGTGCATGTCGGTTTCATCCCCCCTCTTCACATGCCCATACCAAGATGTACGATTTCCATTATGGCTTGCAATAAAGATTTGGTATTATGTATGTACCATCTCGCCTGTATTCCCTGAAGGGATAGGCAGAGGTATACCAATGTACACCCACAGTTCGCCGGTACAAATCCCAACTCCGAGCTGCTACAGAGAAATTTATAGAAAAACCCAATAACACTTTGCTCGACCTGGGAATCGAGCCCTAGACCTCTAGATAGCAGTCGCGTTAAGGACCACTAGGCTAACGAGGAGATTGTTACCTAGATTTTTATTACGTGTCCAGGTGCCTTCGCCTTCATTGGTTTCTACCATCGTCACTCGGAGACGACGTACGTTGGGCCTCATGCTGAGCAGTTCCAAGCCAAGGATCCCAGTCAGGGTCTCTACTGCCATTCTGACGACAATTGGAGCGACGCCCAATGTATTTACAAGTATGTACTATTTTTCTACATATATACTTATCTATGAGATTTTTTTTAAAGATATCATCATATGACTTTCCCCGCCCTGAGCGGGGCGGGTGTCAGACTTTTACTGACTAAAACCCATCCATGTTCCTTCTTGTGCCCTTTGCGTTCCGGGGGCGCGGTATCTCTTTAGAACAACCTGCTGCATCTATAAGAATAAGATAAAGATAAGATTTGTTTGTTTGTAAAGAATAGGCTCCGAAGCTACTGGACCGATTTTATCATTTTTGTCACCAACAGATAGCTGCATTATTCTTGAGTAACATTATAGGCTATGTAGCATCACGCTACGACCCACGGGAGCGGAGCAGTAACCAAAGATGTAACTTAACGCTGGTGTAATAAGCCACGCGGTGGAAGTTCTCACTATTTTACAAATTAAATTTTCGTGTAATTTCTTATTTTGTTATTTTTTTAAAGTAATAGTGCCAATAGTTTCTGTTACTATGTTAGTCGAGCTTATGGCTTTCGGCTCCAGAACGATGTAAAAGTAAGCTTGTATGTTTTTTTTTATTCGTGATGGATAAGCTCTTGTCTCTAGTCTTAGTCAAAGGTGGAATAGACAAAGCCTACGATAGAGTGAGCTTACACAGAAGAAGCTTGTTCACTCTAACTTTGAAGAGATTAGGGTTGAATGCGTTCAGAAATACAGACGCAGGTAGAGAGTTCGACTCCTTTGCAGTGCGCATTATAAAAGAAGATTGAAAACGCTTAGTGCGAATCAATGGATGTACACACATAGGTACATACATAAACTCACGCCTTTTTCCCATGGGGGTAGGCAGAAACCACAGAACGCCACATGCTACGATCCTTACATACTACTTTCGCCTCGTTCACGTTCATACATCAATGGATGTATGTATGTTTATTCTCCATTTCAGGATCAACCCTCGTGAGGAGTTCCCAGAGTCGGTCGAGTATGAGCCCAAGGTCTCCTACTACTGCGGCCCATACCGGTACTTCATACCCACCACTACAGATGTCCGCTGCATATTCTCCATCTTCTCCATGAACTTTATCTTCAGATTCGGTTACGATGGCGTGACTTATAAGAGCTCTGATTTAACATTTGTGAGTATTTTTGAGGTTTGATCAGTATAAAGGCAATAACTCGTCGTGTAAGTGTCGTGATGTCCCAGTGGTTAAGGCGCCCGCGTCTCATGCACGAGGTTGTGGGTTCGCAACCGGGCACGGGCAAGTACCAATGTGACTTTTACCAATTCATTTATGCTTTCTAAATTTATCTTGGACATCACTGACATCGGTAACCATGTCAGAGGCCCTTGAGGCGGTTTAGGACACTAGGGTGTGTTGGGATCTTTAGACCTTACTGCCCACACGATAAAGAAGAAAACTTATTTGTTTCAGATGTACCAAAACGGTCAAGTGTTCTACACGGACGAGCCGTGGGCTGGCATGTCCTGCTGGAATTGGGCCTGCAAATGGCGTCACAACCAGAACCAGCGCTCCAACGAGTTCTTTGTCAACTAACTGTTTTTCTAATAAACTCAAGAGCAAGCCCTTTTGTAGTTTGATTTTAGATTTATTGATTTTTGACCTTATTGGTGAGGTTCTTCAGAAAGATCAGCAGTGTGATTCTCAAGCCTCACTTCGTAATCCGAAACCTGCCGTGCGATTCTCTAACATATTTCAACGCTGCGCTCGACGTCGAGCTCGTCGACGACACTACTGTCAAATCAACTTTACGCACAACGCATAGAGTTGATTTTACCGAAGTTTCGTCAACCAGCTCGACGTCGAGCGCAGCGCTGGAATATGTTAGAGAATAGCACTGCTGAATCCGCAGTGAGATTACAAAATGGTATTCTGTTAAACACGATCACGCCCGGCGACGTCACCACGGCGAACAAATACTAAACCAATGACAGGTTGGTTCGTAATCGAAGTGAGCGCGATCACTTTAATGAGACTCGTTTTCGAGTTTGCATTTTAGAGAATCGCACTGCAGGTGCGCAGTACTCGTAACCGGCGTGCTTGTATGACCCGATGTATGAATGTGGACGAGGCGAAAGGAGCATGCAAGGATCGTAGCAGGCGGCGTTCCGTGGTTTCTGCCTACCGCCCCATGGGAAAAAGGCGTGAGTTTATGTATGTATGTATGATTTTAGATCTGATAGCCTCGTTAGCCTAGTGGTTCTAAGCGCGTGTCCTACGCTAGAGGTCTTCGATTCCCTGGTCGAGCAGTGTTATTGGGTTTTTCTATGAAATTCTCAGTGCCTAGCAGATTTGAGTCAGGATTTATGCCCGGTCAATGGCAATAGACTCGATTACATGGGACCTAAAACATACCGGCGAACTGTGGGAGTACATTTGTACACCTCTGCCTAACCCTTCGGGAAATACAGGCGCGATGGTATTTGTGTATGATTTTAGAATTTCGTCAAAGGCTTAATACACACATGCAACTAGCTGTTCATCATCATCTTCCTGCCCTTATCCCATGTTACTTGGGGTCGGCAACATGCGCAACATGTTTTCTTCTTCCATGTTAACCTGTCAACCGTCATACTATCACTGACCCCCTTCTCTTTCAAATCATTTTTCACACAATCCATCCATCTTTTCTTTGGCCTCCCTCTTCCTCTCCATCCATCCACATTTACATTCCCTTTTAGTCACATGCGTCTCATCCCTCCTCTTCACATGTCCATACCAAGATAAACGGTTCCCTTTCAACTTTTCTGTCACTGGCGCTACTTTCAAACTACCCCTAATATACTCATTCCTTACCTTATCCATTCTGGTCACACCACACATCCGTCTCAACATTCTCATCTCTCATGTCTTCATGCAACTAGCTGTTGTTCTTGTAAAAATATTGGTTCATACATTTTTCTGTGCCTCATTGCAATGAAGCCAAAAATTATTAGAATGAAATAAATAGCCTTATATTTCGTCTAGAAATTAATTACAAAATACATACATACCATCACGCCCGTGTTATTATGCCATTAAGAATCTCTGTGACAGCCTGGAGTTTGGAATTTGGTGGTGTGACACCCCCATGCCTCGGCAACCACGTAAAGCCGTTGGCCCTGCGCCTGTAGTGCGATTCTCTAAAATGCAAACTCGAAAACGAGTCTCACTAAAGTGACCGCGCTCACTTCGAAATCGAACCCACTTGACTTTGGTTGTTTTCGCTTGCCGTGGTGACGTCACCGGCGTGATCGTATTTAACAGAATACCATTTTTTATCTCACTGCGGATTCAGCTTTCGAATTACGAAATGAGGCTTAGAGAATCGCACCGCTGATCTCTCCCCGGTTGTGTCGATTAGCCGTTCCATCTTCATCATCATTGCACCTGTGTTTGCGCACACACTTGTGCCCTATAATATCTTCTGCGTACTTGGCTAGTCTTCATTAAGATTTGCCGCCGTCGGAATCGGTCTGGAGGATACATACACATTACATATTTTTTTGACGTGAAACGTCTTTCAATACACTACAGGAGTAATTTGATAAAACCATCATCATCTTCCTGCCCTTATCCCATGTTACTTGGGGTCGGCGCAACATGTTTTCTTCTTCCATGCCAACCTGTCAACCGTCATACTATCACTGACTCCCTTCTCTTTCAAATCATTCTTCACACAATCCCTCTATCTTTTCTTTGGCCTCCCTCTTCCTCTCCATCCATCCAAATTTACATTCCCTTCTAGTCACATGTGTGTCATCCCTCCTCTTCACATGCCCATACCAAGATAAACGGTTCCCTTTCAACTTTTCTGTCACTGGCGCTACTTTCAAACTTCCTCTAATATACTCATTCCTTACCTTATCCATTCTGGTCACACCACACATCCATCTCAAC
Organism: Caradrina clavipalpis; assembly: GCA_932526535.1. Classification (NCBI taxonomy): domain Eukaryota; kingdom Metazoa; phylum Arthropoda; class Insecta; order Lepidoptera; family Noctuidae; genus Caradrina; species Caradrina clavipalpis. The sequence continues at coordinate 4,359,424 of OW052115.1, forward strand.
ATTCTCATCTCCGCAACATGCAATCTTTGTTCATCCGTCTTCTTCACGGCCCAACATTCCGATCCATACATAACGACAGGTCTTATAACAGATTTGTAAATTTTCCCCTTCAACTTGAAAGGCATCTGCTCATCGCAAGTTACTCCAGTGACCTGTCGCCATTTCATCCACCCTGAGTTGATCTGATGCGTAATTTGTTAAAACCGATGAGACGAATACACGTCGCCTCGGCGAGGGCTGTAGCTCTGTAAGGACGTATCATACGCAATTGATGTATATGTCGTTGGATAGAGCAGGTAGTCATTACTTAGATCAACTTAATTCTTGCCGCTAGATGGCGCCACAACCACGTAATTTATTGCATAGTTTCATCTAAAAATTAACGTTTACAGACGTTTCACGTTAAACCAACGGCTGTGTACCACGACACAGCTTCACCCGTTTTTTTTCAAAAAAAGGAAAAATAAAACACCAATTAAATAAAAAAAAAGTTTTTTTATTATTTTACTAACAACGTAGTTAACAGATTAGTGTTGAAAATAGTAACAGCCTATATTACAAGTATATACATAAAATTAATGCATCAACGTTGCATTGCACCAAAACTTCCAAAAATCAATACATTATAAAAATTATTTCTTAAAATCTGGTACACTGGTACGATTTCCGTCGCCCTCCGATTTACATTTCACCCTAAGAAAAGAGTACATATTATTACTTTTAGGGCTTTTTCGACATACAGTACAGTACGGCTGTCCCATTTCAAAACCTAGTAAGGGACACTTTTTCCAAAAATCGTTTTATTGCATAATTTTGCTAACCAAGTAAGTCCCTACCAAATACAAAAACACCAGCGTTGAAAACTCACATTAAAGCGGTGAAATTTAATCATCGATAGTTCGATACCCAGTAAATGCACTACTCGCCTCTGATCTAATTTACGTTTATTCGCTCTCCTAAAAAAAATAGTTTTAGGTCCTTGCTAGTTTTTGAAATGGGGTAGCCGAGTAGAACCTCGATTATCCGAACCCTCAATTATCCGAACGCTGAGTTACTTTATCCGAACCCTCAATTATCCGAACATAGGCGAGAATTTGTTGCTAAAGCGTTGCAGCTGTTCGTCAATTAAAAATTTACTATTATATAAGAAAAGCATTTCACTTTTTTTGGTATTTTATATTTCAACGTTAATATGTATGTCACATTTTAATAGACTGTACAGTTTTTAGATGAAAAGGTATTGTTTTTGTTTGATCTTGTCCCAAAAAACCCACATTTCGATTATCCGAACTTTTGATTATGCGAACTAGTATAGGTCCAAATTAGTTCGGATAATCGAGGTTGTACTGTACTCTGATAGGTATTAAATGTACTGCCTCGTTAACCTAGTGGTCCTAACCGCGATTGCTACGCTAGAGGTGTTGGGTTCAACTCCCAAATCGAGCAGTGTTATTGGGTTTCTCTTTGAAATTCTCAGTAGCAGCTCGGAGTTAGGATTTGTGCCCGGTTAATGGGAAGCTCGCCCCCTATTACATGGGACCTAAACATTTCGGCGAACTGTGGGTGTATATTGGTACACTTCTGCCTGACCCTTCGAGGAATACAGGCGTGATGGTATGTTGGGTAAATGCTCTATTAGAAGAAAATATTAGGAAGGTAAATTCTTTGATTGGCTACCTATTAGGCTCTCAACCTGCGACCAATTTTTTGTCAGCCATGTGCGTTGCTATATTAGAATTAATATGTGCCAATCTCGCCGGTCATAAGCGGAGAGGCATAATATTTATTGATTTCAAAATAACAAAAAATCTATTCTTACAGTATTTTTATTTGTAATGGGTGTGAAAACATTTAATATCTAACAGAGTTTGGTTAAATTGGGCCTTAATAAAATTCCTAATTTTTGTCGACAAAATTTTTAACAGTCGATAGTTAGAAACCGGGAAGTCTGACAACCAGTCTAACCAAAAAGTATCGTGTTGCCCAGTAACTGGGTTGTGGAGGTCAGATAGGCAGACGCTCCATGTAAAACACTGGTATGCAGCTGCATCCGGTTACAGATAGTGCAATTCACGAAGACGCGCCCCACCACTTTTCCAGCATCTTTCATTTAGACCATGACGCTCGCTCCTGATTAGTCTATTCATTGTAGTGTGCGTGTGCACTCATAGGCAATTAGTGTGTACCGACAACACTCAAACATTGACTGAAGCTTGCACACATTACTATAAACCAGTGGCGTAGCGTGCCTTGTCGGGGCCCCGTATAAAAATTTTTTTGGAGGCCCTTATATGGAGGTAAAGATTTTTCACAAAAGAAAAAAAATATTGTGAGAAGAAATATTTATTTATCACATAATTTACCCATTTTACAAATAAAAATCGAATTTTAAATATTCACTCTCCTTGCCTTTTTTCGGCAAACTGATTTGTTAAATCATTTATGGCTGATGATGATTTTAGTTTTTCTAAAGTTTCTGCCTCTATGGACAATAGTGAGATGTCTGAGTGGGGGCCCCCGTGGCCCGGGGGCCCCGTATAATTGATACGGCAAATACGGCGGTAGCTACGCCCCTGCTATAAACGGTTAGAAGGAATAGTAGTGGGGCGCGTCTTCGTGGATTGCACTATCTATAGACTGGAAGCCGACACCAACATAGTTTGGAAAAGGCTAGGCAGACAGATAGATATTGACCGGTAAATGTAGATTTTAGTAGAAGTTTTTCCCAGAATTACAAAAGTACAAATAACTGAAGTATTTGTTTTATTTAATGGCACCCGTGATCTACAAAAACCCCTAAATTAGATAATGTTATAATTATTACCAACTAGTGTAAAATTTTGAAATATTTGTTTATATCAAAGATGGGACCGGATGAGATTACCCTGTCGTTGTGAGAAAATGAGACGCAAATTATTTCGTGTTTAATACAAAATTTTAGTTTGTATAAAATTTAAGTAAAATTTGTCTGATACAAGTGAAAATAACTTTTAAATCGTATTAAAATTCTAACAAAAACTTAGCAAGCTTCATTGTTGAGCAAATTAACCGATTAGATGCCTAAAATACAACAGCAATAGAGTTTAAAGTCTAGTAATTTTGTGGAAGATTGACCCCCCATGAATTATATTTGCATACAATTTTCAATCGTATTTTAACGTTTTAAGATTCATTATTAATTAACCAATTAAAGTAATCGAGCCTTTTTTGGTCTAATTGAAATAAATAAGTTAATTGTCATTTTTTATGTCATTGGATGACAAACAAGCCGACGACGGCCCACCTGACGTTAAGTGGTCACCGCTGCCTAAACACATCTGCAATACCAGAGACTTTGCAAATGCGTTGCCATCCTAGAGACAAAGTTCAAAATGTCATGTGCCTGTTACACCGGCACCCCATACCCTTCAAACCGGAACACAGCAACGCTGCTTTGCGGCAGAAATAGGTATGGTGGTAGTGCTTCCTCGGACGAGCTCCTTCACAAAGAGCTCTACTACTATTTGACGATTTTGTCGGTTAATCTCACCTGGGTCCATCTTTAAGCAATATTATGTTAAACATTACTATGCATTATTAACTAAACATACTACTTTTTAAGCATCATATATATATTTTATACAAGGTGCAATTGAATCACCCGAAAACCCGATTTCGGTTTTTCAGTTGATTAAATTACCTACATCATGAATAATACCAGTACCGGATTAGGTATGTAGCAAGGGTAGCAATTATGGGCCCCGCGTATTGGGGCCCCACGAAGAACAGGTTAAAGAAAAAAACGTTAGACGAATCACACACTGCTTCGCACTACGCACCGAGGTGCGTGGCGACTTACCGCTGAGACTGCACGTGAATAATACGTTTTCTGTACAAGCACAGATACTTGCAAATAACGTAAGAACACGCACTCCCGCGCTACGCTCCGTCATGCGGTGTAGTGTGCGAATCGCCTTAGCATTGAAATTTAAAAAAGGATAATTTTAAACTTAAACACATTTATAAAGGTGAGCGCCGGCTAATTATGTGTAGTACCGCACTGAATATTGAATAAGATTTGCTCAAAGAAATCGAAATGGATAGTGTTATATTTAAAGTTCGTTTTATTTTACACCTTAAGCTTAAGAACTGAAGCAAACCAGGGGCCTCTAGGTAGAATTTGCTACGGGCCCCGCGCTTGCCTACCTAATCCGGCCCTGTATAAATACTAAAACTAAAATAATTCTAATTTCATCAAAGAACATTATATGTTTTGTCTGTCAAACTAAATATTAGCTATTATATATCAGTGCTGTTTCTATATGGATTTGATATTTAAATCTACACAATAATATAATAAATAAATATGAGTGGCGGATTTACATATTTCTCAAGTATTGCCTTTACCTCTATAATTGTCAGAACTATGAAACTTTCTTACAGTGTGGGCTGGGCAGAGACCTATTATTGGTAGTAAGCCGTGAACTGGGTGTTTTACCATAGAGTAGTAGAGGAGTTTGATACCTCGTACCTCCCTAGTCCTCGCAAAGACGTCTTGAGACAAATCTTAAGACATCAGAAAAATCGGTCTTTAAACTTGCCGCCCTAGACACAACTCTTTGCCGGGGCTGCGGGTTGTTCGAAAGAGATACTGCGCCCCCGGAACGCAAAGGGCACATAAAGGAACATAGATGGGTTTCAGTCAGTAAAAGTCTGACACTCCCTCCCGTCCCGCCCAGGGCGGGGGAAGTCATTTGATGATTTCTCATCGGTAAAAAAATGCTGGTAAACCCGCCACTAATAAATACATTTATAACATAATAAATACATACAATTATTAATAAAATAATCGCGAAAATCATTTGTTTGGGACAGCACCTTAGCTTATTTGAAGTACATGCAAATTCAAGACATATTTAAACTTGGTTAAGGTACAATTTCCCGTACCAAAAAATATTTGAAATTATTTGTAAAAATGCTAGTTCTAATAAAATATATATAAAATAAATAAATGTATGTATAACGGTTCAAAGGGACATTGGAACGAAAAACTTTTATCATGCATTCAGTAAATTATTCTAAAAAAGGTCTTGAACATTTACTGCGTCGTTAGCCTATTGGTCATAAGCGCGACTGCTACGCTTGAGCTCTTGGGTTCAATTCCCAGGTCAAACAAAATGTTACTGTGTTTTTCTGTGAAATTCACAGTAGCAGCTCGGAGTTAGGATTTTTGCCCGGTTAATGGCAATAGGCTCGCCCCCTATTACATGGGACCTAAACATACCGGCGAACTTTGGTTGTACCTTAGTACACCTCTGCCTAACCGTTGGGGGAATACAGGCGTGATGGTATGTTGCGTTTGTACTCTATGGGATCTAGAGCCATTTACTATTACCATAGACAAAGTTTTCGTTACAATGTACCCCTTCACCCCATATAAAACCACAATCGGAAGACTATAATGGACTAAAAACTAAATTTATTAATTTTGTATTGCACTTTCAATGTAGCAGCAACCACATGACTTAATATTCAATATTACTCCTAAACTTCACGGCAAAATGACCGTTAAAACATTAACGCTTAGTATAAATAGGGACGAAAATTGTCTGCAAGATAAAAGATATAATACCGCGCGTCATTTAGCAATTTTCAACTCTATTCCTTTGGATATTAAGTTCATTTTCAATTAGTGAAAATGTTCGAGCATACTGTTGCTCTACATACAGTCAGTACAAATACAGTTGAAAATTGTGTGCAAGATAAAATATGTAATTTTGCGCGTCATTTAGCAATTTTCAACTCTATTCCTATTGTAGAACCTCGTAGTCCTGTAGAACCTCGATTATCCGAACCCTCAATTATCCGAACCCACAATTATCCGAACGCTGAGTTACTTTATCCGAATTTAACGATTTGTTTGAGCTAAACGGTGCTGATGCACGCGTCATATTCGTGAACGGGTGCTGTCAGTTGGGATTGGTCATCTCTTAACTGCCATGTCTTACATCGTTATTATAATTTTGTTATTTTTTATATTCACCTTCATTGTTTTCACATATAGAAGCAACAAGGATATTGTAACCAAGTTTTTGTAAAAACCAAATTGAAGGAAAAGAGTGTCCATGGAGTTTCTTGCTCGTTCTTCTCCATAGAGACCTAACGTTTTGGAACGAGCAACTAGCTTCAATTTTAAACTGTAACTTCTTGACAATTCAAAAGTGCCTGTAAATGGTCTAATTGAATTAAATGCTTTGATTTGATTTGAACATAGGCGAGACTTTGTTGATGTAAACGCGTTGCAGCTGTTTGTCAATCAAAAATTTACTATTTTATAAGAAAAACATTTGACTTTTTTTAGGTGTTTTATATTTTAACGTTAATATGTATGTCAAATTTTAATAGACTGTACAGTTTTTAGGTGAAAAGCTGATGTTTTTTTTATTATATAAGTATGTATATCAGTTATCTGGTTACCATAACACAAGCTCTGCTTAGCTTGGGATCAGATAGCCGTGTGTGAGTTGTCCCAAGATATTTTTTTATTTGTTGATGTAAACGCGTTGCAGCTGTTTGTCAATCAAAAATTGACTATTATTAACTGCCTCGCTGGCCTAGTGGTTCTAAGCAAGACTGCTACGCTAGAGGTCCTGGGTTCGATTCCCAGGTTGAGCAAAAAGTGTTATTGGGTTTTTCTATGAAATTCTCAGTAGCAGCTCGGAGTTTGGATTTGTGCCCGGTTAATGGCAATAGGCTCGCCCCCTATTACATGGGACCTAAATATACCGGCGAAGGGTGTACATTGGTACACCTCTGCCTAACCCTTCGGGGAATACAGGCGTGATGGTATATATATATATAAATTGACTATTTTATAAGAAAAGCATTTCACTTTTATTAGGTGTTTTATATTTCAACGTTAATATGTATGTCACATTTTAATAGACTGTACAGTTTTTAGGTGAAAAGGTGTTGTTTTTGTTTGACCGTGTCCCAAAAACCCCACATTTCGATTATCCGAACTAGTGTCGGTCCCAATTAGTTCGGATAATCGAGGTTCTACTGTATATGAAAAAACATCACTTAAGAGCGACTCAACGGATTTGGCAGAATTTTGTTAATATTTTGGAAAATCGAAACTTTATTATTGACTTTTTTTATTAATAAATTGCGCCCAAGCGAAGCTGGGGCGATTCACTAGTCACTAGTAAATAAAAATATTAAAAAATATGACAAGCGTTATTGTTTAGACAAAATTAATCATATTTCTTTGGTTCATTTGTGCTACAATATCTACAAATAATATTTAAAAAAGTAGTTTTCTTGTCTGTCTGTTTGTTCGCTTAAATCTTCAAAACTACACAATGGATTGCGATGCGGTTTTCACCATGGTGGTTTTTCCGGAAAGTTTATGTGTATAACATGTTAACAGCCTTACTTATAAAAAAAACCACTAAATAATACTTAGGTATCTGTCAATTGATTAACTCTTAAATCCTTGACTAAAAATCAATTATTTTTCACATAGCAACCACTGTCAACGGTGTCTCAGGTGAAAAATCTTACCTATAGACGTTAATCAGAGTTGAGATGTTATTACGTACTAGCTAAGTGACAGCAAATTTAAACAGCGGCGACAAGTTGTTTAAGTATAGTTCAGAAGTAAGATGTTGCTGATGGTTTCCATCAGCTGTGACGATGACATTTTTGTTCAATGGATCAACATGAAAATTTTGACAATTATGCTCATTTGTTCGTTCTATTTCGTTCTTTAGTCGAATAATTTGGTCATGCTCTATGCTGACCATCTAAGTGTTAGCAGAATAAAATAGTCTTTCATCGTTCAGTCAGTCAATTGAGAGGTAGCTAAGTATTAATAAGCGTTATTTTTATAAGTAAGACCCTAATATTTTAGTTAGAAATAGCACAGAATTCTCAATGTTTTAATATGTCGCCACATACGTGGAACGCACCCTCGGCTTGGGTCTTATGTATAATATAAGGTGCTATAAAAATATCTGCCACGGCTTTAATGGGAGGTAGTATTGTGTTTAAAGATTACAATAGTAAAGAAATTTCGTACCCCAGAATAGTTAATAAAATTTGAGAAAATAAAGTAGTTTAATAAACATTGACTCTATTCTGCATAACAGTGTTCACAAATTACGCGAAACGCAAACTATTGAATTGCGAATATTCGGTGCGGTGCGGCAACAGCGGATGAATGGTTTTATGCGAATAAATCAATTCAAATTTATACGTACATTTTTTTGTTTGAAAAAAAAATATGACACATTATCAATAATTTATCTTTACTATTGTAATCTATAAACACAATACTACCTCCCATTAAAGCCGTGGCAGATATTTTTATAGCACCATAAATAACAATTCATTTTAAGCATAGATACACCTTACAAATCTATGACCAACATTTTAGTTAATAACGACTAATTTTATTCTTAAAAATTTAATTTCATTAAATCTTTCTTAAAAATATTAATAAACTTTTCGAGACTACTATTAATATGTAGGTACTTAATTAATTAACTGGACAATGCGAGGCTATTAAATGAATACCAATTTTATGTTTATAACGTTAAAGTTCAAATCATGTTGCAAAATAACGTGAAAAAAAAGAAAGTAGTATTTCAGGTTTAAAAATACGACAAAGTTTTTTTGAACCCGCTCTATAAGAATTGTCTTTTGCAAACACCCTTTATAAGGCTTATTAATGTTGCCATTTTATTATATTTATCCATGGAAATCTTGAGTACATTTAAGGCGGAAACAGACTTATAACACGCCACACCACATCACATCGAAAAGCAAGCTCATTGGCCACATTTAATCTCGTGAAGCTACTCTTCGTCATTTGCCCAATAAGCACGCGTGACGTGACGTCGGGTGTTACAAGTGTGCAGCGGCCTTTATTGAATTCATATTTCGAAACGTCTGTATTCTATTTTATGCATTACGTAATTATATTACGCCACTAGTGTGGTAACGAGTCCGTTAAACAATTCGAGACATAATTTTTGTTTTAAAATATTGTCTTGATTGATATTTTACACATCAATCATTTGGGTAGTAAAGACCAACAATCAATTTACATATTTTTTTATGAACTGTCAAAACACTATACTCTCATACATTTTGTATGGCAAAAGCAAACTATGACGTCACTCACTCGTTTGTCAAACACTAATTTAGCCCTAAAAAAATTACTTTTAATTGTAAAATTAGATTTTTAATTGCTTTCAAATCAATAAGCAGTTAATAGGTTGGCAAAAATGTGACGTCACAGTTTGCTATTGCAATAGAAAATCTGGAGCAAAAATGTTCTCGAATGGAGACCACGCACCGGCAAGCGCAGCGTAGGACGTCCACCCACAAGGTGGACAGACGACCTGATCAAGACCGCAGGAAGACGCTGGATGCAGGCCGCTTCCAACCGGTCCTTTTGGAAATCTATGAGGGAGGCCTATGTCCAGCAGTGGACGTCCTGCGGCTGATATGATGATGATGATAGAAAATGCATGGAAGAATCGCATCTTGACAGCTCATAAACTAGAGAGACTACCCGAAATTGACAAATTTTCGCAATTAACTTTGAACCATATGCTACAACGATAAAGTTGAAAATCTATTAAAGAAATTTGTCAGATTGTAGTAGCTTGATGTACTGATGTCTGAACGTCAATTGATTGGTGCTGTCAAGTACTAATTGGGTAGATGACATCACTAACCAATAATTTCAAGAAACAACTTCACAAAAAACATTTAATTTTAGCACTAAAAACCCGATGATTTTTTAAATAACTATAAAGATCGATTTTTAGTTGCTTTGAAATCAATAAATAAATAGTTAGTGAATTGAGATGACAAAAAAGTGACGTCATACTTGAGTATTGTCATACAAAATCTATGGGGGAATGGCGTTTTGACAGCTCATAAAAAGTACGTCAATTGATTAGTGGTGTCATCTACCAAATTGCGAACAAGTGACGTCATGTTACACGAAATAATAGAAAGGGTACAAGTAACGCCACCACCCACCAGTTTTGGGTTCCTCTTCATCCACCTTCACACTGTCCCCATCAGAGCTGACAGCATGTGTTTCCTGAAGAATATAATAAAATTGCCTCGTTAGCCTAGTGGTCCTGAGCGCGACTGCTACGCTAGAGGTCTTGGGTTGGGTTGGGTTTTTCTATGAAATTCTCAATAGTAGCTCGGAGTTTGGATTTGTGCCCGGTTAATGGCAATAGGCTAGCCCCCTATTACATGGGACCTAAATATACCGACGAACTGTAGGTGTACATCGGTACACTTCTGCCGAACCCTAAGGCAGAGGTGCCTGTATTCTTCGAAGGGTTAGGCAGAGGTGTACCAATGTACACCCACAGTTCGCCGGTATATTTAGGTCCCATGTAATAGGGGGCGAGCCTATTGCCATTAACCAGGCACAAATTCAAACTCCGAGCTGCTACTAAGAATTTCATAGAAAAACCCAATAACACTTCTTGCTCGACCTGGGAATTGAACCCAGGACTTCTAGCGTATTAGTCTTGCTGACCACTAGGCTATAGAGGCAGTTAATATCTTATAATAAAATAATATTATTACCTATCAAAATCACCATATTTGCCCCGCCTTGCCTGCTTGTCTCTGTCTAGGAGACAAGGGTACAAGGAATAAGACGCATGATGTTTCACAAAACGAACCTTTTCTTCTTCTTTTTCTTCATTCTCCTTCTTCATGTCGTCAGTGACCTTGGAGGTCAGTTGGGCGTCCTTCTCCTCCGGCTGCTGTGGCGAGGTCGTGATGACCTCGGTCTGCGTGCTCTGGTCGCGAGAACTTTCTATCTCCGGCCCAGTTTGTGAAGACTTGCGACCAGGAAAGACAGATAAAATCATATTGAAATTAATTTTAGGTCCATTTGTGTCACTTTTGACTAATTTGTATATGTAAAAACCGACCAAGTGCGAGTCAGACTTGCGCACGAAGGGCTCCGTACCATTATCTATAAAAACGGCAAAAAAGTCACGTTTGTTGTATGGGAGCCCCTCTTAAATATTTGTTTTATTTTAATTTAATAATTTATTTTTATAGTGAATGTACAACTTTTTATTCTGTGAAATATTCACAAAACAAGCGTTTATCTGTTGCCGTTATCAATATCGAGCAAAAACGAGCAAAAAAATCACGTTTATTGATTTATTTTATTCTGGTTTTTAGTATTTGTTTTTATAGCGGAAACAGAAATATATCATCTGTCAAATTTCAACTCTCTAACTATCACGGTTCATAAGATACAGCCTGGTGACAGACGGACGGACAGCGAAGTCTCAGTAATAGGGTCCCATTTTACCCTTTGAGTAAAAAAACCTAAATAATGAACCCTATGTATATGACGGTAAAGTTGATAATAGCTGGTGCTCACCTCCATGTCTTCTTCGCTTACCACGGCTGATATATTTTCAACATGCGGCTCCACTACGTCCACGAATGGTATTAACTCAGGTAAATCCTGTAAAAAAAAATCAAAAATTTTTGTCGGTCTGTTTGTCCCGGCTTATCTTAGAAACGGCTGGACCGATTTTGACGAGTTTCATTGACAAATAGCCGATGTTATAGGGAGTAAGTTAAGCTACTTTTATTTTAGAAAAAGGAATTAGTTTTTCGCCAAAATTTCGGTAAAATAAGTGACGCGAACGAAATCCCAGGTAGTTTGCTAGTTTTTTTTGTAAATAAGTACAGAATACGTTACATTTTGATGTCTAGCGAGTCTCCAGGCGCGGTACTCCAGTGCGGCTCGACGCATGCGCTGTAGGTAGGCGGGGGCCGCTCGACCAGTCGCCCACGCCGCCACAGTGCTGGGCATCCCGCCCACTGCCGGCTCGTCGTAGTACGTCAGTACGAACTCCATGCCCAACTGTGGGCAAAACAATTGATACTTACATAACATAACATACTAAAGCGGGAGACCATCCGGGCATCGGGAGCCGCGAGACGATTCCCGGCCACCGTGGACGCGGGTCTGTGGACGGTGAGCAATGGGTAGCTCACCGTCCGTACGTTAACTAACGACAGACCGTGTCGACGTGTTCAATATGATGTCAGCAAACATTCAGAGGGACCAATAAGGGCAGCTGCCTGCCGAGGCTGCGGGTTGTCCAAAAGAGATACGGCGCCCCCGGAATGCAAAGGGCACAAGCAGGAACATGGATGTGTATTAGTCAGTAAAAGTCTGACACTCCCGCCCCGACCAGGGCAAGGGAAGTCATTTAATGAATTCTCATCGGTAAAAAAAAATTAAAAAGTATGGTGGTAGTACTTCCCCGGACGACCTCCTTCACAAAGAGCGCTACTTACTTTGACGGGCCTGTTGGTCTAGTGGTTAGCGGCCCTGACTGCTAAGCCGGAGGTCGTGGGTTCGATTCCCACCCAGGACTAACTTTATGTGATTGTTAGTTCTGTGTCTGGGTGTGATTTATCTATAATATGTATGTATTTATAAATTATATAAGTATGTATATCAGTTGTCTGGTTACCATAACACAAGCTCTGCTTAGCTTGGGATCAGATAGCCGTGTGTGAGTTGTCCCAAGATATTTTATTTTATTTTTACTACTACTAAACCTAACCCTCACCTTCTCTGGTCCATCCAAGGTTTTCACGACCATATGACTCCAGTATTCCGACACTCGGATCGCGTGTTTCGTTTCGGGCACCTTTGGATGTTCACAAGACCGCGACATGATGACATACACCTTATTCTCGCTAGACTCTCCCTCTCTCTCTCTCTCTTGCGCTTCCATAGCTTTCCGTTTCGCTTTAGAGTGGACGCTCGGACGTTCGTTATAGATCGGTTCTGTTCGGTTTTCGACGCAAGAGTTCGGTGTTCGAAATATACCGTCCTTGTGCGGTTGAGTTTTTGACGCGACGTCAAACTCTTTGTGTCTCCTTAGGTATACGTAATCTCTGTTTGCGAATAATCTCTGTGGAAGAAGATGGATAAATAGTAAAAAAAAGTCACATAAAAATATAAACTCACGCCTTTTTCCCATGGGGGTAGGCAGAAACCGCAGAACGTAACCTGCTACGATCTTTATATACTCCTTTCGCCTCATCCACGTTCATAAATCTGGTCATACAAGCACGCCGGTTACGAGAACTGCGCACCTGACCTCACATCTGCCACATAAATCCCTTTTGTTAGACGCCATTCACTCATCCTCTCAATCATCATCTGCTTAGCCTTTTCCCAATTATGTTGGGGTCGGCTTCCAGTCTAACCGGATGCAGCTGAATACCAGTGTTTCACATGGAGCGACTGTCTATCTGACTTCCACAAACCAGTAACTGGGTAACACGATACCCCTTGGTTCACTCATCCTCTCAGTATGACCTAAAAAAAGGTCACATTGTTTTTATATCAAACTCTGTCTGTTTGTCTGTCACTACATTATGACAAAACCACTGAACTAATCGCCATGAATTTCTTACCTACCAGCGTGTTAGTGAATCTATTTGGTTACAACAAATCATTTGCTAACTGTATGGTCACCGTATTTCTAAATAAATAAAAATAAAACTTTTAATTAAATACGCCAAAAGAGTCAAGTTATTCTCAGCAAGCCAATTAATTTGATACCCGTATTGTAGAAGTGCATTAAAATTAACTAATCCGCCATCTTGGGTGTTTCGTCATGTTATAAGCATGACGTCACACAGCTAATGCAATTTGTCATTGTCATTCAAAGTAAACGTGTATACAAAATTTCAGCTCAATCGGTTGAAGATATCTGCTTCAAAATCGAGTTGCAAGATTTCACAAAATTCTTTTTTACAAAAATGTTTTCTAATGTTCGCTTTTTTGAGGAGCTCGTGGCTATGTAGTGTGTAAACACATCGTATGTAGACAGCCTTATTCATAGTGCTTCCTCAGCAATATTATTTGTAACTAACTTGATATTTTACACACAATAAATCGGACCTTCAAACCAAACACACGTATTATTTATCTTCATGTAACCCGCAACTACCAGAACACCACATGGCGACCCTGCCAGTACTACCAGTCCACATGCTACTTTAACCATCAAAACTACTGCAACAACTTTCAATCTTCTTAAATTTTTGGAACTGCCGCTTTGAATCAAATCAAAACTTCGTCTCATCAAGACTTTATACAATCTACAATTATCTTGCTGCAATTACTGGGACATCAAGATCATACTTTTATTGGAGCACCTAATCAGAAGAAATATAAGAAGAACACCAGATAAACTATAAAACTACGTACTATGGGAACTACAAGAAGCAAAGAACAAGTAGTTATTGCACAAACTGCACTTGGGAGCAACGACGCAAAAGCGACGGCGGGACATCTTCAGACGCAGTCAATTCATTTAAAAGACAATGCTACGCCCGTTTATAGAAAACAGTACAGAATTCCGTTTATGCAGAAAGAGGAACTTAATAGGCAAATCGATGAAATGTTACAAGATGGAATTATAGAGAAAGCTAGCAGTGAGTGGTCCAGCCCTTTATTGCTAGTGCCTAAGAAGTTAGATAGGAGCGGTAAACGTCAATGGAGAGTAGTAATAGACTACAGACAATTAAATGAGAAGGTACAGGATGATAAATTTCCTCTTCCAAATATTACCGATATTTTAGAATCGTTATCAGGTGCTTTCTACTTCAGTCATTGTGATTTAAGTCGTAGTTATTTTCAATGTAATTTATCAAAAGACTCTAGAAAGTACACAGCATTTACTACCGATAAAGGACAATTTCAAATGTGTCGCTTACCGATGGGTTTAAAAATTAGCCCATCTGCATTCAGTAGGTTAATGACAGTTGCTATGTCGGGTCTAAATTACGATAAATGTATTATTTATTTAGATGATTTGATTATTTTTGGCAGAAATTTGGCAGAACATAATCAAAATCTCATGTCAGTTTTTGAAAGACAAAGAAAAGTAAACTTAAAATTAAACCCTTCTAAATGTGAATTTCTAAAGCGACAAATTCTTTACTTAGGACATGTAATATCATCGTCAGGTATTTTGCCTGACCCTGAAAAGATCCGAGTCATTGAAAGTTATCCGACACCGACATGCGCGGACGACGTCAAACGTTTTGTTGCATTTAGCAATTATTACAGAAAATTTATTCGAAACTTCGCAGCTATTGTTTTGCCACTAAACAAATTATGTAGTAAGAAGGTTCAATTTGAATGGACTACAGAATGTCAGTATGCTTTTGACACTCTTAAAAAGTTACTCTCTAGTCCACCTGTATTAGACTACCCAAATTTTTCAAAGCAAAATGAATTTATTTTACAAACAGACAGTTCTGGTTTTGCAATTGGCAGTGTGTTAAGTAATTCTAACGGAAAACCTGTCGCATTCGCTAGTAGAAGTTTAAATAAAGCCGAGTTAAATTATGCAACCATTGAAAAGGAACTTCTGGCGATAGTCTGGTCAATAAAATATTTTAGGCCATATCTTTATGGAAAGAAATTTGTAATTAGAACCGACCACAGGCCTTTACTTTACCTTTTTAATATGTCAAATCCATCAAGTCGTTTAACGAAATTTCGACTTTTATTGGAAGAATATGACTTTACAGTAGAGTATGTCAGAGGAAAGGAAAATGTAGTTGCTGACGCGCTATCTAGAATTATTTTGACTTCAGACGAGTTAAGACAAATGAATAATAAATTGGTTAATGTAATGACCAGAGCGCAATTTCGAAAAAATCAGCAATTAACTGATTTGACAACAAGCAGTACTAGTATTACTACTAAGACTTCGGATGACGATAGGTCTGATCAGCCTAAAGTCGCGGAAGTACTTAAAAAATGTGATTCGGATGTGGAATTAATTATTTTATCGGAAAAAGATCTGCGCAGATCACTAAAATTAGTAAAGAATGCAAATTCGTTAATCTTTTCAAAGAATAGGAATTTTGTATATTGTAAAAGTAAAAATAATTTATTTGCAAGCTCATCTTCTTTATCAGTAAACTCGCGAGACGATTTATTGAAAGAAATGGCATTACTTTGCAAAAAATTAAATATAGAGGAATTAATAATTATGAAAACGCGTAAAAATAAAGAGCTCATTGAAAGTATAGCTAATTATATTACTGAAAATAAACCGAGTATTTTTCCTCGAGTATGTGTGGTAAAGGACGTTCAAAGAATTTATGATGACGACGATAAAAAAGTAATAATGAATGACTTCCATTTGTTACCTAGCAGTGGCCATGCAGGTATTAGGAGAATGATTAATAATATTAAAAAATATTATTATTGGTCATCATTAGAAAAAGATGTTAGGTGTTATGTCGAAAAGTGTGACAAGTGTCAAAAACAAAAATATACTAAAATTCACAAAGAACCATTAACAATTACATCCACAGCATCTTCATCGTTTGAGAAAGTTTTCTTAGATATCGTAGGTCCATTAGATAAAGATGATTTAGGTTACAATTATATTCTAACATTACAGTGCGAGCTCAGCAAATATGTTGAAGCATACCCTTTAAAAACTAAAACTACAACAGAAGTTGCTAAAACATTCGCGGAAAATTTTATTTTACGTTATGGAATTCCTAAAGAAATTGCCAGTGATAGAGGTACAGAGTTCATTTCTAATGTAATGTCAGAATTATGCAAAATTTTAAACATCAAACAAACAATTGCTACTGCATATCATCATCAAAGTATTGGATCATTAGAAAACTCACATAAAGTGTTAGGAGCCTATTTACGAATACAAACAGACAATCATCCTTCAAGTTGGAGTTCTTGGTTACAGTATTGGTGTTTTTCATATAACACTACTGTACACTCAGAAACAAAATATACTCCTTACGAGTTAGTGTTTGGACAAGTGTGTAGACTACCTAATAATTTATGTAATATTGTAGAACCATTGTATAACTTTGAAAACTATGTATCAGAATTTAAGTACAGATTACAAAAAGCTCAAAGAGATGCAAGAAATAATTTGATTGTAAGTAAAGAACGTAGAAAATTATACTATGATAAGTCAATTAATCCAATTGTTTACAAAACAGGAGATGCACTATTGTTAAAAAATGAGATAGGAAATAAATTGGATATATTGTACTCCGGCCCATACATTGTAATAGAAGACCTTGCACCTAATGTTAAAATAAATATTAATGGAAAAGATGTCATAGTTCATAAGAATAGAACTAAATTGTATACGGAACCATAGTTAAGTTAATTTTAAGTTTGTATCAGTATAAAAAAAAAAAAACTTGTATTCTAATTTTTTTTTTTTCAAAATAACAGGGATGATGTAGTGTGTAAACACATCGTATGTAGACAGCCTTATTCATAGTGCTTCCTCAGCAATATTATTTGTAACTAACTTGATATTTTACACACAATAAATCGGACCTTCAAACCAAACACACGTATTATTTATCTTCATGTAACCCGCAACTACCAGAACACCACAGCTAAATAATTACAGCCGCATAGACCGATCTTCCGGGTTAAGCCACGCTTACCGAGGTTGGTCTCTGGATGGGTGACCATTTACTATTGCGAGTTTCCTCCGTGCCTCGGAAAGCACGTAAAGCCGGTGGTCCCGGCTGTCATTTGTAGATCTTTGACAGTCGTTACTGTTAGTCACAAGCCCGAAAGTCTGACAACCAGTCTTACCAAGAGTATCGTATTACCCATTACTGGGTTGTGGAGGTCTGATAGGCAGTCGCTCCATGTAAAATACTGATATTCAGCTGCATCCGGTTCGACTGGAAGCCGACCCCAACATAGTTGGGCAGATGATGATGAATGATGATGCTTTTTAGTATGAACTTCACTGAACTGAGAAATTTGCTCCACCCTCGAGGTGCAATTCTGTTTATCACTCCGAAGATCTTCATCCGATCTTCACCAAATTTATATGGGACCTGTGAGGTATCTCTCCTTTCAAACAAAAAAAAAACGGGAAACATAAAAATCTAAAAATATCCCGATGAATTGAGAACTTCCCCTTTTTTTGGACCACCATCACGCCTGTTTTCCCCGAAGGGTTAGGCAGAGGTGTACCAATGTAGACCCACAGTTCGCCGGTATATTAAGGTCCCATGCAATAGGGGGCGAGCCTATTGACATTAACCGGGCACAAATCCAAACTCCGAGCTGCTACTGAGAATTTCATAGAAAAACCCAATAACACTTTTTGCTCGACCTGGGAATCAAACCCGGGACCCCTTGCACAGCAGTCGCACTTGCGACCGCGAGACCAACGGGGCAGTTTTTTTGGAGTGGGGTAAAAAAGCTTGTAAGGGACAGCTCACACCGAGACGCGACGCGACGCGACGCTGCGCGCACACTTTAAAAGAGCTACTCAAAATATAACTTTATTTTCTACACGAAAAGATACACATTTCATTGTGAGAAATGCGTATCTTTTCGCGCTGCGTGGGGCAACGTATTCTGAATTCTTCAGTGTCGCGTCGCGTCGCGTCTCGGTGTGAGCTGACCCTAAGAGTGACTTACCGGCCACAGCACCTCCCAATGTAGAACCGCCTGGTCTGCCAGGCCGTTGGCGCGCCGCTCCACGACGGCGAGCGCTGCCACGGCCGCGTCCCACACCGTCCGGTACGCACCATCTACTTGGATCGCCGCGAAGTCTGAAGCCCGAACGTCTGGGTACCTACCGTATACTGTGAAACAAATTTATCTTTACATTAGCGAACTACACACCATCACGCCTGTACTCCCTTGTAAGGGTTAGGCAGAGGTGTACCAAAGTACACCCACAGTTCGCCGGTGTGTTTAGGTCCCATGTAATAAGGAGCGAGCCTATAGCCCTTAACCAGGCACAAATCCTAACTCCGAGCTGCTACTGAGAAGTTCATAGAAAAACCCAATAACACTTCTTGCCCGACCTGGGAATTGAACCCAAGACCTCTTGCGTAGCAGTGACGCTTAAGACCACTAGGCAAACGAGGCAGTAAACTAGGACCAATCTGGAGAATTCCTGATGAATGGCAGCCCTGGCCCTTTTTTTGGCCCTTATGGACTTCCTCCGTCGTGGGGGTGACGGAGGGACATGCCGGTCTAAAACCATCGCGGTGTCCCACCTCTGCCTATAGCCGGGGGTGCAGGATTCGCATAAGCATTCACCGCTTCCCTGACAGGCCTCGACCCGCTGTACATCAGCAGATCCCTCCTCCCTGTGCAGCCATTACCAAAATGGCCGCGCCCACTCTCGAGTGGCGCGCCAGGAATAGCGCCGCTCACTTGGGCCTTTCTGGTCGGATGACCCTAGCCCTCACCATTGGCTTTTTTTTTATAGTTGGGAAATCATCAAATAATCCCCAGCCCTGAGCGGGGCGGGAGGGAGTGTCAGACTTTTACTGACTAAAACCCATCTATGTTCCTTCATGTGCCCTTTGCGTTCCGGGGGCGCGGTATCTCTTTCGAACAACCCGCAGCCCCCATTGGCACTTAAGTTCCGCAATTTCGAGAGCTACGTCCGTTAGCTTAGCGTAACTATGTCCAATTTAAAGTCAGGCTGTATTCTTTTCCCAATTAGCTTCATGGTGATAAAGATTGGAAGCAGATGATAAATGCTAGTAATTACTAGTGACGTCACCGTTTGCGGCGGAAAATCACAAGACCTTGTGCGTTCGCCGTATCGCCTTATTCGACGCGGTTAAGTGAACGCTAGTGCAGTTTTATTAGTCAGCACTAAACATGCCGCAATTTCATTTTTTTCGGACTTTCATTTCTCTGTTCAATTATTATTATTTTTTACTAACTGTTGCCCGCGACTTCGATCGCGTTCGTTATTTTTAAGTTAATAGTGTTCATACTGTGTATGTCTAATCCCTATGTGACATAGCGTGATAAATTGTACCTAAGATTACAGCACAGGTTACTGCCAACACAATGCCAAAAGTTTTGTTCAAATCGGTGCAGGAGTGCAAACTAACAGACAAAAATTCTAAAATCCATTTTTTTGTGGCTAGTCTCCTTACTAAAATCAACTGCCGTTTATAAACGGCAGTTGATGATAATATTTGGAAGTATAAATTATAATTTATACTTCCAAATATTATCATCATCATCTTCCTGCCCTTATCCCATGTTACTTGGGGTCGGCGCAACACGTTTTCTTCTTCCATGCCGTCCTGTCAACTGTCATGCTATCACTGACTCCCTTCTCTTACATATCATTCTTCATTTAATCTAATATTTCTGCCTACTTTTTTGTTGGTTTATCGAAATAAGTAACACTAGAGAACTGCCCGCGACTTCGGCCGCGTTGCTTGTTTCACCCGCCATAAGTTACGTCTTTGGTTAATGCTCCACTCCCGTGGGTCGTAGCGTGATGTTATATACCTAGCTGTTACTCGGCAATAATGAAGCTATACAAGCTGTTGATTTGCATCGTCAAATTATAGGAGCTTGTCATAAAAAAAATAGAAGTAATCAAATATAATTACGATACCTGGCCAATATCTAATAAATACTTGTTTTTTTAGTTGCAACTATCTAATAACAGTATTCCAGAATACTCCTCTTGCAAAATTCAGAACCGCCCAGTTGCGTATGCGGTAGGCAGAGTTGTCGCGCGGCTATATCAATGTGTACATAGCGCCTAAACCTTCGAGCGAGATGGCTAGCTCGAATTTGAAAATCACGTAATAAAAAAAAAACAAAACCAATTTATTTTATTATTGATTCGTGTTAAGAATCACGAGCATAGTAATTAACTCCTTGAATTTGACAAGGTTGCAAATCAACGCCTTGTATATTGGTCAAAAAATGCTTAAAATCGGTCCAGTAGTTTCGTTACAAACAAACGAACAAATCTTACTTCTTTATAATATTAATAAAGATAGTTCCAATGTTAAACAATATTTACTATCTTATCGTTCGTTTAACGTTCAATATCTCTGATTACCGAATCATGTAATAGTCTATGTAGGTGACAAATAACAACGTTACACAATATGTTAAAGGCACGAATGGAGAGGGGGGGGATCTGCGGGTTGTTCGAAAGAGATACCGCGCCTCCGGAACGCAAAGGGCACATGAAGGAACATAGACGGGTTTTAGTCAGTAAAAGTCTGACACTAAGGGCGGGGGAAGTAATTTGATGATTTCCCGTCTATAAAAAAAAGGCTAATGAAGCACTTGAGATACCTATATATGTATAGTAAATACCTTTGTACGCATACAGTCCCAGCCCAGGCTTGTACTCCTTCCTCCAGATGATCACGTCCTCAGCCTCCATGTACGGCACCCAGCCGTCTGAAGACTCCATCGATGGTTCAGTCACTTTACACCTGCACAAGAACGTTGTACAACTAACCGCTCCTAGATAGCACGGGGCCAACAAAAAACAACTTTAATACAAGTAAAACAAAGTGCAAAGTTGTATGGACAAATATGTCATTGTCAACCAGCATCAAAGCAATAGGTTGGTGTGATCTCGTTTGTACTTTAAAATAGTAGAAATAAGGTTTATTATTCAATGTGATCAGAATATCGTCTACTACGTTGACACACCACATACATACCATTACGTCTGTATTCCCGGAAGAGTTAGGCAGAGGTGTACTAGCGTACACCCACAGTCCGCCGATTTGTTTTCAGGTCCCATGTAATAGGGGGCAAGCTTATTGTCATTAACCGGGCACAAATCCTTACTGCGAGCTTGCTACACGAGCATTTCATAGAAAAAACCAAAAAACACGATGCTCGACCTGGGAATTGAACCCAAGACCTCTACCGTAGCAGTCACGCTTAGGACCATTAGGCTAACGAGGCACGAAGTATGTTAAGTCTGCACTTAACCGTCAGGCTATTCATCTTCTTTATCGTGTGGGCAGTAAGGTCTAACAACCCCACACACCCTAGTGTCAGAGTTTCTAAACTGCCTCAAGGGCCTCTGACATGGTTACCGATGTCAGTAAACAGGTTATGAACACAAACATACTAACGAGCAATAAGGGACTCCTTGTTGCTTCTTCTCTATGACCAGCCTCTTGCCGCAACTGTTGCAGAATAGCGTTGTTTTGGATAACGTTTCAACACCGTCTAACTCGGATAGTACGGCCTGTGGAGAAATTGCATTAATTTGAGTTACAAGATAATATTTTTCTTAAAAGAATGTCAGTCACAGTTAGGCGATTGACTGCCCCGCATCAGGCTGAGGCTACATTAGGCGGCGACGCGACCTGCGACACGTGAGCGATTAAAACAAATAAATGAATGCTCACGTATATGGCTACACTGTACATCAAAGGTGATGGCTAAATGACTGCCCCCGGGCCAGATACATTCTGGAATGTATATGAATCTTACATTGCCTCATAATATTTAAAAAATCATTCATGAATTATGTAGTGTTTAATATTTTCCTAGCACTTTCGTGAACTATTAAACATAATAAAGTATCTAAAAAAAAAACTTTTTCATCACAAACATTCGCTTATAAATAAACAACCTCATTTTCGTTTTTAGTTTTATTCTTTTTCGTTTAATTTTTTGTCAGTTGAAGAAAATTATAATACTGTCACACACCTTTTTTTCCTTTTTAGGCAATATTATTTTACCATTATATTATTCCCAAAAAGTATCTGAAACTTTTTTACATGAAATACTAATATTTAGCCATCCAGCATTACATTGTGCTAGGTACCATATTTATACATAGTACCTGGCACATGGGGCAGTGGTCTATACTTCCATTTAGCCATCTCCTTTTACTAGCGATCTTTGATTTCTTTATGCGATAGGAACAACATTACCGTAATCATGGCATCGGCTACATCAATATATCAGCGAATTTATTAGAAAACTTCTCGCTTATACGAAAATACGCCGGATTTTCGCTTATAATGTAGCCATACCACGTTTATCTTGTTTCGCTCTTCCAGTCGCATCACAAATCGCTGCGTACTGTAGCCTCAGCCTCACGGAGCGTGGTGCTCGGCGAAGGAGCTCTGGTGGTCTGCAACACTGCGCGTGAACGCGTTTTCAGCGTGTTGCACTACGCGTGTTTTCTATACAAACACAGATACTTGCGAACAACGTAAGAACACGCACTCCCGCGCCACGCTCCGTGATGCGGGGCAGTGTGCCAATCGCCTTAGGGCTCTTTCAATTTATGCGTTTGGTGCCGGACCGCTGCGGTGCCGAGGCGGCGCGTTTTTCGGACTGCATACGGACGGTTGTCCTTATTCATACAGTTGACACGTGACGACTGTCGTCCTGCCGTCGAGCGTGCGTAGGTACCGACGTCGCACTGTTGCCGCACCGCGCGCATTGTATGAACACAAACGACCGTTCGTACGCAATACGACAAACGCACCGCTTCGCCACCGCAGCGGTCCGGCACCAAACGCATAAATTGAAAGAGCCCTTATAGTCGCAAATACATCAGTTTTTAACCAAAATCATTTTAGACCGGTTTATTTACAACTATGGTCACCGTGGTAAATCTCAATGTAGAGTAGCACAGTATGTAGGAGAGTGCACAAGTGTGTGCGCAAACCTATGTGCACTCCTTCTTCACACACTGGAATGGAATGGGACTGCAATTTAACACAACCATAAAGAGTTTTTCTGCATTTTGCAGTTTTCTTTAAGTCCTACGTAATTTGGGGCAAGGCTATTGCCATCAATCAGGCACAAATCTAGACATCAGGGTACTTTGGACATACTCTTGATTGAAAAAACCATTAACATTTTCCAACCTGGGAACTAAACTGAGAACCTCATGCACAGCCAGTGCCGTAACTAGGGCAGTGACAGCAATGCCTAGGCACAGGGCGCAACTCCCGGAGGGGTGCAGAAATGACCAGACCTAGACCAGACAAATTTTTGAAGTGAAAACTTCTTTAGCAGCGTTGTGCACTTTTTTTGGAATGGGTAAAAAATGTTAAACTCGCGTCAGGACACGTGACCCTGATCGAAAATTCGTAAGCGTCGTTGTGCACTTGTTTTGGAATGGGTAAAGAATGTGTACGATAGCGCAAATAAATATTGTATTATACCACATAAATGGTAGTACTTTTATACTGATAATTAAAGCAATTCGTGCAAAATTATTCCCTAACCATTCCAAAATATCAAAAATGCACAACGTTAATATTCAAGTTTTCACTTCTGCCGGCACTCCCGGAGTGCAACCCGTCGTTTTTTCAAGGGCGGAACTCGCTCCTGTTTCATAATAGGCTAATTACGTTACTGTGCACAGCAATAGTGGTTATGACCACTAGACCACAAGACAGTCATAAACGATGATTTGGTTTTTACAATTAGGTATTCCACTTGAGGAAATGAAAGATCTTTGACAGTCGTTACGGATAGTCAGAAGCCAAGAAATCTGACAACTAGTCTAACCAAGAGGTATCGTGTTGCCCAGTTACTGGGTTGTGGAGGTCAGATAGGCAGTCGCTCCATGTAAAACACTGGTATTCAGCTGCATCCGGTTAGACTGGAAGCCGACCCCAACACAGTTGGGAAAAGGCTAAGCAGATGATGACTTGAGGAAATGAAACATAAACTAAAACTTAGATTAACTCTGTCCGTCTGTTATGCTGTCACAACAAAACCACTGAACCGAATTTGATGACATTTGTTACGGAGTTCACAACCGCAAGACAGGACATAGGCTGCATTTTAATCTGAGACTTTGTGTGCATCCGTGATAACCGAGACTTACGTGAACAAAGTAACAGGAAATCCTATACAATAATTTGTTCTTCTGAATGAATAATAAAAATTTAATTTTCCTTATTATGGTATCAATGTACAACAATTTTTTTATTGTGCGTGTAATGTAAAGGAAGTAATACGACTTAATTATTTTTTTTAGATACTTTTCTTTTGATAATATACAAGTTTTTAAATTTAAATTATTAGTTATTGGGTTTTTCTATGAAATTCTCAGTAGCAGCTTGGAGTTTGGATTTGTGCCCGGTTAATGGCAATAGGCTCGCCCCCTATTACATGGGACCTAAATATACCGGCGAACTGTGGGTGTACATTGATACACCTCTGCCTAACCCTTCGGGGAATACAGGCGTGATGGTATGATTTAGGTCCCATGTAATAGAGGGGCGAGCCTATTGCCATTAACCGGGCACAAATCCAAACTCCGAGCTGCTACTGAGAATTACATAGAAAAACCCAATAACACTTTTTTGCTCGGCCTGGGAATCGCACCCAGGACCTCTAGAGTAGCAGTTGTACTTAAGACCACCAGGCTATGCAGTTGCTTTTTTAATAAGGCAAAGTCAGACAACAAATAAAGGTGAAATTGAAAGCAAAACAAAAACAACTAGTATCTTGAACTCTCTTTGTCACAAAACATTTGCTTTTAACATTTTATTTTTAAAATGACCTTGAAACATCTTGTTCGTAAACAAAGTAATTTTTCACTTTGTTTTTTTTTTACTCAAATCATAACAGCCTGTCCTTCAACCATAGAGAATATTCTAGTCTGATACGGTAATTAGAGGCAAAGGAAAAAAAAAAAGAAATTTTAAAGTCACAAAAATAAGTATTCTTAAAAACTTTTTAGCACATCTGAAACTTTCATAACAAAGTCAAGATGCTAATTCTTTATTTACGCATCAATACTGCGCAGTATTTAGTGTGGATTCTCTAATAAAAAATAAATAAATATTTTACAAAAGAGTTTTATTAGAATTTAAAGTTTGTTTAAGTACCTGTAACTCTTCGTCAGTAATGTTTTTCTCGCAGCTGACTGGTGTTTCGTCTTCATTGTCGTCTCCATGAGCCATGGAAGCTGCAGTCGCCGATAAAAGTAGTGTTCGCCTAGGCCGGAAAGTTTGCCTGAAGCATTGTATCACTTCCCTAACACTGCGATCCCGTTTACACCTCTTCACCACCGTACTCACAAAGTTACATCGTGTCCAGGCACTCCACACACGAAAATCCCTCAAAATAAACCTCAAAGCAGACATACTTCCAATTTTCTTTTCACAATAATTCCCTATAAACCCGTCGTACCACATCCATCTTTTGAATAGATATCGAGACGTTAGCACATAGCGAAACTGCACGTTGTTGTTTAGAGCCTGTTGTGGTATTACAATTTGTTTAAATTTACTACATAACATCTCGCTAGCGATTGCGAAATATTTATAACCTCAATTCATTAAATTTTGACCATTTTTTGTCTATGATTTTGTCCGATTGTGACAGAATGACATTGAAAAGTGATGTACTTAGTTTACTAACTGCGGAAATTCTTTATAAACCAAAAACATGTGGGATTTGAAAAATACCGCCCAAGTGCGAGTCGGACTCGCGCACGAAGGATTCCGTACCAATTTCTGTAAAAATGGCAAAAAAATCACGTTGGCTGTATGGTTTTTATTTTAGTATTTGTTGTTTTAGCGTCAACAGAAATACATCATCTGTGAACATCTCAGCTGTCTAGCTATCACGGTTCATGATATGCAGCCTGGTGACAGACGGACGGACGGACGAACGAACAGACAGACAGACGGACAGCGAATTCTCAGTAATTGGGGACCCTATAACTGAGACTCAGCTATCCGTCTGTGTCCGCCGTTTAACCCTTTGAGTACGGAACCCTAAAAAAGAGGATGGTGGATGAATGGTGCATAACGCTAGCGAAGACATAGCATTGCTTGTATAATAATGTTTTCTATCATTAGTAGTTAGTTTTGTTATGATGGCCTAGTGTCATGTGACCATGTCATTATCATCATCATGTCCGTTATAAAGTGGTGTCGCGTCGTTCTAGCGCATCCGACTGGCTGATGTGATAGACGTGGACTCAACTGAGTTCCAAGCAGCATAAATTCCATGCAAACATCTTGTGTTTCTAGGTTAATTATTGTAATTGGTTTGTAACCGTTTTAATTAACTATAAATAAATCATCATCACCATCATCATCAAAGCGCTAGAGTCTAGAAAACTACTTTCGCACTTACAATATTAGTACATATTATTATAGAAAATACAAGTAATTATTACCTATAAGTCTTAAATCACCAGTCCGCCTTGAGCAAGCGTGGTGATCAATGCTCGCCTTCTCTGTATGAGAAGAGGCCTTTGCCCTACAGTGGGACAGTAATAGGCTGGTATTATTTATTTTATAGAAAATACATGTTTTAAAAACGGTAATTTAAAAAACTAAAAAACCCGACTGCTATTCTTTAAAAATCCCTAAAACAAGATAAATTGTAGCAGTCGGGACCCATTCTAGAAATGGAGGATTAGTGAATTGAGAGCACATACCTATATTACATTGCAGATGGTCCCGAATGGGTCCCGACTGCTACAATTTATCTTGTTTTAGGGATTTTTAAAGAATAGCAGTCGGGTTTTTTAGTTTTTTAAATTACCGTTTTTTATTTTTTATTTTTTTTGTGTTTTAAAAAAGAAATTAATATACCCAGTATCACTCTTACAGTAAATACGAATCTACCGACATCTCTCAAGCTAAAATCCATCGAGCCGTTCAGCCTGCAGAGCGAGCCAAACATTTGAATTTGGCGCCAAAAATCCGCCATTTTGTTTTTTCTTTTTTTATATACCCAGTGTCACTCTCACAGTAAATACGAATCTAACGACACCTCTCAAGCTAAAATCCATCGAGCCGTTCAGCCTGCAGAGCGTGCCAAACAATTATACATACATACATACATACATACCTACATACATACATACATACATACATACAAACATACCCTCGAAAAACATAACCCTCCTTCTGTCGCAGTCGGGTAAAAAGACAATCCACGTTGAGTAAGCCTTTGCCTTCCGCTGGGATAAAAGTGACCTGATATAACATATTTCTTTTATTTAATTATTACTAGCGGGCCCGGCAGACGTTGTCCTGCCCTGAAAGTCCAGTTCTTGCCTACCCACATACTTACTCTACCTACCTATCTACCTACCCTACCCCTACATACCTACCCTACCCCACCCCTACATACCTACCCTACCTACCTACTTACCTTCCTATCCTACCCCTACATACCTACCCTACCCTACCTACCTACCCTACCCCACCTACCTACCCTACCCATACATACTTACCTACCTACCCTACCCCTACATACCTACCCTACCTACCTACCTACTTACTTACCTACCTACTTACTTACCTACCTACCTACCTACCTACCCTACCCTTACATACCTACCCTACCTGCCTACCTACCGACGGGATAAAAATTATCCAGTACCTGAACTTTGTAGACATTTTACAAAAAATAAATTTCTGAACGCACACATGATGTCTTCAGAAAAAAATAAAGTTGTGGCATAAAGGTCTCAGCAAACAGGCCATAAGCTCCAAAAAATAAAAATTGTTGCTACTCTATTTGACAGGATTGGACAACAAATGTTTGACATGTAATAAACAAATCAGCATCTATTGAAATGATTAATTATTTATTACACATATCGAGTTTTCATTGTTTTTAAGATGTATTCTGCTATTCGGGACGGAAACAAATCCAACAAATCAAAAACCATGGCAATCGGTCCAGCCGTTCTCGAGTTATAAGTGTTGTAACAAACACGACTTTCTTTTATATATATAGATTTACAGCAAATCTCTCACACGCTCTGAACGTGCAAACTTTTCATGACAATCAGGTGTATAATCGACTAAAAAATAACTCAATGAAAGTAAATAAATAGCCATGGTATTCGTAAGTCTTCTCGGTAGATACATTACTTAGAATATTTTTTCAACAAAATAATTATTTATAATTTCACTTAATTGTCTTTCAGTTGATAAAGTACTGTTTTCATTTTAATTCCTGAGACTAGAATAGAAAGTAAAATATTCAGTCTGATTGCCCTGCGACTTGCGACAAGAAAAATAAAAATCAATATAGTTTTTAGTGCTGGCAACAGCAAACCGCATTTTTCTTCTTTCATTTCATCGACGGACGACTGAGCGTTCGTTCGATCGTTTGTTCAACGTCATCTTTTATCCCTGTAATGTCTTATTTCTACGTCCCACATGCTTAGGGGTAACCGAATAAAGAAAAAATCCAAGAATCCCCGCACTAGAAGAAAAGTCCGAGCGACGGCAAACGTAAATGTGAACTCAAAAGTGCGTGAATAAAGTAACGAGGTTCTTGTCCGTCCGGTTCGATCTGGATTAGAGCAGTTTGGTCCGCAAGTCGGGCTCCCTTCCCCTCGGATCCCTTTAGTAAAAAGTTTAGCGGTGTGATATTTAGACTTTAATTCCATTATATTTGTTTATTAGTGCGTTTTTGTGGTGTATTAGTTAAATAAAACCGATCCAAAATGTCTGAGGAATCGTCAGCAGATCGCAATGTTGAAATATGGAAGATCAAGAAGCTGATTAAGAGCTTGGAGATGGCAAGAGGGTGAGTAGTGCAAGTTTTTTTAGTGTTCATTTAAGTTTTGTTTGGGTTAGGAAGTTTTCCGTGGCATGTTTTTGGGCACATGATTGGCCGAAAATGCCAACAAGGCTGCGTCAGTTTTTTGCACATGCGCTTTCGATGGGTGCGCGTCTCGTTGGCTGGCTGACACGCCAGCAAAGAGGCTAAATTCGACCTTATCCTTGGGTTGTTAGTGACGCGGGGGTTGCGTAGCGACAGTTTTGGTTATATCGTGTTTGCAATGTGCGCGCACGTAGGGTGCTTAGGAACTCTCTAAATGTCAAAATTCGATGTGTGACTAACGATTTGGCGACACGTTTTACTTTTCGTAAAGTATCTAGATAATGATAAATCAATCTATTTTGATACAGGGTTGCGTTTATGTTACGCAATTCGTTTTGGTTAGGTGTGCTTAGGCGACTCCAAAAGCCCTGACGTTCCTTTCCTTGCTTTAAACAACCCTGTACTAGAAAATAACCCTATTTTCTGAAAGTCACAAGTCTACATAAATATATACTTACTGTCAAATGTCAAGCATACTGATAAGGCAGTCACACACGTTACAATATGATTGCGCAAGTTGTAGTCTTGCACAAGTAAACATGACATGGTAGTGTCCACAAATGGCTCAGTTAGTTTCTGCTTGTTCATTTCCAAACATTAATGCATACTTGTGCAAGACTGAATTTGCGCAAGTTTACTGTTGTGTATGTGGCTTGCATTATGATTGAATGGCTAAAATAATGAAATCGTTAGATTAGTAATATTATTATACAAAACAAAGCAATAATAAGTCATTTGAATATGTTTTGTTTATTCAAAGACATAATTAAATTATCTAAGTTACCATATTGCTCATATTGCCTTAATAATAAACAAGATTGCTAGCGGCCGTTTTAGGGGGCCCATTTATCGAGTGTGCTAGTCACCCCCTGCCATTTTATCTGTGTCATAAAAACATTGATTGGCAGGGGCCATAGTCTTTCCATAGTGTCAGGAAACTAGTCCATCTAAGCTACCCAAACCCATAGCCCTATTCTTAGTTTCCATATTCTGTAATAGTCCTGCGCCAGCCGGGGATTGTTCTTGGGTGCATTTGCATAGTGCAAACAGGGATAATTGTCGGCTGGTGTTCCATTTCCTTGTAAAGCCATGTAAGGGGCCTCTGCGAGTTGGCTTCGGCTCCTCGTACGCCTTCCAAAGGTCCGGGACCCTAGGGTCCCGAGATACGTAAACAAGATTTTAAAAAATATGAGTTTTATGCTCATTCTTTTCCATAGAGACCTACCTATGTTTTGGAACAGGCAACTGGTTTCAACTTTCTGACTAATGAACTAACATTTCAATAGTGCTTCATAATAGTTTACTTTTACATCATTCTAGAAATGAGTAATAGAAATTATTGGCACTATTATCACAGCATAGTATAAAACAAAGTCGCTTTGGGTTGGGTTTCGAATTACGTACCGCGAATTTGAGGATTCTGAAACTGTGGGGGGATCGAGGGGATTTATCTTAACCTCCCCCAACCAATTTTCGCCGCCGGAGATGCTCGACGGAGCCCTACTGGGGTTTTGTATCAAGTCACCTTAATAGGGTAGTAAGGGGGGCGGGGAAGGCGGGAGGAGGGTAGGGACACCCTTCAACCTTTCCCCCCGCCAGAGCGGCTCGACAGAGCCCGTTTACCGGGGCTCCAACATCCAGATGTTGGAGCCCCGGTAAACGGGCTCTGTCTGGTTTAAAAAAAAAACTAAAATCTGTCCGGGTTGGAATGCCCTTAGCCCCGAGCTAGCTCAAAATAAAATTTTGTTGTTTTATTGTGCGCAAGAGCGAGCTCGGGACTTGGGGCACCCCGACTCGGACAGGTTAGGTTAGAAGGGGATGGCAGGGTCCAGTGAGCGAGCGAACAGACCCTGCCATCCCCTTCATGGTTATTTTTTTTTAAACCACCCGGAGGTAGGAGCCCCGCGAGGCGGGGCTCCGTCGAGCTGCCCTGGCGGAAGGAAAGGCTGAAGGGTGTCTCTACCCTCCTCCCGCCTTCCCAGCCCCCCTTACGGCCCTATTAATGTGACTTGATACAAAACCCCAGTAGGGCTCCGTGGAGCATCTCCGGCGGCGAAAATTGGTGGGGGGGGACTCAGCACCTCCCCCCCCACGCCCCCAGTCCCCCGAAACCCGCCCCCCCCCCCCCTCCGACGTAATTGTGAACCTTACCCGTCGCTTTCTCTGTCCCTATATTCCTATGTATGCATAAATTTTTAAAACTACACAATGGATTTTGATGCGGTTTATTTTATAGATAGAGTGATTGAAGAGGAAGGTTTATATGTATAATAACATCCATTAAATAGTGGAGAAATACTGTTATTTTTGAGGCTTCTAATGTGATGTCGTAAATAACTACCACCCATGCGAAGCCGGGGCGGGTCGCTAGTTTACAATAAATAAATAAAACTTTCTCATCAATCAGCTTTATAATATTAGTAAAGATATAAAACTACCTAACTAATCTAAATATCTGCCGATTATTGTCCCACGGCAGGGCAGTACCAATGTGATTTTTGCTAAATCATATGTGCTTTCTAAGTTTATCTTTGACATCACTGACCGCGGTAACTATGTTAGAGGCCCTTGAGGCGGTTTAGAAACTCTGACACTAGGGTGTGTGGAGTTGTTAGACCTTACTGCCCACAATAAAATAAAACTGCCCCTTTGGTCTCGTGGTCGCAAGTGCGACTGCTGTGCAAGGGGTCTCGGGTTCGATTCCCAGGTCGAGCAAAAAGTGTTATTGGGTTTTTCTATGAAATTCTCAGTAGCAGCTCGGAGTTTGGATTTGTGCCCAGTTAATGGCATTAGGCTCGCCCCCTATTACATGGGACCTAAATATACCGGCGAACTGTGGGTGTACATTGGTACACCTCTGCCTAACCCTTCGGGGAATACAGGCGTGATGGTATATTTAATAAAATAAAAAAGAAGAAGAACTTCAAAGTTGTTTTAATAAAAAAAACAATTCATGTCTTGCCAATCTTTGGTGTAAAAGCAGTTTACACCAAAGATTGGCGAGACATGAATTGATTTTTTTCATCCACGCGCATCCCAGAGGATGCGCTTGGATGTGCGATTCGGGAATTGTAATATTTGTTCATACAACTTTGGACTGTATTGCTACACAAATAGAGTAGTTATTACTTTGAAATCGGCATACACAAATTTCGCGTGAGCCGGTGCTAGTAGTGCTGATTGGCGCGATACATCTTTCAGTCTGAAAGGAAAATCGGGGTAAAAGGGGAAATCGCCCGCCACTTTAATTGATTGAAATTGCTTTATTATTTTTGCCTGCCCCATTGGTCTCGTGGTCGCAAGTGCGCCTGCTGAGCGAAGGTTCCTGGGTTCGATTCCCAGGTCGGGCAAATACTGTTATTGGATTTGTTCATTAGGAATTTCTCAGTAGCAGCCCGTAGTTTGGAAGTGTGTGGTGTGACACCCCCGTGCCTCGGAAAGCACGTAAAGCCGTTGGTCCTGCGCCTGATTTCTCTCCGGTCGTGTCGGATGTCCGTCCCATCGGGTTATGAGAGTTAGGGAAGAGGGAGTGCAGCTGTGTTTGCGCACACACTTGTGCACTGTATTATTTCCAGCGTACGTGTCTAGTCTGAATTAAGACTAGCCGCCGTGGCTGGAAGTGGTTTGGAGAATTACATCTTACACATTATTTTTAGCTTTTTTTAACAAATAAAAAAGTTTCCTCGCACTAAGAATTTTCCTTCTATCGTGGTTGCGTTTACAAACATAAACTCACATGCACAAACAGCCATGCGGCCATATGCTTGCGTTCCGTGCGGGAATCGAACTCGCGATACGCAGTGCAGGAGCCAGTCGCTCAATCATTGTGCCAACCGTGTCGTCAAATATAGTTCAATATTTCGACGACACGGTTGTGTCGCAGGTTCTATTCTCGCACGGAACAAATATTTGTATGACCTACAGATTGTTGTTCCGGGTCTAGCTGTTTGTGTATGTAAGTTTATGTTTTTAAACGCACCCACGATACAGAAGACATTCCTAGAGAGGGGCAACGTTTTAAAAAAAATATTTGATGTGAAAGGTCTGGTTGCGTGTGAATGTAGGCGAAAAACGTATTCGTACAACTTTGTTTCGTCAATTAGTTTTTCGTTTTATGCCGTGAAATTTACTTACCACACATTTATTTGAGGCCATTTTAAATTTGCGTTTTTATTGTATTTGGTTGGTCATAACTTCTATAAAAATCCCTAAAACAAGATAAATTGTAGCAGTCGGGACCCATTCTAGAAATGGAGGATTAGTGAATTGAGAGCACATACCTATATTACATTGCAGATGGTCCCGAATGGGTCCCGACTGCTACAATTTATCTTGTTTTAGGGATTTTTAAAGAATAGCAGTCGGGTTTTTTACTTTTTAAATTACCGTTTTTTATTTTTTATTTTTTCTGTGTTTTAAAAAAGAAATTAATATACCCAGTATCACTTTTACAGTAAATACGAATCTACCGACACCTCTCAAGCTAAAATCCATCGAGCCGTTCAGCCTGCAGAGCGAGCCAAACATTTGAATTTGGCGCCAAAAATCCGCCATTTTGTTTTTTTTTATATACCCAGTGTCACTCTCACAGTAAATACGAATCTAACGACACCTCTCAAGCTAAAATCCATCGAGCCGTTCAGCCTGCAGAGCGTGCCAAACAATTATACATACAAACTTACATACATACATACATACAAACATACCCTCGAAAAACATAACCCTCCTTCTGTCGCAGTCGGGTAAAAATCCAAAGAAACGAAATGCTCTGTCAAGGCCAGGTCCAGCTGAAAACCAGCGTCAGGCCCAAGTGGTCTGGCATTTATGCTGAACTGGGCCTGTTTGGCGCAGCCGTGAGGCACACAGTTATGTGGTTTTCTTTTATATTAAACTAGCTTTTGCCCGCGACTTCGTCCGCGTGGATTAATAGTTCCCGTTCCCGGGGGATTTCCGGGATGAAAACTATCCTATGTCCATTCTCGGGTCCCAGACTATATCTGTACCAAATTTCCTTGAAATCGGTTCAGTGGTTTAGGCGTGAAGAAGAGACAGACAGACAGACAGAGTTACTTTCGCATATACCTATAATATTAGTACCGATAACCTTTTTTTAGTATATCTGTGTGCACATGGTTTGTATCAATAAACTTTTTTCTTTCTTTCTTTCTTTCGATTTTCGACAGATTTCTTCGTCTGCGAGAAAAAAACTGTCAAAAATCGGCCCGATAGTCCCGATTCTCGGTCGTGTCGGCAGTCGCTTACGTAAAGTTTAAATCGGTCAAAAAGGAACACCCTTAAACATGCTGACTAATGGTTTGGTGGAAATATTTTGCTTGGCTTAGTAACCTTCGCACCTATGCATGTACTCAGACACGTGTACGATCGATATTGTCGTTAGAAGGGTCGCCCACACCGACGCGACTTGTCGCTTGAACTGTCGCCTTGTTAACTTAACTCTAGTACTTACATATCATCACGCCTGTATTCCCCGAAGGGTAAGGCAGAGGTGTATCAATGTACACCCGCAGTTCGCCGGTATATTTAGGTCCCATGTAATAGGGGGCGAGCCTATTGCCATTAACCGGGCACAAATCCAAACTCCGAGCTGCTACTGAGAATTTCATAGAAAAACCCAATAACACTTTTTGCTCGACCTAGGAATCGAACCTAGGACCTCTAGCGTAGCAGTCGCGCTTGCGACCACGAGACCAAACAGGGCAGTGCTTCTATACTTAATATTATAAAAAGGTAATATTAATTTGTTTGTTTGTAACGAATAAGCTCCGAAACTACTGGACCGATTTTAACCATTTTTCACTTATAGATAGCTACATTATTCCTGAGTAACATAGGGTATATATCATCACGCTACGACCCACGGGAGCGGACTGCCCCGTTGGTCTCGTGGTCGCAACGTGCGACTGATGAGGATGGGGTCCCGGGTTCGATTCCCAGGTCGGGCAAAAAGTGTTATTGGGTTTTTCCATTAGGAATTTCTCAATAGCAGCCCGGAGTTTGGAAGTTGGTGGTGTGACACCCCCGTGCCTCGGAAAGAACGTAAAGCCGTTGGTTCCGGCTGTCATTCGGAGATTTTTGACAGTCGTTACGGATAGTCAGAAGCCAAGAAATCTGACAACCAGTCTAACCAAGAGGTATCGTGTTGCCCAGTTACTGGGTTGTGGAGGTCAGATAGGCAGTCGCTCCATGTAAAACACTGGTATTCAGCTGCATCCGGTTAGGCTGGAAGCCGACCCCAACACAGTTGGAAAAAGGCTAAGCAGATGATGACGACCCACGGGAGCGGAACAATAACCAAAAACATAAGTTAACGTAGATGAAATCAGCCGCACGGACGAAGTCGCGGGTAATTCGCTAGTACCTAGTTTAATATTCATTGCGCCATGCGATTACGTCAGATGCAGTAGGAAATATTTAACCGGCACAATGGTCACATGAATTTAGATAGGACTAGCTGTGCCCGCGGCTTCGCTCACGTGGACCCAAGTATAATAATGGATATTGAATACTATTTCATCACAAAACTTTGACTGTTGGTCCTAAGACTCAAAGAACGAAAAAAGTCAGATATATATGTCTTTCTTTTTTTTTTCTTAAGGAGTTTTAAGTTTGTTTTTTATCTTTATTTTTATTTCTAGTTTTTGTTGTTTTTTGTGTTATCACTTATTTTTGTAAATGTTGGTTAACCTATTATTGGCGACTGTGTGAGTCCCGGACTTAATAACCAATACTTATATATGTATCACATAGAAGCTGTTGGTGGACCTTTTTTAATAAATAAATAACTTTGCTCATCTACTATAGCAAATAGCGTGATAATGTATAGTCTACTAGGTTCTGCCCGCGAATTCGTCCGCGTCAAAGATACCACACGAACCGAATATTTTTTCTGGTTAAAAAGTAGCCAATCTGCTATTTCAGACTATAATCTATCTCTGTGCCGAATTTCACCCGGATCCGTTCAGCCGTTTTGGCGTGTGTGAGTAACAAACGTCTATCCAAAATTTCGCATTTATAATAGGACTAGCTTCTGTCCGCGACTTTCCACGTCAAATGTTTACCGTATATTTTTCCTGGATAAAAAGTATCCTATGTGTCATTCTACACTACAATCTATCTTAGTACCAAATTTCATCCAGATCTGTTCAGCCATTTAAGCGTGAAAGAGTACAAACATCCATGTATCAATACATCCTCACAAACTTTCGCATTTATAATATTAAGTAGGATAAAGGAAAGCATAAGGATAGTACTGTAGGAAGTAGGATACAATAATAGAAGTAGGTACTAGAATATATTAGGGTTAATGAAAGCGTGTCCTATATACCCACTCAACACACGCTTCTCCCAGCAATAGGGTGCCGTTGATCGGAAGTCGACAAATTTCTGACGTGTTAGGCCCGGTTTTCACTTAAGCGGAGAGGAGACTCGTAAATAACCAATAATCCCTATAGGATACCTTTTCTTTAGCATGTGGGCAGTAAGCTGTAACGACCCCACACACCCTAGTGTCAGAGTTTCTTAACCGCCTCAAGGGTCTCTGACATGGTTACCGATGTCAGTGATGTCCAAGATAAACTTAGAAAGTACATATGAATTAGAAAAAGTCATATTGGTACTTGCTCATGCCCGGTTGCGAACCCACAACCTCGTGCATGAGAGGATCTTAACCACTGGGCCATCACGATTCTTACACTACATAGGATACTGTATTGAGTTGAAAATGGCTTTTCGAATACAGGAGAATTCTGAAAAGATAATAAATACTCTGTTTGAAAACAATTTCATAGAAATGTAAACAAATAGGCCAAAACATAATTGGGTAGATGACACCACTAATCAATTGACGTACTTTTTATGAGCTGTCAAAACGCCATTCCCCCATAGATTTTCTATGACAATACTCAACTATGACGTCACTTTTTTGTCATCTCAATTCACTAACTATTTATTGATTTCAAAGCAACTAAAAATCGATTTTTATAGTTATTTAAAAAATCGTCGGGTTTTTAGTAAAAATTAAATGTTTTTTTGTGAAGTTGTTTCTTGAAATTATTGGTTAGTGGTGTCATCTACCCAATTATACGTCCAACTCCCTATTATTATAGTATTTTCCTATCCCAAGAACAAGTTTGTTAATACTTTAATGAAACAGTATTGTAAAACTATATAGGTAGTTGCTTTTAGTCTAAGCTGCAGCCCTACAACGATACATATAATCCTATAACCGTCTAGACGAGACGCTCGCTCGATTTGTTGTCTTATATAGGGGTAGTATACACAGACGCGACTACTTTAAAACTTGTTAGTATTCTCCATTAAGAGTCTAGAAATTGGTGCTCTTTTTTAGTTTAATTACATATACATACATATAATCACGTCTGTATTCCCCGAAGGGTTAGCAGAGGTGTACCAATGTACACCCACAGTTTGCCGGTATGTTTAGGTCCCATGTAATAGGGGACGAGCCTATGGCCATTAACCGGGCACACATCCTAACTCCGAGCTGCTAGTGAGAATTTCATAGAAAAACCCAATAACACATTTTTCTCAACCTGGGAATCGAACCTAAGCCTACCTCTAGCGAAGAAATCGCGCTTAGGACCACTAGGACAACGAGGCAGTTTGATAAAAATATGGCTAGAATCTTTACATGAAATACTAGCTACATACATATACCCTGCGGTGTCATCCGCTTTTAATTACGTCTTTAGTTACTGCTCCGCTCCCGTTAGTCGCAGCGTGATGTTCTAACGTGTAAACCTTTATCTTGAATCACTCAATCTATTGATGAAAACCGCATTTTAATAATACCGTAGCGTACTTTATAAGATCTAAGCGTACAGACGGCGGGAAGTGACTTTGTTTTATTCTATGTAGAGATAAATTTAAAAAAAAAAGTCGGTAACAGTCTGACAATACACACTGTTTTCCTCAGACGCAAGATATCCATGAGAATTGTATATTTTAAACACAATGTAAATTGTTTAATGAAAATAAATGTATTAATGAATGAATTACTACACGAAAAATCAAATCAAACAAAATAGTGCCCACTTAGTCATTTATTTTTCTCATCTGGGTAATGGTCAAATAACTTCTCCAGGCAGGAGGGAGTGTCAGACTTTTACTGATCAAAACCCATACATGTTCCATCTCGTGCCCTTTGCGTTCCTGGGGCGCGGTAACTCTTTCGAACAACTTCGTCATTTATAATGACTAAATAATCCATCATACGCTGTCTACAGTGATCCGGAATGTCTAGTGTGATAATATAGCATAACTTCCTTGATATTCACCTTGGATGCGCATACGCAGGTTGGTAATGACATTGAACGATGCTCGGTGATAATGTTGTTACCGGCCAATTGTTTTATGTAACATCTAGTTGTGAGAATCGTGTTCTTTATTAGTCGCTAGCTTTTGCTCGCGGATTCGTCTGCGTAAAAGGCAAATATAGGTACCTACCATAAAACATATCCTATGACACTCAGCAATAATGAATTTCTCTGTCGGTAAAAGAATTTGTGATAGGGAATGTGATGGTTTTTTTTAATCGCATTTACCAACAAAATTGTATAATAGGTACTGTAGAAGAGATGTCAAAAAGTAAAATTAAAATTGGCTAAGAAATACGGCCATTAAAAGCATTTAAAACAATTACGCACCGATTAGACAGAGAGATCCGATATGAACTGTGACGTCACTTAACACTACGGTCATATAAACTCCGTGTTAAATTTCGTTTTGCTAAAAAGAGATAGAAACAAATCTTCAATGGTTTTTTTATTCGAGTTGGGTGATCTCTTGACTCTAGTTTTGGTCAAAGGTGACATATTTTTAATTCATAGTTATTTGAAAAGTAGTTTTACTATACTGTTTATCATACGAATGAGGATTACTTTTTTAAATAACAAAAAAATCATGCATTGTCCCTATTAGTAGTATTCCCGTGCCTCGGAAAGCACATAAAGCCGTTGGTCCTGCGCCTGATCTCTCTCCGGTCGTGTCAGATTGCCGCCTCGTCGGACTATGAAAGTTAGATAAGAGGGAGTGCACCTGTGTTAGCGCACACACTTGTGCACTATAATATCTCCTGCTGGGCGTGGCGGGCATCGGTCTGGAGAAATACAGTATACTATTCAGTAGTAGGTAGTATTATTCCCATTCGTTAATAATGTGCAAACGCAGCATCAATCAATACTTTATTTTCTTAATAACACCGAGGAATGTACACATACATACCATTATGCTTGTATTCCCCGAAGGGTTAGGCAGAGGTGCACCAATGTGCACTCACAGTTCGCTGATATTTAGATCTCATGTAATAGGGGGCGAGCTTGACTCCGAGCTGCTACTGAGACTTTTACATACATACATACATACATACATACATAAACTCACGCCTTTTTCCCATGGGGGTAGGTACCTACTGAGACTTTTATAAAAAAAAAACAATAACGCTTTTTGCTTGACCTGGTAATCCAACCCAGGACCTCTACCGTAGCAGTCGCGCTTAGCACCACTAGGCCTATATGTCAATAGTTTATTTTCCTAATAACATCAAGGAATGTTTATACAGATAAAAGCATTTAATGTCAGCTGATACGGGTTCTGAGGTTATCGTAATATCAGGTTGTGAACACTCGCTGATTAAATGGACGTCCCCCGCAGACAACGGCATGTGGG
Organism: Caradrina clavipalpis; assembly: GCA_932526535.1. Lineage (NCBI taxonomy): Eukaryota > Metazoa > Arthropoda > Insecta > Lepidoptera > Noctuidae > Caradrina > Caradrina clavipalpis. The sequence goes on from OW052115.1 coordinate 4,399,616, forward strand.
GTAAAGATCAGAGTTACGTCAAGTGAGCGAGTTGTTTTTGACGTGAAATCTGTACTCTTCTTCTTAGCGTATCGATGGCAAATAATCCTTACTAATATTACAAATGCGAAAGTAACTCTGTCTGTCTGTCTGTCTGTCTCTTCTTCACGCCTAAACCACTGAACCGATTTCAATGAAATAATAATAATAAAATAATAATAAAAATATTTTATTGACGTAAAAATACATGTTACATACTTATTTGAAGCCCTGGCTCCTGAGCTAGGTAGAAACCTGTGTTACAGGAGCCAGTGTCTTCGCCCATTTGTGGTACTAACTTATATACTGTGCAATAAAATAACAAAAATAGAAAACAGTAAAAACAATAAAAATATAAAAAATAAAAAATAAATAAATTCATCTTGCGCACATGCTCTTTTGGTGTGCAGTGTCTTTGCGTGAGGGTGCGTGTATGTGTGTGTGGCGGGGGAAGTGTGGGTGTGAGCGTAGGTGTAGGTGTGAAAGAGGGTGTGTGTATGTGTGTGTGTGTTCATTATTTCATGAGTGCTGATATTTTAATAAGTCTTCCGTCTGGTGGTAATCCAGTGTTTGCAGCCACGTAGAGATTTGGTACAGATATAGTCTGGGACCCGAGAAAGGACATAGGATAATTTTCATCCCGGAAATCCCCCGGGAACGGGAACTATTAATCCACGCGGACGAAGTCGCGGGCAAAAGCTAGTAAAATATAAATAATTAAATAAGATATTTCTTAAATACTATGTTTGACCCAAAATTCGGCCACGGCAACACCATCCGCCGACGCCGTCATTAGGTCCTCACGAGTGCAGGTAACAGGGCATGCGGCGCAAGATAAAAGGTGGGCCATGGTCTGCGGAGAGACCCCGCACAGGTCTGATAACACTAATGACACTAATCACTAATGGCACTAATCTCAAGAACTACTGGTTCGAATTGAGAAATTCTATATTTTTTGTATTAGCTAGTCCTTTTACCGAGGACGGTTACAGGTTATATAACTTCACAACAGCCCCCCTAGCTAAGTCACAAACGATAATCGTAAACGCTCGGTAGGTACCAATAGATTTTCAATTTAATACCTAAGTTCCTTAAGTTGAAAATCTATTAAAGATTTCTAAGCGTTAGCGACTGGAACGAACGAAAACGCTATGCAATCTTCATTAGATCTTCAACTTAAAACAAAGCACATAAAGTTGAAGATCTATTAAAGCCTACTCAGCGTTTGCGTTTATCGTTTGTGACTTGGCTAGGGGGGCAGGATTGTAGTCCTGAAAAAAATTGAGTGCATAGTTAAAAAAAAAAAAACGCGCTCACTTCGATAACGAACCCACTTGACTTTAGTTGTTTTCGCTTGCCGTGGTGACGTCAACGCCGTGATCGTGTTTAACAGAATACCATTTTGTTATCTCACTGCGGATTCAGCTTTCGGATTAAGAAGTGAGGCTTAGAGAATCACACTGCTGCACCGCATTACCGCATCTGGTGTGCAAAACTCCCTAGCAACACTGCCATAGCACTCCGCAGTAAAAAGCAAACATTACTTTTAGTTGCTATGTAATTACTTTCGCTAACTATGTTGATAATGGGCCCGTCGCATGGGAGGGTATGGCCGGTATTCTACGTTAATTACATACGTACCATCACGCCTGTATTCCCCGAAGGGTTAGGCAGAGGTGTACCAATGTACACCCATAGTTCGTTAGTATGTTTAGGTCTCATGTAAAGGGGCGAGCCTATTGCCATTAACCCTGCAGTGGTCGCGTCTTAAAAAGTCACGTGAGTGGTCGCGCGGCTACATATATGTAGCCCAATTTGTTTTGTCGTTTTTTGAATGAAATTCAATTGTATTATTATTTTCTTATTAAAATATGACAAATTAACTCTTCCTAAATAAAATTAAAACAAAAAACAAACATAAATTTTCAATGGTCTTGTTTAAATCAGTTTAAAAAACCACGACAGTTTAAAAAACCATGGGGTACATATGTAGCCCGCGCGACCACTGCAGGGTTAACCGGGCACAAATCCAAACTCCGGCCGGTATTCTACGGTAATTACATACATACCATCACGCCTGTATTCCCCGAAGGGTTAGGCAGAGGCAATGTGCAATAGGGAATATGCATGATTGTTTTGTAGCTAAAAAATCAATCTTCATTTATGTAAGAAACAGTTTAGTAAAAGAATTTTACATTCAAAAAGAGATAAGCCATCGAAGATTTGTTTCTATCTCTTACTAGCAAAACGTTTAACACGGAGTTTAAATGGCCGCTGTAACCAATGTCGTCATTGGTCATATCGGATCTCTCTGTCTAATTGGTGCGTAATTAATAGTTTAAGTGCTTATATCGGCCGTATTTCTGGGCCGATTTTAATTTTAATTTTATTGTTTGTCATCTTTACTACGGTATTTTCATGTTTTTTTTTAACAAAAACGGATAAAAACATTCTTTAGGATGATATTATGTCAAACAAGCTTCTTCCCGCGACTTCGTCCGCGTCCCATTTCATATATGTATTTTCCCACGGGAACACTCCATCTATCCATCCATCCATCCCGCGCGCCTCAAAGAGATGTCAGCAAAATTGGATGGGGCCACTGAGGGCCGATGCCTGCCGGGGCTGCGGGTTGTTCGAAAGAGATACCGCGCCCCCGGAACGCAAAGGGCACATGAAGGAACATAGACGGGTTTTAGTCAGTAAAAGTCTGACACTAGGGCGGGGGAAGTTATTTGATGATTTCCCGTCTATAAAAAAAAAAAAAAAAAAAAAAAAACCATCCATTCTCACAAACTTGCGCATTTATAATATTTAGTAGGTTTTGACGCGGACGCCGACCGAAGTCGCCGGCAAAAGGTAGTAGGAACTATAAATCGATGCGCCTGACAATCGCTGCGGTTGTCCCGCCCGTGGGGATTGCGCCTAAGGGTTGAATCAAACAATAGACCGACAAGCTTGAATCAGTCGATGACCTTTCGGTCGCTGTTCGACCCTACCGTCTATCAAAAGGGTTTTAGTCAATATTTGCTAGTTTGAATGAGAAAATACATTATTTTGCATATTATTCAGATATGTGGGCGGGCATAAATGTATTGATTGGTTGACCTTATTTGATATTTTTTGGTTTATTTGTGTTTGACCTTCAGAAACAACATACATACAATCACGTCTGTATACCCTGAAGGGTTAGGCAGAGGTGTATCAATGTACACCCACAGTTCGCCAGTATATTTAGGTCCCATGTAATAGGGGGCGAGCCTATTCCCATTAACCGGGCACAAATCCAAACTCCGAGCTGCTACTGAGAATTTCATAGAAAAACCCAATAACACTTTTTGCTCGACCTGGGAATCGAACCCGGGACCTCTAGCGTAGCAGTCGCGCATAGGACCACTAGACCAACGAGGCAGTTTGAATGAGAAAATACATTATTTTACATATTATTCAGATATGTGGGCGGGCATAAATGTATAGAATGGTTGACCTTATTTGATATTTTTTGGTTTATTTGTGTTTGACCTTCAGAAACAACATACAGATATACAATCAAGTCTGTATTCCCCAAAGGGTTAGGCAGAGGTGTACCAATGTACACCCACAGTTCGCCGGTATGTTTTTAGGTCCCATGTAATAGGGGGCGAGCCTATTGCCATAAACCATTGTATTTATAATATATATAATCATTGTAGCCTATTGCCATTAACCGGGCACATTCCAAACTCCGAGCTGCTACTGAGAATTTCACAGAAAAACCCAATAACACTTTTGCTCGACCTGGGAATTTAACCCAGGACCTCTAGCGTAGCAGTCCAGAGGCAGTTAACAATAAATATTATCTCTATTTTTCCAGAAACGGGACCTCAATGATATCCCTGATCATTCCGCCCAAGGACCAGATCTCGCGGGTGTCCAAGATGTTAGCTGATGAGTTCGGCACAGCATCCAACATCAAGTCGCGGGTCAACCGACTGTCAGTGCTGGGGGCGATCACCTCTGTGCAGCATCGACTCAAGTTGTACACTAAAGGTACGTTCATTTTTCTTTCCTGAAAAAAAAAGGAAATACCTATTAATAAATAATAAATATCTTGGGATAACTCACACACGGCTATCTGATCCCAAGCTATGGTAACCAGACAACTGATATACATCTTAATATATATAAATCTCGTGTCACAATGTTTGTCCTCAATGGACTCCTAAATCACTTAACCGATTATAATAAAATTCGCACACCATGTGCAGTTCGATCCAACTTGAGAGATAGGATAGTTGAAAGGGTAGGGTAGGGGTAGGATACCACGCGAACGAAGTCGTGGCGGGTCAGCTAGTACTTATATAATTTATAAATACATACATATTATAGATAAATCACACCCAGACACAGAACAAACAATCATGCTCATCACACAAAGTTAGTCCTGGGTGGGAATCGAACCCACGACCTCCGGCTTAGCAGTCAGGGCCGCTAACCACTAGACCGACAGGCCCGTCAGAATTAATCTGCCTATACTTTCCCAAAAATCGAGTTCGAGATCAAAAATGCAAACAAAGAAATGTCATTGTTAAGATGTGTCACTTTAAAGTTGAAAACTGTGTGCAATATTATATTTTATCAATCAACAATTTTAGAAATCACACTAATATTATAAAGGCAAAAGTTTGTGTGTTTGTCTCTTCTTCACGCTCAAACGGCTGAACGGATTTGAATGGAATTTTGCACTGAGATAGATTGTAGTGTGGAATAACACATAGGATACTTTTTATCCTGAAAAAATGTGCGCATCCCGTGGGATAATATGTCAACTTTGACGCGGAGAAGCTAGTGAGAAATAAATTGTTTAAGTTGGCACCTCCACGGTATAGCGGTAGCCCGCGAAATTCTAATTTAATTTACTCCATAAGTCGGTATGATTCTAAAATGTCAAGATTTCATTAAAATAGTAATTTTTTCGGGTTACCTGCCCCTTTTAGTACGAGAGCCCACGACCAAAACCATGTCTCATAGCAATACGGCAAAAACCCTATAAAATCGTTAGATTGTATGATTCTGAACCCGACTAGGTGTGTAGTAACGGTCGAAAGTGTAGCAACTGCGTGGGAGGCCATTTCTGCTGTGTCAAAAAAAAAAGACAGTCGGTATTATAGCAATACGTCTGATAGTGAAAATGTACATAGATTTTATAATTGTATTACAAAAAATTTTGTTTTCAGACATTTTGCGCGTAGCATATAGCCTGAGCGCATTTTTGAAAATGTCAACAAATTTAGCCGACCTGTATCATAGCAATACGGATAATTTTTTTTTTCAACATTTCGTATTGCTGCCATGATTACCAAAAACCTGTTTTCAGACACTTTAAGTGTAGCATATACTCCCAAAAATGATTACCAAAAACCTGTTTTCAGACACTTTAAGTGTAGCATATACTCCCAAAAACGAAAATAATGTTACGGTTTCGGGTAAATTCTTTGTTAATTATCATCTAATAAATTCAGGGTCGCAACGTATTCATTGGTTTGTAACAGAAAATTCAAGATGCCTCAATACGATTTTTAAATGATATCTGAGTATCGAAAAGTTGTCTGATAGAGAAGGTGCTACACTTAATTTGTCTGATATAATTTTTTTGCACATGTGGACAACTTATTTTATCATGTCCAACAATTTTCAGACATATTGCTATGATACCGATCGGTAAAATTTGTTAACATTTTCAAAACGGTCTCAAAATTTAATGCGTTCACATTTCCGTCTGAAAATTATTTTGTTCGCATCAAATAACCAAAATTTACTAATAAAAAAGATTTTCAGACGTATTGCTATGAGACATTTTTTTTGTCTCATTTTTAATTTTTTTAAGTGATTTTACGGGTTTGCGCTACACCACTAACGTCTGAAAAATATGTTTCCGGTATCTCTGACCTATCATTCAACTACCGTCTGCAAATCAGACATATTGCTATGATGCAGTTCGGTAAAATTCTTTGACAATTTTGAAAATTCGGTCAGATCAAACGCTACGCGGAAAATGTCTGATATTGGTATTTTCGAGTTCAGGATAATCGTCTCTATCGATTTGATGCGGTTTTGGCCGTATTGCTATGAGACAAAAATTTTGGTCGTGGGCTCTCGTACTATTTGGAGTTTTATTGCTGACTTAAATGGTTATGATTCTGAAAATACATAATTCTTACCCCCGTGAATCATACTTTAATCAACATATAACCTAATACTGACTGAATACTGACTTAAAATTACTGTAAATTGCAAAAAACGTAAGAAAATCTGAATTTCGCTGGCTACCGTGGAGTTTCCACATTAAACCAAGACGTGAACTAAAGCTCCCTCCTACCTTTTACAGTACCACCAAACGGTCTGGTGATCTACTGCGGTACGATCGTCACCGAGGAAGGCAAAGAGAAGAAGGTGAACATCGACTTCGAGCCGTTCAAGCCTATTAACACTTCCTTGTACCTCTGCGACAATAAGTTCCACACGGAGGCCCTGACGGCGCTGCTGGCTGATGACAACAAGTTTGGGTTCATCGTGATGGACGGTAATGGAGCCCTGTTTGGTACGCTACAGGGTAACACAAGGGAGGTTGGTATTTTACTGCTTATTTACACCCACACACATACATAAACTCACGCCTTTTTCCCATGGGTATAGGCAGAAACCACAGACCGCCATCTGCGACGAACCTTACATACTCTTTTCGCCTCGTCCACATTCATACATCTGGTCATAGAAGCACGCCGGTTACGGGTACTGCGCACCCGACCTTTCTGAAGAACCTCACCAATAAGGTCAGGGTAGGTCTTTCTAGGGCGTAAAGGAGTATGTAAAGATCGTAGCAGGTGGCGTTCTGTGATTTCTGCTTACCCCCATGGGAAAAAGTCGTTAGTTTATGTATGTATGTATAGTAGTTTTTACGCATGGTACAGTTCGTGCCACGAAAGATGAGACTTGGCGAGTGTCAGTATGGGGAGCTTGCGCAGGTACTAAGTGTACGAAATAGTTATCGATAATTTGTATATCTGTTCAGAGATTTTTCGATGACATTGGAATTAAAACAACATACAAAAATTCTTCACAATATTTATTACAAAATAATAAAGTTGGAGGTCAAGTCTCATCTTTCGTGGCACGAACTGTACATTAATTAATATATTACATATTCCATCGGCCGATAAAGGTATTTTTTTTTTACAGTACCTGTAAATCCTCTATCTCATTCCAGGTCCTCCACAAATTCACAGTAGACCTGCCCAAGAAGCACGGTCGCGGTGGTCAGTCGGCCTTACGTTTCGCCCGTCTCCGTATGGAGAAGAGGCACAACTATGTGCGCAAAGTGGCCGAGGTGGCCACCCAGTTGTTCATCAGCGCGGACCGCCCCAATGTCGCCGGACTTATTCTCGCCGGTTCGGCCGACTTCAAGACTGAGCTGTCGCAATCTGACATGTTTGATCCGGTGAGTAGATTATGTATTTACTATGTAGCGCCGCGGGAGACGCTCCGGGCGTCGGGAGCCGCGAGACGACTCCCGGCCACCGTAGACGCGGGTCTTTCCGGGGCTGCGGGTTGTTCGAAAGAGATACCACGCCCCCGGAACGCAAAGGGCACATGAAGGAACATAGATGGGTTTTAGTCAGTAAAAGTCTGACACTCCCTCTCGAATAACTTCACCCGCCCTGGGCGAGGTGAAGTTATTCGATAATTTCCCGTCTATAAAAAAAAGACGCGTGTCTGTGTATGGTGAGCAATGGGTAGCTCACCGTCCGCACGTTACTAACGACAGACCGTGTCGACGGCGCGTTCGTGTTCCACGCGCGCCTCAAAGAGATGTCAGCAAACATTGGAGGGGTCACTAAGGGCCGATGCCTGCCGGGGCTGCGGGTTGTGAGCAAGAGATACCGCGCCCCGAAACGCAAAGGGCACAAGAAGGGACATGGATGGGTTTTAGTCAGTAAAAGTCTGGCACGCCCGCCCCGCCCAAGGCGGGGGAAGTCATTTGAAGATTTCACATTTTTTTTAAAAAAAACCTAATGTTAGTAAATATAAGTTATGTTATAATATGTATTAACACCCAATATTTTCCTGATCCCCAGCGTCTCCAAGCCAAGATCATAAAGCTGGTGGACGTATCGTACGGCGGCGAGAACGGGTTCAACCAGGCCATCGAGCTGGCCGCCGAATCGCTGCAGAACGTCAAGTTTATACAGGAGAAGAAACTCATCGGGCGGTACTTCGATGAGATCTCACAGGTGAGAATTATTTTACTTGCTTTAAATATGTGCTTGCTTCTGTAGTACGATTCTCTAAAATGCAAACTCGAAAACGAGTCTCACTAAAGTGATCGAGTGAACTTGTCATTGGTTTATATTCGTTCGCCGCACATTGGTTCAAGGGCGGAAAAAAGTCCTTTTTTTCGACTTTGTTTAAAATGTCTACAATTTGGTACACACATACTAGAATGTTAGTAGAAACAATTCCTAAAATGAACAGGGATAAATAATTATACAGTATTTAATTATATGATGCCAAAGTAGGGTGATCGAGAATTAACAAATTTCGTGCAAAAAAAATTGTTATTTCAAGTATGAATAGAACCTAAATACTATTATAATCAACTTTTATTGTTAGTTAAGTTATAAGTTTATTGTGTGTATTAATAAAATAAGTAAACATATGTTATGATATAATGAGTAATGATTTGCTATTACAGTTTTAGTGAAGGAGGTCATTTGGAACCTTTTGTTTTCTATAATGAGATCAAAACTAATCTCCGTTATCGACCGTTGCGTAATGATATACTTCCGGAGATTCATTAGACCCTATAGATTAAGAATACATCAGTTTTGGCTGCTAAAACCTGCGATCTTGGAAATACCAGTCCATTAACTATTGACGCTCTGTAATTAATAAAAAGTGCAGTATAGCAATAAGTGTTTCTAATGAGGGTAATGAACACTTTATCATGTCTTGTAAGTATAAATAGCAGTTTACGTACAATACCGAATAAAAAATACTATCCTCTTCATGATGATGCCAAAGCTTTATTAGTGGAGTAGCTTTTACCCGCGACTTCTTCCGCGTCAAAGTTGATATATTATCCTACGAGAACCGTACTTTTTTTCGAAATAAAAAGTATCCTATGTGTTATTCCACACTACAATCTGTCTCATTGTCAAATTTTATCCAGATCCGTTCAGCCGTTTGAGCGTGAAGAAGAGACAAACTTTCACCTTTATAATATTAGTGTGAAATGTGATAGCACCCAACTCTAAAACTATGTCTCCTCCACTTATTATTTATTTTATTAATATTTATTTATATAGAAATGCCTAAAGACTGTATATTTTGCATAATATTTATAACTGAATTCATCTGAAAAAAATTGATGAAGATTTTCATGTGAATAATAAAAAAAAACATATATTAGATATATAGTCTTCTTTGTATACTGGTACATTCCTTATATCATTTTAATAAAGTATTATGAAGAAACGCAACGTCTTATTATTTAAAAATAATATTTTCCGCATGCCCGTACAACCTGCACCACTGTGCGCCGTGGTGACGTCACCACGGCGAACGAATACTAAGCCAATGACAAGTTGGTTCGTTATCGAAGTGAGACTCGTTTTCGAGCTTGCATTTTAGAGAATCGCACAGCTGATCGCGGCGTAGCGTTAAAACAAATTTCATCCAGATCCGTTTAGCTGTTTCAGCGTTAAGGAGTAACAAACATCCTCACAAAATTTCGCATTTATAATATTAGTAGGATTACCACCAAACGGGCCGCGCCAGAGCGTATTTTACACTGTGTTAAAGAAAATTCAAGCTTCTGCGTAATAGTTAAGGTTCATGATTGCATGGAATTTATACTGCTTGGTCCTGCATACGCGGTTCTCACCGAGTTCCAGGTTGTGATTAGTGGAAATCGTATATAAGGCGCCAGTTTTGTTAATTGTTAACGCCTCCCCCCCCCCCCATACAAGTAAAAAATGAGAATAGGCCAACTAAGACGTCGGCCCACTTGCCCGCCATTTCGCGCGGTAGTGGAGCATATTTTCGTTTAGCACAATATACAGGGTAGATTTTTGAGACGGTCACTAATGGCAGGTACCATATGTTCTTTGTTAGGGGGTTTGGTTTCCGCACTTAGTCCTACAATAGACCATTGTGCGTGAGCCGTGGTGGGGATTATTCCAACCAGACAGGTACGTTTACCGTTATAGTTACAGGAAAATCTTCCTAAGAGACCATCCATATTGAGATATTCTGAACTGCATTCAAAGATTTTGGTAAAAATTGGGGAAACAAATTGACCAATTAATTATATCAAAAGACTCTATGGAACCATTTAAGGTATTAGTACTAGATATTACAGAAATCGCCAAAATCTTTTTATTGCATACACATACATACCATCACGCCTGTATTTCCCGAAGGGTTAGGCAGGGGCGTACCAATTTACACCCACAGTTCGCCGGTATGTCTAGGTCCTATGTAATACAAGGCGAGTCTATTACCATTAATCGGGCAAAAATCCTAACTCCGAGCTGCTACTGACAATTTCATAGAATACCCCACCAACACATTTTGCTCGACCTGGGAATCGAACCCAAGATAATGGAACCAGTTCTTCCAGGAGTTACTTCTAACAAGCATATAGTGTAGATTAAGGTGAATTGTCCCTTGTTTTTTGCAGAACAAAGCTCAATTTTAATTGTTCACTTTACAGGACACCGGGAAGTACTGCTTCGGTGTAGACGATACGCTGCGTGCCCTGGAACTTGGCGCCGTTGAAACCCTGATCTGCTGGGAGAACCTCGACATTCAGAGGTAATGTGTTCAACTAGCTATGCCCCGCGGATTCACCCGTACTCTTATGGTACTATACAAGCTGTTGATTTGCCTCCTCGTCAAATTTTAGGAGCTTGTCATAGAAAAAAAGAAGTAATCAAATATAATTACGATACCTGGCCAATATTTAATAAATGCTTGTTTTTTTAGTTGCAACTATCAAAATACAGTATTCCAGAATACTCCTCTTGCAAAATTCAGTATCGCACAGTTGCGTATGCGGTAGGCAGAGTTGTCGCGCGGCTATATCAATGCGTGCATAGCGCCTAAACCCTCTGGCGAGATGGCTAGTTCGAATTGGAAAATCACGTCAAAAAATATAAATTTTAAAACAAATTTATTTTGTTATTGACTCGTGTTAAGAATTACGAGCATAGTTAACTCCTTGAATTTGACGAGAATGCAAATCAACAGCTTGTATAGCCCATACTTTTCGTCGCGAATCCTGTTATCATATGTTTTCCGATAAGACTGGTGACTGCCAAGTGATTTAGCTTTATTATACTACGCTACGATGCATGGGAGCGGAGGTGTAACTAAACGAGGGTAGGCCCGCGGGGTATAGCTATAGTGTGTTTTTTAATCTCGTAGACCAAATTGACAGTTTCATACGTCAAATATAAAAATAATGTGCTTTCGGCTCATAGACATAAAGCACACTATTTTAAAGTTTGACGTAAGAAGCCGTCAAATCAGTCTCTGAGATTAAAAAACACACTATAGTAGAAATTCGGGATGCATGCCTACACATTAATCCGATTTCTGATCCAAAGCCAAGCAATTCAGGGATTATCTTAGGCATATCTACGTTTTTGCTGTCGAGGCGCGTGGTTATATGCGATTTGAATCCGAAGTAAAGCATGCATAAAAACAGTACTATGGCTACTTTTGTCGGCCCAATTGATGTTTAGTGGTCACCTCTGCCTATAGACATTTGCAAATGCGTTGACATTCCAGAAACAAAGTTAAAATGTGCCTATAATTACACGGGCACCCTTCATACCGGTACAGCAACGCTGCTTTATGGCAGAAATAGGTACTGTGGTAGTACTTTCCCCAGACGAGCTCCTTCACAACGAGCTTTTTTTTAATTCGTGATTCTCTTCACTCAAGTGTTGGTCAAAGGTGACATAGCCAAAATCTACGATGGAGGGAGCTTACCCTCCATCGTAAATACTAGTTCGGAATGTATTTTCACGGATTTGGATTGGATACAGTGAGCAGAGTGAGTGGTGAGTGTGAGTGTGCAGTGGATGGTTCGGTCATGTTGAGAGGATGAGTGAAAGGCGACTAACAAAAGGGATTTATATGGCAGATGTGAGTGGCAATGCCGGGAGGGGATGCCCTAGAAAGACCTACCTTGACATTATTGGTGAGGTTCTTCAGAAAGGTCAGGTGCGCAGTACTCGTAACCGGTGTGCTTGTATGACCAGATGTATGAATGTGGATGAAGCGAAAGGAGTGTGTAAGGATCGTAGCAGGTGGCGGTCCGTGGTTTCTGCCTACCCCCATGGGAAAAGGCGTGAGTTTATGTGTGTACAGTGAGCAATCTGCTCATACAGACTAACTGCTATTTATATTTTCGACCTTATAATAATAAACCGCCAAATTTTTCAGATACGTGCTAAAACTCCACGCTACGAACCAGGAAACCATTTTACATCTGACGCCCGAACAAGAGAAGGACAAGTCTCATTTTACAGATAAAGAGGTTATTATTTCTAAGTCACATTTCACTGACAAAGAGGTGATTATTATTTGTTGCTATTATTTCCGCTTATTTTTTTTTCATGCCAACATTATTACGATGACGTCACAACTTTATAGTTCAAAGTTAATGGTGTGTCGGAAGTTAGCTGCGAATGTAGGTTCGCGCAAGTTTTTTAATCCATACCATCACGCCTGTATTCCCCGAAGGGTTAGGCAGAGGTGTGCCAATGTACACCCACAGTTCGGGCGAATGTTTAGGTCAACCTTAAATGTTAGGCATGCACTACCGCGGACTTTTTTCTAGTATATTTTAAGAGGAACAATTCTTTCCTACATTATTTTTGCGTAACTTTAACCGTTTACGCAGCGCAAGCAACGAAAGCCCCCAAAAGGGATATTTTTTTCCGTTTTTTGCCACATTTTCCATTGATGCTCCGCTCCAGTTGGTCGTAGCGTGATGTTATATAGCCTATAGCCTTCCTCGATAAATGGGGTATCCAACACAAAAAGAATTTTTCAAATCGGACCGGTAGTTCCTGAGATTAGCGCGTACAAACAAACTCTTCAGCTTTATAATATTAGTATAGATTATAATTTACGATTTAGTGTCCTTGTTGGCACTAAACTATATCATTTCAAAGTCAAAATCCCTTTTAAAATGTCATCCCCATTCACCCCTGCATTCCTATTAAATGGAGCAATTAGTATTAACTTGGATAAACTTGCTCGAACATGTACTCGCAGCTAATTTCCGAACGCTATTAAGTTTGATTCGTACTATACCCGCACGGGGCAGGGAGGCAATTCTTGTATGTTAGAAACAGTCTCAATGTAATCTCAATTACAATCTGGCAATTTTTTTTTCATTGATTATATTATTTTTTGCTTTTTTTATAGGTTTTTTTTTAATTAGTCTACTTTTGCAATGTCTCCTGTATCGTGGGTGCGTTTACAAACACATAAACTCACATACACAAACAGCCAGACCCGGAACAACTATCTGTAGCACTATTCTAAAAAGTTAATTTGCGAAATCACTTCTGAATCTAAGAGATTTTAGTTTTGTATTCTTACAATGAGTGAGTCCGACACACTAGCGCCACCACGTGATGACGTAAGCGAGAAGTATTATGTCAAGTGAGTATGTTGACCTTTTTAATAGGACTTGATATTCTGTGAAGCAAGCGTTGCCTATCGAACTGACTTTGGAAGTGATTTGCCTATTTCAGAATAGCATAGTTGTAGGCCATACAAATATTTGTTCCGTGCTGCTAATAGCTCAACCACTGTCCCAATCTTGCCAAATATTGTTAATGAGATGATATTGTGACTAGATTTTTAACGTTTTTTTTTTTAATACTAGAATTGGTCTAGGTCTATTATTGGCGCTCTAAAGATCACTTCAAACCAAGACGCGATGCTGCGTGCACCTTTTAATACAGCTACTCAAAATATAACTTTATTTACTACTCAACAGCCTTGTTAGCCTAGTGGTCCTGCTACGCTACGAGGTCCTGGGTTCAATTCCCAGGTCGAGCAAAAAGTGTTATTCGGTTTTTCTATGAAATTCTTAGTAGCAGCTCGGAGTTAGGATTTGTGCCCGGTTAATGGCAATAGGCTCGCCCCCTATTACATGGGACCTAAATATACCAGCGAACTGTGGGTGTACATTGGTACACCTCTGCCTAACCCTTCGTGGGATAAAGGCGTGATGGTATATATGTACTACACGAAAAGATACATATTTCATTGTGAGAAGGTGCAACATATTTTGAATTCAAACAATGAAATATCTATCTTTTCGTATAGTAAATACCATCACGCCTGTATTCCCCGAAGGGTTAGGCAGAGGTGTACCAATGTACACCCACAGTTCGCCGGTATATTTAGGTCCCATGTAATAGGGGGCGAGCCTATTGCCATTAACCGGGCGCAAATCCAAACTCCGAGCTGCTACTGAGAATTTCATAGAAAAACCCAATAACACTTTTTGCTCGACCTGGGAATCGAACCCGGGACCCCTTGCATAGCAATCGCACTAAAGTTATATTTTGAGTAGCTCTATTAAAAGGTGCCGCAGCGTCGCGTCTCGTACTGAAATAACCCTTGACGTGCGCTTGAGTTAGGCTCTCTGTTTCTTAAGACCTAGTATTTTTCTGTAGCCCTGTTGTCTTTCTTTTACTTATTGTCGCAATCAGTGACGTCATTTAGCAGTTAAATCAATCGTTAACTTTTATCTAACGTAACTGGTGATTTTTGAAATTTTTATAGGAGAGTAACCGATAGGACTTTTTGAATTTAAATCGAAATGACAAAGTCATAGAGCATGTATTTCAATTAAAACATTAATAGGTATTTTTGTTGCTATTAATTACGCACCGATTAGGCAGAGAGATCCGACATGGACGGTGACGTCACATAACACTATGGTCATATAAACTCCGTGTTAAATTTCGTTTTGGCAGAAAAAGATAGAAAGAAATCTTCAATGGCTTATATCTTTTTTAACTTCATAGTCATTCAAAAAATAGTTTTACTGTTTATTACTTACATGAATGAGGACTAATTTAAAAAAAATACATGTTTCAGTAGAACCTCGATTATCCGAACTAATTGGGACCGAGACAAGTTCGGATAATCGAAATGTGGGGTTTTTGGGGACAAGATCAAACAAAAACAAAACCTTTTCACCTAAAAACTGTACAGACTATTAACATTTGACATACATATTAACGTTGAAATATAAAACACCTAAAAAAAGTCAAATGCTTTCCTTATAAAATAGTATTTTTTTTATTGACGAACAGTTGCAACCCGTTTTCAGGAACAAATTTTCGCCAATGATCGGATAAACTAAGTCGGCGTTCGGATAATTGAGTGTTCGGATAAACTAAGTAGGGGTTCGGATAATTGAGGGTTCGGATAATCGAGGTTCTACTGTATTCCCTATTAAAAGTTAACGATTGATCATTTTTAAATGAACGTCTTTGAATGAGGCAGTTAGAAGCGTCTTTCGCCAGAGCGAGACGATCCGTTCGCAATTCACATCCATTCGCATCAAAAACGCTTTTACTTGCGAACTGACTTCTCTCTCTAGTGAATTGCGCTTCTAAAGGAGGGAAAGAGATAGGTATAATACGGTTCAAACTTGAAGACAGCTCGGAAGTTAGCTGCGAGTGTAGGTTCAAGCAGGTTTATACTACCACGCCTGTGTTCCCCGAAGGGTTAGGCAGAGGTGTACCAATGTACACCAGTCATGTACCACAGTTCGCGGTTATGTTTAGGTCCCAGGTAATAGGTTGCGTAGATTTATTTAAGTCAATAATAATGTAATGTCGTGATGGCCCAGTGGTAAAGGCGCCCACCTCTCATGCACAAAGTTGTAGGTTTGCAACCGGGACAGTGTGGCGGGCTTGTCCCATTAAAAAAAAATTAGAAATAATTAACTGCCCCGTTGGTCTCGTGGTCGCGAGTGCGACTGCTGTGCAAGGGGTCCCGGGTTCGATTCCCAGGTCGAGCAAAAAGTGTTATTGGGTTTTTTTATGAAATTCTCAGTAGCTGCTCGGAGTTTGGATTTGTGCCCGGTTAATGGCAATAGGCGCGCCCCCTAATACATGGGACCTGAATATATCGGCGAACTGTGGGTGTACATTGGTACACCTCTGCCTAATTCTTCGGGGAAAACAGGCGTGATGGTTTTTATTTAAATAATTAAATGAAGCTTGAATTATAATGAACTAGAATAAATCTGCGCGAAGCAGCATTCGCAGCTAACTTCAGACCCTTCATTAAATTTGAACCGTACTATAAACATGAAATTCCTGACCTGTGCGGGTAGTTGTGACTTTACCCAACAACAAAAGACTCCAAGGAGTCGAACACAATTTTTTTTTTTGTAAAATTCCCATCTGAATCCATGTAGAGTTGTAAGCACACACACACACATGCACAATGATCATAGTATTGTGGAACTGAATGAATGCGAACGTAGGAGTTAATCAGAATAGGTTTTTGAAAGAAATTGTAACGTTGGATGATGAGTTTGTTGGCAAAAAGTGTACTAAGGCCCATTTTCACCAAAATCATTAAACATATTTAGCGGTAAATGTGTTTAAATTATCATTCTGTCACTGTCACCTTATAACAATGTGACAGGGATGAAACGATGTTCTAAATACGTTTAGGCACTAAATATTTTTAGTTCTTTTAGTGAAAGTGGGTCATAATCGTAAATTCAGTAAAAAATAAAACGACGGGTTGCACTCCGGGAGTGCCAGCAGCAGTGCGATTCTCTAAAATGCAAACTCCAAAACGAGTCTCACTAAAGTGATCGCGCTCACTTCGATAACGAACCAACCTGTCATTGGTTTAGTATTCGTTCGCCGTGGTGACGTCGCCGGGCGTAAACGTGTTTAACAGAATACCATTTTGTAATCTCACTGCGGATTCAGCTTTCGGATTACGAAGTGAGGCTTAGAGAATCACACTGCAGAAATGAAAACGCTAAAGACGTACACAAATATGACAAAATAAGTGCACAACGCCGCTTACGAATTTTCGATCAGGGTCATGTGTCACAGGGTAACATTTTTTACCTATTCCAAAAAAAGTGCACAACGCCGCTAAAGAAGTTTTCACTTCAAAAATTGTGCGCTTTTTGTCAACAAACTATATTATTTTGACACTGAAAACCGTTTTAAAGTCTCCTTCTGATTCACACCGTGCGTTCGTATTTCCTGTTTTACGGTATTATGGATTCAAGATGGCGGATTACCTGGCCACCATGGCATTCCAGAGACAAAGTTGAAATGTGTCATGTGCCTGTAATTACACCGGCACCCATACCCTTCAAACCGGAACACAGCAACGCTGCTTAGTAGAGAAATATATATCATACCCCAGTACTTGCCACATAGCTCCCGTAGATCCAAACCCTTTTTTTATTATTTTGCTTCACCTCGAACTAGCTCGGCAAGTGTACGTATGACGTTAGCATCTATACAAAATCCCGACAACAACCGTCGGGCAGTAGCCCACCAGACACAACACTCGTCTGCTCGGAGGATCCTCCCTTTTCAATGGAGGATGAGAAACTTTACACCTTGTTTCTCATACCTCCAAAAAGGGATAGTGATATCACCTGTCTCTCTCTCTCTCGCACTGACATAGTGATAGTACCATTATCACCGCTCTTAGTAAACTTGTGAGACAGTACCAATAGAAACAAAACCAGTCAGAAACGTGACATGCAACATGAATTGTCAAGCGATTTTGAACCTTACACAGTGCACATTGGACTTCAAACTGTTGTTCCTTTGCGAAAAAGTGGTCTTAGTAAACTTGTGGGATAGTACCAAGCATTAAAACAAAACAAAAAAAAACTGTCAAAAACGTGACATCTACATGACGTGTCAAGTGATTTTGAACCTTACATGCTAGACTTTAAGTTGTACAGTACCAGCATAAAAACAAAACAAAAAACGGTCAAAAATAAGACATGTAACATGAATTGTCAAGCGATTTTGAACCTTAAACTTTAGACTTAGGATACACACTTGAAAAACTTAGTCCAACAACAATATTATCAAGCGACATTTTCCTATAATTCTCAGAGTGGCGTTGAGCTGGAGTTGGTAGAATGCCAGCCTCTGCTTGAGTGGCTTGCCAACAACTACAAGTCTTTCGGAGCGACCCTCGAGATCATCACCGACAAGAGTCAGGAGGGGAGCCAGTTTGTACGTGGATTCGGTGGAATTGGAGGTGAGTTTTCGACCTTATTGACCTTTACTTGTTACCTATATTGCCGAGTATACTTGCCTAAGGCTACAGTTTCTACTTGAGCTAGGCTAAGTTGCGAGAGAGTCGCGGGTGTAAAGTCTCTCATACTTCATTGAAAAGAGTACGTGCGCTAGGCAGAAGACCTCTAGCCACTCCTCAAAGAGGGGACTTATTCTTGTAGCGACATCTACCACTCAACATGCGAACTACTACGGCAAACTGACGTTGACTAGATCGCGCTATCAAAGTTCGCCGCGAAGTTTGCAATTATACAAAATCCCGACAACAATCGTCGAGCAGTAGCCCACCAGACACGACACATGTCTGGTCGGACTCCCTTTTCTTAAGAGGATGAGAAACTTTACACTGTTTCTCATCTCTCTACAGGATAACACAATTATGGAGGTATGAGAAACAGGGTTTGAAGAGTCTCATCCTCCGTTGAAAAGGGCCGACCAGACGGGTGTTGTGTCTAGTGGGCTACCGCCCGACAGTTGTTGACACATGCATCCCATATAGATTTCCAAAAGGACTGCCCCCTAGCCAAGTCACAAACGATAATCGTAAACGCTCGGTAGGTACCAATAGATTTTCAACTTAATACCCAAAAGCCTTAAGTTGAAAATCTATTAAAGATTTCTAAGCGTTAGCGACTGGAACGAACGAAAACGCTTTGCAATCTTTATTAGATCTTCAACTTAAAACCGAGTACATAAAGTTGAAGATCTATTAAAGCCTACTCAGCGTTTGCGTTTATCGTTTGTGGCTTGGCTAGGGGGGCTGGTTAGAAATGGCCTTCATCCAGCGTCTTCCTGCGGTCTTAATCACCACCTTGTACCGGGCGTCCTAGGAAATAAATCAATCTTATTGATGTAAATGAGACACGTCCTTAGCAACGTAGCTTAGCTTTGCTCAAGTGGAACTGCAGTCTTATGCTATTGGAGGGTTGACCTTCAACAGTTTTTTCCTGGCAGTGAATGCCAAAGTTCTAGCTGTTTAGTGTTTGGTTGAATGCAGGCTGGTGAGAGGAGAATAATTATGTGATCAGCTCTTACGACCCAATATACAAAATGAAATTAGATTTTTTGTTGCTTTAAAATCATTAATTAGTTGATCAATTGAGCTGACAAATATGTGTCGTCACAGTTTACTATTGCCATATCAAATGTAACTCAGAGTACTCACGTCGACGTATCTGATACTGTATCAATCGCTCCTACGTACTCACTTGATACAGTATCAGATACATTACATGCTACACGGCTAGTTGAATCGCGTTTCGACAGTTTATAAAACGTATGCCAATTAGTAGTGTTTACTAACTTATTATTATCGTACCAACTGCATTCAATACTGCCTTAATCAGCTAGAAACAAAATAACGACAAAAGATTATTTTAATCTTAATATATTCTACAAAATTAAATAACTAACATGCTTTGGTTAAACATAAACTACTGGTATATTATATAATATGTTTAATTGTTTACTATATAAATATATCTTTGCCTGAAAAGGATCCTTCTATTGTAATTAAATAGAGAACCTTCATATTTAATTTTATAGTATGAAATAATGAGTTGGAATTTGACGCTACGATCTAAAGATTTTTTTGATGTGTTTCTTTATAACATATCTTACTTAACTATGAAAGATAAAGTGACCAATTCGACTATTGGGTATGTATTTGCCGAATTTAATTATATAAGGGCGCGTTTACACTATTCCGTGACGATTAATTTATCGTTAGACGAGTGTCGTTTCTGTTCTCATCTTGACAATCTGTCGTCACTGCAAAAAAAAGTCGTGAACGACATTTAATCGTGTCGTCTTAATGTGAACGACTCCATTTAAATGCACAAGACACGACGTTTTAAACGACACGATAATCTGTCTTCACGATATAGTGGGAACGCGGCCTAACTGTAAACCTTATAAGTGGTTATTCATTATATCAAGAAACGGCGAAAAAACTGCTGTTCTAACTTGATAAAATGTATGGTCCCATAGTAAAAGTTCATAATGAGTAAAATGACCGAAAAGTGACGACGAATGACGAAACTACCTTTTGGAATGGGCAAAAAAAGATTCAATAGTTTTAGTTAATTAACGTCCGAAAGTGCCTTATAATGGTCTAATTGGAATAAATGATTTGACTTTGACCGGTTTTTGGGAATACCCCGCCGTTCAAACGCTCGTTCGGCCGCGCCCTTATCTCATTGCAGTGTCAAATTCCAACCCGCTTACTAACTAAAAGCCTTGTATAAAATACTAACTGTCTTTATTTCTTCTTCCTACCCGCCGCTTGGACGCCGTGGGATCTACAAAAACGTAAATATAAACTCGCCCTTAATAGGCATTCTTCGTTACAAAGTGGATTTTCAATCTCTTCAGCTCGACGAGCCGCTAGACGATGTAGACTTAGACGATTATTAAAAAATATACGTTTTACGTATATGAGAAAAAAACATAAAAAACAACCATTTGATGAACTCTTAACGTTAGGATTTTATGCTTGCATATGATTGTGTCTTTCGGCCGCATTGGCGGGTGGACGCTGCGTTTCTAGAGCGTTTTTTTTTCACATTTGGGCGGTTTTTAGAAAACAGAGTTGTTAATTGTGTTGTTGTTTTTAACTGAAGTTAAAAGCCAGCCTATTATTGTCCCACTGCAAGGCAAAGGCCTGTTCTCATACAGTGAAGGCATGAGCATTGATCACCACGCTTGCTCAAGGTGGATTGGCGATTTCAGACTTTAATACAAGTCTAAGTTTCCTTACGATATTTTCCTTCACCGATGTCAGTGATGTTAACTTAGAAAGTACATAAGATTTGAAAAAGTCACATTGGTACTTGCCCTATATCGAACCCACTCTTGCATGAGAGGCGGGTGTTTTAACCACTGGGCCATCACGACTATCGAGTTGAGTTGACGAGTCTTAATCGTTCAAAGTTGAATAGAATCGATTAAAAACATGAGTTCTTAAACTTTGGCTCTATGGTTAACTGCTTAGGGCCACGCCAAACGCCTAAAAAACGCAGCGTTCAAACGCTCAGTGTGACCGCAACTTTTTTCTAGTTAATATTTCCCTTCTAGTTCTAGTTTTAAAACCTATTTTTCATTATTTAGTAACTTATTGCTTTAGTACACATCACGCCATTTTTTCTATATTATACCCCCTTCCAGTAAGTAGTTGTTTTTGTTTTGTTTGTTTGTTTTTGATGTTGAACTTCGGGATTATTGCGAAGTTTCATGGAAGTCGAATAAAAAAAAAACAAAAAAAAAAATGAAAAAGGAAATTTTGTAAAAAATATTAAAAAAATAAACGTAACGCACATGTCAATTTTGAATAAATACTCGTTTAAGTTTGGTAGTATTTCAGAATACACCTCTTTAAGGTCCACTTTAACTAAAATCACTAAAAATATTTAGCGCTAAATGTGTTCAAATTATCATTCTGTCACTGTCACCTTCTAACAATGTGACAGGTGCAATGATGTTCTGAATACTTTTAGTTAGGTACTAAATGTATTTAATGATTTTAGTGAAAGGGTCTTAAAGTACAGAATCGCCCTATTGCGTATGCGGTAGGTGTAGACGCGCGGCTGTATCGCTGTGAGCGCGCGGGTTCATCGCCCTGCCGCCTAAACCCAGCGGCAAGAATACTTAGTTAGAAATCGGAAATGAACTAAAAAAAAAAAATATATTTTATTACTGCTTCTTAAATACTTCGAACGTCGTAATAATCCCGATTATAGAAACTTATGAAAATGTAATCTGCATACTCTTATTAAGCAATAATATACATTTTTAAATAGATTAACTAAATAAAATATATTAACAGCCGGTATATGTTTTGTGGTTATTTTGTAAAAGGATATATCGAATTTCTTTATAAAATACTAGCGAAGTCCCCGCGACTTCGCGATTTATACGTCTTTGGTTACTGCTCCGCTCCCGTGTGTCGTAGCGTGATGTTATAAAGCCTGTGACACTCACAAATAACGTGGCTTTCTATGGGTAAAAGAATTTTCAAAATCGGTTCGGTAGATCCAGAGATGGATCTCTACAACCTCACAAACTTTACCTTTTTATAATATTAGTATAGATTCGTTGTGCCTACTGGCTACCTATTTCTGCCGCAAAGCAGTATTGCTGTGTTCCGGTTTGAAGGGTATGGGTGCCGGTGTAATTACGGACACTTGCGTTTTTTTAACGCGCATGCGCGTTGCCCACTCTAAATAGATTAACCGGGCACACATCCAAACTCCGAGCGGCTACTGAGAATTTCATAGAAAAACCCAAAACCACTTTTTGCTCAACCTGGGAATCGAACCCAGGACCTCTAGCGTAGCAGACGTGGTTAGGACCACTAGGCTAACGAGGCGGTTTCAGATTAACTAAAATACAAGCAATATAAAAAAGGCTTCTATGGAAGAAAAAAGGTTTCCAAAATAACCACACAACGTGTCCACGGCCATATATGATTATTATTATAAATATATAAAAATGATTTAATACATGTTGTCCAGAAATATTCACATAAGTATTTACCGTATACTAGATTTTTTTATACATAATTATATTTATAGTACAAGATCCTTAAGTCGAGAGACGCACGTCAACTTAGCTTGGCTGATTTTTTTTGTATACATGAAAGAAATATGTCGTTATGAAGGTTTTTTTAAAGATGGGAAATCATCTATTAACTTCCCCCGCCCTGGGCGGGACGGGAGGGAGTGTCAGACTTTTACTGAGTAAAACCCATCTATGTTCCTTCTTGTGTCCTTTGCGTTCCGGGGGCGCGGTATCTCTTTCGAACAACCCGCAGCCCCGGCAGGTCATGAAGGTATGAGTACTGGCTGGGTTTAAAGAGTGACATAAAATCTTTTCCAAGCATCAAGTCTGCGATGTCTAAGATTAACTTATGGTTTCTAAAAGGCACATTAACTTGGCCTATGTCGAACCGAATCATGTATGAGAAATAGTCTTAACCCTCTGTTATCCTGTAAAATATAATATGTAAAAATCAGCCATCTTACTTGAACGCAAGTGATTTATCTATCCAGTACCTTCCGCAAGCGACTTCATTCGCGTGGCTTATTTCGCCCGCGGTAAGTTACGTCTTTGGTAACTGCTCCGCTCCCGTGCGTCGCAGCTTGATGTTATATAGCCTATGACACTCGCAAATAACGTGGCTTTCTATAGGTAAAAGAATTTTTAAACCCAGTTCAGTAGATCCAGAGATTACCCCCTACAAACTCACAAACTTTACCTCTTTATGATATTAGTTTGGATTAATTTCAGCCATTTTTAAATGACGTTGGCTCAGCGACTTTGGGATCTCGGACTAAAATAATATATTTGTGTGTATTTAAGTTGTTTTTTTTTCTATCATCGGCATACCATTATTGCCTGCGTTTAAGTGTTGTACAGATTTGATATATTTTTAGTGTAGTAATCTTATTAGCTGCATGCATAGCAGATTGCCCGGACTGGGTGGCGCTTAGTTCAAAGTTAAGCTAAACCGTGGTCTTTGTCAGGCTACATAGGAAAGGAAGAGAAGCACGATGATATAACGTTTGTAATTTTGATTTTAATTGAGCAATAAAATATAAAACAATTATCGATTTATTTAAAACTAGCTTCTGTCCGCGGTTTCATCCGCGTCAAATTTGGTATATTATCCAACAGGAACCGTAAATTTTTCGGGATAAAAAGTATCTTATGTGTTATTCCACACTACAGTCTATCTCAATGCCAAATTTCATCCCGATCCGTTCAGCCGTTTAAGCGTCAAAGAGTAACAAACACA
Organism: Caradrina clavipalpis; assembly: GCA_932526535.1. Lineage (NCBI taxonomy): Eukaryota > Metazoa > Arthropoda > Insecta > Lepidoptera > Noctuidae > Caradrina > Caradrina clavipalpis. The sequence goes on from OW052115.1 coordinate 4,423,811, forward strand.
TCCATCCTCGTAAACTTTCTACCGCAGCTAACAAAAGAGCCGATAGCCTTAAAACGGCTGAACCGATTTTGATAAAACCTATCTAAGAACCATCGCTAAGAAACCTGCTTTCAAATAAACAAAACCGCATTAAAATCGGTTCACCCGTTTAAGAGCTACGGTGCCACAGACAGACACACAGACACGTCAAACTTATAACACCCCTCTTTTTGAATCGGGTGGAAAGTAATGATTCAGGTAATTACATCAAGCATTTGCAGGAACGTTACATTACACAGTAGTGCTTTGACCTGTTGTTTGTATTGTACCATTAATAATGGTGACCACACCAACGTAATTGTGTGCGTTGAGACTCGCGTTTTTTGAGCTACTGAAACTGACAACTCATTTTGCGTCCCCGTGTGAACGAACAGTAGTTTTGTATGACACTGAATGTAACAAAAATTACGCGATCGAAATCACGCTCGTCTGGCTTCACCCTAAATGTTATATTACATTGAAATGATCGACAAAATGCTCAGGTGTATACTCACCTTTACAGGGATATTCCCCCCCCCCCCCTCTTTCCCCCACCCGCCCGCAGTCCGAGGCTTGCTTTACATTATACTGAACACGCTTAATAACTCGAATCGAAACTTAAACTAAAAAAAACTAAAATTGATTTATATTCATATACACTACATAGATAATGTTTTTGATGTATTTAGTTATACCTGTTTAATGCACCCGTTATTATTGTTATTCGCCCGTTCCGCTTCAAATGTTAGGCGTTTACCATATACACGGTGAATTTTAAAGCGTTGCAAAGCGGCAGCGAAATGATTTTGTTTTGGTAGTAGAATCGATTACTAAATATCTTTTTTATGTAAATATAAAAATGGCAGATTTACAATTGTGAAAAACTAAACTCGAAAGCGACCTCAATCTAATAGTAACCACTTTAAATAGGTACCTCGCGCAGCGGTCGAGACGCGGGCGGCATACGGTGGCGGCGCGCGGCGCGCGCGCCTTTGAACAGGGTCGATACCCCTGCGCGTATCAACAGCTGATTTGCTGATTTTTAGTTAATTTAATGGAACACAACACTCAAGAAGTCTAAGACGACCCACTGACCGGGTTTAGGATCGTCAAAAATACTTTTTTACCTACAACGTACTGAACAGAGAAATTAAAATAATTGTTTGTTATCTTTAAGAAAATAATTTCGTGATAAGAAGATAGTAAAGTATTTTAGGCGTACCTATTTAAAATTGGAATCAACTTATTTACAATGATTTCAATTACGTAACCTATTATTAATGTTTACTATTTACAAAATACTTACCTACACTTCCCGGTAATTGTTCGAAGTGTAAGCCACTACGTTCCACACACAAACAAGCACGATTTAGTGAATTTGGTTTTAGTTTTAATAATGTGTCTCTGTCACTTCTAATCACATCGAAAGCGTTCACTATCGGAGTCACTAAAGCGTCCCGAGTTTCGTATTCCTCGCGATATACCAGGCATTTTAGCTCCGACCACAAGAAGTCCAATGGAGTCAAGTCGGAGTAAAGTCGTCGAGCAGCAGACGCATTGTGATCCGCCCTAGCGTACAGTTGCACCATGGTGACGTACTCTAAATTACCGTAATTGTAGTTTCTGTCCATTTTTGTTTACTTGAACTTACAAGTACAAGGTTCGCGAGGCAACTGAGCGACGAGTGCGCGGCGCAACACGGCGCGGCGCCGGCGCGTCTCGGCGGCGTTCTTCTTATCTTTTGTTGCGAATGGCGAGTGTGCGAGCAACGCGCTCTAGTTTATACCGTATCACGAGGGGCGAAGGCTTGTTTTTCTCTGAACATTTAATTTTTCGCTTTTTCCTTTGTGGGCACCGCGTGGCTTCTAGTTTATACCGTATCACCAGACGCGAGAGCTTATTTTTCTCTGAACATTTATGATTTTGTTTTTCCTTTGTCGGCAGCTCGTGGCTGCGCGCGAGTTTTGATGTACCTACGTTACGTCTGTGTGTGTCTACCGTGTGTAACTATTGTAACTCACGCTTTCGAGTTAAAGATTCTTTTTTTTAATATTTTAAAATAAAAATATGTTTATTTTTTAAGTTTAACTCTATAATCTATTAGTACTACTGAGGGCAAATCGATCTGCCGCGGCTTTGCAACGCTTTAAAAGTCAGCGTGTAGACGCAAATTATTGCGATGAAACCGCGCGATAAAGACGCCCGAGCGATATGTCGCGTCTGTGTGGGGGAGCCTTTAGCGCGGTTGTTTGGTCAACCAAGCATGATAGAGAGAGACAGTACTATAGCGTCAGAAAGAGCAAACAATAGTGTTGTTAATATTTGCGCAATTTTTTTTTGTTTCAGTCTAGCTAATATTGTTTTATTTTTATCGATTATTGAGTGAGTTTGTGTTTTTTAAATGTCTTTGATTAAAGGCTGTGTTATATAAAGAAAATATTTTGATCTACTTGACGTTACAGTAAGGTTTCTGTCTAGCTGCTTCCAATATTGGATTCATTCAAAAGTATGCAATTTTAAAATTAAGGCCCGGTCCAGATGAGGCGTTTTAATCGCGTGCCTTTTTCAATTTTACGCAATACAAAATCTAGACGCGCGTTAAACGGCCAATTGGAACATTCAATATCTGATTTGGTTTAATACTATTTCATTTAAAAATTGCGCTTAAAATACAAATCTGTCTTATAATTTGCTTTTGCAATACCTATCCTTAATCACATTGATATACAGTTGAGTTTCTATTGCGTCTTAAATTATTAAGCCTTGCCAATAATTAAATCGTTCTGAAAGAAACTTTATGTTAGGTGCTTTAGGTTTATTTCAGAATGATTTTACTAAAATTGTCTTCTATATTAGCAATAATGCGTTTTGTATAAATTGTTACATTGGTTTTACCAAATTTAGAACATTTTTTTTTAAATCAAACACTGCAATCTATGCCAAGTTTTCAAACCATTGAATTATATTTTTTTTTAGAAATATCGCTAGAATTTTCAACACTAAGATGAAGATGAGACATGAAAAAAATTATTATGTCATATATATTTTTTCTTTTTTATGCCTTCGTTTGAGTTCTAACACTACATAAGTCAATTTGTATATTAAAATAAGACGTCACAGGACAAAGTCAAAAAAATCCCGTTAATTACAATATTTTACTAAATAATCCTATATTCGATAGGTCTAATTTGAAAGTGAAATTTATAAAATGGTCATTTTTGACTTACGCGGTTTTAGAACTTAAGCGACGATGTGTAACTTGAATATTTGACGCTATATCCGAAGGCTGTAAACCATTGTAATAATAATTATAGGAATATAAAATTAATACCGTATTAATATCTGTCTTAAGTAATAGTTGAAGCGAATATTAGTTTAGTTTTAAATTATTATAATATTATAAATCTTAAAATATATCGGCTAGATGTCGATTTGCAAACTCGCCATGTTTGTCGGGAAAAAAAGAACAAAGAAACACAACTCAGGAATTCTTGCTTAATCCATTCAGTGCGTTTTTCTCGACGTGCATGCGCGTTACCCGCATTGAATGGTTTGAAGGATTTTTCATCCATTCATCTCATTGATTTGTGATAAGGAAACTAAAAGATTGAGGGAACATAAACCGGTCAAGTGCGAGCCGTTCTTAGTAGCGTGCCCTTGCAGTTTTTATTGATTGCGAACTAAAATACAACAGTAATAAGGTTAAAAATTGCATCACTTAAATCGATAAGTTTTATTAGTAGAAGAGCTCAGGAGCTCATCCGGAAAGTATTACCATAACCCTACCTATTTCTACCACAAAGCAGCGTTGCTGTATTTCGGTTTGAGGGGTATGGATGCCGGTGTACTTACAGGCACTGGTATTGCAGATGTGTACGGAACATTAAACATCAGGGCTGACGGCTTGTTTGCCATAAATTCAACGCTCGGGTTTCTACAATCACATACATCTTCTTTATCGTGTGGGCAGTAAGGTTTAACGACCCCACACACCATAGCGTCAGAGTTTTTAAACTCCCTCAAGGGCCTCTGACATGGTTACCGATGTCAGTGATGTCCAAGATAAACTTAGAAAGTACATATGAATTAGAAAAAGTCCCATTGGTGCTTACCCGTGCCCGGTTGCGAACTCACAACCTCGTGCAAGAGAGGCGGGCGCCTTAACTACTGGGCCATCACATACTGATTCCAAGGCAACGGAGAAGTTCGTCCTACCTTGTATTGTTCGTAAAATCACGTGGCGAGATTGCATTTGGACATCTAGCTTGAAAATAAATAACGCCAACTTTCATACAAAAACATGGAATACCAAGTGTACTTTTAATAGGAACTAACGTATATGGCAAACCTCGCAGGGTGAATATGAATATCTTAATGTCAATACCGAGGCTGGACCGACGCAAATCGGCGGACGAGATCAGAGAACATTATACTTATCCAATTAAAATAAGGTCTAAATTTCATTGCTTGGAGATCGACCTCACTAAATCTGCTGTGTTACTCCGGGGTCGGTTTCCGAGCATTGAAATATGGATCTTAGATCTTTTGCCTGCAAGTTTAAAGTGACAATTAAATCCTTTCTAAGGTGCCTTCTCCAAATTTCAGCTTTACAGCTCAAGTAGTTTCTGGGATTTCGCGATGAGTCAATGACTCTTATAATTGAATATTTCGATTATATGCATAAGTATGAAAAATATGAATAAGTAATTTTTAAATTACTTGCCGCCGATTTCCGTTAGCCCTAGTCTAGAAGAATATAAACGTATAGAAGCGAGCAGACAGACAAATGACAAAAAATGACCCGTTTCTAAACACTAGGCGACACTTAAATGTAATGCCTAAATATTATTGCACTGTTGGAAATGCAACCGTGTACTTTTATAGGCATTAGTAGCTTTCGTCCGCATGGATTTTCGTAACGGATCTCCAATTTTTTAAGCAATAAATAGCTTCAGAAATGGTTCAGCAGTTCCGGAGTTTTTTTTTTATTTTTATTTATTTAGCCTGTACTGTCCCACTGCTGGGCAAAGGCCTCCCCCAATTCCTTCCGGAGATTAGCACGTTAAAAAAGAAGCCTTATTATAGATATACTATAAATTAATATAGAATGTCGCCTGGGTGGAGAATGAAAAATGGTTTCGGATGTGAGTTTCGCTTCTAAACGTTTTTATTCTATGAATTTAGACAAACACGGATCATGTTAGCAATATTGTCGACGCTAGTTGTAGTATTAAAAGATTTTTCCTGAACAAACCCTGATATACTTCGTATTGTAGTGTGATATTATACCCGGTTCACTAAGGGACGGTCCGATATTTTTTTACACGTATATTTTCCTAAAATTTATCATCTGATTTGAGTTGGATATTTACTGGATCAAATTGAATATTTACTCTTCATCCGGTTTGAGTTGGATATTAATTTTTTTGAGAGTAAAATTAAAGAACTAATTCAGATTGAGTTGGATAAAAATGTTTATAAATTGTTTAAAAGATAAAATTAAAGAACTTCTAACAATTCTATCATGTCTGTCTCTCAAACTGGATGCAGAAACGGGTCCCGTAATATTAAATAGTTACACATTCATATGGCTATTAAGAGCAGGGTAATTTTTTGACATTAATGACAGCTGAGATGATATTTAGATCAGATTGAATAAGTAGAACTAACCATAACCTATAAATTAACAAAAAAAATCGGACCGTCACTGTGAATGCGTGAAAGAAGCCTTAAAATGAAACCGAAAACATATAACATTTGAAAAATACTAGAAATTAAAAAAAAAATTGTTAATAATTCAAGAGTACAGAATATAATTACGCTTAACTAGGAAAATAAAATGGACTTAACGATTAAATAAATACATTAATATACAAATAAATAGACGATTATGCTGATAGAGTACTTGCAATTTGAAGTTTTAAATGGTGGTATGTGATTTGTCTTATAAATATGGAAGGGTGAGAGTATTCATGAATATGTGCATCTTTTATTATTGGACTGGCTACGAAAATTGAAAATAAAAACTTCAGTTTTGTACAAAAATATGCTTAAACAAGTTTAATTGTACAGCTGTGGGTCCCATAGCAAAATTTGTACGTATTCGTTTTATAAACACTCTGAAAATTTAACTTCAGAAGATTTAAAATAATAAAACTATACCCTAATACTATAAAATTAAAGTAAAAAATTCAAAGATGACATGTTTTGTAGCTACAAAACTTGTGTTTTGGAATTTCAACTCTAAAAAGATTACACGGAAGTACAAGCTTCTTCCTTTTATAAAACGGCAATCATTACCACCTATAGAGCTCATTTTCGCAAAATACCTTGAAGCATAATCATATAGGTAAACGCGCTAACTCTGACGTCCTCGGGCTGTAGAATTATATATAATATAAAGCAATGTAAAAATTAAATTGCCGATAACGATGAGACCTCTTGTTGCCAGGGTTTTGCCAAGTATTTACATACATACATAAACAGACTCACGCCTTTTTCCCATGGGGGTAGGCAGAAACCACAGAACGCCACTTGCTACAATCCTTACATACTCCTTTCGCCTCGTCCACGTTCATAAATCTGGTCATACAAGAACACCGGTTACGAATACTGCGTACCCGACCTTTCTGAAGGACCATACCCATAAGGTCAATTTGTGATTTTTGAGCAGCTTTGGCTCAACTTCAGAATCAACTTAACCAAGTCCACTCTGGTCTTACTGTAAACATTATGGAAACTAGTCTAGCATACATACTGAATCAAAACTTAGACTTAACTTCGTGCCTTCTGTGCCCCTAAACATGCAGCTAAAGTGACCTATATGCTGTGTGCCGATGCCGTGGAAGCGACAATGTTTGGGCCTCCTAAATAAAAAAATACTGTGGTGTCAGCGACAAGGTGTCTTGGTGTCAAGGTGACAAACTTGAAAACAAAGGCCGTTATAACTGACGCGGTGTCGCGCGGTGAAAACGCGTTCTACCACCATAGCGTAAAGTGACCATTGACGTGTATGAGACGTCACAACGCCAAAATACGCGGTAGTTTGCCCATTGTAAATTGACTCTACCATAAAAGGCCAAATTTTTCGCAGCGATACAGACGCGTTGCTCAGCGATACAGTCGCATACCGTCTACACTTATCTCGCTTGCTTTATAGCTAGTATCGCGATGAAGTCGCGCGTTTATATCGCTAGAAAAAAAGTTGTCATAAGAAAACTTTAAGGCAAAAAAACCCTGGCAACTAATAATCGATAATGTCGTATATTTATTCAAAATGGCGCTTAAGCAAAGATTTAATAGTATTAGTGAATATTTACGCGGTTTATACACATTTTATATCGTCTCACATGGAATCAAATACAGTAGAACCTCGATTATCCGAACTAATTGGGACCGAGACTAGTTCGGATAATGGAAATGTGGGTTTTCTGGGACAAGGTCAAACAATAACAACACCTTTTCACCTATTAAAATTTTTACATACATATTAAAGTTGAATTAACAAAACACCTAAAAAAGTCAAATGATTTTCTTATAAAATAGTTAATTTGTAATTAACGAACAGCTTCAACAAAGGAACAAATTCTCGCTAATGTTCGGATAAACTAAGTTAGCGTTTGGATAATTGAGGGTTCGGATAATCTAAATCAGCGTTCGGATAATTGAGGGTTCGGATAATCGAGGTTGTACTGTAAAAGAATTTTAAATACATTTAACCTTTATCGGTCGGTAGAATATTTCTGGACAAGTTTTTACAACAGCCATTTTTATTCATCATAACGGTATATATAGAGAAGCATACTCTATGGAGGATTGAAGGGAAGGTTAATTTTAAGGGAAAAATAAATAATTTAACACAACCGTCTAAGTACGAAAAAAAAACGTGAAATGGACCAAAGAAAGTTGAAAAAAAAAATTGTTAGTCGGCAAAAAAAATCAACGAAAATTATGAAATAATAATTCTTTGCTTACAAATCGATAGTACTGTTTGGTTTTTTAAAAATAACGTTTTTATTAAAATTAAGTGAAATCAAAATGATTCCAATGAAAATAGTGCAATAAGTTGACGAACTCAGTAACAAATAAATTATGTTAGTTAAGGGTGTGTTAAAATTTAAAGTAAAAGTTGGATTGTATGCTTTTCTTATATATAAAAGAGTTTGCAATGGTATCTGTTCGTTGTTATTATTACTTCCCACATAACGCATTCAACCCTAATCTCTTCAAAGTTACATCAACCCTAATCTCTTCAAAGTTAGGGCCTGTGCACACCACGTTTTTTAAACGCGGCGCGGCGCGCTTTTATCCTACAGAGCAGTTTGTTGTCGTTTGTATCGACACAAACGCGTACTTACGCGCATGTGTATCGATACATCGCGTCTATATCGCTAAACACGCGCGTCTATAACGCTACACACGCGCGTCTGTATCGATTCAAACGCGTATTTGAATTTATGCAGGTGTGCAAAGGTCTACTGGGTGCGTCTGACTTGCGTGCGTATCGCGTCTGTATCGATAAAAACGCGCGTCAACGGCGCGATTAAAAAATGTGGTGTGCATAGACCCTTAGAGTGAACAGGCTTCTTCTGGGTAAGCTCACTCTATCGTCGACTTTGTCATTGTCACCTTTGACCTAGAGTCAAGAGCTTACCCATCTTGATTTTCTTCTATCCACCAAACGGGCGGAGTAGGAGCGCATTTCACACTGTGCTAAAGAAAATTCAGGCTTCTACGTAATAGTTTAGGGTTCATTTTTGCATGGAATTCACACTTCTTGGATATACGCGCGGTCCTAACAGAGTTCCAAGCAGTATAAATTCCATGCAAATTTGAACCTTAACTATTACGCAGAAGCCTCATTTTTGTTAAGCACAGTGTAAAATGCGCTTATGCGTCGCCCGTCGGGAGGAAATAAAAAAATAATGTCTCTGAGATTACAAAATACACTTTAGATACATACTGGTGTCGATTCTGTTATGCACAAGCTAAACTTAATTTAGACTATTTCTATCTTTTTCTCTCCAATAAAACAAGAAAGGGACGGACATGAATAAGTCTTGTCCTCTCGTCTCTCAGTCGAAACCTCTATACAATTATAGTTGACATGTCAGAACGCATTGCTGAAAAACACGGAAAAGTTCAAGGCAAAACTAATTTGACATCTCTAACTTAGTTCTAACGTATTACCGTCCTTTTCTTTCGCTGTATGTTAGTAAGAGATGTCAATTCTCTAATTTTAATTTAGTTTGTGAACAAGGGAATCGGCACCATTGTCTTACTTTTTAGTTGAAGGAAGTTTTTAATACAAGTAAGTTGGTTTAAAAAAAGGTTTTATTTAACTTTCATTCACATTTTAATCGAATGAATGTTTTCATAATTGTGTTTCAAACATGATTTACGCCTCTCATTATTATAAAGAGCAGCTAGAAAAAAACAATTGCCAATTACTCATATAATTATGCTGATTAATTGATAATGTACCGTATCTCGATGAAAATAAAGTTCTTAATCTTTTGACAGCCACGTCAAAAAAGCAAAAACATGCCCTCAGCGCCAAGCTACGAATTCATCCTTTAATTCCTACAAAATAGTAGTGAGTTCGGAATTATCGATGTTGTTTGATGAGAATTTACGTATAAAAGTCTGTCATGGTATCGTGACAACCGAGCTGAGCACATTTTGGTTTGTCATCTATACATGACCGCGACGATCAAAAGGTTTATAGCGTGTAGTTGATTCCCTGTTGCGGTTAATTATCAATTTATCAATGAAATTCTCATTTACATAATTATATAGCAGCATTTTTAACTGACTTAAAAAAATAAGGTTTTTTCGATTTTTGATATTTTAATTTTTTTTTTTATATTAAACATTTGTACTCTGTTTTATTAATATGTTTTTCTTTTACTAACATGCTAACATTGGAGACGAGGTAATTTCAACTCTAATACATTTTGTTTGTGTGTGTGTGTGTGTGTTTTATATCGTGCATGGTAGTACTATATTTCTATATAAGCTATGCGATTTAGGTTACAAGATTAAAATAAATATCGTAATATTTTTCGAACTCAAAATTCTGCCGTCATCAAAAAAGAGGATGTAATTACACAAAACGAAGTTACTGATTTTCGACTGTAAGTCCTTATCTTAAAGTCTGAAATCGGTTACTTGGTTTTGTGTGATTACGTCCTTTTTTTCTTACGATGGCAGAATTCTGCTTGCTAATTTCGTTGTCATGCGGTCATGACACGTCTCTACCCAAGCGGAGGCGATGTCTTGTAGACAACCAATAGGATACTGTGTTGTGTTGAAGCTAAGCGATGAGACGTGAAATAAAGCAAGCCGATTAGTTGTACGGTCAGCAACAAAAGTCTATTACAGTCTATTAAAAGTCTATTAAACAAAGTTACTTTTACACATCATTTAAATAGACACAAAATTAATTTCATAAGAGTTAATTTTATCTTAATTTTAGATCCACTTCGTATTTATTTTTATATATTGCCAAAAAAAAAACTGAAACGTTAATCTACTTCTGCTGCTGACTGTACGAGACGTTTCCTCTTCTCTCCGCTTACGTAGAGACCGAGCGTGGTTGCTTATCATAACAGCATTGTTTCAGCATAGCAAAGAATTTGCCATTGAAAATAGAGCATTAAATCATGTGCAATAAAGTACTTTTTAAAGTGGCATAATAAAAAAGGTGACGACTTGCGCGCTTGTTAGATTTTTGAAGGGTACCGTTCTGAGCTCTTGTCCTGTTGAAGCAATGCTGTTATAATGAGTGATGATAATTTGGTAAACAAACATTTATTTGGTAAAAATCTCCCTCGATGTGAGCTTAGTTCTCATCCAAACTTGATGCTAAGTATTGTCAGCTCCGGCCAGTCCGTCGCCCAAACAGAGATAGGCCCGTGAGAAATGTAGGATTTGCACCAACCGGCCCGCGTCGGAGCGCATTACACACTGTGCTAAAGAAAATTCAATTTTTCTACATACAACTTAAGGTTCATGTTTGCATGGAATTTATATTGTCTAGAACTCGGTTCGGCCGGCGCATTGACGTTCCAAGTCTTAGGCTGAGTTTCACCAAACTCGCTAAACATATTTAGCCATAAAGGCTCGTGCAGACCGAATGCGTATGCGTGCACGTGCACGTATCACTGAGTTGTAATGTATGGAACTGTATGTGACAGGACACACAGCTTGCGTAATGTAGACGTGCACACGTCACGCAAGCGGTGTGTCCTGTCACATACAGTTCCATACATTACAACTCAGTGTTACGTGCACGTGCACGCATACGCATCCGGTCTGCTGGAGCCTTAAATGTGTTAAGAACATCATTGCATCCCTGTCACATTGTTTAAAGGTGACAATGGTGCCGACTCCCTTGTTCACAAACTAAACTAAAATTAGAAAATTGACATCTCTTACTAACATACAGCGAAAGAAAAGGACGGTAGTACCTTAGAACTAAGTTAGAGATGTCAAATTAGTTTTGCCTTGAACTTTTCCGTGTTTTTAATCAACACGTTCTGACATGCCAATTATAATTGTATAGAGGTTTTAGTTCAACTAAAATTGAAAAGTCTTATTCACGTCTGCCCCTTTCTTGTTTGATTGGAAAGAAAAAGAAAGAAATAGTCTAAATTAAGTTTAGCTTGTGCATAACAGAATCGACACCAGTGACTGAATGATAATAATTTAAATATATTTAGAGCTAAATATGTTTAGTGAGTTTGGTGAAAGCAGGCCTTCAGCTCATTTCACGGAGGGAGATTTTTTTTATATAAAATAGCACTGCTACTACATATTTTATGTAAAGTATAAAGATTTTTATAACTACGCTTTGAATGACATTAAAATCAGCGTCTAATTTTGACGTAATCAAAATTTACCGCCATTTGTTTTTTACCAAAGACAATTCAAGAGTAACCAAAAACAATTTTATTAATATAAACTTTATTGTTCACAGGCCTTCTTCGTTACAAGGTCGACTTCCAATCGATGCAGCTCGACGACGAAGAAATCGACAATCTGTACGACATCGACGACTATTAATCGCGCGTCTCAGTCGCATCTGTCGCAACTGTGTGCCGTGTCGCACGGCGGCGTTTGATGTGTGCCTTTACTTATATTGTGGTGGTGTACTGTCATTTGTTTTTTTTTAATACTGAAATATACTCACGCGGTTCTTTTATGGGGGTAGGCAGATGTTACAGTGCTTTGCGCTATGACTGTTTTTTTGTGCCGTCAATTTTTATTCTAAAAAGTTTATCAGAAACCTGAAAAGGGGTAATTTTGGCTATAAATTTCAAAGTAACTGTATATAATAATACCATCCTATTACTGTCCCACTGCAGGCTAAAGGCCTCTTCTCATACAGAGAAGGCACGAGCATTGATCACCACGCTTGCTCAAGGCGGATTGGCGTTCTTCAGACTTATTAATAATTACAAGTCCAGGTTTCCTCACGATGTTTTCGTTCACCGATGTCAGTGATGTCCAAGATACTTAGATTAGTTCAAAGCAATTGAAAATCTAAATTTACAGTTTATTGAAAATAAAACGAGTTTTTGGAGTTAAAATAAATTGGCGTAAAGTATTTTAGAAAACATTCGTTTTTTTATAGCGTCGTCTCTTTCATACTCATCTATCCGTCTCTATCTATCCCCTATAAATCTGCCTAGCCTTTTTCCAACTATGTTGGAGTCGGCTTCCAGTTTAACCGGATGCAGCTGAATACCAGTGTTTTACATGGAGCGACTGCCTATCTGACCTCCACAACCCAGTTACTGGGCAATACGATACCTCTTGGTTAGACTGGTTGTCAAACTTTCCGGCTTTGAATATCTAGATCCCTACATACATAAATAAATAAATATTATACATATCATCACGCCTGTATTCCCCGAAGGGTTAGGCAGAAGTGTACCAATGTACACCCACAGTTCGCCGTTATGTTTTTAGGTCCCATGTAGTCTAGGGGGGCTAGCCATTAACCGGGAACAAATCCCGACTCCGAGCTGCTACTGAGAATTTCATAGAAAAACCCAATAACACTTTTTGCTTGACCTGGGAATCGAACCCAAGACCTCTAGCGCAGCAGTCGCGCTTAGGACCGCTAGGCTTCCGAGGCAGTCAATAAATATTATATAGATACAACAAAGTTTCATACAAACTTTCATCCCCTATTTTATCCCCTTAGGGGTGAAATTTATCAAAATCCTTTCTTAGCGGATGCCTACGTCATAACATCAACCTGCATGCCAAATTTCAGCCCGATCCGCCCAGTGGTTTGGGCTGTGCGTTGATAGATCACTATGTCAGTCAGTCAGTCACCTTTGAGTTATATTTAGATATTTGACAGTATACCCCCATATTTACTAAGAGACTGACAGTTTGCAATATATATGTTAAATGTTGTCTGTTGCTGAATGATTTATTATGAGAACTGTTAGTCTTAAGGCGTTTTACCAGTGGTTTGAACTGTCTAATATCCCTTTAAGAGCGGGAGACGCGAATGTGCGTCAAAAAACGCACATTTTTGTTGTCAGCACAGAAAGGGATGTACGGGCTGTTAGAGACATCTATCCTTAAACTTCGCCAGTGCACTCAGAACACTATTCTGACTTCAGAACAAGTGGAATTTTTCGCAGGACATTTTGTAGATCAAGTTTGATAAATTGGCCTGTTGCTTCGTCCCTAATAGCACAGATTAAATAAGTACAGATACTTCACTCCATAGAGAAAACTCAACACTTAACGCTATAATTACCTACAACACGTTCGTGCGTGAGAGAGAGAGATAGCAATACCGCGCGTCACACAACACAGCGCTAGGGCTATCTATGCTGAGAAATGATTACACAAAAGAATAGGTTATAAAGTATTATTGTATGTACTGAAATATGTATTTTCTGTACACTACAAATTGCATTGCGAGGTTTAGACATTATTGAAGGCGCGAGTATCGTTTATTTTGTTGTGGTAGGTATAGTACACTCAAGCGAGCGCGTGACAGCCGACTGGATTCGTTGCGCCCGGGCGCAGGCGAGCCGTAGGCACTTAAGAGAGTAACCTTGAACGAGTGACGGAGGCCTGCTAATGGCAATAACGATATTTGATGACCTAAAATAAGGTCAAAAGAAATTTTCGCCAGCCGCTGAAGACGATACAGAAGGAATAAGAGCGAATTTTCACTTAAATATATTAAACTAGCTGTTCCCCGCGGTTTCACCCTCGCTGCTCAGCACCTGTTGGTCGTAGCGTGATGTTACATAGCCTATAGCCTTCCTCAAGAAATGGACTATCCAACACTAAAAGAATTTTCCAATTCCAACCAGTAGTCCCTGAGATTAGCGCGTTCAAACAAACAAACTCTTTAGCTTTATAATATTAGTATAGATGTATTAAAAACCTGTATATCTCTTTACCTATATATAATTCTTGTTGTCAGATACTCAGTCCAGAATAGAGAATTAATGGTTTCAGTTTAAGTATAGATGTCTCTTACACCTGATATAATAATAATAGTAGGTATGATGTAGTTACGAAAAACTACCTCTGGGTCGTTTTTACTGAACGATAACATCGATTTTTACGATGTTTTTGTGGGTTGGATCGTTTTTGCGAAACTACGTCAAATTACATATGCAATTATACATTATACTCTATTTATTATAACGTTAGATAAATATTGTTGTAACTATGTTGGGGTCGGATTCCAGTCTAACCGGATGCAGCTGAATACCGGTGTTTTACATGGAGCGACTGCCTATCTGACCTCCACAACCCAGTTACTGGGCAACACGATACCTCTTGGTAAGACTGGTTGTCAGACTTCCCGGCTTCTGACTATCCGTAGCGACTGTCAAAGATCTACTAATGGCAGTCAGGACCAATGGAGGCACGGCTTCTTTATTTCATGATAAATACGAAAATGAAATAACGATTTGCCATTAACATAAGAAAAATATCTGTAAAATGTAGTTGTTGCCACATTAAACCTTAATAACTATCGTTTAAGATCCCTTTTTGTCTAATGCTATAATAAAAAGAGTATTCTATATCATAATGGTATTTTAAAAGCATTTTATCATTGAAAAGTCCGAAATACGAACATTTATAATAATAGGCAATAAACCTGACGCCAATATATTGCCCGAAGGTAAAAATCAACTATCAAATTCCATTAATCAATTGATAATGAATTCAAAATCACCAGGTATAGACTTGAGAATTGCGTACAAGAAAATAAATTCCACGTGGGGTATTCAATAATTTTGATGTTTTAATTTGTTTCCTAAGACAATGGCGTCGATTCTGTTATGCACAAGCTATACTTAATTTAGACTATTCCTATCTTTTTCTCTCCAATAAAACAAGAAAGGGACGGACTTGAATAAGACTTGTCAATTTTAGTTGATCTGAAACCTCTATACAATTATAGTTGACATGTCAGAACGTATTGATTAAAAACACGGAAAAGTTCAAGGCAAAACTAATTTGACATCTCTAACTTAGTTCTAAGGTATTACCGTCCCTTTTCTTTCGCTGTATGTTAGTAAGAGATGACAATGCTCTAATTTTAGTTTAGTTTGTGAACAAGGGAATCAGCACCAATTTACGCGGGCGGACTCAGTGGAAAAAACTTGTGTAATTAGAGAAGAAATAAGGTTTTTCGAAAGTACCATGTGTTAGGGATATGGTGGGCGAAGTCGATCGCAAAATGCTTGTTTCAACTGATAAAATATGAATGGTTCTGTACTTAAAGAAAATACTCGTCAAATACATAACCTCTTGTTTCTTTTTAATCAGTTAAATTGTTGTTATGGCCGTGTTCAAACCAAACTGACTGTCAGCCGCCGAAAGTGAGCGAACGTTACGCAGTCTATTGTATTTCCATACATATTCACTTTTTGGTTCACATCTAACCGACGATACGTTATTACGCTGTGCGTAGACGCTGACATTGTTATATTCACAATATTATTTTCACGTTTACACTGGGGCTCACAGTGAGCCTGCTCACATTCGGCGGCTGACAGTCAGTTTGGTTTGAACACGGCCTATGTCTAACGAATATTGTGTAATGTTAGTGTCGGGGATGCATTTGCATGGTAGGGTAATAGACACAACCCAATCAATTGACATACTTCGTATCTTCTTTATCGTGTGGGCAGTAAGGTCTAACGACCCCACACACCTTAGTGTCAGAGTTTATAAACCGCCTCAAGGGCCTCTGACATGGCTACCGATGTCAGTGATGTCCAAGATAAACTTAGAAAGTACATATGAATTAGAAAAAGTCACATTGGTACTTGCCCGTGCCCGGTTGCGAACCCACAACCTCGTGCATGAGACGTGGGCGCCTTAATCACTGGGCCATCACGACACTTACTTCTTATAAGCTGTCAAAACGCGATTCCCCCATAGATTTGGTATGACAATACTAAACTATGACGTCACTTTTTTGTCATCTCAATTGACTAACTATGTAGGTATGCAACTTAAAAACTATTTTTACACATACATACTATTACGCCTGTATTCCCCGAAAGGTTAGGCAGCGGTGTACCGATGTACACCCACAGTCCGCCGGAATGTTTAGGTCCCAAATAGGGGGCGGGTCTATTGCCATTTACCGGGCACGAATCCTATCTCCGAGCTGCTATAGAGAATTTCATAGAAAAACCACTTTGATCGACCTGGGAATTGAACGCAGGACCGCATAGCAGTCGCGCTTAGGACCACTAGGCTAACGAGGCAGTTTTAATGTTATCTATTTTACTGTTAATTGAAATATGTTTATATTGAGAAATTGTCTCGGGAGTGTCTACTACCCAACTATGTATTTTAATTGTATTGTATGTACAGTTGTTCGTGTACCAATTAAATAAATAAATAAACATTATTTGGCGTCATACAATTTTCACGCATAGTGTATACATTTTAAAGACTGATTTTAATCGACACAAAACCACTGGTTCACCACCTTTAGTATGGCTATAAGACACGGCACACATTCACGATCATTTAGATCGCATTTTGAACTCTGTAAATCGTATATTAAGAGCTTTATTACAATAAACGCGCAATTAGTCGCAGCATGTTCGTCAAAAAGTCCATTGCAATAATTATACACAAGACAGTATTTTGTTGACGATCGCGCGACTAATCGCACGAACGCAAGCGTGCGCGACTCCTGCGCAAGTTCTTATGCGATCTGTTATTTTAAAAGCCAACCAAGACATCTGTATTTTTTTGTTCTCATTAAAAATACATTATATTAATTATTATAAAAGAATATGATTTTCTATGTATTAGCTAATAACACCTGCACAGGTTTTTAAAACTATTTTATTTGTTATATTGTAAAATAATAAAGTGGCGGTTGGTGGATCACGATTACTTTTTTTTATTTCCATTTTATCAATATTCAAATCATTTATTTCAATAAACACACTGAAAGGCAGTTTTAGGACCGGCGCTTACTGCCGGCATGGCATGGCAAAGGATTTTATTACTAATCAAGTTATTTTGAATTTTATTTCAATGAAAGTAGAGTTCATGTTACTTTATTTGATACCACGATGCCGCATCGTGCCGCGGGATGCTGCGGCATGACGAGTCGTGCCGTTTCATTCCACGGGTTGCCGCGGCACGCCATTGCATCTCGCGAAACGTATGGGTCACTTTGTGTCGAGTAGTTTTGATTGCTAAGCCAGTTGAAATAAGGTTGAATACCAGTGTTTTACATGGAGCGACTGCCTATCTGACCTCCACAACCCAGTAACTGGGAACACGATACCTCTTGGTTAGATTGGTTGTCAGATTTCTTGGCTTCTGACTATCCGTCACGACTGTCAAAGATCTACGAATGACAGCCGGGACCGACGGCTTTACGTGCTTTCCGAGGCACGGGGGTGTCACCAACTTCCAAACTCCGGGCTGCTACTGAGAAATTCCTAATGGAAAAACCCAATAACAGTTTGCCCGACCTGGGAATCGAACCCGGGACCCCATGCTCACCAGTTGCACGTTGCGGCCACAAGACCAACGGGGCAGTCGGCTATACACGACTGTGGCATTCAAAAGGATATTTTATGTTTTTTTTATTTCAAAAATTAATCCTCATTTATGCAATATGCATGAAGCTACATAGGTACTTATTGTTTGAAACAAAAGTTAAAATACACGGCATGATTGGCTGCTGCGATGCGTGTCGCGGGTTCGATTTCCGCACGAAACAAATATTTGTATGGCCTACAGATAGTTGTTCCGTGTTTGGCTGTTTGTGTATGTGAGTTTATATGTTTGTAAACGCACCCACGATACAGGAGAAATTCCTAGTGTGGGGCAACGTTTTAAAAAAGATAAATTAAAACTAATTTTGTTGTAATTTATCTTTTATATAATCTATTTTATTATATAACCCAAATTATCTTAAGTTTTGGAAGTAGTAAAATAAAACAATACAAAATTGATTAACTTTTTATTTTTATTAAATTTCCTAACAGTTATTGTTTTGTTATAATGGTGGCGACGCGATAACAAAACGAATACATTAATTTATATGACGAATACATATATTTTTAACTAAATTCATTGCATTCAGGGCGTAAGTAATTTTCACAAAACATTTCGGATTGCTGAGAAAATGTAACATTATAAAGAAAATAAAGTAATAGAGGCGCTGTTTCGAAAGATATTTTTTTTATTTTTAGAAGATAAAATATTTAATATATTATATTAAATATTTAGTGATGGCCTACTAACATGGAAGGTATTGACACAATTAAAATAATATCTGTGTTAACAACTGAAAAAAAAGCAAGTTCGATATTTAAAAATACCGTAATGGCGATTTCAAATAACCTTTGACCGCTAGTCATGTATAGTTGACAAACCAAAATGTGCCCAGCACGACACGGTCACGATGGCATGACAGACTTGTATACGTAAATGAAACTCAAAAAACAACATCGATGTAATTGCGAACTCACTACTATATTGTAGGTATTAAAGGTTGAATTCGTAGCTTGGCGCCGAGGGCACATTTTTGCTTTTTTGACGTGGCTGTCAAAAGGTTAAATTTCAGTTAAATGATACTGAAAACTTAACTAGAGTGTATATAAGGTGTTACCAAAATATCTGCCACGGATTTAATGGGAGGTAGTATTGTGTTTAAAGATTACAATAGTGAAGATAAATTATTGATAATGTGTCATATTTTTTTTTATTTGTGAACCGCGTTATGCAGATTAGAGTCAATGTTTATTAAATTACTTTATTTTCTCAAATTGAATTAACTATTCTGGGGTATGAAATTTCTTCACTATTGTAATCTTTAAACACAATACTACCTCCCATTAAATCCGTGGCAGATATTTTGGTAACACCTTATATAGTTCGAAACAACGCGTTTTGTGTCGATGAGCAAAAATAGCAGAATTTTTCAAAAAAGCTTTTTATCTGTCCAGCCTCTTAGTTGATGGTACAAAATTATACCTATTTTTTATCTGGGCCCACAGTCGGCAGTAAAAGTGTATTTATTTTCAAAGTTACAATTTCTAAGACACAATTTGAGTCAAAATTTTTATTAAATTATTAACAGATCTAACTACTTTATTTAAATTACCAATATGGTTAACCAATTACAAGAAATAACAATATTATCGTGATTACAAAACAAGTAAAATATTTTTTTTTCAATGTTATTAATAATAAATTCAAGTTTAATGAATTTCTTCCTAAATAACATTTTGATAAAAAACAACGATTTTACTAGCAACGCATTTCGCCCTTGTCGATTTGAGATATTTATTTTTTTAACTAATTATAGACCTAATTAATATATAGTTATGTTGCTTGTATAAATTTTAACTATAAAATTTAACATTTGAAATAATAAACAAGTCTCTACAATGAAATAAAAATATGTTTTTTATTTAATATAATTTTTAAATACGTACAATATTATTGCACTTCACACAATAAAACAAAAAAAATATTCGGTATGTCACCGTGCTTTGCCCCCTTGTAAGGAAAGATCGAAACAAAAAAGTGTGATCTGCCCCCCTGTTAGCAACGACGAACCTATTAGTAACTTCATTCCACTTCTAACTGTCCCCCTGTCAGTGATAGGGGGCAGATAAAACTAAAAACAGTTCGAACTGTCCCCCTGAGGGGACAAAGCAGGGTGACAGATGGGAATAAAAAAAAGGTTGTCAAGTAGATTTTTTTAATAACATGAATATCCTACTTGCAAAGTAAACAGAACTACATTGATTGCGAATAGGTTAAAATCGCTTGACCTTTTTCATAAAAAGTATAATTATATTTAGAGTATATTTTTAATAAGTATTTGTATATTTAACTATTTTTATTTTATAATAACAAATAAATATCCCAAATCGGCAACAAACAATCAAAACCAGAGTTGTGACGACCACTTACAATAACAATATAATTCTAAAAATAATGAGTTTTCAAACTAAGCCATAGAAAATACTAACAATTTCTGAAAAAAAAAAACTCCACTAAATATTAATAAAAAAAAACTTTTCATAAATACTAGCTCTAGCCTATGAGTCTGATAACAAAAAACTAAGTATATTTTAATTATTTAATAATATAAATAATAGTACAATGACAATTTGGTACAAGACATCCAATCAATTTGGACAAAATATAAAAAATAATGATTCCTTATTTTTTTTTCTTCCACTTCTTCGTAATTATAATACAATTTCATTATGGTGGGGTCAGAGATACTTCAGTATATAATGATCAATACATACGGTACATAATCGTCAATTAAATTTAATATTTATTCCATCGAAATAATGCATATAATTCCATGCTTGGAGCATCGCAGCGGTCGATCACACAAATATATACCTTATTTCGATTGAATAACTATTAAATTCATTTGATAAATTTGAAATTCTCTGTCATTTCTTCCGCCAGCCTACAAGAGGCCATTATTATCCCACTGCAGGGCAAAGGCGTATACTAAAAGTGGCTGAATATGTATAGAAGTTCTTAGTAAGTCACGACCCATATACTTCTCTTTCTTTCATATGAAAATTTTAGCTAGTTAGAAAGAGTCCAAGATAGCATGGTTGAAATTTTGAGGACAGATATTTTACTAAATATGCGTCATGGGTGTTGTTTCTATGGTGTCTGGGGCGCTGATGCCGAAAATGAGGTTAAATTTAAAATTCATACTATGGATTAGGGTCCCGTTCATAGGCGTATACAGGGTGGAAATTTATTATCCTACCTGGAGGGAAAGTACTCTAAATACTTGAGTTAGCAAATTTTACTGAAAGGAAACATTCCTTTATTTTTAAAAAGAAACAAGACTGCATTTAAATAATTTTGAAAATACGCTTGCCACACCCGGGAATCGAACAGACTAAAATCGGAAAAATAGCATCCTGTACTTTTATGGCACTTATCGATAGGGTCAATCACAAGGATCAAATCTCTACAAACCTGGTAAACTAAATTTAACAAAAAACATGAAATTTCAATCTAAACTTATTTTATTCGGACGAAAAAAACGAGTACAGTAACTAATTGCATGCTGGAAATGAGCTTCACTTTCTTCGATGCACACATTCATTATTTGAAGGAATTCATTTTGAATAACTTTTAGAAGGGTGTTGTGGTTAATATTAAAAATTTTACTACGCTACCAAAAGTTACTTAAAATGATTTTTTTAAAGGAATAAATTCATGCATCCAAGAAATGAAGCTCATTTCCAGCAACTACTTTACTCGTTTGTTTCGTTCGAATAAAATAAATTTACAATAAAATTGCATGTTTTTATTTTATTTTAATTTACCATGTTTGCAGGGATTTGATCCTTATGATTTACCCTATGGATTAGTGCCATAAAAGTACAGGATGCAATTTTTTCGAATTTTAGTCGGTTCGATTCCCGGGTGTGGGAAGAATATTTTCAAAATTATTTAAAGGCAGTTTTGTTTCTTTTTAAAAATAAAGGAATGTTTCCTTTCAGTAAAATTTGCTAACTCAAGTATTTAGAGTACTTTCCCTCCAGGTAGCATAATAAATTTCCACCCTGTATAGGGGGGTTGGGGGTGGGCCGTGCTCACCCCAGAATGGTCTTGTGCCTACCCCAGGCTGTAGGGCTCACCTTCCGCCTGACCACATTGCATCGCATCGACCATGGTATCTTAAGGGCCAGGCCCCCCCTGAAAACGAACTCTAGATACGGCAATGGTCCCGATGGCATTCTTCGGATACGGAATCGTAAAAATACGCCCCATATGTATGTACGTACCTATTCTCCAAACCGATGCCGGCCACTGCGGCTAAGCTTAATGCAGACTAGCTACGTACGCAGGAGATATTATAGTGCACAAACACAGTTGCACTCCCTCTTCCCTGACTCTCTTAGTCCGATGGGTCGGCAATCCGACACGACCGGAGAGAGATCAGGATAGGCCCAATATATAGTCTAGTAAGTACGCATATTTTGGCATATTCCTCTACCTATACTCAAAATTGGGTTGTGTGCAATGCCATCAATTGACATACTTTTTATGAACTGTCAAAACGCGATTCTCCCATAGATTTCGTATGGCAATAGCACGCTGTGACGTCACTTATCGGCCTACTCAAATAACGTAACTATTTATTGATTTTAAAGTAAGTAAAAATGTAATTTTACAATAAATTGAATTTAATCGGTTTTCATGGGTAAAATAAAGTGCTTTTTTAAAGAAGTTGGACTTGATATTTTTAGTTAGCGGTGTCAACTACCCAATTATAGAATTAATATAATTAACGAAAAATACCGTAAAATTGACCATTACAGACAAAAGTTATATAATTGTACACAGTGACATTTATATTCGTTATAATGCAAAATTCGAGACTCGACCAATTTTCATTTGTTTTTACATTATTGCTACTTTTCGCATTTACTTACAATATAGGAATTTTTCGTCACTGCTAACACATAGTGATTGCATAGTATGAATATGAGTATAGTTAGTTTATATTATCCAAAAATACACATGTACCATCACGCCTATATTCCCGGAAGGGTTAGGCAGAGGTGTACCAATGTACATCCACAGTTTGTATCCAAAAAGACACTTAAAGTAGCCGAGAATTACATGTTCGTCCCATAATTGCATAATTGCACGCTCGGTAGGTACCAATAGATTTTCAACTTTATACCCCAGAGCCTTAAGTTAAAAATCTATTAAAGATTTCTAAGCGTTAGCGACTGGAAAGAACGAAAACGCTATGCAATCTTCATTAGATCTTCAACTTAAAACCAAGCACATAAAGTTGAAGATCTTTTAAAGCCTACTTAGCGTTTGCGTTTATTGTTTGTTGCATGGCTACAGGCCCTGGTTACGGAGAGATATTGAAGATCAAATTTTCAGCTTTTTGATAAATAGGGAAACACTAAATACAGCCACGATAAAATTCTTAGAAATTATTGAACTGATTTTTATTAAACTTACGTAACCAAAGAAACGTCTTTTTTCTTGCAAGTTTTATGTAAGTAAATTCATTTCTTTAATTTTTAAGTTTATTTAAGATGTTACGTCATAAACCCTCTTTAATACAATGGTTATCTTTGTTTCAATAAACCTGAGACGGGGTCATTGTACTCTTCATTATGAGTACAAATACCCCACTTTTACTATGGGTACAACCCCTAAAGTCGCGATAAAAGTGACCTGATTTGTACATTTTGTCCAGTTATGCGAACATAAATTAATGGGAACAGCTGATTCTTTTTTCGTGGCTAAATAATTACAGCCGCATAGACCGATCTTCCGGGTTAAGCCATGCTTGCCGAGGTTGGTCTGTGGATGGGTGACCATTTACTATAGCGAGTTTCCTCCGTGCCTCCGTCCCGGCTGTCATTTGCAGATCTTTGACAGTTGTTACTGTTAGTCAGAAGCCCGAAAGTCTGACAACCAGTCTTACCAAGAGTATCGTATTACCCATTACTGGGTTGTGGAGGTCTGATAGGCAGTCGCTCCATGTAAAATACTGATATTCTGCTGCGTCCGGTTCGACTGGAAGCCGAGCCCAACATAGTTGGGAAAAGGCTAGGCAGATGATGATGAGTCTTTTTTCGCTATTTCGGGGTTGGTCTCATAGAAAGCGGGGGTCTTCGTACTCATAATTATGAGTACAATAACCCCTTCTCAGGTTTCTAGTAAATAAAAAAATACGCTGTACACATTTTTGGATCATATATACAAACTACAATTAAATGAATGTTACTCCTTACACAACGCGAAACGATAGTAAAACTATACAAATAAATTTAATTATAACGTTCATAAACTGCTGAGTACATTAGCGGGTAGCATATAAATTCAAATGTGAAATTCATTATCTTCAAGACAGAATAGTATTTAATCCTTTGGATCTCTGCCTACGACCGATTTTCTTGTCGGTCCTGTGTACGTTGGTGTGTTGAAATTCATATGTTTAATTCTCTCCGACAAAAAATCGGTCACCGATTATCTGACGTGCAGGCAGCGTGATCCTCTCAGATCTCAGAAAGTACATATGAATTAGAAAAAGTCACATTGGTACTTGTCCGTGCCCGGTTGCGAACCCACAACCTCGTGCATGAGAGGCGGGCATCACGACACTAATCAGTAATCGGTTTTTTTATATAAATCATAATGATATTTGTCAAATATTTATAGCTACCCACTAACAAAACACGTCATACATAGTAATAATATCTATTGTTGAGGAACAAGGTAGGTTTATAAATATATTTTATTTTCATATATTCGCGATATATCTACAACTTATCAGTGTATACTTAAATTACTCTAACCGACGGTTTTTCATGGATTCGACAGCTATTCATTTATTAATACAAATATATATTATTTTTTTCTTGTATAATATATTTTTTTCGCTCT
Organism: Caradrina clavipalpis; assembly: GCA_932526535.1. Lineage (NCBI taxonomy): Eukaryota > Metazoa > Arthropoda > Insecta > Lepidoptera > Noctuidae > Caradrina > Caradrina clavipalpis. Next base: position 4,448,786 of record OW052115.1, read on the forward strand.
ACTGAGGAAATATAAATTGTTTTTTTTTAGTTATTCAGCTAAATTCATTAATCTAGCGCTTTTAAGGCTAACTTGGAAGAGTTAAAATCGAGTTGTATTTTTCACAACTGGCTGATAAATTGAAAATTATCTGGCGGATAAATTAAAACTTATCTGGTGGATAAATTTGTAACTTATACCTAACACATGGTTGTACTCATGTTAAAAGACAATTTTCCCAAAGAAAGGTTTTTTTTACGGGTTCAATGAAAATAAAATTAGTACAATCATAGTATCAGTAACTAAATACCAGTAATTAACAGATAATTATGATAGCCTATATTATTTACACGCACCGGCAAGCGCAGCGTAGGACGTCCACCCACAAGGTGGACAGACGACCTGATTAAGACCGCAGGAAGACGCTGGATGCAGGCCGCTTCCAACCGGTCCTTTGTAAATCTATGGGGGAGGCCTATGTCCAGCAGTGGACGTCCTGCGGCTGATATGATGATGTTATTAATTATTATAGGCTCTCAAATGGCGACCACGCACCGGAAGGCGCAGTGTGGAAAGCCCCCACGAGGTGGACCCACGACCTGGTAAAGGTCGCTGGACACCGCTGGTTGCGGGCAGCGTAGTACCGGTCATTGTGGCTATCTTTACGGGAAGCCTATGTCCAGCAGTGGACATCGTTCCGCTGATATGATAAATAGTTTTTTTTAAATCGAGTTTTTTTTTTAAGACGGGAAATCATCAAATAACTTCCCCCGCCCTGGGCAGGCCGGGAGGGAGTGTCAGACTTTACTGACTAAAACCCGTCTATGTTCCTTCATGTGCCCTTTGCGTTCCGGGGGCGCGGTATTTCTTTCGAACAACCCGCAGCCCCGGTTTTTATTCGAGATGGGTCAACTCTTGACTCTAGTCTGGGTCAGAGGTGACATAGACAAAGTCTACGATGGAGTGAGCTTACCCAGAAGAAGCGTTCACTCTAACTTTGAAGAGATTAGAGTTGAACCCTTCATATTTTAAACAAATCAACCCTTTATTTCTGCCAATACCTTTAAAAGCGCTAGTAATAATGATAGCTGATATATTTGAGGATTAATTATAAGATTATCAGTGATAGTCTTTTGAGGAGTTAAGGTTATAATAGTGCCCATTACTGTTGCTGTACAGAATACATTAAAATTAGAACAAGCTTGAACATGTCTTTATAAACTGCGATTCAAACTTAATGGCGGTTCGCAAGTTAGCTGCGAGTGTAGGCTCAGGTTTATTCAAGTCAATCAAAGTCAAAGCATTTATTTCAATTTGACCATTTACAGGCATATTTGAATTGTCAAGAAGTTATAGTAAGTTGAAGCTAGTTGCTCGTTCCAGAACGTAGGTCTATATGGAGAAGAACGAGCAAGAAACTCAAAGGACACTCTTTTCAAATTGGTTTTTATAAAATCATGGTTACAAAATTTTTGTTGTGAAAACAATGAACGTGACTAAAAAATTTTTAAACAAATCTACAATGGTAGATAAGAGATGACCAATCCCAACTGACAGCGCTCGTTCACGAACATGACGCAATAATATAATTCACAATAATAATTTAGGCTCAATTTCAACTACTTCTACAGCATATTTATGTAGCTAGAAATTATAAAATGGAGTCTAAAATATTATTAACTCGAATAAACTTGCGCGAACCTGCACTGGTAGCTTACTTCTGACCCACCATGAAGTCTGAATCGTATTGTAACTGCCTATTACTGTCCCAAAGAAGGGAAAAGGCCTCTTCTCATACAGAGAAGGCACGAGCATTGATCACCACGATTGATCAAAGCGGATCGGCAGTAGCCTATCGTTTAAAAATCTTGCTTGTTTTATTTTTAATGCAAACTATATATGCACTATAGTATATTTTACATATTGCATCTTCGGTCAGAAGGCCTATATAAAATAGCGAGTGATAAAAATATATATGTATGTATATCTCTACTATATATTTTTATCTAAATCTATAATAATATATTAATAAAAAAATGATTATACATATATTACAACTATTATAACATACTTTAAATTACAAGTTGAGTTGTTTTTTTTTTTTAATACTCGTTTTGATTATTATTTTTTAATCTATGGAAATGTGCATCCTGTTTAATCTGTCTTCCGGTTTATACAGGCTGTTGTTTAAAATTTTTAGTTTGTTTGTGAGCTTATAACTAGAAAACCGTTAAATAACCGTTTTGGAGAAAACTATTTATTTTAGCATTTAATTATATTCTACTGTTTTAACTAAAGAGAAAGGAGATTATGGGCCTACGCAGATCGGGAGGAAATGGCAAGGATTAAAATGTTTACCAATGCAAATTGAACCGTATCAATAAAGAAATACGACATAAATTTCTATGCTTTACAATGATGCCGCAGCATCGAAAGGGGGCGGACACCGTAGGCACGGTCTGTGGACGGTGAGCAATGGGTAGCTCACCGTCCGTACGTTATTTAACGACAGACCGTGTCGACGGCGCGTTCATGTTCCGCGCAAAGAGGTGTCAGCACAAGGAAGGGGCCACTAAGGGCCAAGGCCTGCCGGGGCTGCGGGTTGTTCGAAAGAGATACCGCGCCCCCGAAACGCAAAGGGCACATGAAGGAACATAGATGGTTTTTAGTCAGTAAAAGTCTGACACTAAGGACGGGGGGGGGTCATTTGATGATTTTACCATCTTTAAAAAAAAAAAAAAAAAAAAAGCATCGAAAGGGATTCTTCGTTCATCATAATTTTAAGTGTCAAAACACACTATGCCGAAGGTACGCGACCGAAGTTCGGCATGATTACGCCTGTAATGCTATTTGAATTACTGACGACACATTCTGCCGAAATTACGTTGCGTTATAGCGCACAACCGAACTTCGGTTGGGCGAAGTTCAGCGGCAACTTATTCTGTAGAGCACACACTATACGCGACTGAAGTTCGGCTGTTTAAATAACACAACACGACGCCATGACAGCGTTCGAGACACTTAATACAAACAAACTTGCGCGACTGAATTTCTGCCGCCGAAGTTCGGTACTTATAGTGTGTCATAGCGGCCGAATATGTCGGAAAGTAAAATCAGCCACGAAACTTCTGTTGCGTACCTTCGGCGTAGTGTGTTTAGACACTAAAGCATAGAAATATATGTCTTATTGCTATACAAATACGTTTGAATGTCTATTGGTAAAAATTTGAATCCATTGTCTTGCCGTCCCGGTCTGCCTAGGCCCTATGTGTCTGGCTATTAAGAGGCCTTTGAAACAACAGCCTGCGATACAAACTTCAGTCAATACTATGCTATACTAAATCAAAAATATAATAATATTAAAAAACTAACAGTTTGATGGGAATTACTATAGTTTTTCTGAATATTTTGAAAGTTGTTTCAAATCAGTGGAAACTAATACCAGCCTATTATGGTCCTACTGTAAGGCAAAAGCCTCTTCTCATACAGAGAAGGCACGAGCATTGATCAACACGCTTGCTGAAGGCGGATTGGCGATTTTAATTTTGGATATTTACCGCTGATTAATTTTAAATCAATTGTAAGCATAAGTTTTGAATGTACATTTAACTGAAAGCCAAATTGTACTAATTAAAAACATTTTAAATTTTGTCGCAAGCATGGAATTGTGGCTATAATCTATTTTTATAGATTGATTTGAATGCGATTTTTTTTGACATCGACTGTCACTGCGACAATTAATGTCATATTTTTGACAGATTAAGACTAAAATTAAAGACTGGTTGGTAAAACTAAGTTCAAATTTTGTAAATTATTTCTGATGCCATTTTTTTTTTTTTCATTTAATTCAGAAAAACTCTAGTCACTCAACATATTTAACCATACACATATTAAAGTCAATTTTTATTTAAATATTCAATAACATCAACAATTATTTATGAAAAAACATACAGGGTGGTAATTAGTGCCCGAAACTTAAACATGATACACTTTTGTTCATTATAAAATATTCGTAACGACTGTCAAAGATCTACGAATGATAGCCGGGACCAACGGCTTTACGTGCTTTCCGAGGCACGGAGGTGTCACACCACCAACTTCCAAACTCCGGGCTGCTACTGAGAAATTCCTAATGGAATAACCCACTAACACTTTTTGCCTGACCTGGGAATCGAACCTGGGAACCCACGCTCAACTTGCAACCACGAGCCATTAAGTATCGGACAATAATTACCAGTAAATATTTTGTCAAAATTTTTGGACATTCAAATAAAAATGAATACTGTAATCATATATTTTGCTTTATAATAACGTTTTGAGATTAATGAATCCGTCTTTATTTTTTTATTTATTTATTAAAGTTCAAAGTTTATGAAAAAAAAAAAACTTCTTCTAGATATTAAGTATTGTTTGGTCATAGCTTAACTCTTTTAATTATTTAGGACTCGACCCGTGTTTTAGTAATATTTTTTAGGGAATTATATATGTAAATATAGTAATTTATATATATATGTGTAAATTATATATACAGGAATAATTAAATTAACTGTAAACCCGAAAACAAGGGGTCAACCACCATATTTTAAATCAGCATTATATTAATATTACTTTGCAATTTCAGTTGTTGGACTTTCAACTCTAGGCGCTAAGCCGAGCGTTGAAAGTCCAATGCAAATCAAATTTTTCAAAATTTAAGGGTTGGTGATAGTAAAAATTATTCATAGTTAGTACAAATGATCCCCTTTTTAAGTTTCAATTTAATTCAATTACAAATTGTATATTATACATAATAGTGTGTATATAACATTTTTAATATATATAACAGGGAAGTTAAAATAACATCTTGGTATAAAGTAACAAATTAATTCAACAAAAATAACTTGCATTGCTTCTAAAGCGTTCATCACGCCTAGCCAAAAGGTATACAGAATTTAAAATGAACGTTTTTTTTTAAATTTAGTAGTGTGTAATACCCAATTCACTGAGTCTTCAGCATTTCAGATAATATTTAAGTTTTTTTTTATTTTTATTTATTTTACATTATTTCCTTTGATATTTGTGTCGATTCTGTTATGCACAAGCTAAACTTAATTTAGACTATTTCTATCTTTTTCTCTCCAATAAAACAAGAAAGGGACGGACATGAAGAAGACTTGTCAATTTTAGTTGATCTGAAACCTGTATACAATTATAGTTGACATGTCAGAACGCGTTCATTAAAAACACAGAAAAGTTCAAGGCAAAACTAATTTGACATCTCTAACTTAGTTCTAAGGTATTACCGTCCTTTTCTTTCGATGTGTGTTAGTAAGACATGTCAATTCTCTAATTTTAGTTTACTTTGTGAATAAGGGAATCGGCACCAATGTTGCTTAATAACTAAGTATATAAAAAATCTGAAATATTATTTGAATTTTGTCGCTGATTATAGAAAAACCAATCTATCAAATTCCTTTGATACATTTTCGACTTTAATACAAAACCACAAGGTTCATATTCAATTGCGAAAACTTCACAGTTTTGTATAGTAATAGATAGATTTCTGCATCCAAATTAAATTTTAAAATTTGTAAACTTAAAGTACCCACAATTGGGTAGTGTCACCACCAACAATTGACATACTTTTTATGAACTGTCAAAACGCGATTCTCCCATAGTGTTTGTATGGCAATAGCACGCTGTGACGTCACTACGTGGCCTACTCAATTGACTAACTATTTATTGATTTTAAAGCAAGTCGAATTAAGTATACAATAAATTGAAAATTAATCGGTTTTCATGGGTAAAATAAAGTGCTTTTTTAGAGAAGTTGTGACTTGAAATTATTGGTTAGTGGTGTCAACTACCCAATTATCTGTAATTTCGAGAAAAAAAGATATTTTATTCATTATTTACTTATAGCAATTATTTTAGAAGAAATTCTAAGGATAATTTGGAAGAATAGGGTCACCATATATAAAATATTCACTTGAACACGGGTCTAAGAGTTCAGTTCACGTAGCGTCATCACGTGGCGACGTCCTCGTCCTTGCAGTCGGGCCGCCGCGCCGCCACGATGGTGAGGTCGGGGCGGGTCCGCATGAGGGCGGAGGGCGAGGCGGGGGGCGCGGCCGCGGGGGCGGGGGGCGCCTCGCCCCCGCGGAGCGAGTCCAGGGACGCCACGCGGATTGTCGGCCATTTTCCAGCTGTGAGCATAGATTTTTTTTAAATAAATGGTGCGATGCAATGGTTTTTGTCTGATATAATTATATAATTTACAAAATAAAAAAAATATACCATCACGCCTGTATTCCCCGAAGGGTTAGGCAGAGGTGTACCAATGTATACCCACAGTTCGCCGGTATATTTAGGTCCCATGTAATAGGGGGCGAGCCTATTGCTATGCTGAAAAAAACGGAACGCGCTAATAACCCACCAAGTCGTGTCTGTAATCACTTATTTCCTTAAAATTCATTTTCCGGTATCAAGAAGTTTTCTCTCAACCTAAACTCAAGCCTGGTACAGTTCTATCATCACATAATTGTTTTCGGACCTCCACAAAGTGTATATAAAATTATTAGAAACAATCGAAATATTCCGTAAAAGTGCCGTATCATAGTGCCTGTGTCGTGAGTGCACGGAATTCTCACCGTTGTGCAAATTACGCATGGACGAAAGTCCTGCGCGTGCAACCCGCGCTCTCAACTTCATGCTGTCAGTGATACCAACCTAACAAGTACGAACGAAGTAAGAATCGACGTTCCAGAGCCAAGCGCAACGTAGTTACTGAACATTGCGATTTATTGCAACCGGTGGCGCCACCCCATCCAACAAATATATTATTGTCAAGGTACGGACGTCAAGTGTTTGTTATGATGTCAGTGGTGGGACATTCTCCCCCAAGCGCGATAGCTCAACTAAATCTACCGAATACTACAACACATTATAATTCTGACTCGGCCATCAATAATATGTCTAATACTACAGAACCGTTTAGTCCATTTAACAATAATTATTTCAACATAACTAAGCGCCAAAAACGCACTTTGGATGATTTAGGGGATAACCCCGGATGCTCCTCCGAATTAAAAGAAATCCTGGAACAAATCAGGGCTCAACAAGAATCGAAGTTTGATTTATTAAATGCTTCTCTTGCCGCTATCCAAAACCAAAACCAGGAAATACAGAAATCGGTCTTAACTTTAACTGCAAAGCACGAAGATCTCCTGGTAAAAATCAACAGTTTGGAAGAAGAAAATAAAGAATACAAGATGCGAGTATCCACACTGGAACGGAGCCTAAATCTGCAAGAAGTGAATACCCGTTCCACTATGATAGAAATTCGTAATCTACCCAAACAGGAAAATGAGAGCAAGCGACTTCTGATGGATACCGTCCAACAGATTGGCTTGACGATCGGCCTCGAAACAGCCATACCTCAGTCCGAATTCAGGGACATATTCCGTATTAAGTCAGAAGCAGTTCTCGTGGACTTCACAACAACCCAAAGAAAAGAAACCCTGATATCTAAATATAAGACTTTTAATAAAAATAGACGCGAAACTAAGGTGCCACAGTTAAACACACAACTCATTAAACTAGCAGGCGCGCCATGCCCAGTATACATCGCTGAGTACTTAACGAATAAAGCCAGACATATTTTCTACTTAGCGCGATCAAACGTTAAGAACAAAAAGCTTTTCGCAGCCTGGACCCTACATGGAAAAGTCTATGTCAAAAAGGATGAGAACGCCACGCCAATCCGCATAGATGAAGAATCTGAATTTAACAAGCTCTTCATGTGACTAGTAGTAGTCGAATATTATTGCCCTTACTTAGTATCTAGAGCATGTTCATCTTCCGCGTTGTTTTTAATTATTAGGATTTATGTCAAGCCTTTTTTTCTATCATTATTAAGTGTTTATTACAGAATTTTATTGTACTGCACAATTTTTAAACGCTTACCCTCACTCTTTAATCTTACACATCAGCGTTTTTACAGTTCCTCACACTCTAACACGACATCACCTCTACTCGTCACACTATCACTACCACTTACTCAATACACAATACCTAAGCGAGCATTATTTCGGAATATCTGTGGTATCAGTACACTAGCCCCATTATATTTTGCACCAAATCGCATGTCCAGTATTTTGGCTATATACGAACAAGATCTGGGTTTATATTTCAAAAACTTCTGTAATTATAAGTCACGTGGGCTGCGTGACATTTTTATTGCAATCTCCCTGTGAAAAAATGCAAAATATTGAAACCTTACACTCAGATCTTGACTCACTTCAAATAGCTAAATCAATCACATGCGGCATAGATGTTGTTAAAAAATATATTTTAACAAATAATTGCACCCTCAATCTCTTGTCACAAAACATCCGTAGCGTTAACTGTAACATGCCTAATCTCACCACACTACTACAAAGGTCCGAAATTTCCTGGGATATTATAGTCCTCTCAGAATGTTGGCTTCCTTCAGCTCGATACATACCTAATCTCGATAACTATAATTCTGCATCAACAACTACTCACAGAACACAAAATGAAGGAGTGGTTATATACTTTAATAGAAACCTTAACGTAACAATTGAAGAACCCCAGATAAATGATGCCAACTGCCTCTTACTAAAATTAGACACAGAAACGTGCATTATCGGAATCTACCGTCCCCCGAGCCAAGCCAATACTAATAACTTCATTAGCTCAATAGACTCTCTACTCTCAAAATTAAAAAGTTTTAAAAATATTATCCTTTGCGGCGACATAAACATCAATATAGCCGTTAACAGCTCAGACAATCGCTCACACGACTACCTAAATGTACTAGCAAGTCACTGTTTGCTCCCAGGCCATACGGCACTTACGCATGGACGCACGTGCCTAGATCATATGATGCTCAAAACAAAAGCAGACGCTATCTGTTTCGTAATCGAGTCATCAATTACAGATCATGAAACTGTAGCCATTAGTCTAAACCTAAATCCCTACCCTAGTTTCTACAATAAAACAGCCAACAAAATTGACTATGAATCTCTCGATGCTACTATCCAGAATACTTCCTTTCAGCCAATACTTGACTGTAATGATGCCAACACTGCAACCGACTTGCTTGTGATGTACCTTTCGACTGCAATATCAAATAACTCTAAGATGGTGAAAATTCCCAAAAGACACCGGGTGAGTAAACCATGGATAACCAAAGGGTTGCTTCGCTGTATGAAGAACAGGGATAATTTATATAAAAAACTTAAACGAGATCCTGAAAATGAGACTATCAAACTTACCTACAAACGCTATAGAAATTACTGTAACTCTCTTATTAAAAAAGCTAAACGAAACTATGAAAAAAAAGAGATTGAAAATGCAAAGGGTAGCAAAAAGCAGCTATGGGATGTAATTAAAAAAATAAGTGGTTCATGTAAGCCAGTAGACTTCTCTTCCTGTCTTATTACTTCCCAAAACAAAGACAAGGATATAAATAATGTTAACAGTTTCTTTGCAAACGTGGGCAGAAGACTGGCGGAACATGCAACTTTTAAAATGCAAACCTGTCCAACGCTACATGACTTTTCATCTATTACTCCCGTCAATTCATTTGTCATGCTCCCTCCTGATGAGGAAGAAGTCTTTTTTGTCATCATGGGGTTGAAGGAAAATTGTGCCGTAGGAATCGATCATATATCTAGCAAGATCTTAAAGAGGTACATAAACTTTATTTCCTCTCCTATCGCTCACATCTGCAAACTTGCTATGACGACAGGTGTCTTCCCTAAAGCATTTAAACTGGCGGTTATCAAACCGATACACAAGGGAGGGGCGAGAGACTGTGTCGATAACTACCGGCCTATCTCCATTTTACCTACTCTGTCCAAGATCCTGGAACGGATTATAAATCGACGACTAGCAAACTACCTAGAAACGAATAATCTTCTATCGCCGGCCCAATTCGGTTTTCGTTGTAACAAATCAACCAATGATGCGGTTCACGAACTTTTGCATTCCATCATTACCAACCTAGACCAAAGGAACAAATGCATAACACTGTTCCTTGATTTGGCAAAAGCTTTCGACACAGTCTCTATCCCACATCTACTCAAAAAGCTAGAAAGGCTTGGTGTAAGAGGTATTCCCTTACAATTATTGAAAGACTACCTTACAGAAAGAAAGCAAAGAGTTCGGATTGACCATATGCTGAGCAAGGAGGCATGTGTCGAATACGGTGTGCCTCAGGGTAGTATACTCGGCCCCACGTTGTTCTTAGTGTATATCAACGACCTCTGCCAGCTTCAGCTCCATGATGGTAAGATTGTTACTTTCGCTGATGACACCGCACTCTTTTTTAGTGGCCAGAGCTGGGAGGAGGTTTTCAGTACTGCACAAATGGGTTTTAACCAAGTTTGCGAATGGCTACGATACAGCATACTGACACTGAATGTTAACAAAACCAAATATGTCACGTTTGCCCACAGGTCAAATCTACTGCCTCCACCTTGTCTTAAAATTGCCTGTCATGCTTGTGTCCCTGACACCTCCCTGTGCTCTTGTCCCACTCTCGAACGAGTCAGTGATATCAAATACCTTGGTATCGTTTTGGATCAATTCCTGACCTTCAAACCGCATATTAAAGCCTTGGTAGCCCGTTTGCGTAAGCTAATATTCATCTTTAAAACCCTTAGACACACAGCAGACCGACGGTTTACTAAGATGGTCTACGATGCCTTATGTCAATCCCTTATCGACTATTGTATTACATCATGGGGAGGTGCCGCCAAGACTCACTTAATTAATGTTGAGAGGGCACAGCGCGCTATTCTCAAAGTTGGCGCCGGGCTTCACTATTTATTCCCTACCGTAGACCTTTTTAAAGAATGGGATGTGCTTACAGTTAGACAGTCCTTCGTATTGCGAACAGTGCTAAAAGAGCACTCCCTACTGCAATTCGACCCGGATCTCCAAAAAGATAGACGCCGAAAAGGAAGGGTATGCCAGACGCAACCTTTCAACTGTTCTCACTCCCATAATTTTTTTATGTTCCTTGGACCATATCTATACAACAAACTGAACAAAATTCTTAATATATATCCTCAAACTAAATATAAATGCAAAACCTCAGTCACTACGTATTTGAAAACTCTTGACTATCAGGAAACAGAAAAACTGCTGATCCCTCACAAATAGATAATCACTCCTATCTAGCCGTCCTCCCTGCTGCTTTTACAGCCTTTAGTACTCGAACCCCGTTTTCCCACAATCATGCTTGCACCAAATATACTGTAAATCTCCCTCGCACACAGTCACTAAAACACCCTACACACGGACAGACACCAATCAAATTTGTTTATACACACTCTCCAACTACTTACATTAACTACTTACACCCACACTACCATCTCCACAATAAATTTTGTATATTCTTTTTTATTTATTTATTTTTATTTTTATTTTATTTTATTATATTTGTGTCATAATTGTAACGTAACTTAGTTTTCTGCACTAACCTTACCATCCAAAAATGTTAAACTAAAAAGTAGGTCATAGCAGGCAAATAGCTGCGGGAGGGCCCTGGTGACTTGTAATACAGGTCTTATAAAGGCCTACTTCAAGCACCAGTCTCTCACAAAGTTAAACCCATGCTCGTTCTCCTGTACCTTAGCACTAAGTAAAACCTTGTGTAGAGAAAATAAATGATTATATTATATTATTAACCGGGCACAAATCCAAACTCCGAGCTGCTACTGAGAATTTCATAGAAAAACCCAATAACACTTTTTGCTTAACCTGGGAAGCGAACCCGGGACCCCTTGCACAGCAGTCGCACTTGCGACCACGAGACCAACGGGGCAGTGATCTTTTGAGGTATAGAATCCAAACAGCAAAACACGGGGTACTCCCTCTTCCCTAACTCTCTCGGACCGAAATCCGACACAACCGGGGAGAAATCAGGCGCAGGACCAACGGCTTTACATGCTTTCCGAGGCACGGGGGTGTCACACCACCAACTTCCAAACTGTTACTGAGAAAAACCTAAGAACACTGCTTGACCCCAAAAGTCGAGCTTGCCACCACGAAACCAACGAGGTAGTTATTCTTAATCTACACTAATTTTATAAAGATTTGAATTTTAGGATTTTTGTATGTAATTAATAAACTTAATAACTAATGGATCGATTTCAAAAAATATTTTGCCGTTAGAAAGCTACATTATCACTAAGTAACATAGGCTATATAACATCGCGCTACGACACACGGGAGCGGAGCAGTAACTAAAAATGTAACGTAAGGCGGGTAAAATTAGCCACGCGGACGAACGGTTCGCTAAAATATTATAATACTCACTAGTAGTGGCAGGTGTGGCAGGCGGCTTGGTGTCGTGCGTGGTGGCGATCACCGTCGCAGGAATCGGCTCCTCGTCCGTCACCGTGCCTATTAGTATCTTCTTCATCGTCTGCCAAAACAATAGGAACCATTTATTTGCAAGAATATAAGTGAGTGACGGCCAGGGACGGACTAGGACGTCGTGGTGGGCCCCTGCGACAAGGGCGGAATCACGGCGCTCTGTATTTGTAATTCTGTACTTGCTTACTATGCTAGAATGTATATATTTTTGTTCTTTTTTTAACATCGATGGATGGCAAAGAATTCAAACGATTCAACTGTCTTGAATCCCGCAATTAAATAATTTAGAAGACTAGCGGAGGAGTTAAAAATAACATAATGTTCACTTATCCGTGAAAACCATCAATACCATCACGCCTGTATTCCCCGAAGGATTAGGCAGAGGTGTACCAATGTACACCCACAGTTCGCCGGTATGTTTAAGTCTCATGTCATAGGGGGCGAGCCTATCCGTGAAAAGTTACCAAAAATCACTTATTTCCTACCTTATCTCCACTACTAGTAGTAGTAGTGACGGGCCCCGGCTTCCGCGCAGACTTGGCGGCGCCCGCGCTGTAGGTGCGCGAGCGCATTTTCAGCGACGGATCCATCTCTATAGGAATCGGCTCGAATTCTAGAACAAAATCGTTAAAACTGGTTATGTAATGGCGGTGCGAATAACAATAATAATGCCAGACTGTTATTGTCTCACAGGGCAAAGGCATCTTCTCATACAGAGAAGGCACGAGCATTGATCACCACGCTTGCTCAAGGCGGATTGGGAATTTCAGATTTAGGTAATTATAGGTCCAGGCTGTCAGTGATGTCCAAGATAAATTTAAAAAGGACATATGATTTGAAAAGTCACTGCTACTTGCTGGGATGTCAACCCGCAACCACATTTATGAGAGACGCGGACCTCAACCACAATATGATACTTAAGTAATATTAAATACATAAATACGTTTCTTTTTTCTAAATTCGCATTTAATTTACATTCACTTCTTTTTCTCGGGCCCCCACCCAATACGGGGCCTAACTAACACCCTAACGCTACACACTCCGGCCCTGTCCAACATACCTTTCTCAGGCATCCCAAAATCGGCCAAATGAGCGGCCAGATTATTGATGCTGACGCCCAGAGCCTGTGCAGCCGAGTCCAAGGACATCTCCCCCCGCTGGAGCCGGTCCAAGACCTCCGAGGGCCCCTTGGCTTGCCAGAAGTCCCTGACAGCCCTGGGGGTGAGAAGAGTAGGTGAGGTACCGTTCACACTGTTAACAGTTCTGAAATCATAACGTTCATAGCTAAATTGCTTTTACAGAGAGACGCTATACATTAGAACCTCGATTATCCGAACTAAACTCGTTCGGATGATCGAAATGTGGGTTTTTGGGACAAGATCTAAGAAAATCAACCCCTTTTCACCTAAAAACTGTATAATCTATTAAAATTTGACATAGTATATTAACGTTGATATATAAAACACTTAAAAAAAGTCAAATGCTTTTCTTGTTTAATAGTCATTTTTTAATTGATGAACAGCTGCAACGTGTTTTTAGACACAAATTCTCGACAATGTTCGGATAATTGAGTGTTCGGATAAACTTAGTCAGCGTTCGGATAATTGAGGTTTGGATAATCGACGCTCTACTGTGCTTGAAATTATACAAAAGTACGTAGATTAGACAAAAGTACGAGGCCGATAAAAAATCGGTCCAAACGTCAGTCGGACGCGGAGAGGCTAAGGCGCTTTACACATAGAGCAACTATTGCAGCAACTGACAACTAGCTGGCAACTAGCTGTTTACATATATTTCAATTGGACAGCGCACACATAGCAACTCGAATTTCGAGTTCCGGTGATAGTCAACAGTTTTCAGTTGCTGTAATCGATGACTAAGTTAGTTCCTAATTGCCGCAACTAGCAGCTGTTAAATATTATAGATTAAGAGGGTTTACGCCGGCGGCGCGCCGTCCACGCGCTATTTGCCTCAAAATCAATGATTTTCAAACCTGTTAATACCCATTAATAACTTATCGTACAAACATGCAATTTGCGAATAATATTAGGAAATTTTGTCTTCTAGAGGACGTGAGAGGTTTTTTTAAAATTAAATAGCATGCTTGTAAATTATATTAAGATAACTAAAGTGAGATTTGCGTATTTTACGTTCAGAGTCAATTTCGAAGCCGTTAATCTCCAAAAATTGCTGATAGAATCAATAAACAAAAATATTTGCTAATTGGTAATATCCTTAATAATTTTTTTTTCAAGACAGATTTTCTGATTTAGGTTACTTACTACGGAAAATAAAATCAAAACAATGTCTAATTATTAAGAAATTACACGTAGATAAAATGATCTTCTTCAACGTTTTAACTTGCATTTATCATTATAATAATAGCATATTAGAACATCTCTTTTAAAACTTACAATTCAAAATTTTCGTGTGATTAGCTTTATAATTTTTTAATAAATATTTTAAAACTACTATAAATTGAGGCGCGCGGCCGGTAGGCAATTTAATCCAATTCTGAACTGGCTACCGGCCGCGCGCCCAAATTTATAGTAGTTTTAAAATATTTTAATAGTAAGTAACCTAAATTAGAAAATCTGTCTTGACAAAAAAATTATTAAGGATATTACCTATTAGTAAATATTTTTGTTTATTGATTCTATCAGCAATTTTTGGAGATTAACGGCTTCGAAATTGACTCTGAACGTAAAATACGCAAATCTCACTTTAGTTATCTTAATATAATTTACAAGCATGCTATTTAATTTTAAAAAAACCTCTCACGTCCTCTAGAAGACAAAATTTCCTAATATTATTCGCAAATTGCATGTTTGTACGATAAGTTATTAATGGGTATTAACAGGTTTGAAAATCATTGATTTTGAGGCAAATAGCGCGTGGACGGCGCGCCGCCGGCGTAAACCCTCTTAAGCAACTCGGCTATGAAAGTAGCTCACAGATTGCCATAAAGTTGCGGCAACCGTAAACGTGATAGCAACTATCAACTTTTTACAGGAAAATTGTAAAGTGTTGATAGTTGCCTCAACTTAAGGTGAATGCTCCGACCAGCCCGCGAAATTTAAATTTTCTTACGTTTTTTGCAATTTGCAAGTCAGTATTAGGTTTAATGTTGATTAAAGTATGATTCGCGGGTGTAAGAAGTATGTATTTTTAAAATTATAACCATTAAAATCAGTAAAATAACTCCATAAGTCGGTATAATTCCAAAATGTCAAGATTTCATGAAATAGTCATTCTTTCGGTTTACCTGGCCCTATGGAGTTTTATTGCTGACTTAAATGGTTATAATACTGAAAATACATACTTCTTACGCCCGCGAATTATACTTTAATCAACGTATAACTTAATACTGACTTGCAAATTGCAAAAAACGTAAGCAAATTTGAATTTCGCGGGCTACCGTGGAGGTTCCACCTTAAGTTGCTCCAAGTGCAAAGCGCCTAAGAAGAAACACAGTGTGTTATGTACTCACCGGTATGGTCTGTTGATACACCCGTACACGTCGCGGTATCTGCCGTACAGCGTGCCGTAGCTCACTCCCAGGATCTCCGCCGCCTGCTTCATCTCCAGTTCTTTGAGGCGAACTGCTTCCATTACCTGATGAAGAAACATTCATAAATAAACACATTAAACTTTTATACCATCCTCATCATCCGCTTAGCCTTTTTCCCAACTGCGTTATGGTCGGCTTCCAGTCTAACCGGATGCAGCTGAATACCAGTGTTTTACATGGAGCGACTGCCCATCTGACCTCCACAACCCAGTAACTGGGCAACGCGATAACTCTTGGTTAGACTGGTTGTCAGACTTCTTGGCTTCTGACTATCCGTCACGACTGCCAAAGATCTACGAATGACAGCCGGGACCAACGGCTTTACGTGCTTTCCGAGGTACGGGGGTATCACACATCCAACTTCCAAACTCCGGGCTGCTACTGAGAAATTCCTAATGGAAAAACCCAATACCACTTTTTGCCCGACCTGGGAATCGAACCCGTGACCCCTTGCTCAGCAGTCGCGTTTTGCGACCAAAAGGGCAGTTAAACTTTTATATACTCTTTAAAATTTTAGATTTACCCTTCGAACTTTTATGTTTAGCCTTCGAAATTTGTGTTTGCCCTTCGAACTTTTATATTTACCATTCTAAGTTTTATATTTACCCCTTCTGATTTCATCTTTATTCTTCGAACTTTAGTAGTTACCCCTTCTACTTATATATTTACCCTTAACTTTAATGTTTACCCTTCGAACGTTTATATTTACCCTTCGTTCGTTTATATTTATCTTTCAAACTTTAAAAGTTACCCTCTAAACTTTCATATTTACCCCTTCAAACTTATATGTATTTTTACCCTTCGAACTTTTAGAGTTACCCTCCAAACTTTACTTTTATTATCAAACGTTTGTATTTACCCTTCGAACGTAGTTCTCCTCCCAGAACTGCGGTCTTCTCCCGTGCTGTAGATAATCGCTCAGTTTCACCACGTCTGTGAATCGCGGGTCCGTGGGGCCCGATTTGGGGCCTACTGTGGCCGCTAGAAACAAATATTTAATAACAATTAATTAATAACATAATTTTAAGAGGCAACTAGATTAAACGTTACTAGAAGTGTAATTAGCGTTCAAAAGTGCTTTTTAATGGTCTCATTGAAATAAATAAAATAAATAAATAAATATCTTGGGACAACTCACACACGGCTATCTGATCCCAAGCTAAGCAGATGAAATGATTTGACTTTGATTTTAAAAAATATTTTGGGGTTGTTTTCAGTGACCCAAAGGGTTTATACGGAACCCCATGGCATTCACTCATCTGTCAATTTGTCTGTTCACTGTTATTTGTGCCAATATGTACTATTAATAATTATAGTACTTCACAATTTTACAGTGTGCAAAAAAGTTAAAAAAGAAAGGGTAAAAGCTCAAGTTAAAAATTAAATAAACGATTATGATTAAATAATCATGTTTTATGACAAAATATATTAATGTGCGATCGGCTATTTTAGTCCTAAGCTGGTAAAACTTACGTCTATTAATTTGCGACAGCTGTGCCTTAGCGAGTTCGACCCTGAGCTCTGCCGCCGACACGGACGACGCTGCCGCGGAGGAGGACGACGACGCCGCCGCAGACTGCCGCGGCACGCTCTCGTTCGACTCGTCGTCTGCACAGAACAAGTATTAACATTAAATTTATACGCGGTGGGCAGATTCGGTCTAAACGGGAGACAGATTCAATTTTTAATTCTAGACTGCCCCAAAAGTTGAAAGTTTCCTCATTAGTAAAAAAAAATCAACGGTTCCATACATAAATGCAACACCTACACGGTTAAAATGTATTGAGCAGCAGATTTTTGTGTAGAACCATACATAATTCTAGCCAAAAATCTGCTGTTCTGGTGTTGCGCGTGTTCTGAGCGATGTGATGAAAGAGGAAAGATTTGTATTTTTGTATGTAACGAATAAATTTAAAAAATACTAAATCTATTTCAAAAATTCTTTTGCCGTTATAAAGCTAAATTATCCCTGAATAATATAGGCTATATAACATCACGCTACAACCCACGGGAGCAGTAACCAAAGACGTAACTAACCGCGAACGAAGTCGCGGATAGTTCGCTAGTTTTCTATACAAATAAATATTCAATAAAAAACCACATATCCAACTCACCCGCACTATTATCACCATCAACCCTCAATTTGGTATGCAGAAAGGATCCGATATCAGCAGGGGCGTCCGCCCACTCATCATCAGACGCATCCCTGGATGTAGACCGGGAGGCAGATCGCATGCCCCAGCCTACCACTCGCTCCGCGGTGATGTCCTGGGGTTCATACACTCGCTATAGAACAGTATAGTGAATGTAGAGTTGTGTGGTATAGTTGTAGAGGTAGATGGGCCGGATATTTAGGTGGAGGACGGATATTAAGTTAAATCAGTATTAAGTTTGGGTCTGGCTGGATTTTTAGTTGTAGGTCAGATAGTTGGTTGAGTATCCGGTTTTGGTGTGGCCGAATATTAAGTCGGTGTGGAGGAATTTTTCAAAATAAGTTTCATGATGTCAAATATTTTTTATTTAATATAGATTTTCTTACTAGTTGGGATATGTAAGACATAAAACACAAATTATCCGGCTCATCTCAATAGATATTTTAAAAAAATACTTACTAAGTTTCCATGTTGCCAATCTTGAATGCTTTCTCTGTAAAAAAAGAGGGTGTTTAAATAGACGAACCTTCAAGGTAAAGCAACATTTGCCGAGGTCGATCCGTGGATGGGTGGCCATCCACTGAGACCATATTGAAGATAATAATGCTAGAAAACATAGTAGTCCTGCTCCAAAGGACAATTTAGGGTATTGACAAAATCTACTGGTTACTATCGAATGTTTCTAATTGAATGATAAACGAGGCATTCAATATGTACTTTTACACACATACCAACACACCTGTATTCCCCGAAGGGTTTAGGCCGAGGCGTACCAATGTACACCCACAGTGCTCCAGTATATTTAGGTCCCAAGTAATAGGAGGCGAGCCTATTGCCATTAACCGGGCACAAATTCTAACTCAGAACTGCTACTGAGAATTTCATAGTAAAACCCAATAGCCCTTTGCTCGACCTGGGAATCGAGCTCAAGATCTCTAGCGTAGCTGTCGCGCTCAGGGCCACTAAGCTAACGAGGAAATGTACTTACGTTTTTATAATACTAGGCAAAGGTGTCTCATCGTCAGTGTGTTCCGTCCCACTTGTTAGCCGTTGTCTCTTCGGACTTGGACTGTCTCTGAAAATATAAATACATTTATTATTCTGTAATAGTACATTATAATGCAAGTGAGGTAAGTTTGTTTACGGTCTATATTAACTACTTTTTTTATGCCATTGGATGGCAAACAAGCCGACACGACAGCCCACCTGATGTTAAGTGGTCGCCGCTACCTATTATAGACATTTGCATTACCAGAGGCCTTGCAAATGCATTGCCCTCCCAGAGACAAAGTTGAAATGTCTCAAGTGCCTGTAATTACACCGGAACCCATACCCTCTCAATCGGAACACAGCAACGCTGCTTAGTGGCAGAAATAGGTGTGGTGGTAGTACTTCCTCAAACGGGCTTCACACAGAGCTTTATTACTATTAAATAGTTCTACTACCACTTAGCAATTTCTTTTTATTATAATATTATATTTTTTTTAAATTTCGGCATGCATAAAGATGGGCCAACTGATTATTGTTTTAGTTGGACAAATTATTGGTCCAACTAAAACAACTGGGTTAATAGGCTAGTTTATCTTAAGGAAAAGTACTTACGAATCTGAATTCTCTCTCTTGATTGGACTCAATTTTTCTTTAATCGGTAGCTTTATTAGAGGTGGTGGTCCTCCTGTTTGCAAACAGTAATAATAAGCAAATTAATAATTAATTAATTATAATTGCTCCATGCGTTGGAGAATTGACCGACAATTACTTAAAATATAATACGTTATGCAATTAAATTAAAAATGGAAACATAGCGACATTTATCGCCTAACATACGAACTACAACTGATGTTTCCTTCATCGCGATATCAAAGTCCACCGCGACGTTAGCTTGTATACAAAATCCCGTCAGGCAGAAGTCCACCAGACAATAACTACATGTACCGAATCTAACATAACATCTCTTACAGCCACACTCAGAGACGTTTAACGGTTACCTAAGTCGCTCCTTAGTAAAGATCTCCCTTGGAAATCTTTACTAAGGAGCGACTTAAGTAACCGTTAAACGTCTCTGAGTGTGGCAGTTAGTCAGACATCTTTTATGTATGAACTAATATACAAAAACATGTAAATATGTTCATTAAACTACATTAAATATGGAATGTCATTTGTATGAAAAAAATCGACATAAAACACTACTTCTTAGTGATGAAAATAATGTTAACCCCTCAATATGGTGAGAATATATTTAGACATATTTGATATTACAATCTCACATACCATTAACATTAAATTTCTCCCCAAACTTCGCTTCTCCATCACTATTATCCTCTTTCCTCGCTTGCTTCGGCTCCGGTTCAGGCGTGTGCTTCGGCGAGTGCTTCGAAACTGGCTTACTTGTCACTTCAGTGTGCTTCTCTAAAGGCTTCGGGTCGGTCGTTGTCGCTGTTGTTATTATTCCTGGGAAGAAGATTACAGTTTGCCGATAAATTATATACCATCACGTCTGTATTCCCCGAAGAGTTAGGCAGAGGTGTATCGATCTACACCCACAGTTCGCCGGTATGTTTAGGTCCCGTGTAATAGGGGGCGAGCCTACTGCCATTAACTGGGCACAAATCCTAACTCCGAGCTGCTACTGCGAATTTCATTAAAAAACCTAATATTTTTTTTTTTCCCCGAGACCTCTAGCATAGCAGTCGCGCTTAGCAAAACTAAGCTAACGAGGTTGGCAAATGAATGGCTGCAACACTCGGCGGGCAGGGAGAGGGAAAGAAGAGTCCCCCGTCCCAGCGGCCGCCGCGGTAGACGCTCCGGGCGTCGGGAGCCACGAGACGACTCCTGGCCACCGTAGTCGCGGGTCTGTGGGCGGTGAGCAATGGGTAGCTCACCGTCCGTACGTTTACTAACGACAGACCGTGTCGACGGCGCGTTCGTGTTCCACACGCGCCTCAAAGAGATGTCAGCAAACTTGGAAGGGGCCACTGAGGGCCGATGCCTGCCAGGGCTGCGGGTTGTTCGAAAGAGATACCGCGCCCCCGGAACGCAAAGGGCACATGAAGGAACACAGACGGGTTTTAGTTTTAGTCAGTAAAAGTCTGACACTCCCTCCCGTCCCGCCCAGGGCGGGGGAAGTTATTTGATGATTTCCCA
The DNA here is from genome assembly GCA_932526535.1 of Caradrina clavipalpis. Lineage (NCBI taxonomy): Eukaryota > Metazoa > Arthropoda > Insecta > Lepidoptera > Noctuidae > Caradrina > Caradrina clavipalpis. The sequence continues at coordinate 4,470,023 of OW052115.1, forward strand.
TCTATAAAAAAAAGCCTGCAACACTATTCCCTATTTCAACTCTTTAAAGCAAGAATCAACAGTGAAGACCGCCAGAAAAGCGGCGAGGCAATAAAGCTCGACGAGTCCCGGAGAAACGATAACAACTGTCTTGGATCCCGCAACGAAATTGTTTAGAAAATATTAGCGGCGGAGTAAGAAACAACATAATTTCCACTTACTTCCAAATAAGGAGATAAAATTTCCAAAAACTAACAAGGGGTCCCGGGTTCGATTCCCAGGTCGAGCAAAAAGTGTTATTGGGTTTTTCTATGAAATTCTCAATAGCAGCTCGGAGTTTGGATTTGTGCCCGGTTAATGGCAATAGGCTCGCCCCCTATTACATGGGACCTAAATATACCGGCGAACTGTGGGTGTACATTGATACACCTCTGCCTAACCCTTCGGGGAATACAGGCGTGATGGTAATTTCCAAAAAAAACGTCACGTGGAGGATGTTCCCGTAACGACATAGGAAGAATAAAGCAATGGATATCAAAATCTTACCTGCTTCAGAATCAGGTGGTTCATCCTTATTGTTCCACCGTATGTCTGTTAGTCCCTTAATCCGGAGCTCTTCAGCCGTCTTCAGCAGGCTCGCCAACTGAGACTGCCAACAATAAATATATAAAATTAAGTAACTGAAAAGCAAACTAAAATAAAAAGCTTTTACTGGATGGATGAATGTATGTATAATAATATGAATGGTAACACGTCACTAAAAAAAAACATTTTTTATTTTATTTGACTGTCTGTTTGTTTTGGCCTATCTCCCAAACGGCTTAACTGATTTTGAAGGGACTTTCAGTTATACATAGCTAATGCTATAAGAAGTTAGGCTACATTTTACAAAAATAATTAAGAATACGGCCAAAAAAATTAAAGCCCCAATTTACTGTTCCACTATAAAGAAATTATATTCGATTCAAAAAGAAGAAGACTGCCCCACTGCAGGTAAAAGGCCTCTTCTCACCCAGAGAAGGCACGAGCATTTATCATCACGTTTGCTTAAGACGTATAGGCGATTTTAGACTTAGGCCGCTTTCACATTTAGGCGACTTTAGCAGCGCGGCTGTCGCGCGACTGTCGCCCCGTCAGAATTTCATAAAAAAAAAGGAAGAGCTGTCGCCCACAGCATCTATTTTTAAAATAAAGTGCGCCATACTGACCTAAACTTTGATCTGTTCTTGTAATGCGAAGGAATGTACTTCTGCCGCGCTACTGTCGCGCTGCTAACGTCGTAATGTGAAAATGGCCTTATACAGCTTATACTAATTCAAATCCAAGTTTCGGCTTAGTCACTACTAAGCCTGGTACTCACGTGATGAACATTCATTTCTCCAGTGTACATATAGTCTAATAACGCCTTCAGGTGTCGCGGTTCCGCGCCATCTATCACCAGCACTGGCTCGCCCTGAGCTTCGTGGGCGCCCAGCAGTGCGCCCAGCAGTTCTGAACATGCTGCTAGCACCACCCTGAGGAGATGCAAGGGAGTTTATTAAATATGGAATTAATTTCATTTACAGGCATTTTGGAATTGTCAAGGAGTCAGTAAGAAAATTAAAACTAGTTATTTGCTTCAAACAGTAGATTTATGTGGAAAGGAAAAGCAAAAAAAGTCCCTGAAAACACCCTGATCACACTTACTGGTAGAGAATGCCTAAGGCTTTTTTTTATCGATGGGTAATCATCAAATAACTTCTCCCGCCCTTAGTGTCAGACTTTTACTGACTAGAACCCATCTATGTTCCTTCAAGTGCCCTTTGCGTTCCGGGGGCGCGGTATCTCTTTCGAACACCCGCAGCCCCGGCAGATGCCTAAGGCTTTAAGACCGCCTTTGTATTTTTTTGTTTCAAAAAATATTTTTCAGACCGATTTCGGTCACAGCAGCTAATCTCAATGGAGACTAGCCAAATACGCAGGAAATATTATAGTGCATAAGTGTGTGCGCAAACACAAGTGCACTCTCGCGTCCCTAACTCTCATAATCCCGATGGGATGGCAAATCGGCAATCTGACACAAAGAGACATACCAACGGCTTTACGTGCGTCACACCGCCAACTTCCAAACTCCGGACTGCTACTGAGAAATTCGTAATAGAAAAACCCAATAACACTTTTTGCCCGACCCTAGAATCGAACCAAGGACCCAAAAGTCGCGCTTGCAACAATATGTTACGCAAAACATTTCATTCCCTTAATATTTCACACGTAACTGCGTGGTTTTCACTCATGTATTGATTTTTAGTAAGACTATAACAGGCTGACCCAGTTGCGAAGTTTATTTTGATATCATGTTAATTTTAATTAATATTATCTGCTTTAGGCGGTTGACATAATGACGGATATTGAGCGTGGAATGGGTATTAATGTGACAAAAGAATATACTGCCTCGTTGGCCTAGTGGTCCTAAGCACGACTGCTACGCTAGAGGTCCTGGGTTCGATTCCCAGGTCGAGCAAAAAGTGTTATTGGGGTTTTTCTATGAAATTCTCAGTAGCAGCTCGGCGTTTGGATTTGTGCCCGGTTAATGGCAATAGGCTCGCCCCCTATTACATGGGACCTAAATATACCGGCGCACTGTGGGTGTACATTGGTACACCTCTGCCTAACCCTTCGGAGAATACAGGCGTGATGGTATTTTTTTTTTATAATATCACTCTATTATTGTTCCGCTACAGGGCAAAGACCTCTTCTCATAAAGAAAGGCATGAACGTTGATCACCACGCTTGCTTAAGGCGGATTGGAGATTTCGGGCTGGTATTAATTGTTAGTCCAGGTTCCTCAAGGTAAACTTGAAAATACATACTTGTGAATTATTAAATTAATGTACTTGTACAAATTATTGTATAATATATCTTTTATATTTTAAAAGAGTAACAATAGAGTTTCTTCTCCATACGATACGATACTACCTTTTGGAAAGGGCAACTAGATTCAATTTTTGTTTTCCTTGTAAATGAAGTTCATTCATCAATGACGTGCCTTTTTAACCGACTTCAAAAAAGGAGGAGGTTCTCAATTCGTCTGTATGTATAATATTTTTTTTTTTTTTTATGTATGTTCACCGATATTTTCGTCAATTATAGACGGATTTCAAAAATTTTTTTTTTGTTGGATAGAGTTCACTTCTGAGGTGGTCCCATTTTCACCAGTCCAGGATCTGATGATGGAATCTAGGAGAAATCGAGGGCAACCACCGAAAATTGTATGCTCGTATGGTGTTTTTGTTACGTAATCATGTCTTACTCAGGTATATGCTTCAGGGTGTCAACATCTGATGCTGCTGTCCTGATGATGATGCTACAGTACTCCTTAACGGTAGTAGTTTTTGAGATAGGGACATTTTATTATATTATGTTTGTTCGCGGATAACTTCGTCGTTTATGAACCGATTTTGATTATTCTTTTTTTGTTGGAAAAGGTAAACTTCCCAAATGGTTCCATTTAAATTTCATATAGATCTGATGATGGATTACGGAGACAGACAACGGAACTCTTCAAAAAATTACAGCAATTCAACCGCGATTGCTGCTATCGCATAAATATGCATTGTTTACGCAATTACACAACATAACATCGCGCCTGTACACTCGAAAGAGTTACACAGATGTATACTTACAGTAATATTTGAAAATTTCTCATCTAAGTAAACGAAATCGCGTATTCTGCTTTCTTATGACTTTCTTTAGCGGTGTCATGTTAATTTACATGACATGACAGTTCCTTCATGGATTTGGATAAAAAAATTGATACTAAAAACCGAGAAATAAAAAACTTTTTTACAAAAAAAGACAACCGCCTTCAAAAACTAAAAAGAGAAAAATAACTTTAGCTTTGGAAGTCGGCGGCAATACAAAACAACAAACAAAACCAAAGCCGCCGACTTCCAAAGCTAAAGTTATTTTTCTCTTTTTAGTTTTTGAAGGCGGTTGTCTTTTTTTGTAAAAAAGTTTTTAGTGGTCTAATTTAAAAAAATGATTTGACTTGATTTTGGCAAACACTTTCCATGGGCCATGTTACTTCCACTCCCCCCCCCCCCCCCCCCCACGACCTGCACCAGCTGCTGACACTGGTCGCAAATCACGGAAGGCTACACATTCCCGGGATCTCCAGCGTAAGAGTGGCAAGATAATACCGGGGTACTTTCAGTTATTAAGAATCTGACAGACCCACGATTTTCCACAGCGTAAGAGATAAAAAGGTTACAAATACAATGTTAATAGGTTGCCTCACCTGTGTGCTCTTAACGACACTCCTCGTATGTTCTGTGGCTCGACGCTGTCTTTCCCGGCAACCTGAGTGGCGAAGCTCGGAGAGCAGTACAGCGTCACGTCACAGAAACGCTCTGGAACAGAAGAAATAGATATGTAGGTAAATAAGAAATGTTGCGGAGTTAGTTCGAAACATTTACCGCGGCCCTTAAATGCAAAGAGCATGGAGGAACACGGATGGGTTTTAAGGCCTATTCAGACCTAAGCGGTATTCGCTACCGCCTGCGGCAGAGAATACCCAATGGGTACGCGGTAATATTACTGTTCAGACCTAAGCGGTATTCGCTACCGTTCGTAACCCGCGCGGTATGTACCTCTACCCACAGCGGCAGCGAATATCGCTCAGGTCGCTCTAGCCGCGGTACTTGATACTAAATACCTGAGCGAAACCCGCGCGGTATGTACCTCTACCCACAGCGGCAGCGAATATCGCTCAGGTTTGAATAGGCCTTTAGTCAGTAAGAGACTGACAACCTCTTTCGATCCCTCAGAACGGAAGAAGTCATTTGATGATTTCTCATCCTTAAAAAAAGGTAGGTAAGAAATAAGTAAAGGTGGTTTTATACCGGATATTTAGGATACCTACACACTATCTAAACTTTGTATCCGGCTCCTAACATATCACGTTGAATACTAGAAAAAGTTTTTTAGACGTTGCCCCACACTAGAAGTTTTACCTGTATCGTGGATGTGTTTACAAATATATAATCTTACAGGTTACAGGTCATTCCCCAGCGCGACTGCTGAGCATTACGTTTTGGATTGAACTTAAGATACTGAGTCATTTGTGATTTCTCCGTAAATATTAGCCTGAAGTCTTAATCGATGGCCGGATACTGACTTGCCGTACATGGAATCTTTCTTTCTTTCCCACCATACAATTATCATTACAGTTTTAACACCTTACGCGATAATGTACACAACCATTATTACAAACTTACTACTACTTATTAGTAACAAACACGATATCTATGTCACAGTACGCCCAAACTTATCTCAAAGACAGCTCTAATATACTGCGGGTTGTTCGAAAGAGATACCGCGCCCCCGGAACGCAAAGGGCACATGAAGGAACATAGACGGGTTTTAGTCAGTAAAAGTCTGACACTCCCTCCCGCCCCGCCCAGGGCGGGGGAAGTTATTTGATGATTTCACGTCTATAAAAACAAAAAAAACAAAAAAAGCTCTAATAAAACCAGCTTAATGTGCTTCACACCTTTAAATTGCATTAAAAACATGATAAAAGTTCGTTTATTTCATTTTCATTAGCTTTTATTTGAATACTAAAACTGATTACTTGATATTGATATTTTCGCCTTATCATGTTCGAACTTCAGTTGCAGAGAATAATATCCTCTAAAATACCGCTTATTTGTATTGTTTCGAAAAGCTAAGGGTCCGTGGAAGTTTTTGAATCTATTTTAGGGTCAATGCCACCCTTCTTTTGTTTCTTTTTGAGTGACTGAAAATCTGGTACGAATTTTATCAAGCAAAACTTTTCCCCTTTGAACAAAGTTTTAGTCACTTCGGGTGATGATTAGACAGGCAGTTTTTTGATCGATCGCGTACCACGCTTTCCGTATTTATTTCTATCTAAATATATCTAAATATATATAACTCAAAGGTGACTGACTGACTGACTGACATAGTGATATATCAACGCACAGCCCAAACCACTGGACGGATCGGGCTGAAATTTGGCATGCAGGTAGATGTTATGACGTAGGCATCCGCTAAGAAAGGATTTTGATCAATTCTACTCCCAAGGGGATAAAATAGGGGATGAAAGTTTGAATACTTCTTAACGCGAGCGAAGCCGCGGGCAAAAGCTAGTAGAAAATAATTCCGAAAAATGTAATAGAAAAAATGAAAATCACCAAATTCTGAAGGCAGGTAAGAATTTTTCAAAAATTCTTAAAGAATGTTTAGCTTTTAAACTATAAAAAATCGTAGATTATACATGGGGATGTTTTTTGAAGCTTATAAAGAGAGGCTTTCAAAATGTTCTTTAGGACGTCGTCATTGGTGCCCTTTATAAAATTTTACTACTATAATAAATACGAAACTATTGATGGATGGATGATTGTTACTCAATCACGTCAGAACGGCTGAACGGTTCTGGCCAAAAGTCACAGAGACAGATCCGGATAGAATCAGAATCAGAACTTTATTAGCTCTAAATGTAGGTACAGAATTGGATATTAAACATAAATAAATGATCAGCTACATTTTACCTTCTGGCATGCAAATTGATATTAGTCACACAAATAATATAAAAAAATGACAAATGTAAAAACTGGTCAAATATAGAAATAAAAATTATCAAAATGTCAACAACACAAATAATTAAAATTTTAAAAAATGACAACAAAAATACAAGTAAAATACAAGTAAAATTTATCAAAAAGTCAACAAGTGAAAAGTAAAGTGTCAAGTGTAAAGACTAGTATGGACTAGTTTTATCCCGAAAACATGCACGGTTCCCGTGATATAATTATAAACCTTGACGCGCACGAAGTCGCGGTCAGAAGCTAGTTAGTTATTCTTACGATCTAATTCAGCGGTCGGCAACCCGCGGCCCGCGGGCCGCATGCGGCCCGCGGCTCTCCTCCTTGCGGCCCGCGACAGTTTTGTAGATTACACTATAAATCTTACATTTTACCAAAATTAATGATTTTAGGCGCGTAAGCTAACGTACTCGTATAAGAAAATAGTCACTCAAATACAGCCTCAAACGTTACACTGAAATGTGTATAAGTACGGTTATATAAAAACTTTGAAGTTCGCATTTAAGTTTTATATATGTTTTTCTTATTTCTTTTTCACTTATTGTTGCTTTATCGTTGACATAGTGCTACGTACCCAAGTACGTATCCATTAATAAAATTTACATTAAAAAAAGTTTGTGCATCACATGTAATACCTATACCTATTGGATGTAAGGGACATTGGTTCCAGGGGGCCATGTCCGACATTTGTGACGTGGCAATGCCCCGAGTCCCGCAGGGCGGCGCCCGCCGGCAGGTGTACTGGTGGTCACAAGAGATTTCGGCGCTGCGGGAGGCATGCGTCGCTGCGCGACACCCGTACACCAGGCATCGCAGACTCCGCATTCGGCCACCGAATGCGGCGGCCATTGAGGCGGAGCTGTACGAGGGGTACAGGGAGGCGAAGACCGCCCTCAACGAGGCCATCTCGCGGACCAAGGCTCAGGCCCGCGAGGAGTTGCTGGGGACTCTGAACGCGGATCCGTGGGGGCGCCCTTACAAGACGGTGCGGGACAAGATCCGCACCTGGGCCCCCCCGCTGACGCAGAGTCTCCGGCCGGAGCTCGTTGAGGACGTGGTGAGCGCTCTGTTCCCCTCGCGGGGAGAACATCCTCCCCCGCCCATGGCTCCGCCGCCTGCGATGCCGGAAGCAGACCACACTGACGACGACACACCTGAGGTGACTGGGGTAGACCTGAGGGTGGCGGTACGTAAGCTGAAAGGCAAAAATACCGCCCCGGGACCCGACGGCTTGCCTGGGAAAGCCTGGGTCCTGGCCTCAGAGGCTCTAGGGCCCCGATTGGAGGGGCTCCTAAGCGCATGTTTGGAGAGGGGCCAGTTCCCACTTCGCTGGAAGACGGGGAAACTGGTCCTCATTCGGAAGCCTGGGCGCCCTGCGGATGCATCGTGCTGCTCGACGAGGTGGGTAAGCTCTTTGAAAGAGTGATTGCGGGCCGCCTCGTCGGGCACCTGTCTGGGATGGGGCCGGACCTTGCGGACTGTCAGTTCGGCTTCCGCAGGGGGCGCTCTACGGTGGATGCCATCATGCGCGTGAGATCTCTCGGCGGGGGATGCTGTGTCCCGGGGCAGGGTTGTGCTGGCGGTGTCGCTGGACATCGCCAATGCGTTTAACACCCTGCCCTGGTCCTGCATTAGGGAGGCACTCCGGTACCACCGGGTGCCGAACTACCTCCGTCGGGTGGTCGGGGCCTATCTGTGTGATAGAGCCATGATCTACCCTGGTCGAAATGGTGAATGGAACCGGCGAAAGATGTCGTGCAGTGTTCCGCAGGGATCGGTGTTAGGGCCGCTCCTGTGGAACATCGGCTACGACTGGGTGCTACGTGCTGACCTCCCCGAGGGCGCCAGCGTAGTCTGCTACGCGGATGACACGTTGGTCCTGGCGCAGGGGTGGTCGCACAAGGCGGCGGCCGACCTTATGACACGCGGGGTTGCGATAGTCGTCGAGAGGATCCGGCAATTGGGTCTCGAGGTGGCCTTGCACAAGTCCGAGGTAATGTGCTTTCATGGGCTTCGGAACGCGCCACCTTCGGGATCCCAAATAACGGTAGGAGGGGTTTCCGTCGACGATGAAGTACCTGGGACTTGTCCTCGACAGCCGATGGAACTTCGTGGAGCACTTCCGACGTTTGGCTCCCAAGTTGGCACGGGCTTCGGCCGCTCTCAAGCGGCTCTTGCCCAATTTGAGGGGGCCAAACGCCTCCTGCCGGAGGCTCTACGCGGGGGTCCTGCGTTCGATGGCCCTTTACGGGGCCCCGGTGTGGGCGCGGGGCTTGAGGCGGCTTGCCGCCCATTACCTGAACGCGTCCCAGCGGGTGATCGCCATAAGGGTCATCCGCGGATACCGCACGATCTCCGGCGAGGCAGCGAGCCTCCTTGCCGGATTGCCGCCGTGGGATCAGGAGGCGCTGGTCCTCGCGCGCCTACACGAGTGGCGCGCGGAGGCACTAGGCCGGGGGGAAACTCCGCTGCCGCGGCAAATTGCCGCCCAGCGGACGGACCTCCGGCTCGATCTCATGGCGACATGGAGAGAACGACTGTCGCAACCTCGTGCAGGGCACGCCTTGATTGAGGCGGTAAGTCCCCTCTTTGAGGAGTGGCTTGAGCGGCGCCACGGCGCCCTCACCTACCGCCTGACGCAGGTCCTCACCGGACATGGAAAGTTCGGGAGGTTCCTGCACCTCATCGGGCGGGAGGAAACGCCCGGGTGTTACCATTGCGAGGATCGCCCCGAGGACACGGTGGAGCATACTTTGGCGGTGTGCCCTGCTTGAGCTGAGCACCGCCGAGTCCTCGAGGCGGCCATCGGCGGCGGCGCCCTCTCGCGTCCGGCACTGGTTCAGGCCATGGTCCGGAGCGAGGGGGAATGGGAAGCAGTCGCCTCCTTCTGCGAAGCTGTAATGCTAGAGAAGGAGGCGGCGGGACGGGAGAGGGAAAGGAGGGTCCCCCGTCCCAGCGGCCGCCGCGGTAGACGCGCCGGGCGTCGGGCGCCGCGAGACGACTCCCGGCCACCGTAGGCGCGGGTCTGTGGACGGTGAGCAATGGGTAGCTCACCGTCCGTACGTTCACTGAATAACGACAGACCGTGTCGATGGCGCGTTCGTGTTCCACGCGCGCCTCAAAGAGATGTCAGCAAACTTGGATGGGGCCACTGAGGGCCGATGCCTGCCGGGGCTGCGGGTTGTTCGAAAGAGATACCGCGCCCCCGGAACGCAAAGGGCACATGAAGGAACATAGACGGGTTTTAGTCAGTAAAAGTCTGACACTCCCTCCCGCCCCGCCCAGGGCGGGAGAAGTTATTTGATGATTTCCCGTCTATATAAAAAAAAAGGGACATCTATCCTTAAACTAAGACCATGAATACTGTATTTTGGACTGAGTATCAGACAACAAGGTGTTTTTATATGAAAATCATGAGTAAAGAGATATGGAGGGTTTTAATACTTTTCAGTAAAAATCCGCTCTTACTCCTTCTGTATCGTCCTCAGCGGCTGAAAAAATTTCTTTTGCCCTTGTTTTAGGCCAAAAAATATGGTTATTGCCATTAGGGATGACTAAAAAAGCAATAGGCCAATTTTTCAAACTTGATCTGCCGAAAAAAGACGAAAATTAAAAAAAAAACATCAAATTCTAATCAAAAAACATAAGTACAGATAAGTTGAGAACCTGCCTTTTGAAGTCGGATAAAAATTATGTGAAAGCGCGGCCCGCCACTTCCTCATTTTTCCGCCATGTGGCCCTTGCCTGCCAAAAGGTTGCCGACCGCTGATCTAATTTATACAGACACTTTTGACAAACCTTAATAAATAACTGTAAGTATAAGGAATCAAGGTTAGGTTTGGTGACCTTTGACCCTTAGCCGAGGATTTAGACTAATTAAACTGTCAATCAAGATTAAAAATATTGAGTAAGGCGCAGGTCTATTATTCTCATACAAACTCGTTTCGGTTTTACCGAATACAAAAACCTGTTAATGAATAAGCCTATTATTGCCCCACTGTAAGGCAAAGGCGTCTTCTCATACAAAGAAGGCACGAGCATTGACCACCACGCTTGCTCAAGGCGGGTTGGCAATTCTAACCTTAAATTAAAATGATAAGACCAGTTTTCTTCTCGATGTTTTCCTTCGATGAAGTCAGTGACATCCAAGATAAAGTTAGGAAGTACTTATGAATCGCAAAAGTCGCAGTGGTAACCCCCCCCAATTTTCTGCTGACTGACCTCAATGGAGAAGAATGTGAGTAAAATGAGCAATGACAAAGCGCTTTGTCAAGTTAAAATTATCCTTGTAACAAAAATCAATAATATCATTTAAACTGACGAAAAGTTCAAAAGTTCAAGGCATACAGGTAGATAATATTTATATAATATCTCCTTAACCTTTAGCTATGCACTTGAGCAGATACGAAATAATGAGCACATTTGTGAGCACACAAATAAACGATAACGAGTTAAGAAAAAGTTAATACAAAAAAACTTGCCGAGTATTCGGGATTCAAAAAATGCAATAGAGTTGCAACGGATATTCGGTGACTACTCAATATCCGGCCTTTATAAATGCTTGACACATCCCGGATACTTCCGTCAATAGGTTTAATTAAATTAGTTAGTGACAGATAAAAAGAGATGACGACACAAAATCTGACGAAAAACTTGATAAATTAGGTTGTCTGACTACTACTATTGGCACTGACTGCTTCGTTGGTCTCGTGGTCGCGATCGCGACGGTCGAATGTGGGATCCTTGGGTCGATTGTCAAGTCAGGAATTTCTCAGTAACAGTCCCGAGTTTGGAAGTTGGTGGCGTGACACCCCCGTGTCTCAATAAGCACGCACGTGTCGCCGTTGGTCCTGCGCCTGACCTCTTTGGTTATATCGGATTGCAACTCCATCGGACTATGTGAGTATATTGTACTATTAGTGCACTATAATATCTCCTGCGTTGGCCAGTTTTCATAGAAATTGACCACCGTGACCGGTAATCGGTCAGCAGGATATTATTACTATAACTATTTGCAAATCAGAGACCTGGCAGAATATGACGGAATTTTAACATTTATCATATTACTCAACTTATAAGGAATATTTGTATTCACTGAACTTATTATAAGAACTTATGAACTTATTCTTAAGAGATCTCCAATGGATGACCGCAAATGACCTTAAATTGCTACAACCGTTTCTTCGCGTTCTGTATAATGTCACTTCCTTGTCGAAAAGAGTATGTACAGAGTGGGGGGCTTCGAGTTTGCATGTATGTAATAAGTAGGAAGCACATTTCGCACATCATATTTGAGTCCAATAATAGAAACATAAACTCACGCCTTTTCCCCATAGGGGTAGGCAGTAACCACAGAAAAATAATAGATGACGAGTATATTACCATAAACAGCCACAAGTTCAAACTCTTACCTAATATTAAAATTTTAACCAACCTGAGAGTTGAACCCACGGTCACCAGCCACGGTTGCAACCACTAGACCAACGAGAAAATCACGAGATAATCACGTGGCCATTAAACGTAAACAAAAATATAAAAACAAGTTTATTTTTATATTTTCCTCTTAACATTAAGCAAGCAATACATAGCATGCAAATAGCCTAACCATTTTAATTTTGGATGCAGATACGTGTAAATTTTGGCACATCATATAAATTCTATGCCTTTCTTTCACTAAGTGGGCGGTATAGGCGGGGAATGCCAGACAGTAACCGACCAATCAACGCTAGGAATTAACCACCTTTCAAATTATACAAAAAAATACCTAGTTTTTAAAGGTTAAACAGCGTGCGAGTTGCGAGAACCGGCTACATAATTTGTATTTTTGTTGTCGCTATTTTTAAACCCAATACTGGTTCTTTTTTGGCGCACACGGTTATTTTTGGAGGAGATTAACTTTTATCTATTCTGTTCTTGCCTTCTGTTTTGATGGAAACAATATAATAATATATGTTCTTTGTGAAACCTGTAATATAAAGACACATCATCATTATGATGATGAGCAACTGCCTCGTCTTCTGTGGTCTTGGGTCAAGCAAAGGGTTCTTGGGTTATTCTATGAAATTCAAAGTCAAAGTCAAAGTCAAATCATTTATTTCAATTAGGCCATTAAAAGGCACTTTTGAACGTCATTACATAAAAAAATATTAATATTGAATCTAGTTGCCCATTCCAAAAGGTAGTTTCGTATGGAGAAGAACGGGCAAGAAACTCCATACATACTCTTTTAAATAACAATGTACAGGGCTGCCAGATCGTATAATTGGATACAAAATCTGTATAATCGGACGGTGTATTGTATCCAGGGTTGATAAAAATCATGATTTTTATAAAAAAATCAAATAAATCAGATTAATTTGATTTAAATCGGATTTATTTGATTTTAATCAGATTTTTTTGATTTTTTTAAATATCGGATCGTTTTCAGTATGAACGACAGTTATTTATTGAAAAACGACATATTTTTTGTTAAATCAACATATTAGTTCTTTTATTAAGTCATTATTTTATTAAGAAAACGAAGTAGCATAGTTATTTGCCTATTTAACAAAAATATTGAATTAAATTTATAAAAATTGACATTAACGAAAATAAACATATATTCTTCTAAAGGTAATTAAAAAACACCACTTCCATTTTGTAACATTTAACAAAAAATAAAAATAAAAAAGACGATTCGAATAAAAAGAGAGATTTCAGGCGCGAGTTTAAATTTCGGGGAACCCCCGAACCGTATAATGATACTTATAGTATAGGCATATTAGCGATGCACACGTATGTGTGCGCCGTAGTTCCTTAAGGGACGACCCTTTTTAGCTGTTTTGGTTGCAATAAAAAAAGTACTGATTTAAATCAACGATTTTTTTAAAAAAATCACTTGATTTTAATCGCGATTTAAATCACTGATTAAAATCAAATGATTAAAATCATATCATCCCTGATTGTATCCATGATCATTTCGTATAATACGATACAAAAACATACAGCATGATATGGAAAGTGAGTTCGCCTATTGCTTTTTTTGAAATTGACCTCTCATCTGTACAGAATGAACATAGATGCAGATAGAGTATTGCCAAAGTGACAGTGCCATTGTGACCACTTGAGTGGGTTGGTTGAGGTTTCGTTCGGTAGCCTGTGTAGGCTATTTCTTTCGGTTGTCAATAAGTTATCATGTGTGCTTTGCTTTGTTTGAGATTACAAGACTATTCAGTCAGAGATTGTAAAAGTAATTAATAAAACTAATCAGCATTAAAGTATAGGTAAATATGTTCATTTAAGGAAATTATGAAGAAAAGTCGATTTTTAGAATAGTTTTGTATAATGCGATCAAATTTTGTATATTTGCAGATACTGATAAGTATAGCCCCGATTTATTTGCTGGCAGCCCTGACAATGTATTACAATAAGTTGTATAGTTACATTCATTCCATAAAAAAATATATAAATGTCAAAACGATCTATCAAAAATAAAAAGTCACTCAAAGTACTACAATAAGTACTCAGTGCTACAAATTAGAGATGAAAGCTAAAAAATTCAGTATTCGAAATTCTCAGTAGCAGCTCGGAGTTAGGATTTGTGCCCGGTTAATGGCAATAGTTCGCCCCCTTACATGGGAACTAAAAACATACCAGCGAACTGTGGGTGTATATTCGTACACCTCTGCCTAACCCTTCGGGGAATACAGGCGTGATTATCATAATCACCATTTCAGCCGGACGATGTCCACTGCTGCACATAGGCCTCCCCTAAAGATAGCCACAATGCAGGTCATTGTGGCTATCTGTTATCCTGTGGCTATCCTGCGATTTGTGTATCTCATTATATCATGTGAACGACGTTCACTGCTGGACATAAGCCTCCCCTAAGAATAGCCACAATGACAGGTCCTGCGCTGCCCACATCCAGCGGTTTCCCGCGACCTTCACCAGATCGTCGGTCCACCTCGTATGAGGCCTAGAAGACGATCATCAAACAGAACTACGATATATCATATAGCTGTTAACTACACGTACTGAGCATTAACCTAAGTAACATTGAACTAAAATTATTGCTGGAGCAGCAATGCTGGGACACTATTTTTTATGGAGTGAAAAAACACTGGTTAATGTAGTACGCAATGTAATTGCCGTAAAACATAGCGCTTACGAGTGCATGTAATAATGTAATATGTAAATATGTTATTCTCCAGACCGACTCCGGCCACGGCGGCTACTCTTAATACAGACTAGCCAAGTACGCAGGAGATATTATAGTGCACAAGTGTGTGTGCAAACACAAGTGCACTCCCTCTTCCCTAACTCTCATAGCCCAATGGGACGGCAATCCGACACGACCGGAGAGAGATCAGACGCGGGATCAACGGCTTTACGTAATAGTATAGGGTATTTAAAGTTTAGTTATAACTTTTAAAACTTGTTTTCGTAAAAATACGACATAAAAAGTTGGAACTTTGACGTCAATACTGCGTTTTGTAAAAAAAAAAAACTGATTTAGAATCGGTTAATTCCGTCTGTAACAAGTTTAAAACAATGCGTCATCGAGCGCGATATTACCAGGAAATATACCAGTCGAAGGACTACCGACACACGGGGTTGTCACACCACTAAGTTCGGATTTCTAATAACCTAAAACCATTTTTTGCCCGAGCTGGTGATTGAACATAGGCTCCACAGTTGCGCTTGAGACCAGTACACCAAGGCGGATGCATCACTATACAACAATAACAGTTTCATCTACATCCATAACTTATGTCTAGAATAGATTTAAAATGTACTTCTTTATCGTGTGGGTAGTAAGGTCTAAAGACCCCACACACCCTAGTGTTCAAACAGTTCAGAGTTTCTAACCCGCCTCAAGGGCCTCTGACATGGTTATACCGATGTCAGTGGCGTCCAAGATAAACTTAGAAAGTACAAATGAATTACAAAAAGTCACATTGCTACTTGCCCGTGCCCGGTTGCGAACCCACAATCTCGTGCAGGAGAGGTGGACGCCTTAACCGTATAACTGGGTCATCACGACACTGATTTTTAAATAAATCAGCGTAAAATATCCAAAATCGTTAAAATTATTTAAAAAAAAATGGGAAAATCTTTGACGTGTCTCGATTCGACAGAACTAACACCAATTTTTTGCTAACATTTTAGATATTTCTGTTGCTATGTTCTAAAATCAAGTTTTTAAACACCAATTTATTTACTGGTTAGCTAACTGGTATTTCCGGACACATAAAAATATAGTTAAAGGTGAAAGCGAGGGTAGCTCGCGATATTAAAATATTTTTTAGATTTTTTGCAATTTGAATCTCAATATCCGGCTTTGGGATAGTCAAAAAGAGATGCAACACTAACTACTATCTGACTACTAACTGAAGATGATGATCATCATCATCATATCAGCCGAGGGACGTCCACTGCTGGACATAGGCCTCCCCTAAAGATCTACAATGACCGGTTCTGCGCTGCCCGTTCAGTGATTCGTGATTTCTCGTAGGAATCTTCCCAGACTGCGCCTTCCGGATTTTCTATACTAATGTTATAAAGAGGTAAGACTTTTTTGTTTGTAACGAATAGGCTCCAAAACTACTGGACCGATTTTAACCATTTTTTCACCAATAGATAGCTACATTATTCCTGAATAACATATGGTATATAACATCACGCTAGGACACACGGGAGCGGAGCATTAACCAAAGACGTAACTTATGACGGGTGAAATAAGCCACGCGAGCATTTCGCTAGTAATAAATAATTTCATTTATTATATGTATATGCAATAATGTATTTACACAATTATAATTATAAAATTCATCAACATAACTCTTCGAGTCAGCGTAATCTGTAAATATGCCCATTTCATAAAAAAAATGATGTTTGCGGCTAATTATAATGATATAATAATTAATAATTTATTTAGTTTTTTGGATAACGTCCATTTATTGTTAGTGATTGCTTAATTTCGATGTTAGATGACGTCATAATGACATAATATTAGTTTCATGTTTAATATATTCATATTTTTTTATATATTTTTTATTTTTATAAAAATGTATTTTCGAAAGATCGGGTGCGCCGCTTTCGCAAGAATAAATGGTTTTCTCTTTCTTTCTTTCTTTCTTTGCAAAAGGAGTATGTTAAGATCGTAGCAGGTGACGTTCTGTGGTTTCTGCCTAACCCCATGGGTAAAAGGCGTGAGTTTATATATGTATGTATTGTTTAGTTATTTAGAATGAATGACATAAAATTAATAATTTTCTAAAGGCCTTTTCTTCACCCTAGTATCAGACAGTCCATTGTAGAACTGTTTGACCAAAACTCGAAAGCTTCCATAATATAGGAACTAGCCAGCAATCACTTGCATAATGCTATTTGTGCTGCCCCCACCCTTGCAAGCAGAGGCTGTACATTTACGCATTATAACATGAAAGCTATTAACGAATGTCTGAGCACAATTGTAATACTAAAAATCCTGTAAATACCATTTTGATACTGCCGCGGCATTTTTTTTTACCATAGTACAAGTACTATGGTAAAAACAAAATTAACCCCTATTAACTGCGGATCTGTGGACGGTGAGCAATGGGTAGCTCACCGTCTGTACGTTAACTAACGACAGACTGAGTCGAAGGCGCGTTCGTGTTAACGCGCGCCTCAAAGAGATGTCAGCAAACATTGGAGGGCACAAGAAGGAAAATGGATGGGTTTCAGTCAGTAAAAGTCTGACACTAAAGTCATTGGATGATTTCCCATTGGTAAAAAAAACCCAAGACGTAGCTAAACGCAGGTGATAACGCGGTTTATATAGCTAGTAGTAATATAAATTGCAAAAATCCATCGGGGGATGGATTTAGATTAAAATTAGTATTTCTAAATAGGGGTATTTAGAAATACTGATTTTAATCTAACATTAAAGAGTCCAAACGGTCTAGCCGTGCAACAAACGAAATCAGCTCAACGATGTTTATATAAAAAGAAAAACAATTCAATTTAAAATTATTTAATTTTAATATATTAACATATTTTGTAAACTGCTTCTAAAGAGATATTTTTAGAAACACGTTTTAATTGAATGCAATCCGTGACACAATTTAACTGGCTTTTAAAAGCCAATCTTGTTATTTAAGAATTTTAACTCTTAAACCCTAACACCGACAGTTTATTTTGCTATTTATCCTACTATCCAATAATCCTATCCTACTAATATCCTACTATCCAATAATCCTATCCTACTAGTATCCTACTATCCTATAATCCTATCCTATTTATTATCATAAGTGCGAAAATTTGTTAGGATGGGTAGTTGGATGTATGTGACTCTTTCACGCTTAAACGGCTGAACGGATCTGGATGAAATTTTCCTCTAACATAGAATGTAGTGTGGAATAACACATGGGATACTTTTTGTGACTGAGGGTGTTCATTGGTATACCTCTGCCTAACACTTCGGAGAATACAGGCGTGATGGTATGTTATATGTGTTGTATGTTCACAACTTATATTCTATCTCGTAGAAGTCTAAACGAGATTGGTTTTCTGTCCACTATTGTTACATTACCTGTTGTTCAGTTTTTTTAGCTGTTAGTCTTCCATGATGTAATGAATAAATAAATAAGTTTTGTGTTCAGGTTAATTATTCAAAAATTATTTTTTGTTCTATCAAATAAACTTGAAAAAACGAATCAAAATTTAAATAAATAATCTTTAATGTATATTTTTATTGCAATTTGCAGCTCAATATCTGTTTGTATGGTTATTTAAAAATGAACACGTCACTACACAAATACTTTCATTAAAATCGTCAACGGCAGATGAGTAAGCTCTTGACTCTAGTCTAGGTCAGAGGTGCAAAGACAAAGTCCACGATGGAGGAAGCTTACCCAGAAGGAGCCTGTTGACTTTAACTTGCTGGTAACTAGTGTAGCCAGGCGTCCGGATATTCAGGACTTAGGCATTTTGGATGTGTATCCGGCCAAATTAGTCGGTATCCGGATTATCCAGCTTTTGTGTCAATAAGTTGATTTCACGGTAAAGTATCAAAAAAACTAAATGCATTAATGTTATCATTTACAATTCAAATCTAAAATCCGGCTTTTTTTTGCCAAAAGTCTGGTTTAACTTAATTGTAGTTAGATTTTCCGAATTTAGAATCTGGCAATCTAGATTATACATGTCTAGATAACCTGCACCTATTAAAATAAAACACCTTTTTTATTCATATTACCGTACAGTTAAATATTTTCAAATTGCTACAAAAACTCGGCCAAAAATTGTGGGGAATTCCAAATATCATGCAGTTTTTAGTTTATAGTTAATTTTAGAGGCGACTAGCGCTTTGTTTCGGCCGAATCTATACTAATATTATAAAGAGGTAAAGTTTAAAATTTTTTGCCCGACCTGGGAATCCAACCCGGGACCGCTCAGCAGTCGCGCTTGCGACCACGAGACCAACGGGGCAGTTTGAACCCATAACGACAAGTCAACACGATTGGCCGAATATTAAGTGCTCAAAGATATTTAATAGCCGGATATTACTTACCTACGTCAATTCAAGTTGAGTATACGCCGAGAAATTATCATAATTATATTTTTTATTGACTGATCGCTGTTTTATAACGCGTGGAGGTATTTTATTGTAGGCGTCATACTTATATGCTGTACTAGCGATATGCCCGCAACTTCGCCCGCGTGGTTTATTTAGTTACGTATTTGGTTACTGCTCCGCTCCCGTGGGTCGTAGCGTGATGTTATATAGCCTAAATTGCTCAGGAATAATGATAATATTTTGGTGAACTGCCTCGTTAGCCTAGTGGTCCTGAGCACGACTGCTACGCTAGAGGTCCTGGGTTCGAATCCCAGTTCGAGCAAAAAGTGTTATTGGGGTTTTCTATGAAATTCTCAGTGGCAGCTCGGAGTATGGATTTGTGCCCGGTTAATGGCAATAGGCTCGCCCCCTACTGCATGGGACCTTAATATATAGGCGAACTGTGGGTGTACATTGGTACACCTCTGCCTAACCCTTCGGGGAATACAGGCGTGATGGTATATTTATATTTTTGCATTTAAATTTTAGTGAAAAAATTGTTAAAATCGATCAAGTAGTTTTGGAGCCTATTCGAAACAAACAAAAATATCTGTCCTTTTTATAATATTACTAGCAAATTATCCGCGACTTCCGTCTTTGGCTACAGCTCCGCTCCCGTGGTTCGTAGCGTGATGTTATATAGCCTATGACACACACAAATAACGTGGCTTTCTATGGGTAAAAGAGTTTTCAAAATCGATTGGTGTTTTTTTTTTTTTAATTGGTGCAGTAGTTTTGGAGCCTATTCGATCGAAACAAACAAACAAAAAAATGTTGCCACTTAATAATACTAATATTAAGTATAGTATTAATCAGCTTGTTGTAATGCGTTAAATATTATATTCCCATCGAGAGATTATGATAATAACGCATTTCTCAATTAATTAGGCTTATCAAAGACGACTGCCTCGTTAGTCTAGTGGTTTTGAGCACGACTCCTACGCTACAGGTCTTGGGTTCGATTCCCAGGTCGAACAAGTGTTATTGGGTTTTTCAATGAAATTTTCAGTAGCAGCTTGGAGTTATTTACTCGTTTATTTTAGCCCTGAATACCCGATTAATTTTTAAATAACTATAAAGTTCGATTTTTTGTTGCTCAGAAATCAATAAATAGTTAGTGAATTGAGATGACAAAAAGTGACGTCATAGTTTAGTATTGTCATAGAAAATCTATGGAGGAATCCCGTTTTGACAGCTCATAGAAAGTACGTCAATTGATTAGTGGTGTCATTTACCCAATTTTAATTTCATGATAACCTTAGTGCTTTCCGTTCAAAATGCAATTTAAACATGAAAGCCAGATTTTAATTAATGTTTAAAATATATTTTTGTAATATAATAGTGCATCTCATAAATAAATTTATTTCTATCTTTTAGCTTTTTTCACATACATTTTATTTGTAGTCTACCAAAATAATGACCGAATATTTAAACCAAGTTAATATAAGAATATCTTGTGTTCAATATTTATGTATACCACAGAAATCTGTAATCTTTGCAATGCAATTCTCCAGACCGATTCCGGCCACGGCGGCTAATCGTAATGCAGAGTAGCCAAGTACGCAGGAGATATTATAGTGCACAAGTGTGTGCGCAAACACAGGTGCACTCCCTCTTCCCTAACTCTCTTAGCCCGAGGGACGGCAATCCGAAACGACCGGAGAGAGATCAGGCGCAGGACCAACGGCTTTACGTGCTTTCCGAGACACGGTGGAGTCACACCACCAACTTCCAAACTCCGGGCTGCTACTGAGAAATTTCTGATGGAAAAACCCAATAACACTTTTTGCCCGACCTGGGAATCGAACCCGGGACCCCTTGCTTAGCAGTCGCGCTTGCGACCCCGAGACCAAAGGGCAGTCATATATTAAAGACTAGCGAATAGCCCGCGATTTCGCCCGCGTGGCTTATTCCACCCTTTCCTTACTGCTCCGCTCCCAAGTGTCGTAGCGTGATGTTAAACAGCCTATGCTACCACATAAATCAGGCTATTATTAGTTAGTGACTAAAATTAAATATTGAAATCAAACTAATGTAGGGCTGCCATTCTCAAAATTAAGAAACTAGGATTTTTTAAAATTAATATGCCGCGGAAATAGTTTCAATAAAATTCAAGTAATAATAATATTTTAATGAAAGTATTTGAATAAAATTATGGTCATGGTAACGCAAGTATAGTAAAAGAGGCGCGCGAATTTTAAAAAACATGATCTCTTCAGGGCGCTTTAAAACCCCAGGACGCTGCTCGTAAACTATTCAGGACAGAGAAGCAACAAGAATTATGTAACCATGATTTCGTAAAAACCATTTTGAAAAGAGTGTCCTTTGAGTTTCTTGCTCGTTCTTCTCCATAGAGATCTGCGTTTTGGAACGAGCAACTAGCTTCAACTTACTATAACTTCTTCACAATTCAAAAGTGCCTATAAACGGTCAAATTGAAATAAATGCTTTGACTTTGACATCCCAGGACACTACAAAAATTAGAACATGACCTAGGAAAACAGGACGGTTGGCAACCCTAAACTAATGTAAGAAATCTCATCTGTCAAATTTATAATAGTATATTAAAACATTCAAAATAAGAACCAGTTTGGTTTATTTTCGTCTCAACCTGATTTAGAATACAATTTTTGAAAATGGAATTGTATAAAATTATCACGGACGTCAGGTTTTTTATGTTCTTTTTTTTTTGAAAATAGAATCACCTGGTAGAACATTGGTTTTATTTTTAAATATAAAATCGTAACTAACATTAAAAATGCGAAAGTAAGTTTGTTTGTTTGTTACCTTTTCACGCCTTTTTTTATAGATGGGAAATCATCAAATAACTTCCCCCGCCCTGGGCGGGGCGGGAGGGAGTGTCAGACTTTTGCTGACTAAAACCCACCTATGTTCCTTCATGTGCCCTTTGCGTTCCGGGGGCGCGATATCTCTTTCGAAAAACCCGCAGCCCCGGCAGGCATCGCCCTTAGTGGCTCCTTCAACTGTTTGCTGACGGGCCTGTTGGCCTAGTGGTTAGCGGCCCTGACTGCTAAGCCGGAGGTCGTGGGTTCGATTCCCACCCAGGACAAACTTTGTGTGATGAGCATGATTGTTTGTTCTGTGTCTGGGTGTGATTTATTTATAATATGTATGTAAGTATTAATAAATTATATAAGTATGTATATCAGTTGTCTGGTTACCATAACACAAGCTCTGCTTAGCTTGGGATCAGATAGCCGTGTGTGAGTTGTCCCAAGATATTTATTTTATTTATTTTTATTTATCTCTTTGAGGCGCGCGTGGAACACGAACGCGCCGAGAACACGGTCCTTTACACGCCTAAACCACTGAACCGATCATCCTGAAACTTTTCATATACGTTGCCCGGTGTACAGAAACAGACATAGAGTACTTTTCACCCCAAAAAAAATTACCGTTCCCGAGGAAAACGAGAATAACGGTTTTATAAAAATAGATGGCGCCACGTGTCTTTTGAATTTATGATTGAATTTTAAATTGAAGTATTTCCTCTCATCATCTGCTTAGAATTTTTCCCAACTATGTTGGGGTCGGCTTCCAGTCTAACCGGATGCAGCTGAATACCAGTGTTTTACATGGAGCGACTGCCTATCTGACCTCCACAACCCAGTAACTGGGCAACACGATACCTCTTGGTTAGACTGGTAGTCAGACTTCTTGGCTTCTGACTATCCGTCACGACTGTCAAAGATCTACGAATGACAACCGGGACCAACGGGTTTACGTGCTTTCCGAGGCACGCACGGTAGTATTTCCTCTGCGTCTGCGTTATGGACATTTAAGCAGACGAAGTCGAGGGCAAAAGCTAGTATGAAATATATTTTTATGTATTATTTTTGACTTGGTTCCGGGTATTTTTTATACGCTGCTAAATTAGTTTAGCTACGTCATCATCAGTTGTCGAGTGTCAAGTGAGTGACCGCGATGTCTGCCGATTCGAAGTTTCTGATAAAGTTAACCGTCATCTATACTGAAAAATATTATAACAGCCCCTGTAGCCATGTAACAAACGATAAACGCAAACGCTGGGTAGGCTTTAATAGATCTTCAACTTTATGTGCTTGGTTTTAAGTTGAAGATCTAGTGAAGATTGCATAGCGTTTTCGTTCTTTCCAGTCGCTAATGCTTAGAAATCTTTAATAGATTTTCAACTTAAGGCTCTGGGGTATAAAGTTGAATATCTATTGGTACCTACCGAGCGTTTACGATTATCGTTTGCGACTTGGCTAGGGGGCCGGTAAAGTTTAGTTAGTTTGTGAGGTTGTAGGGGGTAATCTCTGCCAGCTCCAGTGCTTGCCAGGGTTGCGAAATTTGTTTAAAAGAGTTACTGCGGCCATGGAACGCAAAGGGCATTACGAGGAACACGGGTGGGTTTTAGTCAGTAAGAGTCTGACACTCCCATCCCCTCCGCTCCACCCAGAACGGAAAAAGTCATTTGATGTTTTGCCATCCTTAAAAAAAAACATTTTGGGTAATTTCTGGATCTACTGAACCGATTTTGAAAATTATTTTACCCATAGAAAGCCACGTTATTTGTGAGTGTCATAGGCTATTCTAACATTCACCACATAGGAGCTCGGCTAAATAATTAAAGCCGCATCGACCGATCTTCCGGGTTAAGCCACGCATGCCGAGGTTGGTCTGTGGATGGGTGACCATTTACCATAGCGAGTTTCCTCCGTGCCTCCGAAAGCACGTAAAGCCGTTGGTCCCGGCTGTCATTTGTAGATCTTTGACAGTCGTTACTGTTAGTCAGAAGCCAGAAAGCCTGACAACCATTCTTACCAAGAGTATCGTATTACTCATTACTGGGTTGTGGAGGTCTGATAGGCAGTCGCTCCATGTAAAATACTGATATTCAGCTGCGTCCGGTTAGACTGGAAGCCGACCCCAACATAGTTGGGAAAAGGCTAAGCAGATGATGATGACAGGTTATTCTAACATCCCTCTACGACTAACGGGCAGAGCAGAAACCAAAGACGTAACTAAACGCGAGTGACACCGCGGGATATAGTATAGTAGGAAATAAAAGATTTGATTTCGACTTTTGAATATATTTTAGTTCGTTGTGTTTTGTTAGTTTAACTCGAAACGGAACTCGTTCAAAATGAGGCTATTACCCTACAATAGCAGGTTTTTACTAGTTTAGTTCAAGCTTACTAGACTAGTTTCGTTTATTATCTATACTTATCTATATCTATACTAATATTATAAAGAGGTAACATTTGTTTGTAAGTTTGTATGTAGGGGGTAATCTCTGGATCTACTGGACCGATTTTGAAAATTCTTTTACTCATAGAAAGCCACGTTATTTGTGAGTGTCATAGGCTATAAAACATCACGCTACGACACACGGGAGCGGAGCCGTAACTAAAGATGTAACGTATGGCGGGTGAAATTAGCCACGCGGACGAAGTCGCGGGCAATTTGCTAGTTTATATTATAAAGAGGTAGGATTTGTTTGTTTGTAACATATAGGCTCCGAAACTACTGGACCGATTTTAACCATTTTTCACCAATAGATAGCTACATTATTCCCGAGTAACATAGGCTATATAACATCACGCTACGACCCACGGGAGCGGAGCATTAACCAAAGACGTAACTTATTGCGGGTGAAATAAGTAACGCGGACAAAGTCGCAAGCAGTACGCTAGTTAAAATTAAAGTGAAACACTATTTTGAATGATAAATTAAACCCGGTTAACTATTCATGAATATTAAGTATAATTTTATGTTGAAAATTGTTTTTTTGTCTGCCCCTTAATGTTTTAGCTGTTGAGGTCAAAAAAGTCGGAATATTAATTACTTAGCTATTATTAAAACCGTGTCCGAAAAGAAACTAGAAAATTATATAATCGAAATAGTGATTATATTGAATACTAGCGAACCACCCCGGATTCGCATGAGGTATGGTGGTAGTACTTCCCCGGACGAGCTTCCTTCACAAAGAGCTCTACTTGGTAGAGCTCTACTAGAGCTCTACCAACTAAAACTCCCACAATCGCTCAAATTTTCTTAGGATTTTTGGAATTGGCAGTTCTGCCATGCATTGTGTCTAACTGGGTGTAGGAAATACTTGTATGGCCTGTTAATAGTTGTACCGGGTCTGATTGCATTATAAATGTTTGTAAACGCATACACAATACAGAATAAATTCCTATTGGGGCAAGTTATAAAAAAACTAAAACGTGGACGCTCTCATATTAGCATGTCGGTGACGCAGTTACATTGGCAAATCAGTGCCGCTGTCACTACGTCATGGCGGTGACGTGGTCATATTAGCATGTCGGTGAAGCAGTTACATTGGCAAATCAGTGCCACTGCCACATGGTATTGTCGGTGACGCAATACCATTGGCTAGTCGGTGACGCTTCCACATCGTAGTTGGTGACGCTGTTACATTGGCAAGTCAATGAAGCGACCTCATTAGCATGTCGGTGACCACACCACAAGCATGTCGGTGACGACACCACAAGCATGTGGGTGACGGCACGACAAGCATGTCGGTGACGCAACATCGAGCATGTCGGTGACGCAAAAAAATATACTTAAAAAAATGACACAAATACTGACCTTTCTCAAGTAGTTGGGCGAACATATTCTGCACATTTGAATGGTGATGCTTCCACCTCAGGCAGTACTGTTGGGGCATCATCCTCATTGGGACCCAGGGTTCCGTCCAAAATAAAATAATATAAACACTTTGGTATCAGGAAGGCAGGACATGAGTAAAGATCTTAAAGTTTGGTTGGAAAATTTGGTCAAGAGTTTCTTTTTGTAGGTATAATAATTCTATACTTAGTTCTATAATTTCAGAGTTAGGTACATGGTTTTCTTTTGTTTTAATTCGTTTGGAATGTAGTCCTTCGGTGGTACGGGTTTACCTGGAACAAGAGATAAGAAAATAAGTTATTACATAACATACCATCGCGCCTGTATTCCCAGAAGGGTTAGGCAGAGGTGTTTTTTACACCCACAGTTCAGGCGTATGTTTAGGTCCCATGTAATGGGGGCGAGCCTATTGCCATTAATCGGGCACAAATCCTAACTCCGAGCTGCTACTGAGAATTTTCTAGAATAACCCAATAACACTTTTTGCTCGACCTGGGAATCGTACCCAAGACCTCTAGCGTAGCAGTCGCACTTAGGACCACTAGGCTAACGAGGTTTTTCATTACCTAACCTTTCGTTACGCCTCTGTCTAGTACCACAAAAAATCAACCCAAACAAGGCCACCTCAATTTGAGCCCAAAAATTATTAAAATTAACATGTTACTAAATATTATTTGCTTTAACAACACTTTGATTATTTCAAGCAAATATTATATTTAAGTCTTTATTTATTGGCAACCTTGGAAATGTTACGTCAACTTTATTATTTAACACATTCAAGCTCTTTTTTCTTGTTTTTTTTTACTGCTTAACAAGAAATATATAAACCTAGGTACTTGTTCGTTTGGTAAAAAATTCATGCCAAAAATACTTGACCGGTTTTTCTTACATATATTATCTGTTCTGGCAATGATGCTAGCCTTCGTGAAGTTGTCCCGTTGACGGCGATGCGGTCGAGTTTTTTTTACCAGACTACGGCGAAGCAAAAAGGAGGGTTATGAGGTTGACCGGTATGTATGTATGGATGTTCATCTGTTCCCTCATAACTTCTAAACCATCTAACGTAAATGGACAAATGAGGTGTCATTGGAAGCGTCTAAATTGTCCGCTGGTTATAGGCTACGTTATGTTGCAATAAGTTGTATGTAGCGCCCTCTAGGGCTCATGAAGATGTGACATATTTTTTTTTTCTTCCAAATTTTTAATGCTCTCAGAAGTCCCCCCTTTGTTCCTTGTTTGTAACCTTGCAAATGCGTTGCCATCCCAGAGACAAAGTTTTTCGGCTGAAATATGTACGGTGGTAGTACGTCTCCGGACGAGCTCCTTCACAAAGACCACTACTACTACTACTAAAAAGATTAATGGGGGAACAGCATCATCAGCTGCTTAGCCTTTTCCCCAACTATTTTGGGGTCGGCTTTCAGTCTAACCGGATGCAGCTGAATACCAGTGTTTTACATGGAGCTACTGCCTATATGACCTCCACAAACCAGTTACTGGGCAACACGGTACCCCTTGGTAAGACTGGTTGTCGGACTTCTTGGCTTCTGACTATATTATGTAACGACTGTCAAAGTGTCAAAGATCTGAAATGACAGCCGGGACCAACAGTGGCACGTTTTTTCCGAGTCACGGGGAGTTGTAGTTAAACAAAAGATTTAAATGTTAAAACTACTTAAAACCTCTTTTTTACTTCCTTAAAAAAAAAACCTCCTTCCTCCTTCCTTAAAACCTCTTTTTACCACGTGAAGCATAGAGGTATACCTCTTTTTTACCCTCTTAATTTAGTTGCGGGATCCAAGAGGGTTGAATCGTTTCTCCGGGACTCGTCGAGCTTCATTGTCTCGGCGCTTTTCTTGTGGTCGCCACTGTTGATTCTGGCTTACAGGAGTTGCAGTGGTTTGAGAATAGTGTGGGGGGCTTGTCCAAATAAAAAAGAAGAGGTATACCTCTTAATTAAGGAGTTCTTAAGGTGTCCGTCAATAAAGCCCGCGAAAAATATTTGTGACGTCATTACCAATTGCATGGCGTATATTAATTGAAACTCATTATGCGAGAAATCTCATTACTCACGTAATCAACGTTCAACGTAAAACAGCGCTAAATTGCGAAAAAATCCCTGCCAAGTGCGAAGCAGACTCGGGCACGATGGGTTCTGCACAACCACACAATATTTAACATTTGTATGGGGCTGCCGTGTTTTTTTTTTATTTACTATACATATATAAACTCCACCTTTTCTCATAGGGGTGGGTAGAAACCACAGAACGTCACCGGCTACGATCCTTACTCTCTATACTCTTTTCTCGTCCACGTACATAAATCTGCCCCCCTAGCCAAGTTACAAACGATAAACGCAAACGCTGAGTAGGCTTTAATAGATCTTCAACTTTATGTGCTTGGCTTTAAGTTGAAGATCTAATGAAGATTGCATAGCGTTTTCGTTCGTTCCAGTCCCTAACGCTTAGAAATCTTTAATAGATTTTTAACTTAAGGCTCTGGGGTATAAAGTTGAAAATCTATTGGTACCTACCGAGCGTTTATGATTATCGTTTGCGACTTGGCTAGAGGGACATGGCTACAGGCCCTGATGTTAAGTGGTCATAGACACGGTGATTCTATCTACCTAATTCATTGACAGTCAATTTTGGAACGAAAAGGGAAAAAAATCCTGATTCGGTGAATCCTGTTGAGTCCGGTCGAATCTGTGATGGCCATCCGCCAGGAAATGACCCCCGATTGCAATCCCTACACGTAGTTGAATCTAAGGCTCATTTCACACGCGGAATGGGATGGAAGCGCCTTTTTGCAACGAAATTGTACAAGGGATAATGAACTTTATGTCAATAGGGAACATGCATGAATTTGAATTGCATTTATTAACAAAATATATATAAAAATACCGTAGCAGAGATGACAGATAGTGAAATTAAAATTAAAGCCGCGTAACTGCGTAAGTGTTATTGGGTTTTTCTATGTAATTCTCAGTAGCAGCTCGGAGTTAGGATTTGTGCCCCGTTAATGGCAATAGGCTCGCCCCATATTATATGGGACTTAAAAACATACTTATCGGCGAACTGTGGGTGTCATTGGTACACCTCTGCCTAACCCTTCGGGGAATACAGGCGTGATGGTATGTACGTGTAACCGCGTAACTTAACGAGGGTGTAATAAGCCAAGCGGACGAAGTCGCGGATAGTCCGCTAGTGTTTTGTAATTTTATAGTTTTTCTAAAAAATAAACACTTTTTATGAACTGCATAAGGATTTATCATCATCTGCTTAGCCTTTTCCCAACCATGTTGGGGTCGGCTTCCAGTCGAACCGGATGCAGCTGAATATCAGTATTTTACATGGAGCGACTGCCTATCAGACCTCCACAACCCAGTAATGGGTAATACGATACTCTTGGTAAGACTGGTTGTCAGACTTTCTGGCTTCTGACTAACAGTAACGACTGTCAAAGATCTACAAATGACAGCCGGGACCAACGGCTTTACGTGCTTTCCGAGGCACGGAGGAAACTCGCTATGGTAAATGGTCACCCATCCACAGACCAACCTCGGCAAGCGTGGCTTAACCCGGAAGATCGGTCTATGCGGCTGTAATTATTTAGCCACGAGCTCCTCAACGAACTGTATAAGGATTATACATTTAAATAAAAAAAAACACCGACGGTAGCTAGGGGAATTTCTCGAGCATGCGCGAGGATTCCCCGGAAAACGCGTGACCTTTTTTTGGCTCTTATTTAATTTGTATGTTATACAAATGAAATACAAGGAAATAACAATTCCAAGACACAGCTTCTCTAAAAAACCACTTAATTTTAGCTCTAAAACCACTTTATTCTAGCTTTGAAAACCAGATTAATTTCTAAATAACTATAAAATTAGATTTATAGTTGCTTTAAAATCAATAAATAGGAATGAATTGAGATGACAAAAAAGTGACGTCATAGTTTAGTATTGTCATACAAAATCTATGGGGGAATCGCGTTTTGACAGCTCATAGAAAGTACGTCAATTGATTGGTGGTGTCATCTACCCTATTGTCATAAAGCTCATTATGCTATGTACAATTTCGTTACAATAAAAAAACTATTTAACAAAAAAAACAACCGCCTTCAAAAACTAAAAAATAACGTTAGCTTTGGAAGTCGGCGGCGTTGGTTCTCTTTGTTGTTTTGTATTGCCACCGACTTCCAAAGCTAAAGTTATTTTTAATAAAGACCGTTTCCAACAGAAAAGAAGTATGTAAGTCGCTTCAATTCCATTTCGCAGCAATGTGTATTGAGCCTTACAAAACCTATTAAAATTATGTACCAACCTATAGATCTAATCTAGTACCTCTAACTACTATACGGAGGGTTCAAAATTGATAGAATCCTGTTGTGTTCTAGTAGGTAGGAGTTGTTGACTCGACTTATCTAATAGCAGAAGTAGATAGGCAGGTAGGTAGGCACTTATTTATTGGACAAATGCGTAGCGTCTTAACATAGGTAGGTATGTACCGTTTTTTATTACTAATTGGGTAAACTACACTAATCAATTGACGTACCTACTTTTTATGACCTGTCAAAACGCGATTCGTCCATATTTATAATTATATGACAATACTAAACTATGACGTCACTTTTTTGTCATCTCAATTCATTGACTATTTATTGATTTCAAAGCTACTAAAAATCGTTTTTTTATATTTATTTAAAAATTAATCGGGTTTTTAGGGCTAAAATGGTTTTAAGTGTTTTTTTTTTTGTGAATTTGTGCCTTGGAATTATTATTTGATGGTGTCTACCTACCCAATTACTAGTTTTAACCCAGCGAGACGTCTGGCCGGTTCCCAGGCTGATAAGCAAGTGAGTAATGACCTTTAGTCGGTAAGAGTCCGGCATAACCCTCCTTTCTCCCCAGATGGAGGGAACTATAAAATTTCATTTTTATAATTAAAGTAATCCCCGAAGGGTTAGGCGGAGGTGTACCAGTGTACACCCACAGTTCGCCGGTATGTTTAAGGTCCCATGTAATAGGGGCCAAGCCTATTGCCATTAACCGGGAACAAATCCAAACTCCGAGCAACTGCGCAGCGAACTGAGAATTTCATAGAAAAACCCTTACATTTGCTCGACCTGGGAAACGAACCTAAGACCTCAAGCGTCGCAGTCGCGCTTAAGACCACTAGGCTAACGAGCCAGTAATATAGAGTTTAAGATCATTTTGGGCTTTGCTAGATTTTGAAATTTACGCAGACAACTCGCAGCTAGAAATGTTATTGAAATAAACTTATATCTATACAAATATTGGTAAGCCACTAGCAGTTATTTTTCCTGTACAAATAACTTTATTTTATGTACATGATAAGGGCTCGACCCTCTGAACCCTGTTATCACGGTTTCGAAAAATAAAATCCGGTCAAGTGCGAGCGTATCTCGTTCATTGCGGGTTCCGGTACAAGTGTACAACAAGCAATAACAATGTTGAAAAAAATTCATTGTTTTTTAAGTTTTTCGGTTTGAAAATATAAAGGTTTTCACTTTTATTACTAGCTTTTGCTCGCGACTATGTCCGCATTAAAGTCGGTTATCGTGGACGCAGACAAAGTTGCGGAAGAAAAAGGAGCCTATGTCCTTTCTTGGGGTCAAAACTTATTCCGAATCGGCCAAATCTCATCAAAATCGTCATCAAAAAACGTCACACACCTTCGCAGAGACCTACCCTAACCTTATGGTGAGGTTTTTCAGAAAGGTCGGATGCGCAATAGGAACCGGCGTGCTAGATGTATGAACGTCGACGATGCGAAAGGAGCATGTTAGGATCGTAGCAGGCGGAGTATTGTGGTTTCTGCCTTCCCACATGGGAAAAAGGTGTGAGTCTATGTATGTGTGTATGTGTAACCTTTGCATTCAATATTAGTATGGAAGTAAAGATCGTGGCCAATTTCAATGGACACTAACCAACACAGGAGATATTATAGTGCACAAGTGAATACGCCACAATGCACTAATAGGATGACAATAGGACACTTGAATTGTCAAGGAGTCGATGAGTTAATCAGAAGTTGAAGCTAGTTGCTCGTTCCAGAACTTAGGTCTCTATCGAGAAGATCGAGCGAGAAACTCCACGGACACTATTCAATTTGCTTTTTTAGTTATTTTATTTGACTTTGACTTTGTTTAATCAAAAAAGAAAGGCAGTAAGTGAAAAAGCCAAGTGTGAATCGGGAAATTTTACCATACATACATAAACAAATAACAAATAATTTTCTGTTTCTTGCACCTACTTTGTTCCGTCTCTGCATCACCCTAAGGTAGACTGGTAGAAAATGCCTAAGGCATTAAGTCCGCCTTTGTAAGGTGTATTTTATACATTTTGTGCATAAAGTTTTAATAAATAAATAAATAAACTCACGCCTTTTTTTCCCATGGGGTTAGGCAAAAACCACAGAACGCCGCCTGCTACGATCCTCACATACTCCGTTCGCCTCGTCACGTTCATATATCTGGTCATACAAGCACGCCGGTTACGAGTACTGTGCACCCGACCTTTCTGAAGAACCTCACCAATAAGGTCAGGGTAGGTATTTCTAGGGCGTCCCCTAACGGTGTTGCCACTCACATCTGCCACATAAATTACTTTTGTAGTTCGCCTTTTACTCATCCTCTCAACTTAAATTTTACCAAACCTCTAAAATCCGGGACACCTGGCAACATTTCTCAGCACCCTTTGCACCCTAACTACCTCGTTAGCCTAGTGGTTCTAAGCTCGGCTGTTACGCTAGAGGTCCTGGGTTCGATTCCCGGGTTGAGCAAAAAGTGTTATTGGGTTTTTCTATGAAATTCTCAATAGCAGCTCGGAGTTTCGATTTGTGCCCGGTTACTGGCAATAGGCTCGCCCCCTATTACATGGGACCTAATACCGGCGAACTGTGGGTGTACATTGGTACGCCTCTGCCTAACCCTTCGGGGAATACAGGCGTGATGGTATATACTTTGCCTAAGGAACCCTAAAATGATTACGTAGTCCACCGATACCTTATCAAATAGTTTTCGAAAACAGTTTTAAAAATATTCCGATAACGTAGGTACCTAATGAGTGATAAGTATGAACTATTATAGATAAGCGACTAGTTTCGACTATTTCGACAAATATTTTTCGATGTTTAACAGAAATTTTATGTAGGCAAGAATGTTCTAGAGATTTTAAAGGAATTTTGGGCTTAGTAGATGATTTTTATCGAGAAAAAATATATTTTAAGACATAATAGGGAAATTGGAAGGATTAGGCATTGAAAATTGAAGGATGGAAGGAGGCCTATGCTCAGGAGTGGGACAGAAGAGGCTAAAAAAAAATAACTGGAAAGTTAAAACGTAATCCATACTATTAAGAATGCGAAAATAAATCTGTCAGACTTTTTTTTCTTCTTTTCACAACTAAACCAGAGAATAGATTTTTTTGGTATTTGGTACGGAGTTAGTTTGAAACCTAATATAGATGGTGTGCTCACATGCCCTCAATGTGTGAGGATCTTCATAAAGAAGATTGGCTACATAAGCCACATGCGAGCACACGAACGTCAACTTCGGAGGAGTTGAAGCAATCGCCTTGACCGAAAAGGGTCGGATCGCATCATCATCAGGCAGGAACAACGGATCGCCACCTGCTACGATCCTTACATACTCCTTTCGCCTTCTCCACATTCATACATCTGGTCATACAAGCATGCCGGTTACGAGTACTGCGCAGTTAAAATCATCCAAGTAAAAAGTATTTATTTATGATATTTATCTCTATCGCAAAATAGTAGTCGCTTTAGCCAAAGAATTTAATAATAGAAAAATGTTACACAGGAAAAAATGCTAATCTACCTCAAATGTATGGAATCTAATTCTTCGAAAAATGCTTATTAATTGTAAAAACCACTTCTCTTAGAAACAAAAATAATCTTAAGTCTTCACGGCGGCGGCGTTTAGTTGTACACTGATACGTATCACGCTACGATTAACGGGAGCGGAGTAGTATAAAAAGACGTAAAGGGACATGGTCGGGTTTTAGCCAGTAAAAGTCTGACAGTAAGACTTTATTGACAAAAAAGTTGAGTACAAAAGAACTTATATACTACAGCAGTATAAAAGACAGAGTCATAGAGGAACAGGAACTAGGGCACGCTTCGTCCCCGCACCAAAGACAGGCTCATATGAATAAGGGTGGGAGAAGACAATTGATGATTTCCCATCGATAAAAAAAACATAATTTACTTAGCAAATTATTTAAGAATGAAACCAGGCAATATTTAGCGTGATGTAGGTAAATCATAGTCCAATTGCATCATAATTTCCGTTCTAATGCGCACAATGAATGGCGAAAGACGTCGAATAGTACTTTCAAATCAAATGTAGATACTGTGTATAGGGATTAATGTAATATGGCGGTCCTAAACCCGCTATATTATCACGGTTACGTGTAGCTGCAATCGGCAGAAGTATGGTCCATCTCATCATACATACAAAAAAAAAATTTGGGATGTTAACATATTACAAAATATTACAAGACTTAAATTTTATTTATTCTATGTCATGTATTATATGATGTAACATAACATACCATTAACTGGGCACAACTCCTAACTCCGAGCTGCTACTGAGAATTTCATAGAAAAACCCCAATAACACTTTGGTCGACCTGGAAATCGAACCCAAGACCTCTAGTGTAGCAGTCGCATAGATTATGAAATGATGTTCAGACTGTCCGCCCACGTCAGACAATCGGTGACCGACTTTTTTGTCGGAGACAATGGAATATATTAATTCTGATATACCAACGCACAAGTCCTACAAAAAGTTGGCGTGGATTTATTGTACGGTCCGATAATCTATCTTACAAAGAGTAGGACTTAACCCTGCAGTGGTCGCGCCTTAAAAAGTCACGTGAGTGGTCGCGCGGATTACATATGTAGCAATTTGTTTTGTCGTTTTTTAAATGAAATTCTATTGTTTTATTATTTTCTTATTAAAATATGACAAATTAACTCTTCTAAAATGAAATTAAAACGAAAAACAAACATAAATCTTCATCGATCTTGTTTAAATCAGCTATGAAAAAAAAGTGCGCAAAAAGTCATGTCAGTTTAAACAACCGTGGACTACATATGTAGTCCGCGCGACCACTCCAGGGTTAAGCGGAGGCTGTCCAAGAGACACGACCGCGTGCAGTCCGGCCCCCACTGCTCCAGGGCCGCATCAGTTCGGCACCAAACGCACACATTGAAAGAGGCCCACTTCTCACAAGTAGTCAGTAAGTACATCGTCATAAAACACTACAAATCTCATACTAGACAACACTATTCGCAAGTCGCAGCGACATTCTTCTAAAAACTAGGTCAAAATCCCACCCAGTTTTTCTTCATCTAAATTAGGCTAACAACGCCAGACTTTCCGTATTGAACTGCGTTTTTTATTCCCAATCGTTCATTTCTGAGAAATGTCGCAAGCGCGACACGTACAGTCGCAAACATAAATCTCTATCTATTTTTTTTGTTTTTTTTCATCAACCTCTTTCGATTTAGGTGGAGTGGAAGAGAGTATCAGACCTAATGCCACACTAGTTCCTGAATTATATGCTAGGGATATATTCCTGCGATATAATATCTACATCTACACTAATATTATAAAGAGTCAAAATTTGTATTTTTGGATTTTTGTATGCAACGAAATAACTTAAAAACTAATGGACTGATTTAAAAAATTCTTTTGCCGTTAGAAAGCTACATTATCACTTAGTAACATAGGCTATATAACATCACGCTACTACCCACTGGTGCGGAGCAGTAACCAAAGATGATGATGATTAATATTATAAAGAGGTAACATTTGTTTGTAAGTTTGTATGTAACGAATAAACTTAAAAACTACAGGACTGATTTCAAAAAATATTTTACCCTTAGAAAGCTACATTATCACTGAGTAACATAGGCTATATAACATCACGCTACGACACACGGGAGCGGAGCAGTAGCCAAAGACGTGACTTACCGCGTGCGAAATAAGCCACGCGGATCAAGTTCGCTAGTACATAATATTTATGTCAGTGACTGTACGTGTCTAGTACAGTTTTCCTACGGCTGTAGCACTTTCATTATTTCTTTGAAGTGACGTAAAAACTTCTAACTACTATGTGAACGTTTGAGATTTGATTTTTCAAAGGAATATGGGTCTTATTGGCGTTGTTTTAGAGTCTGTTGACATAATGTGTTGTCTTTATGTGGGAGAAGATTTGTTTTTTTTTATGGTTGAAGGGACATTCACGCGCCAACTGCTTAGTACAAGATTCTAGATCAGACAGAGATTAAATTATTCGTTGTTTATTAAAAGAAAAACAGATTTTCCATACAAATGTGAACAAACCAGCCCCCCTAGCCAAGTCACAAACGATAAACGCAAACGCTGACTTCAACTTTATGTGCTTGGTTTTAAGTTGAAGATCTAATGAAGATTGCATAGCGTTTTCGTTTGTTCCAGTCGCTAACGCTTAGAAATCTTTAATAGATTTTCAACTTAAGGCTCTCGGGTATTAAGTTGAAAATCGATTGG
Source organism: Caradrina clavipalpis (assembly GCA_932526535.1). Lineage (NCBI taxonomy): Eukaryota > Metazoa > Arthropoda > Insecta > Lepidoptera > Noctuidae > Caradrina > Caradrina clavipalpis. Next base: position 4,506,407 of record OW052115.1, read on the forward strand.
TACCTATCGAGCGTTTACGATTATCGTTTGTGACTTGGCTAGGGGGGCTGGGGGATGGATTTAAATAAAGTTTTTGGTTTGCAATCCGCGATTTCGTCCGCGGAAACTGTACATTATTCCGGGATAAAAAGTATCCTATGTGTTATTCCACATTACAAAATATCTTAGTGCTAAATTTAATCGAGATCCGTTCAGCCGTTTGGGCGTGAAAGAGTAACAAACATCCATCCATCCATCCATCCATCCATTCATCCTTCCATCCATCCATCCATCCATCCATCCATCCTTCCATCCATCCATCCATCCATCCATCCATTCATCCATCCATTCTCACAAACTATCGCATTTATAATAATTATTAGCAGGATAGGTAGGATACATATGTATGTATCCTACCTATCCTGCTAATAATTATTAGGGTTATGTTTTTCGAGTGTATGTACACTCGAAAAACATAACACTTCTTCTGTAGCAGTCGGGTAAAAAATGATCCTTTCTACGTTTTTTTAATCTAATTTCTGTCTGTCTGTCTGTCTCGTTTGTTTATATGATTACTGCGTCAATACTATAATCATTAGCATGAATAGAGTGATTAGATATAAGTCTGTTAACGTTCTCCATTGAGCTGATAACACTATCACATAGTAGGTACATACAAATAATGTCTTTTTTAAAAAAACAAACGCCACTGCGCCATTCATTATATTGACTCGTGCTCGACTCATGGTCGCAGGCGCGACTGTTGGCTAGGTCCTGGGTTTGATTCTCAGGTCGGGCAAAAAGTGTTATACTTAACGACAATTTGGTAGATGACACCACTAATCGATTGACATACTTTTTATGAGCTGTCAATCCCCGATAGATTTTGTATGACAATACTAAACTATGACGTCACTTTTTTGGCATCTTAATTTACTAACTATTTATTGATTTCAAAGCTTAATTAATTTTATAGTTATTTAAAATAAAGTGTGTATAAAATTAAAGTTTTTATAAATAGAATTTGTGTCTTAGTATTTTATTTAATGGTTAATAGCTAGTACACAGTTATTTTAACCAAAAGGTCACTTTAAGAGGTTATTTTACTATGTTTTTTGTATCGAGTCATAACAATAAAAAAAACTGAGCAAGCTTAACAGTGTTCTCAGAAATATGTTCAAGAATAAACATATTTTTCCTGTATCCAAAACATGTTTGAAAAAACCTATTTCGTACAGTCTGTTCTTTTTAATTTTGTCTGTCCGTCTGTCACAGGGTTTTATCTCACGATCTTTGGTGGTTTCCGAGCGTGGATCCCTTCTTTTTCTAAAATTAAAGTAGTCTTTTTTTTATAGATTGATGGGAAATCACAAATAACTTCCCCCGCCCTGGGCGGGACGGGTGAGAGTGTAAGACTTTTACTGACTAAAATCCATCTATGTTCCTTCATGTGCCCTTTGCGTTCCGGGGGCGCGGTATCTCTTTCGAACAACCCGCAGCCCCCGGCAGGCAACAATCTGCAGCCCCGGCAGGCAACATTAAAGTAGTGTAAGTTATTCCTACAGCATTAGCTGATTAGTGTCCAGTAAAAGTCCCGTCAAAATCAGTCCCACCGTTTCTGAGATAAACCGGAACAAACAGACAGACAAAATTTAAAAAAAAAATGTTTTTTTCGTGTAAGTGCCGTATAAACATTTATTTTATATTATTTATTTTGTAATAAAGTTATATTTTGACATTACAAACAGACTTCAATTTCGTTTATTTACATAGTTTTTAAAAGGTGTGGTTCTGCATCCTCGGCATATTTCAGGAGGCTGTCATAAAATAAATAGGTAATGTACAGTACGGCCGACGTATCTTGGCGAGTCTGAAGTTAGGCGATTATCTGCGCAGTAGACAATTTTGTTAAGATCCATTGCGCAGACAAACGGCTAACTTCAGACTCGCCAAGATATGTCGGCCGTACTGTATGTCCGAATTCCCCTCTTTCAAAGAACAGAATCGTCCTGTTGCGTATGCGGTAGGCAGTGTCGCGCGACTATATCACTGTGTGCGTGTGGGTTCATCGGCCCGACTGCCTAAACCCAGTGGCAAGATGGCCAGTTCGAATTCGTAAATCACCTACAAATTAAAATAGTTTCTAGTTCATGTAATCCAAATTCATGAAGGAACGATAATACTAGGTAAATTAACAATAAGGGTGTTTTTAATATCGTGCGGATTTCATCACGCATGCGTATCCCCCGCAAATGAATTTTTAATACAAGTATTTATTGTAATGCATGGAATAAGCACGCGGGACACGGGGCGTGTTCCTGGGCAGCAGGTTAGCATGCGGGGCAATCCCGCATGCGTGATAAAATCTGCACGATATTAAAAACACCCTTAGTCACAATACACCAGAATAATTATGCAATTTCGTTGACTTGGAAGACATATTTTTCAATTATTTATAAGACCAGGCTATTACATCGATTTCGATTAAATTTATATGGGAACACCTCTGAAATATGGCCTACCAATCAAAAAAAGATTCATCAAAATCAATACATAATTGCCAGAATTATCGCATAAAAAAACATACAGTCGAATTGAGAACCTCCCCATTTTTTGAAGTCGGCTAAAACGGAATCATATTATCTTGAAAATCACTAGTATAGGTGCCTCCTTGAATTTGCCAAGGATGCAAAACTACACCTTATATTATTGTTATTTCGGCTCAAAATATCATCACGTACTATGATAACTAATTTACTTAACAGATAACAGTACATAACCTAGTCAACTGTTATTTTATTATAAATGCGAAAGTACGCACTTTCCACGTCCGCTTAGGTTGTGGAATGCGTTCCCTGCTAAGGTTTTCCCAAGAGACTACAGCATGGGGTTTCTTCAAGAAAGGAGTTTTGAGGTAGAACCAAGATAATGACCTCCCAAATCCCTGAAAAAATTGTGTCGGTCCATGCGCCAAACACCCTGTATAATTAATGTCGTTTTCTTGTCGGCTGTACACGACAGTGTCGCGTTTGACACGTTTTCGTTTGTCGGCTATATCCGACCATGGCGTTCAAAAGGTTAAATATACTCGCGAAGTCGCGGGTAAAAGCTAGTGATGATTAATTTACTTAACAGATAACAGTACATAACCTACTCCACTGTTCTATAAATTAAACAAAAATAAAATAAAATTAACCTTTCGTACGCCGATGCCTTTCACCATCTTGCATCAGTCAAACAGATAGGGTACCCAAATCAAAAAGATTGTTGTTCAAATAACGTAGGTATTTGAGATGCGTCATGCAAATACGATTGCATACGTATCAATTATTATCTTTACTAACTAAATAACATGCCATCACGCCTGTATTCCCCGAGGGGTTATGCAGGAGGTGTAAGTGTACACCCACAGTTCGCTGGTATATTTAGGTTCCATGTGATAGAGGGCGAGCCAAGAACCAAGAGGTATCCTGTTGTGGAGGTCAGATAGGCAGTCTCCCCATGTAAAACACTGGTATTCAGTTGCATCCGGTCAGACTTGAAGCCGACCCCAACATAGTTAGGAAAAGGCTAAGCAGATGATGATGACTTACTAACATAACACACCATCACGCCGGTATACCCCGAAGGGTTAGGCAGGAGTTATGTACACCCACAGTTCGCCGGTATATTCAGGTCCCATGTAATAAGGGGCGAGCCTATTACCATCAGATTCAAATGAAATTATAAAACAGTCTAATAGCCAATCAAATGGAATGCGTAAAAGTAAAAATTACAAAACGTAGAAACATCACTCATTTAAATGCTTGTGTATTCATGCAAAACCGACGAACGGCCATTGTATGCCAACTTGATTTGTTAGAATTAACTTAGTACAAATTAGATTATTCTAGCAATACACGTAAAGCCGTTGGTCCCGGCTGTCATTCGTAGTTCTTTGACAGTCGTCATGGATAGTCAGAAGCCAAGAAGTCTGACAACCAGACTAACCAAGAGGTATCGTGTTGCCTACTTACTGGGTTGTGGAGGTCAGATAGGCAGTCGCTCCATGTAAAACACTGGTATTCAGCTGCGTCCGGTTAGACTGGAAGCCGACCCCAACATAGTTGGGAAAAGGCTAAGCAGACGATGATGATGATGACACGCTTACTTTTACATCGTTCTGGAGCCAAAAGCCATAAGCTCTAACATAGTAACAGAAACTATTGGCACTAAGTATTATTTTCAAAAAATATAAAAAATATAATAACTAGGTAGTGTAATTTGTGAAGTACTGAGAACTCGAAGTAACGCTTCCTTGCAGTCAATTCATATTTGTATGTAAACCTTATCGACTACACATGCGAACGGTAGCCTTTGAAAAATCCATTCATACTAACTAACTATTTATTGATTTCAAACCAAGAAAAAAACAAATTTTACAATCGTTTGAAAATTTATCAGTTTTTGGGGCTTAATATAAAGTGTATTTTTTAGAGAAATTGTGTCTTGAAATTATTGGTTAGTGGTGTCATCTACTCAATTTTGCCCTATTGCAAAATCCGGTCTTACCAGACGTCTCCTACCTATAAGCATGCCAAATTTCATCGCCATAGGTCAAGCAGTTTTCGAGATATCGTGTCTAGTCAGTAATTGGTAACCTTTAGCTGTTACAATATAAAATGTGTGTATATAACGGGTATAACTAAGTTGTATCCCGTAGCTTTCCTTGCAAGTTCCCTAAGATGGTTAGAAACCGCTAGTCGTGTGCCATAGTGGAGAAACAACAGTAATACAAGCTTTTAAAAGGGATATACTTCGTTCAATCTTGTATGACATCATCTGCCTAGCCTTTTCCCAACTATGTTGGGGACGGCTTCCAGTCGAACCGGATGCAACTGAATATCAGTATTTTACATGGAGCGACTGCCTATCAGACCTCCACAACCCAGTAATGGGTAATACGATACTCTTGGTAAGACTGATTGTCAGACTTTCTGGCTTCTGACTAACAGTAACGACTGTCAAAGATCTACAAATGACAGCCGGGACCAACGGCTTTACGTGCTTTCCGAGGCACGGAGGAAACTCGCTATGGCAAAATGGTCACCCATCCACAGACCAACCTCGGCAAGCTTGGCTTAACCCGGAAGATCGGTCTATGCGGCTGTAATTATTTAGCCACGAGCTCCTCCAGCTGCTCTATGACAATTAAATGAAAATGGGGTGGCTGTTTGTAGCGTGAAAACAACAGCTTTGCGTATGTTTGCACGGTACTTACACAAACAAACAATGTTTTAAATTTGTCTGTTTGTATTCTGTTTGTTCCGACGTCACCAAAACGGCTGAACCGATTCGGACGGAACATCCATTGGCAGATAGTTGTAAGTTGAAAGTTTGGCTACGTTTATTTTAGAAAAAGAATTAAGATTCCATGCTTTTTTTTTTTTTTAAAGACGGGAAATCATCAAATAACTTGCCCCACCCTTAGTGTCAGACTTTTACTGACTAAAACCCGTCTATGTTCCTTCATGTTGCCCATGCGTTACCCGGGGGCGCGGTATCTCTTTCGAACAACCCGCAGAAGATTCCATGCTAACAACAATAAAAGCCCGCAAAAAACATCATTAAGGTATAAGTTAATACATACACACCACCACGCCTGTATTCGCCGGAGGGTTAGGCAGAGGTATACCAATGTACACCCACAATTCACCGGTATATTTTAGGTCCCATGTAAAAGGTGGCGACTTCTACTAATTTGTGATTTGAAGCATTGCATCTATAATAATAATAAATATATATTATATTATTTTTTATTATAATTATGCCCGCGGCTTTTTTTTTTGGCGACGGTTGGTACTTCCCCAGACGAGTTCAAAAATTTCAAACACAATACGAACTTGACTTACTGCCTAGCCTATGAACTGCAAGCTACCTCTCGCTCGTTTTTGTACGATCCACTTCTGCGTTGCATTTACAATTCAATGGTGAAACAAAAAGCGGTTGTAGTTGACTGCGTATGCGCACTCTATTTAGAAATGCCGGTCGGTTAGCTAGAATATAATACTAGTTGGTAGTTGGTACTATCTAACCAACGCTAGCTAGTTGGTAGAACTGCCCCGTTGGTCTCGTGGTCGCAATGCGCGACTGCTGAGCAAGGGGTTCGATTCCCAGGTCGGGCAAAAAGTGTTATTGGGTTCTTCCATTAGGAAAGATGATCCAGATGATAAATATTAGTATAGATTTGCCATAATTCGTTCTTTTAAAACAGTAGTATAATGGTGTAGGCTACTAGCCAGTGAAACAAAGTCATTTAACACGAAAAACTGTATAATATAGCTGCAAGACACATACAAGATCAGTAAACTTATATAAAATAAAATATTAACAAAACTATGGGGCCGTCGAAATTAAAACAAAACCCATATGTCCTATTGACGGATGAGCGCGCCGCATGCGGGAGCCCGCATGCGCGGCTCGCGCTTTACAAGTCCAACCGCGTATGTTAGTGTGTTATAGTAGTCTATAAAAACCTTCTTCGTCATGGGGCAAATTATTTCATAAATTCGAATGAGCTTCTACAAGAGTTGCTATTCCTTTATTTTTAAGAACGTTGTCATTCTTATCTAAATCTCAATCAGTAAAAAATAGCTCTAATTGACCCACAGATGTTGTTGACAACTTTTTGACATTGATTGTCGCTAAGATGATGTTGCGACTAGATTTACAGCGTTTTTAGCTTATTTCCTGTCTTGGATTGCAGTTTATTTGTAACTAGTTTTACCTCGTGGTTTCATCCGATAGAATTTTTCCAATCCGACAGATTAGCTCGTTTAAACAAGGGTTGCCATCTGTCCGGGATTCCCCGGATTTTAGCTTAGAGGGCGTCCGGGGGGCTCTCCCGGACGTCCCCCAAAAAGTGTTCGGGTAAAACCAGAACACTTTTAGTGTCAGGGGAATCCCGATTAATTGAAAGATAAAACTATTTTTTCTGGGATGTCCAGGAGAAGAACTTATTTTCACCCCAATGTTTTGAAGTTTTTGTCCGGCTTTGGAAATTCAGGTGATGGCCACCCTAGTTTAAACCAATATAAAATCTCTTCAGACTTTATTTTATTGGAAATTGATTGGTTCTTAAATAAGGTTACTTTTTCTAGATTGCTCTCGCTTTTAAGACCGTCTGTCTGTCCTTTCTGGCTACATACATACCATCGACCGTACATATCATCTACATACATCTACCGTATTCCCCGAAGAATTAGGCAGAGGTGTTTCAACGTACACCCACAGTTCGCCGGTATGTTTTAGGTCTCATGTAATACGGGGCGAGTCTATTGCTATTAACCGGGCACAAATCCTATCTCCGAGCTGCTACTGAGAATTTCATAGATAAACCCTATAACGCTTTTTACTCGACATGGGAATCGGACCCAAGACCTCTAGCGTAGCAGTCGTGCTTCGGGTCTGTGGACGGTGAGCAATGGGTAGCTCACCGTCCGTACGTTCACTAGCGACAGACCGTGTCGACGGCGCGTTCGTGTTCCACGCGCGCCTCAAAGAGATGTCAGCAAAATTGGATGGGGCCACTGAGGGCCGATGCCTGCCGGGGCTGCGGGTTGTTCGAAAGAGATACCGCGCCCCCGGAACGCAAAGGGCACATGAAGGAACATAGACGGGTTTTAGTCAGTAAAAGTCTGACACTCCCTCCCGCCCCGCCCAGGGCGGGGGAAGTTATTTGATGATTTCCCGTCTATAAAAAAAAAAAAAAAAAAAGCAGTCGTGCTTAGGCTTAGGACAAGGCTAACGAGGCAGTTTATGATATACATTATACAGTTTTAATAAATAAATATTTAAAAATCGTTTTAGTAAAAAAATGTGTCCAATATGTACGTAGCTATATGACGAGCAAATTCTTTCAATTTTGAAATACGAGTTGATAATATAATTCGTATGAATGACGCAGTGACGTCACATCCGTCAGTGGGTCGGCGTATGCGCAAGTTGCAATGATAACTTGGGAATGAGTTAATGGAATAATTTTGTGGACAAATTGATAACGCTGAAGTAATCTTCACTACATAAATGCGAAAGTTTGGATGGATGGATGGATGGATGGATGGATGGATGGATGGATGTATGTATGTATGGATGGATGGATGGATGGATGGATAGATGGATGTATGTATGGATGGATGGATGGATGGATGGATGGATGGATGGATGGATGGATGGATGGATATTTGCATGTCGGTGTCGATTTTGTCCTTACAAACGCTCAACGGGGCTAAAGAATTTTTCGCCATTAGTCGACTGTAAAATCGCCCCGCTGTCACCTATGAGTATAACCGCTTTCTCAAAAACTTTTCCTTTGCTGCGTAGCTTTCAAAGTCCGATCCCGTTATGATGGTGACTTGCAGAACGTTGTAACGTTATTAAATTAATAATTGTATACGTTAATGGTGTTATAGATAGGTTAGAAACTTATTTTGGGATTTAAAAAGGGTGGTGTTGGGGTTTTTCTTGGACTAATGTACTGGTATATAAAAGGAGAACTTGACTAACTGACGTATCAGCATACAGTCGAATTAGGGACTGTTCCAAAAAACGCACATTTCGATTATCCGACTGGTCTGGTTCCCAATTAGTTTGTATAATCTAAGTTCTTCTGTATGTAAATCGCCCTTATAACAGCACCGCTGCGACATTGCAACTAAAAAAATATCCAGATTTGAAAAATCCAATAGCTAGCTGCCAGCCTAACGCCCGCGAGTCGTCACCTTCTTATCTTGCCATTGTAAAAAGCATTATAACGCACTCGATTTAAAGCTCAAACTTGAATGGTAAATTATTTGCTATTAATTATGACCCTTTAAAAGTACCACGCCTATTTAGTTAAAAAAAAAAAAAAAAAAAATATCTTGGGACAACTCACACACGGCTATCTGATCCCAAGCTAAGCAGAGCTTGTGTTATGGTAACCAGACAACTGATATACATACTTATATAATTTTTAAATACATACAAATTATAGATAAATCACACCCAGACACAGAACAAACAATCATGCTCATCACACAAAGTTTGACCAAGTTTGTTTGTTTTGAAGTTTGAAGTTTGTTTGAGTTTGAGTTTGAGTTCTGACCTATCAACAACTGACGATCACCCCTATAACGATTTACAGATTCTTTTTTCAAATTCATAACCGCTAATATAGTTACCATTTAACAAATAAATTGGCTAGCAGACATCATTAAATAATAATTCCAAGACAAAACTTTTCTATAAAAACACTTTCACTTCTGAAAACCCGATTATTTTTTAAATAACTATAGAATTCGATTTTTAGTTGCTTTGAAATAAATAAATGTGAATTATGATAACAAAAATGTGACATTATAGTTTAGTATTGTCATAATCTATGGGGAATGGCGTTTTGACAGCTCATAAAAAGTACGTCAATTGATTAGTGGTGTCATCTACCCAATTATAGAAAGAGTACTTAATTTAAAAAAAAATCTAACTTAGACAAAATTTTTTTGGTGCCTTATAGACTATAGTTTTAGTTCCTTTTTTTGTTATCATTAAGGTTTTTTTTTTAATCTAATTTTAAGGTTGTAAATTAATAATATTAATAAAAATTAATAAATAAAGATCGACAACTGACTGTCAACCATAAAATGATTCACAGATTCCATTTTCAAATTCATAACCGCTGATATAGTTACCATTCAACAAATAAATTGGTTGTGTCATTGACTAAAAAACATCACTTAAGGATCAGACTGACGTCATCGTATTTTTTTTTTCTTTCGGCTTTATAAATATAGATGAGATGTCAGTACTGTGGCCGCTATGACGTAGTCTCTGGAGGTACCGTATTACAACATACATTCATCCATCACGCCTGTATTCCCCGAAGGGTTAGGCAGAGGTGTACTAATGTACATCCACAGTCTGTTTTAGGTTTTAGGTCCCATGTAATAGGGGGCGAGCCTATTGCCATTAACCGGGCACTAATCCTAACTCCGAGCTGCTACTGAGAATTTTATAGAAAAACCCAATAACATTTGCTCGAGCTGGGAATCGAACCCAAGACCCCTTAGCGTAGCAGTCGCGCTAATTACCACTAGGCTAACGAGGCAGTTATTTCAAAGAGGCCATTAATAATTTTGTGCCGAAGCGCAGCAGTAACCAAAGACGTATCTTAAAACTGGTAAAATAAGCCACGCGGACGAAGTCCCGGGCATTTCGCTAGTAATTAATATAAGTCTGAAAATCATCAATCCGCCTTGAGCAAGCATGGTCATCAATGCTCGCCTTCTCTGTATGAGAAAAGGCCTTTCCCCTGCATAGAGTAAAATAACTGACATTTTCTTTTTTTTATTTAAACTTTATGCGACAGAAATGTACAAAGGCGGACATTTTTTCGCGCCAGCCAATTTTAAAATTAAACAATCGAACGTCAAACCGTTTCGAAATTCGAACGTAATTTAAAAGATGGACGCGGAAGTCAAAATGGCTGCGTCATGTAACTCTTCACTTTCTTGTTTTTCGTATACGCAAAGAGTAGGCAACGGTATGGAGTAGGGATCGCCAACCAGTCGTTTTTTTTTTTGTCGAGATGGGTAAGCTCTTGACTCTTCTAGTCATGGTCAGGTGAAATAAACAAAGTCTACGATGGAGTGAGCTTACCCAGAAGAAGCCTGTTCACTCTAACTTTATTGGAGTTATTAGTCGAGTCGACCCCAGATACAATGCTTACACAAATATAAGTAAGTAGTAAGTATTGAGTATTGAGTATTGAGTATTAAGTAGTTATGCACTAAAAAGTAATCTTCAATGTTGTTGTACATATACATACATGAACTTACGCCTTTTTCCCTTGACGGTAGGCAGAACGCCATCTGCTACGATCCTTACATACTCCTCTCGCCTCGTCCACGTTCATACACCTGGTCATACAAGCACGCCGGTTACGAGTACTGCGCACCCGACCTTCTGAAGAACCTCACCAATAAGTTTGTTTCCCTCTTAATAAAATATTTAAAAAAAAACTACTCTTAAGTATATTGTTTAATTTTCTCCGCTAAAATTTCATGTTTCACAATTGAAGCATACTTCACATAATTCTTTTTACTTTATGTGAATTGTGTGCAATATGATTCAATGTTAAGTTTATATAAAGAAATACTGATTATGTCATTCGTCGATTATGTGACGTCTGTCAGTTAACAGATTGGGTCAAAACAAGTTGGTTACCATCACGCCTGTATTCCCCGAAGGGTTAGGCACAGGTGTACCGATGTACACCCACAGTTCGCCGGTATATTTAGGTAAACCCCGCCGCCCGGTTTAGGTAGTCGATAATTAAGTTGGTTACCTCTGGCATACACACTATACTGTCCAGTCATAGACTTTTTAAATTACGATTCCGTAAGTACTTAAAAGGTGTTGTATTTTTTTAAATATACAAGCTGCCAAAAGATGTTCTTAAAATATTCCTCCGCTGTTCTTTTCTGACTAACTTCGTTGCGGGATCCAAGACAGTTGAATCGTTTCTCCGGGACTCGCCGAGCTTCATTGCCTCGGCGCTTTTCTTGTGGTCGCCACTGTTGATTCCGGCTTACTGTATATGAGGAGCAACAGGATCAGAATATTAAAAGTAACAGAGGTCTTTGATCGTTGCCAAATAGTAGAAAATCTTTGCAAATCTGTTAAAAAATTATTTGTTCCTGCTTGCGGTGCATTTACCGAAATATTCACCTTACTTAATCACGCCTGTATTCCCCGAAGGGTTGGGCAGAGGTGTATCAATGTATACCCACAGTCTGCCGGTATGTTAAGGTCTCATATAATAGGGAGCCAGCCTATTGCCAATAACCAGGCACAAATCCTAACTCCAAACTGCTACTGAGAATATCTTAAAAACCCCAATAGGTAACACTTTTTGCTTGCCCTGGAGATTAAATCCAAGACTTCTACCGTAGCAGTCGCGCTTAGGACCACTAGGCTTACGAGGTACTCGTAGTTAATTTGCTTTCGTTAATTTATAATGAGTTCTTCTAAGCTTTTTATTTTAAACTAGTAATAGCGTTTCGCATTGGAAAATCCCTAGGGGCGTAGGGGGGAGGGGGGGGGGGAGCTACTTAGCCTTGCATATTTAAAGGGCTTTAGTAGCCATAAGTGGGGTGGTTGGTAGGCTTTTCTAGGAACCCAGTAACGTTGCATGTCAACCGTAACATAGGCTTAGTCCCACATGCAAAGTTAATGTGGCGTACCCCAAATCATTTCTTCGAAGACTTTGATTGCGGATTGATTGCGTTTATACTTTATTCCTATATATATACAGCAGTCTGCCTCGTTGGCCTAGTGGTCTTTAGCGCCACTGCTACGCTGGAGGTCTTGGGTTCGATTCACAGGTCAAGCAAAATACTATTGGTTTTTCTGTGAAATTTTTAGTAGTAGCTTGGAGTTGGGATTTGTGCCCGGTTAATGACAATAGGCTCGGCCCCTATTACATGGGACCTAAACATACCGGCGAACTGTGGTTATACATTGATACCCTGCGGGGAATACAGGCTAGATGGTAAGTTAAATAAGGCGAATATTTACGCCACAAAAAGCAAAAAAAAAATGTTCAACAGATTTGTAAAGATTTTCTACTATTTGGCAACGATCAAAGACCTCGGTGAGCCATGGACTTGTTTTCTAAATGCCACAATGGCTGGCACTCCTTCGTGATGCTTCAGTAGACTTCAGTCAAGGTCAGTGATGTCATTTTATGACCTCATTACTATTGTACTTTGGCAGAATTCAAAAATGCTATACAGTTTTTCATTAGCAGCAGTAGAGCTCTTTGTGAAGGACCTCGTCTGGGGAAGTACTACCACCATACCTATTTCTGCCACAAAGCAGCGTTGCTATGTTCCGGTTTGAAGGGTGTGGGGATGGTGTAATTACAGACTTGACACATTTCAAGTTTGTCCCTGGGATGTCAACGCATTTGCAAGGCCTCTGGTATTGCAGATGTCTATAGGCATTGGTGACCACTTAACATCAGGTGGACCGTCGGCGTCGGCTTGTTTGCCATCCAATGACATAAAAAAAATAAGAATTAATAAGATGTTTATTTAGCCAGCTATGCTATTCTGAAATAAGCAAATCACTTTGAAAGTCATTTCGCAAGTCATCTCGATAGCCACGCTTGCTTCGGAGAATATCAAATCCTATTGGAAAATGTCACAATGCTCACTCGATATAATACTTCTCACTTACGTCATCACGTGGTGGCGCTAGAGTGTAGAACTCACTCATTTTAAGAACGCGGGTCTGTGGACGGTGAGCAATGAGTAGCTCACCGTCCGTACGTTAACTAACGACAGACCGTGTCGACGCACAGTGGGCTGAAAATCGGCTCTAGAAGACTTAGGGTTTTCAATTTCTAAGTGTCGTTTTTTTTGCCAGATATCGCTTCTATTAGTTATTACCATACACAAAAATGTCACCCGAGTTAATTCTGCTCAAAAACGAAGGAATTATATTTTTTTTACGAAAAATTTGTATGGAGCCAGCATGAAAAATCGAATTATCTCTGAAACGGCAACGAAAACCGTAATATCCTCACAGGTGATTTTAGTACTAATTATTTATGATTTTTTGACATACTTTATATAAAGGTTCAAGATGCCGATTTTTTTTAAAAATCGTCTAAGTATTTGTATTTATTTTTACATATAAAACGGTTCCAAATGGTGTTTAAATTACGGAACATAGACTTTTAACAACAACTAACACTCAATAGTATCACCCCTATATCCCCGAAGGAGTAGGCAGAGGTTTATAGTACACCCACGCTTAGACAACTATGTTCGAGCTAGATATTTTACAAAATGAGTTTTAAAACTTTTCATTCACTCATATCAGCCTAAAGCCGTCCACTGCTGAACTTAGGCCTCCCCCAAAGAGCGCCACCCATCCCAGTCCTGGGTAGCCCGTACCCATCCGCCGCTTGCTAGCTTCTTTAAATCGTCAGTCCACCGTTCAGCAGGGCGTCCCACACTACGTTTGCCTAAACGTGGTCATCACTCTTATACGTGTTTGCACCGCCAACCGTCTGTCCGTCTGCAGACATGACCGGGCCACTTCCATTTCAGCGTACTAATTCTCCGAGCACTGTCGGTGACTTTAGTTCTCTGTCGGATGACTTCAATACGAAATCTGTTCACCAGAGAAACTCTGAGCATTGCCCTTTCATTGGCAAGCTGAGCGACCTTGAACTTGTGCCCCAGCCTCACGATGAGTGTCCAAGTTTTGGCTCCATAGGTTATCACAGGTAGGACGCACTGGTTAAACACCCTGGTTTTAAGGGATTGTGGGATCAACGATACAAAAATTTTGCGCATCTTCCCGGATGCCACCCAACACAAAACCCACTGTTGGGTGGTATCCGGGATAATGCGCGAAATTTGGTGTAAAACACCCGAAGGAGAAGGCAATGCTCGGGATTCCTCTGTTGCATTAATTTCGCAATAAAGTCATTCGCCAGAGAACTAAAATCACCGACATTCCTCGCAGAAGTGGAAGTGGGCCGGTCAGGTCTGCAGACGTAGAGACGGTCAGCGGAGCAAATACGTGTCAGAGTGAAGACCACGCAGTGTCGTAACTAGGGCAGTGCCAGCGGTGCCCATGCACAGCGCGCAGACCCTAGAGGGGCGCAGAAATGACCAAACCAGGACCAGATTTATTTTAAGGGCGCCTTCATAGAAGCCCGCGCAGGACGCCGTTATAGAAGCTCGCACAGGGCGCACAAAAAGCTAAATACGGTGCTGAGACCTCGTTTTGGCAAACATAGTGTGGGACGCCCTGCTGAACGGTGGACTGACGATTTGAAGAAGCTAGCAAGCGGCGGATGGGTACGGGCTACCCAGGACTGGGATGGGTGGCGCTCTTTGGGGGAGGCCTAAGTTCAGCAGTGGACGGCTTTAGGCTGATATGAGTGAATGAAAAGTTTTAAAACTCATTTTGTAAAATATCTAGCTCGAACATAGTTGTCTAAGCGTGGGTGTACTATAAACCTCTGCCTACTCCTTCGGGGATATAGGGGTGATACTATTGAGTGTTAGTTGTTGTTAAAAGTCTATGTTCCGTAATTTAAACACCATTTGGAACCGTTTTATATGTAAAAATAAATACAAATACTTAGACGATTTTTAAAAAAAAATCGGCATCTTGAACCTTTATATAAAGTATGTCAAAAAATCATAAATAATTAGTACTAAAATCACCTGTGAGGATATTACGGTTTTCGTTGCCGTTTCAGAGATAATTCGATTTTTCATGCTGGCTCCATACAAATTTTTCGTAAAAAAAATATAATTCCTTCGTTTTTGAGCAGAATTAACTCGGGTGACATTTTTGTGTATGGTAATAACTAATAGAAGCGATATCTGGCAAAAAAACCGACACTTAGAAATTGAAAACCCTAAGTCTTCTAGAGCCGATTTTCAGCCCACTGTGCGACGGCGCGTTCGTGTTCTACTCGCGCCTCAAAGAGATGTCAGCAAAAATTGGAAGGGGCCACTAAGGGCCGATGCCTGAGAGAGAGATACCGCGCCCCCGGAACGCAAAGGGCACATGAAGGAACATAGATGGGTTTTAGTCAGTAAAAGTCTGACACTCCCTCCCGTCCCGCACAGGGCGGGGAAAGTTATTTGATGATTTCCCATCTATAAAAAAAAAACTCATTTTAAGAATACGAAACTAAAATCTCACCGCGGATTCAGAAGTGATTTCGCAAATGAACTTTTTAGAACAGCACTACTTTTTTTAAATCATCGTTGACTTTAATAATTTGAAACCGAACAGTAGAACATAACAAATCGAATTTCACGTTTCCAAGAAATTCGACATAACTTAATAAAGACATCGATTTCTATAGGCATCGGTCCAAGGTAATTTGCTGACTACCTAGTAACAAAAAATATAGAATCTATACTAATACAGTAGAACCTCGATTATCCGAACTAATTGGGACCGAGGCTAGTTCGGATAATCAAAGGTTCGGATAATCGAAATGTGGGTTTTTTGGGGTAAGATCAAACAAAAACAACACCTTTTCACCTAAAAATTGTACAGTAAATAAATAAATAAATAAATATCTTGGGACAACTCACACACGGCTACCTGATCCCAAGCTAAGCAGAGCTTGTGTTATGGTAACCAGACAACTGATATACATACTGATATAATTTATAAATACATACATATTATAGATAAATCACACCCAGACACAGAACAAACAATCATGGTCATCACACAAAGTTTGTCCTGGGTCACACACACAGTCACAGTCTATTAAAATGTGACATCCATATTTACGTTGAAAGGATGATGCCAGAGTTTCTATGAAATCTGGTCGCACCTTCCAATGTAACGATAATTACCTTCCAACGATGTAACATGTATGTTACATCGTTGGATAGGTAATTTTGAGCTGAATAAAAGTTACTATGGCGCCAAGTTCCAAATCTTGGTCCGTTCAGATGTCAACATTGAAAAAATGCTATTTTTTTTACAAATAAAACACGATAACGTATTTTAATCCTATACATTTATTTAATCATAGCAGCCGCATAGACCGATCTTCCGGGTTAAGCCACGACGTTACCATAGCGAGTTTCCTCCGTGTCTCGGAAAGCACGTAAAGCCGTTGGTCCCGGCTGTCATTCGTAGATCTTTGACAGTGTACGGATAGTCAGAAGCCAAGAAGTCTGACAACCAGTCTAACCAAGAGGTATCGTGTTGCCCAGATACTGGGTTGTGGAGGTCAGATAGGCAGTCGCTCCATGTAAAACACTGGTATTCAGCTGCATCCGGTTAGACTGGAAGCCGACCCCAACACAGTTGGGAAAAGGCTAAGCAGATGACTAATATTATAAAGAGGTAAAGTTTGTGAGATAGGGAGTAATCTCTGGATCTACTGAACCGATTTAGAAAATTCTTTTACCCATAGAAAGCCACGATATTTTCGAGTGTCATAGGCTATATAACCTCACGCTACGATCAACGGGAGCGGAGCAGTAACCAAAGATGTAAATAAATGCGGGTGATACCGCGGTGTATTTAGCTAGTGTCGTATAAACTCACACCTATTTCCTATGGGGGTAGGCAGACTCCACAGAACGCCACCTGCTACGATCCTTACATACTCCTTTCGCCTCGTCCACCTTCATACATGACATGACATACCATCCCGCCTGTATTCCCCGAAGGGTTAGGCAGAGGTGTATCAATGTTGACCAACAGTTCGCCGGTAAGTTTTAAGGTAGAGCCTATTGCCATTAACCGGGCACAAATCCTAACTCCGAGCTGCTACTGACAATTTTATAGAAAACCCCAATAACACTTTTAGCATGACCTGGGAATCGAACCCAAGACCGGCAGTTAACCTTCATACATTAAAAAGAACGTCTAAATTGACAACCTCCTCTTTTTGTAAACACTTACCATCATGCCTGTATTCCCCGAAGGGTTAGGCAGAGGTGTACCAATATACATCCACAGTTCGCCGGTATGGTCCTCTTTTAAAGTCGGTTAAAAATAGCCAAAACCCGAACCCAGTGTATACTACATTGGAAGGGGCTACTAAGGGGCGATGCCTGCCGGGGCTGCGGGTTGTTCGAAAGAGATACCGCGACCCCGGAACGCAAAGGGCACATGAAGCATACATGAAACATAGATGGGTTTTGGTCAGTAAAAGTCTGACACTGCCTCCCGTCCCGCCCAGGGCGGGGGAAGTTATTTGATGATTTCCCATTTATAAAAAAAAGTCTATACTACGTAAAAGCGGTTTCTAACTCTGTTACAAAACTTATAGTTTATTTTTTAAATGTTTATTCTGTTCGAAGTAACTTTCACCAATCTATTTCATTTCGTAGTTAACTATTTTATATTCCGTTCACGTTTAGAACGTCATCGGCGGTTTAAACTAGACTATGGCAAAAAGAATTAGAAAAAAAACCGAAAGTAGTGGTATTTCTAAGAGTGTAAAAAAAAAATGTAATTCTCCAGGCCGATTCCGGCTACGGCGACTAACCTTAATGCAGACTGGCCACGTACGCAGGAGATATTATCGTGCACAAGTGTGTGCGCAAACACAGGTGCACTCCCTCTTCCCTAACTCTATAGCCCGATGGGACGGCAATCCGACACGACCGGAGAGAGATCAGGCGCAGGACCAACGGCTTTACGTGCTTTCCGAGGCACGGGGGTGTCACACCACCAACTTCCAAACTCCGGGCTGCTACTGAGAAATTCCTAATGGAAAAACCCAATAACACTTTTTGCCCGACCTGGGAATCGAACCCGGGACCCCTTGCTCAGCAGTCGCGCTTGCGACCACGAGACCAACGGGGCATAGTACAGATAGTCTGAAGCAAGTGCACAATAAAATTGTTCTTGTTTTTTAGGGTTCCGCACCCAAAAGGGTAAAACGGGACCCTATTATTGAGACTTCGCTGTCCGTCTGTCACCAGGTTGTAGCTCATAAACCGTGATAGTTAGAGAATTGAAATTTTCAGAGATGATGTATTTCTGTTGCCGCTATAACAACAAATACCTACTAATAACATATACGAAAACTGGGCAATTCTGGCAATCCTACTACTATTATAAAGGCGAAAGTTTGTATGTATGGATGTATGTATGGATGTTTGTTACTCTTTCACGCTTAAACGGCTGAATGGATCTGGATGAAATTTGGCACAAAGATAGATTATAGTCTGGAATAACACATAGGCTACTTTTTATCCCGGGAAAATGTACGGTACCCGTAGGATAACACATCAACTGTGACGCGGACGAAGTCGCGGGCAGAAGCTAGTATTACATACATACGGGTCGAATTGATAACCTCCTTTTTTTTTGAAGTCGGTTAAGAGCGTTTACGTTGCGCGAAGCAAGTGAAGATTAGGTAAATCGGAGCAAAATTCACTCACACAGACGCAAGCGCGTTTGTGTGCGTAGAGAAGCGCGCTCGCTCACGGACTATAGTCGGAATAAAAAGCATTTTGATCCATTTGATTATTTTTGTTTGTGATATATAGTTTTATTTTTTTACAAAATATTTTTTATGCTTATATTAGACTAGGTGTGCCCGCGGTTTCATCCGCGTTTATGGTAAGTGTGTTATAGCGCGATGTTTGATTAAAACGATATATCTCCTCAGATATTCGTTGAAATCTAATGATGTTCAGGGCAATTTTGTTCAAAATGAAATACTAATGATGAATAATGTTTTTATTTAGATAAAGATAATATCATGTTTATGAAAAACTAGATGTGCCCCGCGGTTTCACCCGCGTTACGTTAGGTTTTTGGTTACTGAACCGTTTTCGTGGCTCATAACGCGATGTTATGTAGCCGGATATAGTGCCAATCCCACATACAACTCCCTGCACGATCGCCCGCTACTCGCGCACGCGTCCGCCTCGCTCTTGTCGGCGTAATCTTGTGCCGTGTACTATGGTATATTAAATGTGTTATAGTTATAATCTGTTATTCTGAGGTACAGGCTACGGAATGTCATTATTTTGCTGCGAAGTTATTTTAAAACTGTGATATCTACTAAGATATTCATTGAAATTAAGTGATGTAAAGGGCAATTTTGTTCAAAATTAAACACGTGTGATGAATAACGTATTTATGTTTATAAGGATTAATACTATATTCATAAAAACACTTTCGTAAATAATGCATTATTTTAAAATAAATTTTCTGGCAAAAAGTTAGGCATTTACTACAGCGGACTTTTTTTTTGTATATTTTTTTTTTTAGAGGAACCATTCTGCCGTACGTTATTTTTGCGTAACTTTAACCGTTTACGCACCGCACGCAACGAAAGCCCTCAAAAGCTCGTTTTTGCCACATTTTTCATTGATGCTCCGCTCCAATTGGTCGAAGCGTGATGTTATTTAGCTAAAACCTTCCTCGATAAATGGGGTATCCACAAGAATTTTTCAAATCGGACCGGTAGTTCCTAGGATTAGCGCGTACAAACAAACAAACAAACTCTTCAGTTTTATAATAATAGTACAGATAATAGTAAAGATAAAGCATTTACTAAAATTGGAGTCGTTTCTACACACTTTCCGATGTGCTTCCTTAAAATCAGATCGGATTCTAGCGTTGATTCTATGCAGACGTGTTTCTCATGGCTCCTATGTTGTCTAAACTACAAAAGATTGCAATAGGAGTAGCAATATCAAGTACGGTTGTAGATACACGAAAAAGGAGGAAAAGTGAAGCTTATAGGCTGAAGAAATAAATAACAGACAGAGAAAAAAAAGTAGTTTAAAAAACTAAAACCCGACTACAAAAATTCACGTTCTAAAAAGTATGAAACAAGAAAACATTCTCATCTGAAAGCCGTGGTCGTATGCCACTTTGCCCTAAACTTTAGTGCTAAAGATTAATGTTCTATTACTATACACATACTGTTTTACCGGAATAGGTGGCATACGACCACGGCTTTCAGATGAGAATGTTTTCTTGTTTCATACTTTTTAGAACGTGAATTTTTGTAGTCGGGTTTTAGTTTTTTAAACTACTTTTTTATTTAAATTATTTTGGGGTTTAAATTTAGACATTTATATATTATGTAATATTACTGGAACTGCAACATATACACAATATATAATACATACAATTTATTGAAACATAAGATAGCCTATAACCAGCGGACAATTTAGACGCTTCCAATGACACCTCATTTGTCAATTTACGTTAGATAATTTAGAAGTTATGAGGGAACAGATGAACATCCATACCACAGATTACAATACAGATACCCAATCCCATACAAAGAAATGTGACCTTCCTAAAACTGGCAATTCGACTGGCAATATTTTTTTCTCCATTTCCTCAATAGATGGCAGTACCGGCGACTCACTAATTGCCAGAAACAGTCGTTTTACAACGCCATCTAGGAGTCAACCTAAATAATAGGTGGAATCGAAACTAAGTGGCAATGATACTCTAGAGGGCGTTGCTTTTCTATAGATTCTCTGTTCTCTTCATTGCACCGCATCGTGAGTTCAAGGACAACAGTTTTATTTGTGTGAGTGAGCTATCAACTTTTCTCGCGTTTTTTACAATTCGAAGGTCACTTTCAGTTTGAATGTTGATCACAATATGATTCGCGCAACGATTTGCGGCTTTAATATTTATCATAAATACCTACGAAAGTTTGTGAGAATGGATGGATGTTTCTTACTCTTTCACGCTAAAAATACTGAACGGATTTGGATGTTTGGTACACGACTAGTTTATAACCTGGTTTTTTTTTACGATAGTTTTTATTCCGATTTTACGTTCCCGTGGGACAATTTTCGAGTTGTAGTGGGAAAGGGTGAAATCGCTGGAATAAGATATATTATTACATAATATTGATAGTAGGTACGCTGCCTGTATCGACACCACAGAAATATAAAATACAGGAGAAGTGCCAAGGGGGCGTGTCCGTGTCACGAGGTTTTGAGCGAAACGCTCGCAACTTGCCATAATGGCCCTCAGTCGGAACTCGTAGCGAACGCAAACGTAGTTGTCATAAAATTCAAGAATGCCGTGTTATGGAATGTTTTGTTGCAAAAACCGAAGCCAAATAAAAAACTTGGGTAACCATGGAATCTCTTACCATATATAAGTACAAGTATTACACTATATTTATCTCTAAAATTACGAAAAACAACAAAATCGTAAAATATTCCTTACTTTTACTACGTTATTTTTGCTCACAAATGACAAAGCGACCGTACTATTTTTGCAACAAATACATTGCTCCTTAACCACTACCTAATTTTGTAGTTACGTAACTAAACAAGCAATGTAAAAATCATAAAACGACAGTGTCGTAAATTTATTTGTGCGTAGTACCGGCCGTAGGAACTCGCCGCCAGTCAGTGACGTGCCTGTACAGATCCACTAACGTAGATTATCGATAAGGTCGATAAGAGAATTATAGTTTATGCTTCAATTTCTCAACCGTTTTAACTCTGTTGGAAGACCGATGTGAAATAATGTTTTTATTTACATCGTACATACATTTTTAGTATTTTACATCGTAGTCGTAACCGCGTAACCAACGACCGTAAAGTAAGTTGATTATCTTTTCATTTTCATTTATTCATTTTCTTACGTATTATTTACAGTTTTAAATATTGATAATGTATATATTTTTTAATTATTTTATTTTCAGGGCCTCAAAAATATTATAGTACAATAATAAATTGAAAGAATCGACAACTTTTCGTTTTTGTCAATCACTAGCGTACATGTAAAATAGGTGTCTTTTGCCACAGTACAAAGAAATCTCTGTGTGAGTAAGTCGTACGGTGAACGGTGAATACACGTTGTGTTTGGGCATATAAGGTTTATAATTGATTGTGTAGTACGTCCTGATTTAAGATTGTGAGTGTGTGCGCGACTGCGTAACTTATTGCTGCATGTGTAGTAGTGACGAGTTGGAAGGGCAAAAGCGGAGACATAGGTTTTTATACATTTTCAACGATCATTTCACATCTCCTTCTTTGTTATATCTGTGATCGACACCGTGCAATCGATTTGGAGTAAGTACTGTAGATGTAGCGTACCATTGGTTTTGGGTACCTACTGTCGATTCATTAACTCGTCGATGGAACGTTGTCGATACAGCAATGTTGTTAATGTAATGACTTTCGATTATTATTAACTCGACCCCAAGGATATTATTTGTAATGTTCAAATTCGTATCTGTAACGTTACATTACATTACAATATTTGAGAACAATTTAACTGAACAAAAATATGGGAGTATTTCTCAATATCTGGCAACCGTAAACGCACACAGATGCACGTGTCCGTACACGGCGCCACTTATCAGCCGCGCACACATTAATAAAAACTAGCTTCACTTTGTTGTTCGCGCATGTTCTATCTGCCTATTTCTTTGATCTGAGTTGTAAGTAATATGTTTATAAAAAAATTAAATAAGTAAACATAAATGAAGTAACTAAACGTAAATTAATAACAATAGTTGCTACCCTTACGCTTATTGTAAAAATTGAGTAAAACGCCATCTATTGCAAATAGCTCTAAACTAAATGGGTAACAGATAGCTGCCGACTTTATCATTCTATGGGTTCGAATCACGTTCGAATGGAAGTTAAAATTTTCAGTTTTTTTTTGCCGAAATTACGTGATTTATGAATGTAAATAGATAAATCAGCCTTGAACAATGAAGTTTTAATATTTGCTAATCTTACTTCAGCCAAAATCTGCCGTTTAACGTAATTTAGTGGTTGTAAATTTTGTTAGAGTAACCTATACTGCCATCTATGATTTTTTTTCAAGACTAATTATAATTCGTTCCCGTTGAGACCCCGTGTCCATACATACATACATACATACATACCGGTCAACCTCATAACCCTCCTTTTTGCTTCGCCGTAGTCGGGTAAAAAGGTATACAGTAGTACGATTCTCTAAAATGCAAGCTCGAAAACGAGTCTCACTTCAATAACGCCGTGGCTTAGTATTCGTTCGCCGTGGTGACGTCACCACGGCGAACGAATACTAAGCCAATGACAAGTTGGTTCGTTATTGAAGTGAGACTCGTTTTCGAGCT
Source organism: Caradrina clavipalpis (assembly GCA_932526535.1). Classification (NCBI taxonomy): domain Eukaryota; kingdom Metazoa; phylum Arthropoda; class Insecta; order Lepidoptera; family Noctuidae; genus Caradrina; species Caradrina clavipalpis. The sequence continues at coordinate 4,530,027 of OW052115.1, forward strand.
TGCATTTTAGAGAATCGCACAGCTGGTCTGAAAATGATTAAAGTCTAAAATAATTTAATGATAAAATAAGATTAAAGTTTTTCATAGGACTTAGTTCTCAAGTCTCTGTTCGAGTATACACATATAAACATCTACATTCTTTGTAGCACTCAACACAACACAACTGGAGACTGGAGTGCTGATCGTGTATGACTGTGACGTTTAATCGCACGAATGTTCTATACACCATTCGATTTAGAATCCGATTTTAGGAAAAGGACGGTCGAAACATCCGATTTTTCAATTTTGTAAAAATAATAACATTAGAATTATAGACCGATCACATGTCAACCGACGGTCTATACAGTTCTTACATCTATTTTGAGAGCTAAAATCAATGAACATAATTGATATTAACGCTATCATGACTGTCTCTCAAAATGGTTGTAAGAATGAATGCCGTGGTACTAAGAAGCTACTCCTCTTTAATATGGCCATTAACCAGCACGTTCGTCGTTCTCGAAGGGATCTGTCGGCATGTTGGATAGACTATTAAGAAGGCCTATGATGCGGTGAAACATACATAGCTCATGAGGGTTTTTGAAATCCGTTCCTTCAGCATTTTAATTGGTAATGGTGTACTTGATATTTTGCTCTGCTTACCCCTTCAAACCGTACAGACGTGATGTTATATTATGAAATCGTGAAAACAAAACAGACATACGATCACAGCAATTTCGGTTCATTTGTTATTAGTTATTGAAGAGTTCCAGAAGAGATCCTAATGTATTATATACTAAAACCTTCCCTGAAATTATACACTCAAATAACGAAATCCCCATTCAAAAAGAATAAGCAGTTTTTGAGAAATTCATTCCTATGAAATTCGATCGTATGTTTGTATAGTACATACAAACATATAATCTACAATTTTTTTAAGTCGGCTAAAAAATTTACTTTTATATATGTAAAATGGCTAATAGTATAAAATAAATAACTTCTGGCCGTAGCAAAATTTTCAATTTCCAAATTTTCCTTTTCCTTTTTTTTTTTTTTGATAAAAATATCTTGGTTTTCTTTCCCATTGTGTCTAAAACATAATTTATTGTTACTCTTAATATTATATCAGTCATTAAAATTTATAAAAAAAAATCTTACTACCAAAGTACTAAAATGTTTTAGTCGCGCTATAGCGAAACGGGCTTTGTATTTACGAGAGCGCGGGCGCAGAAAGTTTGGACGTGACCTCTCCGTGTAAAGGCTCGCGGCCGACTGAATTGGCTACCGCTCGCGCGCCTTAATTTATAGTAGTTTTAAAATATTTATTAAAAAATTATAAAGCTAATTACACGAAAATTTTGAATTGCAAGTTTTAAAAGAGATGTTCTTCTATTAGAATATGTTATTATTATAATGATAAATGCAAGTTAAAACGTTGAAAAAGATCATTTTATCTACGTGTATTTTGTTAAAAGTTAGACATTGTTTTGATTTTATTTTCCGTAGTAAGTAACCTAAATCGGAAAATCTGTCTTGACAAAAAAAATATTAAGGATATTACCAATTAGCAAATATTTTTGTTTATTGATTCTATCAGCAATTTTTGGAGATTAACGGCTTCGAAATTGACTCTGAACGTAAAATACGCAAATCTCACTTTAGTTATCTTAATATAATTTACAAGCATGCTATTTAATTTTAAAAAAACCTCTCACGTCCTCTAGAAGACAAAATTTCCTAATATTATTCGTAAATTGCATGTTTGTACGATAAGTTATTAATGGGTATTAACAGGTTTGAAAATCATTGATTTTGAGGCAAATAGCGCGTGGACGGCGCGCCGCCGGCGTAAACCCTCTTAAAACCCAGAATAAAATAAATATTTAGGGGAGCTCTTAATGCGGGTTGTTCGAAAGAGATACCGCGCCCCCGGAACGCAAAGGGCACATGAAGGAACATAGACGGGTTTTAGTCAGTAAAAGTCTGACACTCCCTCCCGCCCCGCCCAGGGCGGGGGAAGTTATTTGATGATTTCCCGTCTATAAAAAAAAAAAAGGGGTGCTCTTAAACAACAAACGTGTTTTTTTTTTGCCGTTTTTTTTAGATAACAGTACGGAACCCTTCGTGCGCGAGTGCGACTCACACTTGGCCGGTTTTTTTTACTAATTATGCCCGCGACTTCGTTCCCTTGAATGTTGGCTATCACAGGGCTTTTTTTGCGCGGAACCCTAATTCTTTTTCTGGAATAAGAGTAAGCCTAAGTACCTATAACTACCTAGACCTATGATTTTAATTTTATTTGTTTTAGACTAGCCACACAGAAAAGTACAGCGGCCCCGCTGACAGACAGACGAACCTACGGAACCCCCACGATCCCATTGTCACCCTTTACAGCCCAAAAAACCCACTCAACAACGACCCCTTCCTAATACAGGGATCGTAAACATAAAGTACCACCCACCACCAAATCAAAAAATCTGCACACAAACTTTGTCATACACACAAAAATTGCATAATAACTATCGTGAACAAAAGAATTGTAGTGGGCGCGCAACCTTGGGCAACCAACTAATAGTGTATAGGTAAAAAAATCTACCTACAAACTCAAAACGGTCACGTTCGGAGCCACGCGCTGCTAAAAATAGCCGTCGGAACATGTTCCGTTAAGTTAATTCGAATACGAAAATAACTTCATATATATAATGTAATTCTACTTTATATGGTAATGGTGAGTTTGGTCTTTTTTCGGACATTAAGCGGTTATGCGGTGTTATTTTTAATTGGTGTGTTGACTTGTGGACTGCTGAGCGGTCTTGTGTTCGATGTTAAGGTCGGGCAAAGGTTTTTCCATTGTGACATTTCTTGGAGTTTGGAAGTTGGTTCATCATCAACTGCATCCTAAGTCGGTCAAACACTCTATTTCTCCGTGTCCTGACCTGAGGAGGCCTGGAGAGGCGGATCTGCAGCAGTCGAGGATCGTGAGAGGCGCGTATGCTCCCGGCAACCCCGGATGGAAACATTGGGGTTGTTTTTAATTAGTAATAGCCTGACAGACCCCGTCCGTCCTCCTCCAAGGGCGGAGGATCTATCCATGAGAATTTAGGACCTCGGACCATTAAAAAAAAACGATGGCTGTCATTCGTATTCGTTGTCGTTCTTTGACAGTCATTACGGATAGTCCGAAGCCGGGAAGTCTGACAACCAGTCTTACCAAGAGGTATCGTGTTGCCCAGTTACTGGGTTGTGGAGGTCAGATAGGCAGTCGCTTCACGTAAAACACTGGTATTCAGCTGCAACCGATTAGCCGGAAGCCAAGGACTGGATATTGAGTCCTTATACCCTTTCTGCCAAGAAAAGTTGAAGAGTTTGTTTGTTTAGACGCTCTAATCTCCAGAACTACTGGTCCAATGTCCGTTGAAACATAAATTACAATATTTGTCAAAGAAATTACGCCTACATGCAGTGTTCTAATTGAGGCAGAAATCCGTTAGATTTCTCTCAGCGGAGGGTCTTCAAGATGGCGGCTTTTAAAATAAGTGCAGACCACATCGATATCGATTACTCTTCTTATTAAAAGCTCATTCGATTTGGCTAAAACTGTAATCGATTTGTTTGAACAGTGAAAGTTTAGCTAAAAGTGGAAGATGATATTTTTTGGGTCTAGTTCTTTAACAACTATTCATCATCATCTGCTTAGCCTTTTCCCAACTATGTTGGGGTCGGCTTCCAGTTTAACCGGATGCAGCTGAATACCAGTGTTTTACATGGAGCGACTGCCTATCTGACCACCACAACCCAGTAACTGGGCAACACGATACCTCTTAGTTAGACTGGTTGTCAGATTTCTTGGCTTCTGACTATCCGTAAACTGTCAAAGATCTACGAATGACAACCGGGACCAACGGCTTTACGTGCAACAACTATTGTACATACTAATTAAGGACTGCACTGGAGTAATTAGGATTTGTGGCCGGTTAACTGCAATTGGCTCGCCCTCTATTACATGGGGCCTATACCGGCGAACTGTGGTACGTTGGTAAACCTGTGCCTAACCCTTGAGGGAACACAGGCATGACGTGATGGTATATATATACGAATATAATAATAATACCATCCTATTATTGTCCCACTGCAGAGCAAAGGCCTCTTCTCATACAGAGAAACCACGAGCATTGATCACCACGTTTGCTCAAGGCGGATTAGCGAATTCAGACTTATCAATTGTAAGTTGTTTCCTCACGATGTGTTCCTTCAACGATGTCAGAGATCAAGATAAACTTAGAAGACTTATTTGCCCGGTATCGTACCCAGATACTGGGCAGCAGATCATTGCAGTCAAACGTGCAATAGTATAAACAAAGTTGAAGTCTCATGGTACACAAACTATACTAAATTATAACAAAGCTGACGAGATCTTTCGTGTGTGTTTAAACACCCTAATTTCTGAAACTACCAGTCAGATCAGAAAAAAAATGTTTGTACACGATAGCCAGATTCTTGAAGAACAGTACAGGCTATAAAACATCACGCTACGATTTACGGGAGCGGGGCAGTAACCAAAAACGTAACTAGACGCGGATGGAAAAAACACGACGCGGCCAGAAGGTTCCGTCTACTATAAAACAGTAGGTACTTAAGGCCATAAGTAATTAAATATTTAATTAAATCCACAATTTTCCACTACACTGGCCGAGATGCATATATTTCGAGGGCTTTTACACATTTCTCTTAATTAAGTAGATGTAAATATTCATGAAGGAATACAATAATTTATTCAAACGTAAAAATAATAAACAAATAAAAACCTTAAATGGTACTTATGAGTATGACTTACTGCCTCGTTATTGGGTTATTGGGTTATAAAGTGTTATTGGGTTTTTCTATGAAATTCTCAGCAGCTGCTCAGAGTTAGGATTTGTGCCCGGTTAATGGCAAATAGCTACCGGCGAATTGTGGGTGTACATTACTACACCTCTGCCTATCCCTTCGGGGAATACAGGCGTGATGGTATTATTAATATAACCATCAAGGCAGTTACGTATTATATTTCTTGTCCCTTACAATGTATGAAGATGAATGGTTTTTGTGATGATCAATGGTTGACAGCAAGTCGCATTGTTCAACATCTATACATATACTAACCTACTTAGTTTCATGTTAAAACCGACTTTTAACCGACTTCAAAAATAGGAGGAGTCAAATCAAATCAAATCAAAGCATTTATTTCAATTAGACCATTTACAGGCACTTTTGAATTGTCAAGAAGTTACAGTTTAAAATTGAAGCTAGTTGCTCGTTCCAAAACGTAGGTCTCTATGGAGAAGAACGAGCAAGAGTTCCGTCTATGTTCCTTCTTGTGTCCTTTGCGTTCCGGGGGCGCGGTATCTCTTTCGAACAACCATAAGTCCTGAGTGCTCCGATTTGCTGACATCTTATGAGGCGCGCGTGGAACACGAACGCGCCGTCAAAGTCAAAGTCAAAGTCAAATCATTTATTTCAATTAGGCCATTAAAAGGCACTTTTGAACGTCATTACATAAAAAATCATTAATATTGAATCTAGTTGACATCGACGTCGACACGGTCTGTCGTTAATTAAAGTACAGACGGTGAGCTACCCATTGCTCACCGTCCACGGGCCCGCGTCTATGGTAGCCGGGAGTCGTCTCACGATTGGTACACCTCTGCCTAACCCTTCAGGGAATACAGGCGTGATGGTATGTTAGTAGTTCGAGTTATATTTCGAGACACCGACGCCAAACAATGTCGACGGATGTTTTTGAAATAATATGAAACGAATCAAAACTGCAGTGAAAATTGCAAAATATGGGACGAATTGTACGACTGCCATAATTATGTTAAGCTATTTGAGTATGTCATACTAGGTATACTCTGCGGATTCACCCACGTTCTTGGTCGTAGCGCGATGTTATATAGCCTTTGACACTCACAAATAACGTGTGTTTCTATGGTTAAAAGAATTTTCAAAATCGGTTCAGTACATTCAGAGATTACCTCCTACAACCTCACAAACTTTACCTCTTTATAATTGGTATAGATAATTATAATTTTTTGAATTTATTAATTTTTTTTGCTTTTACTTAACTTGCTTGCTTGCTTTTTTTTGCTTTTACTTTTTACTTTAACTGCCTCGTTGGCCTAGTGGTCCTGAGCGCGACTGCTACGCTAGAGGTCCTGGGTTCGAGTCCCGGGTCGAGCAAAAAGTGTTATTGGGTTTTTCTATGAAATTCTCAGTAGCAGCTCGGAGTTTGGATTTGTGCCCGGTTAATGGCAATAGGCTCGCCCCCTATTACATGGGACCTAAATATACCGGCGAACTGTGGGTGTACATTGGTACACCTCTGCCTAACCCTTCGGGGAATACAGGCGTGATGATGGTTTTTTGCTTTTTTATGCGGACCTAAAATAACCGATTATTATTACTTTTTGATCACCCCTCGTATAAAGAGGAAATACTTGTTTGTTTGTACCGAATAGGCTCCGAAACTACTGGACCGATTTCAACCATTTTTTCACTAATAGATAGCTACATTATTCCTGAGTAACATAAGCTATACAACATCACGCTACGACCCACGGAAGCGGAGCAGTAACCAAAGACGTAACAGAACTATAGACTAGTTCGACTGAGACTAGTTCGGATAATCAAAAGTTCGGATAATAGAAATGTGGGTTTTTTGGGACAAGATCAAACAAAAAGAACACCTTTTCACCTAAAAACTGTACAGTACATTAAAATTTGATATAAATATTACCGTTGAAATATTAAACATCTAGAAAAAGTCAAATACTTTTCTTATAAAATGGTCAATTTTAAATTGACGATCATTCGCGCCTATGTTCGGATAATTAAGTGTTCGGATAAACTAAGACAGCGTTCGGATAATTGAGGGTTCGAATAATCGAGGTTCTACTGTAAACTATAATTATTCTTTAAGGTGCAACCTCCACGGTAGCGCGCCAAATTCAAATTTTCTTACGTTTTTTGCAATTTGCAAGTCAGTATTAGGTTTAATGTTGATTAAAGTAAGATTCGCGGGCGTAAGAAGTATGTATTTTTAGAATTTAACCATTAAAATCAGTAAAAAATTAAACCGACTTCAAAAAAAACACAAACGACAAAAACTTTAACCAGACAAAAGCATTACCTACATAACTAAAAAGCGATAAATAACCTAATTTATCTACTTAATGCACATTATATATATACAATTATTTAAATATTTACAACTTAATACCTAATACTTTAACAAAGTCATCTTTAACTATTTAAATATTTACAGTTATCACTTATTTTTGAAGTCGGTGCCAGCCTGCAGCCTAGGTAACGTAGTCTGTTGTGTTGTTTGACGCGCGCGGCCGTCAAATTCAAATATTGTACAATATATAATATACGGTGTAGGTGGCGGCCTGGCGGGCGCGGGGAGCGGGGGCGGCCGGGGCACGCGGTTGAGTGTGCCACCCGAACGCGGGCAGACGCGTGAGGGCAGACGTCGTTGCCGGTCGCTTCCATTAATAGATTATTTCAGCGCGCTTATGCAATTTCTTATTCTTAGTTTTGCTTTGAACTTTAGTGTCGGTCAGTTTTTCTTAATTACAAATTTATTTGTTTGGCTGGCACCGACTTCAAAAATAAGTGATAACTGTAAATATTTAAATAGTTAAAGATGACTTTGTTAAAGTATTAGGTATTAAGTTGTAAATATTTAAATAATTGTATATATATAATGTGCATTAAGTAGATAAATTAGGTTATTTATCGCTTTTTAGTTATGTAGGTAATGCTTTTGTCTGGTTAAAGTTTTTGTCGTTTGTGTTTTTTTTGAAGTCGGTTTAATTTTTTTTTTAAAAATTCATTTTATTTCATAATTTTTAGTTGTGCGTTGTGAACTTAATTATTAATAGGTACTTAGTTGTTGTTAAGAGTTAGATAATATTTATTAGGTATTTATATTTTTTTATTATCATGGGTAGACCCATTAAGGCTGCAGCCCGAATGAGGGTAAATCGTCGCCTGGAAAGTATTGTAGAAAATAAGATACGTCTTTCCAAGAATTGCAAGCGAAATGCTATATCTCGTTCCCAAGAATTGCCTGGGGCCCGTCAAGTGAGATTATCTCAGATGAGAAATTATATGCGTTCTCAATTATCGCAAGAGTCGACAGAACAACACCGGCAACGTTTAGATGTTATTAAAAAACGGTTAAGTAATGAAACCCCAGTACAGCGCGAACATCGTCTCGCAGTTATTCATGAAAGACTGAGTAACGAAACTCCGGAACAGCGCGAACATCGTCTCGCAGTTATTCATGAAAGACTGAGTAACGAAACTCCGGAACAACGCGAACATCGTTTCGCTGTTATTGATGAAAGGCTGAGTAACGAAACTCCGGAACAACGCGAACATCGTTTCGCTGTTATTGATAAAAGACTGAGTAACGAAACTCCGGAACAACGCGAACATCGTTTCGCTGTTATTGATGAAAGGCTCAGTAACGAAACTCCGGAACAACGCGAACATCGTTTCGCTGTTATTGATGAAAGGCTGAGTAATGAATCCCCGCAACAACGCGAAAAACGAGTCGATACTATGCGTGAACGTACTAGGAACGAACTTTCTTACCAACGGACTCAAAGACTAAATTTAATGAGACAACGAAATCTTGAGGTAAGGCGAGTAGAAAATGAGGAGCAAAGAAGAGAACGCTTAGAGAATATGCGGGAAACTGCCCGCAGAATTCGATATATCGGAGAAGATAGTTTTCTATCTACTATCAATGAATTTGCTGATGTTCCATGTTGTGTATGTAGAAAACTATTATATCCGAAGCAGAGATGCCAGCTAGAAACCTCATGTCGACAAGATTTATTGCCTGGTGAGTTGGTAGAAATGAGCAAGATTGTGGTATGTTCGCGATGCTCTACTAACCTGAAGAAACGTAAAGTACCTTCCCAAGCGTATTGGAATAAAATGGATGTTGCGCCAATACCACCTGAAATTGATAGTTTGTCAGATGTAGAGCAACGCCTACTTACAAGAATAATTCCATTTCTAAAAATTATTAAAGTACAAAATAGGTTCAGCCAAAATTGGTGCAAAGGTCAAGTGGTTTTATTTGCACAAGACATAGTGGAAATTGCTGAGCAATTACCACTTCCACTATGTAGCGCAGGGTTGGTAGTCGTGGTAGAAACACGAGAGAACTTGCAACAACATAGAGAATTTAATATAGACATGGAAAGAGTAAAGACGGCTTTACAATGGCTATTATTGCATAACAACCTGTACCGCGACGTTATACCAAACTTTGCGAATATGTTAAACTATAATATGTCAGATATAGTACAGGTTGCTGAAATTCATGTAGGTCGTGGTAATGTCCAAGTACAGTCTGATGAGGGCCAGCAAATGGGACAACAATTTCCACAAAATCAACCCAACAGGTTTGTAAACATAAATGACAACATTTCTGTTTTACGTGGTTCGATTCACCAGGGCAATGACCGATTTGGTATGGACTCTCGTGGTAAGCAGTGCACTGGCGTCGCAGCTGTGGCTTGTGTCGCATTTGAAGTATCAGACCCGATTACATGGACAGTGAGTGATGTTGACTACGTAATGATAGTTGGAGATGCATACTATCGGCAATGTATTGTAGCACGACAAAATCCCGATCCCAGAGAACAAAATACTGAATATTTAGCTACGAGAGAACTTATGCCACGCTTATTGTTTAACAGGAGCTGGGTAAATATAAATGTGCAGAGTAATAGTTCGATTGATGGACATATTGATAGAGATCAGTCTGAGGAAGGGTTCCCGAATTTGGAAAATGCTCTATTAATTTTCTTTAGGGATTACCATTATGGAATTTTCACGTGTAATTCTTTTTCCGTTGCTATTGCACGTCAAAATATATGTGGCAATAATATATATTGGCTATTCGATTCTCATGCTAGGGGGCCAAAAGGTTGTAAAGCGTCATCTGGTGGTACAGGATGCTGCATGCGCTTTGTAAACATACATGATTTATTCGTAATGCTACGTCGTAATTTCAAAATAAATAAAGGTAATCAAAATGTTCTTAATACATATTGCATTACGCCTATTTCTATTCTCACAGAAGAGAGAGAAATATTGCAAGAGGTTGCTTCTCCAGTAGCACGCTCCGAATTATTGCATGAACTGTTAATTAATAATTCACATATCCCTACCATAGTAGAACACGCAGGCATGCAAGAATCACCTACCTTCACGTGTTCTCTTCAAGGTCCGGCCAATATATCCTCTACATACACAGCTAATGATAACCCAATTATTTATCAATACCCAAATACTTCCTCAGTACTTCGGTCACCTACAAATCACATTCGTAGTATGTCGCCTAATTCCACGTGCCCGCTTGTAGGATCAAATACAACTCATTTAGAAAGACGAGTAATTTTTTCTACTAGTTTACTGTACTCCATTGATGACGACGTACCTAATTTGGATACTGTTATTAACGCTAATAATGAAAATGGATTAGATCATCAAATCAGAGTTGCTGATATCCAAAGGAAAACAGCACCACCTCTCAATATTGAACGGGAGAAAAGAATGGAAGAACTTTGTTGGTATTTTCTTTACCCTGATGGTAGGAACGGTTTTGGTGAAGATCGAGATATATCCATAACTGCACTTGATTATTTCCAAGCATGAATTATGGGAAATGATAAGCGATTTCAAAGAAACGATTATTTATTCTTTGCATTGTCTGTTGTGGAATATTTTAGAGCCAAAGCAAGCGTTTCGGTCTCGTGTCGAATGAAGCAAGGTGAACATACACCTCAAGGTCTTGTTGATAATATGCATTTGACAATGAGAAACATAAGAGGATCGGCTGCATACTGGAAAAAATGTTGCGCGGAATTGATAGCCATGGTGCGGAGCCTCGGTCCCCAACTTGGTTCGTTACATTTTCATGTAACGATCTCAACTGGCCTGACATGATCAAAGCGTTACTCATAGCTGATGGACGTCCTAACGCAATGCCTGACAATGTTGAAAACTTGTCATTTGATGTAAGACTCGAGTTAGTACAAAAATATCCAGTTGTAGTGGCTAGACAGTTCACGCTTAGGGTAAACGCTTTGATAAGATTCCTAAAAATGAATCGTGAATGTTTAGGAGGAGCTATCACAGATTTTTGGTACCGCATAGAGTTCCAAAATAGGGGAAGTCCCCATTTACATATGCTTTTGTGGTGCAACACTGTACCTAATTTTGATAGTCCTGAAGGGCTTCGAGTAATCGATCAGGTGGTGTCCTGCTCACTTAATGGTGATAATGCTGAGCTGGTAAAAAGGTTACAAATTCACAAACATTCCACAACCTGCTATAAAGATCGTAATACTAGTTCGTGTCGTTTTGGATTTCCAAGGCCGATAAGTAACGCAACGGTCTGCTTAGAACCCGATGACGCCCTTCGCAATAATGGCCGTTTTTGTGTACTACAACGAAGTACAGAAGAAATTATGGTTAATAACTACAACCCAGTTCTGCTTAAAATTTGGGGAGCAAACATGGACATACAGCCTTGTGGAAATGTAACAGCTGTTGCTTATTATATTGCCAAGTATGCGAGCAAGTGTGAACCCAATGATTGTGGCGATGTTGTGAGAGAAGGTTCAAAAAGCAAAACGTCACAGTAATGATGTATGGAAACAGTTGTTTTCTGTGTCAATGGCCATACTGGGACAACGCTTAGTTAGTGCTCCAGAAGCGGCATACCGTCTCTGTCATTTGCCTATGAAAATGTGTTCAAGGAAAACAGTTTTTGTGAATAGCTGTCGTCCAGAGCAACGTTATAGACTTTTGCGATTTTGTGACGACGAAACATCAGTTTTCAACAACATATTTGATCGGTACCAACAAAGACCGAATGAATTAGAGGAGATTAGCTTAGCTGAATTTGCAGTTCGTTACGAAACAGTTTCAAGTGCATTTTGGACAGACGATGACGGTGACATTGAGCTAAGAGACCAGGAAAACGAGAATTCGAGGTACATACGATTACAAGACAATTCGAGAATGCGTATCAGAAACCAAGCAGCAGTTTTACGTACACGATATTACACTATAAATAGTGATCGAGAAGCGTTCTTTTACAATTTAATTGTGTGCCATATCTCCTTTCGCATTGAGAGTGAGCTTATGCAAGAGGGCGAAACAGCTGAAGCATGTTTCTTACGCCGACAATCGGAGCTAAGGCCCCTGCTACATAATTTATCAGTAGAGCAGTTCGCTCATGCTGAACAAATTATACAACAAGCTCTTGTACAAGCATTAGCCCTCAATGTAGTAAACGAAAATGACCCTGGAGAAACATCTCATAATATAAATATATATGCCGAAGACCAAATTGATGTCCATAACGATGATTTTATAGAAAATGATCCCACTGCTATGCCTGATGACGTTTTCACAAGTGGAATCAGAAGCCTCAATGTCCAACAAAAAGATTTATTGAAACGGGTGTCGGATTCTATTGAGAGAGACATAAGGACAGATGACAATCAAGACCCTTTGTTGTTGTTTATTACTGGTGGAGCTGGTAGCGGTAAATCTTTTCTGTTGAAATTAATTGTTGAGCATATTAACCGCTGCTATGCTCCAACGGTGGATAGTTTGTTAAGACCAAATTTTGTAGAAGTGGCGTCTTTGACAGGTGTTGCGGCTCGGCAAATTTCGGGTAGAACCCTTCACTCTGTTTTTTCACTTCCCATCGAAAAAGGCACTACTATGACTTATCGAAAAATGAGTGGACAGCCGTTAGAACGGGAACGGCGTAAGTGGCGTTATATTAAATGGTTAATAATTGACGAGATATCGATGGTATCTTACGAAAATTTGCGTATAATACACTTACGTCTGCAAGAATTCAAAAACAATAATTTACTGTTTGGAGGTGTAAATGTATTATTATTTGGCGACATTATGCAATTACCACCAGTTAAAGGGCATTGGTGTTTCGATCAACCATCATGGGCAAACGCAGAAATACATTTATGGCAGCAGTTCTCCTTCTGTGAACTCACCATCAATATGCGTCAATGAAGCGATGAGGAATTTGTTGATTTGTTAAATAATTTGCGGTTTGGAGAACTTACATTCTCACAATTGGAACTTTTATGTGAAAGACGGCGAGTTGAACAGGTTGGTGATTTCGCAGATGGGGCTGCAGTTAGAATTTTTCCAACGATCAAATTGGTGGATGACTACAACTCTAAGATGACAGCTCAACTATTTCAGTCGAGTCGTGTCTATACCTTGCATGCTATCGACGAGTCGCGAGAGGCTGCAACCTATGGAAAACGGCCTCCATGTAACGTAATTCCTGCTGATGTCAATAATTGCGGTGGATTGTTGCACATACTAAAACTGGGCATAGGTTCCAGAGTAATGTTAAGGCGTAACATCTCAGTTACCGAGGGTCTTGTCAACGGTGCAATGGGAATTGTTTGTAAGTTTAGGTGGCCTGCTCTGCGTCGCGATCAGTTAGAATCCGGCGAGTTACCTGATGCAGTTTCTATTAAATTCGACGACGATACTATTGGCACTAGAGTGAAAGATAGTGACGGCTTAGTTGCAATTGCACCAGTATCAGCAACATTTCAAGCAACAAAAGGCTATGGGGATGTGGAAAGAAGAATGCTGCCGTTAATATTGAGCTGGGCTGTAACGGTTCATAAGCTTCAGGGCACCACATTAAATAAAGCGGTAATTGACTTAGGAAAGAAAAATTTTGCTAAAGGTCAAGTGTATGTTGCTTTAAGTCGAGTGAAGACTTTATACGGTATTGCACTTTGCGATCTAGAACCAAGCAAAGTACTTACCAGACCACATGATGAAAAGGCATTACGAGAAATGGAGAGATTAAGACACCTATTGTAAAACGTAATGCAACGCAACGTACGTGCCGTGTGGTTTTCGGCACATAAAAAGAATAGAACCAACCTATCTCTTCTCGTGGGTGTTGTAAAAGGCCACTAAGTTAAAAGTCATAAACATCTATAGATATCAGCATCTCCACGGCGACGGGCTTACCCCCTGTGACGTTTGTGCAAAATCTTTATGTTAAGAATAGTGAAATGTGGATGGAAGGATTACATCTTTCCATATCTGCCTACCACTGATGGGAGAAAGGCGTGACTATATGTATGTATGTAACTATTGTAAAAATATGTGGATTCCTGACCACCTCAGGAGTAGATATACCCTTTTAAGCATAGGTACTCATTATTTTTGAGGAATTGTCTCGATTTCATTAAGATTTTTGTTAGAATTTCCCTCGATATCTCGTGATTACATCGTAACCATCTCAAGAGTAGTAACTGCCCTTATAGCCCATCCAGACTCACGGCGAGAAACACCGAGAACACCCGAGAACGTGAATTTCTCGCCGTGAGTCTGGATGTAATATACACAAGTATCACGTTAGCCCTACATACATTCGATCGACCAATTGCAGTACTGCTCCCAACTCCTAACCGTTAAGGAGTACTGTAGCTTCATCATCAGCACAGCAGCATCAGATGTTGATTCAAGCATACCTCACAAGCAACATGTTAGCCCTACATACTACTAAATAGTTGCCATCGACCAATTGCAGTTCTGCCTTCCAACTCCTAACCGTTAAGGAGTACTGTAACATCATCATCAGCACAGCAGCATCAGATGTTGATTCAAGCATACCTCACAAGCAACATGTTAGCCCTACATACTACTAAATAGTTGCCATCGACCAATTGCAGTTCTGCCTTCCAACTCCTAACCGTTAAGGAGTACTGTAACATCATCATCAGCACAGCAGCATCAGATGTTGATTCAAGCATACCTCACAAGCAACATGTTAGCCCTACATACTACTAAATAGTTGCCATCGACCAATTGCAGTTCTGCCTTCCAACTCCTAACCGTTAAGGAGTACTGTAACATCATCATCAGCACAGCAGCATCAGATGTTGATTCAAGCATACCTCACAAGCAACATGTTAGCCCTACATACTACTAAATAGTTGCCATCGACCAATTGCAGTTCTGCCTTCCAACTCCTAACCGTTAAGGAGTACTGTAACATCATCATCAGCACAGCAGCATCAGATGTTGATTCAAGCATACCTCACAAGCAACATGTTAGCCCTACATACTACTAAATAGTTGCCATCGACCAATTGCAGTTCTGCCTTCCAACTCCTAACCGTTAAGGAGTACTGTAACATCATCATCAGCACAGCAGCATCAGATGTTGATTCAAGCATACCTCACAAGCAACATGTTAGCCCTACATACTACTAAATAGTTGCCATCGACCAATTGTAGTTCTGCCTTCCAACTCCTAACCGTTAAGGAGTACTGTAGCTTCATCATCAGCACAGAAGCATCAGATGTTGACACCCTGAAGCATATACCTGAGTAAGACATGATTACGTAACAAAAACACCATACGAGCATACAATTTTCGGTGGTTGCCCTCAATTTCTCCTGGATTCCATCATCAGATCCTGGACTGGTGAAAATGGGACCACCTCAGAAGTGAACTCTATACAACAAAAAAAAAATTTTTGAAATCCGTCTATAATTGACGAAAATATCGGTGAACATACATAAAAAAAAAAAAAAAAAAATATTATACATACAGACGAATTGAGAACCTCCTCCTTTTTTGAAGTCGGTTAAAAATAACTCCATAAGTCGGTATAATTCCAAAATGTCAAGATTTCATGAAATAGTCATTCTTTGGGTTTACCTGGCCCTATGGAGTTTTATTGCTGACTTAAATGGTTATAATTCTGATAATACACAATTCTTACGCCCGCGAATTATACTTTAATCAACATATAACTTAATACTAACTTGCAAATTGCAAAAAACGTAAGCAAATTTGAACTTCGCGGGCTACCGTGGAGGTTCCACCTTAAAGGTTTATAACAGTACTTAGATAGGATCGGGACTAGTGTCTTGTAAGCCGAGAAAGTCTAAGCTAGCTTAGATGCAGTTGCCTTGAGAGAAACCTTGGACCGCCGCTCACAATATTATACCTAATTTGCCTTTAAAGTTAAACTAAAAGATTATTTTATAAAATAAGTGATTTGGAACCATAATATTATTCTAACTGTTAGGTCGGTTTTTACTTGCTAGGTCTTTTTTTGAAGGTTCTTGCAAACCAAAATCATGCATCAGGCTTTAGTGGGGTCCTAGCATAATTTTCTTCTTTATCGTGTGGGCAGTATGGTCTAACGACCCCACACATCCTAGTGTCAGAGTTTCTAAACCACCTCAAGGGCCTCTGACATGGTTACCGATGTCAGTGATGTCCAAGATAAACTCAGAAAATACATATGAATTAGAAAACGTCACATTGGAACTTGCCCGTGCCCGGTTGCGAACTCACTACCTCGTGCATGAGTGGCGGGCGCCTTAACCATTTAGTGTACTTGACTGTTCAGTGTGGCGTTCTGGGTTCGTTTCTTAGCCCGGGCAAAAACTTCTATTGAGTTTTTCCATTTGGAATTTTTCCCGGAGTTTAGAAATTGTTGATGTGACATCCCCGTGCCGCGGAAAGCACGTAAAGCCGTTGGTCCTGCGCCTGATATCTCTCCGGTCGTGTCGGATTGCCGTCCTATCGGACTATGAGAGTTAGGGAAGAGAGAGTGCACCTGCGTTTGCGCACACACATGTGCACTATAATATCTCCTGCGTACTTGGCTAGTCTGCATTAAGATTAGCCGCCGTCGCCGGAATCACTACAGTTTACGCGTTGGTAGTAGTTAACCCTTTAAGTGCGGGTGACGCGCATGTGCGTCAAAAAACGCACTTGTTTGTTGCCCGCACAGAAAGGGTTAAGATGAGATAAATTCTTCATTCAAGAAGCGTTCAGCGTCAAGGCTGACGTTGAACACTTCTTGAATAAAGAACTTATTCTATGATGAATCTTTACTAATTAAAATAAATCTAAAGAAGTTTTTTTATTTGTTTGTTTAACCACGCTAATCTCTGAAACTATAAGTCGGATTGGAAAAATATTTCTGTTATATGATAGCCAGATTCATAAGGAATGTTATAGGCAAATAATATCACGCTACGAGTCACGGGAGCGGAGCAGTAACCAAAGACGTAACTTAACGCGAGAGAAAAAAAACACAATTATAGTTAAAAGTTAGTACAATAATATTCTTTTAGATGTTTTTAAATTAGCCTAGTGGTCCTAAACGCGACTGCAACGCTAGAGGTATTGGGTTAGATTCCCAGGTCGAGCAAAATGTTATTGGGTTTTTCTATGAAACTCTCAGTAGCAGCTCGAAATTAGGATTTGTGCCCGGTTAATGGCAATAGGCTCGCCCCCTATTATATGGGACCTAAATATACCGGCGAACTGTGGGTGTACATTGCTACGCCTCTGCCTAACCCTTCGGGGAATACAGGCGTGATGTTAAATTACCGACAGCACTTTTTTCTCGAGTCATAACTTTCGTCGCGGGCGAAATCGCTGACGCAGCATAGACAATTAACAGTAAGTCTATATTTACGTGAAAGTGTCTCTGCCTGTTAATTACACGTCTATGGTTAAAAGAGTCTGCACACCACACCGTTCCATGACCGTACTATGAACGTATTATGCACGGAAAAGCCAAAGTCTAATTTATTAAATCTATACTAATATTATGAGGAGGTAAAGTTTGTGAGGTTGTAGGGGGTAATCTCTGGATCTACTGAACCGATTTTGAAAATTCTTTTACCTATAGAAAGCCACGTTATTTGTGAGTGTCATAAGCTGCATAGCATCATGCTACGACTCACGGGAGCGAGGCAGTAATCTAAGACGTAACGAATGGCGGGTGAAATAAGCAACGCGGATGAAGTAGCGGGCAGTTCCGCCTTCTTCTTAATATAAAAAGTGAATTTTATAGAAGCTGTGTCCTAGCATTATTTTTAAAACTGTCAACACCCGAATTCCTTTTTTGAATAATCCAAACGCTTGGCAACACTGAACACTGTTCTAAATTTAAACAAGTCTATCTTGAATTCTCAATAAGAGCCATAAACGACAAGTACCAACATCGTGCATATTTCTAATGCCACCATCTTTGTCTAACTGCCGGACGATCCCATCTCGCTATCTCTGTCTCACCTACATTGTTCTCAGAATGCAGTTTTGTTTACACAGTTTAAAGGTCAGGTTACATACAGAGCCCTGTTTTTTGACATCCATAACTGGATGGATGTGTTTAATTATTTGATTGTGACACTGGCCGGTTAGAATTTCAAGTTGCCATTAAATGCGATAGCGGTTTTGAAAATGGAACACGAAACCGCTTTAATTTTTAAACAGTTTAAAGAGGTCTAATTTATTTACTAAACTGGCATGGCTGCCGATTTGGCAAATATTAAAAAATATAGTACTTATTTATTTATGAAGAGTTTGTTAGTTTGTTTGGTTCAACACGTTAATCTCTGAAATTACTAGTTCGAATAGAAAAAAATAAACATATTTTTTGTATTGGTTAGTCCTTTAATCAAGGAAGTTTATAGGCTATTTAACAATATGCTACTATACTCGGGAGCGGAGCAGTAACCAAAGACGTAGCCTAACACGACACGGGTGTTTAAAACAACGCAGATGAAGTTGCGGGCAGAAGCTAGAGTTGATTATAGGTCAAAATTTTTCCTAAACAGTCATGGCTGCCGATTCGGCAAAGTTTTAAATAATATTTATTCTTCGAAGTTCTTTCTAACATTATCTAAAAAGTGTCTTGGATCCCGCTGAACATCACTGAAATCGGTGAAGGAAAACATCGTGAGGAAACCTAGACTTATAATATGTAGAAATCGCCAATCCGCTTTGGGCAAGCGTGGTGGTCAATGCTCGTGCCTTCTCTGTGTGAGAAGAGGCCTTTGCTTTGCAGTGGAACAATAATAAGCTGGTTCTATTATGTATTATGTATTTTGTCATCCCAATAGTGTTTTGTTTTTTTTGTTTTGCAGTATAGAACGCCCTGCTGCACGGTGGACCGACGATTTAAAGAAGGCAGGTAGCGGCAGGATGCGAGCTGCCCAGGACCGGGATGGTTGGCGCTCTTTGGGGGAGGCCTACGTACAGCAGTGGACGGCTATAGGCTGATATGATGATGATGATGATGAAAAGAGTTTGGACAGAAGTAACGGGGCAATCTTTGGGAGATGGTTTGTCTAGTAGGTACCTCTAGTAATAAGTACACTATCAGTTGCGACTAGTAGTGGTTAAGGCGCCCGCCTCCCAAGCACGAGGTTGTGGGTTCGCAACCGGGCACGGGCAAGTACCAATGTGACTTTTCCTAATTCATATGTACTTTCTAAGTTTATCTTGGACATCACTGACATCAGTAACCATGTCAGAGGCCCTTGAGGCGGTTTAGAAACTCTGACACTAGGGTGTGTGGGGTCGTTAGACCTTACTGCCCACACGATAAGAAAAAGAAGTTGCGACCAAAACCTGAAAAGATCTTCTTGTTTATAACAAAATATGTTCTGCCGCTACGTCCGCGCGGTTTATTTAAGTTACGTCTTTGCTTACTGCTCAACCCCTGTGTGTCGTAGCGCGATGTTATACAGCCTATACTGTTCCTCATGAATCTGGCTATTATGTACAAAAAGTTTTTTTCCAATGCGACTTGTAGTTTCAGAGATTCGCGCGTTTAAACAAACAATACTTGGCTTTACTAAGCTTTATTATATTACTAGCTTTTGCCCGCGACTTCGTCCGCGTGGATTAACAGTTCCCGTTCCCGGGGGATTTCCGGGATGAAAACTATCCTATGTCCTTTCTCGGGTCCCAGACTATATCTGTACCAAATTTCATTGAAATCGGTTCAGAGGTTTAGGCGTGAAGAAGAGACAGACAGACAGACAGAGTTACTTTCGCATTTATAATATTAGTACGGACGAATAATATAATTATATATATAGATTTGGTTACACCTATCTATTTTCAATACGTATTTCGCAGAATTTGCATAATTATAAGGAATAGGGTAGCAAGCAGTAACGTGAGGTATATTTACAATAGGTGATATAGATAACCTTGGTAGGTTATGTAGCAAATCGTAGTAGTAGAGCTCTTTGTGAAGGAGCTCGTCCGGGGAAGTACTACCACCATATTTATTTTTGCCGCAGCGTTTCTGTGTTCCAGTTTGAAGGGTATGGGTGCCAGTGTAATTACAGGCACATGAGACATTTCAACTTTGTCTCTGAGATAGCAACGTATCTGCACGGCTTCTGGTATTGCAGATGTCTATAGGCGGCGGTGACCTCTTAACATCAGGTGGGCCGTCGGCTTGTTTGCCATCCAATGACACAAAAAAACACACACGAATGATATTGGAACAGGGGAGATAAGTATCCTAGGTTCATATCTTAAGCTGCCGGACGCCGGAGGACTCTCAACGAACTACGGCCACCGTAAGGACGAACTTAGGTTAGTTTGTCACACGATCATACGTAGTCCTATGACGGCAGCGCTACGTTGGGAAGCCACAGCCTCACTTTCCAGGGTGACGTGCACGGCTGACTCCTCGGCGCTAAATAATTTTATTTTATTACTTACTAAGGGCCTACAAAAAATCCCTTTCGATGCAGCGGCATCATTTTAAAGCAGAGCAATTTATGTCGAATTTCTATATCGATACGTTTGAATGTGCATTGGTAAAAATTGAAATCTCTTGCAAAGCCATCCAGGTCTGCCTAGGCCCTAAGACTGCCCCGTTAGGCAAGTGGTCTCAACTCTCAAGCGCGACTCCTAAGCTTGGGTTCCTAGGTCATCATCATCTGCTTAGCCTTTTTCCCAACCTGGGGTCGGCTTCCAGTCTATCCGGATGCAGCAGAATACCAATGTTTTACATAGAGCGACTGTCTATCTGACCTCCACAACCCAGTAACTGGGCAACACGATAGCTCTTGGTTAGACTGGTTGTCAGACTTCTTGGCTTCTGACTATCCGTAACGACTGTCAAAGATCTACGAATGACAGCCGGGACCAATGACTTTACGTGCTTTCTGAGACATGGGGGTATCACACCACCAACTTCCAAACTCCGGGCTGCTACTGAGAAATTCCTAATGGAAATACCCAATAACACCGTGGGTTCCTAGGTTTGATTTTTAAAAAACCGGCTACGGCTATCGGAGTCTCTCACGAAGAGTAGCCATATCTACCATCGTTTAATATGTAAGACAGCCTTATGACAGTTGGATTGACAGACAGCAGTCTTAAGCGGAGAATTCACTCGACAGACATGCCCGCCGGCCCTCGCTACTATAGGTCTGTGAAATAATTGCTAGTGTTCTTTTTTACCGATGGGAAATCATCAAATGACTTCCCCCTGCGGGACGGGAGGGAGTGTCAGACTTTTACTGACTAAAAGACATCCATGTTCCTTCATGTGCCCTTTGCGTTCCGGGGGCGCGGTATCTCTTTCGAACAACCCACAGCCCCGGCAGGCATCGGCCCTCAGTGGCCCCATCCAAATTTGCTGAAATCTCTTTGAGGCGCGCGTGGAACACGAACGCGCCGTCGACACGGTAGGCTCGCCCCTATTACATGGGACCTAAATATACCGGCGAAATGTGGGTGTACATTGGTACACCTCTGCCTAACCCTTCGGGGAATACAGGTATATTTTTTTTAATATATTTTTTATAAGAAGAAGACTGAGGAAGAAACTCTACAGACACTCTTTTCACACACACACAGACTGCACACACTGTATTCCCAGAAGGGTTAGACAGAAGAATGTACACCCACAGTTCGCCGGTATATTTAGGTCCCATGTAATAGGGGGCGAGCCTATTGCCATTAACCGGACAAAAGTCCTAACTCCGGACAGCCTTTTCAATTATTTTTTTACAAAATCCAGTTTATATTATTCTTGTTGCTTCTATATGTGAAGATAGTTATAGAATGGTTCATATTTTTTATCCCACTTTTTTTTTGTTCCCGTACTCCGGATATTTTTGTTTCAGACCAACTATACAACTATCTATCATGCTGCTAGTTTCATTAGGATAATATTGAAGTATTGAATGGTTTATTTTTCTATAACATAAATCTTTACTAATATTGTCAGCTGAAGAGTATGTTTTTTTAGTAAATCTCCGGAACTTCTGGACCGATTCTAATAATTCTTTCGCTTATAGGAAGCTATGTCATTACTTATAACTATAGGCTATATGTTATCCCTACTAATATTATAAATGCGAAAGTAACTCTGTCTGTCTGTCTGTCTCTTCTTCACGCCTAAACCACTGAACTGATTTCATTAAAATTTGGTACAGATATAGTCTGGGACCCGAGAAAGGACATAGGATAGTTTTCATCCCGGAAATCCCCCGGGAACGGGAGCTATTAATCCGCGCGGACGAAGTCGCGGGCAAAAGCTAGTTATCAATAAAATTAAGGATTTGGAAGAAAATTCACATGAACTTTGCAGTCAAAACTAACATGTAACTTATAAATATCCTGTTTAAAAATGATCTCTATTAGCTTGTCATAAAATTCCATCTTCCAAAATCATGTCTTCCAAAATAAATAAAATTTCAGTGATGACCACATAGAGGACGGCACAGCAATCGTAAAAACCAATTTGTTTTTTTTTTTCAATTGAGTAGGTAGGTACTTGACTAGGTACTTATAGTAACAAAATAAATTATACTCAATTTGTATTCTACCTTCCTATTATATACAACTGTTACCTAAGTACATAAGAAGTATTTAATACTATTTTACATAACATTAAAGTGTGTGTATGTCTACATACGCATGAATTGTTAAACTTACCTACCTCACTATTATATAGGGATTAATTTGTAAGTTTGTAAGCTTGTATAAAAACCTATTTAGTTAAATTATTGTCTTTTTTTCATTTTTATGTAATCTTCAGAAAGTTGTTAAAAATAAGTGGTTTTTTAACATTGTGAAATGTGTTCAGAAATGATGTAATTATTTTTTACTTTATCATTATTAGTTGTGTTATAAGACTTTACTTAGTAACTTTTAATCTAAATATTTAAGTAAGTAAAGAATCTATGAAATAACTTTGTTGTTTTGGCCAATTTCTTTAAAATAAAAATGATCTAAGTATCTCATTTTTAAATTAGGTTAATCTAAGTATGTAATTAGTTATCTCCATAAATAAATTGTTGTTTAAACTTCAAGAATACTCTATGAATCCAACAAATAGGTTTGATAAACCCTAACTTTTCTATGGTTTGAATAAGTACCAAAATATTCAGTATGTAGATGGTTATATACTTAACCATTTAGATAACAGTAATGGGACATTAGCTTGGCTATTCAAAGTTTAAAAATGTAGGCTGATTTTAAAAATAATCAGGTAAGTATGTAAATAGCCTATCAAGTGAAATTATGATTCTAGGTGTTATAGTAAATTAATTTAGGAATACTTAAAAAGGTATAGGCATTAACTATTTATAATTTTAAAGTAAGATGTCAAATTTATTTTAAAACCAGAATGTCTAAATCACAATTTAAAAATTGTGGAAGGTTTTTTTTTCTAAAATATGTGTAGGCTAATGGTATTTTTATCACCAAACTGTTTTTTTTTTTAATTTAAACTTTATGATAGGCAGTTGGCATTTTAACTTCTTCTGTGACCTTTAACATTCCTATTTTAAAATTAAAACTACACAAACACCAACAAAATAAAATGTATTTAAATTGAAGAGTTACTAATGGATTCATTAGTAAACTTTTTGGTGAAACTATTAGACTGGCTGGTTTGTAATCTTAATTCAATTTTCAAATATTATTGCTGTACTGGAGCAATGTGTTGTTCACTTGTTTACAGCTGTGGTTAGGTTATGTTAGACATTGGTACACAGGAATTCCTCGACGCAACAGTGTCAACTAAACATAGTTATCGTAGGTGAACTAGTAAATATGGTGTTTACGAGCCCTACGAGGTCATTCTAGAAAGGTTCCTGTACTTACACGAGTGACCGTTCAGGTGAGTAAGGTGCGCCTAGGTCCGTGGCCACAGCTGCAGCATCCAACGCACAATAACACTAGCCGTGCACTTTCACAATTGGAATGCACCAGACACAACTATCAGCCAACTATGCACTAAAAACTTGCACTTAACACAAACATTTTTCATAGGATCGTATCACAGAAGTCAACGCTCGCAGTGTCCGTGTTCCTCACCACTAACCCATATTCGGACACTATATTACTGTGTAATCAACGGAATTATTACCAATTTACGGCACCGCACTCGACGTCCGTTCGCCGCCGAGAAAATACTTGTAAAATATTTTTCGAAAGCGCATTGACGCGCCGCGGACCTTTCGAAAATGTATAAAATACGATAGCGCGCTAAATAGGAAAATCGATAAGGCCGTTGGAACGCCGCCGAACCGAAACTAGAATAATAATTTATCAAAAAATGTAATAAAAACGACATTATTTTCTTGTGACGGCTCCGAGCTGTCAGACAGAATTTTCTATTGTACAATACGATCTATTTTAGCGGCGCGTTCGTCTCGACCGGCGAAGAACTCCCGGCAAGTCGTTTCAAATCGGCCGGGTAGGCGTTGAGTGCGCGCGAAAATCGACCATAACGCCGTCGCCACTTAAGACTTTCCTACATTGCCGCTAATCGCGAAAAATACGAAACGAACTCGAATTTGTTTGTAAAACTTACGACGAGTAGTAATCAGTGGATTGGAAAATTCCAAATAAATATACGGCGAGCGGGCGCGCGCGGTGTCCGTAGAAAGAAACGCGAGACACTGTGTTTTCGAAACAACATTGGCTCTGGCTCGACGTCATTTTTGGCGTATTTTGAGTTGGATCATGAACGGAAAACTCGAAAGCGTTCGGTTGAGTAAAAGAGACAGAATATAATATTGATACAAACAAAACTAATCTTTATTGCGTTGGATGTTCATACATTATAGTTTGAAATTGGTGTAATATAATGTGAAAGTGAGTGAAGCCGTACTATTTTGAAGTTTTTTTTCTATAGCACGTATAGATAGGCTAGAGAGGAGAACGGCTGTTTTTCTATGTAAAACTGTGTTAGTGTGAGTAACTTCCCGTATGTGTAGTTCGCGTATGATGAAAAGTGTCTGTGTGTGCGTTTTTGTATTACACTTATATAAAAATTGTATAGCTAGTGACGGGCTCGCGGAATCAATAATCTAAAAATTCATTTTTATATTTTTGAACAGTCATGATGGGGTACCCTGCCTGCGTAGGCAGTTTGGACATTTTAGGCGGTTTTTATACATTTTCGCGGCTACTTACATACTTGGAATACCAATTATGATTTCAAAACTGTTATGTAGTATTCGTTCCTAGTTGAGTATTTCGTTTTATAGGCATGCAATCGAATATTCATTAGCAATAAGTACTTTTAGTATTGAATGTTTGTTGTACAACATTAGGCTTACAAGTTTATTTTTAACTTTTTGTTTGTGTTGATTTTGTGGTTCCGGATTCGATTTTTGAATTCGGTGAACTGTCAAAATGGGGATAAGTTTGATATTGGAATTTTTAAGGTTTTATAGTGTTGGTAGCCATGTTTAGTTACCATAATAAAATTAATTGTCATAATGACAAAATCGAGTTTGCTAAATTAACGCACGGTTTTAATTAAGTACCTATTTCATAATTAACTTTGTTTATACCCTAGCCATTAGTGTTCACGTTGAATCATGTCATCTTAATTACTCTAATAAAAATTTGTATGGATGGATGTCTGTTACTCTTTCACGCGACAACGGCTGAACGGGTCTGGATGTTTGGCACTGATATAGGTCTGGAATAAGACATAGGCTACTTTTTCTACCGGAAAAAAATTACTTACGGTTCCTGTGGGATAATTAACTATGATGTAAATGAAGTATCAAGCAGAAACGTTTGTTAGTATAGATTAAGTCCTTAAATATCCCCAAGTTTATCCATATTCATTAATCACCACACTTGTCTAACAAATTGGTGATTTTGGTGATTAAATTCCTTTAACAGTTGATACCTACTTAACAGTCGTTACGGATAGTCAGAAGCCGGGAAGTCTGACAACCACTCTTACCAAGCGGTATCTTGTTGCCCAGTAACTGGGTTGTGGAGGTCAGATAGGCAGTCGCTCCTTGTAAAACACTGGTATTCAGCTGCATCCGGTTGGCCTGGAAGCTGACCCTAACATAGTTGGGAAAAGGTGTCGATTCTGTTATGCACAAGCTGAACTTAATTTAGACTATTTCTATCTTTTTCTTTCCAATCAAACAAGAAAGAGACGGACGTGAATTAGACTTGTCATTTTTAGTTGATCTAAAACCTCTATACAATTATAGTTGACATGTCAGAACGCGTTGATTAAAAACACGGAAAAGTTCAAGGCAAAACTAATTTGACATCTCTAACTTAGTTCTAAGGTATCACCGTCCTTTTCTTTCGCTGTATGTTAGTAAGAGATGTCAATTCTCTAATTTTAGTTTAGTTTGTGAACAAGGGAATCGGCACTAAGGCTAAGCAGATGACTTAACATAAAACGTTACGCCTGCGTTAAGTGCCTCGTTAGCCTAGTGGTTCTAAGCACGACTTCTACGCTAGAGGTCTTGGGCTCGATTCCCAGGTCGAGCAAGAAGTGTTTTAAAGTATTTGGGGTTTTCTATGAAATTCTCAGTAGCAGCCCGGAGTTAGGATTTGTGCCCGGTTTATGGTAATAGGCTCGCCCCCTATTACATGGGACCTAAAACATACCGGCGAACTGTGAGTGTGCATTGGTAAACCTCTGCTTAACGCTTCGGGGAATACAGGCGTGATGGTATGTGTTATGCTATGTTATGTTATGTTATGTGTGTTACGTTAACATGATCCAAAGAATTCCTTTAGCTATTTATATAACATTTAACGTACTTAGTGACTTGGTGACCTAATTAGAGATTGTGATTAAATGCGCAGAAAATAGTCATTTATGTACATAGGTAGGTATGTAGGTAGGTACCGAGTAATAATAACACCACAGAATAGATATGATGTCAGAGACTAAACTTCAATTACGGTAGCGGTAGCTTGGCTTCTTCTTCTTAGCGTTTCGATGACAAATATATTCAATATGACAATTATATTTCAATATATTGTAAAAAATAAATAAATAATAATTATAAGTACTTACTATTATTATAAATTATATTGATGCGGCCCAGAATTTGGCCACTTTGACTGGTAGCTTGGCTCTCGCGATGGCTTTGCTCATTCTGTTCTAAAGGTATTTTTTTTTAAATTTGGGGTAGCAATGTAATTCTCTCTAGTGTAGTCATGTGGGAGCAAGGTCTTTGAATTGTTTTATAGATGGGAAATCGTCAAATGACTTTTTCCGCTCAGGGCAGAGCGGAAGGCAGTGTTAGACTCATACATAATATACCAACACGCCTGTATTCCCAGAAGGGTTAGGCATAGGTGTACCAATGTACACACAGTTCACCGGTATGTTTAGGTCCTTTGTGGTAGTTTCAGACTCTTACTGACTAAAACCCACCCGTGTTCTTCCTAACGCCCTTTGCGTTTCAGGGCCGCGGTGACTCTTTCAAACAAATTCTGCAACCTGACACACCAAAAATGTATATCATATTTTAATTAAGGCGAAACACACACTGCCCCGCACAACGCTCCGAGGTGCGTGGCGACTTACGGCTGAGACTCCGCGTTAATACGTTTTCAGCGTGTTGCACTATGTTTTCATACAAACACAGATACTTGTGAACAACGTAAGAATACGCACTCCCGCGCTACGCTCCGTGATGCGGGGCAGTGTGCTCATCAATCGTCTCATCATCATCTGCTTAGCCTTTTCCCAACTATGTTGGGGTCGGCTTCCAGTCTAACCGCATGCAGCTGAATACCAGTGTTTTACATGGAGCGACTGCCTATCTGACCTCCACAACCCAGTAACTGGGCAACACGATACCTCTTGGTTAGACTGGAACCGTGTGTTAATCGTCTAAGGTTATTAAATTATTTATTTCAGGTAATTATCACCCATTGCCATACATTAGTTAGGTTAGGTCTCTGTCGTATATTTATTCTGTGCCAGAAACAATATAAACACTTTGTTTTACATGAAACAAAGAGATTTGAATAGAGTTGAGTGAACATAAATAGTTTCTACGTATTTGCTATGTAGTTTATTTTAATACTGACATTCATATTCATTGAAATTGAATATACTATGGAATTAAAATTCTGTAAAAAGAAAACTAATATTATTATTTATTGGTTAACTGTTTCTGCCTAGCTAGCTTCTGCCTGCAATTTTGTGCGCATGGGTCTTTGCACCCACGTTAGGTAACGTCTTTGGTTACTGCTCCGCTCCCATGAGTCGTAGCGTCATGTTATATAGCCTTTGTATAAGTATTTAAGAAAGCCAGATAGGCTTTCTTAAATATACAATAATATCTTTTAGAAAACTAACTTAACTATCAAACAACTCTTCAGCTTTTTTAATGAATATGTTAATAATGATGAACAACAGAAAAAGTTTTTATGCAATTTTTAAACCAACCTATTTTCCACAACATTGGTTGTTCTAAATTTGAAAACACGACTTCTTAATAAATAAAAACAACATTTATTAAAAAAAGATTCCAACAAATGGATTGAAGACCTCTTCCATTTTTGAAGTCAATATTTAAAAGTTCTATTTATACTAACAATGGGCATTGTTCATTTTTTTTTATATGTTGTAATTGAAAACCCGTTTCGAGGAATAGCGTCACTGAGCATTATGGACTAAATTAATAATGAAAAATATTAATATTTTACTGATATTTTTGATAAAATACGATTGACCTTCATTGCCCTTCAAATTAGGTCAGCGCTGGCCATACAGTTTTGTATCGTTGCCTCAGAAAATAAAAAAAGTAAGTGGCAAGTATTGTCAACCAGTTGTCAGGTGTCAAATTATAATGCAAATGTCAAAATTTTATGAAACATAATAACAGTTTAAAGTTTTTCAAAAATAATATTATTCCTGCGACTTTCCTAATAATCTTGTTCCATTATTCCGACAGTCGTCAATTTTTATAGTGTAAGAGTTATGGAATACAGGAAGTGCTTTGTTCCAACTTGCAGTAATAATAGCAATAATAGTCCAAACAAAATTTTTGTCCGTATAGGGGAAGATTTACGACAAAAGTGGTGTCGTGATGTAGGCGCGGAATATTATAAGATTTATACAATGTATTGTTGCGAAGATCACTTTGATGTTTTCTTTTTTTTTTACTTTTTTCCAATTTTAGATTCGTTTATGTATGAGTTATGTTATGACGCCTATTGACGCGTGACAGACGTTGTGTTGACAGATTTTAACTTTTAATTATGTAAATAGTTGGGCAAAGACACAATGTTTTGAGCCAATGATGACGTCATCTATCTTAAAAAATATATATATTTAAATATTTTTTTAAAAAATAACCATTGAGCCAATCATCAAAATATTCAAATTAGTTTCTCAAAATGGTCTAAATTTTTAAAAAATAAAATAAAATGTAGTGGTTAAAATTTTTAAACAATCCCCATTGTAAAAAATATTATTAAAAAAGTATGAAAGTGCAAGACGATGAAAGATAAAAAAGACAATAAGGAAACACTGGGAACTTACGTCACTTCCGTTAGCTATGCAGAATGCACTACGTGACTGTGCTATTTACTAGTGACGAAAAAAAAAACAAATTTGATTTTTAATGAGTTCTATTTTCAAACTTGGATTTGAATATTTTGAATTTCGATTAATAGACAATGCGTTTTATTTTTAAATTCCTAACCAATTTAGAATAAAGTTTGACTAGTCAATTCGACTGTATGTTATTTCAGTAATAACTTTTCAATAATTACTCGTGCCCTTTTCTATGTTAGTAGGTCCCTCATCTTTAAGTTAAACAGGTTTAGCCATATTCAACCATATTTTACTAGTAGTAGAGCTCTTTGTGAAGGAGCTCGTCTCGAAGTACTGCCGCCCTACCTATTTCTGCTGGAAAGCAGCGTTGCTGTGTTCTGGTTTGAAGGGTATGGGTGTCAATGTAATTACAGACACATGACACGTTTCAACTTTGACTCTGGATGCAACGCTTGCAAGGCCTCTGGTTTGCAGCTGTCTATAGACAGCGGTGACCACTTAACATCAAGAGGGCCGTAGGCTTGGTTGCCATCTAATGATATTTCAAAATGATAAAAATAATATTCCACCTTATTTTAGTACTTTATAGTTCATAGATAGATAGTTCAGCTTGTTCTGGTTCTAAAAATAGAACGATATCGATAGGACTAGACAGTCAGACAGTATGGCGTATAGGCAGTTTGAACATTGGTCAAAGTATGATAACATACAATCACGCCTGTATTCCCCGAAGGGTTAGGCAGAGGTGTATCAATGTACATCCACAGTTCGCCGGTATGTTTTTAGGTTCCATGTAATAGGGGGCGAGCCTATTGCCATTAACCGGGCACAAATCCTAACTCCGAGCTGCTACTGAGAATTTCATAGAAAAATCCATCATCATCATTTGCCTAGCCTTTTCCCAACTATGTTGGGGTCGGCTTCCAGTCTCACCGGATGCAGCTGAATATCAGTATTTTACATGGAGCGACTGCCTATCAGACCTCCACAACCCAGTAATAGAAAAATCCAATAACACTTTTTGTTCGACCTGGGAATCGAACCTAGGACCTTTAGCGTAGCAGTCACGCTTATGACCACTAGGCCAACGAGGCAGTTAAGTTAGTTATTTTTACAATAATTTTCCTAAAGGTAACTATTGTAAAATTGTACACAAATAATGCACAACACTAGGATTCCCTGTATTATGGGGTTCAGTCCCTTCTAACTAAAGTATAAATAATCCGTACACCATAACCACATACCATAGTAAGAAGTGGTACAAAAAATAAATATTTAATTCGGACTTTGATACTAGTAACAGATAGAATCTTAATAATCCAACGGGTACCGTTCTCTCGTCAGAATGGTCACTGCACTGTACCCGGTGGCTTAGCCATACCCAACCTTATTTTGTTAGAATAAATGCCACACACAACTCGCCATATACAACTCTGTTAGAAATTTGAAAAAAAAAACAAACCGCCACGATGGCTGTTTGTTAGTTCTGTTCTATGTAAAATGCAAACCGTCACGCCTGTATTCCCCGAAGGGTTAGGCAGAGGTGTACATAATGTATGATTTATGATTTATGAAAGCTGAATCCGTAGTGAGATTACAAAATGGTATTCTGTTAAACACGATCACGCCGGTGACGTCACCCGGCGAACGAATACTAAACCAATGACAAGTTGGTTCGTTATCGAAGTGAGCGCGATCACTTTAGTGAGACTCGTTTTCGAGTTTGCATTTTAGAGAATCGCACTACTGTAAGGCAAGTTTTATACCTAGCATAGAAAAGGAGAAGTAAGATAAAATTGCGGGATCTTAAGTAGGTATGGCTTAATTTATTATTTGCGCTTCTTCAACAATGCCGTGTGTTTTAGAATTGTATACTATGTAACACTAGGCTATAGTATACCCCGCGGTATCACCCGTGTTCAAAATACAAAAAAAGATATAAAAAATATTTATTTCATCTCAAAACATTGTGTCATACTTACATAAATTGAGGGGCTGCGGGTTGTTCGAAAGAGATACCGCGCCCCCGGAACGCAAAGGGCACATGAAGGAACATAGACGGGTTTTAGTCAGTAAAAGTCTGACACTCCCTCCCGCCCTGCCCAGGGCGGGGGAAGTTATTTGATAATTTCCCGTCAAAAAAATACATAAATTGAGGCAGCCCGCAGCCCCAGTAAGTTACAAAAGTACTTGTGTCGGAGCTGTCTCGCTCTTCCCTTAGGTGCTAGCAATTACAATGCAAGTGATGAAGTAACTTCTTACAGGAACTGAGAAATAGTGAAAATAAAAATAAAATAAAAATTAAGATATTAAATTGTGTTCAGTTACGTCTTTGGTTACTGCTCCGCTGCCGTTGATCGTAGCTAAAATCCGTTGCGGAGTTTAGGAGATGTTAGCCTACAAACGGCTGTAAGCAACTTTATTTTTAACCCCCGACGCAAAAAGAGGGGTGTTATAAGTTTGACGTGTCTGTCTGTCTGTCTGTCTGTCTGTCTGTGGCACCATAGCTCCCGAACGGATGAAGCGATTTCAATTTAGTTTTTTTTGTATGAAAGGTGACTTATGTACGAGTGTTCTTAGACATGTTTGATGAAAATCGGTTGAGCCGTTTAAAAGTTATGGGTGTGAAAGTGGGGAAGAAAAACTAAAAATGATGTGTCATGTGGGTTATTAAATTATTATGAACCTATGTATTTACAGTTTAACAAAATCGACATTATAATAAGTATGTACCTATAAAAAGTATAAAATAAAAATTAAATTAAAAACTTAAAAAACCCCCGACACAAAATCCTAGGTTCCCTTTAAAAAGTAAAAAAATAAAATACGTCGCGTTGGGGGACCGCTTGGGACGGTCGTACCCTAAATGCAACATCGGTCCCCCAACGCGACGTATTTTATTTTTTTACTTTTTAAAGGGAACCTAGGATTTTGTGTCGGGGGTTTTTTAAATTTTTAATTTAATTTTTTAAAAGGGATTTCTTGCCGGTGTAATTACAGACTCATGAGTCATTTCAACTTTGTCTCTGGAATGGCAACGCATTAGCAAGGCCTCTGGTATTGCAGATGTGTATAAGCAGAGGTGACCACTTAAGTTATGGTGGGCCGTCGGCTTGTTTGTCCTAATATGTTAAAGAAATCATCATCATCATCATCATCATCTCAGCCATAGGACGTCCACTGCTGAACATAGGCCTCCCCTTTAGATGTCCACATAAACCGGTCGGAAGCGACCTGCATCCAGCGTCTTCCGGCGACCTTTAAAGAAATACCTAACCTAAATAACATAATATTTCAGCGGCGACCACTTAACATCAGTATGTCGATTCTGCAAAATTCAGACATGAACTCGCATCTCACGTCGCTATTCAATGACATCAAATATTCAATCAAATTCAAATGACATTGATTTATTTGACACTTTGAAGTGCGAAGTGAGCGTCGAAGTGACGGTGGGATTACCGTATAGAATGCCACTGCAGGTGGGGCCGTCTTCTTTGCCATTCAAATATTTTTTTAAAACAAAGTTATCAAAGCCGAAAAAACAAAGTTATCAAAGATTCACCGAAAGTGTCTTTTTTTTGGCCGATGTTAGCCGAAGCCGAAACTACGGTCTAACACTATAAATTGTCATTTATAGCAACACTAAGCAGAATATACTAGTTCGTCGTATTCCAAGAAAGACAAATCAACGTTCCTGGTAGACTGACCTACTAATTAAACAAAGGACTATAGACTTGCATAATATACCTATGTAGGTTTGACGTAAATGTCGTTACAGGGTCTTAGAATTGGGTAGTAGACATCGGTGCTGATTCTCTTGTTCACAAACTAAACTAAATTTGCATCTTTCTCTTTCCATTTCATTAAGAAAAGGACAGAAGATAAAATTTTAGTTAAGTTCTGTCAAATTTAGACACTCCATAGATAATTTAGACGCGTTAAAAAACGTGGCGACTAGAAACACGCCAACTTTCTTCAGGCGCTGTCTAATTTGACAGGACTTAACGAATATGTATATCTTCTGTCCTTTTCTTTAAGAAATCGAAAGAGAAAGATGCATTTAACTTAAATTTACTTAAGTTTGTGAACAAGAGAATCAGCACCACCATCCTATCCTACTAATATTATAAAGACGAAAGTCTGAGTGTTTGTCTCTTCTACACGCTCAAACGGCTGAACGGATCTGGATGAAATTTGGCACTGAGACACACTGCAATGTGGAATAACACATAGGATACTTTTTATCCCGGAAAAATGTACGGTCCCTCGGAACAATATATCTACTTAGACGCGGGCGAAGTCGCAGGGAGAAGCTAGTTAAACAATTATTCCAAGACACAACGTCTCTAATAAAAAAACTATTATATTTTTCTCTTAAAACCCCGATTAATTTTTAAATAACTATCAAATTAGATTTTTAGTTGCCTTGAAATCAATAAATAGTTGTGAATTGAGATGTCAAAAAAGTGACGTCATAGTTTAGTATTGTCATACAAAATCTGTGGGGGAATCGCGTTTTGACAGCTCATAAAAAGTATGTGAATTGATTAGTGGTGTCATCTTCCCAATTGGTCATTTCATGTTACATGAAATGATGTCAAATGGTATGTATATTTAAATCTTTACAAAGTATAAAACAAAGTATTTTACTGTCGTCTGTACGCTTAAATATAGGTATAATAAACTTCTAAGTTTAAGATTATACTATGACCCGCTTTTATAAAATGAATACCGTTTTTTTTTCTGGAATTATTTCCGGTTAATGGCAATAGGCTCGCCCCCAATTAAAAGAGACCTGAATATACCAACGAACTGTGGGTGTACATTGGTACACCTCTGCCTAACCCTTTGCGGAATATAGGCGTGATGGATGATGGAATTCAAAATCCTGATTTGTTCGAAAATAATTAATACCTAGTAGATGTAGTGCTCTTTGTAAAGGATCATATTCGGGGAAGTACTACCACCATACCTATTTCTGCCGCAAAGCAGCGTTGCTGTGTTCCGGTATGAAGGGTATGGGTGCCGGTGTAATTACAGGCACATGACATATTTCAACTTTGTCTTTAGGATGGCAACGCATTTGCAAGGCCTCTGATATTGCAGATGTCTATAGGCAGCGGTGACCACTTAACATCAGGTGGATCTTCGGCTTGTTTGCCATCCAATGACACAAAAAAATTATCTGCTAAAAAGAAAACGCTACTAACAAGCTTCGTTTGCCACTAAGGGCGACCATTATGTTTTTTTTTACACCTCCGCTAATCTTTCTGATTAATTTCGTTGCGAGATCCAAGACAGTTGAATCGTTTCTCCGGGACTCGTCGAGCTTCATTGCCTCGGCGCTTTTCTAGCGGTCTCCACTGTTGATTCTGGCTTACAGGAGTTGCAGTGGTTTGGGAATAGTGTGGCGGGCTTGTCCCATAAAAAAGAGGTGCCTCATTAATTTCATGCAGAGGCACCACCACTACACCTAATTTTCTTTTTTTGACTTTAGTTTAGGTCAGAGAGTCTAGATCAGTTGGTCCTGCGCCTGATCTCTCCAAAGTTGTGTCGGATTGCCATCTCATCGGACTATGTAAGTTATTCATATTCATATTCATATTAGTTTATTTGCATTCCATAATGTGCATAAAGATGTTACAATAGG
Source organism: Caradrina clavipalpis (assembly GCA_932526535.1). Lineage (NCBI taxonomy): Eukaryota > Metazoa > Arthropoda > Insecta > Lepidoptera > Noctuidae > Caradrina > Caradrina clavipalpis. The sequence goes on from OW052115.1 coordinate 4,565,394, forward strand.
CTTATAGCTAAAGTACAATTATGGACCCTGGTAGGGCACAGCAACATAGTAGTTAACTTAAAACTAAAAACAATAAAATTTGAACCATTCTCAATAGTTTACATTAAGTTCTAAATTATGTATTAATAGTTATAATTATTGAGATCATTTTATTTATATAATTTATAAAGTTAAGTTAAATTTAGTTAGTGAAGAAGGAGTACACCTCTGTGTTTGCGCACACACATCATCATCATCTGCTTAGCCTTTTTCCCAACCATGTTAGGTTAGGGCCGGCTTCCAGTCTAACCGGATGCAGCTGAATACCAGTGTTTTACATGGAGCGACTGCCTATCTGACCTCCACAACCCAGTTACTGGGCAACACAATACTTCTTGGTTAGACTGAATGTCAGACTTTTTGGCTCCTGACTAACCGTAATAACTGTCAAAGATTAACGAATGACAGCCGGGACCAACGGCTTTACGTGCTTTCCGAGGCACGGGACACACTTGTGCACTATCACATCTCCTGTGTACTTGGCTAGTCTGCATTAAGATTAGCCGCCGTGGCCGGAATCGGTTTGGAGAATACATAGGTCAGAGGTGACAACGACAAAGTCTACGATGGAGTGAGCTTACCCAGAAGAAGCCTGTTCACTCTAACTTTGAAGAGATTAGATTTATTTTTCTTTTGCGTAAATTTGTTTACTTGAAGCAAATAGTCTTCTATCTAAGCCACGAAACAATAAAACCTTTTAATTGGTCATTCTGTAATCACATCACGTAGGACAAACTAAATTAATTCCAATTGCGATAACAATTGCTTTTTTTCGTGTGGGTACAGTCTGCAACGAAGTCAGCTAGTTCCTTGTTTTTTTTTCACGACCTTCAAAAAAATCATAAAATAGTTTTTTGTTTTATGTTATGGGGTAATTGTGACTGTCTCGTTAGCCTCGTGGTTCTAAGCGCGACTGCGACGCTAGAGGTCTTGGGTTCGATCCCCAGGTAAGCAATGTGTTATTGGGGTTTTCTATGAAATTCTCAGTAGCTGCTCGAAGTTAGGATTTGTGCCCGGTTAATGGCAATAGGCTCGCCAACTATTACAAGGACCTAAAACATACCGGCGAACTGTGGGTGTACATTACACCTCTTCCTAAGCCTTCAGGGATTACAGGCGTGATGGTATGATTGTCAAATAATATCTAAAGACATGTGTCGCGTAGTACGTTAGTCAAAATTACTGATAAAGAAAATCAAATTACACAAAGTCAGAGTCAAAGTCAAATAATTTATTACACGAAAAAATATTGCCTTAGTATGCCTAGTAAAACAGTATTAATATGTCCGTCTGTGGCATTGTAGCTCGCGAACGGATGAAGCAATTAGAGTGAGCTTTTATTAAAATGTTAAAGTCACCTCTGTTGCCGACTGTACGAAGTACGTGTGTCATCTGACAAGTATTCAAGGAATTTGAAAAAAAAAAACATTGTTCAGACTATGTCCTAGATTTTTTAGGCGGAACTTTTAGTGAAAGTTATATAAAAAAATAGCGACCCGCCCCGGCTTCGCACGGGTGCAATGCTGATACTAAATATTATACATACTGTTATTATACATATTAACCTTCCTCTACAACCAATCTATCTATTAAAAAAAACCGCACCAAAATCCGTTGCGTAGTTTTCAAGATTTATGCATACATAGGGATATAGGGACAGAGAAAGCGACTTTGTTTTATACTATGTAGTGATTACGTTTTGTAGAGTTCCGTACCCAAAGAGTGCCAATGGGACCCTATTATTAAGCTTCCGATATCTGTCCATCGGTCTGTCAGGGGTTATACCTCATAAACCGTTTTTCAAAATTTTCACATAGTGTGTTTCTATCTTGCTGGCAATCGACTTTTTTTGGTAGGTGCGGCCCCGGACCGCCGGTCCTAGCGGGCCCCCAAATTTCGAGAAATTCTTATTCAAGGCTAAAAACCAGTTTGAAATTGGATGGAGGCCCCCATAGATACTTATAAAAAATAAAAAACCGCCTGAACTGTGGGTTATTTATAATATTTTAACTAAAATGCAAAAATCTTTATACTTAATATAACTAGCGTCCATCCGCGATTTCGTCCAGTGCTTATTTCACCCGCGTTAAGTTACGTCTTTGGTTACAGCTGCGTTCCCGTGTGCCGTAGCGTGATATTACATAGCCTATGTTACTCAGGAATAATGTAGCTATCCATTGGTGAAAAAATGGTTCAAATCGGTCCAGTTGTTTCGAAGCTTATTCAAAAAAACAAACAAAAAAAAACTTTCCTCTTTATTATATTATTAGTTGCGCTGTTAATAATGTCAACAAAGATGCGTGTCGGGCTCATTTAGTTTTCCCGCGCCCCGGGCCCCTACAGCCTTAGTCCGGCCCTGTCCAGAACTAGGTAATCTTTCGAAAAATAAATGTTATAGTTTAACAGTTTTAAAAGTAAACTAAACAATATTTAGTTAGGTCGGCAACCTAGAGCAAAGGGTTTTACGATTTCAGACACAGATGTTTTGTTCGCAACAGGGCTGTGCCAAGCGAGTACTATTAGACTTTTAATTAATGGAACTAAAGGAAGTTTGATAAAATATGTCAAAGTATTTATTTCAATTAGGCCATTTACAGGCACTTTTGAATTGCCAAGAAGCTCGATAGACAGTTGAAGCTAAGAAACCAATTGAAATTGATACATCTTATTGTAATAAATTTTGTTTAAAAAGAGAGTTTCTCGTCCATTTTTCTCCATAAGAAACTTCTCATGTAGTTGACGTTCAAAAATGCTTTTAATGGTTTAATTGAAATATGATTCGGCTTTGACTTTTGACTAAGCCCGCGTGTCCGCGACTTAAACAAAAAATATATCTTATTTTTTCTTTGAGAATCACTACAATAGTCATTGAATTTGAACGGGGATGCAAAACTTTATTTTTTATCGATAGGTAAGCCTAACACAAACGCCTTATCGACATCCTATTTAAAGAATTTTGTTTAATTTTATACGACAAACACACACTTATACGAATAAAGCCTTCAAACTCAATTAATATTAGGTAAGTACGTCAGAAACATTTTTACAGTAGAAAAACATTCATTGCGTTATTTACATAGTCGAGCAACCGACCTAATCAAACACATGAAGCAATGGATTATTAACTACTGTCAAAATCGACCATAGATTACAAATCAGCTGTTCTCTCTTGTCTTTTGTAATTACACAATGCCCTATTCGCTCTTCGTCATTTTGTGAAGCGTCGACTCATTCAAGCTACAACCCTACCCGCGGGTCAACGACCGCTTGCCCCGCTTTTAATTGTAACTTTTTGGTTATTTATTATTAACCATAGCGTACGTAAACGTTTTAACCTTTGGTGAAAGCTTTTCAAATTATTAGAATTGTTTTTTTAATTTTTCACACTAGATGGTTGTCTTGTTTGTTAAATTAAGGCCCTTACGATGCCACGGCGTCATTTCTTAGCGTAGCAATTTATGTTGTATTTCTATGTTGATAAGTTTGAATGCCTATTTAAAAAAATCCCTTGCTATGCCGTCCCGGTCTACGTAGGCCTTTAGTTCACTAGTATATTATTATAGTTTTGCCTATTCTTCTCCATACGAAATTACCTTTTGGTATTTGCAACTAGATTCAATGTTATTATTTTTACTTCTTGTGATTGACGTTCAAAAGTGTCTTTTATTGATCCAATTGAAATAAAAATAATTTGACTTTGGCTTTGACTATGCCCGTGACTTCGTCCGCGTTAGTGTCTGTGACTATGCCCGTGACTTGGTGTGATTTTCGGCGCGGAAAATTCATTCAGTTAATTCCTTTTTTTATTCGCATCTAGCTAAAGCTGACTAACCGCGTCTTCGTTTGGTTACTGCTCTGTTCCCGTGTGTCATAGCATTAACTTATATAGCCTATGTCACTTCCTGAAAATTTAGCTATCTATTAGTGAAACAATGGTAAAAATCGGTTCAGTAGATCCAGAGATTTACAACCTCATAAACTTTACCTCTTTTTAATTAGTTTATGTAAGTAGGTAAGCTCTTGATTGACTCTAGTCTAGGTCAGAGGTAACAAAGACAAAGTTGACGATGGAGTAACCTTACCCAACCCTAAGTACAATCAACATTGGCGTATCTAGAGTTAGTTTTCAGGGGGGGCCTGGCCCCTAAGATGCCATGGCCGATGCAATGCAATGCGGTCAGGCGGAAGGTGAGCCCTACAGCCTGGGGTGGGCACAAGACCATTCTGGGGTGGGCCCGGCCCACCCGGCCCCCCCCTATATACGCCTATGACAATCAAAGAGAATTCTAAGGAAGTTAAACAAACAATTTTGGAAAAAACACATGTTTTCGTGTAACCATAGAACAACCAGATATGGCTTCGAGATAAGAATACTTCCGCAACTGATAACAAATCTAAAATATAAGTAAAAATATAAACCGTCGCGTCACCCGCCCGTCCAAAACTTTGTCCTTAGCAAACAAACGGGCGCGAGGCGACCGACTGAAAAATAAACAGCTGTTTTGGCCCTAGCGTACCAAAGTACAACATTCAACACACTCAAAAAAATCTATTTTGGCGGTACGTCCACCATTAATATTTTGGTAACTTGCCCGTGTGTAGCACGCACACATAAACAATAGCAATAACAACAATTGAAAATAAACTTTACGCGCCTAAATATAAAGTTAAAATTAGTAGCGGCGTAAAAGTTATACAATTTGGTATTCGAAATTCAAAACGGTCCACACACGCGCCGCGTGATCGATTTTTCGAAGTTCGAGGAACAACCTCCCCCCGCGCCTCACCCCCGCGCACTTCTATTACCCCGCCAATGCCTTTTTACGGCATTTTTATTTTTTTCTTTTTTTATTCCCTCCTTGGATCTCAGGCTCCGTTTTACAGCCTGACCCAACTTTTTATATTTTTTTTTATTTTATAGCCTATAGCTATTCCGCTTTGACGATGACATTTTATATTATGGTAATATGATGCAGAGCGTTCAAAGAAGTCGATTTGGACAGAAACGTTATTTTTACTTGAAAACTGTTAACGCAAAACTGCTTTTTTTTTACTAATTAGTACCTTAACGTTAAAAGTGAAGATTAAATCTTGATAGCTGTCTGACGTGACAAGTTGGCAACTATAAAATTTATTACGTGTTATTTAAAACTTTAAAAATTGTTAACACGACAAGTAAAAAGCCCGACCTTTAAATTAAATACAAAAGTTAAGCAGAGAGAGCAAATTGTCGACTTTCAAATCGTCTTTTTCAACGAACCATAGATAAGAGAGTAGTTGCAGCCCAAAGGTTAGGTCTTTTCCGGGCAATTGAAAGGTCGCCGATACAAATCGTGGAACGAGAAATGGCGGATTAGAAGGGATTCTAACGGAAAAGCGATAAACGATACTTTTAGCGATTTGAATATTATTCACGTTCCAAACAAGATTTCAAACTTATTTTCTGCAGAAAGGTTTTACATGCCATCACGCCTGTATTTCCCAAAGGGTTAGGCAGAAGTGTACTAATGTACACTCACAGTTCGCCGGTAGGTATGTTTAGTCCCATGTAATAGGAGGCTATTGCCATTAATCAGGCACAAATCCTAACTCCGAGCTGCTACTGAGATTTACATAGAAAAACTTTTTGCTCGACCTGAGAAAACAAAAAAAAAATCATACAAAAAGGTTTTATTGTCCCAAATTTGACAGTTGTTGACGTTCTTTTTTTAAAAATATAAAACGTCATATTTATAGCCATAGATATACGAAACTCGCTCTAGACATTTAATATCCTATTCCTTGGCACCGGATTTTTGAGATAGGGAGGCGAAATGGGGAGAGGAGGCTGTAAAAAATTTTATATCTTTGCGTCTGCGTGGATCAAGAAAAAAAAAATCGAATCGATAGCCAACGGCATGACGTACAGTTTTATTAGACATTTTTTATATTACATGATTAGGTATGCTTTTAAAATTGTTCGGTAGAAAACTCGGTTCCTATATTATGAAAAACGGATAGTTTTACTTACCAGTCGTAGGTAATTTAAAAGCTTGACTGGTCGTTTGTGAAAATTCTGATGACAATTTTGAATAATAAATAATAAATTATCATTTAAGAATGTAAGAAATGTTTACAAAAATTATGGATATAAACAAGACAACTGCCCCGTTGGTCTCGTGGTCGCAAGTGCGACTGCTGTGCAAGGGGTCCCGAGTTCGATTCCCAGGTCGAGCTAAAAATGTTATTGGGTTTTTCTATGAAATTCTCAGTAGCAGCTCGGAGTTTGGATTTGTGCCCGGTTAATGGCAATAGGCTCGCCCCCTATTACATGGGACCTAAATATACCGGCGAACTGTGGGTGTACATTGGTACACCTCTGCCTAACCCTTCGGGGAATACAGGCGTGATGGTATAAACCTAAAAAATAAACTTCAATAACAGCGAAAATACGAAAGCTTTTGTTTGCTACTAAGGTTACTTTTACCGGTCGGTAAGTTTTAGGAATCGGGCATTAGATGTAGGCACTGACTATATAGTATGTTCTACTGTAGAGCCTGCAGTAGAACCTCGATTATTCGAACCTCGTTTGTCCGAACCCTCGATTATCCGAACCCTCAATTGTTTTTGTTTGATCTATAGTGTGTTTTTTAATCTCAGAGACTGATTTGACGGCTTCTTACGTCAAACTTGAAAATAGTGTGCTTTATTTCAAGTCATTTCACATCAAAAAATATTATTTCACATCTTCATGAGGCCTAGAGGGCGCCACATACAATTTATTGCAACATAACGTAGCCTATAACCAGCGGACAATTTAGACGCTTCTAATGACACCTCATTTGTCAATTTACGTTAGATGGTTTAGAAGTTATAAGGGAACAGATGAACATCCATACATACATACATACATACCGGTCAACCTCATAACCCTCCTTTTTACCCGACTACGGCGAAGCAAAAAGGAGGGTTATGAGGTTGACCGGTATGTATGTATGTATGTATGTATGTATGTATGTATGTATGTATGTATGTATGTATGTATGTATGTATGTATGTATGGATGTTCATCTGTTCCCTCATAACTTCTAAATTATCTAACGTAAATTGACAAATGAGGTGTCATTGGAAGCGTCTAAACTGTCCGCTGGTTATAGGCTATCTTATGTTTCAATAAATTGTATGTGGCGCCCTCTAGGGCTAATGAAGATGTGAAATAACATTTTTTTTCTTCCAAATATGGTCGTGTTACATATCAAATTAAAGGGTTTAATTAGCACATTTCAAATATATAAATATTTTATTAGTAAATTATACATACACCCGTACACACACCCTTTAGAACGCACCATAAACCTAGCCAACTAACCAATATTTTGTTTGGGAGACCTAATAGATTATTCCATATATTGTGTATATGTTGCAGTTCCAGTAATATTACATAATATATAAATGTCTAAATTTAAACCCCAAAATAATTTAAATAAAAAAGTAGTTTAAAAAACTAAAACCCGACTACAAAAATTCACGTTCTAAAAAGTATGAAACAAGAAAACATTCTCATCTGAAAGCCGTGGTCGTATGCCACCTATTCCGGTAAAACAGTATGTGTATAGTAATAGAACATTAATCTTTAGCACTAAAGTTTAGGGCAAAGTGGCATACGACCACGGCTTTCAGATGAGAATGTTTTCTTGTTTCATACTTTTTAGAACGTGAATTTTTGTAGTCGGGTTTTAGTTTTTTAAACTACTTTTTTGCTTCGCCGTAGTCGGGTAAATAGTGTGCTTTATGTCTATGAGCCGAAAGCACATTATTTTTATATTTGACGTATGAAACTGTCAAGACCCAAAAATCCCACATTTCGATTATCCGAACTTTTGATTATCCGAACAAGTCCCGATCCCTATTAGTTCGGATAATCGAGGTTGTAATGTATATTATTGAAGGTTGACATATGAAAGGGGCGTACTTTAGTTTCTTTTCTGACATAGGGGGTACCTATCAAAAAAGGTTGATTTTAGAAATTCTAGCTTTAAATAAGTTAAATGAAAAATGAAAATTGTAAATGATTTCGGATAAAAACATTTGTGTTTCAATTATATCGCTAAAGGGGTAAAATAAGAGATGAAACATACATACTATATCATCACGCCTGTATTCGTCAATGGGGTAGGCAAAGGTGTAGGTACCAATCAGTGCGCCGGTATGTTTTAGGTCCCATGTAATAGGGAGCTAGCCTGCCACTAACCAGGCACAAATCCTAACTCCGAGCTGGTGCTAAGAATTTGATAGAAAATGCCAATAACACTTTGCTTGACCTGGGAATCGAACCCAAGACCACCACTAGGCCAACGACTCCCACGAGGCAGTATGAGATGAAAGCTTTTAATTCACGCGGACGAAGACGCGGGCCAATGCTAGTCGTTTCTTTTGAAGTCTAAACGAGGAAAGCAAAACAATAGGTACCTAAGTACCTAAAAATATAAATGCTATATAATAGCCCCTTTAACCCTCGGCATGCCTGGTAGGGTCTCACAGACCCACCACTCCACATAAACAACAGAATTTTAGTCAAGTTTTAATTTTGAACGCAACCGTTTTTAGTAGCTGGCCGTTACGTTTCGCTCGACGCTTTCCGCCCTCCACCTCAGTCTTGAGCGCGCTTGCTTAGTTGAAAGACGTACGTAAAGGCCGCGCGGGCCTCACAGACCCGACCAGGCATACGGCGTTACTTTTTCGTGTAAGTATTTATTATAATGTTTTTTAGTAATTGTATGTTATTTTTGGTCAAATAATAATTATATATATATATTTTATTTATAGGTTAAAAATGGGGAGCTGTTTGCACGACATAGACATATGTAATTTATTCAACATACTACCAAAATAGAACCCAAGATCATGTTCCTGAAACAGATGAAGACTGATTACTTTATTATTTATTAGATTATATAAAAAGTGCCTTATTTTTTTTAGTTTGATTATTTTTTGTTTGATTTGGTAAGAAATAATTGTTATAGTAGAATGAAAGTTGATTTTGATGTTACAAATGCTACCTGAGTTAATGATAATATAAAGAAATTAAAACTTGTTGATTATAAATTATTTTTGATTTCATCCTGTAATTTGTATACTAAGCTTACTAATTTATATATTTATTTATATAATATATGGGTAATTCAATGCTTATAGGGGGTTGGTAATCAGGGTCCGTTAGACCCGACCAGGCATGCCGAGTAACTTTTCGCCACCAGGCATGCCGAGGGTTAAGTTTTCCTTCAAAAACTCAATAAATTTCATTATTTTTGTTTTCGAATAAGGAAAATGAACTGTAAAAATATTATATTCAACTAGCGAAATCCGCGTGGCTTATTCCAATCGCATTAAGTTACGTCTTTGGTTACTGATCCGCTCCCGTGTGTTGTAGCGTGATGTTATATAGCCACTTCCAAACTGAAGTAATTCCTAATGGAAAAACCCAATAACAGTTCTTGCCCGACCTGGGAGCGAACCCAGGCCCCACACTCATCAGTCGCGCTTGCAACCACGAAAGCAACAGGGCAGAATATTGGACGGTATGAACCTAAATTAAATATTCTTTAATGTTTTATGCGTAACACGATGTTTAAAACAACATAAAAAGTAATAAAATCTAAAAATAATTTCTACATCATTTTGAAGCACATGGTTTTTAGAGTTCCGCACAGAAGGACACAAAACGTAGTTGTAGAGCTCTTTGTGAAGAAGGAGCTCATCCGGGAAGTACTACCACCATACCTATTTCTGCCGCAAAGCAGCGTTGCTGTGTTCCGGTTTGAAGGGTATGGGTGCTGGTGTAAATACAGGCACATGACACATTTCAACTTGGTTTCTGGGATGGCAACGCATTTGCAAAGTCTCTGGTATTGCAGATGTCTATAGGCAGCGGTGACCACTTAACATCAGGTGGGCTGTCGGCTTGTTTGTCATCTGAAAATTTATCAGGTGTGTTTCTTTAGAGGATTCATGTCTTGGCATTATGGGTTTATAACAGAGCTAAGTACTCAATTGCATTTAAAAAATATATTTTTTGGTGAGGTTCTTCAGAAAGGTCGGGTGCGCAGTACTCGTAACCGGCGTGCTTGTATAACCAGATGTATGAACGTGAACGAGGCGAAAGGAATATGTAAGGATTGTAGCAGGTGGCGTTCTGTGGTTTTTGCTTACCCCCATGGGAAAAAGGTGTGAGTTTATGTATGTATGCTTGTAAAAAAAAAGGGGCATGTGCGAGTGGGAGTTGCCGACCGAGGGTTCCGTACAAAATATGTACATATTATAAATAGTTCAGGAATCGAAGATCGAAATGCAGAGTTTTTTTCCGACATTTTATATTTTTCATGATTTAATTAAGTACAAATGTATATTTTTTCTGATTTTTCCTGTACTTTTGGTATAAGACGATATTACTTGCCAAATTTCATAGTTCTAGGTTAACGGAAAGTACCTAGGTACCCTATAAATTTTAATTCCCTTGAGAGTGTCGAAATGTACGTTTTTTGCAACTCAAACGGCCGTATCTTTTTTTACATTAACTTAGATGTTTGATTTTTTCACAGCTTCAAGGGACTGTAGACCTTAGTATATGGTTTTAATTTCAACTCGATATCTCCACGCGTTCTCGAGATAAAGGGTCTTGACAGACAGACGGACAACAATGTCATCCTTTATGGATTCCAAAAGGGTTTTTTTTTCCTTTAGAGGTACCTACGGAACCCTAAAAACGAAGTGACTGCGTTCGTAGAAGATTCAACACATATTCACATACATACCATCACGCCGTATTCCCCGAAGGGTTAGGCAGAGGCGTACCAAAGTACACCCACAGTCCACCGGCATGTTTAGGTCCCATGTAATAGAGGTCAAGCAAATTCTAACACCAAGATAAAAAATATTCAAAATCATTTATATCAAAATATACATATTTTATGTATGTAGTTACTAAGTAAATGACAAATGTAAGAATTATTTAAACAAGCATAGGTACTTAGGCAGCTTACAATATTAAAAATAGATTTTTTCCATGTATGCTTCGTAGAGATTAGCGCTGTAAACATCGATCGGCTATGTTCGGCTGCGCTCGTCAATTTCCGTAATTATGGGGCCACGAACTTAGCGGGTTTTGTTAAATTCCGGAAAGTAGGTACTGGCGTTTGAAGTAAGCAGATAAGAAAAAAAAATAAGTTCCTCTCCATAAAGGCCTACCTACGTTTTGAAAAACAGCAACTTTCTGACTTACTTACTTTTTGACAATTCAAATGTGCCTGTAAATGTTTAAAAAAAAATAGGTGAATGCTTTGACTTGACTAAAAATCTTTCTGGAATAAAATACCAACAGTCTAAATGTCTATTAAATAGGTAGGTACGCCGGCTTTAAATGAGGAAGGCAATTCTTAAACATTTTAGGAATGATCGCAATCTAATCTGAGTTTCAATTTGTCAAAAATGTTCCTAATGTGCCTACATTCATTGTCGCTGAGATGAGATTGCGACTAGATTTTTAAATTTTATAATTACTTAGTAAAAATTAGCCTCCTTACTAACGTAAGCCCCTCACGGCATTATTACAAAGATTTAAATCAATGATTAAGAAAAATAAAGTATAAGTACCACATTTTAGAAACAAACAATGGTTTTGGAAAACATTTTTTCAAGCACTACCGTAAAATGGCATCTCAAATACATATTTTACAGGGCAAGGACAACTATTTATTGTTTATTAAAAATCGCTTTCAAATAACCTTAAAAACAAACCGCCCTTTTCCTTCCCCGCTCATTTCATGGCCACAAGCCCAACACGCGTAATAGCAAAACTATTTACGGACACCGCCCTTTGTTTAGCGAATCTAATCTCTAAACCTTTGCCATAAGGGCTATTTTACCCAGTTCTCGTGCCCTCTATACATCGAGACATATTTTTTCTTTTGCCTTGACATGAACGGCTAGTTGCCATTTTAAATTGAGTTTTTTATAAAGTTAGTTTTAGATTAAATATCATTTTGCAATGAAGTATTTTTAAGTAACTATGTTTCGTTTGTTTTTTAGGTACGAGACACGAAATATTATAAGGTTTTGTAAATTCAAGGTGGTAACTAAACAATGTTAGTGATTCTCAATTCGAATTAATCCTACTTAATCTGTATCTACTATATTACTAACTATATCTTCATCTTTATTAATATTAACTGCCCCGTTGGCCTCGTGGTCGCAAGTGCGACTGCTGTGCAAGGGGTCCCGGGTTCGATTCCCAGGTCGAGCAAAAAGTGTTATTGGGTTTTTCTATGAAATTCTCAGTAGCAGCTCGGAGTTTGGATTTGTGCCCGGTTAATGGCAATAGGCTCGCCCCCTATTACATGGGACCTAAATATGCGGGCGAACTGTGGGTGTACATTAGTACACCTCTGCCTATACCCTTCGGGGAATACAGGCGTGATGGTGTAAACTCAAAAACAACTGGATTTGTTGTTTGCAAAACAGCCTAAAAGAGTAACTAACATCCATCATCCATCCCTCAATCCTCACAAAGTTTTACACACAAATATTACTAGCGAAATATGTGTGGCTTATTTCACTCGCGTTAAGTTACGTCTTTAGTTACTGCTCCGCTCCCGTGTGTCGTAGCGTGATGTTATATAGCCTATGTTACTCAGTGATAATGTACCTTCCTAACGGTAAAAGAATTTTTGAAATCGGTTCAGTAGTTTTTAAGTTTATTCGTTACATACTAAAATACAAATATTTCCTCTTTATAATTAGTGTAGTACACCACCATCACGCCTGTATTCCCCGTAGGGTTAGGCAGAGGTGTACCAATGTACACCCACAGTTCGCCGGTATATTAAGGTCCCATGTAATAGGTGGCGAGCCTATTGCCATTAACCGGGCACAAATCCAAACTCCGAGCTGCTACTGAGAATTTCATAGAAAAACCCAATAACACTTTTTGCTCGACCTGGGAATCGAACCCAGGACCTCTAGCATAGCAGTCGCGCTCAGGACCACTAGGCCAACGAGGCAGTTAATTAGTGTAGTATAGATAGAAATAGTAGATAGTTGGTGTGGTAGGTATAGTGTAGTATGGTTAGACTGCCCCGTTGGTCTCGTGGTTGGAAGCGCGACTGCTGAGCAAGGGGTCCCGGGTTCGATTCCCAGGTCGGGCAAAAAGTGTTATTGGGTTTTTCCATTAGGAATTTCTCAGTAGCAGCCCGGAGTTTGGAAGTTGGTGGTGTCACACCCCCGTGCCTCGGAAAGCACGTAAAGCCGTTGGTCCTGCGCCTGATCTCTCTCCGGTCGTGTTGCCGGATTGCCGTCCCATCGGGTTACGAGAGTTAGGGAAGAGGGAGTGCACCTGTGTTTGCGCACACACTTGTGCACTATAATATCTCCTGCGTACGTGGCTAGTCTGCATTAAGATTAGCTGCCGTGGCCGGAATCGGTCTGGAGAATTACATTTTTTTTTACAGTATAGATTGACCAGGTTTCAACCGGTCCTTTTGGTAATCTATGGGGGAGGCCTATGTCCAGCAGTGGACGTCCTGCGGCTGATATGATGATGATGACCTGGTTTCTATAAGTATTCTATGACAACCTCAGTCGTATCTCAGTAGCAGCTCGGAGTTAGGATTTGTGCCCGGTTAATGGCAATAGGCTCGCTCCCTATTACATGGGTCATAAAAACATACCGGCGAACTGTTGGTGTACATTGGTACACCTCTGCCTAACCCTTCGGGGAATACAGGCGTGATGGATGGTATAATAACCTCCTGAAAGACGAGGATGAAAAACTGTAGGTACAAGTACCTACCTTATTGTAGTTGTAGATCATGAAGTAATAAACCATTAGCCAGACAACTAGTAGTAGAGCTCTTTGTGAAGCAGCTCGTCCGGGGAAGTACTACCACCATACCTATTTCTGCCGCAAAGCAGCGTTGCTGTGTTCCGGTTTGAAGGGTATGGGTGCCGATGTAATTACAGGCACATGAGACATTTCAACTTTGTCTCTGGAATGGCAACGCATTTGCAAGGCTTCTGGTATTGCAGATGTCTATAGGCAGCGGTGACCACTTACATCAGGTTGGCCGTCGACTTGTCTGCCATGCAAATTAATAAAAAAACAGACCGGAGTATAGATGTTGGTTATGTGATACCGCCGTGACTCGGAAAGATGGCTCATTTTGGCGGAATAGAGTAATAATAAAACGATAGTCTGCCTCTCTGTTCACTGATGAGTATATCCTAGGTATCTTCAAGACACGAGTGAACCGGTTCATCCTAGGCAAACGGGTTCCACCTTAGGCCGCATCATCACTTAAGATCAGGTGAGTTATGGTCAAACGCAAGCCTATCATCATCTGCTTAACCTTTTCCCAACTATGTTGGGGTCGGCTTCCAGTCTAACCGGACGCAGCTGAATACCAGTGTTTTACATGGAGCGACTGCCTATCTGACCTCCACAACCCAGTAATGGGTAATACGATACTCTTGGTAAGACTGGTTGTCAGACTTTCTGGCTTCTGACTAACAGTAACGACTGTCAAAGATCTACGAATGACAGCCGGGACCAACAGCTTTACGTGCATTCCGAGGCACGGGGGTGTCACACCACCAACTTCCAAACTCCGGGCTGTTACTGAGAAATTCCGAATGGAAAAAACATTAACATTTTTTGCTCGAACTGGGAATCGAACCCGGGACCTCAAGCTCACCAGTCGCGCTTGCGACCACGAGACCAACGGTGGAACGCAAGCCTATTAGAATATTTTAAAAAAACATGGCCGGTTTTAACTTTGAATACATTATTATTTTAAATGTTCGATATTCAATTTATCAAATAGTATTAAAAACTTAAATTTATACAATCTATCTACAAAAATAACTAATATATATAATGTTTTTTTTAACAATTCACAAAAATCCAAGAATTAATGTCAAAACGAAAAGTGACAAATGTTTGTTTTTTTAACTGTTTTTTTTTTAAGATTTTATTTTCGTATTTCATCTGTGTCAGTTAACTTTCTATGCCTAATTTGACTATTAACATACCCGAATGGTAAAATAGGTACATCCGGTTTTTAAAATTTAACACTAACCGGAATATTAAAAACCTGCATTTTAGAAATTTTATGTTCTTATTGTAAAATAACTACCTAAGTAGGTAATTAATATTATAGAGAAAAAATCATTAAGCTAAGAATACAAATGCCAATTAACATACATCTCTTAGCAAACAAGTCGACGGCCCACCTGATGTTAAGTGGTCACCGCTACCTATAGACATCTGCAATACCAGAGGCCTTGCAAATGCGTTGCCATCCCAGAGACAAAGTTGAAACGTCTCATGTGCCTGTAATTACACCAGCACCCATACCCTTCAAACCGGAACACAGCGACGCTGCTTTGCGGTCGAAATAGGTATGGTGGTAGTACTTCCCCGGACGAGCTCCTTCACAATAAGCTGTACTTACTACTACTAAGCAGTTAAGAAATTCCAAATAGAAAACCCTACACACTTTTTGCCCGACCTAGGAATCGAACCCAGGACTCTACGGCCAGCAATACAAAGCCTAAGGGGCAATGTAATAAACAATACTATCAAATCGATTAAATAACAAAAACATGATTATTAGGCATAACACAGATAAAACAAAACTGCGCAAATTAGTTTTTCTAGTGGTAACAACGTACGGGTCAAAGATTGACGATCAATGAAAATAATAAACATATTAATTGAATGACTGTATAAAATAACTTGGACCCTGGGCCAAGGCTATAATAAAATCGGGAGGATTCAATCTACTCGACTGAATCATCATCATCATCATCATCTCAGCCATAGGACGTCCACTGCTGAACATAGGCCTCCCCTTTAGATCTCCACATATACCGGTTGGAAGCGACCTGCATCCAGCCTCTTCCGGCGACCTTTATTAGGTCGTCTGTCCATCTTGTTGGTGGACGTCCTACGCTGCGCTTGCTAGTCCGTGGTCTCCACTCTAGCACTTTTCGATCCCATCGGCAATCTGCTCTGCGAGCAATATGGCCTGCCCATTGCCACTTCAGCTTGCTAATCCGGTGGGCTATATCGGTGACTTTAGTTCGACTACGGATCTCTTCAATTCGGATTCGATCATGTAGAGAAACACCGAGCATAGCCCTCTTCATAGCTCGTTGAGCAACTTTGAGCTTGACTGAAACACAGTTTTAATTAGTACTATAGGTATAACGTATAACTGCCTCGTTGGTCTCGTGGTCGCAAAGCGCGACTGTTGAGCAAGGGGTCCCGGGTTCGATTCCCAGGTCGGGCAAAAAGTGGTATTGGGTTTTTCCATTAGGAATTTCTCAGTAGAAGCCCGGAGTTTGGAAGTTGGTGGTGTGATACCCCCATGCCTCGGAAAGCACGTAAAGCCGTTGGTCCCGGCTGTCATTCGTAGATCTTACCAAGAACCAGTCTTACCAAGAAGTATCATGTTGCCCAGTTACTGGGTTGTGGAGGTCAGATAGGCAGTCGCTCCATGTAAAACACTGGTATTCAGCTGCATCCGGTTAGACTGGAAGCCGACCCCAACATAGTTGGGAAAAAGGCTAAGCAGATGATGATGATGATGAGGTATAACGTATAACATACAGAGAGTAACATCTTGCCTTAAACTGAAACCACGAATTCTCTATTCTACACTGAGTATTAGACAATATGAATTTTAATAGGGAAAATCAATAGTAAATGATGGTTTTTATTACTTTTCCGCTAAGTAAAAATTCGCTCTTATTCCTTTTGTATCATCCTCAGCGGCTGGTACAAAAAAAAAAACCCTGGTTTTAGCTCAACAAATATCGTTATTGCCATTAGGAACGACTAAAAATGCAACTGGCCCATTTTTCAAACTTGATCTGCCGAAAAGGGGATATTTTCTAAATTTTCCTGTAAGGAATTCCACTTGTTCTGAAGTCAGATTAATAATGTTCTGAGTGCACTGGCGAAGTTTAAGGATAGATGTACCATACAGCCTGTATAAAATAGAGTTGGATGTGGCTAAGCCATTCAGTCTCTACAGGATTTACCTACCAATAATGGTTCTGTGGCGGCTTAGTAATCGTGATTTGCTGAGTTGCATTCTTGACGTAATATGGGAGCGCGGGCGATCGGCTCGCCAGTCGCTTACGTTACACTGCCCCTGCCTCGACGCATACATAGTACGTAGTTAGTAATAACCAAGTATTGTGGAACCTGGATTAAAGACATTTATTTCATCAAAGTTACGTTTCCTTTAATTACTTCCCCGTATACAGTACACGCACAACAGTTCTGTCACTTTGCTTGACCTAGGAATCGAACATACGCAAGTTACGCTTGTAACCACGAGACTATCGGGACAGTCAAAGTCTATGTATCATAGTGTATTCTCTATTTTTAGTTACTTAACAAAGGTTACTCAAACTCAGTATCTGACAAAAACTTAGTTGCAATGTCGGTAAGACTAACTTAGTGAATAGGTAACTAACTTATCTCATATCTAAAAATAGATCAAATTAATTCAGAAACTCACAAAGCAACAGCAAATATAGACGAAACTAAAAATAAAAACTTAATTCGTATTTTTCCGAACAAAACAAAATTCTGCTATCGCATTTTAAAAACGAAAACAAATAAAAAAAAATGCGGCGCAATTTACATTATGGCGTGCTCACAGATAAACAATATTTTTGTTATTTTTTTTTTATCTTTTCAAAAATAGAACACGGCGTTCTCTGTGGATCAAATTGAACTGAAATTTGAACTCGACATGTGTCTATAACCTAACCTAGAATAATTATCTGATGCTCTCGTTAATTATATTTATTTTTATGTGAGTAGTACCTAGTAGAGCTCTTTGTGAAGAAGCTCGTCCGGGGAAGTACTACCACCATACCTATTTCTGCCGCAAAGCAGCGTTGCTACGTTCCGGTTTGAAGGGTATGGGTACCGGTGTAATTACGGGCACATGACACGTTTCAACTTTGTCTCTGGGATGGCAACGTATTTGCAAGGTCTCTGGTATTGCAGATGTCTATAGGCAGCGGTGACTACTTAACATCTGCAGGTGGCCCGTCGGCTTGTCTGCTATCCAATGACATTAAAAAAATATTAATATATCTGATTCACACCACCAATCAATTGACATACGCTTTATGAGCTGTCAAAACGCGATTCCTCCATAGATTTTGTATGACAATACTAAACTATGACGTCACTTATTTGCCAACTCAATTGACTAACTATTTATTGATTGCAAAGCACTAATTACACAATTAATTAAAATTTAATTGGTTTTTTAGAGCTATATTCAAATGATTTTTTAGAGAAGTTTTTAATGGTGTCAATTCAATTGATGCAAAGACTTTTCCCTAGTCAATACTATTAATATCCCACTGCTGGACAAATATCCCACTCGTTTGCCCAACAGTGAGATACCTACTAATAGGCTGGTATTATAAGGTATATAACCCGTGGGCGGTGCAAAGACACCAATAATTTTCCAAACAATTCAGCATACATTACCGACTATTTTTTGCCCGCGACGATGCCCGCATTGAAGTCATCATCATCATCATATCAGCCACAGGACGTCCACTGCTGGACATAGGCCCCCCATAGATTTCCAAAAAGACCGGTTGGAAGCGGCCTGCATCCAGCGTCTTCCTGCGGTCTTAATCAGGTCGTCCGTCCACCTTGTGGGTGGACAAATATACCACCATTATATACATTGAAATCAAATATACCACAAAACATAGCCTACAAGTCTAGCTTTCTATTATTAAAAGATTTTTTACAATCGGACCAAAACTGCAAGACAAAGCAAATAAAAGAAACAAGCAAAAAAAAAACTATTTCCAGTAGAACTTCAATTATCCGAACGCTGACTTACTTTATTCGAACCCTCAATTATCCGAACATAGGTGAGAATTGGTTGCTGAAAACGCAGTGCAGCTGTTCGTCTATTAAAAATTGACTATTTTATAAGAAAGCATTTGACTTTTTGTTGGATTTTTAAATTTCAACGTTAATATGTATGTCACATTTTAATAGACTGTACAGTTTTTAGGTGAAAAGGTGTTGTTTTTGTTTGATCTTATTCCAAAAAAACTACATTTCGATTATCCGAACTTTTGATTATCCGAACTAGTCTCGGTCCCAATTACTTCGGATAATCGAGATTCTACTGTAGTGTCATAAAGACATCTTTTCATTGCACTCACATGTAAGAAGCCTTCAAAAACAGAACCGGTTCAAACTAGACTTGTTTATTTTAAAATTGCTTATTAATGGCGGCCAAGCTAAAAATAGCATAAAAAAATGCTTGCTTTCTAATTTTGGCTCGCTTACATCACACAACTGTACAAAATACCTACGGACCACCGAAAACGTGAATAAAAACATGATTGATAAAAAAACTTGTTTCTTTTCGTGTTACGTTGCAAGTTTTGTTGTAGAAGGTTAACTTTGTGCAAGGTTACTTTGTTCGTTATAACGTTAGATGGATGTCGTTATAACGTTGTCGATATCGATTTTTATGATTTCTTCGTTATTTCTGAATCAATTAATTGCCATAATATAGCGATTTTTTAAAATGAAGTAAACGACTTCATTTTAAAAAATCGCTATATTATGGTTATTTTAACATAACTTTCGTTTTTTGGCCACTTTTTATCTAATGCTTTAATAAATGAAGTACGGAAAACCTGGACTTACTACTGTAAATACTATCTTTGCAGTAAAATAAATAAGTTGTTTGTACGAAGGTATTTTGAATTAAGAAGAACCGAGCACCACAAGCTGCTCGTTAATGTCAGCTTCGACAAGAAGCCTTTTAAAGTCTAAATAAACATGTTTTTTATTATTATTTTCTTTCCTACCAGGGCTACCAGCAGCCTCGTGATATGTCAACCGGGAAGGCGTTTCGTCACTCTTTTCAGGCCATTAGCCTATACGAATATCGGCTAGATCGACTGCTTTGTTAGTGGTCCAAAGTGCGACTGCTACGCTAGAGGTCTTGGGTTCGATTCCCAGGTCGAGCAAAGTGTTATTGGCTTCTTCTATGAAATTCTCAGTAGCAGCTCAGAGTTAGGATTGGTGCCCGGTTAATGGCAATAGGCTCGCCCCTATTACATGGGACCTAAACATGGCGGCGAACTGTGGGTGTACATTGGTACACCTCTGCTTAGCCCTTCGGGGAATACAGGCGTGATGATATATATTTTTATAGCCGTTATAAATATAACCACCAAGTAGCGGAATCAACATTTCGTTTTCAGTGAACCTTCTTTCCAAATATATTAAATGTTAACAAACTTTATTAAGAACATTGCCCGTACTTTGATCTTTTATTATTTTGGCTCAGTTTGGTTCTAAATATAGCCACAGATAGCGTGGGATTTTCCTTTTAAAAATCCAAAAGAAGGGTGATGCGGAAAACATTATTATCAAAATCTTTACGAAATTTTTGATCGGATTTTTACATAATATATAACATCACGTCTGTATTCCCCGAAGGGTTAGGCAGATGTGTGGTGTGTGTTTAGGTCCCGTGTAATAGGGGGCGAGCCTATTGCCATTAACCGGGCACAAATCCTAACTCCGAGTTGCTACTGAGATTTTCATAGAAAAATCTAATTACCTACACTTTTTGCTCGACCTGGGAATCGGACCCAAGACCTCTAGCGTAGCAATCGTGCTTAGCACCACTAGGCTAACGAGGCAGTTCTATTCTATATCGGATTTTCAAAAGGGAAATATTTTAGAACAGTAGTGCGATTCTCTAAAATGCAAACTCGAAAACGAGTCTCACTAAAGTGATCGCGCTCACTTCGATGACGAATCAAGTTGTCATTGGTTTAGTATTCGTTCGCCGTGGTGACGTCACCGGCGTGATCGTGTTTAACAGAATACCATTTTGTAATCTCACTGCGGATTCAGCTTTCGAATTGCGAAGTGAGGCTTAGAGAATCGCACTGCTGGTGAGATTAGTACGGGGTGTAAAAAGACATTATATAGCCGTTAACTAAGCTTACTGCCCAGCAAACTAAGTAACTAACAAACATGATTGCTGGGAAATTAAGTTTATTTTTATCCACGACTTTGATGACGTCTTTGATTACTGCTCCGCGCTCGTGTGTGCCAGCGTGATGTTATAATAATATAGCGTATGTCACTCAGGAATACCGTGGCTTTCAAACTTTCAACGGGTAAAAGAATTTTCAAAATCAGTTCAGTACTGAAGCAATTTTGAAAGTTAAATTAATTTAAATGAAAATATCACGCTATGACGCACATCTACAGATTTGCGCTTGTTAGATATTACGTATATATATGTAGATATGTAACTAATGTATAGAAATATTTTAATCTTCGTTAATTATTAGGTATTGTATTAAGGGGAAAACATAAACAATATAGTTCAATTCATAATAGCATTATATTTGTTTTGTAGTAAAGTCACTTTGACACGTAAATTAATTAAAACTATTGAATCTAGTTGCCCATTCCAAAAGGTAGTCTCGTATGGAGAAGAACGGGCAAGAAACTCCATACATACTCTTTTTAAAAGTATTACATTATATTGTTATTACATTATATTATAATTACATTATATCCATCCATTTTATTAAAAAGTATATAACAACTTTAGCTATAGTAGTGATGTATATAACACAACCATAATCAATATAGAAGTTATTATGACTTGTATTTAAAATACACCAATCATCATAATAACATTACACAATTACATATTTCATCATAAATCATCATCAACAATAAAGTAACAATAATTAGAATAATATCACCTTAGATGTTAACTCTTTGAAAGTCGAAGATCAACTGAGCCGCTCCCACTCTAGCTCCGCTCTTTTATAACCGTTAACAAACAAGTATGATTCACAAGTGACAGTTGAGTCAAATCAGTGTTTGATTTAAATAAATAAGTTGTAATAAGAATCATTTAGTAAATTCATTAATTAATTTAACAATTGATCATAATATATTAAACAGATACTTACATTAAGTATAACAAGTGTTTATTTTTAAATATTAGATACATAATAACTACATTTTATATATCACGGCCATACTGACAAGTACTTCGCTCTCGAAGTACATTAAACTCTTTTTTTCTATAATTGTATTTTACTTTTGTTTTGCCAAGTGCCTAGACATGCATAGTCCCCAGCCACCCGCTGCTAGTGGGATAGACTTGCACCAAGCAAATGACCGACCAGCGGAAACAAATTTTAATAAGATCTTTCTTTTGTTTTGCCAAGTGCCTAGACATGCATAGTCCCCAGCCACCCGCTGCTAGTGTGATAGACTTGCACCAAGCAAATGACCGACCAGCGGAAACAAATAAGATTTTTGTTTTTTTTTTTTTTTTGTTTTTTTTTTCGTTTTGTTTATCTCTTAGTCAGTAATATATAAATGTAATCAGGTAAAGTATTTCTTATAATATTTATACAATTAATCTTATAGTATTTCTTATAATATACTAAGGAGTTAACGTGTCATATCATTTTCGACACTTACATTTTCATCAATAATTGACCTGGCCAGAACCTTAATTTTTGTTTGGCTACTGAAATATTTTGTAGATAGAAGATATGTCATAAGGCCTTTTAAATTTATTGAAAATAATAACCAACGATTACTGTTATTTACTTAATTTATAAATTAAGTTCTATTGTACATGGATATACCACAAAAATGTGATTATGTTTTCATCACGGAGTCATAATTTTGTTTATTTGAATCTATTTGCATAGACATGGTGGTCATTGAGATTATCATTGAGATAGACCACCACCAAACAAATAGGTAACAGCGAAAATTTGCCAACTACATAGACATGCCAGTCACATTCACCCGCTGCCGGTGAGATAACTGCCACCAAATAGAGGGCCGAACAGCGGATTTAATTGATGATAACATAATCACCAAACAATTATACACATTTTTTTTTTTTTTTTTTTTAATGATTTTTATGAATAAATCACACAAGCCTTGAAATGTACAATTACTTTATATCTAAATGACATTTTTAACAGTAATGTTTTCTTTTAACCATTCTCCTGGCCAAAATCGTAATTTTTCTTTTGCTATAATAGTATTTCTCATATTACCTTGACCTTTGAGTGTGTAATGATCATTGGGAAGGGCTGAGAGTATTTCGTAAGGACCTTTAAATCTAGATTTTAATTTATCGTTACGCCTATGATTTTGTGAGACATACACTACATCTCCTACGTTAAAATTTACGTTGTTATGACGAGTGGCATCGAAACGTTTTTTTTTTTAAATTGTTCTGCTATTTGTAATAGGCGTAGTCTAGCTATTTCTCGGTTAGCCTCTAAGTTATTTGGATTTTATCTATCATTTTCGTCAAGTACGTCGTCTAAACGAGCATGAACGGGTGGACTATTTGTGTCTGCCGATAAGTAATCGCAAGGGGGAGCCTGTAGATTTTTGTAAGGTTGTATTAACCGATTGTTGTACTTTCCACAGAACGTTCGGCCAATCTGACTGCTCATTGCACATAGTGTTAAGCATATCAGTTACAGTGGACACGTTACGTTCTACTTGACCATTACTTCTGGGAGTACCAGTGCAAATAAAGGTGATTTCCTAAATTTAGTTCATCAAAAAACTGACATAATTAGGCTACTGCTGAAATTTGTTCCTTTATCAGAAATTACTATAGAAGGAGTTCCAAATAAGGTAATGACACCTCGTAAAACTGGTACTAATTCTTGGGCATTAAGGGTTTTGAGTGGTTTAAGCAAACAGAACTTGGTAAACCCATCTACTATTAATAAAATATGTTCAAAACCTTCATTTGACTGGGGAAAAAGGCCCTGTACAGTTCAAGTGTATTGTATGGAAAGGTAGTACGGTATTTTGAATTGGGTGTTGGAAGCCTTGCCTGGCGCTTGATGCAAACCAAACAATGAGATAGATACTACTTTTTTTTTTCAAAAACTTGTCATAGCAGGGAACCAGAAATGCTTACGTATTTCAAAGAAAGCCAACAAGACCATTTTCATCGTGGTAGAGATGTAAAATAGTCAATCTTGTACTCCTTGAAATGTACAATTTTAATTCCCCGTTTATACTCTATGAATAATTGATAGTATTTCAGGGTCTCTTTGTTGTGGAAGTTCTAGCCAAGATTGCGGGTCATTTATTAAAGGAGATCGCCAGAAATCCATACATCGTTGGGCCAAATGTGAACAGTGATCATTTATGTATTATTTAATAGATAAAACACATACATATTCATATCAGAAAGTTTTTTTTATTTTTTTATTGGAATTGGTAAGAGATTAAGTTTTTGGGTCACGAGGTTATATTATGCGGCAGATGGTACGAATGAAACTATATAACGCCAAAATGTGTTGTAAATACCATAATCAAATAAGCACAATAAATGTTACTATTAGCATATTACCGCATAGCACAAAAAGGAATTAGGTAGGTAGGTAAAATAAAAACGGAACAGAAAAAATGACGGGAATTGACGGGAGTGACGTGACATTCACATTTTGACAAACACCGTCTTTTTTTTTTGTTTTTTTTTTTGTTTTGAAACAATCTAAAGAAACACGATTGTGAACGATGTTATTGTTAAATAAATAAAAAAACTGTTACTAAAACAACAATAATTTCATCAAAATTGTTCTTTTTGCTTTTATAAATGATTATAATGTTTATGACCAATGCTAAAACAAAATAGATATCGTTTTTTTTTTTGTAACTTCTTTAGAACTACTAGTTTTAGAATGAACTTAAAATGTCCTGACAGCTTGTTTACGGAGATAGTTTTAGAACTACATTTAATTAAAAACCATATTTCTAATTATAATTTTTAGCTCATTCCGGTAGAAAGTTATTATTGTTACTTACGTGTTATTTTCAATCAGTAAAAAAATCTAGTCTTTTTTTTTTTATATACATATCCGGAAAATAACATCCGTAAACACCGCGGAGCGGATATGTGTCTCTTTTAATGATTTTATTTAAGGACCTATAATCAAAATCATTGCAACATACTAACTTGTCCAATTTTATCGAAACGGCAACTGCACTGACTCTTTTTCAATTACAATTCATGGCAATCATTCAGCCGAAAACGAAAAAAGGTCATTTAAAAAAAACTACAGCAATTGTTGCAATGTTACGATTTTGAAAGGTACTAAAGTCTTGTTGACAGTTTTAATTTTGTTATCTATGGCCATTTTTTGACGGATTCGTTAAGAGCGTGCATCCAGAAAGTTGGCAACGTCGCAAACAGCTGTCAAATATTTCCCTGTTTTGATTAATTTGTCAATATTACTGTATGAAAATAAGAAATATGGCTTACTAATGCACTAGAATATTGATTATGAAATGCAATAATTAATATCGTAACACCGAATATTTAGTTTTAGATGTAAAAAAAGTATTTGGAAACTTTACAAATGCCTTTTTTACACCTAAAACGGGTACAACATCAAATTCAGTGTTTTAATTGCAATTCATTATTAATATTCTAGTGCATTAGTAAGCCATATTTCTTACTTTCATACAGTAATATTGACAAATTAATCAAAACAGGGAAATATTTGACAGCTATTTGCGACGTTGCCAACTTTCTGGATGCGCGCTCTTAAAATTCAATATGGCCGTCGTTTTTCAAATTTGGAAAAATGAATGTATTGTTATTAATTCAAGTGTCTATGTGTAATTTATTTAAAGTACATGCGTTTAATATGATTTTAATTTGTTACTATTGCCTATGTCTGAAATTAATTAATTAATAATGAGACTTTTTTTAACGGATATTTATGGAATGTCTTGCCCATTCTTCTCCATACGAAACTACCTTTTGGAAGGGACAATAACTTAGATTTAAATTTAAATTCTTCGTCCGCAATAACTGACATTTGCGACAGTTGCGGGTATAACTTAGTTAAGTATTTTATATAAATGGCTGCAAGTGGGTTTCTGAGAATAGAACAGAATACGTACATACTCTTAATCGTACATTAAAGAAATAAAAAAAAGACTTTTAAAAGACTTACGTTATGTTACATTAAACTATTTATTCTTCTACACTAATCTAAATTAATATATAAAGAGGTAAGATTTTTGTTTGTTTGTACCGAATAGGCTCCGAAACTACTGGACCGATTTTAACCATTTTTTCCCCAATAGATAGCTACATTATTCCTGAGTAACATAGGCTATATACGATCACGCTACGACACACGGGAGCGGAGCAGTAACGAAAGACGTAACTTAATGTTAGAGAAATAAGCCACTAGCACGAAGTCGCGGGCAGTTATGTCGTTATGTTAATAAAAGCAGTTAGCAGTAGCGCGCGCTTAACATTAGGTATGCTTATATCTTGGTATCGTGGGAGTAACTGTCTAGATTTAAATTAGAACATTTAAAACTAGTTTTCGTACAAGAAGTTGGAACCAAAAACTTTGACCTTCAATATCTCCTTGGCTTTACCAGAAGGTTTTCATATTGCAATGTCGAGAAAAAATTAACTTTTGTCTTTTTACTCAATTTTTTATACCCCTGAACTTTATTTAATTATTATATCTTATACTAGCGACTACTGACTTCGCCTGCGTGGCTTATTTCACTGACATAAAGTTACGTGTTTGATTACTGCACCGCTCCCGAAGGTCGTAGCGTGATGTTCTAAAGCCTATGTTACCCAGGAATAATATAGCTATCTATTGGTAAAAGGATTGTGAAAATCGATCCATGAAAATCGGACGTATATACATAAACTCACGCCTTTTACCCATGGAGGTAGGCAGAAACCACAGAACGCCACCTGCTACGATCCTTACATACTCCTTTCGCCTCGTTCACATTCATACATCTGCCCCCCATAGCCAAGTCGCAAACGATAATCGTAAACGCTCGGTAGATACCAATAGATTTTCAACTTTATACCCCAGAGCCTTAAGTTGAAAATCTATTAAAGATTTCTAAGCGTTAGCGACTGGAAAGAACGAAAACGCTATGCAATCTTCACTAGATCTTCAACTTAAAACCAAGCACATAAAGTTGAAGATCTATTAAAGCCTACTCAGCGTTTGCGTTTATCGTTTGTTACATGGCTACAGGTGCTGGTCATACAAGCACGCTGGGTACGCGACCTTTCAGAAGAACCACACGTAACTAAAAATACGCAAAATTAAATGCTGCAATGCCTTTTCGAGTGACGTCAGAATGCATATTTTTAAACCGAGTTCAACCAGCCAGTTACCTGCTTAGTTAAAAATAAACGTCAAGTTTAACTTTCGAAACGGACAAGGTTCTATGTTGCGTCACACGGTTTTTGCGGCATCTTTTGAGTAGTAGTTTTATTTTTCCGTTACTTTAAGGCCAATGGAAGATTTTGGGTCGGAAGATAGAAATCTGATATTTTTGTAAGCACTAGTTTTATTTTTTGGAAGATTTATTTGTAGATATTATGGGTATATTATTATGTAACCAAGGGGTATCGTGTTGCCCAGTTACTGGGTTGTGGAGGTCAGATAGGCAGTCGCTCCATGTAAAACACTGGTATTCAGCTGCATCCTGTTAGACTGGAAGCCGACCCCAACATAGTTGGGAAAAGGTTAAGCAGATGATGATGGGTATATGTACTGGTTTTCTAGTTATATTGTTAGTCCTGCGCCTGATCTCTCTCCGGTCGTGTCGGATTGCCGTCCTATCGGACTATGAGAGTTAGGGAAGAGGGAGTGCACCTGTGTTTACGCATGCACATGTACACTATAATATCTCCTGCGTACTTGGCTAGTCTGCATTAAGATTACCCGCAGTGGTTGGAATCGATCTAGAGCAGGGTTTCTTAAAGTGGGGTCCACGGACCCCTTAGGGGTCCGTAGCATGTGTATCAGGGGTCCGCAGTAGGTCAGTTTGTAGAGTGTAAACATATTAAGAAATTGTATAGTAAACTCGACGAGACGCATTGTCGTTGTTGAGTGGCGAATTCAATACGTAATCACAGACAATTTAATATTCTGATTGAAGCCAAACAGCAGCACCCTTCTCATTAGTATTATTTCATTAGTTTTAGTTAAATATAAATAATAATAAAGATGTTTATTAATACAAATAAGTTTTTTTTTCATTTCCAAATATTTATTTGACAGGGGTCCGTGGATTTTTTTAAATTGTGAAAGTGGTCCGTGACTACAAAATGTTTAAGAAACCCTGATCTAGAGAATACGCCCACAACGGCTAATGGCCTGATAATAATCAATATCAAATCAATAATCAATATCAATATAATAATGAATATCTTCATAACCAGAAGGTTTTTTATTTTATTTTTGAAAATTTGTTCTTTTAGGTACTTATGATTTGCACCTATCGTGCTATCTCTTCACCACCTTTGGTTGACTGGTAGAGAATGCCTAAGGCATTAAGTCCGCCTTGGTACTTTTTGTTGCATAAAGTTTAAATAAATAATAAATAAATAAGGTTCCCCGGCATGGTCCAGAGTAAAAAAATATTGCTACGGTATGAAGAATATGTAACTATCGTCTTCCTTATGAGTATCATAACACCCGTTTTATGATGCGTTTGTTGCCCATTATTCTCCATACGCAACTGCCTTTTGGAAGGAGCAACTAGATTCAATTGTATTCTTCTCTTGTAAGTGACATTGATTGCGCTGTGCATGCGACGCAGTTCGGAATGCGCTCGCGACAATATGCAATAGCCACTGGCATTTTTGTAATTGGACCTGTATTTCCACAGTTGACATTCTAATACCTACAACAACAAACAAAAATACGCATTTCTAATCAAGAAAATACTTGACAGAACGTGACACGTCCGCCATTTGGAATAAAAACCGCGCGAAAAGGCGTCCATTTTGTGTTATTTGACATTTCAATGTTTTTTCTGTCCACAGATACAAATAAATAATGTCTACAGACACTCAAAGTCATTAGACTGACCGTAGCTAGCCATTGGGCACCGAAAAACTAAATAGTTACCTACCTCTACACTATACACCTATGATTTCACAAAAAGATACCTGAGGTTCATTATCTAACTGCTTCAGTAACCGAAAATAGTCTTTAATCCGTTTTGATACGATACTTTTTTGGCTGGGTTTAAGCTAACCGCTGTCAAGTCACTGGACCCGCATAGTTTTTTATATGATTCTATTTTAAGCTCACAATCTGCAATGTCATTCTAGAGGTAGTCATTGAGTACCAAAAATAGAAAGGTGTAACCACCTTTTTGGTTCAATAGTCTTGAGCACGACTGCTGCATGTAGTGATCCGGGTTAAATTTAACAATTAAAAGTCACATTATTTACTTCATACTTACGCTTTTATTAATTACTAAAGGAGTGGAACTCTCTTCTTGCGTCTGTATTTCCGAACGTATTCAACCCTAATCTCTTCAAAGTTAGAGTGAACAGGCTTCTTCTGGGTAAGCTCACTCTATCATAGACTTTGTCTTTGTCACCTATGACCTAGACTAAAGACAATTTAAAAAAAAAAATACTAACTAATGCCCGTGAATTTGTTCGCGTTTTTTTTTCCATCGCGTTTCTTACGTCTTTGGTTACTGCCGCGCTCTTGTAGGTCATAGCGTGATGTTATGTAACCTATTCTATTCCTTATGAATCTAGCTATCATTTACAAAAATATTTTTTCCTATTCGACTGGTAGTTCCAGAAATATGCGAGTTTAAACAAACGAACAACAACTCTGTTCTAACTCTCTTCAGCTTCTTAATCATAAAAATAACACACATACCATCACGCCTGTATTGACCGAAGTGTTAGGCAGAGTGTACCAGCCAATGTACACCCACAGTTCGCCGGTATGTTTTTAGGTCCCATGTAATAGGGGGCGAGTCTATTACCATTAACTGGGCACAAATCCTAACTCCGAGCTCCTACTGAGAATTTCAGAGAAAAACCAAATAACACATTTTTGCTCAACCTGGGAATCCAACCCAAGAACTCTAGTGTAGCAGTCGCGCTTAGGACCACTAGGCTAACGAGGCAGCTAATCATAAACTGGTGTTTATTATGGGCAAGTACCTATCTATAATTATGTAAACCTTCCTCGATAGAAAGCGATAATCGCGACATTTTTCTTTCACGTCGGGTGATTTAGCACCCTCGGCTGCTGGGTCCTTGGGATTATCTTAAAACGTAGCCATTGAACTGTAAATTTTAATGATGATAATTAATCATCACCTGAGAAAAAAAAATACCGATAATGGAAACATACTCCTAGTGACATCTGTTATCACTTTTAAGAACTACGCAAATAAGCGCCACCTATATTTTTTTAACAAAACAACTTTATATGAAGTTTATTCTCTCCAGCATAGAGTCTTCTTTTTTGACTTGGGGTTTCGCTAGATAGCGCTGTACGTATAATAAAATTGTTCAAAAATTGTAACTACCGGGCTTTTACGGGTTTTGTAATTTTCACAGAAGAAAACGATTAGGTTATATTAAAATATTTGTTGAATTTAATAATATGTTATGCCTTACGGTGTGCTAACGGCAATAGACATCATCAGCAACCTACTTACGATAATACAGCTCTTTGTGAAGGAGCTCGTCCGGGGAAGTACTACCACTATACATATATCTGCCGCAAAGCAGCGTTGCTGTGTTCCGGTTTGAAGGGTATGGGAGCCTGTGTAATTACTGGCACATGACACATTTCAACTTTGTCTCTGAGATGGCAACGCATTTGCAAGGCCTCTGGCATTGCAGATGTCTATAGGCAGCGGTGACCACTTAAAATCACGTCACCGTCCAATGATTTCAAAATGTGAGGACAGGCATAAAAATAAAATCCACCAAAACTACAGTAAATAAAAAAATATAATGACAAATTAGTTGACAAAATTTCAAATATTTACAACAATACCAACCATGTACACAGATACACCAATAAATTAGATTAACACAAATAACTTTCATTGAACGGATACTTAGTTACTGTTTTAAGACAATGGCGCCGATTCCCTTATTCACAAACTAAACTAAAATTAGAGAATTGACATCTCTTACTAACCATACAGCGAAAGAAAAGGACGGTGATGCCTTAGAACTAAGTTAGAGATGTCAAATTAGTTTTGCCTTGAACTTTTCCGTGTTTTTAATCAATGCGTTCTGACATGTCAACTATAATTGTATAGAGGTTTCAGATCAACTAAAATTGACAAGTCTTATGTCCGTCCCTTTCTTGTTCGAATGGAGAGAAAAAGATAGAAATAGTCTAAATTGAGTTTAGCTTGTGCATAACAGAATCGACACCAATTATAAACATAATGTATATAAATAGTGTTACATTTCACCATAGACATACAGAATGGACTGAGCGACATACCATCACGCCTGTATTCCCCGAAGGGTTAGGCAGAGGTGTACAATGTAAATCCACAGTTCGCCGGTATGTTTAGGTCCCATGTAATAGGGGGCGAGCCTATTGCCATTAACCGGGCAATAGGCTAACTCTAACTCCGAGCTGCTACTAAGAATTTCATAGAAAATCCAATAACACTGCTCGATCTGGGAATTGAAATACCCCTAGTGTAGGCTGTGACGTGGACCAATCAGGATTCTAGAAAGAGACAGTAACAGACCAGAAAACGGAATAGGAAATATAAAATGCTCAATCTTTTCTCTATGTCTATGAATTTCACAAACGCACGTCAATGTATAAGAGCATTGAGTTGTAGTTGTGGACGGGCTCCAACTACCAAACAAGCTGTCACTTTGAAATGTCAAGAGAAACAAGATGGCCGCCAGAAACACTTTTCAACGAGTGTCATTTATTTGTCTATGAACCTTTTTCTCATCGATAACTGGTACTCAAAATCGCGTATAGGTCACGTTTTGACAGATATTATCTTGCATCTTCAATATCGACGTGCGCTCGTAAATTGAAAGAATGATTTTGTCAATCGCTCATCCACTTGAATTACGAATACCGCCTTTATTACTACGACATAGACACCTTCTAAGTCACCATATTACATGCGGCTTACTGTACATAAAAATATGATTGTCAAATTCATTTTACATTTAGTCGATTTAAAAACTGAATTACTTACAAAAAAGTCAACGTATTATAAACTCGAAATTTTACTACAGACACAAATATAATGTTATTTTCAGCGTCCATTTTTTTTAACACATGAAAAGAGATTATCAGTAAAGTCCACTATGCAATCAAAATAAAGTTAAAAAATTACCCATTTTAACATGGTATAAAACAAAGTAGCTTCCCGCCGTCTGTACGCTTAGATCTTTTAAACTACGCAACGGATTTTAATGCGTTTTCATCAATAGATAGAGTGATTCAAGAGGAAGGTTTATACGTATAGAACATCACGCTATGTACAATGGGAGCGTAGCAGTCGCGCTTAGGACCACTAGGCTAACAAGGCAGTTCTTTCACCTTAACAAAGTATCATTTATTTCAATTGCATAATGAATTTACTATCATTTAGTTAAGCAACCGCTAAAACTACATTTCTATATATTTGTGACAATTTCTAATACAACAGTCAAAGTATTATAACGGGTGTGAAAAGACACTTGACAAAGCCGACAATTACGTTTTTCCCATCATTGGGAAACAGGTTTTGGTTTTGACCATGCCTGGGAATTTACTGGTTACCAAGATATTTATGGGAAAAATTCTTTAAATACCGCTCACGACCCAGTAACGGTGGTATTTCACACCAAAAAAGGCGTTTCCCAGCAATACCGTTTGCCCAATGTAACTTAGTTTGATGGGCAAAATACATAGCTAATGGCTGTCATGTGTCTCTTTACAACCTGTATATTAACAAGATGATATATGTGGACATAAAACGGGAGTCTGACAACCAGTCTTACCAAAAGGTATCGTGTTGCCCAGTAACTGGGTTGTGGAGGTCAGATAGACAGTCGCTCCATGTAAAACACTGGTATTCAGCTGCGTCCGGTTAGACTGGAAGCCGACCCCAGGTAGATGAAACTAGTAAAGGAATAAGGTGTGTAGTACACCATTATACCGCTAGATGTCGCTGTAATCATCTTGTTAATTTTTCGATGTCTAGTAAATTTAACAAGAATAACATTTTATTATTAGTGGTCCAGTGCAGTCTAAGAGACAGATACTAATGTGCAACATTTATTTAATTAACAAAAATAATAAACAACACGGTTCAACCAAATTGGTTGAAAGGTACAAAAAAATTGGTTGATTCAACCAAGTTGGAAAAATTTAGTTTAGCTACTCACAGATGTCAGGAAATTAGTTTTTAAGTACTTTATTTAATTTAAATAAATATTACACATCAATACCTGTACAAGTGCAAAAATATTTTTGTTCGATTTTTCTTTTTTATTACGTTTTCTTAAAAATTCAACACTAACTTACATCCGCCATTTGCAGTTTATATATTATTTATATACGATACACGACATTTTTTATTAAAAATATATTATATTTTAGAAGCACTATATATTTTAACGATTCGACTTCAAAAGCGTGTTTTGTATATAAGATGTTAAGACATGCGAACAGTTTAGCAGTAGGAAAGATTTTTGAAAATAAGGCATCGTGTTATCATTCGTTGATCTTTGACAGTCGTTACGGATAGTCAGCAGCCAAGAAGTCTGACAACTAGTCTAACCAAGATGTATTGTGTTGCCCAGTAACTGGGTTGTGGAGGTCAGATAGGCAGTCGCTCCATGTAAAACACTGGTATTCAGCTGCATCCGGTTAGACTGGAAGCCGACCCCAACATAGTTGGGAAAAGGCTAGCCTTACTGCAGATCAAGATATTTTTTTACTGTATTCACCCAAGTTGTTGTCAGAAAGTAGAACTTGCTTAAGAAAAAGCATTTATGTGATTTTTTCTAAACATTAGCAGTCAAATAGATTATATCTTATACATCCTATATTATATAACATATTTAACAAAATGCCTATACACATATATTTTATTAGCACTTCGGAAAATAGATGAAAAAGCATTGGGTAGATGACACTATTAAACAATGAATTCAAGACACAACTTCATCTGCGGGTTGTTCGAAAGAGATACCGCGCCCCTGGAACGCAAGGGGCACATGAAGGAACATAGATGGGTTTTAGTCAGTAAAAGTCTGACACTCCCTCCCGTCCCGCCCAGGGCGGGAAAAGCTATTTGATGATTTTCCATCTATAAAAAAAACAGTCTTTTATAAAACCCGATTTATTTTTAAATAACAAAAAAAAAACGATTTTTAGTTGCTTTGACATCAATAAATAGTTAGTGAATTGAGATGACAAAAAAGTGACGTCATAGTTTAGTATTGTCATACAAAATCTATGGGAGAATCCCGTTTTGACAGCTCATAAAAAGTATGTCAATTGATTAGTGGTGTCATCTACCCAATTGCCTAAGTGCCTAAACATTTTTTATATTGTATAATTATACAAAGTATAGTTTCACTGAAAAACTGCACTTGTATTTTGCTAAAAATATATATTTT
The DNA here is from genome assembly GCA_932526535.1 of Caradrina clavipalpis. Taxonomy (NCBI): domain Eukaryota; kingdom Metazoa; phylum Arthropoda; class Insecta; order Lepidoptera; family Noctuidae; genus Caradrina; species Caradrina clavipalpis. Next base: position 4,600,001 of record OW052115.1, read on the forward strand.
TTTAATGTTTTATTTGCTGCAGTCTAATCGTAGCATAAGTTTGTCTCATACACACATTGTCACAGTAACCGTGTAGGGTGACATCCACAATTATCGTCCATGAGAAAAAAAATTTTTTTTTTTAGTTTATTTTTCACTGTTGATAATCATGGACAGACCTATGAGTATAATATCAAAAGCACTTTTTTTAACTACATAGCAGTTTTTAAAAGCATTTTAACTACTATATACCATATTTAACATATTATTATGTCAACGAAATTTTATTACGGAAAAGTTGCATGCGTTTTTTCGGATTATCTGATCTGTCACCCTGTTTTGTCCCCTTATCGACAGGGGGACAGATCGAAAAAAATCTGTCTCCCTGTGAATAATGTTCAAACTGTCCCCTCGTTGATCTGTCCCCCATAAGGGGACAAAGTGGGGTAAAGCGGGGGGATAATCCGTTATTTCCGCATGCAGTTCTTTTTAATTAAAAAAATCTGTCATGTAGTACAAAAGTGCTGTTATTCGTCAAAAAAAACTTTATATTACTGTAAAACATTTGTATTTTCAGCTTAAAAACAGATCTAACATACTTAATTTAAAGATTTGAGGACTTGAAAGCTATTTCTTGTGAAAAACGATCCAAAATTTCATTTTTTTTTTTCACCCATTTTTTTTCGTCGAATTTTCTAATGTATTTACGTTCATAGCTTTTCAAGTACTCTTTAGAACCCTGGACATAAAAATAAATAAATGATAGATACATTGATGTTGTCAGATTGGAGATGACGACTTAATGATCACCTTATTATGGGATATTTAAGTTTTTGACCATATTCAAATGGACCATTTTTACATTTAAAATTCCGGACACAAAAATTAAGCATACGAAAATTCCGCATACAGATACACATTTAAGAAAGAATTCCGGAGACGCATATTAAGCACGCCGAAATTCCGGATACAAAATATTCCGTGAGTAGGGAAATAACGCATACGAAAATTCCGTATTACCAAATGCCACATACGGACCTAGATAAACATGTAAGAAAGAATAGAAGACGGTAATTAAGCATGCGGAAATTCCGTATAACAAAAATTCCGCACGACTTTTATGACGAAAATTTTTAGTCAATTTTTTTTTTGTTTCCGGAAATTTTCAAATTAGAAACGGTCCATTTTCAAAATGGCCGCTTCTCTCCTATCTGGCCACACCAACGGATGGAATGGAGGCGTCGGCGCTTGTATTATTAACATTTTTACTTATTATCCCGCTACATTATTTATTTATAATATTTATATAATTTTTTTAACGTCCTTAAAGCCATGGATTGGATGGGAGCTTTTATTTTTGTTTACTGTTATTATTGCAATTAAAAATGATTTTTCGTCAGTTTTTTTCTTTAATTTGAAGCGTTATTTTACTAATCCAATCTATATATTCAAATATTTGTATGTATGTTTGTTCGGTCCAAAAAAACTGCATTAAAATAACACACCGAAAATTAGAAAGACCGAAAAAGCCTTACTTCACTCAGTATGTAATTTTAACGCAAATACGGCTACAACCAGAGTCAAAACGACCAGGGTCACAGCGACCAGAGTCACCGCAACGAAACGTCAAAGCGACCAAAGTCACAACAACCAAGGTCACAGCGACCAGAGTCACCGCGACCAGGTTGACAAGCGACCAGGGTCAAAACGACCAAGCTCACAAGCGACCACGGTCAAATCAACCAAGATCACCGCGACCAAAAGTCAAATCAACCAAGGTCACCGCGACCAGAGGTCAAATCAACCAGTCTCCCTCTTCCTAATCTCCCTCTCCCATCCAACCCACAGCATTGACCTCGCGTTTAGTTTAGCGGCGACATATAGGTGATGTCGTCCCAAGGATGGCGGTACAGCGGCTGCTTCATGCGCTTCTGGTCGAGGTAGTGCCCTACGAGCCCTATGGTGCGGCCCAGCACGAACAGGGCGTTTATGGAGCCCATCGCGATGTAGTTGTTGCCTTCCTCCCTGGAAAGAGAATAAATTCGTTAATATTTTATTTTATTAGGGAAAACAAACAGTAGTATATTACTAATATACAAAATGTAGTTAAAACTGAACTTAAAAAACATACCACCCACCACATTCTCCACAGGTTACTAAAGATAATTAGTATTCTCTTTAGTAACCTGTTACAGATTTAGTAATCTGTTCACAGACATTTGCTGTCAGATAACTTTGGAAATCAAAGAGAAGTAGGTAACACAAATATATGGTATGGGATATGTATGGTGGTGGCAAATATCTAGGAAAATTGGAGGATAAAAAAATTCCTCTTGTAATTGTAGGGTCACTTAGTAACAAATGGTAATGACCACTTGTGGTATGACAGTTTGTCATCTGGTGTAACGACTAATTAGAATTAATTTGCTTGGCCATTTACTATTTTCAAATAATAAAATAAATAAATATCTTGGGACAACTCACACACGGCTATCTGATCCCAAGCTAAGCAGAGCTTGTGTTATGGTAACCAGACAACTGATATACATACTTATATAATTTATAAATACATACATATTATAGATAAATCACATCCAGACACAGAACAAACAATCATGCTCATCACACAAAGTTTGTCCTGGGTGGGAATCGAACCCACGACCTCCGGCTTAGCAGTCAGGGCCACTAACCACTAGACCAACAGGCCCGTCGAATGGTCATACATTTCCTATTTGGTTGCAGTGACCATTTACCATTTGGTGGCAGTGACAATTTACCATCTAATAACAGTGACCATTTGGTGACATCAACTATATACCATCTGGTGGCACTGACCACTTACCATCTGGTGGCAGTGACCACTTACCATCATGTGGCAGCGACCACTTACCATCTGGTGGCAATGACCACTTACCATCCGCTGACAGCGACCATTTACCATCCGTTGACGCTGATCACTTACCATATGCTGACAGCGACCCAGCTCTCTTAATGACACCATCTGCTCATTGACCATATGGCATAGCCATATACTAACGCTGTACAAGTACTCACTGCGTGAACAGCTGACAGTGGCGCAGCATGTCGACCATGGCGGCGGCCACGATGCCGTCCACGTTGAGGATCAGGTTGGGCTTCTTGCGCGTGGTGATGGCCTCCACGTCCAGCGCGTACCGCGTCACCGGCCACGCCGGCCAGCGGGACGTCACGTACGCTTTGAGCTCGCGAACTCGAGAGTCTGGGTTGTTTATTGATTTTACTCTGTGGGGGGAAAAAAGGGGATTTTAAATCATATCTTTCATAATTTCTTTCTTCTTTTCATAATTTTGATCCCTTCTCGACAAGTGTGTCCGCGGCCAGAAGGTGCCTGAGCCTTAGCTTTTTTGCTTAACTTTGTTTTTGAATAAAAACTCGGTAGGTTTATGTTTTGATACGTATATTAGTTATGGTGTTCTTAGCTAAAGATTGATGTTGTTGAACTTTTATTTTTTGTGTGAGCAGTGCGTGTGTTTTTCACACCATCTCAGCCAGTCTGTTTTCATAAGTGAAGACTTGTAATTGGCTGTCAGTTTCACCTACTATTTTATATTCTGTTTTATTTAGCTGTAAGTCTTCCATAAATAAATAACTTACTAGTTTTTTTTTTAAACTTTTGTCAGCTATGTCAAAAAAAAGGAAATACGTGCCGTCAGCGCCAAGCTACGAATTCATTCTTTAATACCTTCAAAATAGTTAAGCGTTCGGATTTCTAAAGATATTGTTTTATGAGCTTCATTTACGTTTAAGTTTGTCATGGTATCGTGACCGTGGCGTGCTGGGCACATTTGGTTTGTCATCTATACATGACTGTGGCGATGAAAAGGTTAAGGGTCGGATATTATCAAATGACTTCACGCTGGGTCGAGCGAAAAGGAGTTTCAGACTTTTAATGCCCTTTGCGTTTCAGGGCTAAGGGTGATTTTTTAATAATTCTGCAACCTAATTTTGAAACCCTATAGGTAGGTATTCGTCCTATCAGGGTTGTGGAATAAACTTGAAAGACACCGCGGCACTGGATCAAAAAAGGCATTAGGAGGAACACGGATGGGTCAGTAAAAGTCTGACACTTCCTCTCCGCCCAGAGCGGTAGAAGTCATTTGATGATTACCCGATTTTTAAACATTACTCTAAGAAAAAACCAAAGTTGTTAAAGCAAACTTAAGATATTTGAACGCATACCTATGTCCGATGCCCATGATGAGCTCTCCCTTGGCCCTCTTCTCGTTGACGAACTCCTGCGGATGCTGTCCGCGGTCGTACGCCGCACAGAAGTCTAGCGCAGCGCGGTCTAACGCGCCGCCGAAGCGATCACCCTGAGGGACACATAGTTAGTTAATAATATTCTTGCGACAGAATTCCGTGGTTGCTAATCTCAATGGAGACTAGTCAAGTACGCAGTGGTTTAGTGCACAAGTGTGTGCGCAAACACAGGTGCACTCCCTCTTCCCAACTCTCATAGTCCGATGGGACGGCAATCCCACACAACCGGAGAGAGATTAAGCGCAGTACATTAGGGTGTCCTGAATGCTAATTTGTCTCTTTCTCTAGAATAAAGAATCACCCCATTTCTGACTTTGAGCTCCCTTACCGGATGCGGGTAACCCCGGATCGATCATTGTAGCTATCTATGAGGCCTATGTCTAGCAGTTGACGTCGTTCCGCTGATATGATGATGATATTGACCTAGTTACTAAAACACTTAGTAAATTTTACCCCGTTTTTGTGTGCCAAGTGGGATAATTAACCACTATGGGTTGGGTTAAGACAGGCGAAGGTGAAGGAGCTCGTCCGGGGAAGTACTACCACCATACCTATCTCTGCCGCAAAGCAGCGTTGCTGTGTTCCGGTTTGAAGGGTAGATACCGGTGTAATTACAGGCACATGACATAATTTCGACTTTGTCTCTAGAATGGCAACACATTAGCAAGGCCTCTGGTATTGCAGATGTCTATATTTATTTATTTAAACTTTATGCACAAAAAAAAAGTACAAAGGCGGACTTAATGCCTTAGGCATTCTCTACCAGTCAACCAAAGGTAGTGAAGAGATAACACAGCACAATGTCTATAGGCAGCGGTGACCACTTATTATCAGGTGGCTGTGGGATATTTCATATTCATATTTATTTGCATACCATAATGTGTTTAAAGATGTTACATAAGGCTCAAAGCTACAGTACAATTTTTAATTATCTTTATTTTGCTATCCAATGGCAACAAAAATGTGGCAAGTAGAAACTACACACAAACATGCAACATAACTTTTAAACTACTTACAATAGTCAGCAACCCGCTGACGACCGAGGAGATGAGGTCCTTCCCCGCCCTGGCGGTGACCATGGTGTTGTGTGCGCCGGACACGGCCGGCCCGTGGTCCGCCGTCACGATCAGCACCAGCTCGAAGAACTTGCACGCCCACTCCGGGAGCTCGCGTTGGAACCTGGGACATAGAAAGTGAAGAGTTATGAGCAGTGTACAACAAAAAAATGAAATCATAACTTAAGTACATTTATATAATACTAGCTTTTGCCCGCGACTTCGTACGCGTGGATTAATAGTTCCCGTTCCCGGGGGATTTCCGGGATGAAAACTATCCTATGTCCTTTCTCGGGTCCCAGACTATATCTGTACCAAATTTCATTGAAATCGGTTCAGTGGTTTAGGCGTGAAGAAGAGACAGACAGACAGACAGAGTTACTTTCGAATTCATAATATTAGTAAGGATTAATATGATTAATACATGTTATGCCTACCGCCATGGGAAAAAGGCGTGAGTGATAACATACATCTGTACTAATATTATAAATGCGAAAGTAACTCTGTCTGTCTGTCCGTCTGTCTGTCTGTCTGTCTCTTCTTCACGCCTAAACCACTGAACCGATTTCAATGAAATTTGGTACAGATATAGTCTGGGGCCCGAGAAAGGACATAGGATAGTTTTCATCCCGGAAATCCCCCGGGAACGGGAACTATTAATGCACGCGGACGAAGTCGCGGGCAAAAGCTAGTATGTTATAAATACAGTAAACCAATTGAATTCATTTTCGTTTTTAATTTAACGTCGTTCCAACGAAAATAAGGAGATACCATTTTTTTTTTCAAAAATAATAAAAATAGGCAATATGTAAATAAATTTTTAAAAATAGTGTCAGACTTTTACTGACTAAAACCCATCCATGTTCCTTCTTGTGCCCTTTGCATTCCGGGGGCGCGGTAACTATTCCGAACAACTTACAATGAAACATGCTTACCATAGCAAGCTGATGGTGCCTCCGACTCCCAGCTGCCTCTCCAACACCTGGCTGATGGGCACGCCGCAGTACGTCAGCTCGTTCCCTCGCTCGTCGCATATTGTGCTGATGAAGGCTGCTGGCTTCCTGATGATGCCCAGTTTCTGAGGAGATGGAGAGAGGAGGTTTAAAATATGTACTCTCGAAATTTTCAAAAAAATCATCTAAACAAATATTTTGAAAAGAAAAAAGATTTGTTTTGTTTGTAATGGATAAATTTAAAAATTACTTAGTCGATTTTAAAAATTCTTTCACCTGTGGAAAGCTATATTATCAGTGATTATTTTCAAAGTAATTAGTAATGATGTCTCCAACCCAATGATTATCCACGTCATTATCATCATCATCATCATATCAGCCACAGGACGTCCACTGCTGGCATAGGCCTCCCCATAGATTTCCACGTATATTGAATCAATTGGGTACATGACACCACTAATCAATTGACGTACTTTTTATGAGCTGTCAAAACGGTATTCCCCATAGATTTTCTATGACAAGCAACCTGTGACGTCACTTTGCCGACTCAATTGATTAACTATTTATTGATTTCAAAGCAACTAAAAATCGATTTTTATTGTTACTTATTTAAAAAATCATCGGGTTTTTAGTGCTAAAATTAAATGTTTTTTTGTGAAGTTGTTTCTTGAAATTATTGGTTAGTGGTGTCATCTACCAAATTATATTTTAATGGCAATAGGCTCGCTACCCATTACATGAGACGTAAACATACCGGCGAACTGCGAATCTACATTGGCACACCTCTGCCTAACCCTTCGGGGAATAAGCGTGTTGCTATGTTATGTTATTCATATTACGTAAAACAAGACATTTTGTTATATACATGACTTCAATCCTCAACAGGTTATGAGCCTAGTTAGTTCACACTTTAAAAAAATGTGTGCAGGAGAAGATTAGGAGGTACTTACTCTCGCCCAGTCGTAGTCCATGGGTACTTTGGGGGGTTCCACCTCCTCCTTCACGATGATCTTGCCTTCCTTCACCAGTTTGGAGTACACCTGGTGGACAAAAAACACATTTTATTATTTATGTCTACCTGAAAAGTCTACGTCCGTAGTACGTACTAGTTCTACGTCCTACTAATATTATAAATGCGAAAGTAACTCTGTCTGTCTGTCTCTTCTTCACGCCTAAACCACTGAACCGATTTCAATGAAATTTAGTACAGATATAGTCTGGGATCCCAGAAAGGACATAGGATAGTTTTCATCCCGGTAATCCCCCGGGAACGGGAACTATTAATCCACGCGGACGAAGTCGCGGGCAAAAGCTAGTTATAAATAAATATACCGGCGAACTGTGGGTGTACTGTACATTGGTACACCTCTGCCTAACCTTTCGGGGAAAACAGGCGTGATGGTATATATATATTTTTAGAGATAGATTATAATATAGCACATAGGCTACTTATTACAAAGTTAGAAGAGACGAGGATGGAGGCTTTAGCATTTTTGATATGCATTAGTTTATTATTGTAAAAGATTATTTTATCTATTTTGTGTATGGGCCATTTTAGGTATTTTTTGTATTTATCTTAGTTGCCTGATAATAAAATGATTATTACGATTAACCAAAAAGAAAAAATCCACGATCTCGTAAGATAGTATGCATATCAATTTTGAAACGGATAAAGTCCCGGTCAGTACCTATTTAATATTAAAAGCACTATCTCACCTTATTGACAGCCTTCCCGAGCGTGTCGAAGGAGTCGGGCACCTCTGCGCCGTAGGCCTTGAGCGCCGCGTTCTTCGCCACCGCCTTCTCCAGCGCAGAGCCAGCGAGCGAGCCCGCGTGACCGAACTGGACTTCCGATGTGAACATGTCTGGAAGGGAGGATGATTATGTGTTTTAGTAGAAATATACAAGGCGTTGATTTGCATCCTTGTCAAATTCAAGGAGTGCTCTGCTCGTGATTCTAAACACGAATCAATAATAAAATAAATTGATTTTGTTTTTTATTTTTTTACGTGATTTTCAAATTCGAGCTAGTCATCTCGCCAGAGGGTTTAGGCGCTATGTACACATTTATATAGCCGCGCGACAACTCTGCCTACCGCATACGCAACTTAGCGATTCTGAATTTTGCAAGAGGAGTATTCTGGAATACTGTTATTTGATAGTTGCAACTAAAAAACAAGTATTTATTAGATATTGGCCAGGTATCGTAATTATATTTGATTACTTCTATTTTTTATGACAAGCTCCTAAAATTTGACGAGGATGCAAATCAACAGCTTGTATGATGATGTAATAAAAATGGAGACCTGAAAACTTGAACCGTTTAAAAGTGCCTTTCAGGGTCAGTGCACACCGAGGCGCGACGCTTTTTTTTTACCGATGGGAAATCATCAAATGTTTTCCCCCGCCCTTAGTGTCAGACTTTTACTGACTAAAACCCATCCATGTTCCTTCTTGTGCCATTTGCGTTGCACCTTTTAATAGAGCTACTCTAAATATAATTTATTTAGTACACGAAAATATACACATTTTATTGTAAAAAGTGCCGTATTTTAAATTTAATCATAAAGAAAAAATAAAAAATCTGAATGTCAATCTACTTTTGTTGCTGACTGTACACTCATATAAATAATGTGTTTCTAGTGTCTATTTTGTTTGCTTCACCAGTTTTTCTTATTAACCGATTAAAAAAAAAAAAAAAACTGAATGTTTTTGCAAAGGACTCTTCATGTGCGCAGCTATCATTTATCAACCAATTTGGAAACTTCCTTTATTTATTTTAGTTTATTTCTAGTGTATCACTTACCGGAACAAGTACCAATACACCAGGCGACGATGGGCTTCTTGATCTTGCCGTCCCGCACTGCCCGGCACACGTGGTACTCCTCCACTCCTCCGACCTCGCCCAGCAGTACCAGCATCTTGACGTTAGGGTCGGCTTCGTACCTGACACACAAATGTTACTTATACATCTATACAAATGGGGTGAAGAGTAAATCCGGTACAATCGAAATCTATATACAGCTCAAAAGCAATAACAATGAAAAATGCATTTTTTTTACGGTAGTTTATTAAGTTTTCGCCCGCCTCTCATGCACGAGGTTGTGTCGCAACCGCCCGGTTGCGAACCCACGACCTCGTGCATGAGAGGCACAAAAAGCAAAAGCAAAACCCAACTAGCAAAAAAGTTATATAAGTTTACAATTATACGACTAACAGTCATGTAAAATTGTAAAGGGTTTGAAATAGTTATGAAGCAACTAAACTGTTGTAAAATAGTATTCAGTTCGACGTATTAGTTATATATATTTAAGTCATATTAATGCGTCTGGTAAACGTCGTCTCAATTAATTTATACGACGGTCATATAATGTTAAGTCGAGTAAACGTTTCAGTCGGACAATAGTGATGAGTCGCCATGTTTTGTAAGTTTAGAACCTTTTATTCAACATTTAAATAACAAACCGTTATGTAATGATTTTATAGTTAACTATTATACAATCTTCATAATAGGTCATATACTAAACCTTTAAATAACTTTTAGTTTGAAACATTATTCTAATACTAGCTTTTGCCCGCGACTTCGTCCGCGTGGATTAATAGTTCCCGTTCCCGGGGTCTTTCCGGGACGAAAACTATCCTATGTCCTTTCTCGGGTCCCAGACTATATCTGTACCAAATTTCATTGAAATCGGTTCAGTGGTTTAGGCTTGAAGAAGAGACAGACAGACAGAGTTACTTTCGCATTTATAATATTAGTAAGGATAACTTATATATGCCAATTTATTATTTAAGCGATTATTAGTATCTTTTCTATAACTCAGTCGTCCTGTTTCATTAAGTTTATGTTTTTTTTTATAACTAATTATTTTATATTCCTACAACGTGTGCCAATCTATGACTAAACTAAAATGTGAAAAACTTAATGAGAGATTCACAAGCTTATCAATGCCAGAATCACCATGATGTCCCTGTAAATAAAACAGAAGTATTTCCATGACTATACGCAAAGGGTTTTACTATTTTCCAACAGAACTCTAATTGCAACCGTCATGGTGGACGCCATAAATCGTATAAAAACATGTATACGACCACTAGTTATTTAAAGGTCGAAATGCAGTCGCCCAATGTCTATTGGCAATATGGCCGAAACTATTGATGTCAATTAATATATTTTATTTTTATAAACAATATGAAAACTCTAATATTATGAAGGCCCATGAAAATATTGACAAAGATAACCATACATATCATCGAAAAAATTTAATTCCCATGTATAAGTCATCGCTCTTCATCTTCCACCGCAATATGCTTTCTCTATATTAAAGAATTCTTAATAATGATTCATACGACATTTTACTTAACTTTATAATATAAGTTTTGCCATAACACAATAAATTGTCGCTGACACTCTCATACGATGATATAGTTATTCATTGGTATTACTACAAACGATTACAAACCTTATTAGTTAAACTCACAACGTCTACGTGACTTTTACTCAACATAATTTGTCGCTAACGCGACTGCAACACGACCTTAACACAATTGAAATGTTATATAATCTGCGCCCAAACCCGCGTTATATTCACGTCAAAAAAACTGTTATAAAACGTTTTGGTATGACTGAAAGTTAAATTGAAAACGTTATTGTACCTTTTATATGACATTATTTTGTTACTTGGGAAGTCAATGTGACTTTTTCTAATTCATATGTACTTTCTAAGTGTATCTTGGACATCACTGACATCGGTAACCATGTCAGAGGCCCTTGAGGCGGTTTAGAAACTCTGACACTAGGGTGGGTGGGGTCGTTAGGCCTTACTGCCCACACGATAAAGAAGATGAAGCTCATAAATAAATAAATAAGTAGTATTTACCTCAGCAAGTGGTCAATGAAGGTGGTCCCAGGGTATCTGTCTCCTCCGATGGCCACTCCCTCGCACACGCCGTCAGCGTCCTTCGAGATGATGTTGTTCAGCTCGTTGCTCATACCGCCCGAACGAGACACGTACGCCACGCTGTGATGGAATAAAATAAATCATTAGTTGGCAAACAAGCCGACGGCCCACCTGATATTAAGTGGTCACCGCTGCCTATAGACATCTGCAATACCAGAGGCCTTGCTAATGCGTTGCCATCACAGAGACAAAGTTGAAGTCTCATGTACCTGTAATTACATCGGCACCTATAACCTTCAAACCGGAACACAGCAACGCTGCTTTGCGGTAGATATAGGTATGGTGGTAGTACTTCCCCGGACGAGCTCCTTCACAAAGAGCTCTACTACTACTACTACGAGCTCTACTATCTCATACCATCATTCACGCCTGTATTCCTCGGCGGGTTAGGCAGAGGTGTACCAATGCACACCCACAGTTTACCGGTAAGTCTAGGTGCCATGTAATAGGGGGCGAGCCTATTGCCATTAACCTTTTTGCACGACCTGGGAATTGAACCCAGGACCCCTCGCTCAGCAATCGCGTTTACGACCAATAGGCTAACGAGACAATACATTGAAAGAATTATAACTATACCATACCTGCCGGGTCTGTACAGTTTGCTGTCGATAATATTATCGATCATGCCGGCAGTGTTGCCGATCTTGAAGCAGCCGGGCTTGATACCGCCCACTGTGGCTGGACCGATCACGTTCACCTGGAATGCGACAAGAGAAAGCATTAATAAAAAATAATGAGAGAAAATAGAACTTGTTTATTCGGCAGTAACAAAACGCAAAAAATAAATTGCCGGTTGATGTATGTCGGTGACGCGATGCTTTTTGCATTACACATAGAACTTCGGTGACGCGGTCACATTATCATGTTGGCGACGCGTTCACATGAGAATGTCGGTGACGCGGTCACATTATCATGTCGGTGACGCGGTCACCTTATCACATCGGTGACGCAGCTACATTAGCATGTCAGTGACGCTGTCACATAAGAATGTCGGTGACGCAGAAAATCTGTTTGTCGGTGACGCACTCACATTATCAAGTCTCAGTATTAGACGCGGCCCTGCATTAGCATGACGGTGATGCCGCCACATTAGCATGTCAGTGATCACATCGGCATGTCGGTGTCGCCGTCACATGATCATATTGGCCCTATCAAAGAATCGCACAAAGCGACTAAAGATGTTTTCACTTCAATATAAAGCTACTTACCCCCCGTGTGTCAGCCAGCTTGATGATCTTCCTCGTCATGTTCTCAGGTATACCTTCAGCGATGATCACCACAGTGTTGATCTGAGGATGCTGCATCGCCTGTAACATTATAAATAATCATTAATATTATTCTCCCAACCGGTATGTTTAGGTCTCATGTAATAGGGGCAAGTCTATTGCCATTAACCGGGCACAAATCTTGAGAATTGTATAGAAAACCCAAAACCGATGGACACAGTCCATCGTGGTGTACATTGGTACACCTCTGCCTAACCCTTTGGGGAATTAGGCAAAGGTGTACCATTGTACACACACAGTTCGCCGGTATATTTAGGTCCCATGTAATAGGGGGTGAGCCTATTGCCATTAACCGGGCACAAATCCAAACTCCGAGCTGCTACTGAGAATTTCATAGAAAAACCCAATAACACTTTTTTGCTCGACCTGGGAATCCAACCCAGGACCTCTAGCGTAGCAGTCGCGCTTAGGACCACTAGGCCACCGAGGCAGTTCATTACAACCCTATTCCTATGGCATTACAGTTCATTATCAATTAACCAATGACAAATGCTTAAGCTGCTCTGTTTTCTAATAAGAAAGATGAAGGATTAGTTACCTGCATGGTACTGTCGTAAGCAGACCGCAGTGACGCAAAGTTGACAAGTACAGTCGCTTCTTGATGTTTGCGCATCGACACGTCCATGTCAGAGTATACTGGAACAAAAAATATTATTATTAATAGCAGCCTATTATTGTCCCACTGCTGGGCAAAAGCATCTTCTCATACAGAGAAGGCACGAGAATTTAAACTTATAATTACTCGAAATCTCATGGATCGATTTTGATGCCCTAATGCTTGTTTGAAGACTTATAATGTAGTCTTCGTTTGGTATTTTTTATTTTTTGGGAAAATACGCGCTTTGTCGTGGAATTGCGGACTTTAGCCCATTATATCTATTTCTATACCTATGGCAAACAAGCCGACAGCTCACCTGATGTTAAGTGGTCACCGCTGCCTATAGACATCTGCAATACCAGAGGCCTTGCAAATGCATTGTCATCCCAGAGACAAAGTTGAAGTCTCATGTGCCTGTAATTACACCGGGACCCATACCCTTCAAACCGGAACACAGCAACGCTGCTTTGCGGCAGAAATAGGTATGGTGGTAGTACTTCCCCAGACGAGCTGCTTCACAAAGAGCTCTACTACTGCTATCCTTCTTTCTTAATCGTGTGGGCAGTAAGGTCTAACGACCCCACACACCCTAGAGTCAGAGTTTTTAAACCGCCTCAAAGGCCTCTGACATGGTCACCGATGTCAGTGATGTCCAAGATAAACTTAGAAAGTACATATGAATTAGAAAAAGTCACATTGGTACTTGCCCATGCCCGGTTGCGAACCCACAACCTCGCACATGAGAGGCGGGCGTCTTAACCACTGGGCCATCACGACCCACACTACACTACTATCCTTTTCCTACTATACTATAAATTCCATATATTTTTGCCTATTGTTGTTGGCCTACAGATAATAACTTACCGGGTATGAAGACCTCCTTGTTGCCGAAATAGTACTTCTGTTTATGGTCAGCGGTGAAGGGGTACACGATGGCGACCACTGACGGCTCCGCGCGACGGCAAATGTAGTCGAAGTCCAACATACCCTGTGAGTGTACCGTTAATATTAGTACTTGATTTTTTATGACAAACTAGCCAACGACGGCCCGCATAGGGGATTTAAAAACGATTGCAATTTATTAATTTATATTATTAAATTTTGTAATGGAAAAGTAACTCAGTCTGCCTGTTACGCTTTCGCGACAAAACTACTGAACCGATTTTGATGAAATTTGCTAACGACTGCAACTCCTGAAAGCCAGAATCAACAGTGAAAACCGCTAGAAAAGCGCCGAGACAAGAAGCTCGACGAGTCCCGGAGAAACGATTCAACTGTCTTGGATGCTGCCAGATGTGGGAATCGAACCCAAAAGCCTACGCAGGGCAATCTGTAGTCCCCGATCGGCGGAGCGTTGTGTTCCACGCGCGCCTCAAACAGATGTCAGCAACCATTGGAGAGGCCACTGAGGGCCGATGCCTGCCGGGGCTGCGGGGTGGGAGCAAGAGATACCGCGGCATTGGAACCATTGGCGTATTTAGAGTTAGTTTTCAGGGGGGCCTGGCCCCTAGATGCCATGGCCGATGCGATGCAACGCGGTCAGGCGGAAGGTGAGCCCTACAGCCTGGGATAGGCACAAGACTATTCTGGAGTGGGCACGCCCCCCCTCCCTATATACACCTATGATTGGAACGCAAAAGGGCATGGAGGAACACAATGGATTTCAGTCAGTAAGAGTCTGACACTCCCTCCCGCTCCGCCCAGAGCGTCAGTCATTCGATGATTTCACATCCGAAAAAAAACTATGCCTTTCATTACCTTTACCTTTTCTAATCATTTTCTTATTTTTTCCTTTCTTTCGTTGCCTTTTATAATTTATTTTTAATTATTACCTGTATAGCCCTATTCTGCATGCCCCAAATGATAGCCTTGGTCCGGTCACTGAACAGCGACATGACTGTGGTGACGCTCTGTCCCAGGTCTTGTCTGGTGGGCGCCTGGGAGCAAACCAGGTCTAGAAGCTTGTGGGTCAGCTCTGGGATATCCAGCTTGGGTTTGGGCTGTAAAAAAAGATATTATAGATTAGTAATGGAATAATTTATTTCAATAAAGAGTAGGAAAGTAAGATAGACTAAGATAAGATTTTACTGATTTTAATGGTTATTATTCTGAAAATACATACTTCTTACACCCGCAAATCATACTTTAATCAACATTAAACCTAATACTGGTGCCGAGTTCACAAACTAAACTAAAATTAAAGAATTGAAATCTCTTACTAACATACAACAAAAGAAAAGGACGGTGATACCTTAGAACTAAGTTAGAGATGTCAAATTAGTTTTGCCTTGAACTTTTCCGTGTTTTTAATCAATGCGTTCTGACATGTCAACTATAATTGTATAGAGGTTTCAGATCAACTAAAATTGACAAGTCTTATTCATGTACGTCCCTTTCTTGTTTTATTGGAGATAAAAAGATAGAAATAGTCTAAATTAAGTTTAGCTTGTGCATAACAGAATCGACACCATTGACTTGCAAATTGCAAAATCCTAAGAAAATTTGAATTGCGCGGGCTACCCGTGATACCGCGCATAATACTGAAAAATAAAGCTACTTACGCAAGCCTGCGGCTTCGGCAGCTGTTTGGGCGCGTAGTCCAGCTGGTGCTCCTTGGGGATGGGCGTCTGCCCCAGCGCCAGCCCCACGATCGCCGTCATGTTGCTCTCCGGACCGAACACGTACAGCGGGATTCGCAGACGGTGACCTACCTCGCGCATTTGTCTGAAGAGAAAAAGATGATAATGATAAGATGATGCATTCTTATCTCTCTCTACTTTGTATATTTGGTTTGTATGTGTGCATATATTATATGTATTTCATCATCATCTGCTTAGCCTTTTCCCAACTATATCGGGGGTCGGATTCCAGTCTAACCGGATGCAGCTGAATACCAATGTTTTACATGGAGCGACTGCCTATCTGACCTCCACAACACAGTTACTGGGCTACACGATACCTCTTGGTTAGACTGGTTGTCAGAATTGCATGTGCACACAGATATACAAGAAAATAAGATAAGAAAAAGAAAGAAAAAAAAAGATCTGTCTCTACTTTGTGTATTTGGTTTGTACATGTATTTATTTGTTTATTAGAATGTTTTATTATTGGTTTTTTTTTGTTCCTTGCACCTACTATGTTTTGTCTCTTGTCATGTCTTGTCTCTGCATCACCCGGTAGACTGGTAGAAAATGCCCAAGGCATTAAGTCCGCCCTTGTATTTTAGTTTCATAAATTTTAAATAAATAAATGCTTTCCTAATTATAATATGAAGTATAGATTATTACTAACACTACGATTCTTGATACTTGAAAATGAATAAAAACAATTTGAACTAACACTACGACTAAGATTTTTGATACTTGACAATTAATAATAACAAAAACAAATTGTACTAAGTAATACTACGACTAAGATTCTTGATACTAGATAATAAATAATGTTCAAAATTTTTTTGTTTCTTTTTTGTTTTTTTTTTTTTTTTAAAACGGTGTCCCACCCTAGAAATTTCTCCTGTATCGTGGGTGCGTTTTACAAACATATAAACACATATACACAAACAGCCAGACCCGGACCAACTATCTGTAGGTCAAACAAATATTTGTTCCGTGCGGAAATCGAAGCGCAGCAGTCGATCGCTCGGCCGCTGCGCCAACCGTGTCGTCAAATTGATAGTCTACGAACCTCAGTCCCTCCTGGTAGTTGGGTCCTCCCCTCCTCACGAAGATGGTGATGTTGTACTGCACGAGCGCGTCCTTGTACGTCTCCATGGCGGTGATGATGCCGCGGAACGTGTCCGCTACGTTCGTGAAGTTTGCTATGCCGCCGCCGATGATTAGCACCTGGGGAGATGAGATTTTAGATAAATCTATCCATCGTGTAACATATTAAACGCAAGACAAGAAAGCAGATTGCTCAAAATCAGCTTCTGAATCGATTTCAGGTATTTATAAAAGAGGTTTTTTTTTTCTAAAAAAATTACGCCATTCGCCTCCCCGTTTAACCGCGGAATCAAACAAAAGTTAAACTTAAGTAAAAGCAATAAGGCTTTTAAGACGCAGTTGCAAATGAATTTTTTTTTTTTTGGACAACTCACACACGGCTATCTGATCCCAAGCTAAGCAGAGCTTGTGTTATGGTAACCAGACAACTGCTATACATACTTAAATAATTTATAAATACATACATATTATAGATAAATCACACCCAGACACAGAACAAACAATCATGCTCATCACACAAAGTTTGTCCTGAGTGGGAATCGAACCCACGACCTCCGGCTTAGCAGTCAGGGCCGCTAACCACTAGACCAACAGGCCCGTCGAATATATCGTTAAACATAAAATAAATAAAAAATAACCATGTCTTAATGAGCATAAGGTTTATTTACAAAAACTAACTCGAGCGACTTACACAAACGAAAAAAAAATTAGAAATAGCTGAAACCGATTTAGAAGCCGATTCTGAGCAAACTACTTTCAGCCCCTCTAGCCAAGTCACAAACGATAATCATAAACGCTCGGTAGGTACCAATAGATTGTCAACTTTATACCCCAGAGCCTTAAGTTAAAAATCTATTAAAGATTTCTAAGCGTTAGCGACTGGAACGAACGAAAACGCTATGCAATCTTCACTAGATCTTCAACTTAAAACCAAGCACATAAAGTTGAAGTTCTATTAAAGCCTACTCAGCGTTTGCGTTTATCGTTTGTTACATGGCTACAGGTGCAGGTCATGCGTTTATTCTGTTACAGGTTGTATAAGGTACAATTTTGCATACTCTCCGAATTTAAGGAACTTACTAATCCCAAAAATCTAATTTGAGATCAAAAGTACCTATTGTAAGTTGTTCATTTATTTACTAACTAACAAAAATTGCATGTAAAAATAAATAATTAAATTAAAATAAATCAATTTTTTAAGGGGGGTTCCCATACAACAAACGTGACTTTTTAGCCGTTTTTATAGATCCTACGGAACCCTTCGGCACATGGCCGGTTTTTCGAAAATTCATTGGGTTTTCAGCGCTAAAATAAACAGCTTTTTTTTGAGAAGTTGTGTCTTGGAATAATTACAATTATTGGAATTATACATCTACCAAATGATCAGTAGTAAAATACCAATGTATATCGTCCGGATTTTTTTTTCTTTCTTTCTTTAACCCACCTTGCCATTCGGATGCTTCTCCCTACACATCAGACTGAAGATGGTCTTGGCGTAGTCGGCGGTCTGCATCTCTGTGGGTGCCCCGGAGTACTCGCCGTAGTTGGCGAGCTCGGCAGCGCCCCCCAGCTCGCAGATGGTGTCGGTGTACACCACCGACGCACCGCCGCCCGCTACCATCGTCCAAATGCGACCTGACTTGTTTAGGATTGTCAGCTGTGGGCACAAAGAAATATGTCATTATTATTATCCTTTATTTTTATTTTTTATTTAAACATACAAATTATATTATTTTTAAATCTATGTGTCACAATTTTAAGTTTGGACAGGGCACATGGCACTCGAAGCTGATGGCCGATGGGGCCGCAAAGTTCTCGAATGGAGACCACACACCGGCAAGCGCAGCGTAGGACGTCCACTCACAAGGTGGTCAGACGACCTGATTAAGACCGCAGGAAGACGCTGGATGCAGGCCGCTTCCAACCGGTCCTATTGGAAATCTATTTGGGTGGTCTATGTCCAGCAGTGGACGTCCTGCGGCTGATATGATGATGTTGATGAATGTTAAGTTGGCATACTTAATCGGTCCAGCCGTTTCGGAGAATAGCAGGTGTAACGGACATACATACATCTTTTTTTCGTTCAGGGGCAAAATGTCCAATTCTCAAAATGTCCAACGGTGTCAAAATGTCCAATTACCCAAAATGTCCAATGTTCAAAATGTCCAATTCTCAAAATGTCCAATGGTCAAAATGTCCAACTCCCAAAATGTCCAATCTTTGAGAATGTAGCAAATTTGTTCAATTACTCATCAAAACGCTTTTTTAATACTTATGACAAATAATAAATACAAAATAGTGAAAGAATCTAAATATGTTTTATTTATAAATAACAAATTAAGACCAGAGAAGACCACAACATACCCGAAATCACTATTTTTGTTATCAATTCTTTCAGTATTTTGTATTTATTATTTGTCATAAGTATAAAAAAGGGTTTTGATGAGTTATTGAACAAATTAGCCACATTCTCAAATATTGGACATTTTGGGAGTTGGACATTTTGACCATTGGACATTTTGAGAATTGGACATTTTGACCATTGGACATTTTGGGTAATTGGACATTTTGACACCGTTGGACATTTTGAGAATTGGACATTTTGCCCCTGAACGCTTTTTTTCGCTTATCGTGTAGCCATTCATATGCATTTACTAAAAAGCTGTTATTTTGACATTACAAAGCGACACTTCAGTTTGATTTATTTGAATAGATTTAACTTCGTGTTAGCCACTAAGCGTCTCAGCTCACGACCGATTATCGGTTCGATTTTTGACCGATTTCAATTCCTTCTCGCCGACGAAGAAGAAATGTGGTGTCAAAAATCGGCCCGATAATCGGTAACTCCGAATTAAAAGGCTCAAATCCAAAAAAAACTGTCATACCTTCAAACTAGCACCACTCTTGGCATCCAAGTCAGCAATATGCGCCTCCTCAGGGTAAGCGTCCCGTCCGAAAGGAGGGGGGAAGGTCACCTCCCCCCAGTTCTTGGCGCAGATGAAGTCCGCCGTCTGGTCAAGCTTGGCCGCCAAGTCAAGCAGGTAAATACGCTCGTTGGTGACCACTATGGGGTTGATCTCCATGTAAGTGAAGTATAGGTCTACGTAGACTCGGTATAAGGCGAGGATGAATGTGGTTAGTAACCTGTAAAGATGGGAAAAATAATTAAAATTAATAATAACGTAGCATCACGCTTGTATTTCTCGAAGGGTTAGGCAGAGGCGTGCCAATGTACACCCACAGTTCGCCTGTATAGGTCCCATGTAATAGGGGGTGAGTCAATTGCCATTAACCGGGCACAAATCTTAACTCCGAGCTGCTACTGAGAATTTCATAGAAAAACCCAATAACACTTTTTGCTCGATCTGGGAATGAAACCCAAGACCTCTAGCGTTGTAGGAGCGCTTAGGACCACTAGGCTAACGACTGTCTCGTTAGCCTAGTGGTCATAAGCGCGACTGCTACTGTTTTTTTTTTTATTAAATAATTATATAAATATTTACACTTTAAAGTTAAGAAAATGATGAAAGTAGAAGTCACTTATACAAGCTGTTGATTTGCATTCTCGTGAAATTCAAGGAGTTAACTATGCTCGTGATTCTTAACACGAATCAATAATAAAATAAATTGCTTTTTTTTTTGCCCTGATTTTAAAATTCGAACTAGCCATCTCGCCAGAGGGTTTAGGCGCTATGCACGCATTGATATAGCCGCGCGACAACTCTGCCTACCGCATACGCAACTTAGCGATTCTGAATTTTGCAAGAGGAGTATTCTGGAATACTGTTATTTGATAGTTGCAAGTAAAAAAAACAAGTATTTATTTGAGGTTGACCAGGTATCATAATTATATTTGATTACTTCTATTTTTTTATGACAAATTAAAATTTAACGAGGATGCAAATCAACAGCTTGTAGTAAGATGAGATAAGAATAACAACATTTCGTATTATTTTTAAATGATTAAAATGTGTATTACCTTTTCATAGAAGCCGATTTGATATTTTTGAGCAACACTCTCTCAATATCTTCACCGGTTGGGAAAGTGTCTACTGGTACCTGGAAAACAAAATAATTATAAATAAATATCCCACTAACATTTTACACGACCTGGGAATCAAACCCAGGACTCTCAGAATTCACGAGACCAATGCGACTGCTCCTTTGGTCCCAAATCTATACTAAAAGAATTAGTTTGTTTGTTTGTTTGTTTGTTTGTATATTTAATCGCGCTAATATCTGGAACTACCGGTCGGATTGGGAAAAATCTTTTATATATGATAGCCAAATTCATGAGTTTAGGCTAAAACATCATGCTACGACTCACGGGAGCGGAGCAGAAACCAAAAACAGAGACCTTTTTTTGAACTCTATGAGCTCTTGACAATAGTCTAAATCAGAGGAGACAAAGACAAAGTCCACGATGAAGTGAGCTTTCCCAGAGGAAGCCTGTTCACTCTAGCTTTGAAGAGGTTAGGGTTGAATGCGTTCGGAAACACAGACGCAGCCTTTATGTTGTTTTATATTGTACTAACGAACCCGACAAACTTCTAGGCCGAACATTTTTAATAAAAAAAAAAGTTAAGCAGCCCTCGCCGAGGTCTAGAAAAGGATGGGTGTACTACCTCAAGGCGAAGAGCGAGGGCGTCCACATCCCCGACGTCCACTCCCCCCTGATGGTGGAACAGGATGGTGTCGGAGCGTCTGCCCGACATGATGTTAAGGTACATCTCTTCGCTCTGTTGAAAGAAAATACAAATTAAATACATTAAAAAGTCGTAATGGCCCGGCGGTTAAGGCGCCCAGGTGGGTGCCTTAACCAACGCCTCAGGCTAAGGCGTTAAGCACGAGGTCGTGGGTTCACAACCGAGCATGGGCAAGTACCAATATTACATTACCATCACGACTGTATTCCCCGAAGCGTTAGGCAGACGTGTATCAATGTACACCCACAGTTCGCCGGTATATTTAGGTCCCATGTAATAGGGGGCGAGCCTATTGCCATTAACCGGGCACAAATCCAAACTCCGAGCTGCTACTGAGAATTTCATAGAAAAACTCAATAACACTTTTTGCTTGGCCTGGGAATCGAACCCAGGTCCTCTAGCGTAGCAGTCGCGCTTAGCACCAATAGACCAACGAGGCAGTTATTTTAGTGAAGTTGTGTCTTGAAATTATTGGTTAGTGGTGGACACTACCCAATTATAAGTCAAGTTATAAATAATTTCAAAGGACTCACAGCATCATGCTTAACGAAGGGCTCCACAATGAAATGCCTGAGCTTGCCCAGGGCTGCCCCGACTTGCTGCTCCTTGCCTATATGCTCGCTCAGCCACTTTCTGACGTCAGTGGCAGTCTTGTTCACTCCCACCAGCCCTAGCTTGCCGCGACGCTTGATCAGCTGGTCTGGTTTTACAACCAGTTGCTGGAAAAAAGAAATTAAAAATATTATACATGAGTGGTGAAATAGGGGTAAAAATATGTCATCACGCTCGTATTCCCCAAAGGGTTGGGCAGAGGTGTACCAATGTACAATGTACATCCACAGTTCGCCGGTATGTTTAGGTCACTGGGCGCCGATCTGCTACTGAGAACTGCATAGAAAAACTCATTCACATTTTTTGCTCGACCTGGGAATCAAACCCAAGACCTCTAGCGTAGCAGTCGCGCTTAGGACCACTAGGCTAAAGAGGCCACGACAAACTTTCTCATTTATAACATAAGTAGGATAGTAGGATCCGTTTTGAGTTACCAACTCGCAACTGCATTTTGTCATCATCTGCTTAACCTTTTCCCAACTATGTTAGGGTCGGCTTCCAGTCTAACCGCATGCAGCTGAATACCAGTGTTTTACATGGATCGACTGCCTATCTGACCTCCACAACCCAGTAACTGGGCAACACGATACTTCTTGGTTAGACTGGTTGTCAGACTTCCCGGCTTCTGACTATCCGTAACGACTGTCAAAGATCTACGAATGACAGCCTGACTGCAAGCTGCACTTTGTATTATCTATACTAATATTATAAAGCTGAAGAGTTTGTTTGTTTGTTTGTTTGAACGCGCTAATCTCCGAAACTACCGGTCCGATTTGAAAAATTCTTTTTGTGTTGGATAGCCCATTTATCGAGGAAGGTTATAGGCTATGTAACATCACGCTACGACCAACAGGTGCTGAGCAGCGAGGGTGAAACCGCGGGGAACAGCTAGTCCATAATAAAAGTTTGGTGGTCAAAGTCCTTACTACCACGTATGTTTCAGCAAATGAATCAGATATTTCACAGACTATGACTAGAAGATTTTCTTTATTACTCATTGTTGATAACACAATAAAACTATAATAATGATTAATAAGAAGTCATTAAAAGAAATCAGGCGAAATCAATTGTGATTGCATATCGGATTGGCATTAAATCGATCTACGCATTGCAATCTGAATTGTGTCAATTAAGTCCAATCAATACGCATTAAAATCAATTTTAAGACAAAAAACATACAAATTAACAATGTTTGTGATTTTTAAATATCACAATAATTAATAAACGGTTATATTATTATTCCTGGCCACTATTTTGGTTCTAAACGGGATGTTTCGAAATCTTCATTAATTCATTCATTTTATTTCTCGTTTTTTGGTCATTTTTTTAAATACATAAACTCCCGCCTTTTCCCATGGGGGTAGGCAGAAACCACAGAACGCCACCTGCTACGATCCTTACATACTACTTTCGCCTCGTTCACGTTCATACATCTGGTCATACAAGCACGCCGGTTACGAGTACTGCGACCTTTCCGACCTTTCTGAAGAACCTCAGCAATAAGGTCAGGGTAGGTCTTTCTAGGGCGTCCCCTTCCGGCGTTGCGTCTCACATCTGCCATATGAATCCCTTTTGCCAGTCGCCTTTCACTTATCCTCTCAACATGACCGAACCATCTAAGCATACAAGCAACGGCTTTTAACCTTTTGATAGCCTCGTCAAAAAACGGTAATTTAAAAAACTAAAAAACCCGACTGCTTTTCTGAGTATTTATGAAAAATCCCTAAAACAAGAAAGTCGTTGTACCCGATTGCACTTAAAATTATAGCATTCGGGACCCATTCGGAACCATCTGCAATGTAATATAGGTTTGTGCTCTCAATTCACTAAGCCTCCATTTCTAGTATGGGTCCCGACTGCTACAATTTTAAGTGCAATCGGGTACAACGACTTTCTTGTTTTAGGGATTTTTCATAAATACTCAGAAAAGCAGTCGGGTTTTTTAGTTTTTTAAATTACCGTTTTTTATTTTTTTTAGTTTTTTATTTTGATATACCCAGTGTCACTCTCACAGTAAATACGAATCTAACGACACCTCTCAAGCTAAAATCCATCGAGCCGTTCAGGCTGCAGAGCGATCCAAACATTTGAATTTGGCGCCAAAAATCCGCCATTTTGTTTTTTTTTTCTTTTTGATATACCCAGTGTCACTCTCACAGTAAATACGAATCTAACGACACCTCTCAAGCTAAAATCCATCAAGCCGTTCAGGCTGCAGAGCGTGCCAAACAATTATACAATTATACATACATACATACATACTCTCGAAAAACATAACCCTCCTTCTGGCGCAGTCGGGTAAAAAGCAAAAACGCGCCTTCAGCGCCAAGCTACGAATTCATCCTTTAATACCTACAAAATAGAAGTGAGTTCGGGATTATATCGATGTTGTTTTGTGTATCATTGTTAGATAAGTTTTTTTTACGTATAGAAATCTGTCATGAGATCGTGACCGTGGCGTGCTGGGGACATTTTGGTTTGTCACCTATACATGACTGTGTCAAAAGGTTAAAGAGACGTAATGATGTAAGCAGTTCTTACCTCCTTGGCTAGCCATGGGTTCTTCCCGAGCTCGTCCTCCCAGATGGTGCCCTGTTCGAAGGTGGCGAAGCGACACGGCACCAACGCAGTACCCGCTGCTATGTGCCTGAAAAATGTTTCATACAATGTTTATTTAGTGAAGTCAATTAATTAATCTTTGAAAGATTTTATACGTTTATTTTTCGAACACAAAACTTAGTTAAATAATAATAATTAAATTACAAACTATAATATCTAATAATAATATCTTGGGACAACTCACACACGGCTATCTGATCCCAAGCTAAGCAGAGCTTGTGTTATGGTAACCAGACAACTGATATACATACTTATATAATTTATAAATACATACATATTATAGATAAATCACACCCAGACACAGAACAAACAATCATGCTCATCACACAAAGTTTGTCCTGGGTGGGAATCGAACCCACGACCTCCGGCTTAGCAGTCAGGGCCATTAACCACTAGACCATTAGGCCCGTCAAAGTAAATTATATAAAAAATTAAGTCACTTTAGTATTTTGTGCTATGTACAGTTAAAAAAAAAAAGAAAGGAAGGTCATAGGGCATCAAAAAACTGATCCGCATCGCTGTCAATGGGACATGTGCCCAGAAGGCTGGCAGCATTGCCACGTTGTATGGCAATACTGATTCTTTGGCCCAAGAAAAGGCCAGCCCTCTGGTCACGTGAAGAATACAAATGAGTGTTTTGATTTCTTAAAAAAAAAAAAATAAGGCCGAATTCGCAGCGTAGGACGTGCATCGTGCACCCACAAGGTGGACATACGGCCTGATTAAGACCGCAGAAAGACGCTGGATGTAAGCTGCTTCCAACTGGTCTTTTTGGAAATGTATGGGGGAGGCCTATGTCCAGCAGTGGACGTTCTGCTGATATGATGATGAAAAAAGTCATCGCCCCTCTAGGGATCTCTCCTGTATCGTGGGTGCGTTTACATTATGCGCAAACACATAAACTTACATACACCAGCCAAACTCGAGCAACTATCTGTAAGTCATACAAATATTTGTTCCGTGCGAAAGATTCAATGATTTTTTCTTGTAAAGGACGATCAAAAGTGGCTTTTATTTGTGTAATCAAAGTCAAAGTCCAATTTTTTATTTATTTCAATAAGAAAATGGACTTTCGACTTTGATAGCATTTCAATATGATCATGTACATCATAAAATTATGCTTACAATCAATTTATGACTAATCAGCTAGTACAATTACTAAGAAAAATGGGAGAAATCTCTACATAGTAAAAAACAAAGTCGCTTCCCGCCATTTGTACGCTTAGATCTTTTAAACTACGAAACGGATTTTACTGCGGTTTTCATCAATAGATAGAGTGATTCCAGAGGGAGGTTTATACGTATAGAACATCACGCTAAGAGCAATAGGAGCGGAGCAGTAACCAAACATGTAACTGAACGAGGGTGACACTGCGGGGTATAAGCTATAAGCTAATATACATAAATATAATAAAAAAATATACATTTTGTACAGACCATAAAATTATCATAATCTCAGTTTTTAATAATTAAAAGCCGAAAACGTGTTTGTATATTGTACAAAAATACTTATATCACAGTCATTTAGATAATTATTCGTAATTGTATGCATATTTTTATCACAATTCATTAATCTTATATACATATAGAAATTTGTTAATATACAGGATGTAAAAGGCTGGGTACTCACTTAGCAGTGTAGCACGCAACGTATCAGATACGGTATCAACCTGCAAGTGGGTACGGCTCGTCCACGGTCCTCCGCGTATCTAGCTACGAGCTTCCTAGCCGCCTTTGTGTTCGCAGTGAAACCGCCACTCGGCGGGTCACTGCGAGCTTACAGCGCTCCACGCACGAGCGGCTCGCAGCGGGCTCGTGCCTACGTACTCACTTGATACCGTATCTGTTACGTTACGTGCTACACTGCTAAGTGAGTACCCAGCTTAACATAGCAACTAAGCATACAAGGCCTCTGGTATGGCAAACATCTATCTGCAATACCAGTGCAACACGATCAAAATGTTTTTTTAATCTTTATCGTTAGTCTCATGGTCTATTCATAGCATGGCTGAGACAACTTGTAAATAAATTACTTTAAAACTAATTAACTTAATTTGATAAAAATTATATGAGAACAATCACAAATTGTATCCTTTGAAATAAAAATGGAATTTTCCAAATCGGACACATGACGAAGTTCTGAGACAAAAAAAAAAAACAAAAGAAAAACAACCAAATTTAGAAACTCCTTCTTTTAGAATAAGGTTAACTCTTTTGACCGCTACCTCAAAAAAGCAAAAACATGTCCTCAGCGCCAAGCTAAGAATTCATCCTTTAATACCTACAAAATAGTAGCGAGTTCGGAATTATATCGATGTTGTTTTACGAGTTTTATTTACGTATAAAAGTCTGTCATGGTATCGTGACCATGGCGTGCTGGGCACATTTTGGTTTGTCATCTATACATGACAGGTTAAAAAAATAAATCAAAACTCACCTATTAATTAAGTCCTTGCCGGTCGCCTCGTATATAGCTTTGGACGACATGTTTGTCTGTGTGTTTGTACAACTGTTACTGTATCGTTGCGGCCCACGTCATATGGATGATAGTTTTAGCTGTGGACAAGAGAAAATTATGCATTAATTATATTTTATTTTAAAACAAAGCAAGTTATAGAATGCACTAGCAAACCGGCTTCCGGCTTCGTTCTGGTGCAACTTTCAGACTTTTTCGGTTGATTTTCAAAACAATTCGTTCAAGCTACCCGAAACTGACAAATTTTCGCAATCAACTTTGAACCATATGCTACAGCGATAAAGTTGAAAATCTATTAAAGAAATTTGACAGATTGTAGCAGCTTGAAGTGCTGGCGTCCGTACATTGGCTTCAAGTTGTTGGGTTAATATGAAATGGGCTAATGTAACGAAAAAATCTCGCAATACCGATTGTAGGTGTTTTCTTCAAGCCAATTATTTCTGGAAGTGGTGTCTATACATTCCTAGCAAAAATAAAATTTCGATTATCCGGTAATAATAATAATCATGTGTACAAGGAAGTAATACTGTCAAAATCATTTTATTACCGGGAAAAATATCAAATCAATATTACTGTTTAAGAATAAATAAAAATAGCTTCCATATAATGATGATAATGAATGACGTGATGCGTCAACATGAAAAAAATAATCAGCTGTTTCATACATTTTGACTATGTAGGTGTAGCATTTATTTATGGAATACATGTTTTTTTTTATAATAACTGACGAATAATTATTTTCTTGGATAATCTAGAATTAGGTACCGAAACCATTGCAAAAATTTCCATTACGAAGTCCCTTCAAATAACCACAAAAAAAGGTACCTACACACCAAAACAAAATCACCTTAATAACAAAAAAAAAAACAGTTTCTCAATTCAAAAAAGCAAAAACTTCAAATTTCGAATTCGGAACGCGGCACGGCCATCGCGCTCTCGTGTCAACAATTGGTCGGCTGGTTCTCAAACGTGTTCTGATTGGTCGCGGCGCGTGGTACGATCGCCTGATCCGATCTTACTTGCGCGTACGTCACACAGAATCAGCTGAGGCGTTGAGTAGGTATAGGTAATTGTTGGTGTCATGGCGGGATTTCTTGATCGTTTACGATGGACGCGTGTTGAGGACGTTGCCTTTTGCAAGTTTGTTGGGAAAATTGAGGTGTTTTTAGTCGTTTTCTACACTGATATTATAAAGAAGTAATATTTGTTTGTAACGAATACCTATGCTCCGAAACTACTGGACCGATTTTAACCATTTTCTCACTAATAGGTAGCTACATTATTCCTGAGTAACATAGGCTATATAACATCACGCTACGACCAACGGGAGCGGAGCATTAACAACAGACGTACCTTATGGAGGGTGATATAATAATCTATGAAGCTAAAGAATTTATTTGTTTATTTAAACGAGCAAATTTTTGGAACTACTAGAAGGATTGGGAAATATCTATTTGTATATGAAAGCCAGATTCATGAGGAATAATATAAGCTATATAACATCACGCTACGACACACGGGAGCGGAATTATATAACCAGACATAACATAAGGCGAGTGAAAGTATCACACGGACGTCGTCGCGGGTTCAAGCTAGTCTATACAAATATAATAAATGTAAAGTTTTTTTTTGTATGTGTGTGTAGGCTCACTACTTATTACATGGGACCTAAACATATTGGCGAAGTGTGGGTTTACATCGGTACACCTCTGCCTAACCCTTCGGGGAATACAGGCGTGATGGTAGTAGGTAGGTATGTTAATGTCATTAATTTTTTATTTAAGTAGTTTTTTATTTAAATCTCACGGTTTACGCTGCCGAGTTTTTTATTTTTATTTTATTTATACTCTTTTTATTATGAGAAGATTTTAATCATTAAATGCATAAGTAGACAATTAATTTTAATTTAAATATTTAATATTCTTTATTTACATATTTTTATTTTTTTTCGCATTCTTACTACATAATATGCATAAAATCTGCCTACCTTCAACCCGCGTTACTTATATCACCCGCTTTAAGTTACGTTTTTAATTACTGCTCCGCGCCCGTGGATCGTAGCGTGATGTTACATAGCCTTTTTTACTCAGGAATAATGTAGCTATCCATTGGTGAAAGAAAGATCAAAATCGGTCCAGCAGTTTCAGAGCTTATTCGGTATAATCAAACAAACAAAAAATCTTTCTTATTTATCATATTATTAGGTAGTATATAAATAGTGCTCCGCCAGCCGTTAGGTAGAATTTAACTATTGTTATGAAGGTTATATTTTTTTATCAGAATTTTAAATCTTGGGGACACTTTTTGCTGTTTGCTTACTCGATGGAAACACGCTAACTGTGGGAATTATTCACAAACTTCTTAATTAAGAATGACGATTATGTCGCGATGACCCAGCGGTTAAGGTGCCCGCCTCTCGTGCGTTCGATTCCATGTAAATACTTTTGTGACTTTTTCGAATGTTCAAGTTTATCTTGGATATCACTGACATCGGTGAAGGAAAGCATCGAGAGGAAACCTGGACTTAATTCATACGTCTGAATTTAACAATCCGCTTTGAGCAAGAGTGTGGTGAGCCATGCTCGTGCCTTCTCTGTACGAGAAGAGGCCTTTATTCTGCAGAAGGACCGTAATTGGAAGCATATAATATTTATAGGTACTAATATTATAAATGCGAAAATAACTGTCTGTCTGTCACGCTTTCACAAACAAACCACTGAACCGATTTTGATGAAATTTATTACGGGGTAAGTATGAATCTCAAGAACCGACTACAAAAAGGAGGAGGTTATTCTTCCGCGTCAGAAATAACCGACGTTTACAAACAAAGTCGAGAAAACAAGCTAGTTAAATATATAAATATACCATCACGCCTGTATTCCCCGATGTGTTAGGCAGAGGTGTACCAATGTACACCCACACTTCGCCGGTATATTCAGGTCCCATGTAATAGGGGGCGATCCTATTGCCATTAATCGGGCATAAGTCCTAACTCCGAGAGCTACTGAGAATTTTACTGAAAACCCCAATAATACTTTGCTCGACCTGGGAATCGAACTCAAGACTTCTAGCGTAGCAGTACAGTTAAGTAGTAGCTAGTTAATATAATTATAATCAAAGCCTCTTCAATCACAACGTGATTTACGACCATCATATCGATTTTATACTCTATTAATCTAAATATATATAATTCAAAGGTGACTGACTGACTGAGATAGTGATCTATCAACGCACAGCCCAAACCACTGGACGGATCGGGCTGAAATTTGGCATGCAGGTAGATGTTATGACATAGGCATCCGCTAAGAAAGGATTTTCATCAATTCTACCCCCAAGGGGATAAAATAGGGGATGAAAGTTTGTATGAAACTTTGACAATTTTAAACCGATCGAGCTGAAACTTTGCATGCATAAAGCTACTATGACGTAGGCATCCCCTAAGAAAGGATTTTGATAAATTCCACCCCCATGGGGTTAAAATAAGGGATGATGGAGGATGTAAACATATTAGTTTGAACCTATCAGTACCTAATGGAACGAAATACCTAAATAATAATAATACTTCTTAACGCGAGCGAAGCCGCGGGCAAAAGCTAGTATAAGCATAAAATTCGTTCTTGAACGACCTTGGAGGCGTATCTGCTCTACACGTCACCAAATGTCCTTGAACGTGAACGGAACTGCCCTACATTACTTTTACAATGACTCAATGAACGATAACAGACAAACGTTTGAACGTAAGTGTACAGATTAAATAATGATTTGAGTTTTTAGTCTGCTTCGGTAGCCTAGTGGTCTTAAGCGCGACTGCTACGCTAGAGGTCTTGGGTTCGATTGTCAGGTCCAGCAAAATGGTATTGGGTTTTTCTATGTAATTCTCAGTAGCAACTCGGAGTTAGGATTTGTGCCCGGTTAATGGCAATAGGCTCGCCCTCTATTACATGGGACCTCAACATTTCGGCGAACTGTGGGTGTACATGGGTACACCTCTGCCTAACCCTTTGGGGAATACAGGCGTGATGGTATATTTTTGTCTGCCTCGGTAGCATAGTGGTCTTAAGCGCGACTGCTACGCTAGAAGTCTTGGGTTGGATTGTCAGGTCGAGCAAAATGGTATTGGGTTTTTCTATTGAATTCTCAGTAGCAGCTCGGAGTTAGGATTTGTGCCCGGTTAATGGCAATAGGCTCGCCCTCTATTACATGGGACCTAAACATACCGGCAAACTGTGGGTGTACATGGGTACACCTCTGCCTAATCCTTCGGAGCCATACAGGCGTGATGGTGAGTGTGTCAAGTTGGGTTTTAAAACATTTGTTTTAAACTAGCTATAAAAAAGAAAAAAAAAAGGTCGGGCCGTACTCGTAACCGGCGTGCTTGTATGACTAGATGTATGAACGTGGACGAGGCGAAAGGAGTATGTAAGGATCGTTGCATGTGGCGTTCTGTGGTTTCTGCCTACCCCCATAGGGAAAAGGCGTGAGTTTATGTATGTATGTATGTATGTATGTATGTATGTATGTATGTATGTATGTATGTATGTATGTATGTATGTATGTATGTATGTATGTATGTATGTATGTATGTATGTATGTATGTATGTATGTATGTATGTATGTATGTATGTATGTATGTATGTATGTATGTATGTATGTATGTATGTATGTATGTATGTATGTATGTATGTATGTATGTATGTATGTATGTATGTATGTATATGATGTGTATTTTTACACCTCGTATACCAGATAGCCAGTCGACTGTTTGTCATCCGATGCTAACGCGATTTATTATCAAAAATGTGTCACGATTTTCATTCAATAAAGATTATCTGTCGTTCTGTTTATTGTAGTAATAAGTATATATATAAACGATATCGTACACTACTTGAAACAATGCTTCCGTAATTTCCGGCTTCTATATTGACTTAGTGGGGCTGGGGCGGCAACACTGCGTCTGGAATAGCACACTGTCATAGGCTACTTTTTTCCTCGAAAAATGTACAGTTGAAGTTACGAAATTACGCCTATATTCCCCGAAGTGTTAAGCAGTGGTGTACCAATTTACACCCACAGTCCGCCGCCCGGTATGATAAGTATTTATTAATAATTTTTAATGGGACAAGCTCGCCACACTATTCCCAAACCACTACAAATCCTGTAAGCCAGAATCAACACTGGCGACCACAAGAAAAGCGCCGAGACAATGAAGCTCGACGAGTCCCAGAGAAACGATTCAACTGTCTTAGATCCCGCAACGAAATTTATTAGAAAATAGCGAAGCAGTAAGAATAAACATAATTTCCACTTCCCTACAAACAAGCAAGGAAGTTGATATACATACATGCATACATAAACACACGCCTTATTATCATGGGGGTAGGCAGAAACCACGGAACGCCACCTGCTACGATCCTTACAATATACTCCTTTCGCCTCGTCCACATTCATACTTCATCCGGCTTATTCTGTAAGAAATCACCCTCAGTGGATTAAGGTGAAGTGAGCTAAAACTGGGCTGCCACTATACGATACTAGGGATTGAGAGGTCACCACACGCTCACTTCACGGAAGGAGGGTTATACAGAATAAAACCGCTGGTCATACAAGTTAGTTAGTAAGTAATATATTGTGAGCTATATTATTTGATTCTATTAATAACTTGTAGGCAGATAAAAAACAAAGCGCTTTGTAATCATTCATTTAATACTGACCCAAGGACGTATTAAACATATAAGGAAAATAAATATATAAAAACAAACTAGATATAAACCGCGCGTTATCAGCCGCGTTCAGTTACGTTTTCGGTTACTGCTCCGCTCCCGTTAGTCGTAGCGTGATGTTCTATACGTATAAACCTTCCTCTTAAATCAATCTATCTATTGATGAAAACCGCATTAAAATCTGATGAGTAGTTTAGAAGATATAAGCGTACAAACAGAGGGAAGCGAATTTGTTTTTTACTATGTAAGGATAGTAACAAGAATGGTAGTATATTTTGCTTGTTTTCAAGTATTTAGATAAAGGTTAGAAAAGTAGAAAACTTAATAATGCGTTCATATAAATACGATGGCAAAAAAACCAGAGATTTGATTAAATGTAAAAAAGGAGCCAAGTTCGGTAGGAAGCGACTTTCGGGGTACTCGGTGTCCCCGATAAAAGAGTTTTAAAGTTGCGTGCCAAGTTCTATAGTAGATCCTTTAATAGTAGCTGTAAGAATGTGAAACGTTATTTAATACATATAAAAAAAGAATTTGTTACTTTCTTTGATATCAGATTTCTAACTTGTCAAGTTTTAATGAACACCTAACTTTATAAATTCGAAAGTTAACTTTGTTACGCTTTCACGATTAAACCACTTCACCGATTTTGATGATATTTGGTACAGCGTAAGGTTGCACCCCAAGAAACGACATAAGCCAGTTTTCAATCCGCGATAACCAATATACAAGCAGACAAAGTCCCAAGAATGAGGTCGCCGTCAAAAAATTACATTAAAAAAAAAAAAAAGCAACAAAGGTTCAAAAGGGTATGCTTAGATGGTACGGTCATATTGAGAGGATGAGTGAAAGGCGACTAACAAAAGGTATTTATGTGAGTGGCAACGCCGGGAGGGGACGCCCTAGAAAGACCTACCCTGACCTTATTGGTGAGGTTCTTCAGAAAGGTCGGGTGTGCAGTACTCGTAACCGGCGAGCTTGTATGACCAGATGTATGAACGTGAACGAGGCGAAAGTAGTATGTAAGGATCGTAGCAGGTGGCGTTCTGTGGTTTCTGCCTACCCCCATGGGAAAAAGGCGTGAGTTTATGTATGTATGTATGTATGTATGTCGTCACTGTAAATAGATCGTTTATTTCACACTCCAGTGTTTACCGAACTTGGCTATTACTCTGCCATGTGTCTATTTGTGGATATAAAAATTGATTAAAGAGTACTTAGTGTGCACGTGCATTATACTAATTACACACACATTTAAAATAAACATTAAATAAATAAATAACAGTTAAACCCTGCCATTGTAATGTCTCAATGGAATTTCTTTGACACTATTTTTTTTATGTTAATAAATGCAAAGAATGTTGACTAGTAAGCGCGTTTTACGTAAGCGATTAGTCGCAAGACTTATTGCGCTTGCTTGCGATTGCGACATTTAGGTTTTTCCCAATATCTATACTACTTCCGTACTAATATTATGCGAAATGCGAAAGTAACTCTGTCTGTCTCTTCTTCACGCCTAAACCACTGAACCGATTTCAATGAAATTTGGTACAGATATAGTCTGGGACCCGAGAAAGGACATAGGATAGTTTTCATCCTGGTAATCCCCCGGGAACGGGAACTATTAATCCACGCGGACGAAGTCGCGGGCAAAAGCTAGTAATATTATAAAGACGAAAAAATGTTTTATTTGTTTGTTTATAATGGATAGGCTCCGAAACTACTGGACCGATTTAAACTATTTTTTAATCAATAGATAGCTAGATTATTCCGGGGTAAAAAAGGCTATATAACATCGCGCTACGATCCACGGGAGCAGAGCAGTAATCAAAGATGTAAGTAACTTAATGCGGGTGCAACAAGCCACGCTGCGTATCGAGTGTTCGATTCCCGCACGGAATAAATATTTGTATGGCCTACTGATAGTTGTCCCGGGTCTGGCTGTTAGTGTATGTGAGTTGATATGTTTGTTACGCACCCACGATACAGGAGAAATTCCTAATGTGGGGCAACGTATTTGTTTTAAAAAAAAGTATGAAAAACATTTATTATTTAATAAAATATGTTATAATAAAGAATAGGGAGAAAGTTTAATTTATTTGTAAGAAATAAATGATTTAACTTTGACATTGACTGCGCGACTGCTACGCTGGAGGTCTTGGGTTCGATTCCCAGGCCGAGCAGTGTTTATGAAGTTCTATGAACGTCTCAGTAGCAGTTCGGAGTTAGGATTCGCGCCCGGGCCCGGCTGATGGCAATAGGCTTGCCCACTCGCCCTCTATTATATGGGACCTAAACATACTGGCGCACGGTTGGTGTACATTTGGTACACCTCTGCCTAACCCTTCGGGAAATACAGGCGTGATGGATGGTATGGTGTTATACCTAGTAAAGAATACAAAGAAAAAATATCTTTATTTGTATGAGTTGTATGATTTGACATTGATTGACCCTTATCAAGATCTTCGTATACTAAATACCTACTTAACCAAGTTACTAAGCGAAGTTCTCAGAGGTATTCGACACTCCACTGTGTCGTTGACTTGTAGAAGGTTGACCTTGGAACGGGCGTTCTAAGCAAAAAATATTTTTAAGGCTATTATTAGGACTATTTAGTTAGTATTAAATATAGTTAAAAGAATTGTAAGAAGTAAAACTGAGATGATATAGAAAGGTCTTTTTTTACCAAATACATTATCAACCAAAACTGCCCCGTTGGTCTCGTGGTCACAATGTGCAACTGATGAGCATGGGGTCCCGGGTTCGATTCCCAGGTCGGGCAAAAAGTGTTATTGGGTTTTTCCATTAGGAATTTCTCTCTAGCAGCCCGGAGTTTGGAAGTTGGTGGTGTGACACCCCCGTGCCACGGAAAGCAGGTAAAGCCGTCGCGTTGGTCCCGGTTGTCATTCGTAGATCTTTGACAGTCGTGACGGATAGTCAGAAGCCAAGAATTCTGACAACCAGTCTAACCAAGAGGTATCGTGTTGGCCAGTGACTGGGTTGTGGAGGTCAGATAGGCAGTCACTCCATGTAAAACACTGGTATTCAGCTGCATCCGGTTAGACTGGAAGCCGACACCAACATAGCTGGGAAAAGGTTAAGCACACCATCAAATAAAAAAATATACCGACACGCCTGTATTTCCCGAAGGGTTAGGCAGAGGTGTACCAATGTACACCCACAGTTCGCCGGTATATTTAAGTCCCATGTAACAGGGGGCGAGCCTATTGCCACTAACCGGGCACAAATCAAAACTCCGAGCTGCCACTGAGAACTTCACAGAAAAACCCAATAACACTTTTTGCTCGACCTGGGAATCGAACCCAGCACCTCTAGCGTAGCGTATTTTTATTATTAATCTTTAAAAAAACCGTTGCCCCACACTAGCAATATCTCCTGTATCATGGGTGCGTTTACAAACATATAAACTCACATACACAAACAGCCAGACCCGGAACAACTATCTGTAGGTCATACAAACATTTGTTCCGTGCGGGAACCGAACAGCGACACGCAGCGCAGCAGCCAACTGCGCCAACCGTGCCGACATTTTTTTCATCATAATATTTTTTTTGTATGCCCTTGGATGGTAAACAATCCTACAACCCACCTGATGTTAAGTGGTCACCGCTGCCTATACACAACTGCAATACCACAGGCCTTGCAAATGCGTTGCCATCCCAGAGACTAAGTTGAAATGTGTCATGCGCCTGTAATTACACCGGCACCCATACTCTTCCATCCGAAAGCGTTTTACGGCAGAAATAGGTATGATGGTAGTACTTCCCCGGACAAGCTCATTCACAACGAGCTCTACTACTACAAAATAATATTATTAAATGAAAAAAGCATGACAAAAGCCGGACACCGAATAATTAGGCCAGCCATATATTGAAAACGGTTGACTATGTCCGGGATTACCCGTACGTCTGACATTCCTAACCACACTACATGTAACCGTACTGCAAAGAGACATCAAAGTACCCTTTTCGAAGAACCGCTCCGCAGATTAGTCAAGCCTCATCAAGACTATGAATAACGCTATATTGTCATAAATTCCGCGGCTATACGATGTAGTCATGGGCTGTCTTTATGATAATGATACAATAATGGAGTAATGGTGGGTCCACACGACACAGACTTAACACAGACTTCTATAGAATTATGTCTATACAATAAATCAGTACAGACAAATGTCGGTGTATCAGAAAAGTCGGAAGTCTGCGTACATGTCTGTACGATTGTCGGAGCAAAACTCATGATTATTGAATTACTTAATTTATTCATTAAAATCGAAGTCTGAACTGATGAAAAGTCTGCACAGACATTTGGTAAAGAACTCTGAGTAAAAATTTTTACTCAGACTTTATAGTCAGTGCAGATGTCTGTACAGACAAAAGTCTGTGTCGTGTGGACCATTACTCTCAGAGCCAGCAGAAAATTGTATTGCAGTAAAAAGTTACATAGTTGGTTTTAACATTGGCCCTAAACTAGGCAAGTCTGTAGATTGGATACCAATATGGAGGGTTTACCCTTAAACATTTTTTTTAATTAAACGTCATTCGAACATGGTTTAAATTAAGAGATTTTTCACTTCGGTTATCCTCTCTTTCTGGTATACAAAGTATCTAGCTTAGTGCCAAATTTCGTTCAGGGGCAAAATGTCCAATTCTCAAAATGTCCAACGGTGTCAAAATGTCCAATTACCTAAAATGTCCAATGGTCAAAATGTCCAATTCTCAAAATGTCCAATGGTCAAAATGTCCAACTCCCAAAATGTCCAATCTTTGAGAATGTAGCAAATTGGTTCAATAACTCATCAAAACGCTTTTTAATACTTATGACAAATAATAAATACAAAATACTGAAAGAACCAAAATATGTTTTATTTATAAATAACAAATTATGACCAGAGAAGACCACAACCTACCCGAAATCACTATTTTTGGTATCAATTCTTTCAGTATTTTGTAATTAATTAATGTGTAATTAATGTGTATATTAAATAAATAAATGGAATAATAATAAATATCTTGGGATAACTCACACACGGCTATCTGATCCCAAGCTAAGCAGAGCTTGTGTTATGGTAACCAGACAACTGATATACATACTTATATAATTTATAAATACATACATATTATAGATAAATCACACCCAGACTGTACACGCGCACGGGTGTACCGGGGGCTGCGACAGACGCACGGGCGGCGGGGAGCAGCGGCTGCCCAAGCGACGCCAGCGCGGGGACGGCCGGACCGCCATTCGGACGACGACGACCGCTCGGAGCGCGCGCGCATTATTATTGTTTCCGGTCCGCGGCTCAAACGAGTTTGTTTGTTATATTTTATACTTATATTAATATACTTATTGGTCAAAACGCGTCCGTTTCATTACCCACTAGACAATTGGCGACCGTGAACTAATAAAGAACTGCAACGAAGAAAAAGTACGCGTGTGTGGCGTGTTCTCCATAGTTCGAACCGGTTCGAACCGGATACGCGAACGCCGCGCTGCCACGCGGTGCTGTTTTCCTGCTCGTCGAGGCCACATGCTGCGAGTCTGCGACTGAACACGAACAAACAAAACTGCTGGATGGAACACGAAGAGGCTACTGTTACCTATTTGAAGACCTACCTGGATATAGCGGCCAACGGGCATCGCGTCAGGCGGTCTATGTGAGGGGAGTAAGCTCGTTCCTATTCTATTTTCCGTTCCTTATTAACTCCGCTTTTGTTTGTGTGTTTGGGGGTTTGCTGCTTTCTTAGGTGTGAGAGCGGCTGGCTGCTACCATATCGCCTTATTCGCAGTGAGGTTATTTTATATCCTATACTTTATAGGTACCTATTATCGTAAAGCATTACGCATGTAATAAATATTGCGAGTCTATTCAGTGACTATTTGCAGCATTTCATATTCGTGCTATATTGCATTCGCCGAAGCATAAATATCTACCTTTATTTCTGTAAAGATTACATTCCTGCACTAACAACCTATTCTACGTGCTTCTTGCACCTATTGCACAGCCTAGAGCCTTGCACAGCACCCGCTTCAGATAGATTTGCCGAACAATTCCAGGAAATCGGCGGCTGCAACTGCGGTCTGCGCCTGCCTCCCGGCTGCCTTCTCACACGCCGCCACGTGGCGACCGAAGCTTCTCGACCGCCGCGAGCGCGCAGCAGGGCGACCACACCGGGGCGTGCGGTCTGCCTGCCGAGACACCGCGTGGCAGGGAGCTGAGTCTGGAGCGCGATACCTATCGACTGATTGGTTTGATGCACACTATCTATTTCATTGTTTATTCGGATATTGTGATTTAAATGCCAAACATGAGTAAGGAAGAGAACAAAGCTGAGGTTAGTGATTTAATTAGGAGACGCAGTAATATTCAAGGGCGTTTAACTAAATTAAATAATTATGTTCAGGAAATGCAAAATTTAAGTGAATTAAATGGAATCAAAATAAAAGAATTAGGTAGACGTTTAGAAAATGCTCAAGAATTATTTAGGCAGTTTGATCAATTGCAAACATTAATTGAAAATGTCCGTTTCAACCGCGCGGCCACCTCATAGTATTTGATGAAACTTTGCCAGGAATTAGTGTTAATTTGTTACTTTACACACTTCTTTTCGTGAATTTGTTACAAAAAAAACTAAGACGCTATGACAAAAAATAGTTGGCCGCTAGAACCGCCACTTGCCGTAATCATCGCCCTTGATTACACAGAAACTATATAATGCAGATAGACGAATGATGGATCAAAAGAAAGGCCATAATTTGTTCAATTTGTTACAAAAATAAAAAACGTCAAAACGTAAATAAACAAAAAGTTATGCAATATTTAGTTTTCAGGTTATGAGTAGGTAGTTATGTCACCATAAATATCAAATTAATAGAGGCTAATGTGTATGGACAATTAGTTACTAATTTGTTACAGCGAATAAACAGAAAAAATATATTAGAAAGTAGGTTCAATAATTTGTTAGAGTCGATTTTAGTTGGCCGCTCGGACGGCAATATGCCTAAAATACAATGGCGTTTATCTCGTTATTAAAAGTAGGTTTAAGCTTAGTTAAAGTACTAAGCGACGGGTAACGTAACCTAGTTTGGATAAATACGGCGAATATAACTGCAGCATTCATATTTTAAAAGATATTTACAAAAAACAGTAGTATGAAACCTTAAGAGAGTAGGGTGACCATGCATTTTCACAATGAAGTGAGACTGAATAGTGACTGTTGTAATGTTCGATATTTATATCTTATTTTTTTAGGGCGAGTGCTTATATAAATACATTTTAAGTTAAGGCATCCTGTAGCATACTTCATAAAAGTAAAAGTCAGTTATCAATTAAAATTTCTTTATTCAAAATCAACACAAAGGCAAAACAATCAAGTAATTAAAGTCAACAAGATAAATATAAAAACTTTATAAACTAACATAATATTTATAAATTAACTGACTCGAATATATGACACAGAATGTAGACAAATTTTCTTAGAGGTACTTATGTCGATTTTAAAAGAATTGTCGTTGTAACAAAAATATGTATTGTTATTTAAAAAATGACATTTATAGTGGCCTATTTTTGTGCCTGGTATAAATTCTATAGTACCAACTAAGAAATAGTAATTATCCTTAATGTTAATAGTAATCGGCAGCTCAGTGAGTAAGACTGAGTCTGCAGCTCCGTTTAAATCAAATGTTATGATCTCGCCTAACTTAAGTTCTCCTTTCAACTGTGTGTCACATTTCTGACACATTGTGTTAATTTTTTCATCGAAACAAATTGCTTCTTCTAAACTTGATATTCCAAATAACTTTAAAATATCAAGGTTAATTAAAATAAATACATGGTCTCTTTTCAATTGTATGTAATTACAATTTGTACAGGTTTTCAAGTATTGAGCACTTGTAAAATATTTTATAAATATTTTTTCAAATATGTAAGCCACATTGCAACTGCAGTCTTTATTTTGGAAAAAAGTTTTTGTTATTTCTGATCTACAATTGTAAATTTGCTCTATATCATGTGCTCCGTTCAAAAGCATAAAAATGTAATTAATAACACAATCTCCTTTTAATTCACTCAAAAAGCTTTTGAAAGCAGAACTTCTAATACAGGCTTGACCTATTAAATAAAATGCCGAATCGAAGGCACATGTATTGAAATAACCCGAGCTTTCCTTCAAAGCTAAATTCCCGTTTCTTATAATTACTATTTCATCATCTTTTTTCAGGCGATTATGTGTATTCGATTCTCCTCGCCAGTTCTCCAAATAGGATGGTCTATCACTAAATATAGAATCACTGGAAAAATATAATTCTTTTTGTTTTTGTTGGATTTGTTTTTTAGGATTTACCTTTTCTTTTTTATAAATATTTTTAGTCATGGCACGAAAATTAAACTAAAATTAAAAAAAAAACAAAATTAAACTTACCGCAGTCGATTTCGATCCCTCTGAGTCTGCAATACACTTTTTGGTGGTGAGTTCTACATTAACAAATCCAATATATAAGTGGGCACAACTCATAGCTAAGCAGTTTTAGACACTTCTGAATTTAGTTTTAATTGTTTCAGTAACTTAGTAGTATGAAAATCACGGGAATTAAATACGTACGAGCACACACTTCAAAATTCAGCACAGTAATGACAATATTCACAACAAAAAATTATGGCTTTTTAAACCCCGTGCGACAAATATTTTTAACAATAGTTTGGGAACAAAAGAGATCCTTTTTCTGGAATCGTTCCCATCATAAAACACCTGCGGAAAGTCAATGAAACGAAAATCTTATCAGTAAATACTTCAAAGAATTAAGAACAATAGACATCAATATGGCCGCAAAACGTACCGCATATTCGTTCAAACAGAGTACAACATTAAAAACATGCCTTTGTACTAATGTGATCATGGTCACCCTACTCTCATACGGTTTCATACTACTGTTTTTTGTAAATATCTTTTAAAATATGAATGCTGCAGTTATATTCGCCGTATTTATCCAAACTAGGTTACGTTACCCGTCGCTTAGTACTTTAACTAAGCTTAAACCTACTTTTAATAACGATATAAACGCCATTGTATTTTAGGCATATTGCCGTCCGAGCGGCCAACTAAAATCGACTCTAACAAATTATTGAACCTACTTTCTAATATATTTTTTCTGTTTATTCGCTGTAACAAATTAGTAACTAATTGTCCATACACATTAGCCTCTATTAATTTGATATTTATGGTGACATAACTACCTACTCATAACCTGAAAACTAAATATTGCATAACTTTTTGTTTATTTACGTTTTGACGTTTTTTATTTTTGTAACAAATTGAACAAATTATGGCCTTTCTTTTGATCCATCATTCGTCTATCTGCATTATATAGTTTCTGTGTAATCACGGGCGATGATTACGGCAAGTGGCGGTTCTAGCGGCCAACTATTTTTTGTCATAGCGTCTTAGTTTTTTTTGTAACAAATTCACGAAAAGAAGTGTGTAAAGTAACAAATTAACACTAATTCCTGGCAAAGTTTCATCAAATACTATGAGGTGGCCGCGCGTTTGAAACGGACATAATTGAAAACAGTTGTGAAGATTCAGTTACTAGTGAACAAATTGACATAAGAGAAATAATTGAAAGTAAATTCATTAACATTATGTCCAGTATTGAGGAATTAATTGAAAAGCATAGCTCATCAAAGGTAAAGGAAACCTTTAATGATGCATGCAGTAACAATGGGTCAGTGGGTCGTGGATCTACTTGTATTTCACATGGCCTACAGTCAATAAAATTGCCAACTATAAAGTTACCAACATTTAACGGTTCTTATTTAAAATGGCTTGAATTTAGAGACACCTTTCAATCATTAATTCATAATAATGAATCTATACCTGGCATCAATAAATTTCATTATCTGAGATCCTCGCTAGAGGGAGGTGCCGTTGAAATTATCAGATCATTGGAGTTTACCTCTGAAAATTACATAGTAGCATGGGATTTACTATGTGACAGATATAATAATAAGAAAATCCTCATTAACAATCACCTTAAAGCATTATGCAGTATTGAACCCTTATCTAAGGAATCATTTAAAGAATTACGCAATTTAGTAGACATTGTTTCAAAAAATTTAAGAGCGCTCAACACCCTAGGCCAACCAACAGGTCAGTGGGATGCTTTATTAATATTTATGATTACTGGAAAGTTAGATACCAGTACGAGTGTTAAGTGGGAAGAACATAGGAATATTTTACCAGATTTGCCAACTCTAAATGATTTTTTTAATTTTATACGTAGTCGTGCAGATATTTTAGAGACTA
The DNA here is from genome assembly GCA_932526535.1 of Caradrina clavipalpis. Taxonomy (NCBI): domain Eukaryota; kingdom Metazoa; phylum Arthropoda; class Insecta; order Lepidoptera; family Noctuidae; genus Caradrina; species Caradrina clavipalpis. Next base: position 4,643,306 of record OW052115.1, read on the forward strand.
CATCAGTGACATCACAACCAATTAAAAATGATAAAGTGACTTTTAATAAAAATAACCAAAATAATAATTGGAAACCTAAACAAATTGAGAGGTCTAATTCCTTAGTCTCTTCAGTTGAGAACTTAAGTGAATATTTGTGTTTATTGTGTAGTGAGCAGGGTCATCGCATTCATCAATGTACTAAATTTAAAAATATGAATGTACAAGACAGGGTCAAAGAAGTTTCTAAGTTAAAATTATGTTTAAACTGTCTGTGTGAGGGCCATAATTCATTTAGATGTCGTATGAGGAGGTTATGTAAGTTTTGTAAGCATAAACACAATAGTTTATTACATGTAAATAAACCTCAAAATAATACTGAAAAAGACCAAATCAGCGCTACACCTTCCACATCAGCTCAACCGATGCCAGTGTCTTTGTCTGCTGTCTCAGTCACCCAGGTACTGTTGTGCACTGCTGTAATAGAAGTGGTGGATGATAATCAACAGACTTACCTTTTTAGGGCCTTGTTAGACACGGGCAGTCAGTCATCTTTTGTAACAGAGACACTGAAAGGCAAGTTAGGAAAATCTATAAAGATTTCAGAACCCTTAAGGATATCCGGAATAAATAATGTCTCTTTTAATATATCTGAACGTTGTAATGTTTATATAAAATCGCGATTAAGTCCTTTTAATATGGAAATAAATTGTCTGGTTGTACCACACATTACAGGAACATTACCAAGCGCACCTGTAAATATTCAAGAGCTTAATTTACCTAAAAATATTGTACTTGCAGACCCAAAGTTCCACTGTCCTTCTAATATAGATATGTTATTGGGGGCAGATGTGTTTTGGAATATTGTTGGGACAAAGCGTATTTCATTAGGTGTAGGTAAACCTATCCTACAAAATTCAGAGTTTGGATGGTTAGTTAGTGGCCGTTTAGGAGAATGTAGCCTTAACCATTTAACATGTCATTTCACTAAGGAAATTCATAACGACCTCAAAAGATTTTGGGAAGTTGAAGAAATTAATTGTATTAATAATACTTCCCCCGAAGATAAATTATGTGAACAACATTTTTTAGAAAACATGAAGCGTCTTCCAAGTGGTAGATTTTCCGTTAGAATGCCATTTAAAGAAATTCCTGAAAAGGCACTAGGCGATTCTTATTTCTTAGCAAAAAAGCGTTTTTTAACCTTAGAGAAAAAATTAAATAAAAATGCTCAGCTCAAACAAAGTTACACTGCATTTATTGAGGAATATAAAAACTTAGGTCATCTACATGAGGTCAAGCGTCCTTTATTTGGGTATTACTTACCACATCATGCAGTAACAAGAGAGCAAAGCGAAAGTACTAAGTTACGCGTTGTTTTTGATGCCTCTGCTAAAACAACTACAGGAAAATCACTGAATGATATTCAGTATGTTGGTCCAGTGTTACAAGACGATTTGCTGTCAATCTTGTTAAGGTTTAGAACTTATAAGTATGTATTAACTGGGGATATACAAAAAATGTATAGGCAAATAGAGATAGATCCATCACAGAAACATTTGCAATTAATTTTATGGAGAGATGATAGTTCTCAGCCTATTAAGGTCTTGCAGTTAAATACTGTCACCTATGGGACAGCATCTGCACCTTTCTTGAGCACGAGGTGCCTTGTTCAGTTAGCTCGCGAATGCACAAATCCCATAATATCTAATATTTTAGAACATGATATTTACATGGATGATTTAAATACTGGATGTCAGAGTGAGCAAGAAATTAAGGAAATATATAATGAAGTAACTAGAAATTTGTCCTCAGCTTGTTTCCCACTGCATAAAGTACGTACAAACTGTCCAAAGGTTTTAGAGACAGAGACCACTTCTAAAGCTCTTGATTTAAGTAAAAATTCCACAGTTTTAGGGCTTAACTGGTCACCTTCACCGGACATGTTACACTTTACCGTTGATATGATTACAAGTAAGAAACTTACTAAACGTACTATTATATCATTAACTTGTAAAATATTTGACCCATTAGGGCTGCTATGTGCATGCATAATAAGGGCTAAAATAGTTTTACAGCAATTATGGAAGGAAAATTTAGGCTGGGATGATCCCGTACCACCACATATTGAGAAAAGGTGGGTGAAGATATCAGACAATATTAATAATCTATCCAAAATTACTTTACCTAGAAATGTAATATGTGATTCATCCATGTCAGTAGAATTACATTGCTTCGTAGATGCTTCGCAAGAAGCCTACGGTGCTTGTGTCTATTTAAGGTCAGTTAATAATGACAATATTGTAAATGTTAAATTATTATGTGCGAAGGCGAGGGTTGCACCTCTAAAGGCTATAACAATACCTCGCCTTGAGCTATGTGGTGCGCTGCTTGGTGCTCGGTTGTCCACAAAAGTAATCCAGTCCATTAGATGTCAGATAACACAGAAGGTCATATGGACCGACTCAACTGTAGTGCTAGGTTGGATTAGTACACAACCAAATCTTTTAAAGGCATTTGTAGCCAATCGTGTAAATGAAATAAATGAGTTGACACAGGGCTTTCAGTGGAGGCATGTTCCTACGCATCTCAACCCTGCTGATCTTGCTTCTAGAGGCGTAGATCCTCAGCAGCTGCAGGTTGAAGCCTTGTGGTGGGAAGGACCCTCCTTCTTAAAAGAGGGATCACCTGCTTGGCCACAACAAACTCATAAATCAGTGGAATTACCTGAATTAAAGGTTCATTTACAGACAAATGTAGATCAAAATGATAGTCAGATTTCTATAATAAATTTTAATAATTATTCCAAGTTAAATTTCATTATTCGTATGTTTGCGTATGTATTGCGGTTTTTATATAACTGCAGGAATAAAACTAAATTGTGTAAATCATTGCAAGTTAATGAAATTGATAATTCACTTAATATTCTCATTAAAATATCGCAACAGGAATCGTTTGATTTAGAGTTAAAATCTCTAAATAAAGGTTTAGGAATATCTAAAAAATCCAAAATATTTAGTTTAAATCCGTTTCTTGACTCTAAAGGTCTATTAAGAGTGGGAGGTCGACTTGACAATTCAAGTTTCAATTATGATAAGAAACATCCAATTATCTTAGACTGTAAACATAGATTTACCCTTTTATTAATGCAAAGCGAACACCAACGTTTATTTCATGCAGGTCCGCAATTGTTATTGTCTTCTGTGAGAGAAAGGTACTGGCCTGTAGGTGGAAGGGCCTTAGCGCGCAAGGTAAATAAGCAATGCGTTGTATGCACTAGATTTCGTGGTCAGACTGTACAGCCTATAATGGGCAACTTACCATCGGCTAGGATGAGGCCTACTTTCCCCTTTCACTCGACTGGTACTGACTTTGCAGGGCCATTCCAAATTTCTAGTAAAAAGGGACGAGGTAATAGAATAAGTAAATGTTACCTCTGTCTGTTCGTTTGTTTAAGCACTAGAGCTGTCCACCTAGAGCTAGTGAGCGATCTTAGTGCGTCTGCATTTATATTAACTTTAAGACGATTCGTGTCACGCAGAGGTAAGCCTCATGAAATTTGGTGTGACAATGGTACCAACTTCGTAGGGGCAAACAATGAACTGGGTAAGGTGTTGCGCTCCAGTCGTGACTCTGTCATTGACTATACTGCCAATGAAGGCATTTCATTTAAATTTATTCCCGCTTATTCACCGCATTTTGGTGGGCTCTGGGAGGCGGGCGTGAAAGCAGCCAAATATCATTTGAAAAGGGTAGCAGCCAATGTCTCTCTCACATTTGAGGAGTTGTCGACACTCTTCACACAGATAGAGGCAATTCTTAATTCTCGCCCTCTCTCCCCTCTGTCCTCTGACCCCCTGGACTTAAACCCTTTAACCCCCGGGCACTTCCTGATCGGACGGCCACTGACGTCGGTGTCCTCTTTTGCAGCAGAAGACTCTAGCCCGAAGTACCATCTCATCTGTAAACTACGCCTCGACTTCTGGAAGAGATGGTCCCGAGAATTTATAGCGGAGCTCCAGCAGCGATCCAAATGGAAGTCTGGATCTATCGGGCCTACAATTGGAGACTTGGTACTGATAAAGGACCCAAATCTGCCCCCGCAGCGTTGGCGGCTTGGCCGAATAACAAAACTACATATGGGCGCAGATAACACCTGCCGTGTGGTAGATATTTATACCGTAAGAGGAACTATCCGAAGAGCTCTTCACTACGTCGTCAGGCTGCCGGGTGAAGAACCTGATCCTGTTGAAAGCTAGCGCTTTCAAGGGTGGGAGAATGTACACGCGCACGGGTGTACCGGGGGCTGCGACAGACGCACGGGCGGCGGGGAGCAGCGGCTGCCCAAGCGACGCCAGCGCGGGGACGGCCGGACCGCCATTCGGACGACGACGACCGCTCGGAGCGCGCGCGCATTATTATTGTTTCCGGTCCGCGGCTCAAACGAGTTTGTTTGTTATATTTTATACTTATATTAATATACTTATTGGTCAAAACGCGTCCGTTTCATTACCCACTAGACAATGACACAGAACAAACAATCATGCTCATCACACAAAGTTTGTCCTGGGTGGGAATCGAACCCACGACCTCCGGCTTAGCAGTCAGGGCCGCTAACCACTAGACCAACAGGCCCGTCATTGTATTTATTATTTGTCTCTGGGATCGCAACGCATTTGCAAGGCCTTTGTTATTGCAGGTAACGGTGACCACTTAACATCAGGTGGGCCGTCGGCTTGTTTGCCATCTTGGTTTAAACAAAAAAAGGTGTTTAGATTGATCATGTTGTGACGACATGTTTGCTAACAGACCTATGCCACGGTATTGGGATTTTACGCACGTATTATAAATAAACCATAATTTATTGACGTTAGAGGCCATGTTGGGCACAAAATTTGGCAGTTTGGTCAGACCAATTAAGAGATTTTAATTATTTGCTTTTGCTTTTTTTGTTTTTCAATTAAAATGAACGATTAGTGGGTAATTTATACAAATGAATAAATAAAATTTAAATGTCTAAAGACCGCAGGGAGACGCTGGATGCAGGCCGCTTCCAACCGGTCCTTTTGGAAATCTATGGGACCTATGTCCAACAGTGGACGTCCCGCGGATGTTATGATAATGATGAATTGTCTAAATTCAAGAGAGGAAGAGGGAGGCTAAATAAAAGATAGATGGATTGTGTGAAAAATGATATGAAAGAGAAGGGAGTCAGTGATAGCATGACGGTTGACAGGTTGGCATGGAAGAAGAAAACCCCAAGTAACATGGGATAAGGGCAGGAAGATCATGATGAATAGTCTAAATAACAACGTTTTACAAAATTGCATTAGCATGTCAGTGACGCGGCCCCATCATCATGTAGATGATGCAACCACATAAGCATGTCGGTGACTTAGTTATAAGCGTGTCGGTGACGCTAGCCAATCAGTTTTGGCCTATCAAAAATCGCTCATCCGTAGAACGATTGCTAAAGAAGTTTCACTAAGGCTCTCGGTTCACGAAACATAATATATTGACCGATTTTTTTCTCGGCCGTGTGTTAGTGTATTGGAATTCATATGCCTCATTTTCGCCGACAAAAAATCTGTCAAAACGTCGGTTTAAAATATCTAATTCTACGACCAATCTAAAAGCGTGTAACTCGCCTAACGTATGGCGTATAATGTATTCAATTAGCCGACGTGGAGTGTCGTGCAAGGCAACGTCAAACACAGGCCAAAGGTTACCAACCAGTAGCGTACGCTACAACTCTTGGGAATTACGTTATCAATCACGGTTTGGTTCTGTGGTCCCCAGACCAGTAGTACGATTCTCTAAAATGCAAACTGGAAAACGAGTCTCACTAAAGTGACCGCGCTCACTTCTATAACGAACTCACTTGACTTTGGTTATGTTTTCGCTTGCCGTGGTGACGTCACCGGCATGATCGTGTTTAACAGAATACCATTTTGTTATCTCACTGCGGATTCAGCTTTCGAATTACGAAGTGAGGCTTAGAGAATCGCACTGCTGAGCTTATACCTGGGTGCCGTGGAAACTACATAGGGCAGAGAGGCGCACTCTGAACTTAAAAAAATTCAACAAAAAAAGTTTTTTAGTAATGAGTGAGTTCGACACACTAGCGCCACCACGTGATGACGTAAGTGAGAAGTATTATACAACGACGAGCGACTGCCTTTACAAATTGACGGGCATGGGTGCCGGTGTAATCACAGGCACATGACACATTTCAACTTTGTCTCTGGGATGGCAGCGCAATTGCAAGGCCTCTGGTATTGCAGATGTCTATAAGCAGCGGTGACCACTTAATATCAGGTGGGCCGTTGGCTTATTTGCCATACAATACCAAAAAGAACGTTTTCCATAAATAAAACTGTTTTTTTAATCACCTTGTTTTCAGCTAAGCCACGGTGATAGACTATAAGATTGCTTGAAAGATAAGTTGGTAATGTCATTTCAATGGTGATAAACAACTTAAAAGAGACTTAGTGTCATAAACACATTAAAAAAAACCTTTTGTTGTGTACAGGGCCGTACTTATCGAGGGGTCACGCACGGGGGCCCACAAGCTCAGGGGCCCTAAGACGACATGACGACAAACATTAAACTGAACTTTTCATCTTCAAATCGTATAATTTTTAACTGCCTCATTAGCCTAGTGGTCCTAGGCGCAACTGTTGCGCTAGAGGTCTTGGGTTCGATTCCCATGGGGGGGTCATTTGATGATTTCCAATCTATAAAAAAAAAAAAAAAGATGGTGGTCCAAATTTGAAAATCACCTACTTAGAAAAAGCCTACTGATAATTGACTTTTCTGCGTGGCTTATTTCACCCGCGTTAAGTAACGTTTGGTTGCTGCTCCGCTCGCGTGTGTCGTAGCGTGATGTTATATAGCCTATGTTACTCAGTGATAATGTAGCTTTCTAACAGCAAAAGAATTTTTAAAATCGGTCCAGTAGTTTTTATGTTTATTCGTTACAAACAAAAAAAAACTTTTCTCTTTATAATACAGTAAAACCTCGATTATCCAAACCTCGCTTATCCGAACCCTCAATTATCCTTAAGGCGAGAATTTGATGCTGAAAACGCGTTGCAGCTGTTCCTGAATAATAATCTGACTATTTTATTAGAAAAGCATTTGGCTTTTTTTAGGTGTTTTATATTTTAACGTTAATATGTACGTCACATTTTAATAGACTACAGTTTTTAGGTGAAAAGGTGTTGCTTTTGCTTGATCTTATCCCAAAACACGCACAATTCGATTATCCGAACTTTTGATTATCCGAACTAGTCTCGGTCCGAATTTGTCCGGATAATCGAGGTTTTACTGTATTAGTGTAGATGTAGATTCGTGTTAACAATCACTAGCATAGTTACCCCCTTTGAATTTGACGAGGATGGAAGCAACTGTTATTGTTGCAATGACTGCATTTTGGTGATAGAAGTAGTAGAGCTCTTTGTGAAGGCGCCCGCCCGGGGAACTACTACCACCATGCCTACTTCTACCGAAAAGTAGCGTTGCTGTGTTCCGGTGTGAAGGGTATGGATGCCGGTGTAATTACAGGCTCATAAGACTTCAACTTTGTCTCTGGGATTGCAACGCATTTGCAAGGCCTCTGGTATTGCAGATGTCTATAGATAGTGGTGACCACTTAACATCAGGTGGGCCATCGGATTGTTTATACAGGGTGGAAATTTATTATGCTACCTGGAGGGAAAGTACTCTAAATACTGAAGATAGCAAATTTTACTTAAAGGAAACATTCCTTTATTTTTAAAAAGAAACAGAACTGCATTTAAATAATTTTGAAAATACGGTGGCCACACCCGGGAATCGAACCGACTAAAATCCGAAAAAATAGCATCTTGTACTTTTATGGCACTAATCGATAGGGACAATCATAAGGATCAAATCTCTGCAAACATGTAAAATTAAAATTTAAAAAAGCCATGTAATTTTAACCAAAACTTATTTTATTCGGACGAAAAAATCGAGAATTGACTAATTGCATGCTCGAAATGAGCTCCGTTTTCTTGGATGCACAAACTTATTATTTTAAGGAATTTATTGTGAATAACTTTTAGTAGGATGTTCTGGTGAATATTGAAAATTGTTTGCTACCAAAACTCACTCAAAATGAGTTTTTTTAAGGCAATAAATTTGTGTATCCAAGAAAGTGAAGCTCATTTCCAGCAACTACTTAGTGAATTTATTCGTTTTTTTCGTCCGTATAAAATAAGTTTAGGTTAAAAATTTCATGGTTTTTGTTTAATTTAATTTACCATGTTTGCAGAGATTTGATCCCTATGATTGACCCGATCGATTAGTGCCATAAAAGTACAGGATGCTATTTTTTCGGATTTCAGTCGGTTCGATTCCCGGGTGTGGCCACCGTATTTTCAAAATTATTTAAATGCAGTTCTGTTTCTTTTTAAAAATAAAGGAATGTTTCCTTTAAGTAAAATTTGCTATCTTCAGTATTTAGAGTACTTTCCCTCCAGGTAGCATAATAAATTTCCACCCTGTATGCGTGTAGTAACGGAGCTTATTATAAGCTAACATTGAAATAACGAAGCGTTGTTGTAACGTTGTTTTTTTCTAATTTAATATGATAAAAAGAAACGGTAAAAAAGTTGAGATGTCAAACTAGTTTTTAAAATAAAAATGAGTATGTTTTTGCGATTCTATTTTTACACAAGTTATGTGTTTTGATGGCCCAAAGGTTATGGCGTCCGTCTCTCATACATACATGAGCGAGACTGTAGGTTCAATACCGGACAAGTACCAATATGACTTTTTTTCTAACCAATAATATAAGCCAATCACCACTCACATCACATCGGGGAAAGAAAACATCCAACCAACCAACCAACTAACCAGCCAACCAGCGCTGTGGTTCCGTGTCTCGTGCACGGGCCACGGCTTTATGCTGAGCGTCAGCCTTTTCGCGCGGTAGTGGCGCATATACATTATTGTTATTGTTTATTTTTTATTTTATTTTTTATTTTTGTGTTGTGCGTCGCTTTCGCGTCGAATAAATGGTTTTTCTTTCTTTCTTTCTTTCGTTAAGAACCTAAGACTGATAATTAATTCATAACACCATCACGCCTGTATTCCCCGAAGGGTTAGACAGAGGTAACCAATGTACACCTACAGATCGCCGGTATGTTTTTAGGTCCCATGTAATAGGGGGCGAGCCTATTGCCATTAACCGGGCACAAATCCTAACTCCGAGTTGCTACTGAGAATTCTATAGAAAATCCCCAATAACACTTTTTGCTCGACCTGGGAATCGCATCCAAGACCTCTAGCTTAATAATAGCGTAGAGTGATATTAATATAAGCCTGAAATCGTCAATCCGCCTTGAGCAAGCGTGGTGATCAATGCTCGTGCCTTCTCTGTATGAGAAGAGGGTTTTGCGATGCACTGGGAGAATAATAGGCTGGTATTATTTTTAAAAGAGGATGTAGTGACAAAGGTTCAAAAGAGTATGCTTAGATGGTTCGGTCATGTTGAGAGGATGAGTGAAAGGCGACTAACAAAAGGTATTTATATGGCAGATGTGAGTGGCAACGCCGGGAGGGGACTCCCTAGAAAGACCTACCCTGACCTTATAGTTGAGTTTCTTCGGAAAGGTCGGGTGTGCAGTACTCGTAACCGGCGTGCTTGTATGACCAGATGTATGAACGTGGACGAGGCGAAAGTAGTATGGAAGGATCGTAGCAGGTGGCGTTCTGTGGTTTCTGCCTACCCCCATGGGAAAAAGGCGTGAATTTATGTATATTATTTTTAGATTCAATTAAATCCTTGACCCTGGCTTCTTAGACCAGCAGAATTATAATCTAACAATAAGCAACTTTCAACTTATGCTAAGGACAACAACTTTTAAAACTACAATCACACTAGCTCACTGTTTTTCAATCTTTTTGTGTATATATGTCGTGATGGCCCAGTGGTTAAGGCGCCCGCCTGTCATGCACGAGGTTGTGACTTCGCAACCGGGCACGGGCAAATACCAATGTGACTTTTTCTAATTCATATGTACTTTCTAAGTTTATCTTGGACATCACTGACATCGGTAACCATGTCAGAGGCCTTTGAGGCGGTTTAGTAACTCTGACATGAGGGTGTGTGGGGTCGTTACATTTAGACCTTCTGCCCCTTCTTTAGACTGCCCCGTTGGTCTCGTGGTCGCAAGCGCGACTGCTGAGCAAGGGGTCCCGGGTTCGACTCCCCCAGGTCGGGCAAAAAGTGCTGTTGTGTTTTTCCATTAGGAATTTCTCAGTAGCAGCCCGGAGTTTGGAAGTTGGTGGTGTGGCACCCCCGTGCCTCGGAAAGCACGTAAAGCCGTTGGTCCTGCGCCTGATCTCTCTCCGGTCGTGTCGGATTGCCGCCTCATCGGGCTATGAGAGTTAGGGAAGAGGGAGTGCACCTGTGTTTGCGCACACACTTGTGCACTATAATATCTCCTGCGTACGTAACTAGTCTGCATTACGATTAGCCGCCGTGACCGGAATCGGTCTGGAGATTTACATTTTACACATTTAGACCTTACTGCTCACACGATAAAGGAAGAAGTAGGATTGACCAGGTGTCGTTATGTTATTTGATTACTAGCGGACCGCCTCGGTTTCCCACGGATGCAATATTTTCAACTTTTCCGGTGGATTTTCGATTTCAAAATATGTATTTCCTATAAACCTTATCCGGGAAATTACGAAAACAACAAAAATCATCAGCCAAATCAGTTCGTGAGTTTTGTGCTTAGCCATTCAATTTTATTTATAACTGCCTCGTTAGCCTAGTGGGTCTTAGCGCGACTGCTAAGCTAGAAGACTTCATGGGTTCGATTCCCAGGTCAAGCAAGGTTTTATTGGGTTTTTCTATGAAATTCTCAGAAGCAGCTCGGAGTTAGGATTTGTGCACGGTTAATGGCAATAGGCTCGCACCCTATTACATGGGACTTAAACATAGCCAAACTGTTTGGTGGGTGTACGTTGGTACACCTCTGCCTAACCCTTCGGGAAATACAGGCGAGGTGGTTTACTATGTTTACATATTTTACGAGAACCTCCTGAAAATTTACGAAGATGGAAACATGCACCTTATTGTATAATATAAATATGAGTCACCTAACAGTACATAACAGACTTGGCAACTACATAATCTAATCAGCAACACCAATTAAAATTAAATCACACTTTCCTCTGTTTTATAATACTTGATTATCAACGATTATATTCATTCAAGATAATATACAACATGACTTTGAATTCCAATGTAATATAATTATGCTTTTTCATTGTTCTTATATTATATCAAAATAGACAAAATGTAGTTAATTATATGTAACTTTATCATCAGATTGCAACAATCCACTGCTGGACATCTTTGCGTTCCGGGGGCGCGGTATCTCTTTCGAACAACCCGCAGCCCCAGCAGGCATCGGCCCTCAGTGGCCCCATCCAAGTTTGCTGACATCTGGGTGCTGAGTGTGAGTTTTTTCGACTCACGTTCGATTGCGAGCGCGTTTGAATTTTGTATGAGAAATTACGTTCCTCCTAGTGACAACCAGGTGGCGCTATACCGTTTTCCTATACAAAATTCTAACGCGTTCGCAATCGAACGTGAATGAAAAAACTCACACTTGGCACTCTGTTTGAGGCGCACGTGGAACACGAACGCGCCGTCGACACGGTCTGTCGCTAGTGAACGTACGGACGGTGAGCTACCCATTGCTCACCGCCCACAGACACGCGTCTACGGTGGCCGGGAGTCGTCACGCGGCTCCCGACGCCCGGAGCGTCTACCGCGGCGGCCGCTGGGACGGGGGATCCTCCATTCCCTCTCCCGTCCCGCTCCACCGAGCCTGAGGGCGTCCCACCTTACGCTTGCCGATTCGCGGTCTCCACTCAAGAACACGTCTATCCCAAGCCCAACATTCATCGGATAAAGAGTAACTTAGGCTTCTTTTATTTTAGGACACAATTTAGGGATCGGTGCAACAAAAACACGTTCACTTCGTTCACGCGAAGTCACATTTATAGGCTAGTTAAAACATAACCTCTTTTTATTTTATTTTTGAGATGGGTAAGCTCTTGACTCTAGTCTAGGTCAGAGGTGACAGAGACAAAGTCGACGATGAAGTGAGCTTACCCAGAAGGAGCCTGTTCACTCTAACTTTGAAGAGATTAGGGTTGAATGCGTTCGGAAATGCAGACGCAGGTAGAGAGATCCACTCCTTTGCAATGTGCATTATAAATGTTTGGAAACCTCTAGAGACTGAATACTAATATTATAAAGCTGAGGAATTTGTTTGTTTGGTTGAACACTCTCATCTCAGGAACTTCTAGTTCGAATTGAAAAAACCTTTCGTATCGGTTAGTCCTTTTATCAAGGAAGGCTATAGGGTATTTAACATCACGCCACAACACTCGGGAGCGGAGCAGCAACTATAGATGTTACTTAACACGGGTGATTAAAACCGAACGAAATCGCAGACCGAAGATTGTGTGTTTCTCTTCTTCACGCTCAAACGGCTGAACGGACCTGGATGAAATTTGGCACTGAGATAGATTATAGTCTGGTATAACACATAGAATTATTTTTATCCCGAAAAAATGTACGTTTCCCGTGGGATAATATATGAAATTTTACGCGGGCGAAGTCGAGGTTAGCAGCTAGTTATCTATACGCTTAGAAAACCAACAAAGAACCGGGGAAAATAATCAAGGACGCCACATAATTTCATAAATAAGTCAGATAAATATTAAAGATAAATCAGAAAGTAGGTCATTGCGTACGCAACCCTAGGTACGTACAATTGACATGTAAAACTCTGCCATTGTAAACTATTTACAGAGTAATTTGTATGTGATTTACACATTTAGTAGTAGAGCTCTTTGTGAATAGGGTTGCCATATGTCAGGAATTTTCCGGACATGTCCGGAAACGTAGTACTTTGTCCGGAATGCGGGGGGAATCCTAAGCCGTCAGGAATTTCTACAATTTAAGTAAAAAGTATAGGTAACTGTTGTTTGTTAACTGTAATATCCGTAGTTATTTTCTTTTTATTTGATTTGTGGCGGCACTGAGTAGGTACTTGATGAGAGGTCAGTGTATGGGCAGAAAGATATGATAGTGACAGAATGTCATAAGTAATTTTTTGAATGATTTGTCTGTTGAAGTTTGTTAACATTGATTTTTAATAACATATCCGTGCGAGTTAACAAGACACCTGTCACTCACACTTTGATTGCGTACCTTTTTTTTTTATGGAAATCCGGAAATTTCATCCAATGTCCGGAATTTTCTCCGGAATTTCGACTTTTCGATGTGGGAACCCTATTTGTGAAGGAGCTCGTCCGGTGAAGTACTTACTACAAGTATACCTATATCTGCTGCAAAGCGTTGCTGTGTTCCGGTTTGAAGGGTTTGCCGATGTAATTACAGGTAAATCATCATCATCATATCAGCCGCAGGACGTCCACTGCTGGACATAGGCCTCCCCCATAGATTACCAAAAAGACCGGTTGGAAGCGGCCTGCATCCAGCGTCTTCCTGCGGTCTTAATCAGGTCGTCCATTATAGGCGCATGAGACGTTTCAACTTTGTCTCTGGGATGGCAACGCATTTGCAAGGCGTCTGGTATTGCAGACAGCGGCCATAGGCAGCGGTTACCGCTTAACATCACTTTTAATTCTTAAAAAATTCTAGGATATAACAGTAAAGACTCATTAAGAATCTAGACCGGGTTTCCAAAAATGGGGCGCTTCAGTAAAAGTCTAGACTATAATACTTACTTGCTTTTTTTTCTTTTCACATTACACAAACACCTGTATTCCCCGAAGGGATAGGCAGAGGTATACCAATTTACACCCACAGTTCGCCGGTATGGTTAGGTCCCATGTAATTAGGGATCCTATTGCCATTAACCGGGCACAAATCCAAACTCCGAACTGCTACTGATAATTCATAGAAAACCCAATAACACTGCTCGATCTGGGAATCGACCCCCTAGACCTTGACCGCAGCAGAACTGCTTAGAACCACTAGGCTAACGAGGTTATCAGTTTTTTTTTTTCAGTTTTTTTTTAATTAATGTTTTTTTACGCGGTCGGGTTTTTCAAAGGTTTTTTGATTTTTTAATGAGTTTTTTGTCCTTGCGGTAACGCAAGGTTGTTCTGCCTTTCATTTCTTAACGGAATGGAAATTCCAATGTGGTGTATTTAAGATACAAAAAAAACCCCAGATATTAATTGTCAATGCTCACCGCAAATTACGTTTTCTGTAAAATCCTTTGCAATACTAGTTTGACATGTTACAATTCCAATTTAAAAAAAATATAATAATCGTTCGGAAATTTTCATAGCACTACGAAAGCGGACGTCCCAGTTTTTTTTTTAATACGTTCCGTTCATCGGGGTTTCACACCACTAACTTCCAAATTCCAAGCAAATTCGTAATGGTAAAATCCAACAACACTTTTTACCCGACCTGCGAATCGAACCCAGGACCCCACGCTTGCGACCACGAGACCAAACGGGCAGTCAGATTCATCAAGTATATGGATTACATCATGAAGTAGTTATGTATGTATGTATGTATGTAGGTAGGTATGTGTACCTATTTCGTCAATTGTCGTTGCCTAGAGATAATTTGTTTTGTATATAGTAAAATAAATATTTGTAAACTCAATCAAATATTGACGTAGTTACGCTGATAAGTAAAGAATAATAAGCGAAAAAAGAATATGGTCAAGGACGGAAAAAGATATGAATGGATTATGAAAAATACTAACCTATTATTGTCCAACTGCAGGGCAAAGGCCTCTTCTCATACAGAGAAGGCACGAGCATTGATCACCACGCTTGTTCAAGGCAGATTGGCAGCTTCAGACTTATATTTACTAGCGAACCGACTTCCGACTTTTCGAACGAAATTTCCGACATTTTCTGTGATTTTTTGCGCTTAGCCATTAATTTTTATTTATATAAAAGACTAGCTTTTACCCGCGGCTCCGCCCGCGTGTCGGAAAATATCCCACGAGAACGTTAACCGGAATGATAAACACCAATTTTCATGGTTTAATAAACTACAAAATGACGATTTTCCATACAAACTTTCATCCCCTATTTAACTCCCTTAGGGGTTGAATTTCGAAAAATCCTTTCTTATTCCTTGTGTACATTATAAAGGGAACTTCTGTGCAAAATTTCAGCTTTCTAGGTCCAAGGGTTTGAGCTGGGCGTTGATGAGTCAGTCAATCAGTCAGGACTTCTCTTTTTATTTATATAGATAGATTCGCTTTTAAATCAAATTTAAAAAGGGTTCAGAAGGGCAATATCCGCCTAAATTTTTAATAACCTTAAAAAAAAAAGGACGAGGGTCTTTGTATTTTTAACTCAATGTATTTTTTTCCGTGATGTGTTAGCTCTTGACTCTAGTCTAGGTCAAAGGTGACAAAGACAAAGTCGACGATGGAGTGAGCTCATATTAATTACAAGTCCAGGTTTCCTCACGATGTTTTAATTCACTGATGTCAAAGATGTCCAAGATAGACTTAGAAAGTGCATATAATAAATTAAAGTCACATTGGTGCTTGCCAGATTAATTTCAAACCCACAATCTCATGCATGAGAGGTGGGCGCCTTAACCACTGGGCCATCATGGCATTCACTTTAGAAAAAAAACAAAAGACTTCTTTATGCTATGGGTATGCTTAGATGGTTAGATCATGTTGAGAGGATGAGTGAAAGGCGACTAACAAAAGGAATTTATATGGCAGATGTCAGTGGCAACGCCGGGAGGGGACGCCCTAGAGAAATCTACCTTGACCTTATTGGTGAGGTCCTTCAGAAAGGTCGGGTGCGCAGTACTCGTAACCGGTGTACATGTATGACCAGATATATGAACGTGGACGAGGCGAAAAGAGTATGTAAGGATCGTAGCAGGTGGCGTCCTGTGGTTTCTGCTTACCCCCATTGGAAAAAGGCGTGAGTTTATGTATGTAAAAGACTTCTTTACAAGAGAGACTGTTAATATGTCACTTTTTAAAGAAAATAACAATTTATCAAGATTTGACGTCAGTTTTTATAATAGGTAGCTGGTGTTGGGTCAAATTTTATGACCACAATTTACTTAGTACTAATAGACAATGTAGTTAGTGCTACAAAACACATTTATTAGTATTAAAAAAAAGACAACCGCTGTCAAAAGCAGAAAAGTTGAAAATAACTTTTGGAAGTCGGCGGCTTTGGTTCTGTTTGTTTTGTATTGCCACCGATTTTCAAAACTAAAGTTATTTTCCACTTTTTAGTTTTTGAAGACAGTTGTCTTTTTAACCGACTTCAAAAAGGAGGAGGTTTTTAATTCGTCTGTATGTTTTTTGATGTTTGTTATGCGATGTTTCTTCCAATTATTAATAGATTTTGATGATTCTTTTTTTTATTTGGTCGGTCATACTTCAGACGTGGTCCCATATAAATTTTATAGAAATTGGTTAAGTAGTTTGATTTTCGCTTTTTAGTATCTACTTCCAATCATCCAAATCCAGGAAGAAACGGTAACACTACGTAGATAAACACCACTGAAAAGTCACAAGAAAGAAAAATACGCAATTTCATTTACTTAGAACACATGTTTTTTTCAGTCACATAGGTTTTTGGATTTAAAAACTAAACTACTAAATCGATTTTAACAAAATTTCTATAGGACCATTTCGAAATAATCGTCTTTGGAACAAAAAGAAAGCGAGCATATCCATCTATAAATTACGGAGTTATGCCCCAACATTCATACAAAAAAAAATAACATAATATCGCGTCTGTATTCACCGAAGGGTTAGGCAAAGGTGTACCACTGTACACCCACAGTTCACCGCAATGACTAGGTTCCATGTAATAGAGGGCGAGTCTATTGCCATTTCGAACACAAATCCTAACACTGAGCTACTGAGAATTTCATAGGAAAACCCAAATACTTTGCTCGACCTAGGAATCGAAACCAAGACCTCTATCGTAGCAGCCGCGCTTAGGACCACTAGGCTACCGAGGCAGTCAAAAAATACGTAAACATTTGAATTGATAACCTCCTCCCATTTGAAGCGAAGTCGGTTAAAAAACCAAGTCTAGCGTCATTATACAATGCCCATATATACCTATTTGTCGTACAAAATGAACTTTGATCAGTGTTGTTAAATATTTGATTCGTGACCACTCTGCGACCGGTTTTAGACGACACGATATACCTACTGTTACTTTCATAATATTTCCATGTTTAAGGAAACCAGAGAAAATACGTTTTCTCTTGTACAACTGGTATTTTTTTCCTTATTCCATTTGCTACGGCAAATTCGTAAGCATGACTTTGACTTAATTAGAATTATTCATTTATTCCGCAAATTATGGTAAATCTAACAAAAATAAAAAACTTTATTCCATTAACACGTAACTTGCGCTTACAATTGTTTTATTTAATTCAACAATTTAAATTCTGATTAACTGTTAATTGGTACAAGTTACCAACTTTTTTTTATGTTCCGCACTCACTTTCGCTGGACGGCCGCCTTACGACCGATTTACATATTCAATCTAAACTACAACTTATTCAAACAGAAATAAGGTATAAATAGTAAAAAACACTCACTTCCAAATACCGCCTGCGTGCGATGTCAAATCCAGATAATATTGAACAAAAAAAATAATATTAATTATCCACGCGCGAATATCACTCGCGATATATTTTCGAATTTGGAACGACGCGTCCGCTGCGTGCGGCTTCAAGCGCGCGACTGATTATATGACGACAGGCGATAGGTAAATGGCGTGCGCGCGCGCATACATAATTTAGTGTATTGCGTTCCGTTCCCTCGTGGGGCGGCTATGACGGGTGCATGAACCGTTATCGCGAGGTTGGGACACTTAATATTAAGGTGAGATGTTCATACAACTGATGCTTTTCGGCAAAACAAACGTGATAGTGCATGTGATGAGATTACTGATCATCCCACTATAATAGATGCGAAAGTTTGGGAGGATGGATGGATGGATGGATGGATGGATGGATGGATGTATGGATGGATGGATGGATGGATGGATGGATGGATGGATGGATGGATGGATGGATGGATGGATGGATGTATTTATTGATGTTTGTTATTCTTTCATGCTTAAACGGCTGAACGAATGTGGATGAAATTTGGCACTGAGATGGATTGTGGAATAATATTATGTACACATAGGATACTTTTTATTTAGGAAATATGTACGGTTCTCGTGGGATAAATCAAATTTGACACGGGCGAAGTAGCAGGCGAAAGCTAGTCCCCTACTATCCTAGAAATATTATAAATGCGAAAGTTTTAGAGGATAAATGGATGTTCGAACTGAGATAAAATGTAGTGTGGAGTAACTTGTAAGATAGGTACTTTTGATCCCGGAAAAATGTACGGTTCCTGGGATAATATATTATATCAATTTTGACGCTAACGACACAAACTACAGTCCTTACATGGGACCTAAAACATACCGGCGCACTGTGGGAGAGTTAAGCAGAGGTATACCATACGTACGTATGGTACACCTCTGCTTAACTCTTCGGGGAATACAGGCGTGATGGTATGTGTGTGTGGGTGACGCGGGCAAAGTCGCGGTCAGAAGCTTGTACTACATTAGAACATAGGGTACCTATCTCTGACGTCACACGACCTAGACTATGACACTGACATTGCTGAGCGCAACTCGTTTGACATTTCATTAAAGAAGGTCAAGTTGAAAGGAGTCCGGTTACCGATTGAGAGATATTTCTATACCATTACGCTTTTATTCCACGAAGGGTTTGGCAGAGGTGTAGCAATGTAGACCCACAGTTCGCCGGTATATTTAGGTCCCGTGTAATAGAGAGCGAGCCTATTGCCATTAACCAGGCACAAGAGGCATTCATTCACGAGAGGCTTGGCTTAACCACCAAAATTCACTTCACTAATCTTTTGAACTACCTCGTTAGCCTAGTGGTACTAAACGTGACTGCTACGCTAGAGGTCTTGGGTCCGATTTCCAGGTCGAGCAAAGAGTTATTGGGTTTTTCTGTGAAATTCTCAGTAGCAGCAGCTCGGAGTTAGGATTTGTGCCCGGTTACTGGCAATAGGCGGGGGCCGTGCGGGGGCACAGTTCGCCGGTATGTTTAGGTCCCATGTAATAGGGGTATTACATGGGACCTAAACATACCGGCGAACTGTGGGCGTACATTGGTACACTTCTGCCTAACCCTTCAGGGATTACAAGCGTGATGGATAGAATCTAGTAGGATGTTTTGACAAGACTGCTTGACTGCATGTGTCCAATAGACGCAATTTGTGCCCCATAGAACGTGTCTGGGGTCTTAATGATATCAATGAAACGCTGTCCTATTGTGGTGTCCAAGTTATATATTCATGAATGCGTAAATATTAAACATGTTTTATACATTTAAGTATTTGCGTTGTGGATGCGTGGTGCGTACGGCTGAAGACCTTGGCTGCAGTACTTCTATTGACCGGAAATGATGCACTAATATTTGATTTATTTACTAGCAAAGCAGCGTTGCTGTGTTCCGGTTCGAAGGGTTTGGGTGCCGGTGTAGTTACAGGCACGTGAGACTTCAACTTTGTCTCTGGGATGGCAACGCGATTGCAAGGCCTCTGGTATTGCAGTGGCCGACTCTAGGTGAAGTGGGTCACCTTTGCCTATAGACATCTGCAAAACCAGAGACCTTGCAAATGCGTTGCCATCTCAGAGACAAAGTTAAAATGTCTCATGTGCCAGTAATTACACCTACCTTTACCCTCCAAACCGGAACACAGCAACGCTGCTTTGCGGCAGAAATAGGTACGGTGGAAGTACTTCCCCGGACGAGCTCCTTCACAAAGAGCTACTACTACTACTAATCAAAATACATAATGCACATTAAATGATTCATACTAGGCCTAATAACTAATAAAGCCAAATAATGAACGTTGATTTCAAAAGGCCTGCTAATAATGGCAATAATGTAATATCCTGCAATTAATAAATTAATTAGTATTGCTTCACGATCCCTAATAGTACGCAACACTGATTTTCACTAATGTTACAAAAGCTTGTGAATATGACGATACTGGGTAAACCCTGCGGTTTTACCCGCGCTAAGTTACGTTTTTAGGGTTCCGTACCCAAAGGGTAAAACGGGACCTTATTACTAAGACTCCGCTGTCTGTCCGTCCGTCTGTCACCAGGCTTTATCTGATGAACTGTGATAGTTAAGACAGTCGAAATTTTTACAGATTATGCATTTCTGTTGTAACTTAGATTCTTCTTTCTTTATCGTGCGGGCAGTAAGGTATAAGGACCCCACACACCCTAGTGTCAGAGTTTCTAAACCACCTCAAGGGCCTCTGACATGGTTACCGATGTCAGTGATGTCCAAGATAAACTTAGAAAGTACATATGAATTAGAAAAAGTCACATTGGTACTTGTCCGTGCCCGGTTGCGAACCCACAACATCGAGAATGAGAGGCAGGCGCGTTAACCACTGGGCCATCACGACACTCAAGATGTTCAGATGACGAAGTTAGCGGCGGTTAAGCAAATAAACTGATGTGATAATTCTGTTACTTCATTTGGTGTGTTACTGGTTATTATAGTGTAGACTGCCCCGTTGGTCTCGTGGTTGGAAGCGCGACTGCTGAGCAAGGGGTCCCGGGTTCGATTCCCAGGTCGGGCAAAAAGTGTTATTGGGTTTTTCCATTAGGAATTTCTCAGTAGCAGCCCGGAGTTTGGAAGTTGGTGGTGTCACACCCCCGTGCCTCGGAAAGCACGTAAAGCCGTTGGTCCTGCGCCTGATCTCTCTCCGGTCGTGTCGGATTGCCGTCCCATCGGGTTACGAGAGTTAGGGAAGAGGGAGTGCACCTGTGTTTGCGCACACACTTGTGCACTATAATATCTCCTGCGTACGTGGCTAGTCTGCATTAAGATTAGCCGCCGTGGCCGGAATCGGTCTGGAGAATTACATTTTTACATTTTACATTATAGTGTCTATACTTAACATTTATTAGCACATCTGTTACCCAAACACGTTAAGTCAAAGTCAAAGCCTATATTTCAATTACACCATTAACAGGCACTTTTGAATTGTTAAGGAGTAGAAAGTTGAAGCTAGTTGCTCGTTACAAAACGTAGGTATTGTCGTTGGGCCTTACGAGGCTATGGAGAAAAACGAGCAAGAAACTCCATGGACACTCTTTTCAATTAAGTTTTTACAAAATCCTGGTTACAATGTTCTTGTTGCTTTGCCTCTGCATGTGAAAGCTTCATTTGTAAATACAACGGAGGTGAATATAAAAATTAGTTAGAAGTACTAAAGTTACATGCTACACATATTTCTTTCATCAACATAATTTTAACCGACTTCGAAGAGGAGCCGGTTCTCTGCATATTTTTTAATGTACTTTTATCAATCCCTCTGCCAATAATCGACCGACTTTTTAAATTCTTTGTAATTGTTACTCTACTACTTCTATGTTTGTAACACCTTTACGCTTAACGCTGCCTTTACACGTCTGACAATCCATGACCGATTTTTTTCTTGGAGAGAATGGAACATACAAATTCTAAGATACCAACGCACACATCCTACTACTATTATAAAGGCGAAAGTTTGTATGTATGGATGTATGGATGTTTGTTACTCTTTCACGCTTAAACGGCTGAATGGATCTGGATGAAATTTGGCACAAAGATAGATTATAGTCTGGAATAACACATAGGCTACTTTTTATCCCGGGAAAATGTACGGTACCCGTAGGATAACACATCAACTGTGACGCGGACGAAGTCGCGGGCAGAAGCTAGTCCTACAATAAGTATAATTGATAGCTACATTATTCCTGACTAACATAGGCTATACAGGATGGAATTTTATAATGCTACCTGGAGGGAAAGTACTCTAAATACTTAAGTTAGCAAATTTTACTCAAAGGAAACATTCCTTTATTTTTAAAAAGAAACAAGACTGCATTTAAATAATTTTGAAAATACGCTTGCCACACCCATGAATCGAACCGACTGAAATTCGAAAAAATTGCATCCTGTACTTAGAGAGAGAGAAAGAGAGACTTGGGGAGAGGAAGAGGGAGGCCAAAGAAAAGATGGATGGATTTTGTGAAGAATGATATGAAAGAGAAAGGAGTGAGTGACAGCATGACGGCTGACAGGATGGTATGGAAGAAGAAAACATGTTGCGACGACCACAAGTAACATGGGATAAGGGCAGGAAGATGATGTTCCCTTTGAGTTAAATTTGCTAACCTAAGTATTTAGAGTACTTTCCCTCCAGGTACTATTATAAAATTCCAGCCTGTATAGCATCACGCTACGACCCACGGGAGCGCAGCTGTAACTAAAGACGTAACTTATGGCGGGTGAAATAAGCCATGCGGACGAAGTCGTTGGCAAAGGCTAGTAGTATATAAAATCAATACTAGGTACATAGTTGATATAACGGCCTTAGTGACGTCACAAGCGAGAGGCACAATGGAAGGCATTCGAGATAGAATTGGATCAAGGGTGTGCCAAGAGGCTTTGGAAATAGACTAGCTTTTGCTTGCAACTTTGTCAGCGAAAATTCATAGTAGTTGGGTCCCTTCCAACTAGGGCTGCCATCCGTCCGGGTTTCCCCGGATTTGTCCTAGTTTAGAGGGCGTCCGGGGGACGTCCGGGAGTGGTTGTCAGAAATGTCCGGATGACACCCGGACACTTTTAGTATCAGGGAAATCCAAATGAATTGAAAGATAAGCGATAAATAAAATAATAATAAAAATCCTTGGATGTCCGGGAAAAAAACGAAATTTCAACCCAAATGTCTGGGGTTTTCAAGTTTTTGCAACCCTACTTCCAAACCGTATTATGTGCGATACACAAAAGGTTAAATTACCACAATATTGGTAGGGTATAAGGGATGATATGATTTAAATCATTTGATTTTAATCAGTGATTTAAATCGCGATTAAAATCAAGTGATTTTTTTTAAAAAATCGTTGATTTAAATCAGTACTTTTTTTATTGCAACCAAAACAGCCAAAAAGTGTCGTCCCTTAAGGAACTACGACGCACACATACATGTGCATCGCTAATATGCCTATACCATTATACGGTTCGGGGTTTTCCCCGAAATTTTAACTTGCGCCTAAAATCTCTCTTTTTATTCGAATCGTCTTTTTTTTTTGTTTTGTTAAATGTCACAAAATGGAAATGGTGTTTTTAATTACCTCTAGAAGAATTATATGTTTGTTGATTTCCGTTAATGTCATTTTTTATGAATTTAATTCAATATTTTTGTTAAATAGGCAAATAAATATGCTACTTCGTTTTTTAAATAAAAGAATGACTTAATAAAAGAACTAATATGTTGGTTTAACAAAAAATATGTCGGTTTTTTTAATAAATAACTGTCGTTCATACTGAAAACGATCCGATATTTAAAAAATCAAATAAATCTGATTAAAATCAAATAAATCCGATTTAAATCAAATTAATCTGATTTATTTGATTTTTATACAGGGTGGAAATTTATTATGCTACCTGGAGGGAAAGTACTCTAAATACTTGAGTTAGCAAATTTTACTGAAAGGAAACATTCCTTTATTTTTAAAAAGAAACAAAACTGCATTTAAATAATTTTGAAAATATTCTTGCCACACCCGGGAATCGAACCGACTAAAATTCGAAAAAATTGCATTCTGTACTTTTATGGCACTAATCCATAGGGTCAACCATAAGGATCAAATCCCTGCAAACATGGTAAATTAAAATAAAATAAAAACATGCAATTTTATTGTAAATTTATTTTATTCGGACGAAACAAACGAGCAATGTAGTTGCTGGAAATGAGCTTCATTTCTTGGATGCATGAATTTATTCCTTTAAAAAAATCATTTTAAGTAACTTTTGGTAGCGTAGTAAAATTTTCAATATTCACCACAACACCCTTCTAAAAGTTATTCAAAATGAATTCCTTCAAATAATAAATGTGTGCATCGAAGAAAGTGAAGCTCATTTCCAGCATGCAATTAGTTACTGTACTCGTTTTTTTCGTCCGAATAAAATAAGTTTAGATTGAAATTTCATGGTTTTTGTTAAATTTAGTTTACCAGGTTTGTAGAGATTTGATCCTTGTGATTGACCCTATCGATAAGTGCCATAAAAGTACAGGATGCTATTTTATCCGATTTTAGTCTGTTCGATTCCCGGGTGTGGCAAGAATATTTTCAAAATTATTTAAATGCAGTTGTGTTTCTTTTTAAAAATAAAGGAATGTTTCCTTTCAGTAAAATTTGCTAACTCAATTATTTAGAGTACTTTCCCTCCAGGTAGCATAATAAATTTCCACCCTGTATAATAATCATGATTTTTATCAACCCCGGTATACATACATAAACTCACACCTTTTTTACATGGGGGTTGGCAGAAACCACAGAACGCCACCCGCTACGATCCTTACATACTCATTTCGCCTCGTCCACATTAATACATCTGGTCATACAAGCACGCCGGTTACGAGTACTGTGCTCCCGACCTCATTCAAGAACCTCAACAATAAGGTCAGAGTAGATCCTCTCCCGGCGTTGCCACTCACATCTGCCATATAAATATCTTTTGTTAGTCGTCTAATAACGTAATTTATAAAAATATTGAAAGTGGTCAACAGTTGTTCAACAAAACTAGGCTCTATTTGCTCTCGTCATAACAATATGATAATAAACACATTGCTCCAGTTCTCACGGAATACATCAATGTTGCGACCTACTGTTCTCTTATGTAACAACAGCTTCCACCAATCACAGAGCTGCAATCTACTTGCCCTCTAAATATCTTTGCTTGAGAATAATAAATAGTAATCTAGAATATGACAGACTTTATCAGGTCAATCTTTAGCGTAAACAGAATCTATTTTGATATTAGATTCTGCTGATTTATTTGTTTCAATCTAGCGTTAAACAACGCGTTCAGTTATGTCTTTGGATACTGCTCCGCTCCCGTTGATCGTAGCGTGATGTTCTATACGAATAAACCTTCCTCTTGAATTACTCTATCTATTGATGAAAACCGCATTAAAATCCTCTGCGCAGTTTAAAAGATCTAAGCGTACAGACGACGGGAAGCGACTTTGTTTTATACTATGCAGAGAAGTCATCATCTGCTTAGCCTTTTTCCCAACTATGTTGGGGTCGGCTTCCAGTCTAACCGGATGCAGCTGAATACCAGTGTTGTACATGGAGCGACTGCCTATCTGACCTCCACAACCCAGTTACTGAGCAACACGACACCTCTTGGTAAGACTGCTTGTCACACTTCTGACGATTCGTAACTATACTATGCAGAGAAGTACGACTCGAGTTAGAGCGCGCTGCTGAGCGAGGGGTCCTGGTTTCGATTCCCAGGTCGGGCAAAAATATTGGGTTTTTCCATTAGGAATTTCTCAGTAGCAGCCCGGAGTTTGGAAGTTGGTGGTGTAACACCCCCGTGCCACGGAAAGCACGTAAAGCCGTTGGTCCTGCGTCTGATCTCTCTCCGATCGTGTCGGATTGCCGACCCATCGGACTATGAGAGTTAGGGAAGAGGGAGTGCAACTGTGTTTGCGCACTCACTTATGCACTGTAATATCTCCTGCGTACTTGGCTATTCTGCATTAAGATTAGCCGCCGTGGCCGGAATCGGTCTGGAGAATTACATTTACATGCAGAGAAATAAAGACAGAAAAAGATGGATGGATAAAGTTAACGTCAAAATGAAAGCAAAACAACAGTTAAATATTTTGGTATGGAACTCAGCATTAGGTACAAAGAACGTCAGCCTTGACACCGAGCTACCGGCATGGCATGAACGTTACATACATTAACGCGACTGACCACTTAAAATATTTCTGAATTCTTTACAGACACGTGGCGTTTTCATGCTTTTCCTGAAAACATCTCTGAAAGGATGAAAAATGTACACATAAACATACATACATACCATCACGCCTGTATTCCCCGAAGGGTTAGGCAGAGGTTTCGAATGTACATTCACAGTTCGCCAGTATGTTTAAGTCCCATGTAATAGCGAGCCTATTGCCGTTGTCCGGGCACAAATAATAACACCGAGCTGCTACTGAGAATTTCATAAAAAAAAACTTAATAATACTTTGAGCTCGACCAAGGAATAGAACCTAAGACCCCTAGCGTAGCAGCGCGCTTAGAATCCGGTTGACTGGGCTACCAAGGCAGTAAAAATAATTATCAGCCTAATATTGTCTCACTGCGGGGCAAAAACCTTTAGGGCGCCCACACAAAACCACGATGCGATGCGATACGATGCCGCATTGCATGAACTATCTAGGAACTAGCTCGCAGATATTTGCGATGCGATGCGAATTCGCAGTTATGTGTGGGAGGGAGCCCTTACTCATACAGAGAACGACTACTGCAGTGCGATTCTCTAAAATGCAAACTCGAAAACGAGTCTCACTAAAGTGATCGCGCTCACTTCGATAACGAACCAACCTGTCATTGGTTTAGTATTTGTTCGCCGTGGTGACGTCGCCGGGCGTGATCGTGTTTAACAGAATACCATTTTGTAATCTCACTGCGGATTTAGCTTTCGGATTACGAAGTGAGGCTTAGAGAATCACACAGCTGATCGCCATGCTTCCCCAAGGCGGATTGGCGATTTCTGACTCATTAATTAGAGGTCCAGGTTTCCTCACGATGTTTTCCTTCACCAATGTCAATGTTGTTTAGGAATTTAGTACATGTGAATTGAAAACAAACCAGACTTTCAAATAATTTAAGTCTGAAATCGCCAATCTGTCTTGAGCTAGTGGGGTGATCAATACTAGTGGTTTTAGCAGAGCGTTTTGCTAGGCAGTGGGACAATAATAAGGTAGATAAATTATATACTAGATTCTACCCGCGACTTCCTTCGCGTTGTGTTTTTCACCCGCGTTTAGTTATGTCTTTGGTTACTGCTTCGCTCCCGTAGGTCGTAGCGTGATGTTATATAGCCCATACTATTATTCCTCATAAATCTGGCTATCATATACAAAAAGATTTATCCGATCCGACAAGTAGTTCTTGAGATTGACGCGTTTAAAGATACACAACAAAAAAAAACAGCTTAAAATTAGTATAGATTTGAAAAGTTCGACAATGTAAGTAACGAATTATTTATATTAATGGCCAAAACAAAAGGCATTGACATTCAGCGTGTGAACCGATTACTCTGCAGGTATCTATAAACATGTATCACGCGACAAACATCCAAAATAAAATCCATTAATAAATAAGAAAATCAGCTAGCAACATTTTACATCCGAGCATCACCTACTGCCGATCACGGGCCACGTTTGCGATAACCCCTGACACATCTGCCCCAGGGTTAGCTCCGCAAAGTCGTGTGAAAGACACCGTGTCCTCTACGACACTAGGAAATGCGTGAATGATAACAAAGCCGATATCTAGACCTTGGAAGGTCGTTTGATAGGTTCAGCAAGACAATAATGAAAGCTATGCTGTGTTCTAGCGGTTAAAACGGTCTTTTAATAGTTGGGATGTTACTTAAATAAGATAATTTGAAAGAAGTAATCAATGGATATATTTTTTTTAGGACAAATTACTGTGTTATCTTATGGTGTTCCTCAGGGTTTTCACATAAGCCCAAGCTTATTTTACGTAACATAGAGCAGGTCTTACTCTGTTTTTTAATTATTATCAAATGATTCATATATTATGTTTTTTAACTATTATCTCGGTGTATCTTCGAAATGTTCCACACGTGTTTTGTTTATCTCCAATATATTAAGATGTGATTGAGCGTTTTTAGTAGTCTTACATTATTGAGATGATAAATTAAAGACCAATAATTTCTTCCATTATTGAATTCCACAGGAAGTTCTATTCTTTAAACATGGAGATAAAATTCATTTTTAAATGGCTTTTGTTCATGATGATTTGTAAAACGACTGTAAACAGAAATTGAATAAAGTTATTTGATATTTTAAGCCGGCTTTTTCCTGTGTCTTCTTCCGCTTAAATATCGGTTATCGTGAACGCCGACGTATCCGCGGAATAAGAAGTAGCCTAGCCTATGTTGACGGGCCTGTTGGTCTAGTGGTTAGTGGTCCTGACTGCTAAGCCGGAGGTCGTGGGTTCGATTCCCACCCAGGACAAACTTTGTGTGATGAGCATGATTGTTTGTTCTGTGTCTGGGTGTGATTTATCTATAATAATATGTATGTATTTATAAATTATATAAGTATGTATATCAGTTGTCTGGTTACCATAACACAAGCTCTGCTTAGCTTAGGATCAGATAGCCGTGTGTGAGTTGTCCCATGATATTTATTTTATTTATTTATCTTCTTTCTTTGGTTTCAAACTACCCCTGTACCAAATTTCATCAAAATTGCTTCATTGGTTTAGTTGTGAAAGTATAACAGACTGATAAACCTCTACGTGGATATTTTCACCCATGTTAAGTAACGTCTTTGGATACTGCTGTCTTCCGGTGTGTCGTAGCTTGACGTTTTATAGCCTATGACACTCACACATACTGTGGCTTTCTATGGTATAAAATCCAGAGAAACCGAACCGAAATATAGATATAATATATGGAGGTATGGACGATTCATTGTTACGGGAAAAACTATGTTAACAAAATAATATTTTTTTAAGCACAATCCTAAATTATTGGTAAACATGTTGTTTAAATATTAATCTAAAAATAAAATTACATGTTTTATCGAACACATTATATAACAACATCATTAATACATGTTATGATACATGAATTAATTATGATTTAAACTTCTATACTAATATTATAAAGTGTAAAAAAAAAAAGTGTAAAATGTAAAAGTGTTATTGGGTTTTTCTATGAAATTCTCAGTAGCAGCTCGGAGTTTGGATTTGTGCCCGGTTAATGGCAATAGGCTCGCCCCCTATTACATGGGTCCTAAATATTTCGTCGAACTGTGGGTGTACATTGGTACACCTTCGGGGAATACAGGCGTGATGGTTTTTATAAAGAGGTAAAATTTACGCGGATGTAGGGAGTAATCTCTGAATCTACTAAACCGATTTTGAAAATTCTTTTACCTAAGAAAGCCACGTTATTTGTGAGTGTCTTAAGCTAAACATTACGCTACGACTCACAAGAGCAGAGCAGTAACCAAAGACATAACTTAAAGCGGGTAAAATAAGCCACCTGGGCAGTCGCAAGCAGTTTTCTAGTAATATAACCAGTTAACCTACCCTACCCTACCCCGACCCCTACCGACATTTCCGACTTTTTTTTTTCGTTTCATTTTTTTTAAGATGTATTCTGCTATTCGGGACGGAAACAAATCCAACAAATCAAAAACCATGGCAATCGGTCCAGCCGTTCTCGAGTTATAAGTGTAGTAACAAACACGACTTTCTTTTATATATATAGATGATTTGTGATTTTAATTCTGTAATTATTAATTTAATTTTATTGTTATGATGACCAATAATTTGCAAACCATATTTGTACGCCGGAAATGGCAGAATATTATGATCGTAATACATAATCTATATAACAGCTTTGTACAATATTCTGACAAATAAATACATATTCTATTCTATTCTAAAATTGTTTGTTTGCTAGTAAGAAGCAATCTGTGGAAGTACTAGACCAATTACAAAAATTCTTTCACAAATAGAAAGCTACACTACTGCCGAAAAGCATGTTAGTCGGTTTGATATGTTATTACCACTAAAATATTTAAACCTTTTCTGTCAAATTGAGCAAAACATAAGAATTGGTTTTGGAGATAGATATAGGATATAGGATGAGAAAGAAATGACTTACTGGTCATCTTCCATAACAATATTAGATATTTAATTTATATCACACACTAAAATGGCCCTTCAACCCAAATTGGAAAGAATCATTGCAATAAATGGCAACATAATATAAAAAATTAGTTGAGCCACTATTAAGTTTAATATTTTACCTGCTACAATATCAGAAAATCATATAACTCCGGAAATGTAGTCGCAAATAGATAAAGATCCTCCTCGCACCATTATTTTGAAGACAAAATAAGTGCAGACGCACTTTTTGATAGAAATCCGAACAACCTAATTTCCAAAATTCTAACGGCGGTTTAACATCAAATTATTCGAATTCTAAATGACCTACTGTGTACTATCATCATGCCGCAATCAGTGATGAGCACGACCATCGTCTTACAATCGGATTAAGCGATCAATTTGTATAAATCAGCATTAAAATATAGATAACGCGATAAAATATATCTCCAACTATTGTTATGTTCAAACAAACAAAATCAATGAAGTAATACTTACAGATATACGTCGGCGTGTGGCACACAGGTAGAGGAACACTATTAATCACTGATAAGTAATCAAAAGATTATTAATATAACGATATAACGTCCGACCAACAAGCCGATGTCACCACGATTGACAGACACTTACAGCGCGGCCATTTCCCGATAAAGTTTAGAAACTTGCTGATTACTATAGCGATTTTCATTTAGTAAGACTGAGTTTTCCTTGATTTTTCTCAGTTTACAGACAATTGAAGTACTGGGATTAATAGTATAAAACAGAATTTAATAACAAAGTTTTTCTTTATCGAATGGAAAGTCCTGTATAATTTTTTAATACTAATAATTCCTTGATTCAAAGTTTAAGAAGTTTCTGAACGACGTAAAATTGAAATGTTTTACGTTTAGTTAACGAAGATACCAAGATAAGGAAAGTAATTTATTAATCAAAATATTGTTATAATATCTAGTTAAAGTGCTAACACAAAATTTAAATACAAACTTGCTAATATAGAAACGTACAAATTACTACAGTTAGCTTCTAATTGTAAATAAATTGATTCTCTAAGATTTTCCTTGTCAATTTGACACTGTTAGTGAGGGATCAAAACGTATCATATTTTTTCTCTAATCAAGATCATTCCATTTACACGTAAATCATATTTTAAGCATGTTTTATTATTAAAATAAGGGACAACCTAACTTCAAAAGTTCAAAGCGTTTAAAATAAGTGCGACGGACACAAAAATCAATTCAGTAATAGCAAAAATCCTGTTATTGCGTTAAACGGAACATCACATTCATAAATAAAATTTTGCTTTGCTTTTACAATAAAAAAACAGAAATAATATTTTTTTTTTATATTTAACAATAATCTGGATAGATATTACATTAGGAATCGAAAGATAAATAATTAATAGATTTAAATACACACAACTTTTATTTTAAGTTATCAAAACCATGTAATTCACTGTTAAAACAATGGAAATAAATGCAACAAGTCGTGTCAATCTTAATTTCAAGTATGATGTTGAAATATCCAGAGAAATGATTAGTTTAATGGATTCCTGTAGAGTTTGTATGGCTCGGAGCTTGAACATGAGCAGTATATTCGATGAAGAAAAAGTGAATATTTTAAAGGAGATCAAATTTTGCACTGGTGTTATTGTAAGTATTTTTATTATTTTTGTACAAAAACCTATGGTTAAAGAACACATTGGGTGGTCCTGCTGCCAAGCTTATGAACCTTGACATTTCGTACATACATAAACTCACGCCTTTTTCCCATGGGCGTAGGCAGAAACGACAGAACGCCACCTGCTACGATCCTTACATACTCCTTTCGCCTCGTGCACGTTCATACATCTGGTCATACGAACACGCTGGTTACGAGTACTGCGCCCTTCCCATTGGTATCATGGTTGCAAGCACTACTGCTAAGCGTGGGGTCTTGGGTTCAATCTGTAGGCCAGGCAAAACGTTATTGGGTTTGGCCATTAACAATTTCTCAGTAGCAGCCCTTGGGAAGCATGTAAAGCTGTTCATCCTGCTCCTAATTTCTTCCCAGTTGAGTTGGCATTTGATGTTCACACTATAAGAGTGAGCATTTGTGTGCACACTTGTACACTATAGTATAGTGCAGGGATGGCGAACCAATGGCTCAACCCGAATTATTTTGTCGCGTGCCACTACTGGCACGCGACAAAATAATTCGGGCACGCCAATATATGACAACTGTATATGTATTTGATCGAAAACAATTTACAACAGCAGAAATCACACTAACCTTTTATTAAAATAAACATAAAATAGTAAATATTACGATTCTTGTACAAATTAGTTGCAAACAAAGAGTGTTAACAGCTTCTAGTTGTATTTTTCTCCATTCAATGACTAAGCCAAGATTCTTTGATGGCACGTCATAGTCACATTATTATTTTTCTATAAAAAATGGCACTATCACCGATAAAGGTTCGCCATCCCTGGTATAGTGTATAAGTGTGTGCACAAATTGACACTAGCCAAGTATGTAGCAAATACTATAGTGACTATACTATTTACTATATACTTGGCTAGTATCTATTGAGAATGACAACTGTGACCAAATCGCAATACAGTTGGGAAAATATATATTTTTGTTAACTTTATAATCTCCTGCATACATGGCTTGTCTCCGTTGAGATTAACCACTGTGGCCGAATGGGAATAAGCCCGGTAAAATTCTTTGTTATTTCTTCTTTTTTTTAAATGTTGCTCTACACTAAGATTTTTTCTGTACTGTGGGTGCGTTTACAAACATATATACTGACATACACAAACAGTCAGACACACAACATCCGGAGGTCATACAAATATTTGTTCTGTGTGGAAATCGTACCTGCAACATGCAGCATAGCAGCCAATCTCTCTCACGCCTCGATTGAGGCGGTAAGTCCCCTCTTTGAGGAGTGGCTGGAGCGGCGCCACGGCGCCCTCACCTACCGCCTGACGCAGGTCCTCACCGGACACGGATGTTTCGGGAGGTTCCTGCACCTCATCGGGCGGGAGGAAACGCCCGGGTGTCACCATTGTGAGGATCGCCCCGAGGACACGGTGGAGCATACTTTGGCGGTGTGCCCTGCTTGGGCTGAGCACCGCCGAGTCCTCGAGGCGGCCATCGGCGGCGGCGCCCTCTCGCGTCCGGCACTGGTTCAGGCCATGGTCCGGAGCGAGGGGGAATGGGAAGCAGTCGCCTCCTTCTGCGAAGCTGTAATGCTAGAGAAGGAGGCGGCGGGACGGGAGAGGGAAAGGAGGGTCCCCCGTCCCAGCGGCCGCCGCGGTAGACGATCCGGGCGTCGGGAGCCACGTGACGACTCCCGGCCACCGTAGACGCGGGTCTGTGGACGGTGAGCAATGGGTAGCTCACCGTCCGTACGTTCACTAGCGACAGACCGTGTCGACGGCGCGTTCGTGTTCCACGCGCGCCTCAAAGAGATGTCAGCAAAATTGGATGGGGCCACTGAGGGCCGATGCCTGCCGGGGCTGCGGGTTGTTCGAAAGAGATACCGCGCCCCCGGAACGCAAAGGGCCCATGAAGGAACATAGACGGGTTTTAGTCAGTAAAAGTCTGACTCTCCCTCCCGCCCCGCCCAGGGCGGGGGAAGTTATTTGATGATTTCCCGTCTATAAAAAAAAAAAAAAAAAAAAAAAAAAAAAAAAAAAGCAGCCTATCTCTCAGCCAATCATCAACCATGTCGTTAATTAAAAAATACTTTGTTGTTGAATTAATACTTTCATGAATAAGTAAATTAATCCCCGGTTATAATATGTACCTTTTCAGATAAAACCAGAAGCCGGTCTACCAACAGGCATATGCGAATCATGTCTCACAAATCTCTCTGTAGCATTCAAATTCAAAACAACCTGTCTAATAGCGGATGAGACGTACCGTAAACTGCTTGTACAGCCCTCCATCAAGGCAGAGGCTCCGGAACTCAGTGAATATGAATACG
This sequence comes from Caradrina clavipalpis, assembly GCA_932526535.1. Classification (NCBI taxonomy): domain Eukaryota; kingdom Metazoa; phylum Arthropoda; class Insecta; order Lepidoptera; family Noctuidae; genus Caradrina; species Caradrina clavipalpis. Next base: position 4,677,147 of record OW052115.1, read on the forward strand.
AAGAGATACTGGACTGTAAAGATGAGGACGATGAAGAGTTTGCGGATGTTAAAGAGGAGTTGATAGAGACGGTTGTAGAGGATGATGGAGTACCCAAGAAGGGTCCTGTTAAGGTGAAGGACAGGTAAAATATAGTTTTCTTCTGCTTCTTTATTGTGTGGGCAGTAAGGTCTAAACGACCCCACACACCCTAGTGTCAGAGTTTCTAAACTATAATACACCAGTTTCTAATATACTTTTAATAAATATCTGATTGTAGAGTCCTGTAGTGCGATTCTCTAAAATGCAAACTCGAAAACGAGTCTCACTAAAGTGATCGCGCTCACTTCGATAACGAACCAACTTGTCATTGGTTTAGTATTCGTTCGCCGTGGTGACGTCACCGGCGTGATCGTGTTTAACAGAATACCATTTTGTAATGTCACTGTGGATTCAGCTTTCGAATTACGAAGTGAGGCTTAGAGAATCACACTGCTGGTTGGGCAAAGTGATAGTGGGTTTTTTGGTTAGGAATTTCTCAGTAGCAGCTTGGAGTTTGGAAGTTGGTGGTGTGACACCCTTGTGTCTCGGAAAGCATGTAAAGCTGTTTGCCCTGTGCCTGCTCTTTCCCTGGCTTTAACAGATTGCTGTCTCATCGTGCTATGAGAGTTAGGGAAGAGGGAGTGCACCTGTGTTTGCACACACAATTGTGCACTAAAATATCTTCTGCCACTATAATATCAATGTCAATTTGTTTAGACTCAGATGAGATGGCGGATCATTCCTACAACATACATAATCTCACGCCTTTTTCCCATGGAGGTAGGCAGAAACCACAGCGTCCCCTCCCAACGTTGCCACTCACATCTGCCATATGAATACCTTTTGTTAGTTGATTCAATTCCTACAAGTTAGTAACCATTAGGTTTCCTTACGATGTTTTCCTTCACTAATGTCACCATATAATAAAATTAATAACTATTTAACATCGGTATTTTCAGCCCGCCACCAATAAGAGGTCGTCCAAGAAAGAACCCTGCCACAACAAAAGTGCCCCCTAGATTAAAGAAATTCAAGTTTAAGAGGTTGTGCTGTGAACCGTGTGACATAAAGTTTGACACTAAGGAGGAGAGCAATGACCATAAGAGGAAGATGCATAAGGACAGTGAGACGTGGGTTTGTGAGGTAAGAGGCAGTTTTAGTAGTAGAGCTCTTTTCAATTCCCAGGTCAAACAAAGTGTTTTCTGTGAAATGCTCAATAGCAGCTCGGAGTTAGGATTTGTGTCCGGTTAATAAGCAATAGGCTCGCCCCCTGTTACGTGGGACCTATCGATAAATCCAATCGATATTTTGATTATAATTTTATTTTAATCATAAAAAATAAACAGAAAAATAAAAATGAATATTATTTTTTTATCATAAAATTTAATTAATTTTCATTTAATTTAACTGCCCCGTTGGTCTCGTGGTCGCAAGTGCGACTGCTGTGCAAGGGGTCCCGGATTCAATTCCCAGGTCTAGCAAAAAGTGTTATTGGGTTTTTTCTATGAAATTCTCAGTAGCAGCTCGGAGTTAGGATTTGTGCCCGGTTAATCGCAATAGGCTCGCCCTCTATTACATGGGACCTAAACATACTGGCGAACTGTGTGTGTACATTGGTACACTTCTGCTTAACCCTTCGGGGATTACAGGCGTGATGTTATGATAATAAGGATAAAGGAAGGAAGCTCTCGTTGGGCAGCTGGATCAAGGGCTTGATTCAGAAAGAGGTACTCCTAGACACGGCGCATATTGTTAGGAGATTCCTTTCTCAGGAGCCCTGACCACCGGTGGCTTGGACCCTGTTCCCGACGACTGTGGGCTACTATTTTATATATTTTTAAATGTGTTTTTTATAATAATGTTTAAAAAAGTAATTTATATGTATATTTAATGAATAATTGAGAATGAGAACTGCCTAGTTGGCCTAGTGGTCGTAAGCGCGACTGCTACGCTAGAGGTCTTGGGTTTGATTCTCAGTAGCAGCTCGGAGTTCAGATTTGTGCCCGGTTAATGGCAATAGGCTCGCCCCCTATTACATGGGACCTAAACATACGGCGACCTGTTTGTGTACATTGGCTACATCTGTAGCGACATCTATAGCACAGCATGCGAACTACTACGGCAAAACTGACGTTGCCTAGATCGCGCTATCAAAGTTTTCCGCGACGTTAGCATTATATACAGAATCCCGACAACAACCGTCGGGCAGTAGCCCACCAGACACAACACCCGTCTGCTCGGAGGATCCTCCCTTTTCAACGGAGGATGAGAAACTTTACAGCTTGTTTTTCATACTTCCAAACATCTCTGCCTAACCCTTCGGGGATTACAGGCGTGATGGTATGTTATGTTAGAATTGCCCAATCGCTGTATGTTACCATTACGCTTGTATTCCCCGAAGGGTTAGGCAGGTGTACCAGTGTACACCCACAGTTCGCCGGTAAATTAAGGTCCTATATAATAGGGGGCGAGCCTATTGCCATTAACCGGACACAAGATGCACCTGCTGCTTTCTGTATGTTACCTACATTATTTTATTTATATTTAAGCTCATTAATAAATGAACTGTATTGTTCTTAAGAGTAAACGAATTCGTTAAACTTATGTTATGTTATTTTTGTAATTCCAGATATGCGGCAAGATGTTCATACACCGCGCGTCCCACTACACGCACGTGAAGTCTCACAAGCCGCCCAACTACGCGTGCGATCAGTGTGACTACAAGACCTGGCACAAATTCGACCTCGTCAAGCACATACGCATACATACTGGTAAGTCATCGATAATAATCATATCAGCCGCAGAACGTCCACTGTGGGGCAACGGCCTCTTCTCATACAGAGAAGGCACGAGCATTGATCACTACGCTTGCTCAAAGCGGATTTGTGTGGCCGCAGGTGTCCTGGGTTCGATTCCCGGGTCTGGCAGTGTTATAAATAAATAAATAAATAAATAATACCAGCCTATAACTGTCCCACTGCAGGGCAAAGGCCTCTTCTCATACAGAGAAGGCACGAGCATTAATCACCACGCTTGCTCAAGGCGGATTGGCGATTTCAGACTTATATTAATTATAAGTCCAGGTTTCCTCACGATGTTTTCCTTCACCGATGTCAGTGATGTCCAAGATAAACTTAGAAAGTACATATGAATTAGAAAAAGTCACATTGGTACTTGCCCGTGCCCGGTTGCGAACCCACAACCTCGTGCATGAGAGGCGGGCGCCTTAACCACTGGGCTATCACGGCAGTGTTATTGGGTTTTTCCATTAGGAATTTCTCAGTAACAGCCCGGTGTTTGAAAGTTGGTGGTGTGACACTCCCGTGTCTCTGAAAGCATGTTAATCTGTTGGTGCTATGCTTAATCTCTCTCAGGTCGTGTCGGTTGCCGTTTCATCGGAGTATGAGAGTGAGGGAAGAGGGAGTACACCTGCGTTTGCGCACACACTTGTGCACTATAATATCTCCTGCGTACTTGGCTAGTTTCCATTGAGATTAGCTGCTGTGACTGAAATCGATCTGGAGGACATTATCATTATAATATTTCTAATAAGTATTTAGTATAATTATGTCGCCAAATAATTAGTAACTAATTTCTAATTGAAGTACTTAGTCAAATTTTTTAACATTCAATGACTTTCATCCAATCATTCATTCAGAAGTCATAGGATGATTTCCCATCAGTAAAAAAAATAAATAAAAAAAATCCAAGCAAATTTTACCATCTGTAATGTAATGTAATACTCCAGGCCGATTCCGGCCACGGCAGCTAGCCTTAATGCAGACTAGCCACGTACGCAGGAGATATTATAGTGCACAAGTGTGTGCGCAAACACAGGTGCACTCCCTCTTCCCTAACTCTCATAGTCCGATGGGAGGGCAATCCGACACGACCGGAGAGAGATCAGGCGCAGGACCAACGGCTTTACGTGTTTTCCGAGGCACGGGGGTGTCACACCACCAACTTCCAAACTCCGGGCTGCTACTGAGAAATTCCTAATGGAAAAACCCAATAACACTTTTTGCCCGACCTGGGAATCGAACCAGGGACCCCTTGCTCAGCAGTCGCGCTTGCGACCAAGAGACCAACGGGGCAGTCATTACCAGCTATGTAGTAGTAAGAAGTAAGATTTCTCTTGCAGGCCTCAAAATGTACCAGTGTGAGTACTGCACAGCATCCTACTACACATCTTCAAACCTCAACAGCCACATACGCCGTCTTCACATGAACGAGAAGCCACATGACTGCAACATCTGCCGGCGGACGTTCTTCGACAGAACCAAGTTGCAGAGACATCTGGATTCGCATCTTGAGATCAAGAGGTACAGTAGAATCACAGATTAAATAAGTACAGATACTTCACTCCATAGAAAAAACCCAACAATTAACGCTTTAATTACCTACAAAACGGTCGTGCGCGGTAAAATGTACTTTACGCAGACGCCCGATAGTATGTACTTCGTCGTCTGTCGTGTTGTGCTAGAGAGAGAGAGCAATAACGCGCGTCACACAAGGGCTGTCTGGACCGACTGGATTCTGCGCCCGGGCGCAGGTGAGCCGTAGGCACTTAAGAGAGTAACCTTGAACGAGTGACGTAGGCCTGGTAGAATCTCGATTATGCGAACCCCCGAACGCGATCTTAGTTTATCCGAAATTCCGAACGCTTAATTGGGTAGTTGACACCACTAACCAATAATTTCAAGTCACAACTTCTCTAACTAAAAAAGCACTTTATTTTACCCATGAAAACCGAATCATTTTAATTTTTTTGTAAAATTAGATTTTTACTTACTTTAAAATCAATAAATAGTTAGTCAATTAAGTAGGCCACGTAGTGACGTCACAGCGTGCTATTGCCATACACAATCTATGGGAGAATCGCGTTTTGACAGTTCATAAAAAGTATGTCAATTGATGGTGGTGGACACTACCCAGTTGTTTCCAATTACAATAATTAAAGATATAACACTTCAAAATATAAAAGACAAATATAAAAAAACACATATAAAAATTTCAAACAAAATCATCACTTTCATAATTTTCATAATGTATTCTACTGACTGATTCCGGTCTGAACTGCCTCGTTAGCCTAGTGGTCCTAAGTTTTACTGCTATGCTAGAGGTCTTGGGTTCACTTCCTAGGCCGAGCAAAGTGTTATTGGGTTTTTCTATGAAATTTTGCAGTAGCAGCTCTGAGTTAGGATTTGTAACCTGTGTGACCGGCAATAGGCTCGCCCCCTATTACATGGGATCTAAACATACCGGCGAAGTGTGGTTGTACATTGTAACACCTCTGCCTAACCCTTCGGGGAATACAGTCAATACTACCAGTCATTCAAAAACCAACCTTATTTCCACTACCCCAAAGTTGATATTTGAACCCTTCTTTTTCAGGTTCGAATGTGACATCTGCCACGCCTGTTTTACTCGTCGATGTTATTGGAAGAAGCATCTTCTCAGACAGCATGACATCATCACCCCCCCTCAAAGACCTGGGAGACAGAAGACCAACCTGGTCATAGGAGAATACCTGGGAAGCAGTACCCAGGATACGATTGGAGAATATTATGCTAAAGAAAGTCTGGAGAAGAAGTTATAACAAGGGTTCAATGGTGCTGGTGGGGAATGATGTTTTTCTTACTCCTCCGCTAATATTTTGTGATTGATTTCGTTGCATACTGCCTCGGTAGCCTAGTGTTCCTAAGCGCGACTGCTACTCTAGAGATCTTGCATTCGATTCCCAGGTCGAGCAAAAAATGTTATTGGGTTTTTTTATGAAATTCTCAGAAGCAGCTCGGAGTTTAGATTTGTGCCCAGCTCGCCCCCTATTACAAGGGACCTAAATATACCGACGAACTATGGGTGTACATCGGTAAACCTTTGCCCAACCCTTCGGGGAATACAGGCGTGATTGTATGTGTGTATGTAATTTCGTTGCGGGATCCAAGGTTGAATCGTTTCTCCGGGACTCGTCGACCTTCATTGTCTCGGCGCTTTTCTTGTGGTCGCCACTGTTGATTCCGGCTTACAGAAGTTGCAGTTGTTTGGGAATAGTGTGGCGGGCTTGTCCCGTTGGTGGTGAGAGATTTAGACCTTATAGTCACCTTTTTGTTCACTGCCTACAGGGGCGGACTGCAAATTTGTGGGGCCCCAGGTTGACATCACTTGGGGCCCCACCTAATCAATCATGACAAATAGTTGTTTTAAATAATAATGTATATAGAGAAGGATATTTTTTTTAGTAGTATATATATGGTCCATTGTTATCAATGGGGGCCCTTAATATACTCGGGGGCCCTAAAGTCCATACCTAAATCCGCCCCTGTCTGACTAACCTTATAATATATTGGGTGTAAAAGCACAAGATATTATGACTCTTTACATCCTGAATTCGTACTACGTAGTGGGAAATGTTTCTGCTATCGACAAATAGAAAAAAACAAAATTAAAAATATGAAAGCATAGGACGTGTTACGTCCGACATTAAACTTATTGCCCAATGTCGGACTCATTGCCCTAACACGTCCAATGCCGGACATTAGACCTCAACTGCCTCGTTAGCATAGTGGTCCTAAGCGCGACTGCTACGCTAGAAGTCTTGGGTTCGATTACCAGGTCGAGCAGTGTTATTGGAGCGACTGCCATGCCTATCTGACCGCCACAATCCAGTTACTGGGCAACACAATACCTCTTGGTTAGACTGGTTGTCAGACTTCTTGGCTTCTGACTATCCGTAACTACTGTCAAAGATCTACGAATGACAACTAGGAACAACGGCTTTACGTGAAGGCAACTTAACATTGCACTCCATGTTTCTAGAAATAAAGAGTAATTTTCAATGTCATTAGAAAAATGTAAAACTGTGATGTACTCTTTGGTCTGCGAGTTGCATAAAGCCGTGTAAACAGTCATTTTAGTTTTTAGTAAAGTGATTTATGTCTCTGTAAATGTTAACGCAATAATATATATATTATACATGTACAAAAATATTATACAAAATGCAGTTTTGTATCCTCGTCAAAATTCAGGAGGTTTTCATTAAAGACACAAATAATCAAATACGATTGGGTAGTGTCCACCACCATCACTTGACATACTTTTTATGAATTGTCAAAACGCGACTCTCCCATAGATTTCGTATGGCAATAGCACGCTGTGACGTCACTACGTGGCGTACTCAATTGACTAACTATTTATTGGTTTTAAAGTAAGTAAAAATCTAAATTTACAAATTATTTAATAATAATCGATTTTCATGGGTAAAATAAAGTGTTTTTTTAGAGAAGTTGTGACTTGAAATTATTGGTTAGTGGTGTCAACTACACAATTACTACACTGGTCAATCCTACTAATATTATAAATGTGAAAGTTTGTGACGATGGATGGATGTTTGCTACGCTTTCACGCTAAACGACTGAACGGATCTGGATGAAATTTTTCACTAAGATGGAATGTAGTGTGGAATAACACATAGGATACTCTTTATCCAGGAAAAATGTACTGTTCCCGTGGGATAATAATTATATCAAACTAACATCTGCCCGCGACTTCCTCCGCGACAAAGGAGACGGATACGCTTTCATACATTCTTGGGCCCAGGTGTAAAAAGATAAAATTGGTGTCAATCAATGGCTTATAATATAATAACAAAGTATTACCAAACATTCGGCGAATTTTGAATCTGAGAGCAGAGTTATAAAAGGTTTTCTAAAAGTGAGGTTATGCAATAAATTGGCAAAAACCTATACTAAACCGACGAATTTTGAAGAGCGATTGCTATTTTATTATGTTATACTGTTATTTACTATATTAATTGTATTACATTAGGAAACTCACAAAACGACACTACGAAACGAGTGATTGACAGTCTACTAGAGCTGTCAAAAAGTATTCTATGTCACTGCCAGCACAGATTAAAAATACAAGTAATAAATCAAATTGTAAACGAGAATGAACTTTAAGATTTCTTTATATAATGTTTTTTTTTAACTGCGGGCATTATGTTAAATCAATCATCTGGTGCAAGATATATTGTGTTTAATTGTTGAAACTCATTCACATTAATTGATATCCCCTTCTAGTCGTGACATAAACTTATTTTTAAGATATCTCTTATTCCTGATATTGAATTAGGCATTTTTTTTTTGTTATTTGAAATAGAAAAATATGACGCTTTTTTTAACCCATATCACAACTTAATACAATTTGGCCCAGAAATCCCCGTCTCCTTTGATACTGTGAAAGAGTAACAAACATCCATATATCCACTCATCCATCAAAAACCTTTAAAGCTTAAAAAAAAAACTATTTATTTTATTATTGACTAACGAACTGCCCGTGACTTCGTCCGCGAGGCATATTTCACCCGCCATAAGTTACGTCTTTGGTTATTGCTCCGCCCCCGTGTGTCGTAGCGTGATGTTCTATAGCCTAAGTTACTCAGGAATAATGTAGCTATTTATTGGTGAAAAAATGGTTAAAATCGGTCCAGTAGTTTCGGAGCCTATTTGTTACAAACAAACAAACAAAAAAAATCTTACATCTTTGTAATATTTGTATTGATTCGTGTCGAGAATCACTAGTATTGTTACCTCTTTGAATTTGACGACGTTGCAAAACTGCGCTCTATATTTTGACTGTTTAATTTTAAGATTAGGTTAAAACAAATATATGAATTATATGTTATACCGTATTTGTGATTGTTTTAATGAAGAATTATCCCTGAAAGACTAATAAGTCTTGCATACAGATAATAATACCCAGGCTATTACTGTCCCACTGCAGGCCAAAGGCCTCTTCTCATACAGAGAAGGCACGTGGGACAATTGGCTAGTATTTACATACATACATATTATACTCACGCCTTTTTCCCATGCGGGTAGGCAGAAACCACAGACCGCCCCCTGCTACGATCCTTACATACTCCTTTCGCCTCGTCCACATTCATACATCTGGTCATACAAGCACGCCGGTTACGAGTACTGCAAATCAAATCAAATCAAATCAAAGCATTTATTTCAATTAGACCATTTACAGGCACTTTTGAATGTCAAGAAGTTACAGTTTAGAATTGAAGCTAGTTGCTCGTTCCAATACGTAGGTCTCTATGGAGAAGAACGAGCAAGAAACTCCATGGACACTCTTTTCTTTCAATTTGGTTTTTACAAAATCTTGGTTACAATATTCTTGTTGCTTCTATATGTGAAAACAATGAAGGTGAATGTATAAAAAGTTACAAAATTATAATAAAGATGAAAGCCATGGCAGTTAAGAGGTGACCAATCCCAACTGACAGCACCCGTTCACGAGCATGACGCGTGCATCAGCACCATTTAGCTCAACCATCTTGAAGGGAACCGAACGATCCAATGCACGCGCCACCATCAGCGAGACATTAAAGCGAGCATGTCAACGCTCTCCACCGCCATGCTCAGTGTCCAACACGTATTTAGTAACTTGACCAATATAATATGCCTCCATGGTACTCACATTTACACGCGCACCTGACCTTTCTGAAAAACCTCACCAATAAGGACAGGGTAGATTTTTCTAGGGTGTATCCCGGCGTTGCTCACATCTGCCATATAAATTCCTTTGTTAGTCGCCTTTCACTCATCCTCTCAACATGACCTAACTATCCTGCTGTGCCCTACAGGGTCCACAATTGTGTCAACAATATTGTTCACTACCACCTACTCATGTACATTGTGGAATGCAATAAACGAATTGAATTGAATCTAAGTATACTCTTTTCAACCTTTGTCACTACGTCTTCTTTTAATACGCAACTTTCTCGTATTTTTTTTTACCGATGGGCGATCATCAATTGACTTCTCCCGCCCTGGGCGGGGCGGGAGAGAGTGTCAGACTTTTACTGACCAAAACTCATCCATGTTCCTTCTTGTGCCCTTTACGTTCCGGGAGCGCGGTATCTCTTTCGAACAACCCGCAGCCCCGGCAGGCATCGGCCCTTAGTGGCCCCTCCGAATATTTGCTGACCTCTCTTTAAGGCGCGTGGAACACAACCGCGCCGTCAACACGGTCTGTCGTTAGTTAACGTACGGACGGTGAGTTACCCATTGCTTACCGTCCACAGACCCGCGTCTACGATGGCCGGGAGTCATCTCGCGATTCCCGAACTTTCTCGTATAACCTCATTATTTCATTATAAGGTGAAGGTAGATAAAGAAATAAAACCCCACAACGACATCTGAACACAATTTACTGCTTCACCCCATCAGTCGGTACGCAGGCATCTGTCAGAGCAACGCTTGAGGCAGTCGGGGTCGTTCCGGCAATGAGCGCGGCAAGACGCTTGGCAACGCGTCAGGGTACGCACGTTTGTGCGCGGGAGACGTTCGTCAAACATCACGCTAAAAAGGGAAAAGGACATTATTTATTTTATTCGGAAAACTTACAGTTAAAACAGGATACAAAGATTATGATATTTTTATGCCTTACTGTTCATCAACTGTTAAATCTAAAAGAAGTCGGTTATTAAGACTAAAATCCGAAAAAATAGCGTCCTGCTGTACTTTTGTACGGGATGCTATTTTTTCGGATTTTAGCCGGTTCGATTGCTGGGTGTGACTAGGGTTGCCATCCGTCCGGATAAAGCCGGACATGTTAGGCTTTTTGACCTCTTTTCCGGCCATATTTGACTGCGTCCGGCCCGTCCGGCTTTTGTTAGGCTTTTTAAACTATCGATTAATTCTTTTCTACTAGAAAAACAAGAGGATCCTCGCTTTAAGCGACTGTTGTGTCGCTGAGTAACATATGTATTGATAGTCAGACATACTCGCTATGTGCGAGTATGATTTTTCAAAACCGCGGCATGATGCAACTGTCGAGAGAGTATTCTCGTTAATTGGCCAGCAATGGACAAAACAAAGGAATAGGTTATGTCCAAAAACCATCGCCAAAATTTTAAACGATGAATTTAATATGAGACATGTAACTTGTAAACAATGTTATGCGAACAATTATTAAAGAAACAGATCTCGTAAACCGTGTTTTTTCAAAACAAAAGTATATTAAAAATCCCTTTTTTCCGGCTTTGGAATTCAAAAGTCCGGCTTTGGAATTCAAAAGTCCGGCTTTTTTAACGAGTAAGTCCGGCTTTTTGATTTTTAGAGATGGCAACCCTAGGTGTGACAAGCGTATTTTCAAAAATATTTAAAGGCAGTTTTGTTTTTTTAAAAACTTAAAATAAAGGAATGTTTCCTTTGAGTAAAATTGGTTATTTTCAGTATTTAGAGAAGTTTCCCTTCAGGTACTCTTCGAAAATTCCCCCCTGTATAGTGTATGTATAGCCTCATTAGGTTCTAAGCGCGCCTACTACGCTCCCAGATCGAGCAAAGAGTTAGTGGGATGAAATTCTCAGTAGCAGCTCGGAGTTAGGATTTGTGCCCGGTTAATGACAATAGGCTCGCCCCCTATTACAGGGGACCTAAATATACCGGCGATCTGTGGGTGTACATTGGTACACCTCTGCTTAACCCTTCGGGGAATACAGGCGTGATGGTATATTTTTTTTTTTTTTTTTGGTTCTCTTTGAACTTCTCTTTGTGGGTGTACATTGCTTACACCGCTGCCTAACCCTTCGGAAAATGCAGGCCTGATGGTATGTGTGACTCTATGTTCTATGTTAGGGGGTTTGGTTTCCGCACGTAGTCCTACAATGGACCATTGTGCGTGAGCCGTGGTGGGGGTTATTCCAGCCAGCCCACCTCCCTCCAAAAGCAGATCAGTCTTCCCGGTCTCCTCAGGGCGTCCGCAAGGGATTTTGTGTGACTCTCTTACCTGTCTATGAAAGGCACGGAGGTGCAAGTAGCAGCGTCACAGTGCAGCACGGGAGGGGCCACCGCTGCCATTATAGACCCGTCTTCACCGATGACGTAGGGTATGTGGTCGAGGTAGACGCCGTCGAACAGGCACAGCCGCTTCATGTACTCCTCGGAGTGAGTGAACATCGTTGGTGGAGTGCCTGGAAGATCAGAACTGCTACAATAGTGTTGAGACTGCTCCTCTCGAGAAGCGTGAAAACATCGGGGTGTTGGCCGGTCAGCCTCAAGTCGCGGGTCCACAGCTACGGCAGTCAGCTGTTGCTCTCCTTCACGAACGGCTGCGCTTACGCGTCTTTTATAAGAATTTTGACTATATTTTAAATAACCGACCGTTTTGGAGTTTTCCATGTTATATAGTAATTTCTTTTAGTCTTGAAGTCTGACAACCAGTCTAACCAAGGGGTATCGTGTTGGTCGTGTGTCAGCTAGTGGGTTGTGGAGGTCAGATAGGCAGTCGCTCCATGTAAAACACTGGTATTCAGCTGCATCCGGTTAGACTGGAAGCCGACCCCAACATAGTCGGGAAAAGGCTAAGCAGATGATGATGATGATGATAGTAATTTCTTTTAGTCATTATACCTTGTTATACAGTCCACTACAGCTTTCATTTTTGCTTCACCACGGTCTATCGTCGCGTTTAAACTGCTTCCCATTTCTAGAAATTGAGCTGGTGAACGAATGTTTGATTCACGAAAGAGTGATGAACCGATCTAGACTTGCTGCGAATATTTGCATTCACGATCATCATCATATCAACCGATTGACATCCACTGCTGGATATAAGCCTCCCTTTAATTGGGTAGATGACACCACTAATCAATTGACGTACTTTTTATGAGCTGTCAAAACGCCATTCCCCCATAGATTTTCTATGACAATACTCAACTATGACGTTAATTTTTTGTCATCTCAATTCACTAACTATTTATTGATTTCAAAGCAACTAAAAATCGATTTTTATAGTTATTTAAACAGTTCAGTTTTGTTTTCAGTTTTGTTTTTTTTTTGTTTTTAGTGCTAAAATTAAATGTTTTTTTGTGAAGTTGTTTCTTGAAATTATTGGTTAGTGGTGTCATCTACCCAATTATAGCCACAATGACCGGTCCTGCGGTCGGCCTCGGTCCTCGGGATCGAGTTGTCCTAGCACTAAATTGACCAGGTAGATCCTGGTCAATTCAGTCTGACATTCTTTGCTGTCCTGAATCAAGGTGTCAAAATAATACAGAAAGACAAAAAACTACTTACCAACAGTAAAATACCTAGTATTACACATATGCTCCTGGATCAGATCAGACCGGTTGTAGAACCATCCGGTCAGCCACTGCAGGTCCTCAAACTTGGTGATCTCGTCGTTGATTACCTTCCGCGTCAGCCGGAGGTATTCCACGTCAGCTTCAATCACAGATTCATCTTTGTCTTCTCCGTAACTGGGGAGAAAGGTCATATTTAATTATTTATTTTTATTTACTAGCGGACCGCACCCCTGGCTTCGTACGAATGCAAATTTCCAGTACAAAAACCTTAAATGGTCCTTAGAGTCTTTTGATCCCAACATGAAATAGGATCGATTGCCATCCATTACGCCTGTATTCCCTGAAGGGTTAGGCTGAGGTGTTCCAATGAGGAGTACACCCACAGTTCGCCAGTATGTTTTTAGGTCCCATGTAATAGGGGGCGAGCCTATTGCCACTAATCAGGCATAAATCCTAACTCCGAGCTGCTACTGAGAATTACATAGAAAAACCCAATAACACTCTTTGCTTGACCTGGGAATCGAACCCAAGACCTCAAGCGTAGCAGTTGCGCTTAGGACCACTAGGCCAACAAGGCAGTTAATCAGCTCAGTTCAGCAATACAACTTAAAACCTTATAAATTAGAAAAATAGGCTCCCAAAACCATTTAGACGGTTTGACTGGGAGATCAGACAGTCAATCTCTTACTAAATAAATAAATATCAAAACTGTAATTAATAAATAATTATGACTTTAATAATTAGATAAAAAGTGCTAATACAATCTAAATGATGCTTTTTAATTTCTCGTGGATTTAAAAAAATCCTGTCATTTCTAGTACTCATAACTTAAATGAGCCCATCTGCGGGTTGTTCGAAAGAGATACCGCGCCCCGAAACGCAAAGGGCACAAGAAGGAACATGGATGGATTTTAGTCAGTAAAAGTCTGACACTCCCTCCTGCTCCGCCCAGGGCGGGGGCAGTCATTTGATGATGGTCCCATAGTGTCTTCTCACCCCAACGTGAAATATCCATTTGTTTAAGAAAAAACGTATTTTAATTAGCATATTTCGCTGACTGTAATTTTTTTTTAATTCTTCAATGCTTTTAACATCTTAAAAGTTATGCATGGACTCTTATGAACGTTAATTCGTCGTTAGACCATCGGCTTTTCTGCCACCCAATGTCATAAAAGCAAAATAACTTACTTTCGGTACTGCATTTTAAGAATAGCTTCAGACATATGTATCCTGAAGATGACTCCAGGCCTTAAATGTGCTTGGTACAAGTCTTTCGGCATTTCCACGTATCCTGACTCCCAGTCCTGGAATACAATTAAAAATAAAATATTAGCAGTTAAAACCTTCTTAAATAATCGAGATCCGAACCATCCTGTCCCCTTGCTGTCTTGTCCTATCATCATCAGCTTAGCCTTTTCCCAACTATGTTGGGGTCGACTTCCTATCTATCCGGCTGCAGCTGAATACCAGTGTTTTACATGGAGCGACTGCTTATCTGACCTCCACAACCCAGTCACTGGGCAACACGAAACCTCTTGTTAAGACTGGTTGTCAGACTTCTCGACTTCTGACTATTCGTAACGACTGTCAAAGATCTACGAATGACAGCCGGGACTAAGGGCTTTACGTGCTTTCCGAAACACGGGGGTGTCACACCACCACCTTCCAAACTCCAGGCTGCTACTGACAAATTCCTAGTGGAAAAACCCAATCAAAAGGACTCCCCAAAACCGCGAAGCAGCTCAAGCAGCGCGAGGTATACTAATAATAAAGAGGTAAGTTTTTCTTGTTTGTTTGTAACGAAAAAGCTCCGAAACTACTGGATCAATTTTAACCTTTTTTCACCAATAGATAGCTACATTATTCCTGAGTAACATAGGCTATATGACATCACGCTACGACCAACGGGAGCGGAGCATTAACCAAAGACGTAACTCGCGGGCAGTTCGCTAATAGCTAGTAAATTAATCTCATGCCTCATGCACGAGGTTGTGGGCTCGCAACCGGGCACGGGCAAGTACCAATGTGACTTTTTCTAATTCACATGTACTTTCTAGGTTTATCTTGGCCATCACTGACATCGGTAACCATGTCAGAGGCCCTTGAGGCGGTTTAGAAACTCTGACACTAGGGTGTGTGGGGTCGTTAGACCTTACTGCCCACATGATAAAGAAGAAGGGTAAATAGATAAAGTTTACCTTTAACCCCGGGTCGTACATATCGAAGTTAGGGTTCTGTTTGGTATTCTTTACTCGTTTGCGATGACCAGATCGAGCTACCGGGACTTCCGTAGACGAAACGTTTTTCAACTGGAAATAAAAATATTACTTACTAACTTACTTAAATATTACTTCCCCCTCTGTAGCCCCAAAGTATGAGCGCATGACACTTTCATTAATAGACTGTGTCCATCTCATGCGCTGCACACTTCCACCGGTAGCGGGGACCCTATCAGAGGCCAGTGGGCCTCGGAGTCCCAAACCCTCCGGCGGCCGGCGTCCTCCCCGTCCTGTCAGCCGTCATACTATCACTGACTCCCTTCTCTTTCATATCATTCTTCACACAATCCATCCATCTTTTTCTTTTTTCGTATATTACTTAATATACCACCCGTATTTGCCGAAGGGTTAGGCAGAGGTGTACCAATGTACACCCACAGTTCCGAAATCGCCGAGACAATGAAGCTCGACGAGTCCCGGAGAAACGGTTCAACTTGAATCCCGCAACGAAATTAATCAGAAAAGATTAGCGGAGGAGTAAGAAAAAGTAAACATAATTTGTTCTTTTTTTTGTGGTTTGGGAACAGTGTGGCTTGCGTGACATACCTACTTTTTATGAACTGTCAAAACGCGATTCTCCCATAGATATTTGTATGGCAATAGCACGCTGTGACGTCACTTATCGGCCAACTCAATTGACTAACTATTTAATGATTTTAAAGTAAGGAAAAATCTAACTTTACAATAAAATGAAAATTAATCGGTTTTCATGGGTAAAATAAAGTGCTTTTTTAGAGAAGTTGTGACTTAAAATTATTGGTTAGTGGTGTCAAACTGTCAACTACCCAATTACAAAATAAAAGCAATACTTACGGTATCCTCCGGGGGGCTGGTGGTGGATTGCTGATGAGAACGACGTCTACCGCCCCGTCCACGACGTCTCTGCAAAAATATAGTAGGTAAATAAATTACATAACATACCATCACGCCTGTATTCCCCGAAGGGTTAGGCAGAGGTGTACCAATGTACACCCACAGTTTACCGGTATGATTAGGTCCCATGTAATAGAGGGCGAGCCTTTTGCCATTAACCGGGCACAAATCCTAACTCCGAGCTGCTTCTGTGAATTCTATAGAAAAACTCAATAACACTGTTTGCTCCTGGGAATTGAACCCAAGACTACTAGCGTAGCAGTCGCGTTAAAGACCAATAAGCTAACGAGGTAGTTTATTCAAAGATATTGTCAATAAGGGCCTACCTACGATTTGGTACGTGCAACTATTTTGACCTCTCTGAGTTTCTGACCGAATTCTTGACATTTCAAAAGTGCTTGTAAATGGTTTCATTGATTTAATTGACTTGGTAATAAGTCAAGTTGTCATTTGAAAAACATAAAAAATATTCTTAGTCGCAATCTCATCTCAGCGATAATCAGTGTCCAAACTTGTCAAAAACGTAAAAAATCATACAAATCTGTAAAACCATTTCTAAATGTATATAAAGAAAATATCTGTCAAAACGTGGCATGTACGCCATTTTGAGTATAATTTATCGATTGGAACTATTCGGCAGCCATCTTTTTACTATCCATAGATACTGTGTACAGTATGTGTGTGTGTGAATTGTTAGGTCAACATAATTGGGTAGATGACACCATTAAATAATAATTCCAAAAACAACTTCACAAAAAAACATTTAATTTTAGCACTAAAAACCCGATGATTTTTTAAATAACTATAAAAATCGATTTTTAGCTGCTTTGAAATCAATAAATAGTTAGTGAATTGAGATGACAAAAAAGTGACGTCATAGTTGAGTATTGTCATAGAAAATCTATGGGGGAATAGCGTTTTGACAGCTCATAAAAAGTTGGTACGTCAATTGATTAGTGGTGTCATCTACCCAATTGCGAATTCTGAATAATACTATCAAGAGACCCTCCTTACGGCTGTGTGAGCCGCTATGATTAAATTTAACAAACTTTTATAACATCCAGCGAATAAATTTGGCCATTTACAACTTTAACTTACAAAGTCTGTCATCCATACTAGTCCATACTAATATTATAAATGCGAAAGTAACTCTGTCTGTCTGTCTGTCTCTTCTTCACGCCTAAACCACTGAACCGATTTCAATGAAATTTGGTACAGATATAGTCTGGGACCCGAGAAAGGACATAGGATAGTTTTCATCCCGGAAATCCCCCGGGAACGGGAACTATTAATCCACGCAGACGAAGTCGCGGGCAAAAGCTAGTGATAATATAAATAAACAGATGAAAGAATTATAACTAACTATTTATTTGAACTGCCCCGTTGGTCTCGTGGTCGCAAGTGCGACTGCTGTGCAAGGGGTCCCGGGTTCGATTCCCAGGTCGAGCAAAAAGTGTTATTGGGTTTTTCTATGAAATTCGCAGTAGCAGCTCGGAGTTTGGATTTGTGCCCGGTTAATGGCAATAGGCTCGCCTCCTGTTACATGGGACCTAAATATACCGGCGAACTGTGGGTGTACATTGGTACACCTCTGCCTAACCCTTCGGGGAATACAGGCGTGATGGTATATTCTATATATGAAAGAATTATAAATAAAGCACAAGATATAAAAGTTCTTTAAAATTCGCCCCAAATTACTACTTGCAGGTACAGCAGTGTGATTCTCTAAGCCTCACTTCGTTATTCGAAAGCTGTATCCGCAGTGAGATTACAAAATGGTTTTCTGTTAAACACGATCACGCCCGGCGACGTCACCACGGCGAACGAATACTAAACCAATGACAAGTTGGTTCGTTATCGAAGTGAGCGCGATCACTTTAGTGAGACTCATTTTAGAGAATCGCACTACTGATATGCTTGCAAGTCTTGTAATCTTTTTACCCTCGTCCTTAGGAACGGCATCCAGACAGGATTAGCGAGAGGTCAGGCATAGGACGGCTTTACAACCTGTCCGAGGCACAGTGTGTCACACCACTAACTTTCAAACCGCAGGAGCTGTGTTCAAGGCTGTTACTAAGAAATTCCTATTTTACTAGGGAATCAAACCCAGAATCCTAAGGGCAGCAGTCGCGATTACGACCACGATTCATTGTATTAACACTTAACATTCACATAGGTAATATATTTTTTGTTTTCAAATAACTTTGGATGGCATACAAGCTGACCGCCCAGCTGATGGTAAGTGGCCACCGCTACCTATAGACATCTGCAATACCAGAGGTCTTGCTAAAGCGTTGTCATCCCAGAGACAAAGTTGAAATGTGTTTTGTGCCTGTAATTACACCTGCACCCATACCCTTCAAACCGGAACACAGCTACGCTGCTTTGCGGCAGAAATAGGAATACTCCTTCACAAAGAGTTCTACTACTTCATAATAACTAACTAACATATTATATATCTCTAGAAAAAAGCTTTTAAGTCAGATGAATAAAAAAATAATGATTTTATGTCTTAAGTGTAAACCACAGCTACCCCATTCTGAACAAGAAAAATAACGCAAATAAAACAAAAAGAAATACACCACAAAATTTTATTGAACCAAGAACTCACTCTTCCAAATCTTTAGGCTCAGTAATCGAATCTACGAACACAATAGAGTTGCACTCGGCTGCGTCACACTGTAACATGGGGGGCACCTCTACTGGCGTCACAGAATACTCATCACCAATCACGTATGGGTTCCCGTCAATCCACAACGCGTCAAAGAGACAGTAAATATGAACTTTTATCGTCATGTAACTTATAAACTTGTAGATTCTCCCTCCACATTCACCTAAATGTTCTTTAATGCTCTTATCAGTCTTATACATGAGAAGAAGATTGTGGAACTTCGTAATCTCATCCATGACAACTTTCTTGATCAGATTTGTATAAATTATATCAGATTCTATATGCCTTTCTGGGTCTTCATACATTCTTTGCTTGATCCTCAGAATAGCATCGGACATTCGTACTCGAAAGATCACTCCTGGGTTCATCTGATCGGGAAGGATTCCAGGTTTTTTTGTTGACGTGGAGAATTCTATGACCCTGTCCTTTACTGGTTCTGGATACGTGTAGTGATGTGGTCTTTCACGCAGTTGAGGGCCAAGGAGCGTATTAAATTTTCTCACGTTCTGCGGCAAAAAATTCTTGTCAGTTCTGGCGTCAAATAATGTGGCGTTTTTTTCAATTTTTGGACACAAGTGCACTTTTTATTTTAAGTCAAATGCCGTGGGGTATTTGTTGGTGATCACTTTTTGTATGAACATGGCGAAAAGCGTTATGTTTCCATGTTTATGGATGGGGGCCGCGTATTCTGGTGTTAAACCGTTTAGGAACCACAATGGTGCGGTGTGCTTGGGCTAGAACAATATAAAATTGGTATGATTTAAAATCGGTGGTGGGGCAAACAATTATCTATACTAAAAAGAGGTAACATTTGTTGGTAAGTTTGTATGTAGGGGGTAATCTCTGGATCTACTGGACCGATTTTGAAAATTCTTTTACCCATTTAAAGCCACGTTATTTGTGAGTGCCATAGGTTATAAAACATCACGCTACGACACACGGTAGCGGAGCAGTAACTAAAGATGTAACGTAAAGCGAGTGAAATTGGCCACGCGGACGAAGTCGCGGGCAATTTGCTAGTTACTTATATGATGGCTTCTGGTATTATTAAAATTAACCTTGTTTCTATTTAGAATGGTTTATAAGAAGGCCAATTCAAAATTTAGTTGCAATTTAATCTCATCTCAGCGAAAGCGAAGTCAATGTCAAAAAATGTAGGAAGGGTAACAAATATTTCTGCGGCTTACAGATAGTTGTTCCGGGTCTGGTTGTTTGTGTATGTGAGTTTATATGTTTGTAAAGGCCTATTCAGACCTAAGCGGTATTCGCTGCCGCCTGCGGCAGAGAAAACCCAGTGGGTATGCGGTAATATTACTGTTCACACCTAAGCGGTATTCGCTGCCGCCTGCGGCAGAGAAAACCCAGTGGGTATGCGGTAATATTACTGTTCACACCTAAGCGGTATTCGCTGCCGCCTGCGGCAGAGAAAACCCAGTGGGTATGCGGTAATATTACTGTTCACACCTAAGCGGTATTCGCTACCGTTCGTAACCCGCGTGGTATGTACCTCTACCCACAGCGGCAGCGAATATCGCTCAGGTCGCGCTAGCCGCGGTACTTGATACTAAATACCTGAGCGAAACCCGCGCGGTATGTACCTCTACCCACAGCGGCAGCGAATATCGCTCAGGTCGCGCTAGCCGCGGTACTTGATACTAAATACCTGAGCGAAACCCGCGCGGTATGTACCTCTACCCACAGCGGCAGCGAATACCGCTTAGGTCTGAATAGGCCTTAAACGCACCCACGATACAGGAGAAATTCCTAGTGTGGGGAAAATTATTTTTTTAATAATATCTTGGCATTTTTTTATAGCCTGAGATTAGATTGCGATCGTTTCTAAAAGTTAGTAGATTGGCCCCAAGCTCTCGAATACTCCAGATTAATTTAAAATTAAACTAATAATATTTTAAAGCAATTAAGTTATTAGTATACTTAATCATTTTGTAATTAGTATATTAATTGGCTTCTAGATGCATCTTTTAAACCAGAGCAAATTATCTTTTTCGTTCCAAAAAAGTAGATTCCTACTTATTAGCACTCTTTCGAATTACTCCTTTTATTTACTAATCTATCTTCTATCTATAAAAATAAAACTAAATGAGTAAATATGTTGCTAAGCGTAAAACTCAAGGAAGGCTGAACTGCACCTGTGGCCACCATGTAACAAACGATAAACGCAAACGCTGATCTGAGATCTTTAACTTTATGTGCTTGGTTTTAAGTTGAAGATCTAATGAAGATTGCATAGCGTTTTCGTTCGTTCCAGTCGCTAGTTGATAATAAACTTAAAAACGTTACAGATAGAGTAAAAAATTGCGTGCATGATGTTTTTTGGCGCAGAATGATTCTTGGTAGCAATAACGTGTTTTAACTCTATTTCCGTTGTTATTTAGTTCATTATTAAAGTGCAACCTCCACGGTGGCCCGCCAAATTCAAATATTCTTACGTTTTTTGCAATTTGCAAGTCAGTATTAGGTTTAATGTTGGTTAAAGTAAGATTCGCGGGCGTAAGAAGTATGTATTTTCAGAATCATCACCATTAAAATCAGTAAAATAACTCCATAAGTCGGTATAATTCCAAAATGTCAAGATTTCATGAAATAGTCATTCTTTGGGTTTACCTGGCCCTATGGAGTTTTATTGCTGACTTAAATGGTTACCTATAATTCTGAAAATACATACTTCTTACGCCCGCGAATTATACTTTAATCAACTTAAAACTTAATACTGACTTGCAAATTGCAAAAAACGTAAGCAAATTAGAATTTCGCGGGCTACCGTAGAGGTCCCACCTTAATTGACAAGGCGACAACCCAAATAAAGAAAATTGTTTTTTTTTTTATCCTGTCTCTTTGATTTTAATGTTGACTTTCAAATTATAAAAATGGCTCGTTTGAATTGTAACACCGATCGTTAATGAAGAAGTTAAGGCTGTGCGTTCAAATAATAGTTTACAATAACAACAAAAAAAAGATGGCGGCTCCCGGGCGCCGTATAGCAGATAACGCGTGGGATTTCTCGAGGCGCCATCAACCGGGCCGCGTTGCCGTGTCGGAACGGTACTGCCCCTGTAGCCATGTAACAAACGATAAACGCAAACGCTGAGTAGGCTTTAATAGATCTTCAACTTTATATGCTTGAATTTAAGTTGAAGATCTAATGAACACTGCATAGCGTTTTCGGTCTTTCCAGTCGCTAACGCTTAGAAATCTTTAATAGATTTTCAACTAAAGGCTCTGGGGTATTAAGTTGAAAATCTATTGGTACCTACCAAGCGTTTACGATTATCGTTTGCGACTTGGCTAGGGGGGCTGTTGTATTAAGCCATAACAAATCATGAGGACTGCCAACGGAAGTGGAAACTTAACGCATTGGCGCATCTAGAGTTAGTTTTCAGGCGACCTGGCCCCTAAGATGCCATGGCCGATGCGATGAAACGCGGCCAGGCGGAAGGTGAGCCCTACAGCCTGGGGTAGGCACAAGACCACTCTGGGGTGGGCACTAACCCCCCCCCCCCCCCCTCCCCCCTATATACGCCTATGACCTAACGTCACATTACCATGTCCATAATCCCTCAACGCGGCTAAAGAAGTTTTAAACAAAAATAAAAAAACAAAATAGTAAACTAACCCGAGCATGCCTCTTGATTCTGTTGTGTTCCGGTGCGGAGTCCTGCTTGTAGTCATTAAGGATCTGGTCGAACTTGCTGAAGTCGAAGGGAGCGAAGGAGTCAATGCCGGAGTCACCCTGGATGTCTGCTGGCTCATTCTGGAAATAAAGATTTAGTTTTATTGCAGAACTAACTTATGCCCGCGACTTTGTTCGTGCTCTAATTGTTTTTCTTAAAAACGTTACTTCTTATAAAGTTGAAATAGAACCGTTTGTCTTGGTATGGGCATGTGAAGAGGAGGGATGAGACGCATGTGACCAAAAGAGTTATGATTATAAATGTGAATGGATGGAGAGGAAGAGATAGGCCAAAAAAAAAGATGAATGGATTGTGTGAAAAATGATAGAAGGGAGTCAGTGACAGCATGACGGTTGAAAGGATTGCATGGAAGAAGAAAACGTGTTGCGCCAACCCCAAGTTACATGGGGTAAGGGCAGGAAGATGATAATGAAGTTACATGTTATAACGTCAGCTATCCGTCAGCGAAAGTCCCGACAAAATTAGCTGGAACAAACAGGCAGACGTTTTTTGTTGTAAGTATACAATATCATCATCATCTGCTTAGCCTTTTCCCAACTGTGTCGGGGTCGGCTTCCAGTCTAACCGGATGCAGCTGAATACCAGTGTTTTACATGGAGCGACTGCCTATCTGACCTCCACAACCCAGTAACTGGGCAACACGATACCCCTTGGTTAGACTGGTTGTCAGACTTCTTGGTTTCTGACTATCCGTAACGACTGTCAAAGATCTACAAATGACAGCCGGGACCAACGGCTTTACGTGCGTTCCGAGGCACGGAGGAAACTCGCTATAGTACCTAAATGGTCACCCATCCACAGACCAACCTCGGCAAGCGTGGCTTAACCCGGAAGATCGGTCTATGCGGCTGTAATTATTTAGCCACGAGCTCCTCCGCTGCAATACAATAAGCTGTAAGTATACAATAGACATTCATATTTATCTTGTGAAACCGGTCGACTAGCGAGATGCCATCGCGAAAATAAGAGTCTACATATTTTGCCATAAATATGGCGTATAAAGTAAAACGTTGCTTATATACATAGACACAGGACGTATATGAGTTGACCGCTACAACAAAATCAACCTACCACTAAACTTTAAATTAGACATACCATCACGCCTGTATTCCCCGAAGGGTTAGGCAGAGGTATCAATATACACCCACAGTTCGCCGATATGTTTAGGTTCCATGTAATAGGGGGCGACCCTATTGTCATTAACAGGGCACAAATCCTAACTCCGAGCTGCTACTGAGAATTTCTTAGAAAAACCCAATAACACTGCTCGACCTGGGCATCGCACCCAAGACCTCTAGCGTAGCAGTCGTGCTTAGGACCACTAGGCTAACGAGGCAGTTAAATTAATTAAAGTAAAACCACGTAAATCTGATTGCTTATCGGATTGACGTGTTCTCGAGTTTTGAGCGCACTAACTTGCTAACGGGTGATCATGTAGAGAGAAGCTTTACTTTATAATAATGTCAACATTTCAAGGAATTATTATTATAACACTAGTTTTCGCCCGCGAATTCGTCTGCGTCAAATTAATATATATTTCCACGTGAAATGTACATTTTCCGGGATAAAAAGTACCCTATGTGTTCTTCCAGACTACAATCTATATCAGTGCCAAATTTCATCCAGATCCGTTCAGCCAACTATGACGTCACTTTTTTGACATCTCAATTCACTAACAATTTATAGATTTCAAAGCTAACAAAAATCGTTTTTTTTTTATACCACTGGAGGTGGCAACCAAGCTAACGGCCCGCCTGATGTTAAGCGGTCACCGCTGCCTATGGACACTTGCAACACCAGAGGCATCATTATTATAGTTATTTTAAAAATTCGTCGGGTTTTCCGGCCTATATAGAATACAGTGATTTTTAGTGAAGTTGTGTCTTGGCATTATTATAATAAGTAGTGTCATCTACCCAATTCAAGGAGGTATCTATGCTAGTAATTCTCAACACGAATCTATACTAATATTATAAAGCTGAAGAGTTTGTTTGTTTGTTTGTTTGAACGCGCTAATCTCAGGAACCACCGGTCCGATTTGAAAAATTCTTTTTGTGTTAGATAGCCCATTTATCTAGGAAGGTTATAGGCTATATAACATCACGCTACGACTTACGGGAGCGAAGCAGTATTCAAAAACGTAACTTAAGGTGGATGAATAAAGCCACGCGAACGAAGTCGCTGGCAGAAGCTAGTCAATAATAAAATTTTATGTTTTTTTCAGACTTACCTTTGCATGTGGTGCTTTTTTGCTCATCAAGTTGACAGGCTGATCGTAGATGTCATCTTTAAGCTGTAAATAGTAATTATTAAAATTAATGCGCAAATGAATTACTATTTTTCACCCGAGACTTTTGTCTGCGTCAAAGTTAATCAAATCAAAGTTATTCCACATTTTTACGGGATTAAAATTTTACATATTTCCCACGGGAACCGTGCAGTTTTCAGGGATAAAAAGCATCACATATGCTATTCATGTAGGAAGTGGGATATTGAGTAAGATACAACTACACAGTGACAACAGTAAAGTTCTTAATAATTGTAAGTGCCCAATTATAAGCTAGGCGAATGAACGGCGTGATGAAATTTCAAAGTCAAACCATAGCATTTTAAATATTTAAATAAAACCATTTACAGGCACTTTTTAATTATCAAGTAGTCAGTTAGAACCATAGGTCTCTACGGAGAAGAACGAGCAAGAAACTCCACGGACACACGCTTAAAAGACGAAGTCAGAGAAAAGTGCTAAGCTTACATTTGGGTAGTTCAGGTTCATATCCAGACTGGGCTGCGGGTTTAACATCACCGAACTAAAGAAGAACGTGATCTGAAAATATCATTAAACTAATTATATAAAGTGGCAGGGCATATGCACGCAGAACTGATGGCCGATGGGGCCGCAAAGTTCTCGAATGGAGACCACGCACCGGCAAGCGCAGCGTAGGACGTCCACCCACAAGGTGGACGGACGACCTGATCAAGACCGCAGGAAGACGCTGGATGCAGGCCGCTTCCAACCGGTCCTTTTGGAAATCTGTGGGGCAGGCGTATGTCCTGCAGTGGACGTCCTGCGGCTGATATATTGATGACTAGTTTCAACATACTATTGAAAAGTATTTATCATTTCAAACATCAATTTAACTCTCTTCGACTGCCGTTGATCTCATGGTTGCATACGCGACTGTTAAGCACGGGGTCCTGGGTTCGATTCCCAGGTCAAGAATCGAAGAACGGTTGCTCAGGTAGGTTGGCCCTGCGCCTGATCTCTTTTGCGCACACACTATAGTGCACTATAATATCTCCTGCGTTCTTGGCTAGTCTGCATTAAGATTAGCCGCCGTGGCCGGAATCGGTCTGAAGAATAATTTACAGTCTTACCAGAAAAAGCTGAAGATACCCCATTTTTCTAGTGAAACCTTCCACTTGAGCAGCTACTTCTGAACAACTAAAAAACTTTTCCTAAATGAAGTGATTTCCCTCAAATCATTATTCCAAATTGATCGTTAGTGCAATGTCATAAAGGTTGCAAATTAATTGATTGTTAACACTGTGTGGTGTTATAGGTATGGTGTATACAGGTTGTTACAATCCTATTATACAGGGTGTATAAGGATGTTTGATGTTTTTAAACCCCTGACTCAAAAAACGGGGTGTTATAAGTTTGACGTGTCTATGTGTCTGTCTGTGTCACCGTAGCTCATAAAATGGTGAACCGATTTGAATGCGGCTTTTTTATTTGAAAGCAGGTTTCCTAGCGATGGTTCATAGATATGTTTTATCAAAATCGGTTCAGCTGTTTCAAGGTTATCAGCTCTTTTGTTAGCTGCGGTAGGGAACTTTTTTTCTTTTGTCGGGGATTACTTGAATTTTTTAATTACTAGGTCCAACCCAATCAAATCTAACAGGAAAATATCAGAAAGGTCGAGTGTGCAGTATGTGTAACTGTAGAGCTTGTATGACCTAATGTATTAACGTGCACGAGGCGACAGGAATATGCAAGGATCGTAGCAGCTAGGTGGTGTTCTGTGGTTTCTGCCTACCCCAAGAGAAAAAGGCGAGTGAGTTTATGTATGTATGTATGTATTGTATTTATTTATGTATTGCCGAATCGCTAGGATCCCTGGCGTTAGCCACCTGTATTAGTAGGTCCCACGAACCCTTCCAGGGTGGAGGATATCCGTGAAGATTTCCACCCAGGAACTATAAACTACAAAAAAAAAATAAGTGTACCTACCTACTTGAATAGTAAATAAAGTCGCACTCCATTGGTTGGTTTTTTACGATTTAAAATCCAACTCAAATAGCTGTGTAAGCGGTGCCATTATAAAGAGCAATGACCTTAACCCTTCAAAATAAATAATGAAACAAAAAACCATTTAAAATAATAAAAATATATTTATTACTATTGTAAGTAACAATCGAAAGCTTTCCCTCAAAAATCACAATAAAAAATTTACTATGTATCCAATTTCAATACATAATATTATTTACCGACTTATTCTAAGATTTGTTACATTTGAACTTGAGTATAGATACACTAAAAGTACCACCATTGTTGGCATATTGTTTGGGGAATATCGCAAAATAAGCCTTAAGGAAGACTGTTTAAGGGCTGAAATTGTATTAGGTAATATAGTAAGTTTATTAAGTATTGTTAGTAAGTAGGTAGGACAAAAGGCAATCAAAGCGCTAGATCTTAATTGTTCAATTGCACAGTTCCCTAATAGAACTAGTGGGATTTGGAACTACAAAGCACATGGAATTAATTTGCACTTTAATTCGAAAAAGGAGTTCTTTAAGAGAAAAAATCCCCAAAGTTCAATTACGGAACTAGGCTATTGAACTGTTAGGATCTGGCAGTTCAAGATTGAACTTAGGTAAGTGAACTTGCTTAACAAAATACGCGCTTAGGGTTAAGGCTGGTTCTAGAGTCACGCTGACTGCACGCTGACCGTCCGCGCTGACAGCCAAAATGTATGAACTTCTAGGAAGCGTTTTAAAATAACGCGTAGCTATCAGCGCGTACGTTGGTCAGCGCCGACCTGTCAGCGGGCGTACGCGTCGCTCGTCGGCGCCGCGTAGCCGTCGGCGCTCACCCGCCGCCCGCGCGCAGAGGTCTTCAGTGAGCGTTCTAGTGTCGAGCCGAGTGGACGCCGTCAGCGTGAACAGTCATGGCGAATCGCGATGTGGACACAAGTCGAATGATCGACGAAGTACGTTTAAGAAAGCAATTATGGGATGCATCCGATCCACTGTATAAAAATAAAGATGCTAGAAACAAATCCTGGGACGATATTGTTTTCGCACTATTCGAAAATGTGTCGGAAGAAGCTCAATCATTGGATGAATATGAAGTCTCCGTCGTAGTATTTTCTTTCTTTTTTCTATTAGGTAATATAAAGCAGCAATTATTAATGCCTTTTGCATTTTTGTGCGTCTCACGTCTGTACTCCAAAGCGATCAGCACGATACTGAAACGTCTCGCGCTGATCGTCAGCGATGACAATCTACGCGCTGAGCTGTCAGCGCTGACGGTCAGCGTGCAGTCAGCGTGCAGTCAGCGTGACTCTAGAACCAGCCTAAGGCTACCTCACAAAAAACTGAAGACAAATCGGTTTTATCAAATAAAACTGAAAAGTTTTAATATGATTGATTTGTGTTACTTGCAGTTCTTGCAGAGGCGCTTTTTAGCGGGTTTGAGGAGTTGTGGATAACTCCTGCATGCATAACTGGGCACAAATGCGCGAAATAAAAGTACCTAACGTTTCCGTTTGATTTTTGAATTGAAAATACCCGTTTCGCACTTTTCGAAAATTGTTAATTCATATCAATGGGTCTTCTTGGGCTTGTCGTTGGAAAATAAACTAAAATGATTGTCAGTTAAAGTCGCATTTCCAATTCGAAAATCCAATACTTTTAGGTTAGCAAGTTTGTACGACGTCACTTTGTTCAATAATCAACATAAGTTCCTATTGGTACGAGAAAGGAAAAATAAAGCGTTAAACTAAAATTGAAATAAATCTTAACAAAAAGAAATTAAAATACAAATTAATTACTTAGTAGCATAATGAACTATTTTTCTTTTTTTTTTTTTTTTTTACAAAAAGTAAATTAATAACTTGTCAAAACTACAGTAACGTTATCGTATTATTTTACAAAGTGACAAAGTCTTTCGCACCGCAAATCATAAAGCGCTCTATTAGGTAAGCATTTAAAGATAAATTAGCTTGATGCAAGTACCTACCTACCAACTACGTGCAATACAACGACAGTCAAATAATTTCGCTTGTTGCTTGCAGGTTTATGTCAGTTAACTAAAAAGTAAGTTTAACAGCAGCGGCAGAGGGAGCCACTCAATACACATCCCCAGTAGGTGTGTTCTGTAAAAATCTGCCGGTCAATTCAGCTATACTTCTAAATTCACCAAGAAAGATTTTACAGTGACTGGGAGACCCGTTCAATAGGCGACCTGAGTTTCTTTTGTAAAAGTCTCTCTCAGAGTTCAAGTGAAATGAGCTTGAGGCGAGCTGTCATTTACGTGAATTCACACGGAGATCAATTACAGTATAATATGTTAGAAACAGCGCCAAGTAGACTGTTCTATAAAAATCTGTCTCGCAGAATTTAGGTCAAGTTAGTTTGAGGCGAACTATCAATCACCCAAATTCGCCGAGGCAAATTTTACAGAAACACTTCAGGTATTTAATGATGAATCATATTTCGAGCTTTTGGGGTGAAAAAATCATCCCTATTTTAAGCTCTATTTCATTTAATTAAAAACGTCATCATTCACGCCGTATACTTATGTCAAAGCAAAAGAGTGGTTAAGGCAAAGTTGTAATAAACTCAGTTTTACAATTGAACTTTTCGAATTTGTATGCCTCAACTTGATTATTCACTTTTACTTTTAATATTTAATTGACAGCTGAAATGAGACTAGTCCTGAAGACGCTGAAATAAAAATAAATATATTCCAGACTGAACTACAAAGATGGCGCCGTTTCTCAAACATTTTTGTTGGTCGTGTCTTGCACGGATCAGGCATTGATGGCCACTCCAGTTGGCGCTAAACTTGACTCAATAAACACTGCCATAAACTCGTAAAAACATAGCGAAACTATTGTTAGATCGATTATTAAGTTTAAAAGACATGTTTCGTACATATTTATTTAAGTAAGGGTGCAGAAATCAGATGGGCACGAGAAGAAGTACCTGCGGCCATTTTTAGTGCTTGGACATAATATGGTGGTGGTGGTGGTGTGGTGGTGTGGTGGTGTGGTGGAGGGTGGTTATGAGGGGTACATAACCATAAAAAAAACCCTACATCCCACCAAGCCCACCACATTTAAATCTCAACATAGAAAGATGAAAAAAAAACTCAAGTGACAAATTGAACGAAATTCCCGAGGGCTGTTCAATTGCACGTTCCAGTCCCGTTGTACTGTGCAATTGCAAGCCCCAGTCGCGTTGTATTAAGCAATCAATACACCACAAACGAAGCAATATTTCCAACTCAAGTTCAAATATAAAGCATGTTTAACTAAAATTTAGCTTTTTCTTTTAAGTTGTTAGATGACAGAAATGTGTTTTAGGAACCCTTTTCCTGCCACTGCGGAAGAGTTCGCTGCCACTGCGGAAGAGTTCGCTGCCACTGCCGTAGAGTTCGCTGCTTTAGTTGCTATAGGGTTGTTGTTCCAGTGGCTAGGAATATTTGGGCCATCCGCGTTCGCTGGTTCTGCGAAAAAAGTTAGGTTATTGTTAGTGGTAGCGAAAGAAGTTCTAAAAGTACGTGTATGTGGCTTAATTAAAGGTCGTTAACCCAGCACCGGATTAGTATCGCCTCGTTGTCAAAATTAAATGTTGATGCGTTGACAAAGCGCAGTCTACGTGATGAAACCTCATTCTACAACTTTGGACCCCACGTCTACAACGGCTCAACGCCTCGCCGTTAACGGCTCAACGCCTCGCCGTCAACGGCTCAACGACTCGCCATCAACGACTCAACGACTCGCCATCAACGACAACGCCTCGCCGTCAACGACTCACGCCTCGCCGTGAACGTTTCACGCCTCGCCGTGAACGACTCAACGCCTCGCCGTCAACGGCTCAACGACTCGCCTTCAACGACAACGCCTCGCCGTCAACGACTCAACGCCTCGCCGTCAACGACTCAACGCCTCGCCGTCAACGACTCAACGCCTCGCCGTCGACGACTCAACGCCTCGCCGTCGACGACTCAACGCCTCGCCGTCAACGACTCAACGCCTCGTTAGAAGAAGAAGAAACATACTATTATCATATATTAATGGCTAAGCTTATTACTCCACTGTCTGTGCCTTGCCTCTCAGTGTCGATTATGACAAGCACATTTTTAAAACCTCAAACGTATGAAGGTAAAACTTAAATTTTAAATTGAACCGTGCTATATAAATATCTGCAGAATCAACTTAAGTTGTAACTAAACTTATAATATGTATTTTAAGGTATAAATATTTATACCCTCTTTCACGAAAATCACTAAAATTAAATACATTTAGGCCCGTTTTCACCAAAATCACTAAACTTATTTAGCGCTAAATGTGTTTAAATTATCATTCTGTCTCTGTCACCTTCTAACAATGTGACAGAGAAGACAGAATGATAATCTAAAAACATTTAGCGCTAAATACGTTAAGGCCCACTTTCACCAAAATCACTAAACATATTAAACGCTAAATGTGTTTAAATTATCTGTCACTGTCACCTTCTAACAATGTGACAGGGTTTTTTTTATAGATGGGAAATCATCAAATAACTTCCCCCGCCCTGGGCGGGGCGGGAGAGAGTGTCAGACTTTTACTGACTAAAACCCATCTATGTTCCTTCATGTGCCCTGTGCGTTCCGGGGGCGCGGGACACGTGTCTACGGTGGCCGGGAGTCGTCTCGCGGCTCCCGACGCCCGGAGCGTCCCCCGCGGCATGCGACAGGGATGCAATGATGAAAGATTTTGGTGAAAGTGAGCCTTAGTCTTATTGTTAAAATAAAGAAAGATTTGCGTACTAGGGGTTTGAGTACCATAACCGCTTGGTATTCGACTGGGAGCTTTGTGCGTGACGGCGGTCTTTTTGGTTTTAGGCACTCGTGGCAAATGCAAGGGTCCACCACACTCCTCACAAATTCCTGGCCCCATCCCTAACAGAAATATTAAATCAATCATTGAGAATTCAAGTCGACGGCGACGGCCTACCTCTAAAGTGGTCACTGCTGCGTAAGCCCGCCACACTATTCCCAAACCACTGCAGTTCCTGTAAGCCAGGATCAACAGTGGCGACCACAAGAAAAGCGCCGAGACAATGAAGCTCGGCGAGTCCCGGAGAAACGATTCAACTGTCTTGGATCCCCGCAACGAAATTAATCAGAAAAGATTAGCGGAGGAGTGAGAAAATAACACCGATGCCTATAGACATCTGTAATACCAGGGAGCTTGCAAATGCGGTGCCAGCCCAGAGGCAAAGTTGAAATGTCAAATGTGCCTGTAAATACACCGGCACCCAAACCCGCAAAGCATCGTTGCTGTGTCCCGGTTTAAAGAGCACAGCAGCGCTACTTTGCGGCAGAAAAAGGTATAGTGGTAGGACTTCCCCGGATGAGCTCCTTCACAAAGAGCTCTACTACTACATTTAATCCATAATCTGATAAACAAAAACTGTAGGTACCAACCGAATCGGCGAAGTCTACTGCGATTTGCTCGGGTTAGACCATCCAGCTTTTTACCTGGGTATACTAACTACCTCTTAGTTCTATGAGAACATTTTCTTGGACATGAGTAGAAACAATTTCTACTAAATAAAGAACTATACTCTATCATATTGTTGGTAGTATAAGAAGAAGACGAAGTAGGCTGGAAGTACCAGATGGATTGGAGAAAATATTTTTGTATATCATTTTAGCCAGATTCATGAGGAATCGTATAGGCAACGACACACGGTAGCCGAGTAAAAACCAATGACTATAAACGCGGTCGAAAAAAGCCACACTGACGGAATAGGTACTTGTCATATAATAATACTTTTTTTTTCGTTAAGATTTTCAGTATTTTTTATGCTTTTGGCCAACGAGTTTTACATGGCTGGTGTAGACCATGGAATAGCGTAGGGGGAGGCTCCCCGAGTGACGACCTCTGTTACTCCAGCGCACCTTGGGCAATCGTGTCCTGTCGATTAGCTATTGGCAAATTTTAAATCTATTCTGCCCTCCTTAGGGCCAAGTCTGTGGAGGTATGAGAAACAGGGTGTCTCTCATTCTCCATTGAAAAGGGAGGATCCTCCGAGCAGACGAGCGTTGTGTCTGGTGGGCTGCTGCCCGACGGTTGTTGTCGGGATTTTGTATGTATGCTAAGAAGAAAAGATCGTAGAACACCACCACAGAAGGACAATAGGAGTATTGTCCAATCTGTTCTCGTAGAACTAACAGATAGTTTTATAGACTAGTTACCAGACTTCGTCTTGCTATACACCCGTTTGGCGGAATCCGGCCGGCGATGCATCCGACTTTGCGCCGGATCTTTCGCATGCCGCCGACACTCCTCGCAACAGCGACCCTTCTCGTGAGCCGTCCTATATATGTCTTGTGAAGTAATGCTTCTTGTGGGCCCCCCTGCTGGCGAGAGAAGCCGCTAGAGAGCGCGAGGACGCGCGCGGATACGCGAGAATACGCGCGCGCTCGCGACAACGCGGTTTTTTTTGGCAACGGCCCACCTGATGTTAAGTGGTCACCGCTTTAGACATCTGCAATACTAGAGCCTTGCAAATGCGTTGCCATTTTAGAAACAAAGTTGAAATGTGTTATGTGCCTGTAATTACACCGGTACCCATACCCTTCAAACCGGAACACAGCAACGTTGCTTTCCGGCAGAAATAGGTAAGTATGGTTGTAGTGCTTCCCCGGACGAGCTCCTTCACAAAGAGCTTATACTACTAAAAGTGTGATCCTTACAGGCTAACAAAATGAGAGAAAAGCACGCCTGTCTTGTCTAAAACTAAGTACTACTAGTACAACAATACAAAAGAACTATTTCTGCAGATTTTAGATAGCACGATTTTCAATATTACTATTAGTCTAAAAGTCAAATTGTCATACGCAATTTTAAATTTTTAGTCGCCTTGCAAGTCTTATGCTATCTCAGTCACTTGAAGGTGTATTGTAGCGACAGAGATACATTTATTAATGTCTTAAAGTTGAGTGTCATTAAGGGGGTGTCACATGCTGTCATAATGGACACTTGAAGATATATAACTCATGAAGTAGGCTTGCCATCCATCCGGAATTACCCAGACAGGGCGCGTTCGTTCTATGTCATGACGATTTTTATCGTTAGACGACTGTCGTCTACAACTAATTTTTGATGATGGCTCATCTCAGCTCGGCTCAGCTCATTTTAGCAAAATTCCTGGTCAGTGGGTCGTCTTAGGGGCGGGTCCAAAAAGACGCTTAGTGAATCAGTGGGAAGTCTTCGAACCAAAGATAACATGTTCTTCGTGGCGATAAATGTCATTTTTGAACAGAACCAAACCAGGGGCCCCCATAGCCATTAAAATTGTGCCTTACCATGATTTTTTAAAGCTTCCATTTTCTGCCAATCCTTCTTATCTTCGCTTATCTGTCGGGTGATGGTCATGCGCCTGGAGAGCGTCGGCATGGCAGTCCTTACGTACTGATGGTCACACGCCGCTCCATATAAATTATTGAAAAATTTCACCTGTTTAGTCACAATACACTTGGTAAGACAAGCAAAGGCACGGAGCGCCGGCATCGTAGAAAAATACACGAAAATAATTGAAAAAAAAAACCAACACAGGGCACTAGGAAAAAAACAAAATTGATCGTGAAAAAATGCGTTTTGAAAGATGCGGGAGAAGGTGACAGATTTTCGAAAATCTCTCTTTATGCCAGCCAGTTTTTGGCGCGAACTTTTTGGTTTATATCAAAGACAATTCAACGTTACCTGTTGCAAATGTAATCGGTACATCTTCACAACGATTTTGAGAAAACTGTTCTATTTATTATTTGTTTGTTGGTCTGTTTTTATTGCTTAAAAGGGGGGCCACAATTTCATGCACTGTTGGAACAAAGAGGTTTATCAATGAAAGCCCGTCAGATGGATACTGACGGGAAAATTTTTTTAGCTGTTCGATTCGTTCGCTTCAAAATATTTTGATTAGATTTTCTCTTAAAACTTGCCAGTGTCAATGGGTTCAATTCTAGCAGAAACAAAGCAGTTTTTAAATCTTAATTTTTCCAGCTGTAGTTTATAGTTTGGTCTTCAGAAAATAAGACAATTTGCGAGTCAATTTAACTTTCTTTTACCGAAAGATCATCACTTAGGACTTGAACGATTATTTTTTGTCGTGCTCATTTTAATTAGTACAGTTTTCACCGCTGCCTATACACATCTGCAATACCAGAGGCCTCGCAAATGCGTTGCCATCCCAGAGACAAAGTTGAAATGTGTCATGTGTCTGTAATTACACCGGCACCCATACCTACCCGTCGAACCGGAACGTAGCAACGCTACTTTGCGGCAGAAATAGATATGGTGGTAGTACTTCCCCGGACGAGCTCCTTCACAAACAGCTCTACTACAACTATTTGTGGAAAAGATGCCTTCGCGTTTTCCAAGTAGTTTAAAATGTACAGTTAGGTAATAATAATCTCTTAGTGTAAGGGCCAGTTCACACGGAGACGCGACGCGACGCGATGGGACGCTCCTTAATGAGATTTATTAATAGCTAGCGCGAAGTTTATCTAGATCTATCTCTCCAGCTTTATTATATTAGTATAGACTGCCTCTTTGGATCTTGGTTTTAATTTCCAGGTAGGATAAATAGTGTTATGGGGTTTTTCTATTAGACATTTTTCAGTAACAGTCCGGAGTTTTGAAGGGGGTGGTGTGTACCACGAAAAGCACGTAAAGGCGTTGGTCCTGCGCCTGATCTCTCTCCGGTCGTGTCAGATTGCCGTCCCGTCGGTCCGACAAAAGGCTATATAACATCACGCTACGACCCACGGGAGCGGAGCATTAACCAAACACGTAACTTATGGCCGGTGAAATAAGCAACGCAGACGAAGTAAAAGAAAGAAAGAAAAATCATTTATTCTTGCGAAAGCGACGCACAACACAAAAAATTAAAAACAAATAAAAAATAACAATAATAATAATCTATATACGCCACTACCGCGCGAAAAGGCTGACGCTCAGCATAAAGCCATGGTCCGTGCACGAAACACGGAACCACAGCGCTGGTTTTCAGCGTCAGCCGGCGTGTTGTTGTCTCGGAACTATAAAGTACGACATCACCTACAGAAATTTCTCAGTAATAGTCTGGAGTTTGGAAGTTGGTTGTGTGACACCCCCGTGCCTCGGAAACACGTAAAACGCATTCAAGGCACATGACCAACGGGCCCTGGTGCACCCCCCGCCTTTGTTTGCGCACACACTCGTGTCGCTGTCGTACCTATATCACCTGCGTACTTGGCTAGCCTTTATTGAGATTAGCCGCCGTGCCCGAAATCAGCCTAGAGAATATTAATATTATAGATCAGGATACTATAGAATTACACATGAACGCGTGTTGTAGTAAATGAATTTGTATCCCTATCTTTAAAAGTTCGCGCCACATCGCGTCGCGTCGCGTCTCGTGTGACTTGACCCTAACTGCCGAGATACTAGTTAGGTAAATACTGTCATTTTTGCGATGAGCTCATCAGCTGTTTGTATTGCCTACCTCTATGTGAAATTAACAATGCTAATATACCTACTTAGGTAAACAAGTGAAGGATAAACCGGTAATATTTCATTATAATTATTAATTACCTGTTTTTATTGATTTGGTGTTCATCATCTTCATCATTATCAGCCGAATGACGTCCACAGCTGGACATAGCGGTACCCTTTTTGTATTTTTGTTGGTCTTCTTCTTTATCGTGTAGGTAGTAAGGTCTAACGACCCCACACACCCTTGTGTCAGAGTTTCTAAACCGCCCCAAGGGCCCCTGACATGGTTACCGATGTCAGTGATGTCCAAAATAAACTTAAAAAGTACATATGTAAGTATTAGAAAAAGTCACATTGGTACTTGTCCGTGCCCGGTTGCGAACCCACAACCTCGGGCATGAGAGGCGGGCGCCTTAACCACTTGACCATCAGGACTTACTTTTTGGTTTGTGGTGGAAATCCTCATGGGCTGGCTGAAACCACCGCGGTGTCCCACCTCTGCCCATGGCCGGGGGGCCGGGGTTCGCATAAGCATTCGCCGCATTTTTTCCAACTATGTTGGGGTCGGTTTCCAATCTAACCTCCACAACCCAGATACTGGGCAACACGATACCTCTTGGTAACACTGGTAGTCAGACTTCCTGGGTTCTGACTATCCGTAACGACTATCAAAGAACTACGAATGACAGCCGGGACTAACGGCTTTAGGAGCTTTCTAAGACAGGAGTGTCACACCACCACCAACTTCTAAACTCCGGGCTGCTATTGAGAAATTCCTAACAGAAATACCAAACAAGACTTTTTGGACGACCTGGGAATCGAGCTCAGGACCCTACGCTCAGCAGTCACGCTTGCGACCACGACACCAACGGGGCAGTTCGGCATATCTACATTAGAATAAGCCTTGACCTAGATGAAAGGGAAAATTTCCTAATATTCCGGGTGATGCATAAACAGAACGGTTTTTTCATCTTCCGGGGATCAAAAAACTTCCTTCCCCGTATTGCAAATGGACAGAAGACTTCTCCACAAGTCAGCCAAGATTTACGTCACTATAACCCATTCCCTGTCCCATGACCACATATGATTTACTAGCTGTTCCCCGCGGTTTGACCCTCGCTGCTCAGCACCTGTTGGTCGTAGCGTGATGTTACACAGCCTATAGCCTTCCTCAAGAAATGGACTATCCAACACTAAAAGAATTTTCCAATTCCAACCAGTAGTCCCTGAGATTAGCGCGTTCAAACAAACACTCTTTAGCTTTATAATATAAGTATAGATAGCGATTGTTTAACTATTGTGTCTGCTCAGCCAACCAATGACATTTTTTTTTTTGACCGATTGGAAATCATCCAATTACTTCTCCCGCTCTTAGTGTCAGACTTTTACTGAATTAAACCAATCCATGTTCCTTCTTGTGCCCTTTGCGTTCCGGGGGCGCGGTATTTCTTTCGAACAATCCGCAGCCCCGGCAGGCAGCGGCCCATAGTGGCCCCTCCGAATGTTTGCTGACATCTCTTCGAGGCGCGCGTGGAACACGAACGCGCTGAATGAATTACTAATGCCTGAGGTTGTCAATTTGTCAGCTGGTACGTCAAAGATTTTATAAAACAAGATTTTGTAAAAACCGATTTGAAGGAAAAGTGTGTCTATGGAGTTTCTTGCTCGTTCTTCTCCTTAAGGTGCTCCCTCACCGGGAGCATTCACGAGTATTGTAACATTATAGATTCGACTTTGAGCATTACATTACAATAATACCTCCCTGACTAACGAGCATTTGCGTGTAATGTAACATATTGATTCGTGATGATGTATGCCCGTTTTGTATCATTACAAGGTGCGCAATGTAATGCTCGGTTCTAGTCCTTCACTGATGTTATGCTCAAATCTGTAACGTTACATTACACGCGAATGCTCCCGGTGAGGGAGCACCTTTCTTTTTTTTATAGTCGGGAAATCATCAAATAGCTTCCCCCGCCCTGGGCGGGGCGGGAGGGAGTGTCAGACTTTTACTGACTAAAACCCGTCTATGTTCCTTCATGTGCCCTTTGCGTTCCGGGGGCGCGGTATTTCTTACGAACAACCCGCAGCCCCGGCAGGCATCGGCCCTCAGTGGCCCCATCCAAGTTTGCTGACATCTCTTTGAGGCGCGCGTGGAACACAAACGCGCCGTCGACACGGTCTGTCGCTAGTGAACGTACGGACGGTGAGCTACCCATTGCTCACCGTCCACAGACACGCGTCTACGGTGGCCGGGAGTCGTCTCGCGGCTCCCGACGCCCGGAGCGTCTACCGCGGCGGCCGCTGGGACGGGGGAGAGAGCACCTTAAGATACGTTTTGGAACTAGTTGCTCGTTTCAAAACGTTTCCTTTATCCATCTCATAAAATCAACTATGCCGAATTGACGTAAGTTTAGCGTCTCTGAGATTTCAGTGCACAACGAAAGTCATTATCGTTTTAGTTAACGAGATAACATACATAAACTCATGCTTTTTTTCCATGGGGGTAGGCAGAAATCACAACGCCACCTGGAACGATCCTTACATACCCCACACATACAGACATGTAATTATTTTAATTAGATAATTAATATTAATTAGATTATAATTGATATAACCACAGGTTTTAACATCGACGATTCGTCACGATGTTTTTCTTCACCGATGTCAGTGATGCCCAAGATAAACTTAGAAAGTTTACATGTGAAATGGAAAAAGTCAAAGTTATATTGTAATTTGTAAAAAAGTCATCATAGTACCATCACGCCTGTATTCCGCGAAGGGTTAGGCAGAAGTGTACCAATGAACATACAGAGTTTGCCGGTATGTGTTCGGTCCCATGTAATAAGGGGCGAGCTTATTGTCATTAACCGGACACAAATCCTAACTCCGAGCTGCTACTAAGAATTTTATAGAAAAATCCAATAACACTTTGCTCTACTACATGGGACCTAAACATACCGTGGGTGTACATTGGTACACCTCTGCCTAACCCTTCTGGGAATACAAGGGGGATGTTATGTATGTTTAATGTTTTAAGCAACAAATAAAATTACCACCTAGAAAAGAAAATGGTAGGTAGCCGCTTATTTCCTCAACCACACAAAACTGACCCAGAAACGGTCCCCTGACATCTGACATAATATTCTCAGAATTAAATACCTAAATATACAATGCATAATATATATTTAATTCCAATAAAACAAATTTTATCATCACAATAATTGTCAGCCATTATCGTTAAATGACATGTAAATATCAAAATGGCGGCTACATATAATAAACAGATGCGCCGGACCGCGGCCAGTTTGCGCCGATTGCCGTTCGCGCCATTCGACCTTGTGGAACGAGGAAAATAAACTAAGAAATATAAAAACCGGCTTCGGTAGACTCATCTGTGTTTCTTCTATAAAATATTATGTTATAATAGTGCAAGATATTGTTTTGAAGACTTTCTGGACGAAAAAGGTGGGTTACTGTTTTTGTTTTTGTATTTTTTACGACTGTTTTCTGGGAACGGAAAAAGTTTTGGACCAGAAATACGTTTTTTTTTTGTTTTTTTGCTCTGCCAGTTGTTGAATGGAATGTCAAAACTTGTTTTTTTTTTGTTTATTTGTCATAGTCAATTAATTATAATGATGAGCCAATTATAAAGCACTTAAAAAGACGTTTGAAAACAAAAAGTAATTTTCGAGATTGGCCCTAAACATTCAAGTCCGCTTTTGTACTTTTTCGTTGCATAAAGTTTAAATAAATAAATAAACAATTGAGGAAGAACAGTAGCAGGTATTTTTGTGATATAATTTTTGAAACTATGAATATTAGATAGCAAGGTGTAACTATATGTTTCGAAAATAAACTAAAGTTTAAATATCAAACAAACAAACTTTGGACAAACTTTGTGTGGTGAGCATGATTGTTTGTTCTGTGTCTGGGTGTGATTTATCTATAATATGTATGTATTTATGAATAATATAAGTATGTATATCAGTTGTCTGGTTACCATAACACAAGCTCTGCTTAGCTTGGGATCAGATAGCCGTGTGTGAGTTGTCCCAAGATATTTATATTTTTATTTTTTATCTTTACTTAGTATCAAACAAAGTCGTTCCCGCTGTATGTGCGCTTAGATCTTTTGAACTACGCAATTAATTTTCGTGCAGTTTTTAGCAATAGATAGACTGATTCAAGAAGAGGGTTTTTACGTATAGAACATCACGCTATGACCAACGGGAGCGGAGCTATAACCAAAGACGTGAGGTAATAGCTAACTACCAAACTATCCGCGATTTTGTCCGCGTTAAGTTACGTGTTTGGTTACTGCTCCGCTCCCGTGTGTCGTAGCGTGATGTTATATAGCCTATGTTACTCAGTAATAATGTAGCTTTCTAACGGCAAAAGAATTTTTGAAATCGGTTCAGTAGTTTTTAAGTTTATTCGTTACATACAAATATACAAAATTTTCCTCATTATAATATTTGTGTAGATAAAATGTATAGGTATACATTTCGAAAATCGCTCGAAAAAAACAAACAACTTAGTTTTTTTAAAGAAACTTCCAAAAACTGCCTCGTTGGCCTAGTGGTCCTGAGCGCGACTGCTACGCTAGAGGTCCTGGGTTCGATTCCCAGGTCGAGCAAAAAGTGTTATTGGATTTTTCTATGAAATTCTCAGTAGCAGCTCGGAGTTTGGATTTGTGCCCGGTTAGTGGCAATAGGCTCGCCCCCTATTACATGGGACCTAAATATACCGGCGAACTGCGGGTGTACATTGGTACACCTCTGCCTAACCCTTCAGGGAATAAAGGCGTGATGGTATATACTTCCAAAAATATTTATACCTACCTTAAAATCCTCATAATTAAGAATGATTATACGCCTTTGCATTAAAGTACAAGTATTCAACAACACTATTAGTGTATGCATTAAGAAAAATAATGACTTCTCGTGTTCAAAACTTGTCAACGATACAATTTAGTCACGACAACTTGTTTCAAAAGATTATCGTCGGTAATCTAACATATAAAATTCTCGTGTCACAGTTTTCGTTGCCATACTCCTCCGAAACGGCTTGACCGATTTTGATGAAATTTTTTGTGCATATCGAGTAGGTCTGATAATCGGCCAACATCTATTTTTCATATCCCTAAAAAAAAAAAAATATGGCAAAACAACGTTTGCTGGGTCAGCTAGTAAAAATATAGATATGTAAGCAAAAATACTTTCTGCCATTTAGTTTACCTTGTAAACTTAAATTTAAAACAAAAAAGTAGATACTTACCCAATTTCTAAATAAAAAAATAAATATACAATCACGCCTGTATTCCCCGAAGAGTTAGGCAGAGGTGTACTGATGTACACCCACAGTTCGCCGGTATATTTAGGTCCCATGTAATAGGGAGCGAGCCTATTGCCATTAACCGGGCACAAATCCAAACTTCGAGCTGCTACTGAGAATTTCATAGAAAAATCCAATAACACAATGGGAGAGAGTGTCAGACTTTTACTGACTAAAACCCATCCATGTTCCTTCTTGTGCCCTTTGCGTTCCGGGGGCGCGGAATCTTCAGACTAACAGACAGAAATATCGTTTACGCTTTCATATTCCAATCAACCTTGAGCAAGCGTGGTGATCAATGCTCGTGCCTTCTCTGTACGAGAAGAGGCCTTTGTCCTGCAGTGGGACAATAATAGGCTGGTACTATTATTATTTTAATTTTATGCATATATAAAAAAGCTGTTATTTTGATATAGTAAGTAAGTAAGTTTATTTATTTGCTTAGACTGTAGGTACATGTCAAAGTAAAGGTCAAAGTCAAACCATTTATTTCAATTAGACCATTTACAGGCACTTTTGAATGTCAAGAAGTTACAATATAAAGTTGAAGCTAGTTGCTCGTTCCTATACGTAGGTCTCTATGGAGAAGAACGAGCAAAAACTCCATGGACGCTCTTTTCTTTCAATTTGGTTTTTACTGTTTTTAGTCATGATATAAGTAAGGTATTAAATGAATGTTATGATCCTTGTACAATCTAGGTACCTGAGATTAGGCATGCAAACAATAGTGACAATTAGATTTGACAAACAGGCACTTGAATTTTACTTGTATGTATAGATTATAATTATTAAGCCAGTTTTTTACCATTTTACCTTAATTTAATGCCATTCAAAATATAAAAGGAAAAATCCAATGTTTTCAAAGATGTTTTTTTTACTTTATAAACTCGAACTTGGAACAAAATACCAGTTTATGTCTTAGCGAATCTGATGACCTCTTTGACCTTTTAGATTTCCTTTGCGACGCTTTAGATTATAATAATAGTAAATAATAATGTCTCGTAATGGCTCTGTGGTTAAGACGCTTGCCTCTCATGCACGAGGTTGAGGGTTCGCAACCGGGCAAGGGAAATCACCAATGTGACTTTTGCTAATTCATATGTTCTTTCTAAGTTTATCTTGGACATCACTGACATCGGTGACCATGTCATGCCCTTGAGGCGGCTTAGACACTCTGACACTAGGGTGTGTGGGGTCGTTAGACCTTACTGCCCACACGATAAAGAAGAAGAATAATAATACTAGTCTATAATTGTCCCACTGCAGTGCAAAGGCTTCTTCTCATACAGAGAAGGCACGAGCATTTATCACCACGCTTGCTCAAGGAGGATTGGTGATTTATGAAAATAGGGCCTTTGGTATGCATTGGAGCAATAAAATGGTATATTTGTTAAAAAGTGACGTATTCATAGTATCAGCACTTTTTTAAAGCTATTGGATGGCAAATAAGCCGACGGCCCACCTGATGTTAAGTGGTCACCGCTGCCTATAGACATCTGCAATACCAGAGGCCTTGCAGATGCGTTGCCTTACCAGAGACTGAATTGAAACGTCTCATGTGCATGGAATTACACTGGGACCTTTAAACCGGAACACAGCAACGCTGCTTTGCGGCAGACATAGTTAGTTAGTTATCTTAGGACTTCCCCGGGCGAGCTCCTTCACAAAGACATCAGCTATTACCTGTTACCGCAAATTTTCCGTAAACCTGGGATTTGCCTTATTGTACACGTCACAATAAAAAGATTGGCGGCATTGCCACGTCAGATGGCAATGCTGGGTCATTTCACGCAGGCTCAATTTTTTACTAATTTCGGTGGTTTTTTTTATTTGTAGGTTTTTGGATGAAAAAATAAACTTGTTTTATTCTAGAACACATTAGTATTCTAGATGTTTTAGTAAGAAACAAACAACTGTTGTTGTTTTGAAAAAATGACTTCCACCGAAATTTCCAACCCACCGAAATTGAAAATTGTTCACCGAAATTGCAACACCCACCAAAATGGAATTTTCGTATTGTAGCATGACAGTTATTAAACAAAGAACAACTTAGCCGTTGTCAACATTATGTAGCGGCTGCACAGGCGGGTATAGCAGGTGTAAAATAAGTTTATTTGTCTGTATTCGATACTGCATCTTTTGACATGGATCATAGACCACATTTAACACATTTACTAAATTAACTTTAGAATATGTACGTATTTTTAAAATATGTACTACCTCTCACAATACTACCCTCCAAAGTTTATCCAATTAATTGTAATAGGTACCTCTCAGGTGTAATAGTAGAATACCGCACCGAGCAGTAAGTGACTTCTTGTTCCGCCGAGTGTGATTGGAGCCCGAGCGTTAGCGAGAGCTCTAATAACACGAATGCAACAAGAAGTCACGTCGAGCGAGGTACAAAATCTGCTTTTCTTTCAACTACAACACAAAATCATTCATCATTCAACTGATCCGTTCGAGATGCATCCAGAGCATCAGTTCTATCCGATCCATCCGAG
The DNA here is from genome assembly GCA_932526535.1 of Caradrina clavipalpis. NCBI lineage: Eukaryota > Metazoa > Arthropoda > Insecta > Lepidoptera > Noctuidae > Caradrina > Caradrina clavipalpis. The sequence goes on from OW052115.1 coordinate 4,721,398, forward strand.
ATGCATACGATACATCTCTTTCATCCAATTCATCCGATGCATCCGATGCATCCGAGATGCATCCGATACATCCGTTTCATCCGATTCATCCGGTGCATCAGATATATCTGTTTCATCCGATTCATCCGGTGCATCCGATCCATCCGAGATACATCTGATTCATCCGTTTCATCCTATGCATCTGATCCATCCGAGATACATCCGTTTCATCCGATACATCTGTTTCATCCGTTTAATCCGGTAAATTCGTTTCATCCGATTCATCCGTTACATCCGTTATGGATGTATCGGATGCATCCGATCCGTCCGAGATGCATTCGATAATCCGTTTCATCCGAGATGCATCATGCATTAGACCCAGCCGATGCATCAAATCCATCCGATACAACTAAATGGTTTTTCTATCTTTCTTTCTAATCGATCCCATCCATCCCATCCATCGAATACAGAACCTCACATCGGTTAAAGAAAAAAACAGTGCAGTAAGTATGTATTTTCATTACTGCATCGCTAAAACAGTGCAGTAATGAAAATACATACTTACTTACTTACTGCACTGTTTTAGCGACGCAGCAGTGACGAGCTTACTGCTGGCATTTTAGGTAGGTAACTACGATTTACCTAGGTAATTGGAAGAAAATATCTTACCAAAGTCACATGAACCCACAGCCATTTTAGTATTGATGCAATGTCGGTGGCAACAAACTTACCACCGAAACCACCGATATTGCACCACCGAAATGAGAAACATGAAGAAAAAATTAAATAAAAACTAAACTATTTATGATTTAGGTATTTAAAATATATGGTCGCTAAGGGTACCCATTAACACATAACATACTCGCGTACCCTACCGTAAAAAAATAACATTCATTCGTACAGTAACCCACCGAGATTGCATAATTTCGTATTCCCTCTTGGAAAAAAAAAGTACTTAGGTATTGGCGCAAAACCTCGACAGGATCGGACACCTCACTACTGCGAGAACGCAAGAGCCCGACTGGGCCTACGTGTGCACAAGGAGATTGTTCGTTAGAATAGACTTGTTTACGTTATAGATCGATTTCAACAAAACACACCGATATTGCACTTTTCGCGTGGACATTCCTTATCATAATGGTTCTAATGTCTGCATGATAACAGAAGTAAAGGAAGTAATAAATATGGTTGCTTTATGCATACACCAACATAATAATGTGCAATTTAAGTACTAAATTTCCTTCACAACGTATTTAATGAGGTAAATGCGCTTAAAAGTTAATCGCGGACATACCACCGTTATTGAGAAACAGACAGATTTCTTTTTTTTTTTAATTTATATTTCAGAGATTTTTATTTATACTAGTGCCTTCATATGAGCTAGTTTTCATATTACACGAAAAAATATAAAATGGTCTTATATATACATTTTACAAAGTGATTTCACGCGAAGAACCTCAAAAAACGATGTCGGTGAAACTACCCTGCTAAGTCTCTAGCCAGGGTAAAAGACAGCCATTGAGTCACGAAAAGTGATAACAAAAATAAAAACAATTAAAAAAATTACAAATTTAAAAAACCCCCGACCCAAAATCCTAGGTTCCCTTTAAAAAGTAAAAAAATAAAATACGTCGCGTTGGGGGACCAATTTTGCCATAAATAGGTTACGACTGTCCCGAGCGGTCCCCCAACGCGTCATAACTTTTAAACGGCTCAACCGATTTTCATTAAACATGTCTAAGAACACTCGCACATAAGTCACCTTTCATACAAAAAAAACTAAATTGAAATCGCTTCATCCGTTCGGGAGCTATGATGCCACAGACAGACAGACAGACAGACACGTCAAACTTATAACACCCCTCTTTTTGCGTCGGGGGTTAAAAATTATAATTAAAAGAGTGTGTAGTGACAAAAAGTTAAAAAGATTACGCTTAGATGGTTCGGTCATGTTTAGATTGAGTGAAATAATTCTTTTTGTTAGAAAAGTGACTAACAAAAAGAATTTATATGGCAGATGTGAATAGCAGCGCCGGGAGGGGACGCTCTAGAGTCTAGAGGGACCTACCCTGACCTTATTGGTGAGGTTCTTCAGAAAGGTCGTTTGCGCAATACTTGTAACCGGCGTGCTTGTATGACCAGATGTATGAACGTGGATGAGCCAAAAGGAGTATGTAAGGATCGTAGCAGGTAGCGTTCTGTGGTTTCTGCCTACCCCCATAGGAATAAGGAGTGAATTTATGAATGTGTGTATGTAAAAAAAATACATTGAAACTGACAACGCCCGTTCACGAACATGACGTGTGGATCAGTATTATTTAGCTTAATAACTGCCTCGTCGGCCTAGTGGTCCCAAGCGCGACTGCTACGCTAGAGGTGTTGGGTTCGATTCCCAGGTCGAGCAAAAAGTGTTATTGGGTTTTTCTTTGAAATTCTCAGTAGCAGCTCGGAGTTTGAATTTGTGCCCGGATAATGAAAATAGGCTCGCCCCCTATTACATAGAACCTGAAAAAAAAAACATACCGGCTAAATGAGGGTGTAGATTGGTACACCTCTGCCTAACCCTTCGGGGAAAACAGGCGTGATGGTATGCTGGTATAAGTTGTAATGGACATTAACGTTCTTATTTCAGCCTTTAACCTGCTGCCAATTCCAATCTTTTGACAAGTAAATAAGGAAAACTTGGCTAAATAAATATAGCGGTCATTTGAGAGCCAGTCAACCATTCGCGATGAATACGCAATTAATCTTTACAAGTAAATACAATTTAAGTGTCTGTCTGTCATATTGTAACAAAACAATTAATAACATACCATCACGCCTGTATTCCCCGAAGGGTTAGGCAGAGGTGTATCAATGTACACCCACATTGGTACACCTCTGCCTAACCCTTCGGGGAATATAGGCGTGAAAGTATGAATGATGGTATGTATGTAAATAAACAAATGAAAACGTTGTATCACGCCTGTATTCCCCGAAGGGTTAGGCAGAGGTGTACCAAATGTACACCCACAGTTCGCCGGTATATTTAGGTCCCATGTAATAGGGGGCGAGCCTATTGCCATTATCAGGGCACAAATCCAAACTCCGAGCTGCTACTGAGAATTTCATAGAATAACCCAATAACACTTTTTGCTCGAACTGGGAATCGAACCCAGGACCTCTAGCGTAGCAGTCCCCGCGAGCATTAAGGTAGTAGAACATAAAATTCAATAGTACTGATTTAACCTTTAAGAATATTGGTTTTTCCCAGACATAGTCGGGTTGCGGAGGTCAGTAACTGATGCCAACTGTTGGCATTGCTATATGAATCTTAACTTAGTAGGGGACAAGGCAAGGCTGAGAATGACGAATTTTTATACGGACAGATATTTAAAGTCAAAGTCAAATCATTTATATATTAGACCAATATTTTTGAACGTCATTTACAAGAAAAATAATAATAATATTGAATCTAGTTGCCCATTACAAAAGGTAGTTTCGTATGGAGAAGAATGGGCAAGAAATTCCATTATTTACTCATTATTTTTAAGTAAAAAGTTTTCGCTTTTTAACGCTTTAAAAAGTGTTACATATTTTACGTGACTGTACCTGCTTGGTTTTTAAAAATGATAAATGTTTTTTTTTTGTAATAATGTTTATAATGACTTTCTCGTTAGCCTAGCAGTCCTAAGCGCGTTTGCTACGCTAGAGGTCTTGGGTTCGATGCCCCGGTAGCTGCTACTGAGAATTTCATAGCAAACCAAAATGCTACGAAATTCTCAGTAGCAGCTAGGATTTGTGCCCGGTTAATGGCAATAGGCTCGCCCCCTATAACATGGGGCCTAAACATACCGACGAACTGTGGGTACACCTTTGTACACCTCTGCCTAACCCTTCAAGGAATACACGCGTAATGGTATTTCGGATAGGTTATAGCCTGGAACAGCACATAGGCTACTTTTTATCCCGGAAAAATATACCTTTCCCGTGAGATATGGACTGTGACGCGAACGAAGTCGCGGGGAGAAGCTAGTTTTATATTAAAGTAAAAAGGCTGGGAAGTCCCTAGAGCATAATATTCGTACTACAAAGGCAGTTTTAAAGTAGCCTAGGTAACATGAATAAATACAATGAATAATCTAAAGTTATTATTATAAAATAGAAGAGTTTGTTTGTTTGGTTGAGCGCCGAAATTCTAGCAACTGATGGCTCGAATTGAAAAAATATTTTTGTATTGATTAGTCCTTTTATCGAGGAAGGCTATAGACTATGTAACATCATGCTATGCCACTCGGGAGCGGAGCAGGAGCAGTAACTGAGGACGTAATTCAACACGGCTCTGACACTACGGTGTGTGGGGTTAAACCTTACTGCCCACACGATAAAGAAGAAAACACGGGTGAACGCGAACGCAGTCGCGGACAGAAGCTAGTATTTTATATGAATGAGAATGCCCAACGTTCAGTACTGAGATTTTTCCATACAACATTTGTTTTTTTCCTTCTTCGAATTCTGTTTATCAGAGGTTCCCATCTTTTTTGTACTGTAACTTACTTTACAGGTTGTATGATTTATGTGAGTGGTAGATTTTAAGGTTATCTACTTTAATTATTATTATTTATTGAAAAATTAAAGAAATCTCTGAAGAATATAATTTAAATTATTAAAGTTTTTCTTTTACGGATATCGTTGGATGGCAAGCACGTACCTCCTGATGTTAAGTGGTCACCGCTACCTATACACATCTGAAATACCAGAGGCCTTGCAAATGCGCTGCTATCCCAGAGACAAAGTTCAAATGTCTGCCAGTAATTACACCGGCACCCATACCCTTCAAACCGGAACACAGGAACAGCAAATATAAAAGTACAATTATTGTAATTTAATTAAAGAGAAAGACACGAGTGCCAGGTAGGTGTGACAGGTAGTCACCTGTGCCTTCAAGATAACTCTATGCTGCCTCAACGCATTGCGATGCACAGTTTGAGAACTCCTGACTACACGTATAATTACTTTTTTGTACCAAACAATAAAAGCAACAAAAAGTTGTATCTGCGATAATGGAGTTCATGTCTGTATTCATAAATTCATCGCAGACGAAACGTTTTCATTTGTTTATTTACATACATACTATCATTCATACCATCACGCCTGTATTCCCCGAAGGGTTAGGCAGAGGTGTATCAATGTGGGTGTACATTCATGTCACTCGTGTCTTTACTAAAAAGCGATCGCCGCTACTAAAAGTATCCTGTGTGCTGTGTGCCTTATTAGATAATTTATTTTATTTATTCATGTTACCTAGGCTACTTTAAAAGTGCCTTTGTACGAATATTATGCTCTAGGGACTTCCCAGCCTTCTTACTTTATTATAAAACTAGCTTCTCCCCGCGACTTCGTCCGCGTCACAGTACATATCTCACGGGAAAGGTATATTTTTTCGAGATAAAAAGTAGCCTATGTGCTGTTCCAGGCTATAATCTATCCGAAATACCATTACGCGTGTATTCCTTGAAGGGTTAGGCAGAGGTGTATCAATGTACACCCACAGTTCGTCGGTATGTTTAGGCCCCATGTAATAGGGGGCGAGCCTATTGCCACTAACCAGGCACAAATCCAAACTGCGAGCTGCTACTCAGAATTTCATAGAAAAACCCAACAACACTTTTTGCTCGACCTGGGAATCGAACCCGGGACCTCTAGCGTAGCAGTCGCGCATAGGACCACTAGGCTAACGAGGCAGTTAGCCAGAAAAAAAAGAAAGGCAGAAATAAAAGTAGTCTAAGTAACTCCTTATAATATCTACGCTATGATCTGCAAGTGAATACCCCGTCAAAATTGGTCTGCCGTTTAGGAGATTAGCCGAAAGAAATAGACAAACAAATGCACCAGAATCTTTCCAATCTCAACACTTATCGCGACAAAGGGCCGAATATTCGGCAGTCGAATATCTGCATGGTCATTCGACCTCTAAACTTGTCGAATATCCAGTATTCAGTATCCGGCCAAATTACTATCCGTTTCATCTTTAGTCGTTATAAATTCCAAAAAATATTCTAGGTCTTAGCAAAGGGCGTGTGGATTGTAACCCCATTACTAATCAAATTTGTAATAAATCCGTTGATTTCTGATCAACACTAATAGGTTTAATGTAAAAAATGCGAAAAACAACGAAAAATTACTGTAAAAATATAATCGATTATTGTGAACATTAATCGATATTAGATTTGATTATATGTTTTACATTAATTGTTACTTTCGATTATATTTTTTGTTGAATCGTTATTTTTTTTTGTTTGGGTCAGTCGGCAGAAGTGGTAGGACCTTGGCTTGTCAGTTCTAAATTAATGTAAGTGCCATAATACATAAATATAATAGTATATATATTTTACTTTTTATCCATTTATTTTTATATAATTACTGCTAAACTGTTTGTTGGAACAAAGAACTAAGTTTTTAGAAATAAATTTATTATTGTTATATTATTAGTTTCTAAAACGCCTCAAGGGCCTCTGACATGGTTACTGATGTCAGCAAAATATGCATTTTATTTTACTTAATCATTTTTCTTTTTCGATTTTTTTTGAATTTCCCTTTCGTTTTGCTTATAAATACTTATATTTTCTTTTCGTTTGCCAAATTCCTTTTTTTCTGGTTTTCCAACATTGAGTTATAATAATGTTTTTCTGATTTTCTATGTCCCTATTGTTTCTTGTTTTGCGAATCCTTCTTTTCGTTTTTTTTTTGTTTAATCTGAATCACCTCGGGCTTAACCAATTTGGCAAATCGAGAAACATTTGTTTTCAATAAATCTTTTGACCTTTTATTTTCTTGTTAAACCTTGATATTCTCTTTTCGAAATGACGACTTAGGTATCGTGATTAAAGTTAAACAGACTTACAAAAAAAAGCCTATTAAGAATTTAACCCTGCAATAGTCGCGCCTTAAAAGTCACGCGCAGCTGCATAAGTAGCCCAATTTGTTTCGTCGTTTTTTAAATGAAATTCAATTGTATTATTATTTTCTTATTAAAATATGACAATTAACTCTTCCAAAATGAAATGAACACGAAAAACAAACATAAATCTTTAAAGGTCTTGTTTAAATCAGCTATGAAAAAAAAAGTACGCAAAAAGCCATGTCAGTTTAAACAAGCATGGGCTACATATGCAGCCCGCGCGACCACTGCAGGGTTAAGTGAGTAACTACTTTTATTTGGATTTTCTACTCGAAAACGTTCTATACCCACCTTACCTACCTTAGAAAATATCTAGCCTTAGAAAATATAGGTAAAATTCATCATTAGTAATTTACTAGGTTCTGCCCGCGACTTCGTCTGCGTCAAATTTGAAATATTATCCCACGAGAACCGTACATTTTTCCGGGATAAAAAGTTCCTATGTGTTATTCCACACTACAATTTATCTCAGTTCCAAATTTCACCTGGATCCGTTCAGCCGTTTAAGCGTGAAAGAGTAACAAACATCCATCCATCCTCACAAACTTTCGCATTTATAATAATAGTAAAAATAATTGTGTAATATTATATTTTTTGAAGTGAAAACTTCTTTAGCGGCGTTGTGCACCTTTTTTGGAATAGGTAAAAAATGTTAAACTCGCGTCAGGACACGTGACCCTGATCGAAAATTCGTAAGCGGCGTTGTGCACTTGTTTTGGAATGGGTAAAGAATGTTAAATTCGCGTCAGGACACGTGACCTGATCAAAAATTACGAATTAATATTCAAGTTTTCACTTCTGCCGGCACTCCCGGAGTACAACCCGTCGTTTTTGAAGTGAAAACTTCTTTAGCGGCGTTGTGCACTTTTTTTATTCTTTATTTTATATTATTTTTATTCCATCGAGACATGTCAACTTCATTGTACCCACCGATAAGTAATTCTTACTATAATAAAAAAATAACGAGAAATTCCATAGATAGGCATAAAATTATCGTCAGGATTACTGATGGTATGTTGCTTATGTATTATTTAAAGTTAACATTACTAAAAAGAAATTCTAGATTCTAGTTACTGATTAATCCGTACTAATATTATAAATGCGAAAGTAACTCTGTCTGTCTGTCTGTCTGTCTCTTCTTCACGCCTAAACCACTGAACTGATTTCAATGAAATTTGGTACAGATATAGTCTGGGACCCGAGAAAGGACATAGGATAGTTTTCATCCCGGAAATCCCCCGGGAATAGGGTTACCAGATGAAAAAATCAAAAGTCCGGAGAAAAGGCCTGATTTTCATTGAAAAATCCTGAGATCCATTACATTATCAAAATTTTCTCTCGAATTTACTTAACAATTTAATAAAGTCGTAATACTATCGTTTTTGTGGATCTTACTTAAAAATGTATCATCACATATTAAGTATGATAAAACTGATTAAGTACCTACTTGGATAAATAAGTACTGATTTTAATTGTGCAATTATTACCAAAGGAAGATTATTTTTAGTTTGTTTAATTTTTTATCAAAGAGATCTTTAAAATGTAAGCTATATTTTATTGAAAATTCAAAAAATCCTGAGATTTCATGAGATTTGCAAAATCCGGCCGCAATCCTGAGAAGAGTCCAAAAATCCTGAGATCTCAGGACAAATCCTGAGATATGGTAACCCTACCCGGGAACGGGAACTATTAATCCACGCGGACGAAGTCGCGGGCAAAAGCTAGTAATTTATAAAAAAAAACCAACACCGTAAACATAAAACTCTAACTCGCCTTGTCGCGTGACCAAAGAGCTGGCTTTTAGGACAAAGAATCTGGCAGCATTGCCATTTGCTACACAACGTGGCAATGCTCCAGATGCGGAACGCAAAGGGCGTTAGGAAGAACATGGATGGGTCAGTAGAAGTCTGACACTTCCTTCCGCTTCACTCTGAACGGTAGAAGTCACTTGATGAATTCCGATCCTTAAAAAAAAATAGTTGATAATTGCCAATATTTTTTTACTACTTTCGCCTCGTCCACGTTCATACATCTGGTCATACAAGCACACCGGTTACGAGAACTGCGCACCCGACCTTTCTGAAGTACCTTACCAATAAGGTCAGGGTAGGTCTTTCTAGGGCGTCCCCTCCCGGCGTTGCCACTCACATCTGCCACATAATTACCTTTTGTTAGTCGCCTTTCACTCATCCTCTCAATATGACCGAACCATCTAAGCATACCCTTTTGAACTTTTGTCACTACATCCTCTTTTAAGCCGCAACGTTCTCGTATAATGTGATTGACTCTAGCGTTCAAAGTTACACCACACATACTTCGCAAGGAACGCATCTCCACAGCATTAATCGTACTTACCCAATATATTTTTTTATAAAAAAAAGCAAGTTTGCCAAAAAAAAATGCGAAAAAATCAAATATTTTTGTCACTGTCTATACCTACCCGACAAAAAAGAATAGATAACTCCGTGGCGCCACTATCGCTCTAAAGAGTTTTTTATGACCTCGCGAGGTCAAATCAGTTTGATAAAACGTGTTTATTGCCCTCATAATGGTGTTTACATCACAAGCCGACACAGTCGATCATAAAACATAAATGATACAAGTCGGGGGAAATCCATTTGATTATTCATGATTTTAATTACGTGTTTAAAGGAGATTAGCTTCGAACCGCGACTTTTTTCGCGTGCGCAGAATCCTAATACGATCATACCATCATCACGCCTGTATTCCCCGAAGGGTTAGGCAGAGGTGTAGATATGTTTAAGTCCCATGTAATAGGATGAGCATATTGCCATTAACCGGGCACAAATCCTAACTCCCAAGCTGCTACTGAGAATTTCATAGAAAAACCCAATAACACTGCTTGACCTGGGCATCGAACCCAAGACCGCTAGCGTAGCAGAACGGCAAACATATATAATTTAAAGTAGCTTTTGCCCGCGGCTTCGCTCGCGTTTCTAAACGTATTATTTTCCATCCCCTATTTTATCCCCTTAGGGGGGAATTTATCAAAATCCTTTCTTAGGGGATGCCTATGTCATAGTAGCTTTATGCATGCAAAGTCTCAGCCCGATCGGTTCAAAATTGACAAACTTTCATCCCCTATTTTATCCCCTTGGGGGTAGAAGTGATCAAAATCCTTTCTTAGCGGATGCCTACGTCATAACATCTACCTGCATGCCTTTCAACCCTATCCGTCCAGTGGTTTGGGCTGTGCGTTGATAGATCACTATGTCAGTCAGTCAGTCACCTTTGAGTTATATATATTTAGACTAGCTTCTGCCCGCGACTTCGTCCGCGTCACAGTTGATGTGTTATCCTACGGGTACCGTACATTTTCCCGGGATAAAAAGTAGCCTATGTGTTATTCCAGACTATAATCTATCTTTGTGCCAAATTTCATCCAGATCCATTCAGCCGTTTAAGCGTGAAAGAGTAACAAACATCCATACATCCATACATCCATACATCCATACATACAAACTTTCGCCTTTATAATAGTAGTAGGATATAATCTATCTTTGTGCCAAATTTCATCCAGATCCATTCAGCCGTTTAAGCGTGAAAGAGTAACAAACATCCATACATCCATACATCCATACATACAAACTTTCGCCTTTATAATAGTAGTAGGATGTGTCGTGGCCTTACGCAGGCAAAAGCTAGTGTCCAATGAGTAACAGGAAAACGCTAGCTAGACAAAACAATAATGATATTGCACTTAATATCCGCGTGAAAAAAAACTCTTGAATGTCTGACGTCACCGCTGCGGCATGTGTGCTGTTTTGAACAGTCAGTGTTGAAAGTCCTCGTTAGCCTAGTGGTCCTAAGCGCGACTGCTACGCTAGAGATCTTCGGTTCGAATCCCAGATCACGGAAAGTGTTATTGGGTTTGTCTATAAAATTCTCAGTAGCAGCTCGGAGTTTGGATTTGTGCCCGGTTAATGGCAATAGGCTCGCCTCCTATTACATGGGACCTAAACATAACTGAGGTTGTACATTGAAACACCTCTGGCTAACCCTTCGGGGAATCAAGCGTGATGGTATGTGAATGTAAACAAAATCTCTTTTAGACCAAGTAAACACAAGTTGTTCAGTTGTTTTTATTAATTAACGCCTTGTTTCTAACAGGTTTGGTGACGTCATTTATTATTAACGTAGGTACTGCCCGCGACTTCGCTCGCGTTACTCATTTTACCCGCCATAAGTTACGTTTTTGGTTAATGCTCCGCTCCCGTGGGTCGTAGCGTGATGTTATATAGCCTATGTTACTCAGGAATAATGTAGCTATCTATTGGTGAAAAATGGTTAAAATCGGTCCAGTAGTTTCGGAGCTTATTCGTTACAAACAAACAAATCTTACCTCTATAATATCAGTATAGATATGTCCTAACTGTACCTACTATAGTTATCTAAGACTAGCTTCCGCCCATGACTTCGTTCGCGTTAAAGACATATTATCCCAATGGGACCGTACATTTTATCCAAATAAAAAGTAGCCTATGTATTATTCCACACTTCAATCTATCTCAGTGCCAAAATTTCATCCAGATCCGTTCAGCCGTAAGCGTGAAAGAGTATCAAACATCCATCCATCCTCACAAACTTTCGCGTATTACTAGTTTCTGCCTACTAAGTACTACTTCGTCCGCGTCAAATTTGAAAGATTATCCCACGGGAACCGTACATTTTTCCGAGATCTTCCTTTGTTCTTTATCGTGTGGGCAGTAAGGTCTAACGACCCCACACACCCTAGTGTCAGAGTTTCTAAACCGCCTCAAGGGCCTCTGACATGGTTACCGATGTCAGTGATGTCCAAGATACACTTAGAAAGTACATATGAATTTGAAAAAGTCACATTGGTACTTGCCCGTGCCCGGTTGCGAACCCACCCTCGTGCATGAGAGGCGGGCGCCTTAACCACTGGGCCATCACGACCGAGATAAAAAGTATTCTATTTTAGACAAAATTTTGCCAGAATAAATCAGTTATGCAATTAAGCTACTGATTACAATGAGAACAAAGTTATAATAAATGTTTTATTAATATAAAAACATATTAAGTAAAAGTTATTACCGAGACTCTGACCGCTGATAAATATTGTTATCACAAGTTCAGTAGGCAATATTATTACACAAATAAATAACGTTGAAGTGTAAGAACGAGAGTAAAAATAATTTATTGGTTCATTGTTACAGAACAATGGTGTCGATTCTGTTATGCACAAGCTAAACTTAATTTAGACTGTTTCTATCTTTTTCTCTCCAATCAAACAAGAAAGGGACGGACATGAATAAAACTTGTCAATTTTAGTTGATCTGAAACCTCTATACAATTATAGTTGACATGTCAGAACGCATTGATTAAAAAAACGCAAAACAAAGCAAAAGTAATTTGACGTCTCTAACTTTGTTCTATCCTATAGTCACGACTATAGGCACAATGATTGCTGTATTCACATCCCAAATGTCGACAACCTCGCGAGCCAGATCAAGATACTTAATTTATTTATATTTCTCAGCTTTCACGAGGTTCTCATCATGCGGGACAGTAATATCAACGATCATTGCGTGACGCTCTGATCGATCTACCACCACTATGTCTGGCTTAATTGGCAACAATAGTCCTGTCAGTGATGATAGATCGATCCCAATACAACGTGATAGTGCCATTTTCAACAACTGGGTCGTGCACATATCTATAGTATGGTACTTCCGATTCCACAAGACTGTATTTCAGAGCAAGTTGCTGGTGGATAATCCTGGCTACAAGGTTGTGTCTATGCAAGTAGTCTCCGTTAGCCAGACGAGAACACCCAGATATAATGTAACGAATTGATTCCCCGGGACGGTGGCATGCCCGACAAATGTCAACCGTACCGTCCTTCACAATATATCTTCGGTAATTGTTCGTTATCATAACTTTGTCCATGATAGCACAGACAAAGTCTTCGGTTTCCCCAAAGAGGTCACCGAAACGCAGCCAGGATACGGGCGCCTTGAAGTCTAACCTTTTTTTTTTGTTAGTATATCTGTGTGCACATGGTTTGTGTCAATAAACTTTTTTCTTTCTTTCTTTCTTTCTTTCTTTCTTTCTTTTACATCTCATGTAGGGCCCGGTAGCCGTGAAGCTCCTTGCTTTTCCATACCTCCCTGCGATCATTAGTATCAATTATTAAAATGGTCTCATTTTTTGCAGATGTACAAATTCATACCAATCCTTGCGCTGTTGGCACTTGCCAACGGCCAGGGCGCTCCTAATACTGGGGACCTGGATTCGGTGCTGAGCCAGATCTTTGGCCCTCCACCGACAGCTGACACCAACCACAACGCTAACGCTAACGCTATATCGACGGCACAGCCAGTCCAGGACAAGACTCAAGCATCCACCATCGTGCCACCAGTCCATAACAATTCAGGTAAAAAAGAATTAGATTGTATATCGGTTAAATTGGGTAGTTGATACCACTAACAAATAATTTGAAGTCACAACTTCTCTGAAAAAGCACTTTATTTTACCCATGAAAACCGAATAATTTTCAATTTATTGTAAAATTAGATTTTTACTTACATTAAAATCAATAAATAGTTAGTGAATTGAGTAGGCCGATAAGTGACGTCACAGCGTGCTATTGCCATACAAACACTATGGGAGAATCGCGTTTTACCATCACGCCTGTATTCCCCGAAGGGTTAGGCAAAGGTGTACCGATGTAACAGTCCGCCGGTTTAGGTCCCATGTAATAGGGGGCGAGCCTATTGCCATTAACCGGGCACAAATCCTAACTACGAGCATTGGCGTATCTAGAGTTAGTTTTCAGGGGGGCCTGGCCCCTAAGATGCCATGGCCGCTGCGATGCAATGCGGTCAGGCGGAAGGTGAGCCCTACAGCCTGGGGTGGGCACAAGACCATTCTGGGGTGGGCCCGGCCCACCCGGCCCCCCTCTATATACACCCATGACTACGAGAAGTCGAGTTGCTACTGAGAATTTCGTAGAAAAACCCAATAACATTTTGCATATCTAGCGTAGCAGTCGCGCTTAGGACCACTAGGCTAACGAGGCAGTTCTACTAAGACAAGCCTTCTGAACGGGGGAGAGGGATGGGAATCGTCTCTTTCTACCTCTCTAAGATAATTGTGGACCCTTCAGGAACCTTTGACTCCTCGCACCAGTGTATAAGGACTGAAAATTCAACTCACCAGTGTATCAGTTTCTCTACGGGTTTGTAATTATACATTTTTCGTTCGAGTGTGCCTTTGTTTTACAGCTTCTTAGCTTTATATAGTTTATTATTAGAGTAGAACTAGCGGCCCCATCGGTCATCAACTCCATGTGTCAATATGCCCTGCTCACTGCCACTTCAACTTGCTAATTTGCTAGGCTATGACGGATTTATAATATCAGTATATATATTTTTGTCATCATCATCTGCTTAGCCTTTTTCCCGACTATGTTGGGGTCGGCTTCCAGTCTAACCGGATGCAGCTGAATACCAGTGTTTTACATGGAGCGACTGCCTATCTGACCTCCACAACCCAGTAACTGGGCAACCCGATATCTCTTGGTTAGACTGGTTGTCAGACTTCTTGGCTTCTGACTATCCGTAACGACTGTCAAAGATCTACGAATGACAGCCGAGACCAACGGCTTTACGTGCTTTCCGAGGTACGGGGGTGTCACACCACCAACTTCCAAAATCTGGGCTGCTTTTGAGAAATTCCTATTGGAACAACCCAATAACACTTTTTGCTCTTTTTTGCGCTTGCTACCACGAGACCAACGGGGCAGTTATATATTTTTGTAAGGATCGGAAATCATCAAATGACTTCTTGCGCTCAAGGTGGAGAGGGAGCGAGTGTCAGACTCTTACTGAATAAAATTCAATCGTGTTAAAGGGTATTGGGAGGACCAATTCCCGTTGCTTTCTAGGTCCGCGGTGACTCTTTCAAACAATTTCCACTAGGGCTTCAAAAAATTCGGCTTTTTTGCTATTCGAATATTCTATAATTTATATACCATCACGCCTGTATTCCCCGAAGGATTAGGCAGTGGTGTACCAATGTACACCCACAGTTCGCCGGTAATTAACCGGGCACACATCCAAACTCCGAGCTGCTACTGAGAATTTCATAGAAAAACCCAATAACACTGCTCGACCTGGGAATCGAACCCAGGACCTCTAGCGTAGCAGTCGTGCTTAGGACCACTAGGCTAACGAGGCAGTTATTCTATATTTTTTTGGGGTTTATTCGAATAATTCGAATGCAAACCCTAATTTGCATACATGACACCGAAAACACATATTTTTTTCTCGTATATTCTGGCGTGTTGGTACATATTACAAGCCTGAAAAAAAATTTGTGTATTGCTGAGGGTTCAAACTAAAGACTTATTTATAAATATTTCATAAAAATTAAACAGTAACATGGTAAAAAAATCGCAAAGGAGCGCATCAAATTTTTTTTCCTCGCCTAGATCTCAGAATTTTGAGCGTAAACTATATAATTTTATCATATATTATATCAATATTATTCATGAACTATTACATTGAGACGTGTATTTTTTTCAGAATTAAATGAAAACCTCAAAATTACTTGATTTTGGTGATTATTCGATAAAACTTCATCAACATCGCTATTTTGAACCTTATTTGTTGTCGCGTTGCGTTTTTGTTTTATTTGCTTGGGTGATTCTTTGAAACCAAGTGTATTTGCCTCATTGATATGGTCATTTTATTTATTACTCTTAGATCTTAATTAATATTATATCGTGTCCAGGCCATAACATGTTATATGATACACGAGACGATATTATTGTATCAAATATTTTATGTTTACGTTAAAATTTTGCTTAAACAAATTACGCCAGATGAATTATTATCATTTTGGTCTGGAGACATTTTTTAAAGTAACTTAATTACGAATCAGTACAACTATGTTAAATATCAATAATAATATATCAAAAAACACATAATTAAATATCGGTGCAACGTTCTTATTATAATATATTGCTTCGTAAGACCGCAGAAAATAGAATAATTCAACAAAAAACGGTATTGTGACTGTGACACACCAGATTAATTAGTTTTTACTGTTTTCTGTTGAATTAATTATTGCTTGTTTTAAGTAATCCCAATTGACTGATATAGGCCTCGATAGACATTTTCATTTACTATAAAACCTGATATCGATGTTCAATTTGGAGATAATATTGATGTGTTCTTCAGTCAAAAACATGTCAAAACTGTGTTTCAAAGAATCACCCGCTTACTATACAGCGTGTAACGGAAAGGGTATATCTGTCACCGGAAAATAACAAGATCCGTAAGTTTATCAATTTACTAGGAAGTTTATAAACTTTCGTAAGATTCTAAACGGGAGATTTATAAATTGTAATATTTTACGTCCACATTTTCGTAAATTTATCAATTTCCGACGTCATATGGTAAATTTATAAACTAACGAATATCTATTCGTAAGATTTTATATGGTTCGACCAATCACAGAAACTCTTTTAAATATACGATCTTTGAAATACGTAAAATAACACACTGCTCTCTGATTGGTCAATGTTCATAGTGGCAATGCTTGTGTCCAGCTGGCGGCCGCGAGGAAGGAGAAGTGACACGTGACAGCCAACCAATCAGATCGCGCGTAGCGTTTGGTTACTGCTTACTTATTATTTTACGAGTGAGTTCAGTAAGTTTATCAATTTACGAAAATGTGGACGTAAAATATTATAATTTATCTCCCGTTTACAATCTTACGAAAGTTTATAAACTTCCTAGTAAATTGATAAACTTACGGATCTTGTTATTTTCCGGTGACATATCCATACAAACGGGGTTAAGAGTGTATCCGGTACTGAGTCTCTATACAAAATTTCAGCTCAAAAGCAATAACTTTGAAAATGCATAATATTTTTTTTAATTTCGGCAGTTTAAGCCATAAACAAACTTGTCAGGAGAAACAAGTCTTTTACGGAGTTGTTTCTTAGTGTGTAGTGTGTAGTTCATTGACACCAATCAGCTGACTTAGTGTAATGATGTCCGGGGCTGCGGGTTGTTCGAAAGAGATACCGCGCCCCCGGAACGCAAAGGGCACATGAAGGAACATAGACGGGTTTTAGGCAGTAAAAGTCTGACACTCCCTCCCGCCCCGCCCAGGGCGGGGGAAGTTATTTGATGATTGCCAGTCTATAAAAAAAAAAAAGTGTAATGATGACGTGTAGAATCCAATTCGAAACATTTGGTTTTTTTGCTTAAATGTTGCTTAACTTTGTAATTTTGTGAGTATAGGTATTAAAAAAATGTTGCTATGTGGTTTGTTAACACCAAAAGAATCCGTACCTTTGATATGTATATGTCACCGGAAAATAACAAGATCCGTAAGTTTATCAATTTAATAATTATAAACTTACTGAACTCACTCGTAAAATAATATGTAAGCAGTAACCAAACGCTACGCGCGATCTGATTGGTTGGCTGTCACGTGTCACTTCTCCTTCCTCGCGGCCGCCAGCTGGACACAAGCATTGCCACTATGAACATTGACCAATCAGAGAGCAGTGTGTTATTTTACGTATTTCAAAGATCGTATATTTAAAAGAGTTTCTGTGATTGGTCGAACCATATAAAATCTTACGAATAGATATTCGTTAGTTTATAAATTTACCGTATGACGTCGGAAATTGATAAATTTACGAAAATGTGAACGTAAAATATTACAATTTATCTCCCGTTTAGAATCTTACGAAAGTTTATAAACTTCCTAGTAAATTGATAAACTTACGGATCTTGTTATTTTCCGGTGACATATATACCCTTTCCGTAACACGTTGTATAAGAACCCTGTCAACTAGTATCATAATGTATTATTATCAACAGGCACAGGCCCGGAGGAGGAAGAGGACCTATCGTGCAAGATGCCCGATGGTCAGGAGGGAGAGTGCGTCAGCTACTACCTCTGCAACGTCAACAACAACTCTGTTATAACTGATGGTGTTGGCGTCATTGATATTCGGTAAGTACCACTGTGAAGCTAGCGTTAAGTTACTGCCTCACTCCCGTGGATCGAAGCGTTATATTCTATAGGGTTTTTGACAGAATGTTTAACGTACGAAAATGATAGGATAGGATAGGTGGGGTCGTCTGCATTGGCGTATCTAGGGTTAGTTTTCAGAGGGGACCTGGCCCCTAAGATGCCATGGCCGATGCAATGCAGTCAGGCGGAAGGTGAGCCCTACAGCCTGGGGTAGGCACAAGACCATTCTGGGGTGGGAACGGCCCGCCCATCCACATCTATACAAGCTGTTGATTTGCATCCTCGTCAAATTTTAGGAGCTTGTCATAGAAAAAAAAGAAGTAATCAAATATAATTACGATAGCTGGCCAATATGTCATAAATGCTTGTTTTTTTAGTTGCAACTATCAAAAAACTGTATTCCAGAATACTCCTCTTGCAAAAATCAGCATCGCCCAGTTGCGTATGCGGCAGGCAGAGTTGTCGCGCGGCTATATCAATGTGTGCATAGCGCCTAAACCCTCTGGCGATGGCGATGGCTAGTTCGAATTGAAAAATCACGTCAAAAAATATAAATTTTAAAACAAATTTATTTTATTATTGATTTGTGTTAAGAATCACGAGCATAGTTAACTCCTTGAATTTGACGAGAATGCAAATCAACAGCTTGTATACGCCTATGGCTTAGAGAGTATTAAAAGGCCTATGGTCATCTGCTATTTACTCAGCCCTAATTTATTTAACCCTGGCCCCCTGGATATTTTTATTAAAAAAATATTGCTTTCAAACAGGGGGCCAGGGCCAAATAAATTAGGGCTGAGTAAGTAGCAGATGACCCCACCTATCCACCATTTTCGTATGTTCAACGTTCTAACCTCTGTTCTATAACCTTCCTAGATAAAAGTGCAATGCAAAAGGTTTTTCTCCAATCGGGCCAGTCGTTCCTGAGTTTAGCGTGTGCAAACATACAAACTCTTCAGCTTTATAATATAGTAGATTTGTATAGTGTCTTTTTACACCCGTTATAGTATTATTGTGTGCCCATAAGGTCCAGTTTAGCAAAATATCAGCCAACGAGTGCTAGACACTGGTTTGTGACAGTCGTCTTAACTGTGAGTGCCCCGTTGGTCTCGTGGTACCAATCACCACTGCCGAGCGAGAGGTCCTTGGTTCGATTCCCAGGTCGGACAAAAAGTGTTATTGAGCTTTTCCATTAGGAATTTCTCAGTAGCAGCCCGGAGTTTGGAAGTTGGTGGTGTGACACCCCCGTGCCTCGGAGAGCACGTAAAGCCGTTGGTCTTGCGTCTGATCTTTCTCCGGTGGTCGTGTCGGATTTCCGTCCCATCGGGTTATGAGAGTTAGGGAAGAGGGAGTGCACCTGTGTTTGCACACACACTATTGTGCACTATAATATGTCCTGCGTACGTGGCTAGTCTGCATTAAGATTAGCCGCCGTGGCCGCAATCGGTCTGGAGAATTACTTTTTTTTTTAACTATAACCATATTCTAACAGTGTCCGTGACGGTCCCTGCGAGTCATACATCGATACCTGTTGTCTGGTGCCCGACAAGAGGCCCCCAGACCAGCCCGTCAAACCGCAGCCTAAGCCAGATCAACCACAGGTATGATTATTAACAGTTTGGATTATTTACTAGCCCTTAGTGTAGAATAAATACTTCGGACGTTGACCCAGGGTCAAAATAAGTGCCCTAGCGTATGCTACATCTGCCCCTGTAGCCATGTAACAAACGATAAACGCAAACGCTGAGTAGGCTTTAAAAGATCTTCAACTTTATGTGCTTGGTTTTAAGTTGAAGATCTAATGAAGATTGCATAGCGTTTTCGTTCTTTCCAGTCGCTAACGCTTAGAAATCTTTAATAGATTTTCAACTTAAAGCTCTGGTATTAAGTTGAAAATCTATTGGTACCTACCGAGCGTTTACGATTATCGTTTGCGACTTGGCTAGGAGGGCTGTTTCGCCGGATTCATGGTGGTATATGGCATATAGTGAATGTGTGTACAACTGTACATGCACCGGATACCGGTCCAATGTCCAGTGAAAAAACAGACGTACACAACCAAGTTTATTGTCTAGTGTTAGGAACCAGTAACTGTGTTCAGTAACACAGAGAGTGTCCAGTAGTACCAACCAGCTACTGTGCCTAGTAGTACTAAGCCAGTAATTTGACGGGCCTGTTGGTCTAGTGGTTAGCGGCCCTGACTGCTAAGGCGGAGGTCGTGGGTTCGATTCCCACACAGGACAAACTTTGTGTGATGAGCATGTTTGTTTGTTGTCTGGGTGTGATTTATCTATAATATGTATGTATTTATAAATTATATAAGTATACTATATCAGTTGTCTGGTTACCATAACACAAGCTCTGCTTAGCTTGGGATCAGATAGCCGTGTGTGAGCTGTCCCAAGATATTTATTTTTATTTATTTATTAATTATGCCTAGTAGTAGTACCAACTACTAATTAATGTGCCCAGTGACACCAAAAATGTCTAGTAGCAACCGGGAGAGAAATTTAATTTACGTATTTGCCTGTCATGAGATCGTGACCATGGTGTGTTGGCCACATTTTAGTTTGTCATATACGACTGTGGCAATCAAAAGGTTATACAAATTTATTAAGATAAAAGTCTGTCATGGGATCGTGGCCGTGGCATGTTAGCACATTTTGGTTTGTCATCTATATGTGACCGTGGTAGTCAAAATGTTATACATATTTATTAAGGTAAAAGTCTGTCATGGGATCGTGACCGTGGCATGCTAAGCACATTTTGGTTTGTCATCTATATGTGACTGTGACAGTCAAAAGGTTACGTTAGATTTTATTTATTAAGTCTGTAAATATTGTACATATTTATACATAAAATTACAGATGAGAAGCTAATTTTGTTTAACGATTTTTTTAAATAGATTTTCAACCCAATAACTGAAGTTTGGGAAGCAGCGAACGTACGTCAGATTTTTTTATGTGTTATTTGAGAGTGTTTTTCTTTTTTTTGAATTTTAAGGTGGAACTTCCACGGTAGCCCGCGAAGTTCAAATTTGCTTACGTTTTTTGCAATTTGCAAGTTAGTATTAAGTTATATGTCGATTAAAGTATAATTAGCGGGCGTAAGAATTGTGTATTTTCAGAATTATAACCATTTAAGTCAGCGATAAAACTCCATAGGGCCAGGTAAACGGAAAGAATTCATGAAATCTTGACATTTTGGAATTATACCGACTTATGGAGTTATTTTACTGATTTTAATGGTTAAAATTTTGAAAATACATACTTCTTACGCCCGCGAATCTAAGAAAAAAAAAACAAAAAAAAAACGTAAGAAAATTTGAATTTGGCGGGCTACCGTGGAGGTTGCACCATTGCTGTCCGCTGTCTATCTTCACCCTTTTCTTCTGTGGGAAAATCTTTCTATTGTAGTAGTAGAGCTCTTTGTGAAGGAGCTCGTCCGGAGAAGTACTACCACCATACCTATTACTGCCGCAAAGCAGCGTTGCTTTGTTCCGGTTTGAAGGGTATGGGTGCCGGTGTAATTACAGGCACATGTCTCTGGGATGGCAACGCATTTGCAAGGCCTCTGGTATTGCAGATGTGTATAGGCAGCGGTGCCCACTTGACATCAGCTTGTTTGCTATCAAGTCCTACTACTACTACTAGCTTCGCCCGCGACTTTGTCTGCGAAGAATAATTACTTTGGGAAACCTGTTTTATTTATAAGATACTACTTTTTCAAAAACGCTTGAATAAATGTTTATTTATTTCTTACTAAGTACCTAAACGCAAAGTTCCATAGTTTTATCTTCATTAATGACGGACACCCATAATTTTTTTCTTATCTCCTATTTTTGGTCATCATCTGCTTAACCTTTTCTCAACTATGTTAGGATCGGCTTGCGGAAAGCACGTGAAGCCGTTGGTCCCGGTTGTCATTCGTAGATCTTTGACAGTCGGTACGGATAATCAGAAGCCAAGAAGTCTGACAACCAGTCTAACCAAGGGGTGTCGTGTTGCCCAGTTACTGGGTTGTGAAGGTCAGATAGGCAGTCGCTCCATGTAAAACACTGGTATTCAGCTGCATCCGGTTAGACTGGAAGCCGACCCCAACACAGTTGGGAAAAGGTTAAGCAGATGATGGTTCAGTAGATCCAGAGATTACCCCATACACCTCACAAACTTTACCTTTTTATAATATTTGTATTAGCTAGGGGAAACTAAATTATATGTCAATATATACAATATCTATATACATTATTATGATAATAAAATCGTAACGATGCCAATTCTGTACATCAAAGATTTTTTTCAAAAAGTAATTGCTACATGTTAAGTACATTATACTGAACCGAAAACAATTTTTTTTTTAAATTTGTCTGTTTGTTTGATTGTATGTACGCGCATAACTTTGTAACTCCTGCACCGATTTGAACAAAACTTTTTGTAGTGTGTTGGCAGTAACCGAGGCTATAATCTTAAGTACACTTCATCAAGCTATGTCACATAGGGATTAGGCAGAAACAGTATGCACACTCTTAACTTAACAAATACTGAACTGACATACCTACACATATCTTTTTACTTTATGTGGATATTCAATACTTAATTAGTTACGTAACAGTTAGGCCAACGTGAGCGAAGCCGCGGGCAACAGCTAGTATATTATAAAAATACATAAGGGCCTCCGCCCACGACCGATTTTTTACGGCCGATTTTTTCTCGGCGAGAATGGAACGTATGGATTCTAGTACATCAACGCCCACGGCCGAGAAAAAAACGGTCCAAAAACAAAATGTACGCATCCTGGCCGCCGATTATCGGTGAAAAATAGAAAATAGGGTAAAAGCTCCAGTGAATGAACACTTAAGCATTCTTCAGACTTCAAAAAATCATTACATTATGTTGCCTCTAAAGTTAAAGGTTTTATATTTTGGTAATCTATGTCTACTAAAGAATATTTTTTAACTTGGTTTTACGACATAACCTGTATACTTTTTTAGATATTTGGCAATATATTGAAAAATACCCTAAAACCCCAGTGAATGAATGAAATTTTCCAGTAAATGTACAGCATTAGAACCAGTGAATGAACACAAGTTTTTGTTGAATTAATAGTTACGAAAAATCCTTATTATTATATCAAATGCAGTTCAAAATGGAATAAATAAATGAACATAAATCCTTAGCCTCTAAATCTCTGCGGGTTGTTCGAAAGAGATACCGCGCCCCCGGAACGCAAAGGGCACATGAAGGAACATAGACGGGTTTTAGTCAGTAAAAGTCTGACACTCCCTCCCGCCCCGCCCAGGGCGGGGGAAGTTATTTGATGATTTCCCGTCTATAAAAAAAAAAGCCTCTAAATCTGCTACAATCATTTTTTTTTAACAAAGTGTAAGCCTTTAAACTCTTACTTAATCATTATATACCTTCATAAGCCTAGCCAACGTCATCAATCAATTCATCTTGATATGAGCCGAACGATGTCCACTGCTGGACATAGGCACTTCAGTAGTACAGAAGTGATTCCGTCTTCCCCGGCACCTTGTTGTCCTTAAGTTGTTAAGAAGCCATATTTATCTCATATAGGCTGACGTCCGGGATCTCATCGGTGTAGTGTCAGGTCAGTCTAGCTCTTGGGTCTTTTGTTGGACTAGAGACGGGTTTTTAGAACTTCTCTACCTCCCTTAAAAGCTCTAGTTTAGACAAGATGATCCTGCCATCGTTGGTCTCCAGCTTCGTCAGCATTTGAGGTGTGTCGCGTTTGATGGATTTCAGGATCTGCCTTATAAGCCGAGCTTATTCCGACTGAACCTGCACCCACTGAAGACTCCCCGTTCCGTTCCCGTCTTTCTTTTTTGAGCTTGGGAGTTAGAGTCTCAGAGCTTTGATCTATTTGTTAGTTCTCCGTTCTCTAAAATGATGATTACTAACTCAAAATGTGGTATTCATTTATTTATTGGTTACATTTTTATGACGAAAGCTTCTATTTTAACATGATGAAAATGTTATAGTTCATTCACTAGATTTCATGAAATTAACGATTGGTCAGTGAATTAACGGTCGTTTATTCACTGGATTTCAAACGTTTTTTAATGCCAATGCTGGAACACTCAATAATTTACTTAAAACTAGCTAAAATTGCAAGAATGAAATTGATTTGATACATATATTATAACTACCCATTACTCGAATTTATAAATAACTCATAGTACATACTTTAATTACGGCTGCAAAGTGATATCAAAAAATTTGCGTCTGACCCAAGTCCTAAATTCTTGCCCGAACAAAGAAAATGTACACCAGCACTGCCAACTTTAAACGCTCGTCATTTTAAAACGAACAGTATCGCAATACATGAATATTGTTACTATATTAGAATAAAGAGCAGCAATTACAAAAAAAAATACTGCGTTGGGTAGAAGGTAATATCTTAGTTTATTATTTTTTGGAAAATACTCGGATTTGTTAATTCACTCGGGTGTGTTCATTCACTGGGGCACTTACCCTATGCGTCATGGATTTACTAGGGAAGAACGTTGTGTCATTGCTAAAGTCAAAAGTTTAAAGTCAAAAGCAGTTATTGCGAATTAAGTGTACAATTTTTGGTGTTATGTTAAGTTAGTACTTATGAGTTTGAAGCATTTGAATAATAACAATAATTTATTATTAAAAAGCTTATTTATTTATTAATAATATGGTAAATCATTTTTTTCTAAATTAATCACTGTGATTTCAATAAGTAAATAATATTGTGTTGATTTACGCAGGGTTTTAAATACCGGTAAATATTTATAAAATTACCTTTGACAGAGTTACCGTTAATATAAAAATAACGTTAATGGATTAAAAAAATAATATATAATCAAACGAATTTAATAAATTCTTAAGAATGAAAATAACATTCGTTTTCAACGACTAAGCTTGCTAAATATGTAATGACTTAAATCCAGGGCTTTTTAACGTTATGAAATCAAAAAATAATAATCGTTACGTAACGTTAATTTCCATGAACTCGAAAATTTTGAAAAAAGTAACTTTATAAAAACGTTATTTGATAACATTACCAGTAATATAATGTTAATTAACATTAATATAGAATATGAATTAATCGTTATTTTTACCGTTAAATTAGGTAAGTTGCCGTTTTGTACGTTTATATTAATTGTCACTGACTAACTATATTGGGCTTGTGGTCGCAAAGCGCGTCTGATCAGCGTGAAGTCGTGGGTTCGATTACCAGGTCTAATAATAACATATACGGTTACTTTTACATCGTTCTGCAGCTGAAACACTGGAACTCCAGTCGAGTAATAGTTATTATTGCGTGTTTTTTTTTAAGACGTCTCAAAGATGTTGGAAATTCGTCACTTTCTTTTGTTAATTCGAGTTAAATGTTAGTAGCGCTCCTGTCTGATCGATTAATGTATTCTTTAAAGGCTACCTTACGCATGTATAGTCGATAAGGTTTTCACACAAATATGCCTTGACTGCAAGGAAGCGTTACTTCGCGTTCTTGCTATTTCAAAAATGTTTGAGTTATTTTATTTATTTTTGTTATTTATCGAAAATAATAGTGCCAATAGCTTCTATTAGGTACTATGATGGATCTCATGGCTTTTGATTTCAGAACGATGTAAAAGTAAGCGTGTAGGTACAATTCTCATTCGTAAGAATCGGGCAAAGTATTGTTAGGCACTACATTAGCGCGACGCTAAGGTGGGCGACCCGCCACACCTCCGTCCGGCGCTACTTCCATCTTAGAAGGATCAATTGTTTAAAAAAAACGATAAAAATATCGTCAATAAAAAATTTAACGATAAATTGTAACTTAAATAACATACATACATACATAAACTCACGCCTTTTTCCCATGGGGGTAGGCAGCAACCACTGAACGCCACCTGCTACGATCCTGACATACTACTTTCGCCTCGTTCACGTTCATACATCTGGTCATACAAGCACGCCGGTTACGAGTACTGCACACCCGACCTTTCTGAAGAACCTCACCGATAAGGTCAGGGTAGGTCTTTCTAGGGCGTCCCCTCCCGGTGTTGCCACTCACATCTGCCACATAAATACCTTTTGTTAGTCGCCTTTCACTCATCCTCTCAATATGACCGAACCATCTAAGCATACCCTTTTGAACTTTTTTTTTTTTTGTTTGACTTAAATAACCTTAAATCTATTAACGTTATTTTTATACTATCGGTAACTCTGTCAAATAAAAGTTGCGATATAAAATTTGACCGCTATTTAAGCTCCTCCCTCGAAAGTCACCGACAAAAACACGGTCGTGGGCGTTGAAATTTTTGAAAAAAACGGGCCCGTTTTTCTGCCCGATTATCGGTCCAAAAAAATCGGTCGTGGGCGGAGGCCCTAATAAACAATGATTTTGTTATGTATTTTATATATAAAGTTAAATCATTACGTATTAAAGTTATTTCCATAATAATATTACCGTGACTAAATGTAGTTTTTTTTTGTTACTAAGTATTGTTGTTATATTCTAGAGTTCCGTACAGCCCCAATGACCCCGTAGGTAATGAGCGTTAGGTCCTGGGTTCGATTCCCAGGTTAGGCAAAAAGAGTTATTGCATTTTTCCATTAGGAATTTCTCAGTAGCAGCCAGGAGTTTAGCAGTCGGTAATGTGACTACCACGTGTCTTAAAAGCACCTAAAGCCGTTGGTCCCGGCTGTCATTTATCTTTGACAGTCGTTCCGAATAGTCAGAAGCCGGGAAGTCTGACAACCAGTCTTACTAAGAGGTGTCGTGTTGCCCAGTAGTGGAGGTAGTTTGTAGTGTACAATTTTATGTCATCATCATATCAGCCGCAGGACGTCCACTGCTGGACATAAGCCTCCCCAATAGATTTCCAAAAGGACCAGTTGGAAGCCGGTAGCATCCAAAATGTTGTGTGGTAGTGCGGGACCCTTCGTGTGCGATTCCGAATCACACTTTGCCGGTTGTTTAATAATGTTTTTCGATATGAATGCATACTCACACGACGCGTAGTATATATTTTAATAGCCCATGGAATGAATCATTGGCTCTATAATAAACTATAATTGGATTGGAGACACTATTAGTGCTGCTCCGTTGGTCTCGTGATCGTATGCGCGACTTCTGTCGGCGTGGAGTCCAAGGTTCGATTTCTAGGTTAGTCAAAGTGTTATTGGAACCTGGGCCTGTAGCCATGTAACAAACGATAAACGCAAACGCTGAGTAGCTTTAATAGATCTTCAATTTTATGTGCTTGGTTTTAAGTTGAAGATTGCATAGCGTTTTCGTTCGTTCCAGTCGCTAATGATAGAAATCTTTAATAGATTTTTAACTTAAGGCTCTGGGGTATAAAGTTGAAAATCTATTGGTACCTACCGAGCGTGTACGATTATCGTTTGAGACATTAAATTACATTACATAATAGTACATAGTAAGATTATTTTTTCGTCATAATATTTTTATTTGCGCTTAAATACTTGGCTTTTCAGCAACTGCTTCTCTTCCGTTTGCTAAGATGCCCCGCTTCTTGTTTCCACGGATCATCTCCGTTATTCATTTAGTTCTCTTCTGGGGGGAGGAAAGGGGGTACAATTGGGTAGATAACACCACTAATCAATTGACGTACTTTTTATGAGCTGTCAAAACGCGATTCCCCCATAGATTTTGCATGACAATACTAAACTATGACGTCACTTTTTATACATCTCAATTGACTAACTATTTATTGATTTCAAAGCAACTGTAAATCTGGTTTTAGAGGTATTTAAACAATATAGGTTTTCTGGGGTAAAATAAAGTTTGTTTTTACAGAAGTTGTGCCTTGAAATTATTGTTTAATAGTGTCTACAACCCATTTAGCGTTTTCTCTAACGTCGTAATTAATGCTTGACAGGTCGGCTGCCGCACGGAGATGTGTGTCAAGGTGGTCACCATTTAATTATTCTATTTTGCTTTCCTGAATTTTGGGTGTTTAAAAGGCTTA
The DNA here is from genome assembly GCA_932526535.1 of Caradrina clavipalpis. Taxonomy (NCBI): domain Eukaryota; kingdom Metazoa; phylum Arthropoda; class Insecta; order Lepidoptera; family Noctuidae; genus Caradrina; species Caradrina clavipalpis. The sequence goes on from OW052115.1 coordinate 4,749,336, forward strand.
AGCTAAAAATCTGATCGTTTTTCTTATTGTTTTTTTCGTGCTTGCCGAAATTTGGTAGTTTACCTCTTGGCCAATAATTTCAAGACACAATTTCTCTAAAAAAACAGTTTATTTCAGCCCTGGAAACTCGATTTTAATAATATTTGAGTTGCTTTGAAATCAATAAATAGTTAGTCAATTGACTTGGCAAGTAAGTGACGTCACAGTTTATTAGTGTCATTCACTATGGGGGAATCGCGTTGATAGGAAATGCTAACCGCGTTTGACAACTCATAAAAATATGTCAAATGATTGGTGATGTCTTGCGATGTCTTCAATTGGGTAGTTGACACCACTAACCAATAATTTCAAGTCACAACTTATCTAAAAAAAACACTTTAATTTTAGCCCTGAAAACCGAATGATTGTACAATTGGATTTTTAATTGCTTCGAAATCAATAAATAGTTAGTCAATTGAGTAGCCCGATACATGACGTCACAGCGTGCTATTGCCATACAATATCTATGAGGGAATCGCGTTTTGACAGCTCACAAAAAGTATGTCTATTGATGGTGGTGTCAACTACCCCATTCCCGTTGACTTTCTAATTTCAAGTCTCTCTGTCAAAAAAAACTATTTTACGTATTTCACCTACAATTTTGACATTGATTGTCGCTGAGATGAGATTTTACCCGTGTTTTAGCGAGAATTGGCCTTCAAATCAAATATGAGCAAATAACAATAACAATTTGACGTAAGCTTGAGGTCACAAAACTTCTCAACAGATAATATAATTGCAATACATTTTATACAAAGCGTTTACATTAACAGAAAAGTTACCTAAGTGTCTAGGCCCTTAGGACTATTTTCGTTTGAACCGTGCGTGTTTTTTCCTTTCTTTTTCAATGCTCCTGTAGGCCGTTTTTCGTGTCATTTTTAAATTAAAAGGGTTCTTCTTGATATAAAGAGATAGATTCTGTGATGGGAACATCGAACACAACTGTATCACTACCAAGTTTCAAATGTCAGTATTTAATGTAAAGAAACACAACAGTACTATTAACTTTATTAATACATGTATTTAGATTAACTACAGATGTATGAACGTGAATGCTTAAGCGGCCATTTTGTTTTCCATATGTCAGTTCTTGACATTAAGTCTCTATATGTCATTTTTTGACATTGGAAGTTCTTCTGTAACTTTTTAATGAACTCTAATCACTTTTTTAACATCAGAAGATACTTTAAATCACTTTTTGACATTAATAGTTCACTTTATATCACTTTTTTACAATAGAAATTCTCCTTATGTCACTTTTAGACATTGGAAGTTCTTTTTATATCACTTTTAGGCGTCAGAAATTCTCCTTATGATAATTTTGAACCAAAAAATGGCCCCCTTTTTGTACCCGTTTCAAGTTAACTCTCTTTAAGACAATATGGATGCAGGTCGCTTCCAACCGGTATATGTGGAGATCTAAAGGGGAGGCCTATGTTCAGCAGTGGACGTTCTATGGCTGAGATGATGATGATGATGATGATGATGAAGACAATATATTGATTGGCTATTATTTTGATCTTGTGTGTTTTCTATCCTATGTTTGCTGTTTGTGTTTGTATTGACTTGTACCTTATTGTATATAAGTAGCTTTAAAAATAACGTTTTTTTTTCGCCAGAAATGTTATAATTGAGTACCTACCTTATAATAAAAGTGGGAGAGTCTAAATTGGCTTTGCAGGCGATACGTATCGCCGATAAAGATGCTTATTTTTTCCATAAATGCTTTTCCAGTCTTTAATTCTTCTTTGTTGTGTGGGCAGTAAGGTCTAACGACCCCACACACCCTAGTGTCAAAGTTTCTAAACCGCTTCAAGGGCCTCTGACATGGTTACCGATGTCAGATATGTCCAAGATAAACTTAGAAAGTACATACGAATTAGAAAAAGTCACATTGGTACTAGCCCGTGCCCGGTTGCGAACTCACAACCTCGTGCATGAGAGGCGGGCGCCTTAACCATCACGACGTTAATGTAGTAATTAATTCATTCAATTAATGTCGAAGTGTTTAATTGAAATAAATGCTTTGACTTTTACTTCGAACATTGTCTTCTGCAAACGAAATTCTAAAAGCAGGCATAGTCTCTCAGAAAACATCTTTTAAATTATATTTTAATAGCCTTGTCATACCGGTTAGGCACCATCGTCGTATTGGTCATCGCTCGGTAAACCAGTCTTGTAGACTTAACGAGTTTGTTGTCACTTGACCACAATCTAGTATTTTGTAGTAGAGCTCTTTGTGAAGGAGCTCGTCCGGGGAAGTACTATCACTATACCTATTTCTGCCGCAATGCACCGTTGCTGTGTTGCGGTTTGAAGGGTATGGGTGCCGCTGTAATTACTGACATATGACGCGTTTTGACTTTGTCTCTGGGATGGTAACGCATGTGCAAGGCATCGTATTGCAGATGTCTATAGGCAGCGGTGACCACTTAACATCAGGTGGGCCATCGGCTCGTTTGCTATCCAATGATATGAAAAAATCTGCTTACTGCCTCGTTAGCCTAGAGGTTCTAAGCGCTTCTGCTACGCTAGAGGTCTTGGGTTCTCCGAGGTCGAGCAAAGTGTTATTGGGTTTTCTACAAAATCCTCAGTAGCGGCTCGGAGTTAGGATTTGTGCCCGGTTAGTGGCAATAGGCTCGCCCCCTATTACATGGGACCTAAACATACCGGCGAACTGTGGGTAAAAATTGGTGCTCCTCTGCCTAGGAATTTGTCTTATAATTCTTGTTTTGTTTTCCAGCGTGAGGGATGCGGTTGGGCGAACCCTGATGGTGCTGACCTTCGAACCACTGGCGAAGTCAATGGGGAGACCAAGTTTGGGGAGTTCCCGTGGATGGTAGCCATTCTGAAGTAAGTAGTCTATTGGTGAGGTTCTTCAAAAATGTCGTGTGCGCAGTACTAGTAACCGGCGTGCTTGTATGACCAGATGTATGAACGCGGACGAGGCGAAAGACGTTCTGTGGTTTCTGCGTACCCCCAAGGGAAAAAGGCGTCAGTTTATGTATGTATGTACGTATATCTAAGGGTACTGTTTTTTTTTTAAAGAAATTATATCTTTAATTTATTGGTCAAGGTGTATGAGCCTGATTAAGAGGAGCTCGTGACTAAAAAATTACAGCCGCATAGACACCGATCTTCCGGGTTAAGCCACGCTTGTTGAGGTTGGTCTGTGGATGGGTGACCATTTACCATAGCGAGTTTCCTCCGTGCCTCGGAAAGCACGTAAAGCCGTTGGTCCCGGCTGTCATTTGTAGATCTTTGACAGTCGTTACTGTTAGTCAGAAGCCCGAAAGTCTGACAACCAGTCTTACCAAGAGTATCGTATTACCCATTACTGGGTTGTGGAGGTCTGATAGGCAGTCGCTCCATGTAAAATACTGATATTCAGCTGCATCCGGTTCGACTCGAAGCCGACCCCAACATAGTTGGGAAAAGGCTAGGCAGATGATGATGTATGAGCCTGATTAAGACCGCAGGAAAACGCTGGATGCAGGACGCTTCCAATCGGTCCTTTTGGAAATCTACGGCGGAAACTTATGTGGCAGTGGTCGAGCCACGAGATTTGATCACCTCTCTTGCTCAAGTCGGAGTGGCGATTTCAGACTTATGTTAAACTAATTAAAAATCCAGGTTTCCTCACGTCAGATTCCTCATGTCAGAGACATCCAAGATAAACTTAGAAAGTACATATGAATTGTAAAAGTCACATTGGTACTTGGTTTCGATCCTGCAATCTCATGCAAGAGAGGCGGCGCCGTAATCACTGGGCCATCACGATATTTTTAATAAGTAATTTAAATTAAGTACATAGTTTTTTTTTTGAGAGTCCCAAATGATAGCTACACAGATAATAATTTGCCACACAATTATAGGCTTTAAATTGTTTGTGTTATGGTAAGTTTAATAATGACAAGGTAAGATAAGGTGAAGGCTGGTAGGTGGATTTTTTGGGCCATTTTCAACGTGCGTTACATTGCAAACTAGGTACTATAAAATATGATTTTTGACACGAAAAATAAAAATCGTTTTCTAGCAATAATGTTTGCTGAATGTTATTTAGTTTGATGAACGGTATACGAACTGTCAAAACGCGATTCTCCCATAGATATTTGTATGGCAATAGCACGCTGTGACGTCACTTATCGGCCTACTCAATTGACTAACTATTTATTGATTTTAAAGTAAGGAAAAATCTAATTTTACAATAAATAAAAAATTCATCGGTTTTCATGGATAAAATAAAGTACTTTTTTAAAGAAGTTGTGATTTGAAATTATTGGTTAGTGATGTCAATTACCCAATGAGGTCTGGCTGCGGCATCGTAACTCCGAAATACTGGTCCAATTTTGATGCGGTTTTTAATTGTAAATCTCTTACAGCGTGCCTTTGGATGGCAAAGAAATATCACCTGTGTAAGTATATAATATATAGGTGACGTAAGTAAAGAATGGGTGAAGCACGAGTGATATTTACTTACCCTTTCTAACGCACAGCTGGCGTATAGCGTTCTCTCTTTCCCTCTACATGCATCTGTAGTTCAAGTTTCAGTTTATCCTTGTAATGTTTTGTTACTTTGAATTGTATTTTATTTTGTTTGCAACACTGCTTGAACTTTGGCGTAGTTATTTTTTGACAACTCAATTGATTAACTTTTTATTGATTTCAAATCAACTTGAAATCTAATTTTAAAATTTATTCAGTTTTAGAGCTTAAGTAAAGTGGCTTACTTTTAGAAAAGTTATTGTTATCTATTTTATTAGCATACCTAGCAGTGGAAAATGAAGTCGTTTCTTTTGAGAAGTTTTTATTTCTTTTAAATTATTATTTAGCTTAGCCCATACTGTCCCACTACTGGGCACAGGGCTCCCTCCATTTCTTCCATCCATCTACAATTATTACTGTCCATCCAATTTTTTTTTTGTATTAGTCTTGTCTTGTTATTATTGGTTTCTGCCTACCCCTACCCTTGGACTGCCCCGTTGGTCTCGTGTTCGCAAGCGCGACTGCTGAGCAAGGGGTCCCGGGTTCGATTCCCAGGTCGGGGCAAAAAGTGTTATTGGGTTTTTCCATTAGGAATTTCTTAGTAGCAGCCCGGAGTTTGGAAGTTGGTGGTGTGACACCTCCGAGCCTAGGAAAGCACGTAAAGCTGTTGGTCCTACGCCTGATCTCTCTCCGGTCGTGTCGGATTGTAGTCCCATCGGGCTATGAGAGTAAGGGAAGAGGGAATGCACCTGGGTTTGCGCACACACTTGTGCACTATAATATCTCCTGCATACTTAGCTAGTCTGCATTAAGATTAGCCGCCGTGGCCGGAATCGGTCTGGAGAATTATATTACATTCTGCCTACCCCCATGGCCTTAGGAAAAAGGCGTCAATTTACGTATGTATGTAAGTATCCAAGTCCTTTTTTAAAAATCTTTCTTCTTCTTCTCAGGATCGAACCGGTCAATGAAAACGAGCCTGAAGGCCAGAAACTGAACGTGTACGTCGGAGGAGGTTCTCTCATTCATCCGAGCGTGGTCCTCACTGCCGCCCATTACGTCATCAGCGCCAAAGCCCTCAGGATCAGGGCGGGAGAGTGGGACACTCAGAGCACTAAGGAGATTTATCCATTCCAAGATCGAGATGTCGCTTCCGTTGAGACGCATAAAGACTTCAATAAAGGTATATATAATTTATACCATACCAAAGGTTTATACCAAACTGCCCCGTTGGTCTCGTGGTCGCAATGCGCGACTGCTGAGCAAGGGGTCCCGGGTTCGATTCCCAGGTCGAGCAAAAAGTGGTATTGGGTTTTTCTATGAAATTCTCAGTAGCAGCTCGGAGTTTGGATTTGTGCCCGGTTAATGGCAATAGGCTCGCCCCCTATTACATGGGACCTAAACATACAAGCGAACTGAAGGTGAATATAGGGACTCCTCTGTCTAACCCTTCGGGGAATACAGGCGTGATTGTATGTATGTTGTATGACACTAATACCTCTATCTCTTTCAGGCAACCTGTTCTACGATGTCGCTGTCCTCTTCCTCGCTCAGCCTGTAGACCTAGCTCCTAATGTCCGCGTGGCCTGCCTACCTCCACCTAAGATAAAGCAGGAAGATGGCACTCGTTGCTTCGCCACCGGTTGGGGTAAAGACAAGTTCGGCAAGGAAGGACGGTACCAAGTTATTTTGAAAAAGGTTAGTGATATTTTTGCGTAAGCAACTACTTAAGCCTCTTGCCGGGGCTGCGGGTTCTTCACAAGAGATACCACGCCCCCGGGACGAAAAAAGCACAAGAAGAAACATGGATCAAAAAAGCCTCTTCAAGTTTTTAACCAATTTTTCGCAGATTTTTTGTCGACGAGAATGGAACATATGAATTCAAATACACCAACGCACGCGGCCGACAAAAGTTATAGCCTATATACAAAAATAATCTCTTCTGCTTATAGATCAGTGCCCCATTGGTGTCGTGGTGGCATGCACGAATGTTGAGCGTGGGGTCCTGGGTTCGACTCCCAGGTATGGCAAAAGTGTTACTGGGTTTTTCCAATAGGAATTTCCCAGTAACAACCCGAAGTTTGAAAGTTGGTGGTGTGGTGTGGCACCCCCGTGTCTCGGAAAGCACGCGTTGTTCCTGCGCCCGGTTGCGTCGAATTGCTGTCCCATCGGACTATGAGAGTTCGGGAAGAGGAAGTGCATCTAGGTTGGCTAGTCTGCATTAAGATTAGCCGCCGTCGCCGGAATCGGTCTGGAGTATTTACAGTATAGATAAGTCCAGGTCTCCTCAAGATGTTTTCCTTCACCAAAGTCAGTAACATCCAAGATAAACCTAGAATTAACCTAACCTATCTTTCTTCCAGATTGAGTTACCAATAGTAAAGCACGACAAATGTCAAGCTGCCCTCCGCAAGACCCGTCTCGGGAGGTTCTTCCAGCTGCACTCCTCATTCATGTGCGCCGGTGGAGAGCCAGGCAAGGATACCTGCAAGGGAGACGGAGGATCACCGCTGTCTTGCCCCATTCCGGTAAGGGATTTGTGATATGCTAAGTTGAATAGGATGACTCGTTAGCCTTCTAAGCGCGGCTGCTACGGTCTTAGGTCGAGCAAAGTGTTATTTGGTTTTTCTATGAAATTCTTAGTAGCAGCTCGGATTTGTGCACGGTTAATGGGACTACACATTCCAGCAAGCTGTGGGTGTACATTGGTACACATCTGCCTAACCTTTCGGGGAATACAGGCGTGATGGTATGTGTTGCTTTTATCAGTTTCATATTACCCTTATATAGAAAAAAATATTTAGTTAGGCCCCCAAGTAGTGTAACCCCAGGGGCCCACAACCTCAGTCCGGCCCTGGCCTTACGACGCTGTCATTCCTAACCTAACCTCAATTAATTTTCTTTTACAGTACGAAAAGGATCGTTTCGTTCAAAGCGGTATCGTAGCGTGGGGTATTGGCTGCGGAGAAGATGGAACTCCTGGTGTTTACGTAGACGTGTCTGTCCTACGAGACTGGATCGATGACAAGGTCGCAGGAAAGGGCTACGATCCTAGGACTTACTCTTATGACTAGGCGACCGTTAGAGGAATAGAGGCAGTGGTTCCAAAATATTAGTAGCCTATGTTCTTCCTTGGGGTTCTAGCTCAGTCTGTACCAAATTTCATTAAAATCGGTTGAGTGGTTTAGGTGTGAAGGTGTAATAAACATACACATAAATAAATAAGCAAAGTCACTCTTGTAATTTTTATTAGATTTTCTTCGCGACTTCGTTCGCATCGAAGTTAATATATGCCAGACTATATAACCTATCTCTGTGCCAAATTTCAGCCAGATCTGTTTAGCCGTTCTGCCGTAATTGAGTAACAAACATCCATCCATTCAAACTTTCGCATTTATAATTGGGTAGATGACACCACTAATCAATTGACGTACTTTTTATGAGCTGTCAGAACGCCATTCCCCCATAGATTTTCTATGTCATTACTCAAGTATGACGTCACTTTTTTGTCATCTCAATTCACTAACTATTTATTGATTTCAAAGCAACTAAAAATCGATTTTTTTAGTTATTTAAAAAATCATCGGGTTTTTAGTGCTAAAATTAAATGTTTTTTTGTGAAGTTGTTTCTTGAAATTATTGGTTAGTGGTGTCATCTACCCAAAGCAAGTACCACGGGACCTGTTACTACATCCATTTTGAGCAGACAGACATGATAGAATTGTTTTCACTCCATGTTGAACTTGTTTTGTGACAGCGAATGTCAAAGTTTAGCTAGCTAAGTAGTTATATACCCCGCGGTGTCACTCATGTTCCGTTACGTCTTTGGTGACTGCTCCGCTGCCGTTAGTCATAGCGTGATGTTCTATACTTGTAAACCTTCGTCTTGAATCCCTCTATCTATGGATGAAAACCCCATTAAAATCCGTTGCGTAGTTTAAAAGATCTAAGCGTACAGATGGCGGGAAGCTACTTTGTTTAATACATACGGTCCGTCATCCCATCCAAACTTGTCACAAAAATATATTTTGAAACCACTGCCACTGTGTAAAATCTATAAAATATGCTCAAATTTATTTCTAGCACTGATTTTTGACAATATAAATATATATTATTATGTATTCATAAATAAAAAGGAATAGTGATTTCGTACAACAGAAAATATATAAATGCGCTTTGATTATTACCTTTTAAAAGTATTTATAATATGTATAGGTGGATATGTCTCAAATTGATTGAAATAATCATCTTAATAATAATTGCCTTTTTGTAAAATTGACTCCCAGTTTTCCGAACGAAAAATTCAAGTGTCAAATTATCAATGACAGCAACTTTCGCGCGCTTGTCAAAGTGGCACATTGACTATTCGCTCGGAAACCGGGGGTTAGACATGCCTAATGATGATACCTAATGAGATTTTATTTGCGTCTATTGCCTACTCAATGTTTTTAAGAATAAAAAATATACTTTAAGAATACTTTGTTGTTTTATTTCATCATTTTTAGAGGGAATTCACACTAGCGTCCAGCGTAAGCGATGAACGTATGCGCAGTGCAGACGCCGCGACTACGCGCCGCAGACGTCGCGTTGTTGCGTTTCCTCTGGAGTCAATTGAACGCTAGGTTAACGCGGCGCAGACGTCACACAATTGCGTTTTCGTTTTAGCGTATTCATTTACTCTTGCATTGTCTGCGTTGCGCATACGTTCATCGAACGCCTACGCTGGACAAACGCTAGTGTGAAGGCGCTCTTAACCTCCGTAGTCCAACCAGGGTCGGGTTCTAGTTATGGGTTTTATGGGCTGCAGCCCAGGGCCCCCCATTAATGATACACCACAATTATAAAACCCAATACATTATTTTAGAGAACAGTTATTTGTCGGTGGCAACTACTTTGATTAATTAGTTGGGCCCCCATAAATTCACGGTTCCAGGGATGGACTATGAATTTATGTAATAATACTACCCTTTATATTAGTAAAAGATGCGTGAAGGCTCTATTTTGTAATTCATAGTAAGTGTCAATAAAAATAATGGAAACTTTAATATTATAAGCTTTATTTTCTATATCAATAACCAACAATTCAACTTTATCATAGTAGGTACATTAGGAACGCACATTCAAAAACAGTAAAAAAAAAAACAAAATAAAAGAAAAAATATTTTGGTCTCACGATTTAATACTTCGAAACAACAATAAAATAATTCCGGAAACAAACTATTTACATAAAAAGAAAAAGTGTAATTATGCTTAGAGCTAAAAAAACCATGATTAAAAAATCCGAAAAACTGACTTTTACAGAACACTTGGCAGACATCTTTAGACACGACCCAATGTTGCCATGTCACAAAAATGTCCCCAAATAGTAGAAAAAAATAAAATAATGGAACTACAAAATTGAAATACTTGAAGGTCACTTAAAATAGGTTGCAACTCTTAAATATATTATAGTTTCTATATAATTTAACCAACTTTATGGAAAATTGGCACTAGCATGGAGGGATCTCTTTACTTTATTACTTTTTTCACATCCTTGGTACACTGCAAAATTATTTTGACATCCATTGTTACCCATGCTGGGCCATTGTGGAGACGCTTGGGTCCCAGCAGTGGTAATGTGGTTAAAAAGGAAAACTTTATGACATTATAAATCGGCAATGAATTGCAAATGGAAAGTTGGAAAAGACACTATAATTGACGAGTTTTTTTATTTAGGCCTATTCCACAGTGTTGCCCGCTAGTCTTTTTTACGCGGGCAATCCAGTGTTAAACTTCAGAAATGTCATTTTGAAGATGTCAAAAGTGACGTTTTTTATAAGTATTACGTTTTAAACTCGTCAAATATAGGATTAATATATCTCTAAATCTATGCGTTTAATACAAGCTCTGTACGTTATCGTTGTAATTTCGTATTTGGAAGTTATTTTGCGTTTTATTAAGGCCATGGTTTCTATAATAGGCTATTAAAGACTTAGAGAATGCATGTTAAGTCTAATATTTAATTGTAGCCGCTTTAGCTATACATATATGCAGTTCTAGAGACAATTACTTATAGGGCTGCCGTCAGTCCGGGATTCTCCGGAAATGAGGGCGTCCGGGAGTCGTCCGGAAGACGTTGTGCCCGGAGAGTACCGATTAATTGAAAGATAAGCGTTTTTATTGTACAAAAAATCTCAATTTTACCCAAATCACCGGGGTTTTTTGAAGTTTTTTGTCCGGACTCGGTAATTTTAGTGATGGCAACACTAGCATAAGGTAAGAATTTAAGACGTAACACGCATTCTCCAAGAATATTTCTCTATTTATAAATATATCATTAATCACCCACATTTTATTATTTCTTTTGTATTGTAGGCACTTTATCGGTTCATGAACAATCTTAAACTATTATTATCTACATTAAGTATACATAAGCAATTTAAATATATAATATATATAAGCAAATATGCGGTAAGAGTAGATAATTGCGTTTTTAACATCGAATAAAAACTAGACAAGTTATTTTAGAGTCAAATTGAAAGAGTCGATGTCAAAAATCGACGGTAGCGCCACAAGCTAATCTGACCCGGTGGCTAAAAATAGAACTAACGAAATTGACAGTGAAAAGGTTCATTTTTTGGTCACCAGGGGCGCCACTGTCACCGGGCCAGACGCGCTTGTGGGCCTAAACCTTAGAATTGATCGTTTTAGTCTTTCGTCTATTGTCTATGCGTAGAGGCACCGTTTTTCTAACCGTAAATATATCGAAAACATTTCTTAGTTTAACCGACTATTATTATTAACAACAATAAATAGTTTTGGAATCAATTTGAGCTCAGAAGACGAACTATCGTGTTTTTACTACGGCACCAGATTTTGACGTTTGCAAAACGTCAATTATTATAAAAATACAATGTCTTAGATTGCATTACTTATTTAGTGAGAGAATGAAAGCCAAACACAATAATAGTCTTGTAAAAAAAATGCAATAACAATAAAAATATCGAAAAAAAAAACTGTTTCCCAAAAAAAATACTCTAAAAACTTTGCGCTTATTTAAATACTTCTATACTCTGTCTAACTTGCGTAGAAACATAGCCAGAATGAAAAGTAACAAGAAAATATCTTTGACAGTTATTTGACATATTCCAATTTTACCGCCAAATTACACTGTCAAAAAATTGCACAGACTATACAAAAATAGGTCACATAGCAAAAAAAGACTGAACTACACACAAAAAGAGGTTGTACCAAAAAATTCTCTCACTAAATGCTAAAACATCGTTATTTTACAAAACTTACTCCACAGCATTAATAGTAATGGTCTTTCCTTTGGGGTCGTCGAAGCGGTCCATAGTTCTGATGTCCAGCATCATCATAATTCCGTAGAAAGTGATGGCAAGGAGGATGAAGACGACAAACAGACCTGCCCAGATTCCGGCTGAGAAGAAACCTACGCAGTTGAATGAATCACCGAATTCCTGGGTCGTGTTGGTCTCGAAGAATGGCTGGATCTATGGACAAATATGTTGATTAACTTTATGTTATAAAAAAAAACTGCTTAGTTTGGCTGGTCATCCTAAGCGCGACTGCTACGCTCGAGGTCTTGGGGTCAAGCTAAAAGTGTTATTTCTGTGAAATTATCAGTACCAGCTCGGGGTTAGGTTTTGTGCCCGTTTAATGGCAATAGGCTCGCCTCCTATTACATGGGACCTAAACATACCCGCGAACTGTGGGTGTAAATTTGAACTCCTATGCCTAAGCCTCCGGGGAATACAGGCGTGATGGTATATTAAAAAACAAAACTTATTGGAGAGGTTCTTCAAAAAGGTCGAGTGCGCAGTACTCGTAACCGGCGCGCTTATATGACCAGATAGATGTTTGAACGTGGACGAGGCGAAAGGAGTATGTAAGTATCGTAGCAGAGGCGTTCTTTAGTTTCTGCCTGCACCCATGGAAAGGCGTGTTTATGTATGTATGTTATTCAAAAAGTTTCCAACGAGGGAATAAAATTTACGAGTATTTTTAATGTCAACGGTCTCCCATAGGTCCCATAAAAGGTGATTATAAAATGAATAATTATTTCACACCCTAACTAACTCTAATAACACAAACCTATGTCGGCATTCCCCACAGGAGTAAGCAGAATTGAGAACTTTGCGGCCCCATCAGCCATCAGCTCTGCCTGTCATGTGCCTTGCACACTGCCACTTGAACTTGCTGATTCGCTGAGCTATGTCGGTAATTTTGGTTCGTCTGCGAATCTCCTCATTCCTGATTCGATGAGAGAGACTCCGAGCACTACTAGGTACTACTTGTACTATTATTACTATTAAGGCTCTAGACAGACGGACTGCAAATTTGCAGTTTGAATGCAGTTGAAATGCAGTCCTCCTGTCATTTCAGTGTGCAGTGTGTTGTTGCAGTCGTACTAACTGCATTTAAACTGCAAATTTGCAGTCCGTCTGTGTAGAGCCTTAGAGAAGTATAGATACCTTCAAATCATCAAAGGTGACAGTGTAGGTGGTGGTTTCATTCCTGCTGGTGAAGCTAACATGCTGGGCGCAACGGTACGAGAATCCCACGACTGCATAGATCTCCTCTTTAGGATACAAGATCTCGTTGATTGTTGATCCTACTGTCAAGACCACGGTGTCTGCGAAAAAAAGAAAAAATATATTATAATGGATGGCAAACAAGCCGCAGGCTCATCTGATGTTAAGTGGTCATCGCTGCAATACTAGAGACCTTGCAAATGCGTTGCCAAAAGACAAAAGTTTAGAAGGTGTCAAGTGCCTGTAATTACACCGGCATCCGTGCCCTTCAAACTGGCACTCAGCAACCGTAATCCGTGTCCACGATAACCGGCATCCACGCGATCGGAGCCGCGCGCAATAGCGTAAATAATATTTGAATACCCTAGTCTATGCAGCTCGGAGTTAGGATTTGAGCCTGGTTAATGGCAATAGGCTCGCCCCCTATTACATGGGACCTAAACATACCGGCCGGCGTGTTGGTATGTCTTATCTCTGACGGCCTAGAAATGTGACTAATAATTAATTAAGAGTGACATCACTCACATTATTATGATAAAATTGACCTGTTATTGTGTCACTGCAGGGCAAAGCCCTCTTCTCATACAGAGAAGGCACGAGCAGTAATCACTGCGCTTACTCAAGGCGGTTTGGCGATTTCAGACTAATATTAATAAATTATAAAGTCCAGGTTTCCTCACGATGTTTTCCTTTACCGATTTGAGTGATGTTTAAATTAAACTTAAAAACTGGGCAGTTCTGGAAATATTACATACATACGGGTCGAATTGATAACCTCCTTTTTTTTGAAGTTGGTTAAAAATTACACGTGAAATAGATAAATTGAAAATCTGATTGGTATTGGTTACAAACCCGTGAACCTCGTGACTAAGAGGCGGGAGCCTAAACCACTGTGACCTTACCACATAATATTAGTCATTGGTGAGGTTCTTCAGAAAGGTCAGGTGCGTACTCGTAACCGGGTGCTTGTATGACCAGATGTATGAACGTGGAGGAGGCGAAAGGAGAATGTAAGGATGGTAGCAGGTGACGTTCTGTGGTTTCTGCCTATCCTCATGGGAAAAAGGCGTGTGTTTTTTTACACTAGCCTGTGCTCTTGTAAGAGTAGAAAGTTAAATAGTTGTTTTATTGATTAAAAGTCCCCCGGCCTTGGATTTGGAACGCTGCCAAAGTGTCTACTTCAGTTCATCTTAGCTGAGATCAAAGACTTTTAAGTGCAGTCTTTTAAGTCTTACCACAGATTAAATAAGTACAGATACTTCACTCAGTAGAAAATTTCCAATACCTACTGCTATAATAGCCTACTCCGTCGCGTCAACTCGCGTCAGCAACCACTGCAAACTAAAATGTGCCTAAATGCTCAAGCGTACAGTTGTGATCGCTTCGCACCGCGCGATCCCACAACAATCGTAAGGCTGCCTCTTCGATAAAATTAAATTAACATAACTTTTTATGTCTATGTTATTGAGAACTGTGAATATGTTCTGACTTATATGTGGCAGTTTAAAATTGTATCGTAAATGTTAATTTTTTTTTTTTTTTTTATAAATTGGTGCTGACTGTACAATACATCTAGATAAAACATAATTATTCCTTCTTTTACTTGATTTGCACCCATCTACAATTCTACAACACATAAGGCACCAGACGGCATCGTAGGTAACGAATGAAACTATTAAAATTGAACAACGTGCGTGATGCGCTTGCGAAAACCGCACTGAATTTGGTTCGCAAACGGCCCGAGACCGCTCGGCCGGGCGGTAGGCAATTATAGCGCGCAAGTACATAGAGTGACGGAGGCCTGGTCTTACCATTTCAGTTTTATGCAATATTTTATGGAAATTTTATAAATCATTTATATAGCTTTTGCTGTCAATTTTGTCCATGTAAATGTTGATTATAGTGGATATGCAGGAAGTTGTAAATTATAGAGTGGCTTATGTCCTTTCTTGAGGTTCAAGTGCACACCATACAAAATTTCATCAAAATTGGTTCAGTAATTTAGTTGTGAAAGCATAACAGACAGACAGAGGGATTGCCTTCCATTTATTGATGTTAAATAATTTATAATATTGAATACAAAATAAAAGAATAAGTTTAGTATAGATGTAGGTTTTTTCGGTCAAGGCCAATCTCATTATACATACAGACATACCATCACGCATGTATTCCCTGAAGGGTTAGGCAGAGGTGCACCCACAGTTCGCCGATATCTATTTTTAAATTCATTAGAGACTAGCTAAGTATGCAAAAACACCACTTTGCCTGCCTTGGGTATCAAACCGAAGACTCTGCAGTCATGCTAGCATCCACAGGACTAATGGGGCAGTCAAAGCACACTGACCGCTGAACGCACCAGACTAACCGAGCTTTTGTATATATCATTGAATGGCAATCATGCCAACGGTCCACCTGATGTTAAATGGTTGCCGCTGCTTATAGACATCTGCAATACTACAGGCTTTGCAGATGCATTGCCGTCCCAGAGACAAAATTGAAATGTCTTATGTGCCTGTAATTACACCGGCATGTTACCTTCAAACTGGAACACAGTTTGAAGCTGCTGCTTTGCAGCAGAAATAGGTATTGTGTTACTACTTAACTGGACAAGGTCCTTCAGAAAGAGTTCTACTACTACTAAAAACATGTATTGTGCTTCCTTATTTAGCTGGTTATATGTACATAAGTCCTATGTAATACAGAAAACTTGTTGCCATTGGACAGACACTGAAAATGTTAATCACCCAAAGAGCTGATTTATCAATATGTAGGTCAATCTTAACAGAGCAATAAATATGGTAGTTCAACAGCTTTACACAGAGTTTTGCAACAGTCATATTTATTGTTCAAATACAAGTAATCTAACAGTTAATTGTTTTTTTAGGAAACTACCACAGAATTCATGATGTTGATTTTCCTGTAAGAATGTGAATATGCATGTAAACTCACATACACAAGCCACCAGTTCCAGAACAAGAGCCAAAAAAAGCCCAAAAACTTAATAAAACAAGCAACTCACCGAAAAACCAATATCCCATCTTGGTGTTGAAGTTCAGAGTCAGCGTAGTGTTGTCAAACGTCAGTACAGCGTTCACAAACGTGACGTTTATCTCAGAACTGTGGTCTGTAATGTCTGCTAGCGTCCTCGTATCATTGCCAGCCTGGACTATAACATTTGAAGCGACCATTCGCAGACCATCTACAGTGTACACGCGGGAAGCGCGCGCCCCTTCAGTAGCACGACGCACCCTCGACTTTGTCTCCGGGATGGTCCATGATGGGTAGTTGGCCGTGTACACAGCAACCACCTTCTGGTCTTCGGGCATCTGGGAGAGTGTCTCCTGCATGAAGGCGTCGTGACGGCGCAGCAGATGAGCCCTGGATTCACCTTCTTCAGCATCATTCAGGTTAATGAACACAAACTTATCTCCATTGGGGACGAAGTTGTCTGAAAAGACGTTCTTGGCGTCAGGGCCAGCTGTGCGGTTCAGCGTGGGCAACGCATCCTCAACAGTGGGCAAATACACAGCTTCATCAAGATTGTCGTGCAGGTAAGGGAACGATGTCTCCCCGTTTTCATTTTTCAGTGAAAAATCTTCAACGGATAGCGTTTCTTCGATGAACACGACCGTCACAGGGTCTTCTACCAGCACCTGCTTGAGGATGGCTGCGAACTCGTCGCTGGTATACGTCGTAAGGGGATTCGATTTCATGGAACTTTTAAGCGAGTCGCCCCATAGGAACACTGGGACTTTTGACGAATAACAGCTAATTACACTTAGAACTAATAACGTGATCACCACACGGCAAAACGCCATATTTAAGGCTAATTATACTGGACGCAAAACGGACTAAAAGTTAGTATTTTAGCCCAAATTTGTCATAAAAAGACAGCGTTCGGGCGATGACGACTGACCATCGGTCATGTGAAAAGTGATCATATGATAACTTTGACGCCTTGTCTATGGTTCGCTATTGTTGCCACTATTCGATAAACAAACTGCCTAAATTGTAAAAAATATTCAAATTAATATTGGTTAAACTGAATCACCAAACCGTATTAGGGTTTTAAGTCATTGCAAATTATTTTAAAGAAACACCTTTATTACGAAAACCGATGAAAAGTTTGAAAATAGCGGATAAAAAAATAATTTTGGAAAAATATTATTTTTCTTATTAGATATAATTTTCCCTTTTTTATGGGTAAAGTTAAGGAAGAATATACTTGTCTTTACATAGATTTCATAGACAAAACGATACATTATGCCAATGATTATGCCCTATCTACAAGCATGGAATTGATGCGTATTTATGCAGGATTCTAAACTTTGAAAACTCTTAAAATAAATGATCTTGGCAATCTTAAAACTTATTCTTTTTCAGCTCAAACCAAACTCATGTTCTGTCCTTCATCTTGTTTGCCCTATTGACGCCTATTGATTAAACAATTGTATGATAAAAGTAATTCTGTCAAAAACTATAATAAAAATAATGTCTTTATTAATTTTCTTAACGTTTATCAGTGCTTTGCAAACCAGTTATGCAGATAAAAGGGCTGTTCCTGTGTTAATGTTAGATTACGAATTAGTTATGAAGCATGTTCAAATCGAACCAAATCCTTTTGCGAAGTTGACGAGTGTAGGATTCGCTGATATAGTTCATGACTCTGCCAAACGCAGCTCAGGAGTCATAATTTTTGTCGAAGATAATTTTAGCTCTGAAGACTTAAGCATAAAGGATATATATGGCACTCCCTACAAACAGATGCACGGTAATCTACTCGCAGACAAAGATAGAGTGAAATACTTTGCATCTGTAGACGAACCATACAAACTCTTAAGCCAAGTATTTAAATATCAAAAGGAAAACGTCTTTTACGTGTCGGGCAACACGAAATTACAGCTGCAAGAAAATTTTAAGTATTTTTACGTGTTTTTCAAAGACCATTATCAAGACATAGTCAATGAGACGAGGTCTGAGGTCCTACGGAGACATGATGCTATCATATCAGAAATTGTGGTCACGGCACGTAGGTTGAAACACAGTCCGATCGTTGCGTTTTATACAGGGAAAATAAATCCAGTTGTAGTCAATAAAATAGAATTTATAAAGGATAAGCCAACTCAAGGTTTAAGGAAATCAGGAGTTTTTATTGCTTCTCCTAAAGCCCTTTTTCGGTTATATGGTAAGTAGGGTTTATAGTATTTTTACAGCTTCCTTTTTTTAGCTGTTTGTGAAGGAGTTTGTCCGGGGAAGTACTACCATCATTCCTTTTTCTGCCGCAAAGCTGTAAGTGTTCCGGTGTGAAGGGTATGAGGGCCGGTGTAATTACAGGAACTTGAGACATTTCAACTTCGTCTCTGGGTTGGAATTGCATTTGCAAGGCCTCAGGTATTGTAGATGTCTTTATGCAGCGGTGAAAAATTAACATCAGGTGGGCCGTCGTCGGCTTGTTTGCCATCCAATGCTAAAAAAAACACAATTGGTGTTCATCCTCATGCATAATTACTTGCATCCATGGGAAAGTCGTAAAAGGACGCAGGCTACTTTTATTCTGCGACTTCGTCTGCGCGCTCGAAGATCGCTATTTACGCGGACGAAGTCTCGGGTCAAAACTAGTCATCTCTCATCATCTGTTTAGCCTTCTCCCAACTATGTTGGGGTCGGCTTCCAGTCTAACCGGATGCAGCTGAATACCAGTGTTTTACATGGAACAACTGCCTATCTGACCTCCACAACCCAGTTAGTGGGCAACACGACACGTCTTGGTAAGACTGGTTGTCATACTTCCCGGCTTCTGACTATCCGAAAAGACTGTCAAAGACCTACGAATGACAATCGGGACCAACGGCTATAATTATGTTAGTTTATTAGTACCTATATTTTCGGAGACGTGGGAGTGTCACACCACCAACGATACCTCTTGGTTAGACTGGTTCTCAGACTTTGGTTGTTTTGCGGGCAAAGTCTAGTAAAAATAAATAATATTAATTAAGCTAAAACCATGTTCAAGACCGCAGGAACACGCTGGATGCAGGCCGCTTCCAACCGGTCCTTTTGGTAATCCATGGGGGAGGCCTATGTCCAGCAGTGGACGTCCTGCGGCTGATAAGATGATGATGATGATTTTCAAGGTCGTCTTTTCAGGAGTGGAAGCAGTAACCCAGACTCGCCGCGCCACGTTTGACCAGCCCCCGGTTGTGGTTGAAGAGGTGGTGACTCGGCAGAATATCTTGACGAAAGTTTCTTACATTACCTTTGACCTGGTTTTTTCCTTCAGCTACCCTCAAAACAATTCTTGGCACCTAGGTAATTTATTTTTCTACTTCCCCGGTTCAGGGTTTTTCGAATCTTATCACCATTGATCGGAATCTTGGGTGCTATTACTATCAAAAGTATGGATATGACCTAAAATTCCCGGGAATCGTTATTTTGACCAAAATATTTCCCGGGAATAGAATGAATGATTCTTGGGGATTATACTTTTTTTTTAACGTAATTGATACTTCACGCAATAAAAATTAAATTCATTTGTAAGTCTTTACTGTTTAAATTTAAACGCTTAACACTAATAAATAAATGTAACAAAAGCGATTTCAATACATTTTCAATGATATAAAAAATATTTTTCAAGCCTAAACAGAATTATCAGATTTAATTACTTAGAATCCCGGATTCCCGGGAATATTCATCGTCATATCCATATTAGTGATATCGTCTCAAATAGCACCCAAATTCCGATCAATGCTTATTACAGTAGAACCTCGATTATCCGAACTAATTGGGACCGAGGCTAGTTCGGATAATCGAAATGTGGGTTTTTTGGGAACAAAATCAACAAAACCTTTTCACATAAAAAACAGTACTTTTCTATTAAAATTTGACATACATACATACATACATATTAACGTTGAAATATAAAACATCTAAAACTAGTAAGTCACGCAGCCGTTTGAGAAGGTGCGAACAACAAATTCGCGCTAACGTTCGGATAATTACGCTTTAAAATAAATTGAGTCAGCGTTCGGATAATGGAGGGTCATCTGTATTACCTTTTGACAGCTATGCTGTAACTGCCTACGCTGGAGGTCTTCGGTTCGATTCCTAGGTCCAGCAGTGTTATTGGATTTTTCTATAAAATTCTCAGTAGCAGCTCGGACTTAGGCCGCTTTCACATTTAGGCGACTTTAGCAGCGCGGCTGTCGCGCTATTGTCGCCCCGTCAGAATTTCATAATAAAAAAACAGAAGAGCTGTCGCCCACAGCATCTATTTTTAAAATGAAGTGCACCATATTGACCTAAACTTTGATCTGTTCTTGTAATGTGAAGGAATGTACTTCTGCCGCGCTACTGTCGCGCTGCTAACGTCCTAATCAGAAAACGGCCTTAGGATTTGTGCCCGGTTAATGGCCATAGGCTCGCCCCCTATTCCATGGGACATTGTCAGACTTCTAGGCTTCTGACTATTCCTAATCATCAACTACTATTAGTTTTTCTATCTTTTTAGATTTCGTTGCAATATATGAAGGGGATGAAGAAGTAGGACGCACGTCTGTAGGGGTGGGAGCACCCGACGGGTACTCCTACTATTGCGCGGAACCCATCAGCATTATTAACAACAGAGATATGAGTACAGTTACCATAAGCGAATACCACGTGAGTTAATGAAATATATACCATATTAAAAGTAGTAGTAGAGCTCTTTTGCCTCGTTAACCTATAGTGGTCCTAAACGCGAGTTCTTCGCCAGAGGTCTTAGGTTCGATTCCCAGGTCGGGCAAAAAGTGTTATTGGGTTTTTCCATTAGGAATTTCTCAGTAGCAGCCAGGAGTTTGGAAGTTTGTGGTGTGACACCCCCGTGTCACACGCCCCAAAGCAGTTGGTCCTGCGCCTGATCTCTCTCCGGTCGTGTCGGATTGCCGTCCCATCGGGCTTATGAGAGTTAGGGAAGAGGGAGTGCACCTGTGTTTGCGCACACACTTGTGCACTATAATATCTCCTGCGTACGTGGCTAGTCTGCATTAAGATTAGCCGCCGTGGCCGGAATCGGTCTGGGGGATTACATTAGGGGAGAGTTGGATATTACCGAGCCCCTAAGGACTTGGACCTATAATTAGGAAACTGTTTGATATTATAAGAAACAAAATTGAGTAATTAGTAGGTCATTTATTCAGGTACACAAACCTTGTAACAAAAACTTACAAAATTTAAACAAAAAGTAATTATTGACAATTTACTAAAAAATGAGAAAACGCGGTATTGTCAAACTGGTCTGATAATATCGTGCCCAGGGTTAATAATAGTTAGTAATAAAAGTAAATGTAGGTATAATATTTATTCATTATATTATATGTATTTTCATCCAAAAAGTCATATTAATCACAACAATTGATATCACACACAATTGTTTATCTTAAACTCAATAAATTACTGAAATTCAATAAAAATTGTGTTTTTCGCTTAGGATATAAAATGCCACAAACAGACGCACATACAGACACATCATACATAACTCTTTTGTCGAGGTAAAAACAAGTTAATATAAATAAAACATACTTTTCATAGTTCGACTCCCCCAGCGCGGAATTATCAAACTTGATCATTTTATTTTTTAACCACATAATTTTATGGAAAATATTACAGTACGTAAAAACGTATTCAGACATTAATTCTACAGTATACAAGCATTACAAATGTATAGTATCAAAGTATTACAATATAAATACAGTATTACTTACCTCTTACCGAAAGTACACGAAAAATTATAAGGAGTTACGAAAAAAACATTTTCAGCGCATGCCGTCTCCGTCGTCGCGCGGATCGTAACGGCGGTGCTTGGGGAAGGGTGTAGGCATGTCCGGCTTCGATGTATACGCACTACATCGCAGAACTAGTGGATAGTTTTTGAATTATGCTGATGCGCGGAATTATCAACCGCGCGGTAATATCCAACTCTCCCCTACTTACAGTGTACTTTACTATTGTGTTTATTTACGGACACTTACCTTTCTCAACAGGTTGAACCGAAGACCGATATATCGATGCTCGATTTTAGCCCCAGCATCCATTGTACACCGTTCTTCACTTCACAGCTACTTTCCTGCTTAATGGTCACATTTCTTTGCATGGCCATACTCATGTTTGGAGTTTTATTGTTGTTTGATTGTTCTGCAAACGACCGGTATGAAGATCCTAATAATAAGCCTTTGATTCACGAGGTTATGCATTGATAAGGCGATTTAGGTTAACCTTTTGACAGCCAGTCACGCATAGATGACAAACCAAAATGTGCCCATCACGCCAGTCACGATCTCATGACAGACTTTTGAACGTAAATAAAACTCATCAAACTACATCGATATTATTCCGAACTCACTACTATTTTGTAGGTATTAAAGGATGAATTCGTAGCTTGGCGCTGACGGCACGTTTTTTATTTTTTTTGACGTGACGGGCAGTCAAAAGGTTGAGGGCCGGCGCTGACTGACGTCCCGGCACGGCATAGTAAAGAGTATTATTTTTGTCCTTATTTCAATTAGTTTAGAATTCATATTACTTCATTTCGATACTATTATGCCGCGGCGTGCCACCGCGTCCCGCGAGCCACTTAGGTCACGGGATTATGACAGCTAAATTAATTCGAATAAGGTTTAAAAACGGGTGCGGCGGTGTTGTGATACTCGTACCACGACGCACGTGCCGTGCCGGTCCTAAGGTATAGGTGTATTATAGCTTTAGCTTATATCTTAGTTTGAGACTATTAAGAAAAATAAGATTTCATATAATAATAAATACTTTGTAAGGAAATGGCGAAACGTTTTATTTTATTAAAAAGAAAAAAACAAAAAAGCTCTAAGTATAAAATCTATTTTTCTCTTTTTTTTTCAATGAAAAGAACCATTTACTATTTAAAAGAGCGTCGCCGCTTCCGGGCCCCGCTATGGAGTCGGGGGTAGGCACATACGCATATTATATAGGGTGTAAGGGACACTTATCCTTAAACTGTAACCATGAATCCTCTATTCTGTACTGAGTAAACAGAAAGAGTTCATGTACGTATGTATATAAATAAAACACAACAAATAATTCTTAGCATTGTATTTGGTAAAGCTGAACTACCTACACAAATCAGTATACTACCTATCTATGTAGAAATTAAAAATAATAATAAAAACAAAATGCCCGATTTATTCCTTCGCCGAAAATACAACCAGGGTTGCCAATTTGAAATAATTACTATTCGAATATAACGGAAAGGCTTGGTGGATTTTCTATTGCAATAATAATACCAGCCTTTTGTCCCACAGTTGGGCAAAGGCCTCTTCTCATACAGAGAAGGCACGAGCATTAATTACCACGCTTGCTCAAGGCGGATTGGCGATTGCAGACTTATAATTATTATAAGTCCAGGTTTCCTTACGATGTTTTCTTTCACCAGTGTCAGTGATGTCCAAGATAAACTAAGAAAGTTCATTATTAATTTAGAATAGTGCTAGCCCGTGTATTTTAACATCTTTATTGTAATACTATATTTAAATGCATGACCTATGTGTCTTGTAAGTTGAGAAATGTGTACACATGGGTATTCAAAGTTTTATTAACCTTTTGGGCGCCAGTCATATATAGATGACAAACCAAAATGTGCTCAATACGCCTGTCACGATCCCATGACAGTTTTATAAGTAAACAAAACTCATAAAACAACATTGATATAATTGGGTAGATGACACCACTAATCAATTGACGTACTTTTTATGAGCTGTCAAAACGTAATTCCCCATAGATTTTGTATGACAATACTCAACTATGACGTCACTTTTTTGTCGATTCAATTCAGTAACTATTTATTGATTTCAAAGCAACTAAAAATTGATGATAATAGTTATTCAAAAATTTATCGGGTTTTCAGGGCTAAAATAAAGTGTTTTTTTAGTGAAGTTGTGTCTTGGACTTATTTGTTAGTGGTGTCATCTACCCAATTCTGAACTCACTACTGTTTTGTAGGTATTAAAGGATAAATTCGTAGCTTGGCGCTGAGGGCATGTTTTTGCTTTTTTGACCTGGCGATCAAGTGACCTGATTTTCAATAATTTGTATGTAGTGTCAGAGCTCTCATAATTTGAACTTTTTCTTAACTCAATTGTGCCATAATTAATTTATACCTACAAAAAAAAAAAACGACGGATTGCACTCCGGGAGTGCCGGCAGAAGTGAAAACTTGAATATTAACGTTGTGCATTTTTGATATTTTGGAATGGTTAGGGAATAATTTTGCACGAATTGCTTTAATTATCAGTATAAAAGTACTATCATTTATGTGGTATAATACAATATTAATTTATTGCGCTATCGTACGATAAATTCGTAAGATTTTCGATCTGGTCACGTGTCCTGACGCGAGTTTAAAATGTTTTTATCCATTACAAAAAAAGTGTACAACGCCGCTAAAGAAGTTTTCGCTTCAAAAATGCAATATTGAAATAACAGTCTAAAATTCGAATAACGTGACATGCAGTCTTTATTTTTAGGTCAAATAAAACTTAATTTTGAATTAAAAATCATTTTTAGTCAATAAACGTGAAAGGAGATGTTTGTGCGTTTTTTAAGTAAAATAGGCGGAGTTAGGGTTTAAACGCAATTTCTTCTTGTGACAGTAAACGATACGAGTTCAATAATGGGAAACGTGTTACACGGTACGTTGCACAGAGTGTTGCTGTAACATACAAACGCATCATAATCCCAGGTCGAGCTAAGTGTTATTGGGTTTTTCTATGAAATTCTCAGTAGCAGCTCGCGAGTTAGGATTTGTGCCCGGTTAATGGCAATAAGCTCGTCCCCTATTACATGGGACCTAAATATACCGGCAAACTGTGGGTGGGTGTATATTGGTACACCTCTGCCTAACCCTTCGGGGAATACAGGCGTGATGGTATGTAAGTACGATGAAGGTTATAAAAAACGATAATAATTCAAAAGAAAAGCTTTAAATTATTTATAATTTAATAAAAATAAAGGCTGCAGCTCTCATTATTATACTACAAGAAAACCACCAGCCAACATACACTAAATAACAATTTAATATTTAATTCTAATGTCTAAATTATAAAATGGCTACTAAATGTGATAAGAAAACGTTGAATATTGGAACTACTGGAATTTTACTGTAGATACAATATTTTGCATTTCTTTTTAAACAATATTTATTATGTTATTGCAACGCAATGGTATAATAAAATAATATATTCTATTATACCTATGTGTAGCAATTCGACTTGATACACAGAATCCAATATGGCCGACTATTTTGTGGAAAAAAAAAACCATAGCTAACTTATTCTTGTCTATGGGTATCTATAGACAAGAGCTGAAATGTCAAGGTCACCACAAATCACTAAACATATTTAGCGCTAAATGTGTGTAAATTATCATTCTGTCTCTGTCTCCTTCTAACAATGTGACAGGGATGCAATGATGTTCTAAATACGTTTAGGCACTAAATGTATTTAGTGATTTTAGTGACAGCTATTTTTAAAACATTGTCAGTAAAATGCAAAACCATATTGAGTCGCTGTAAACCAAATCGTTGACAATGAATTAGAAAAATAGGCAGTAAAGTTCTGCCTATTCTCAAATGAAATGTATGGATGAGACGTTCACACATTGCACATTTCAGGGCCAGGCTACACGCAGCACAAGCGGGCGCAAGCACCGTGTAGCCGGGCCCTTAATTTCACAACAACTGCAACTAAACTTGGTAAGGTTAATATGGAGATAATCGGCAAAAATACTAACATTATAAAGAGGTAAAACTTGTGAGGTTGTAGGGGGTAATCTCTGGATCTACTGGAGCGATTTTAAAAATTGTTTTACTCATAGAAAGCCACGTTATTTGCGAGTGTCATAGGCTATATAACATCTCGCTACGATACACGGGAGCGGAGCAATAATCCAAGACTTAACGAGGGTAAAATAAGCCACGCGGACGAAGTCGCGAGCATTTCGCTAGTCGATGATTAAATACAATACTGAAGTATGAATTACCTCCATATATAAGTAGGATAGGTGAAGTATAGCACAAAAAATACCTTACTAAGAGGTATCGTGTTGCCCAGTAACTGGGTTGTGGAGGCCAGATAGGCAGTCGCTCCATGTAAAACACTGGTATTCAGCTGCATCCGGTTAGACTGGGAGCCGACCCCAACATAGTTGGGAAAAGGCTAGGCATATAATATATTGGTAATACCCAATTTTCAGGGAAAATTACTTAATAAGAACTTTTACTATGGGATTATATTTTGAAATATAAAAAAAAGCCGAATGTAGGCAGCACAGGACCGGCCATTGTGCCCATACTTAGAAAGACCAAACGGTCAAATTCTTAAATGCAACTTACTTCAAGTCTTATTGATCGTATTGTAGCGACAGAGACACATTTAACAACGCCTTAAAATCACGTTAACCTTACCAATGTCAACTGCGGTTTTTCTACCAAAAATCCATTTATTACAAGCATACTGTATAGTTTCAATATGGAGTGATAATCCGAACATTGTCCAATCAGAAGTGAGCTGCATGACGCGACGACGCTGATCAGCCAATGAAACACTTTCGACATACATTATATGGTGTAATAGTAAGTGTTGGGAATACTTTCAGGGTTGCCAGTTTACCGTCGTCATAATATTTTGGTAGAAAACTGAATTATACTGTCTATTAAAAATGCCGTTTCTGAATAATTGTTTGGGAACATATTAATAGGAGAAATAGTATCTTATGTCTTAAAAAACTTTATTTGAAAAGTGTCCGTGGAATTTCTTATCTACGTTTCAGGAACAATTTTCTGACAGACAGCTTGACAGTTCAAAAGTGCCTTAAAATGTTTTTATTGAAATAAATGCTTTGACTTTGAATCTAGTCTTGGTCTGCCTGTATAACATTAATTCCATCTTATTCAGACCCGTCAGAAAACTACTTAAATCCACGGCCATATCCGAATAAAATTTAATTTAATTACAAATCAACACAAAACCTTTTCAAGAGACAAAATTCCTCTTGGATCTGAACAAGCACACCAGTGAACTGTAGATGTAAATTACACCTCTGCCTAACCCTTCTAGGAATACAGGCGTGATGGTGAACAACTATCCAACCGTACTGGTAATTCAACAGATTGTAAATGTAATTCTCCAAACCGAATCCGGCCACGGCGTCTAATCTTAATGCA
Organism: Caradrina clavipalpis; assembly: GCA_932526535.1. NCBI lineage: Eukaryota > Metazoa > Arthropoda > Insecta > Lepidoptera > Noctuidae > Caradrina > Caradrina clavipalpis. The sequence goes on from OW052115.1 coordinate 4,776,618, forward strand.
GACTAGCCACGTACGCAGGATATATTACAGTGCTCAAGTGTGTGCGCAAACACAGGTGCACTCTTCTCTAACTCTCATAATAACAAAAAAAACGACAGGTTGCACTCCGGGAGTGCCGGCAGAAGTGAAAACTTGAATATTAACGTTGTGCATTTTTGATATTTTGGAATGGTTAGGGAATAATTATGCACGAATTGCTTTAATTATCAGTATAAAAGTACTATCATTTATGTGGTATAATACAATATTTATTTATTGCGCTATTGTACGATAAATTCGTAAGATTTTCGATCAGGTCACGTGTCCTGACGCGAGTTTAATTTTTTTTTACCCATTACAAAAAAAGTGTACAACGCCGCTAAAGAAGTTTTCACTTCAAAAAAACTTATTATATTAATGACGATGGACCTTCTAAAGTGTTCCCAAACCAATAACATTCCACCTAACTTTATGAGACCGTTCGGCTATCGTGTACACTTGCGTCTCTCGCTAGTCGAGTAGTCAGAGTACAAATAACAACTAAGTGGTACTTAGTAGAGTACAAACACCAATGGTCGGCTTAATTCTTCTCTTCCTTCTTCTCTTGACTCTGTTGGTCGCCTGATTGGGTTGTTGTCTGCTGCTGTTGACCTTCGCGTTCTGCTGCCATCTGGTGGATGAAAAGCGTTTTCTTTATTTGAGGAATATTGTGGCTTACTTTTTATCTAGAAGCTTTACTACCATCTCTTAAACTGTTTTGTTATAAATTCTGGGCCGCAACATTACACCAAGTAACGCTTCCTTGCAGACAATGCATATGTGTGTGTTAATCTTATCAATGCTAGGCTACACATGCGCTAGATTACTAACTTCTTTTAGAGAAGTCTTAAAAAAAACAATGCTAATAGTAACTATTACTCGACTGGCATTCCTGTGTTTCGGCTCCAGAACAATGTAAAATAAGCTTGTATAATTTGTTATATTATAGTTTGTCATCGAAACGCTTAGAAGAAGAAGTATTATTATAAGATTACTTTTGCCTTGCGCAGTGTTGGAATTTACAAAGTAATATTATAACAATGAATACTGTTTTAAGTGATTGTATTAGGCACCGACTAGACGTCATTCGGCTGGCATGATGATGATGATGATGATGATTAAGAATAGAAATCGCTGGATGTAAGCAACGGTGAACCGGTCACTGTGGTTATCTTTCGTCCAGCAGTGGACATCGTTCGGCTGATATGACATGATGATGAAGATGATGAAAAACACAGATGGATCTACTGAACCGATTTAGAAAATTCTTTTACTCAGAGAAAGCCACGTTATTTGTGAGTTTTACAGGCTATATAACATCACGCTATGACACACGGGAGCGGAGTTATAACCAAAGACGTGTCTTAAGGCGGGTGAAATAAGCCACGCGGACGAAGTCGCGGCCAGAAGTGAGTGTTAGTATGATGTAGTAGTACTAAATCGTCCAGCTCATATTAAATCTTAGCCAGTTGATATAAGGACTACTTTAATATAGCACACGTGCTTGACCAACCCGCTTTTAAGATGGCAAGAAGGCTCAAATGTGTGCAGGAATTTGTTAGTGTCATTCTCGGTAACGGTGAGTTAAAACTATGATTTTTTCTCCAACCGGTCCTTTTGGAAATCTATGGGGAGGCCTATGTCCAGCAGTGGACGTCCTGCGGCTGATATGATGATGATGATTATGCTTTTGATTTGCCAGTCATACTTGTTGGAGGGTAGTTAAATAAATTCCAATTTATCACTAAAGAATTATGTATGTTTAGTAAATCAAAAGTCACCCTGTGTATGTATAGGGTTGCCAGGGTTCCAGATAAAGCCTGACACAGTCAGGAAAAGCTTGTCCGGCAAAAGTAGTCATCGCTGACCTGTCCGGCTTTTGTATTTACTGTCATTTGATAGTAAACAAGTCGACTGCCCTCCTGATGTTAAATGGGCATTCCAGAGACAAAGTAAAAAAATGTCTCATGTGACTGTAATTACACTGGCACCCATACCCTTCAAACCGGAACACAGCGACGCTGCTTTGCAGCAGAAATAGGCATGGTAGTAGTACTTCCCCGGACAAGCTCGTTCACAAACCCTCTTCTACAGATATAGTACTGCTTACCTTCTTGTAGGCCTGCTCGAACAGCTTGAGGCTGGCCTGCTGCAGCGTGCTGGTGGCGGTGCGGATCTCCTCGGGCTCTGCCGTCTCCTTTTTGGCGAGGAGTTCGCGGAGCTTCGCGATGTCTTCACGGAGTTTGTCGCACTGTTGAGGGAGAAAAATATGTTTTAAAACATTCATATTTATGATTTTTTCGTTTGTTTTGTGGTTGATTGTCTTATAATTTTTTAGCTTCAGTGCAATACAGTGTGATATTACTTGTTTACGAGACATCTCTCCGCCTAGGGCCTATAAGTTGACGTTGAATAACAGACTTTGTTTTAAGTGCAATTAAGTGTAAACTGCTGAAAACTTAACACAGTTTCTATTAAGCTGTATGCAAAGCTCAAAGGGGGGACGAGGTGTTGCGGGGGTATTAGTGACTTGTGTTGACTTGTTATAGCGTTTTTAGGAATTGTTTTTCTTTTATTGGTCGGCAAACAACCCGAAGGCCCACTTGTTGCAAGTGGTCACCACCACAAATGCGTTACCATCCCAGAAAGAAAGGTCATACTCATACTAGAATTTTTTCTTGTATCTTGGGAGACTTTATCCCAAACCAATATCTGTGGGTTACACAAATGTATGTTCCTCGCGAGAATCGAATCCGCGAGACCCACCAATCGCCTAGCCACTGCGCCAACCGTGAACATAGCTGCGCTGCTTTGCGGCAGAAATAGGTATGGTGGTAGTACTTCCCCGGACGAGCTCGTTCACAAAGAGCTCTACTACTACAAGGTACTGACCTCATCCTGGGGCAGCTGACTCTTGTACTCGTCCATCTTGGACTCGGTATCGTGCAGTACACCCTCGGCCTGGTTGGACACCTCGACTCGTTCGCGCCTCTGTTTGTCGGTCGCCGCGAATTGTTCAGCTGCCTTAACCATGTTTTCGATCTCGTCTTTGGATAGACCGCCTGATGACTGGATTACGACTGTCAAGGAGATGGAAATAAATCATTAATATTTATATATATATTTTTTTTATTATTTAAGGTTGGCCATCGCTATTCAGCGCGGCAATGCGGCGAGTGTTATGGGCACCTTTGCGCCGGGAACGATTAGGGGCGGGTTATTTTGTGACCTATGACTGTGTAGTAGAATTATCTACTAGACTATTAAGTTACATTTGTAATGTATTTATTCATATTGTTAATTGACGCAGTAATAAATTATTTTATAAATTATTTTTATAACCATAATAATTATAAAAGTGAATAAAAATAGTTTTTATTTATCCTACTACAGACATTTTTTTTTGTTGATAAGGATGCTTCATACTAATTAAGCTGTAGGTACAATACTTGGGACACTAAATACAGCATTTTTACTATAATAATTAACTTTTGTATGTCATGATTTGTGTATATCTTTTGTTGGAGATCCTAAATAAATAAATAAACTAGCTTGGCCTACAACTTCTTCGGCGTGGCTTATTGTATCCACGTCAAGTTGCCTTTGATTACTGCTCCGCTTCCCGTAGATCGTAGCGTGATGGTATAGCCTATGTTACTCAGGAATAATGTAGCTACCTATTAGTGAAAACCTTTTTAAAATCGCTCCAGTAGTTCCGGAGTTTATTCGGTACCAACAAACAAAAAATCTTCTTTATAACAGAATTAATAAGACCAGAGTCTTTATTATTTGTTCGTTTAAACGCGCTAATCTCTGGAACTTCCAGTCGGATTGGAAACAATCTTGTATATGATAGCCAGATTCATGAGGATTGTACAGACTTTACAGTATCACGCTACGACCCATGGGAGCGGGAGCAGTAACGTATCGCGAGTAAAAAAAAGCGCGCAGTCGCAGTCGTGGGCAGGACCTAGTTAACAATATGTACAGTAAACAAAGCTATTTGGTATACAGGCAGCTTACTTGCGATTACTTTTAAACAATGTTGTGAGTGTACTGAGCAGTCTATTCTTTTAAATAACTCTCTTAAGTGTGTCATAAGCTTAAAAAGTAATTACGCATACAATAAAAGTGAATATTGGCAGTGTAGTAGAAAGATGAATAATTTTGCCTGTTTACCAAATAGTTTTGTTGACTGTACAAGCATATTGTCGTATAAATAATTATGTGGAATGCAATGTGCCGCGGTTTCTAGGAAAGCGGCGTGCATGTGGCACGCGACTAGCTGGTACCGCGACTACTCTCGCACCGCTGCAAAAGTGTACCGCACATTGGCGCGGACACCGATCGGCGGTGCTTAGGTTAATACGTGAGAGTCAAAATGGCGGGTGTACCATGATGAATTAAATTGTACCAATTACCAAACAAATGTACCTAAAAAGTACTATTTAGTACCTAGCGTTAAAAAATTTGTACCTCCTCCAGAACAAAGTTATTTCCAAATTAAGGTACACCCGCCATATTGAAATCAAGACGGCGGGTGTACTGTAATATTTTATTATTTAACCAATTCTCATAAAATATAATTATACCAAAAAATTGTACCTAAAAAGTACCTCAAGTAAAAAGAAACACACACTTGATCAGAGAGATAGTTCCTGAGAAACAATTATCATGATAAGTATATTGATATACAGGGTGTTTTTTCGGAAGCGTACCTGTAGGGAAACTACTGTAACTACTGCAAACGGAAAATTTTTGTTAAAGTAAACATTGCTTTATTTTTGTAATTAAATAAACTGCATTTATACATTGCCACACCCGGGAATCGAACCGACTTAAACCCAAAAAAGTTGCATCCTGTCTTTTTATGGCACCAATCGACAGGGTCAACCATAAGAATCAAATGTTTAGGTTTCGTGCATCAGTAGATAAGGTTAACATCCATAGCACGTCACGCACAAAGGTCCAGCTGAAAACCAGCGTCAGGCCCAAGTGGTCCGGCATTTATGCTGAACTGGGCCTGTTTGGCGCAGCCGAGAGGCACACAGTTATGTTGTTTTCTTTTTTGTTTTATATTGAATAACCTTTTTGTTAGTATATCTGTGTGCTCATGGTTTGTGTCAATAAACTTTTTTCTTTCTTTCTTTCTATCTCTCTGCAAACATAGTAAATTAAATTAAACAAGGAAAGGCAGGGTGCGGCAACATGTAAAGGCAGTTTTGTTTCATTAAAAAAATAAAGCAATGTTTCCTTTGACAAAAATTTACTGTCTTCAGTAGTTACAGTAGTTTCCCTACAGGTACGCTTCCGAAAAAACTGCCTGTATATTATCGACGGATCCTATGCATATGGGCGAAAATGCAAAATTACAACTTTACAGGACACGCTTCTAAAGTTTAAATTTACTATAACTTCAGATTGATAAAACCGAACTTTACGATTATTTGCTTGTTTGCTAAGACAACTATCCTCCTCATTTATACTAAAGTATTTATTTACTTAAAAAGAATATTTTATTCGTAACTCGTGGGGCAGGCAGACGTTGTCCTGCCCTGAAAATCCAGCCAACCCAACCCCACCTACTCTACCAAACTGTACCTACCTATCTATCTACCTACTTACCTACCCTACCAATATACCCACATACCCTATCAACCAACCTACCTACATACCTACCCACATACTAACTCTACCTATGCCTGCCCTTTTTTTCCTCTTGGGGAAATCCTTATGGACTGCCTCCGTCTGGGGTAAAGCAGAAGGGTGTGTCGGACTCTTACCGACTAAAACCCCACGGTGTTCCTCCAACTACCATTGGCCGGGGCACGGATATCGCTCTGAGCATTCTTCCGCACCCCGGCAGGTATGGCCCGCCACCACCAGTCACATGGCGCGGCCATCTACCACTGGCCGCACGGACTCCAGTAAAGACTTGCGGGGAACACCACGCGCGCCTTACTCCCGGGCCTGTCTCTGTTCGGGCGACGGACTGACCCCCAGTCCGCCACCCGCAGGCCCCTTTTTAGGGTGGCCGGAGATCGTCCCGCGCCCTCCGGCGCCTGGGGTGCTGCGGGTGCGATGGGAGGAAGTAGCTCCCTCTCCCGTTCCGCCGCCTCCTTGGCGGCCATCACCTCCTCGCAGAAGGAAGCGACGGCGTCTCACGCACTCTCGCTCCCGACCATGGACTAAACAAAGTCCTGGAGCGAGAGTCTACCCACAGTTGTCGCTGCGACGAGATCACTGCGCTGCGCTGCCCAAGCTGGGCACTCTTCCAGCGTATGCTGCGCCGAGTTCTCGAGAAAGTTCTGACAATGATGGCACCTAGGCGCCGTCTCCCGACCTATGCGATACAGGTACTTTCCAAAGCACCCAAGTCCAGAAAGCTCCTGCGTCATCCGGAAGGAAAGGGCACCATGACGCCTCTCCAGCCACTCCTTCAAGACGGGAATTACAGTTGCTATAGCAGTGTGCCCTGCGCTGGGTCGCGCAAGTCGATCCTCCCATTCTGCCACCAGGATCTGGCGGAGACCTATGCCTGCCCTACCCTACCTACCTTACCTACCTCCTACCGAGCGACCTTTCCTATCAACCTACTAACCTTGCTTATTGGAGGTTAGCTCAGAGTAATAAGCTTAGACAATCGGATGATCTACAATTTAGGTCAGAATGCACCGTTTAGCTGAAAAACGCGAAAAATCCATTTTTGAAAACTTTGACAGTCAATAAAAAAAAATGCACAAGTGGGATCGATAGGGACTAATTTGACTGGACTATTAGGACCTTGTACGCTTAAATTCATGTTACATTATGCCGTTATACTGTAATAAAAAATCGTGTTTCTAAGCAGAAATCTTTTTTTTAATAGCTCACATAATTCATTACATACGATGATATAAGATACGTTTAACATAAAAAAGTCAAAATGGCCAAATTGTTAGTTTGGCCCTTATACATAGGACCCATCGATCAATATACTTATCATGATAATTGTTTCTCAGGAACTATCCCTCTGATCAAGTGTGTGTTTCTTTTTACTTGAGGTACTTTTTAGGTACAATTTTTTGGTATAATTATATTTTATTAGAAATGGTTAAATAATAAAATATTACAGTACACCCGCCGTCTTGATTTCAATATGGCGGGTGTACCTTAATTTGGAAATAACTTTGTTCTGAAGGAGGTACAAATTTTTTAACGCTAGGTACTAAATAGTACTTTTTAGGTACATTTGTTTGGTAATTGGTACAATTTAATTCATCATGGTACACCCGCCATTTTGACTCTCACGTTAATACTAAGTTTTAAACTTTTATTGATTTTTAAGAAATGTTTATTAATGAGTTTTTATACTTTTTATTCTTAATTATTTTGGTAATTCATATAAAATAATACATGCCTGTATACCCCGAAGGGTTAGGCAGAGGTGTACCAATGTATACCCACAGTTCGACGGTACGTCTCAAGTCCCATGTAATAGGTGGCGAAAATCTTAACTCCGAGCTGCTACTGAGAAATTCCTAATGGAAAAACTCAATAACCCTTGCCCGACCTGGGAATCTAACTCAGGACCCCAATGCTCATGCATCGCGCTTGCGACCGACCACGAGACCAATAGGGCAGTTCCGAATAATAAACAGAAAAAAGACACTCACTCTGCTGCTCCTTGCCGGTGCCCTTATCCCTGGCGGACACGTGCACGATGCCGTTGGCGTCGATGTCGAAGGTGACCTCCACCTGCGGCACTCCTCTCGGAGCGGGCGGGATGCCCACCAGAGAGAACTGCCCCAGCAGCTTGTTGTCCGCAGCCATCTCGCGCTCGCCCTGGTGCACTTTGATCTCGACCTGGGTCTGGCCGTCGGCGGCTGTGGGTGAGACATTTTAGTTATATATGTGTACATTATTTTTTATGCCATTCAAAGGCAAAGCATTTATTTCAATTAGACCATTTCCAAAGAGCCAAGTTATTTTGTTACTACTAGACACAGTTACATAGTTATGTTGGGGCTGCCGCGCTTTTGCAGTGCATCGGGGATGTTCGCAGAGAATGGAGTGTCAGATTTTTACGCACTGATGCGGACACGGATAGCATCCCTGATGCGTCGAGTGCGCGACAGCTCCAACAGCTTGGTGGCCATAGTAGCCGACAGGATGGACAGCCCAATGATGTGGAAATGGATTACCACTCATTGTGCGTCAATCCAATATTTAAGATAGTGTGTTTTTATGTATGTTTATGTTTTGTTTTTAAAATTGTTATTATTATAGTTTTATTTCGAAGTTTATGCAAACGAAGACAGGGGTAGAAGCTAGTAATTAAATAAAGAACCGAACTACCTCTCATTATCCTATGTGTTACGTAAGATAAAGATGGCCATTCGATTATTAAATACATATTCATCAAAACTTTAGGTGTTGGCCTAGTACAGCAATGACTTTTGAACAGAAAAAGTGGTTGGCTGTATAAAAATACATACATACAATCACACCTGTATTCCACTAAGGGTTAGGCAGAGGTGTCATGCTGGCTGCCACCGACAACGCAGTCAAAGTGGCCAAATTCTGGGCCGCAACAATATATTACCTATATTATAGTTTTTCATCAAAACGCTAAGAAGAAGAAGTTTCAAAAACCCCAAACTCACCAGTAGAAAAGACCTGGCTCTTCTTAGTCGGTATGGTGGTGTTCCTCGTGATCAGCTTGGTGAAGACTCCTCCGAGGGTCTCGATGCCCAGGGACAGCGGCGTGACGTCCAGCAGCAGGATGTCGGTGACGTCCCCGGCTAGGACTCCGCCCTGCACTGCTGCGCCTACTGCTACCGCCTCGTCGGGGTTCACGGCGCGGGAGGGCGCTCGGCCGAATATCTCTTGGACTGTTGATTGGACCTGGGTGGGGGATGTTGGTGATTAGTTTCTTGAGTGGTGGCATATTGCATATTACTAATACATATTAATACTACTATATCGGGTGCAGGGGATATCTATCATTAAACTGAAACCATGAATTCTCTATTCTGGACTGAGTATCAGTGAACAAGACTTTTTATAGGAACACCAGAAATATGAAGGTTTTTGATGCTTTTCCGATAAGTGAAAATACTCTCTTATTCCTTCAGTATCGTCCTCAGCGGCTGATAAAAAAATATTTTGCCCTTGTTTTAGGTGAACAAATATCGTTATTGCTTTTAGGGCCGACTAAAAAAGCAACCGCCCAATTCTTGGCCTGCCGAAGTTTACGAATAGATGTTCCTTAAACCCGATATAGATTACGTGATTCCACGCACAGGAACAAACAAATAAACGAAAAAAAAACTAAGTTGTTTTTGGTTTTGATATTACAAACTCAATTATTACTTTATTTTTTAGAAAATATTATATTGCTTATTATTTTTTTATTATTATTTTCTATATGCCCTTTTATAATAAACCTTATATAACTAAAGAAAACAGGTTGTTGGTTCATACATTTATGTACTTACACATAAATCGAGAAGTCGTATGGGGGATCAACTGTTCTTTTTCATTATATAATTTGGTTCCATAGCAAAAGTTGTCCATAATAATGAGTTCAATGACCCCACTTTTCGTATTAATTAATTTAAACCTTACATAATTGTACGTGAGCGTATAACCCGACCACGTACAGACACGGCCGGGGAATATAACCCCAGTTCACTGTGGCACCCGTCTGATAGACCGCCTAGACAGCCATGGGGGACTGACGTCAGCTTGTGCTGTTAAGGTGCTTAGTCAGACACAGTTGAGTACCTAATGGTGAGTACTTATCACCGTATGCATCCACGGGCTTAGCTGAAACGCGCGAAAAAAAAAAAACGTATTTTTTTTTCAAAAATGGCCTGTTTGCATATTTATGTATGATGTGTGAAATGGGCATATTTATTTAGTTTAAAGGTTTTATTAACATTAATGTGTGGCGATCCCTAGGAGATACTTTAGCTGATATCATCATGATAGCAAACTGACGACCCTTATTTGCAAACTCAATTGGCACATATTTCTTTTAACACTATGAAGGACATTAAACGCCCGTAGGCGTCCCAACAATAAAACTTCTATTGTGTCTCATGTAGTGTCCTTTAAAGTGTTTTACTATTTTTAAGCAGAACAACTAACAAAAACTCTAAATTAATATTAATAATAATGAAGAAGTTAAAATAAAGTGTCTATCTATTAAGAGAAGTTGTTTGATTAACTATTTACGAATTTCAAAGCAACAAAAATCTAAATTTCACGGCTAAAATTGTTGCTAAATACGTTTTTTTCTTACGCTACGATATACGACACACGGTGCGTACGGTGTGTTGTTATTCAACAGCATCTTCTACCTAATAAACACAATAGAAGTATTGGTGAACAGTATCGACTGCTCGCTTCCCACAAGCTCTGCTGACTCACCTTAGGCATGCGGGTCATGCCGCCGACGAGCAGCACCTCTCCGATGTCAGCACGCTGCACCTCTGCGTCCTGCAGCGCGCGCTGGCATGGCGACACCGTGCGCTTGATCAGGTCGCCCACCAGGGACTCTAGCTTAGAGCGGGTCATCTGTGAAGTAAACGTTAATTAGTATATTAAAAACAAACTGCGACCTGTGGGTGTACATTGGTACACCTCTGCCTAACCCATCGGGGATTATAGGCGTGATGGTGTGTGTAAAAACTACATGGCAGACAGGCCGACGGCCCACCTGATGGTAAGTGGTCACCGCTGTCTATAGACATCTGCAATACCAGAGATCTTGCAAATGCGGTATTATCCCAGAGACAAAGTTAACCTGTCAAATGCATCCGTAATTGCACCGATACGCATTGGAATTACACAGACACCCATACCCTTCACGACCTCACAGAAAATCGCAAATGGCGGCTTGCAGGAGACATAAAACACGCAATTAAAACTTGTTTTTATAAAATCACTATTTATCAAACAATTATAGTAAACAAATTATAGACTTTACAACGAATATTGTTTTTTTAGCGTATTCACGCGTCATTTGTACGATCTACCATCCTGGCACTCGAACTCAGCAGTCGCACGTTCGAAAGAAAGTTCTGTTTTAAATATTAAAATGTATGTGAGCGTATAACCCGACCACGTACAGACACGGCCGGGGAATATAACCCCAGTTCTCTCTGGCACCCGTCTGATAGACCGCCTAGACAGCCATGGGGGACTGACGTCAGCTTGTGCTGTTAAGGTGCTTAGTACTCAACTAGGTTCTGTAGCCCCACCATCTCTTAAAACAGTACTATAATCTTCTTTCTTCTTTATCGTGTGGGCAGTAAGGTCTAACGACCCCACACACCCTAGTGTCAGTGTTTCTAAACCGCCTTAAGGGCCTCTGACATGGTTAGCGATGTTAGTGATGTCAGGCAGTAGTCCACCAGACACAACACCCGTCTGGTAGGAGCCTGCTCCCTTTTCAACGGAGGATGATAGACTTTACACCGTCTCTCATACGTCCACATATGTATTTAAAATTTTAATAGACTGTACTGTTTTTATGTGAAAAGGTATTGTTTTTTGTGTGACCTTGTCCCAAAAATCCACATTTCGATTATCCTGAATGTAGTGCTATTCTAAAAATAGCTCTGTAAAATCACTTCTGAATCTGCGGTGAGATTTTAGTTTCGTATTCTTAAAATAAGTGAGTGCGAGACTCTAACGCCACCGCGTCATAACGTAAGTGTGAAGAAGTAGTATATCGAGTAAGTATTTTGACGTTTTTTGCGAAGCAAGCGTGGCTATCGAGATGTGGGGCGACGCACATGTGCGTTGCCCGCTCTGAATGGGTTAATGGCAGTCTTCGTTACCTTAAGGTTCATGTGCTTAGGTCCTGAAGCGTCCATGGTCAGGTAGGGCAGGTTGATATCGGTCTGCAGGGAGCCCGACAGCTCGATCTTGGCCTTCTCGGCCGCTTCCTTCAGGCGCTGCATCGCCATCGCGTCCTTGCGGATGTCCAAGCCTTGCTGTGGATGGGAAATTGATATTTAGACATTAACAATCAAATTGATGTACTTTTTATGAGCTGTCAAGACGCGATGTTGCTATAGATTTTGTATGGAACAGATTACTACAACTGTGTCGTCACTTATTTGCAAACTTAATAAACACTATTTATTTATTGATTAACAAAAATTTGATGTTTTAGTTGGTTTACATTTTTTCTTGGGAAAGGCTAAGCAGATAGAGTTCTTCTTCTTCTTTATCGTGTGGGTAGTAAGGTTTAATCTAATGACCCTACACACCCTAGTGTCAGAAAAAAAACTGTCTCAAGGGCCTTAGACATGGTTACCAATGTCAGTGATGTCCAAGATAAACTTGGAAATTACATTAGAAAAGTCACATTGGTACTTGCCCATGCCCGGTTGCGAACCCACAACCTCGTGCATGAGAGGGGGCGTCTTAATCACTGGGTCATCACGTCACTTTTTACCTTAAGTTTAGAAGTTAAGTTCATACTCACGTCACGTTTAAACTCGTCCACCAAGAAGTTGACGATGACGTTGTCGAAGTCCTCGCCTCCCAGCAGCGTGTCTCCGTTGGTGCTCTTCACCTCGAACACGCCCTTCTGGATCTCCAGCACTGAGATGTCGAAGGTACCGCCTCCCAAGTCGTACACGGCGATGCTGGGGGCCAAATGTGAAATTAATCCTATGTTTCAAAACAGAGCTTGCCAAACTGGCAATTATCTGAACTTCAAAAATTCAACAAAGAAAAAAAATACTAAATCATCATCTGCCTAGCCTTTTCCAAACTATGTTGGGGTCGGCTTTCCAGTCTAACCGGATGCAGCTGAATACCAGTGTTTTACATGGAGCGACTGCCTATCTGACCTCCACAACCCAGTAACTGGGCAACGCGATACCCCTTGGTTAGACTGGTTGTCAGACTTTCGAGCTTCTGACTAACAGTAACGACTGTCAAAGATAAACAAATGACAGCCGGGACCAACGGCTTTACGTAAAAAAATACTAAATATTTTTCAAAAATTCAATGAATAATATTCTATTCAAATGATTAATTAACGTTAAATAAAAATTCATGCTATTATAGATTGGAAGTCACGCGAACGCGGTAAGCGCGTTGTTTGGTTGTTTTTAGTCAGTAAGCGTCTGACGTCTTGTGTCCCGGTTTGAAGGATATGGGTGCCGGTGTAATTACAGGCACATGAGCCATTTCAGCTCTGTTTCTGGGATGGCAACGCATTAGCAAGGCCTATGGTATTGCAGATGTCTATAGGCAGCGGTGAACACTTAACATCAGGTGGCCCGTCTACTTCTTTAACATAAACACAAAAAATGTAGTAGTACTCACATCTTGTCGTCAGTCTTGTCCATGCCGTAGGCTAGCGCCGCCGCGGTCGGTTCGTTGATCACTCGCAACACGTTCAGACCAGAGATCTGACCTGTTGGCATTGTCATTGTGTTAAAACCATTTCACTATAATACAGTAGAACCTCGATTATCCGAACTAATTGGGACCGATACGAGTTCGGATAATCGAAATGTGGGGTTTTCGGGATATCATTAGACAAAAACACCTTTTTACCTATAAATTTTCCAGTCTATAAAAATGTGACATACATATTAACGTTGAAATATAAAACACCTAGAAAAAGTCAAATGCTTTTCTTATAAAATTGTCAATTTTCAATTGACGAACAGCTGCAACGCGTTTTCAGCAACAAATTATCGCCTATATTCGGATAATTGAGGGTTCGGATAAAGTATGTGAGCGTTCGGATAATTGAGGGTTCAGATAATCGAGGTTCTACTGTAATACTAAGACCCACTTCCACTAAAATCACTAAATTACATTTAGTGCCTCTAAACGTATTTCGAACATCATTGCATCCCTGTCACATTGTTAGAAGGTGACAGAGACAGAATGATATTTTAAACACATTTAGCGCATCACTCGCTTTAGAAGGCCATTTATCATTAAGAAATAGGTTTTTTTTAAATCAAATTAAATAATATTGTACTATTATTATTTTTACTTTATTTTATATACGCCATTAAAAGGCCCGCCTTTTAGCCTTAGTTCAGACACGGCGAGAACCGCGCGATTTCAGAATCGCATGGAAATCGCGCGAGTCTTATTTGTATGAGTTATTAAGTAATCGTTCAGACATGTCGTTCGCGGTTATGTCTGAACGATTACTTAATAACTCATACAATTCATGCAATTCTGAAATCGCGCGGTTCCCGCCGTGTCTGAACTAAGCCTTAAACATCATTAATTTACAAAAAAATATTTCAATAATGAAATCTATATAGTTGCCATTTCAAAAGGTATTTTTTATGGAGAATGGACAAGAAACTTCATTCATTCTCTCATAGCCTATGCCCACTGCTGGGCAAACCAAAATTACTTCTTAAAAACGTCACCACGTACCTGCATCCTTAGTGGCCTGTCTCTGCGAGTCGTTGAAGTAAGCCGGCACGGTGATGACGGCGTTCTTCACAGAGGTGTTGAGGTAAGCCTCCGCCGTCTCCTTCATCTTCACCAGGACGAACGCCCCGATTTGAGACGGGGAGTACACTTTACCATCACTGCCTGTAGTGGGACAAAAAGATACCGGTTTTATGTACGGTAGGCGCAGTGGCTGAGCGATCGACTGCCGAGCTCCGTGTCACGGGTTAGATTCAAGCACGGAACGAATATTTGTGTGACCTACAGATAGTTGTTCCGTGTTTGGCTGTTTGTGTATGTGAGTTTATATGTTTGTTAACGCACCCACTACACAGGACACATTCCTAGTGTGGGGCAACGTTTTTTAAAATAAAGATAGAAAGATGGTTTTTTTTCACAGACATTTTAAGAACAGCAGGAGATAATAGTGCACTATACTTCAGCCTAATTAAAAAAAAAACATTTAAAATATGTGGTTAATGTAAAAGTAATATATTAGAGTTCAATTTACTTCTATTTTATTTCTGATCTTAACAGTTATAAAATATAATAAAACATTTTAAAAGGTTGTGAAATAGTCAATTTTGTACCCGCACTATTGCTTAATTTGACAGTTGTTTGTTATTGTATATTCTGCATTAAATGTGGTGAAAGTGTGTGCGCAAATACAGACGCAATCCACAATTTTAGTGCTTCTTTCGAATATTTTGTTACAAATAAACAGTGACAAAATTAAAAAAAAAAAAAAAAGTAGCCCCCGGCAGAAGAATAAAGATCCCTTTCACGGCTAACAAAAGAGCTGATAACTTTAAAACGGCTGAACCGATTTTGATAAAACATTTCTAAGCAACATCGCTAGGAAACCTGCTTTCAAATAAAAAAAAACATCGCATTCAAATCGGTTCACCCGTTTAAGAGCTATAGTGCCACAGACAGACACATCAAACTTGTAACACCCGTCTTTTTGGGTTGGGGGTTAAAAATATAGAGAAAGAATGCAATGTGCCGCGGTTTCTAGGAAAGCGGCGTGCATGTGGCACGCGACTAGCTGGTACCGCGACTACTCTCGCACCGCTGCAAAAGTGTACCGCACATTGGCGCGGACACCGATCGGCGGTGCTTATATTATTGCCATGGAACTACCAATAAGCTTCATGACAGTAATCAGGATAGGATAGATTTGTCATCAACAGACGAGACGGGATTAATATTTTCTTTAGTGGTCGAAGGCGCAGCTGTTTATTTCCAGTTTTAATTTATTAATTGATTATAAAACATAAGACTTTACAAATAGAGTTGAAAATTGAGTGCAAGATGCTATAGATAAGCGATGAAATTTAAAAAAAATGGTGCCCTGTTGCGATTTGGAGGGGGGTATCAGTCAGACTTTTACTGACCAAAATCCAACCAAACAACGCGCCTTCCGCGTCTTTCCCTTCTATAATAGCATGCATTTAAATATAATGTTAACCAATAAGTAATTTCAATAGAAAGTTGCTCATTGAAAATTTTAAAGGTTTTTTAGTATTTCTTTTTCATTTCTTTTGTTTATTCTTTTTACATTCAGAGGAGCACCTGGCAGCGCACTGGTTGGGAAGCTCTGCCCTAGAGTCTAGAGTTCTGTGTATGGGATAAAAAAAGCAGGTTGTATAACCACAACATTTTACACATCTAAATATATATAATTCAAAGGTGACTGACTGACTGACTGACTGACTTAGATAGTGATCTATCAACGCACAGCCCAAACCACTGGACGGATCGGGCTGAAATTTGGCATGCAGGTAGATGTTATGACATAGGCATCCGCTAAGAAAGGATTTTCATCAATTCTACCCCCAAGGGGATAAAATAGGGGATGAAAGTTTGTATGAAACTTTGTCAATTTTAAACCGATCGAGCTGAAACTTTGCACGCTTAAAGCTACTATGACGTAGGCATCCCCTAAAAAAGGATTTTGATAAATTCCACCCCTAAGGGTATAAAATAGGGGATGAAAGTTTGTATAAATCTTCTTAGATTTTCGACTGATTGAACTGAAATGAATGATTGGAGCTACTATGATGAAGACGTCCGCTTAAATAGGATTTTGATAAATTCAACCCCTAACGGGATAAAATAGGGGATGAAAGTTTGTATAAATCTTCTTAGATTTTCGACTAATTGAACTGAAATTAAAGATTGGTGCTACTATGATGAAGACGTCCGCTTAAATAGGATTTTGATAAATTCAACCCCTA
This sequence comes from Caradrina clavipalpis, assembly GCA_932526535.1. NCBI lineage: Eukaryota > Metazoa > Arthropoda > Insecta > Lepidoptera > Noctuidae > Caradrina > Caradrina clavipalpis. The sequence goes on from OW052115.1 coordinate 4,793,312, forward strand.
ACGGGATAAAATAGGGGATGAAAGTTTGTATAAATCTTCTTTGATTTTCGACTGATTGAACTGAAATTAAAGATTGGAGCTACTATGATGAAGACGTCCGGTTAAATAGGATTTTGATAAATTTAACCCCCATGGGGATAAAATCTGTACAAAGAAGTTTTGTAGGCCCTAATTTTGTACACACGCTAAACAAAAGTAAAGTCGCAAAAACTATACCTAATTAATAATAATAGTTTTTAACGCGAGCGAAGCCGCGGGCAAAAGCTAGTTAAACCAATATACAACTAACCTTGGACCCAAGCGTCTCCATTGGAAGCCCTGACCACCTTGTAGGAAAGATTCTTCATATCCTTCTGAACCTCAGGGTCGTCAAACCGCCGGCCGATCAGCCGCTTGGTGGCGTAGAAGGTGTTGCCGCTGTTGGTGACGGCTTGGCGCTTCGCCGGCATGCCCACCAGGCGCTCGCCCTCCTTGCTGAAGGCCACGTGGGAGGGAGTCGTGCGGGAGCCCTCGCTGTTCTCTACGACCTGGGAGGGAAATGTGGATTTTTAAGCTGTTTCTATAACAGGAACCTGTAATGTAACAATCCAATCGGTTTGAGCTCGAATCTGAACTGTGACATTTAACCCTGCAGTGGTCGCGTTTTAAAAAGTCACGTGAGTTGTCGCGCGGCTACATTATGTAGTTCAATTTCTTTTGTCGTTTTTTAAATGAAATTAAATTGTGTTATTTTTATCTTATTAAAATAATGACAAATTAACTCTTCCTAAATAAAATTAAAACAAAAAACAAAAATAAATGTTCAATGGTCTTGTTTAAATCAGCTATGAAAAAAAAAGTACGTAAAAAGAAATGTCAGTTTAAAAAACCATGGATTACATATATGTAGTTCGCGCGACCACTGCAGGGTTAAGCGAAATTGGGTAGTAGACGCTATTAAACATTAATTCCAAGACGAAACTTCTAACCAAAAGTTATTTTTAGGTTGTCGTTTTTGCAAAAACTTTTTTATTTTTCGCTTTTTAGTATCAACTTCCTGCCATCCCAATCTATGAAGGAACTGTAATACTGATAGAAGTCGAAAACTAAGAAATTAGCTGCACTCTCGAGATGTAATTCATCATCACTCTGAAGATCCTAATCCGATCTTCACTAAAATTTATGGGAACACTTGGGAGGTATCGACTTTCAAAAAAAAAAAAAAGATTATTTTAAATCGGTTCAGCTGTCTTCGAGTAACCGGAGAGAAAAAAAAAAAAAAAAGCAGATAGTAATAAAAAAAATACTGTTCACTTTAACGGGCTTTGACGGGCCTGTTGGTCTAGTGGTTAGTGGCCCTGACTGCTAAGCCGGAGGTCGTGGGTTCGATTCCCACACAGGACAAACTTTGTGTGATGAGCATGATTGTTTGTTCTGTGTCTGGGTGTGATTTATCTATAATATGTATGTATTTATAAATTATATAAGTATGTATATCAGTTGTCTGGTTACCATAACACAAGCTCTGCCTAGCTTGGGATCAGATAGCCGTGTGTGAGTTGTCCCAAGATATTTATTTATTATTTATTTATTTTAATAGTCAATCCAAATATGTTAAATGTGTATCAAATGTAAGTAACTAGCTTCTTCCCGCGACTCCACCCACGTGGTTTTTTTCTACTCGCGTTCAGTTTTGCCTTTGGTTACTGCTCTGCTTCCGTGTGAAAAGGCGTGATTAATTTTATATGGTTCACAAAAGTCCTTTATTTGAATGAAATACGAATGGTCCATAATCATCATCATATTCTTTAGAATGACGCCTTGCCGACGAACTCAACCCTTATCAGCCATAGTGATAACAAAAATTACTATCAAACTAGGAAATTCGAGATAAAAATTACGTAATACATAAATGTGCCGCGGTTTCTAGGAAAGCGGCGTGCATGTGGCACGCGACTAGCTGGTACCGCGACTACTCTCGCACCGCTGCAAAAGTGTACCGCACATTGGCGCGGACACCGATCGGCGGTGCTTATGTCAAGGTTTTACCTTGGTTAAGCAAACATTGGTGTCGATTCTGTTATGCACAAGCTAAACTTAATTTAGACTATTTGTATCTTTCTCTTTCCAATCAAACAAGAAAGGGATGGACGTGAATAAGACTTGTCAATTTTAGTTGAACTAAAACCACTATACAATTATAATTGGCATGTCAGAACGTGTTGATTAAAAACACGGAAAAGTTCAAGGCAAAACTAATTTGACATCTCTAACTTAGTTCTAAGGTATCACCGTCCTTTTCTTTCGCTGTATGTTAGTAAGAGATGTCAATTCTCTAAGTTTAGTTTAGTTTGTGAACAAGGGAATCGGCACCATTGTGTAAAGATAGAACCAGTAATAAATTTAGTTTTATTGTACATCAGTTTGTGAGGTGTACGAGTATGTCTGGCATCTGGCAGTGTTGGTGCAGTGAATTTGATTCCCGCACGATGCAAATATTCGTATGGCATGCAGATAGTTCCGGGTCTCTAGCTTTTTGTATAAGTGAGATTATATGCACCCAGCACCATATAAACTCACAACAAACAACCAGACTACGAACAACTATTCTGCAGGCCATTAAAATATTCGTTCCGTTCAGGAATCGAGCCCGCAACACGCAGCGCAGCAAACAAACGCTTAGCCACCGCGTCAAACAAGACGTCACAAAATACCGACATAGACTAAAGTCATTGCTCCTATACAAAAATAAATAATTCTTTGAGAAATTTAACAAAAAAGAATCGTCGTCGTTCACTCAATCAAATGGCTTTTGTATAACCTTGAGAGTATTTACTACATTACATAATAAGTTTCAACATAAATGTATTTATTTCTTCTTATATTAAACTGGTTTTTAGGGTTCCATACTCAAAGGGTAAAACGGGACCCTATTATTACTAAGACTTCGCTGTCCGTCTGTCACCAAGCTGTATCTCATAAAACGTGATAGTTAAACAGTTGAAATTTTCATAGATGGTGTATTTTTATTGCCGCTATAACAACAAATACAAAAAACCAGAACAAAATTATTATTTAGGGGGCTCCCATACAACAAACGTGATTGTTTTGCCGTTTTTATACATAATGGTACGGAACCCTTCGTGCGCGTGCCCGACTCGCACTTGGCCGGTTTTATTCTATACTAACATTATAAAGAGGTACAGTATGTTTGTACGACGTGATCTCTGTAAATACTGGTCTGATTCTAAAACTCACTCTCTCTTCCTTAATTCTTAGTCCGATGAGATGGCAAAGTGACATGACCGGGGAGCTATCAGGCGCAGGATCAAAGACAATTCAGGGGGTGCAATTACTCATAAATACAAATATATATTACTACAGGAAAAGCCATGAAATATGAAAAAAAGAAGTTCCTTATATAAATGCACTACAACTGACACCATCAAAATATATGGAATAGTTACTGCTCCGAACTGCCCAGTTGGTCTCGTGGTCGCAAGCGCGACTGCTGAGGGGTCCTAAATTCCCAGGTCGGGCAATAAGTGTTATTGGGTTTTTCCATTGGGAACTTCTCAGTAGCAGCCCGGAGTTTGGAAGATGGTGGTGTGACACCCCCGTGTCTCGGAAAGCACGTAAAGCCGTAGGTCTCTCTCCGGTCGTGTCGGATTTCCGTCCCATTGGGTTATGAGAGTTAGGGAAGAGGGAGTGCACCTGTGTTCGCGCATACATTTGTGCACTATAATATCCTGCATAATATGCAGGATATTATATTATATTGTGATTCTGCAGACTGATTCCGGCCACAGGGGCTAATCTTAATGCAGACTAGCCACATAATATGTGGCTAGTCTGCATTAAAATTAGCCCCTGTGGCTGGAATCGGTCTGCAGAATCACAATAACATTTACATATGGAACAGCAGATGTTTTTTATCATATTTCAGACTCGGTCTCCTCTGATGAATGGCTAATGGAGTAATAGGATCCTTACCTTAGGCGTCTTGCCCTCCATGACGGCAACACAGGAGTTGGTGGTACCCAAGTCAATGCCAATGACAGCGCCGCGGACACCCTCCGACCTAGGTACGAAATAAACAGATTATTACTTCATATTTCAAAATGTTCTCCATGTATTTCATAGTACATATTGCTTTTTAGTGGTAGTGCATACGAGTGTTAAAAAGTTATTAGTTTAGCAGTAGTAGAGCTCTTGTGAAGAAGCTCGTCTGAAGAGGTACTACCAACACACCTATTTCTGCTGCAGAACAGCGTTACTGTGTTCCGGTTTGAACGGTATGGGTGCCGGTGTAGTTACAGGCACATAAGACATTTCAACTTTGTTGCCTGGATGGCAACGCATTTGCAAGGCCTCTGGTATTGCAGATGTCTATTGGTAGCGGTGATGTTTTAACATCAGGTGGGTCGTCGGCTTGATTACCGCCCAAGTTACCCAATGTTACTAAACCCCTGAATGCATAACCTCTTTTGTTTTAAGTTAGTTAAGTGCAATGTGCCGCTGTTTCTAGGAAAGTGGCGTGCATGTGGCACGCGACTAGCTGGTACAGCGACTACTCTCGCACCGCTGCAAAAGTGTACCGCGCATTGGCGCGGACACCGATCGGCGGTGCTTATCAGTGAACAAGGGGGTTTCGAGACGCACTATGGTCTATTATAAAGGACTAAGTGCAGAAACTACCCCCAAGAACAAATAAAATAAGGGGCTACAGACAGAACACTCCTAAAAAAAGTAGTCTTGCATAATTTGGTCAAGAGTAAGTAAATTCATTCAAATTTTTATTAATAGGAAAAGGGCACCAATATCTTTTCCCATGGTGAATTTAGATGCATTTTGACAGGTTATAAAAAAATTGTCATTGCTGTGGCATGTATTAAATATTTTACGGAAGCATGATGCAATATTAGTAATGAAGTTGATTAAAAAGACATTAACCCACTTTTACAGGCCTTTTCAAAATTAGACAACAAATGCTGTTAATTAGTCAATTAAAGCTGATCTATATGTGGAGTCAATAATAACACCCTCCTGTTATTTTCTTACTGCAGGGCAAAGGCCTCTTCTTATATAGAGAAAGCATAAACATTAATCAATTTGCTTGCTCAAGGTGGATTTGCAATTTCAGACTTTTAAGCTCAGGTTGACTCATAATGTTTTTCTTCACCAATGTCTGTATTCTGCGAAGGGTTAGGCGGAGGTGTACCAATGTACACCCAGTTTAGGTCCCATGTGATAGGGGGCGAACCTATGGCCATTAACCGGGCACAAATTCTAACTTTGAGCTGCTATTGAGAATTACATAGGAAAACTCAATAACACTTTTTGCTTGACCTGGGAATGGGACCCAAGAACTCTAGCGTAGCAGTCGCGCTTAGGACCACTAGGCTAACGAGGCAGTTAACATTTTTATTTTTTTAACCAATTTTAGTAAAGTAAAATCGATTTCATAGATTGATATTCGTGGGAGTCCTTCCAGAACTAAAAATGTTACCAAGAAGGTCAATGAACTTGGTTTTAAAGATGTTAAGATATGCCTTACAGATAATAAAGGCATTCTTATAGCATGTAGGGCAAACTCTGTAGCCCAAACTCCTTAATTTATTATGCATTCAAAGGTCAACCGAGATATGTAATAAGTTAGGTTATGATGAAATATTAGAAAAAAAAAAGATTATTTCACACTTACTTGTTCCTGTATTGGACAGCATGTTTCTGGTAAATGGGCACTGTGGGGGCTGCGGTCTGAAATTCACGATAATAAGGCGAAATTTTAACCTAGACATTTTGGTAGTCGGGTCCCATGTGTCTTTGGAACCGGCACGAATAATCAATAGGTACACGAATAATTAACACAAATAGCTACAGGGAAATAGAAATTAATAAGTTTTTGACATTTTCTGACAATGTGACATACGATTTTCATTCGTTTTCAAAAATAAAATGGTCACTCACGTTTCTGATAATTGACGAGAAATTCCTCTGTGTGTATAGGTCTGAACTTATGCCGGAGCACTCCAAAGCCTTACGGCCGATAACCCGCGTAGCGGTCAACATTTTTGCGGCAATATTCTCAACTATTTAATTTATTTGCTAGCTTTATTTCACTTCAAACAGAACATGTGGGTGACGCAACTTCATGAAACTATGAAAGAACGATTTTTACTTTTTTTTCTAGCACACCTCGAAGAACAAAAATTGCCAACACAAAAAATAAACGCCGGGTGCCCTAGAATGTTCTCATTTTTTCTCAAAGACTGGAACGTTTTCATTGGCATAGAATTTCTTTGCTATATTTGGATTGGTTCGTACCCATTGACGTCATTTCATTAACCAATGGAATGCACAGGGCTGTTAGCTGTCCTGAGTTGCTGTCAGTGAAAACTAGCTGGTTATGTAACTACGCAATAGTAATAAAAACGTAAATTCAATTTTTTTGATAAATTTCACGATTTTACTATCTTAAAAAATACATTATGAGAGCACCATGTTTCTTAAATAAATTATTGGTAAACTAGGCGTTTTCGACTGTAACATTTAGCGCCATCTATTGATTTCTAATAATATTACATTTTATAAAGTTTGCTAAGAGATGGCTCTATGTGATCTTCCTGAATATTTTCCCGGTCACTGAAAAAAATCCCCTAGAACCCTTAGAGCATTTAACAATAAAATTTTACTATATAATTAGTAAAAGTGTTATTCATTGCCTACAGGCAACCGCCTTACCTAGTTTTCTAGTATCGATGCATTACTTTACGCTTGGGGTTAAAAAAAATACAATTTCGAAAAATAATGACTTTTTGTTGTACTATGTATTTATTTGAAACATAATTAGTACATGACTTAGGAGTATATAATAATTAAAATACTTACATTTAAATGTGCATAATAACTTACAAACATAGCAAATCGGACAAATATAGTACAAAAAATGACAGATTAGGTTCTACGAAAAATAAATAAGAATTTTGTTTTTTTTTTTCCTTTATCTGTGCCCTAGTTTCCCGCCAAACTTGATTCTTTATTATTATTTTTAGCATTTCAAAAATAATGATCAAATTATTAAATTGTTATTGTGCTGAAATTATTGCACTTTGGCTAATAGCCCACAATTCTTTATATTTATCGTAAAATAAAGGAGCTTATTAAACACTAATATTAAATATAATATTTTATTTGCAAGTGTCAAAAATATTTTGTCATTGTGTTGACTTAGAAGCTTATATTTTTACAACTCAAGGGTCCGTAGACCGAACTACCTATATAAACTAAAGAGGTACCTTCACGCCTTGCTAAGAAAAGGGTCTTGACAGACAGATAAACAATGAAATCACCCTAATTAGGGTTCCATGTTTTTTTTCAAGGCATTATGGAACCTTAAACTTTTATTTACACTTAAATTAGATAATTGCACTTATGTATCGAGATCGTTCTTATTAATAAAATACTTACTAATTTAATAAACTTAAGTACGGAACCACAGTCGCTCCATGTAAAACACTGGTGTTCAGCTGCGTCCGGTTAGACTGGAAGCCGACCCCAACAAAGTTGGGAAAAGGCTAAGCAGATATACCTGCCCGCGACTTCGTTCGCCTGGCTTATTTCACCTGCCATAAGTTACGTCTTTGGTTAATGCTCCGCTCCCGTGTGTCGTAGCGTGATGTTATATAGCCTATAGCCAAAAGTTCGGAGCCTATTCGTTACAAACACGCAAACAAAAAAATCTTACACTCACCATCAAGCCTGTATCCCCTCTGAACGATTAGGTAGAGGTGTAACAATGTACACCCACAGTTCGCTGGTACGTTTTAGGTCCCATGTAATAGGGGGCGAGCTTATCGCTGCAACTGACAATTTCATAGAAAAACCCACCCAACTAGCAAAAAATAATCTTACAATTATCCCAAGACCATATTTTTTTCAGTCTTATATTACACTTATAGACATATAAGACATATAGATATATAAGTGTGGATTTGGGCGCACTTTATAAGTATATTCACCCTTACTGTTGCCTTGTAGTGGTCTCTCTAAGTGTATTTTCAATCTTACAAAACTCTAGCTAATGCTTTAATAATGACAATCAAACTTACAATAGAGTGCTTTAAGGGCCAATAAGTTCTATAAAAAGTAGCATCAGAAACGTAAGTATAAATATTTTTATTTTTTTAGTGTAATTATATTTATTTCATTTTCCTACAAAATGCTAGTTTGTAGGTATTTCTATTTCTAACTCATGTCACGCACTATATGCGATTATTGGTTTGCGAAGTAGTTTTTCTCGACTATTTTTAAATTTGAATAACAATTTTCAAGGGCCCCTTCAAAAATGTATCATAATGATATTAATTATTTTAATTTTTTGTGATATAATATCAATATATCGCCATTACGACCAACTATTATTTATAAGTGCTTTATTAGAACAATATAAGTCCACTACTCTTTTGTAATGTTTATATCGCACTCGAAAACTCTAATTTAACATAAATTCATTTTCTACACGGCCATATTGCTCATGATTTTAGGGTTCCTTAATATGTAAATGCAAGCCTAACGACGAAGTCGATATAGATTTAAATTAAACCACAACGTTAATTCAAACAGTATTAAGTAATTATGATTGCAATTATGGATGTCGACTGTTTCATATCATGTAAAAAAAGATCCGAATGCTTATGAATGAAAAATGGTCATGGAACGTAACGCAATATGTGTTATGCGAATAAAAACGGCAAAAAAAAAACAAAAATTATTTTCAAAGTGAATATATAACAAAATATTCTGTGAATATTTCAAGGGTGTACCTGTTGCCGTTATAAATAGAAGCGTTTTACCTCACAATAAAACGCATATTAATTTACTTACCTTATTCGAAGCTTATTTAATTGAGATAGGCCCTGCGTTTCCCGCTCTTCGTATTTCTATATATCTGTCTCTTTCTACTACGTCACTTCCGCTTGGCAGTAGTGGGGAGGCTCGTTAAGCGAGACGCGCCATCTTGATTTCATTGAGTCCAAATACCAGGCAAAGCTTGAACATAAGCTTCGAATAAGGTAAGTAAATTAATATGCGTTTTATTGTGAGGTAAAACGCTTCTATTAATTTGACTTGACCGTTATTCGAAGCTTATTTAATTGAGACGTGTTTGTTATCGCCTGGTGGAAGTGACGAGGACGCCAATGTGAGCTGGTATGACTATGAATAAAATGTACTGTAGGTATGTGTTGTAGAAATGTATTTATTTAAAATAAAGAAAGTTTAATTAATAGAAAATTATATTTGATCCAAACCAAAAGCAACTTTTAGACAATAATACAGTAAATCAAGACATCATTTCTAATCAACTGGATTAAATAAAGCGGTCACAGAAGTACGGTTTGCAGTGGGTCTAACCGCACGTTTATAAAATTTGCAAAACGTATTTTGTGATTGCCAGTTACTTCTAGCAAGAATCTCCTGAAGGGGATAATTATCTATCCAATTTTTTGAGGCCACAGCTGACCTAAAACTCCCAGGAGATGCCTTAATACCGGCTTCTACTAATAAGGACTTGATCCAGCCAGCAATCAGGGTTTTCGATGCAGGTTTAGGTTCACCTCTAATGTTAATAAACAAATTACTACAATTTGCAGCATTTCTACGATTCTCAAGAAGCGAGACCGTATCTTGGCCCAGAAGACCGGGTCTAAGTTTTTGTTATCTACATTAGAAATAAACCTCCAACCAGATTGTCTGTAATCTGCAGAATCAGTCTTCGATCCAAAAATCGGCCAAAAAACTGAAGCATCATTCTGATCACAATAATTATTAGAATCAACTCTGAGCAAAGTTAAATCATGGATTCTTCTCCCGGAACATAACAGAAGTTGAGCAGCTGTATGTCTCTGCACTTGAAAAATGTTATTTTCATCAATGCGTTTACTTTCCAGGAAATTAGCAAGGTCGTTTATGTTCCAAACAGGGGGCTTAACATTGCTGACCGGTTTATGTAATGCGATAGATTTTAGAACATGTTTTACCAGGACATTTGAGCTTAACTGGCCGGATGATTCTGGGTTGCAAAGGGTTGCGACCACAGATTTGTGTAACAAAATTGAATTGTACGATAAGTTATTAATTAAATGGAGATCAGATAAAAATCTAGCCAAATCGCTCCCTACCGGAGATGAGGGGTTAACTTGGTGAGTTTCACACCAAACTAGCCACCTCTTCCATGCAACGCTATAGACTTTACGTGTTGAGGGACGCCATGACTTCTCAAGAAGTTCTAATTGACTATTATTCCAGGATGTTAGCATCCCAGACCACCCCCACATTTCCACACTTCCAGAGTCATGTCGTGGACATTCGGTGGAGGCAGTCCTGTTGTCGTGTCGATCAGGACTTTGTCTAGGTGATGTAGAGTAAACGGGGCTGCCAGGGCACGCAATTTGATGTCGGGTCGCCAAAATACTCGCTCCCATCGTGGAACCACTAGCAGGTACGTTACCTGTGCTTGATTGAGATAACCTAGCACCTTGGGAATCAGAAAGGGTGGAGGGAACACCCACGCTAGGTTGTAATTCCACATCTGGGAGAATGCGTCGCAAAACAAGGCTTGGTCGTCGTTTTGGTCTAAGGACACGTAATTCGACACTACATGTGCTCGGTTGGACGCAAATAGGTCGATCAGTGGAACTCCCCATTTGGAGAATATTTTGTTCGTGCATTCTGCAGACAGATGCCACTCTGGAGTTAGGCGAAACCTCGACAAGTGATCCGCGTGGCCGTTGTATATACCTGGTATATAAAAGGCGTTCAGGTGAATTTGATAGTTCTCCGTTATTTGGAAGACTTTGTAGGTTAAATCCACGAGAGGAGCCGACTTGGTGCCTCCCTCGTGACGGAGATATGCAACTACCGACTTGTTGTCGCTCTGAATCAAAACTGTCTTGTGACTCAGGAGCCGATAATGACCTTCCAAAACTCTTAAGATTGCTAACATTTCCTTTTGGTTGCAATGAAGATCCTTCTCGGCTTCTGACCACAGACCTGAAAGAGAGAGGTTGTCTAGGCGAGCTCCCCAAGCAATGTCTGACGCATCTGGTGTGAGGAAATGAGCAGGAGGCGACATGTGTATGGCCGACGGAAGATGACAATTCTGGCTCCACCATGTCAGATTGTCTATGGCAGCACGAGGTAAGGTGTGTAGTAGCCTGTGGTCTGACTTCAAGATTTAGTTCAGAAGGTTCAGAAGCGCCCGAAAGTTGAGTCTTCCTTTCGGAACTACAAAGCTGGCAAAATTGAATAGACCAACTAGGCTTTGGAGCTCCTTGAGCGTCGTGCCCTGCTTCCACAACAAATGATGGATTTTGTCTGAAAGACCCGGAATCTTCTCTTTAGGAAGGCGGTTCTGATTCGCCCATGGATCCCAATGAATTCCTAGAAAGACAATATTTTTCGACGGTGTGATTATTGACTTTCTGTAATTGATCAGCCAACCTAACTTTTCTAGAGTGTCGAGCACAATTTTCACATGACACCGAAGCTGGTCTTCGTTCTGGTGAGCGATCAAGAAATCGTCGAGAAAAACTACTATCCTGACACCTCGTTGCCTGAGTGTCTGAGCTATCCAATTTGTAAGCGCCGCAAAGGTTTTGGGTGCTGTGCTCAGGCCAAAAGGTCAGCATGTCATTTCTAGCAATTCGTTGCGATAAATTAGGCGCAGAAACCTTCTGTGGCTGCGAGCCACAGGTAAATGAAAATACGCCTGCGAGAGGTCGATTTTGCACAACCAGTCCTGTGGTTGTACAAAATCGGAAATGCGATATGCATTTATTAGCTTGAATCGATCTGTTATGACGTAAGAATTCAGAGCTTTCAAATTGAATACTGGCCGATTTGTGCCGTCGCCTTTGGGGACAAGAAACATCGATGAAAGGAAGCTTGGCGAAACAACAACTCGCTCCAGAACACCCTGTTCTATCATTTTGTTTATGACAGATGTCATTACGGCAGATTCTGGAACGTTTAGGTTGGTTTTGACCACGCTTGGATGTAGAAGTGGTGGTTTCTGGAAAAAGGGTATGCGATACCCTGTTATTATTTTTAGAATGTAACTTGGTGCATTCATTTGTTCCCATTGGCCTCGAAACTGAAAGAGACGGCCTGCTCTGAACGAGTCAATACTTACGTCGTTTATTGTCAATATTGTGCTGGGGAGGCGAAGACGCGCGCCTTCGCCCATGCCTTGGTTGATTATTTTGCCGAGCATTCGATCGGCCTCGAAAGCTATTGCGATTATTCGGTGCGACCGAATTATATTGAACACCATGAGCGTTACAGCCACCTTGCGGAGGTGGGTTACCGCTGCTGCAACCACCTTGTGTAGGTGGGTTACTGAAAGCACATTGCGAATGTCCATTACTGTGGCGGCAAGCCTGAGCTGTATGAGCAAAGCCCTGCGAGGACTTATTGTAAGGCTTTGACCCCTGCGAGGGGCCACGAATCTTTTTTGCATCCACCTGCGAGGTAGAAGCCGTGTGGGCTTTTTGCAATGGCCAAAAATATTTTCTTACGCCACCAGCTTTTTCTACAGCAGCAGTAAACTTTTCAGCATTGTACAGGCTGGTACATGTCGGTGGAATTTTCCTTAAGCTGGCCTTCATCAAAGGGTCTTTTGCTTGTTTAATAACACAATCTCTCCTCATTTCGAGAATCTCAGCACGATGTCCACAAACAATCTGTAATAAGTCTGAAGAACACTTATTAAAGTCCCCTGTGGAAAAAAGGTCATTTACTTTTTGAAGCAGAGTATCAGAATTGACAGAGTCATTATTCCTTGCCCATAGTAACAGTTCCTGAAGAGATCCTTGCAAAATCTCCCTTTGTTTGAGCACACACATGGTCAAGGCTGCGAAAGCCTTATCAGCATAAACGAGGTGACGAGGAGACTCAAATACTTTAACTTCCTCGTTCATTTCAATATCTGTATAACCCGGCGAGTAATTGTACAGTTTCTGGGTTTCAGAATACCTAATTTCATTCCAGTCACTTTTATCTAAATGTTGCAAGTCACATAGCAACTTCAAATAGTTCTCGGAAGTCTTTGGTACCGTAGGCTCCTTAAGCTTAGTTTCAAAAGTTAAGCTAAATTCTTGATCACCACACCACGTGCATTAACATTATCAGGCTCAACATAAAGCATTTGATCGTAAAGATTTTCACTAACACCTGACAATAGTGAGATAGCATCATAATCCAAATTAGTACTCACGTGTTGACCGGTACCTTTGCAAACCATTTGCCGTCGAAGGCTACGTACTTCTTTGGCTAATTTCCGAATGTTACGTTTAGAACGCCGCTTGTGTTTGCCTCCCCTTTTCTTGTTGCGGCGACTTCTCTTTGGGTTGCCTCCGCTAGACGTGGAGCTATTACTGGAACTCGAGCTACTTGACCGAGCTCGCCGCTTCTGCGGCGAAGAAGGTCCTGGAAGCACATCGCTAATCGCCCTATCGGCGTTTTCACACGAATTTTCCATACTGAATATCGAAAGATTAAACTTTATACACTTTTTAATTTGAATAAAAACGTTATTTTTTCACCTTTCCACTTTTTTAAAATTGTAATATAATAATTAATTAATGATAATACTTAAGGTAGCTAAGTGTCGGTAGAACACGACCGTTCACGGCGGGAAACAAGACGCCAATGAAATCAAGATGGCGCGTCTCGCTTAACGAGCCTCCCCACTACTGCCAAGCGGAAGTGACGTAGTAGAAAGAGACAGATATATAGAAATACGAAGAGCGGGAAACGCAGGGCCTATCTCAATTAAATAAGCTTCGAATAACGGTCAAGTCAAATTAATAGCAAGCAAAAACGAGCAAAAAAAATCACGTTTTTTGTATGGGAGCCCCAGTAAATATTTATTTTATGCTGGTTTTTAGTATTTTTTATTATAGCGGCAACAGAAATACATCATCTGTGAAAATTTCAGCGGTCTAACTATCACGGTTCATGAGAAACAGCCTGGTGACAGACGGACGAACAGACGGACAGCGAAGTCTTAGTAATACGATCCCGTTTTACCCTTTTAGGTACGGAACCTTAAAAATGTATCGTCCGTGGATATCCTACTTCAAAGTAGATTTCACACAACAGGAAAAATAAATAACTTTTAATAGAAAATTGTGCAAGACACTTATAAAACTATTAAAGTGCAACTACGCTTTAATATGTCTTAGATGAGATAAATGACGCTTTTAAAATATTACTTTTACGGAATTCTAATAAAACACTTAGTAAAGTCACTTCGAAGATCAAATGTACTTACAAAATGAATTTATAAGTATTATTTAAGCATCAAAGGCAATTTAGCTTGCGAAAGGCGCTTATAATGACACTGCCCTTATTTATATCATATAATGTATTCTCATACACGTCTACAAGAATATGTCACAAGTATGATTGCTCTTAAAGGGTTAATAGACTTATAATATTCCACTATTAGGGTATCTGGCTTAACTAGAACACATATAAACATTATATGAAACCATAGCTCTTACAAGCTTTTGTTTTGAAGGGTACTTTGCTAGTTGGGCAATGACACGTTTTGCTGGACCTGGGAATCGAACCCAAGACCTCTAGCCCAATCGAAGCCTGTTCGTTACTAACAAATACAGAAACAAAAATAAACCCTCTTTATAATATTAGTATAGATTCAATCACATTTATTGGACGGAATAATTTCTAAAGAAGTGTGCAACAGGGTCAGCATTAGACGCTCTTTTTAGGAGAACTAGTCAGGGGTGGTAGAAGATGGTGCCGGCGCTGGTGGGTCGTCTCTGGCAGCCAGGAGTGAGCGGAGCGCCAGGGCTTCCTGACGTAGAGCTGCAACATGTGCTCGCAGCGACGCGTTCTCTTGTTCCAGAAGACAGGCTCGCCAGGCTATCTGGTGGAGAAGAAGAGGAAGTCATTGATGTACCATCACGCCTGTATTCCCTGCAGGGTTAAGCAGAGGTGTTCCAATATACACCTACGGTTGGCCGGAATGTTTAGGTCCTGTGTAATAGGGGCATAGGGGGCGAGCCTATTGCAAATCCTAAGTCCGAGCTGCTACTGAGAATTTCACAGAAAAACACAACAACACTTTTTATGTTTGAATCGAATCGAAGACTTCTAGCGTAGCAAAACGTTGTATACCTACTGTGGCTACCAAGTTCTTCTCAGAACTGTTTGCATCATTATTTCTTAACAGAATGTCATAACGTGGTAGGTAGCTACAAGTGCAGTGGGACAATATCAGCCTATTATTGTCCCACTGCAGGACAAAAGCATCTTCTCATACAGAGAAGGCACGAGCATTGCTCACCACGCCTGCTCAAGGAGGATTGGCGATTGTCGACTTAATTAATTACAAGTCTAGGTTTTCTTAAGATGTTTTCCTTCACCGATGATGGACAAAATAAAGAAGTATGATAGTTCCATTGGTATTTAGGAAGGCCTTTTTTTACCGATGGTCATCAATCATCAAATAACTTCCCCCGCCCTGGGCGGGCCGTGAGGGAGTGGCAGACTTTTACTGACTAAAACCCATCCATGTTCCTTCTTGTGCCCTTTGCGTTCCAGGGGCGCGGTAGCTCTTTCGAACAACCTGCAGCCCCGACAGGATTTGGGAAGGCCTATGTCCAGCAGTTGACATCCTGAGGCTGATATGATGATGACCTAGAGTTTCCTGTTATTTCCGTACCTGATCTTCTCTGATCCGTCTGGCGTCTCTTGACTTCTTGGCAGCTTGATTATTTCGTCGCCGTCTTTCGAAGTACTTCTCATCCTTCAGTTCTGGTGGGATTGGCCTCTTCTCGCCGCGGCGTCGAATGTCCAACTCACTGGTTGGTGATGGGAGCACTGGAGATGGGAAAAAACTGGTGAAGTGCTGAATGGACTCATACATAAACGCGCTCCACCCTAAAGTCTAGCTGTATGGTTTTGAGTTTTTATGTTTGTATGTACCTACTAACACTAGTTTTTAAGTAAAAATTGTTACTAACGCTATGGAGCTTCTCCGAAATAAAAGTTTTTATTATTATTATTATATAGGGTTCTGTACCACCGTTAAATATTTAAAACCAGTAGCGAATTTAAAAATTTTCCAAATATATTTGCCATCTTGCAATTGTCAGTTATAGCTATCTGCCTTTTCCTAACTATGTCGGGGTCGGCTTCCAGTCTTACTGGATGCAGCTGAATACCAGTGTTTTATATGGAGCGACTGCCTATCTGACCTCCACAACCCGATACCTCTATAGTAGTCAGACTTCCCCGCTTTTGGGTATGCGTAACGGCTGTCAAAGATCTACGAATGACAGCCGGGAAATTTACGTGCTTTTCGAGACACGCGGGTGTCACACCGCCAATTTTCAATCTCCGGGGTGCTACTGAGAAATTCGTAATGGAAAAAACCCAATAACACGTTTTTCCCGACCTGAGAATCTAACCCAGGACCCCCCACGCTTAGCAGTCGCGCTTGCGACTATGAAACCAACGGGTCAGTCCGTCTATGCTTAGACTATCGCCTAAAATTAGGATATCAATAAAAAAAAATATAAATAAAAAATGTTAAAGCCTATAAAAGTAAAATTTCTGTTTTGAAGTGAAAACTTCTTTAGCGGCGTTGTACACTTTTTTTGTAATGGGTAAAAATGATAATTTCGCGTCAGGACACGTGACCTGATTGAAAATTCGTAAGATTCTCGATCAAGTCATGTTTGTGTACGATAGCGCAATAAATAAATATTGTATTCTACCACATAAATGGTAGTACTTTTATACTGATAATGAAAGCAATTCGTGCAAAATTATTCCCTAACCATTCCAAAATATCAAAAATGCAAAATGTTAATATTCAAGTTTTCACTTCTGCCGGCACTCCCGGAGTGCAACCCGTCGTTTTTTTAATTAAGTTGTTCGTGCGTTATTATGCCTTGGCTGGATGCCTTAATTGAAAGGCAATCCACAGGAAAGTCCGGTTGAGCAGTAAACAAACAACCTCCTAGGTTGAACTGCGAGATGCCGTTCCGAAAAAAAAGAGGTGTGCGTTATTCCAATAAATTAAGACAAAAGGTACATACAGGTAGTGTTCCTTGGAGGTAGATGGTGACAATATGGTGGGATGCAATGCAGTTGTGGAGGTAGCGCAGCCAGAAGTGGGTTCACCACGTTGTGCACATCTGAAATTAATGAAGAGGTTATCCAAAATCCGATTAAAATCTTTACAAGTCTCATCATCTGCTTAGCCTTTTTCCCAACTGCGTTGGGGTCGGTTTCCAGTCTAACCGGATGCAGCTGATTACCAGTGTTTTACATGGAGCGACTGCCTATCTGCCTCCACAACCCAGTAACTGGGCAACACGATACCTCTTGGTTAGACTGGTTGTCAGACTTCTTGGCTTCTGACGATCCGTCACGGCTGTCAAAAAACTACGAATGACAGCCGGGACCAACGGCTTTACGTGCTTTCCGAGGCACGGGGGTATCACACCACCAACTTCCAAACTCCGGGCTGCTACTGAGAAATTCCTAATGGAAAAACCCAATAAGTACCACTTTTTGCTCGACCTGGGAATCGAACCCGGGACCCCTTGCTCAGCAGTCGCGCTTTGCGACCACGAGACCAACAGGGCAGTTATCTATATAATCTTTACAAGTCTACACAGTATCAATCAAAGCCGCTTCCCGCCGCTTGTACGAGTACGCTTAGATTTTAATGCAGTTTTGATAGATAGATAGAGAGACTCAAGAGGAAGGTTTAAATGTACAGAACGTCACGCTAGACCCAACGGGAGCGGAGCAGTAACCAAATACATAGCTAAACAAACTTTTTTTTAAATCCGACTGCTAGTTCCAGAAATTAGCGCGTTTAAACAAACAAACAAACAAACAAACTAAACTATTTACTACCTTTCGACCGCGTGGCTTATTTCACCCGGGTTATGTCTTTGATTACTGCTCCGCTCCCGTAAGTCGTAGCGCGATGTCATATAGTCTATGTTACTCGAAAATAATGTCGTCATATATTGGTGAAAAAATTGTTCATATCGGTCCAGTAGTTTTGGAGCTTATTCGATACAAACAAACAAAAAATTATATGAAAAAAAAAATAACATTACATCCTATCTAATATTACAAATACAAAAGTTTGAGAGGATGGTTAGACGGATGTTTGATATCTATTACTTTCCGTATCCACCGGCGAACTGTGGGTGTACATTGGTACACCTCTGCCTAACCCTTCGGGGAATACAGGCGTGATGGTATGAACCAATGTACACCCCATATTAGCTCTCCAAGCATCCACAAACAAACCAATATTTGATCAAACTATTTGCCCAATAATTGGTGCGAACGGCAAACGTTTAAAAACACGTGGCGACGATCAAATGCAATAACAACAGGTCATTACGTTGGACAAGCGACGCCGGGGGGCATGCATAGATAATGAGTACCAGTAATTTAGTTGAGGGGTGCACGATGACAGCCGGACAAGAGGTTAAATGTACGACAAATATTGACTGTCGTTTTGAAATAGGGATTTTTCGAGGAGGGTTTTTTTTTTTTTTTTTTAGAGATGGGAAATCATCAAATGACCCCCCCCCCCCCGTCCTGGGCGAGGAGGGATGACACACATGTGACCAAAAGAGTTTTGAACATAATTGGGTAGATGACACCACTAATCAATTGACGTACTTTTTATGAGCTGTCAAAACGCCATTCCCCCATAGATTTTCTATGACAATACTCAACTGTGACGTCACTTTTTTGTCATCTCAATTCACTAACTATTTATTGATTTCAAAGCAACTAAAAATCGATTTTTATAGTTATTTAAAAAATCATCGGGTTTTTAGTGCTAAAATTAAATGTTTTTTTTTGTGAAGTTGTTTCTTGAAATTATTGGTTAGTGGTGTCATCTACCCAATTGTGGATGGATGGAAAGGAAAAGGGGGGCCAAAGAAAAGATGGATGGATTGTGTGAAGAATGAAAGAGAAGGGAGTCAGTGATAGTATGACGGCTGACAGGACAGCATGGAAGAAGAAAACGTGTTGCGCCTACCCCAAGTAACATGGGATAAGGGCAGGAAGATGATGATTTCCAAGTAGGGATTTTTTCAAAAAACAATAAGCTTTTAATCCGCTCCTTCATCTGCGTCAAATTTGATGTGTTATCCCTCGGAAACCGTACTTTTTTCCTGTATAACATGTATCCTAAGTCTTCAGCCTATAACTGTTCCACTGCAGGGCAAAGGCCTCTTCTCATACAGAGAAGGCACGAGCATTAATCACCACGCTTGCTCAAGGCGGATTGGCAATTTCAGACTTATATTAATTATAAATCCAGGTTTCCTCACGATGTTTTCCTTCACCGTTGTCAGTGATGTTCAAGATAAACTTAGAAAGTACATATGAATTAGAAAAAGTCACATTGGTACTTGCTCGGGCCTGGTTGCGAACCCACAACCTCGTGCATGAGAGGCAGGTCCCTTAACCACTGGGCCATGACGACGTTTTATAGGTCTTATAGGTCTTCTTTTCTCTGTGTAAAATTTCATTTAGATCCGTTCAGCCGTTTAGGCGTGAAAGAGTAACAATCATCTATGCATCCATCCTTACAAACCGCCTTTATAATATTTTTAGGAGTAAGTAGGACTATGGACCTAGGCGTATATAGGGGGGGGGGGGGGGGCACGGCCCACCCCAGAATGGTCTTGTGCCCACCCCAGGCTGTAGGGCTTACCTGCCTGACCGCATTGCCGGCCATGGCATCTTAGGGGCCAGGCCAGGACAGGACTATGGAATAGTAACAGCCAAAAAACAGACTAACAACAGTAAATAAGACTGACAGCTGACAGCCAATTAGGCCAATTAGGTTTAATATAATAAAAAAGTAAGCTGTACCCCGCGGTTTCTCCTGCGTTAAGTTAAATTTTAGGTTACTGGACCGTTCCCGTGAGTCGTATAAACCTTCAAAATCAAAGTCAAATAATTTATTTCAATGATACCATTAAAAGGCACTTTTGAACGTTAATTGCATGAAAAATATTGTGTTATTAGGTTTTTCCATTGGTAATTTCTCAGTAACAGCCCGGAGTTTGGAAAGCACGTAAAGCCATTGGTCCTGCGCCTGATCTCTCCCCGTTTGCGTCGTATAGCCGTCCCATCAGACTATGAGAGTTAGGGAAGAGGGAGTGCACCTGTGTTTGCGCACACACTTGAGAACTATAATATCTCCTGCGTACTTGTCTAGTCTGCATTAAGTTTAGCCGCCGTGGCCGGAATTGATCTGGAGAATACTACTACAGTAGAACCTCGATTATCCGAACCTCGATTATCCGATCCCTCAATTATCCGAATGCTGACTTAGTTTATCCGAACATAGGCGAGAAATTGTTGCCGAAAAGGCGTTGCAGTTGTTCGCCAATTAACAATTGACTATTTTATAAAAATAGCATTTGACTTTTTTTTGATGTTTTACATTTCAACGTTAATATGCAAGTCAAATTTTAATAGACTGTATAGTTTTTAGGTGAAAAGGTGTTGTTTTTGTTTAATTTCGTTCCAAAAACCCCACATTTCGATTATCCGAACTAGTCTTCAATTATTCGGATAATCGAGGTTCTACTGTACCTACTTTAAAGTACGAACTTTTAATTCTCCTACCTACAACCCTGCCGATGCCCCCTCAACTAATGACATCACGGGTCGTGGCACGGTGTCAGCTAAACACACACTTTTGCACCTGCGTTCGTGGGGACTAGCGCACCTGTGCGGGGGCACAACGCCTCTAATGATAGGAGCTAATTATCGAAGGGGTTTGGAGCAGACGATGTTATGCTGCAACGAAGGGTCAATGTTGATTACACAGGTCGAAGCGAAAATTTGGTAATTATTTTCTGTTTATTTATTGATTTATTTAACAGATGGAAAATCAACAGCTATACATAAATTGAACACAAAAGTTGAATATGTTACATTAAGCCGCGCGTATACAGAAAGTTGGCAACGTCGCAAACAGCTGTCAAATATTTCCCTGTTTTGATTAATTTGTCAATATTACTCTATGAAAATAAGAAATATGGCTAACTAATGAACTAGAATATTAATCATGAATTGCAATTAAAACACTGAATTTGATGTTGTAATCGTTTTAGGTGTAAAAAAGGCATTTGTAAAGTTTCCAAATACTTTTTTACATCTAAAACTAAATATTCGGTGTTATGATATTAATTATTGCATTTCATAATCAATATTCTAGTTCATTAGTTAGCCATATTTATTATTTTCATACAGTAATATTGTCAAATTAATCTAAACAGCGAAATATTTGACAGCTATTTGCGACGTTGCCCACTTTCTGTATACACGCTCTTCAGCCAATTACAGCGGTGACCACTTAACATCGGGCGGGCCATTAGCTTGTTTGCCACCTTCAGTGGTATAAAAATAAGAAAAGGTATTAGATAGCAGCTTCCGCCAGCGACTTCATCCGTGACAAATTTGATTAATTATCCAATTGCAACCGTGCATTTTTCCGGAATAAAAAGTAGCCTAGACGTGCTATTCCATATAATATGACGTGCTAAATTTGCTTCCAGATCCGTTCAGCCTTTCTGGCGTTGGTAAGAAACATCCATCTATCTTTTAGAACTTTCGCATTTATAATATTACCGCATGTATGTTATTGTTCGCGACTTCCTTCGCGTGGCTTATTTCACGTTTTACGTATTTGGTTATTGCTCCGCTCCCGTGGATCGTAGCGTGATGTTATATAGCCTATGTTACCCGGGAATAATGTAGCTGTGTATGGTGCAAATATGGTTAAAATCGGTCCAGCAGTTTCTGAGCCTATTCTAATTCAAACATACAAAAAAATCTTTCCTCTTATATAATATTTTTGCATACTAGAAACCGATTGGAGTTCACCAGTTAGAGTTTATCCCTTCTTGAAAGTCTGAAACCTTAAAAAGAAGATTTCCCGGGAAAAAATAATCACATTCGTAAAATGACAGTTCGAAACTTATTATTAAAATTCTAATTTAACGCGCACCGCAATCAGAATTAACCCCAAAATGATGGCCGGGGGTTAAATTCGTGCAGTTCGCAAGAGTAGGGGTGTGTTCAACTAATTAAGTGTCATTATTGGCATTTTAGGGTTACTGTTTGTATTTTATTTAGTACTTGTTTAAGCCTGTGACCTCGTCCGCGTGCATTTCGGTTATCTGAGGGTTTCTGTATATTTGCGCGGTACCCTAATTATTTTTGTAAAATAAAACTACCCTAAGTTACTTCTCATGATATAGTTATTTGTCAGTGAAAGTTCCGACAAAATCGGCCCAACCGTTTCGGAGATAAGCCGATACAAACAGATTGACAGATTTAAAAAAAAGATCTTTTTCATGTAAGTACTTTAACAGACTTCAATTTCGTTTACTTGTATGGATTATTCTTTTCTTTTACATGCTTATTAATCAATATCTGACATCGATGAAGAAAAACCTCGTGAGGAAAGCTGGATTAATGTTAGTCCGAAATCGCTAATCCGCCTTGAGCAAGCGTGGTGATCAATGCTCGTGCCTTCTCTGTATGAGAAGAGGCCTTTACTCTGCAGTGGGATAATATAAGGCTGGTAGTATTATTTATTAAATATTACATTTAAATAAAATATGTAACGACCTGGGTTCGATTCCCAGGTCGAGCAAAAAGTGTTATTGAGTTTTTCTATGAAATTCTCAATAGCAGCTCGGAGTTTGGATTTGTGCCCGGTTAATGGCAATAGGCTCGCCCCCTATTACATGGGATCTAAATATACCGGCGAACTGTGGGTGTACATTGGTACACCTCTGCCTAACCCTTCGGGGAATACAGGCGTGATGGTATATATAAAATATGTAAAAAAATCCCCACTGGAGCCCACGACATACAATAATACTATATTTGCGCCACATTCAATGCAGAATATTCAATAACAAACAACTGAAAAATACCTATGTGGGTATGTGTAAGCTGCTTCGATGGCCTAGTGTGCTAAGCGCGCGAAGCGGATTCGATTCCCCAGGCCCTCTAGCCAAGTCGCAACGATAATCGTAAACGCTCGGTAGGTACCAATAGATTTTCAACTTTATACCCCAGAGCCTTAAGGTAAAAATCTATTAAAGATTTCTAAGCGTTAGCAACTGGAAAGAGCGAAAACGCTATGCAATCTTCACTAGATCTTCAACTTAAAACCAAGCACATAAAGTTGAAGATCTATTAAAGCCTACTCAGCGTTTGCGTTTATCGTTTGTTACATGGCTACAGTCTTAGGTCCAGCAAAGTGTTATTAGGTTTTTCAATGAAATTCTCAGTAGCAGCTCGGAGTTAGGATTTGGCAGTAGGCTTACATGGGATTTAAACATACCGGCGAACTGTGGGAGTATTTAGGTACACCTCTGCCTAACCCTGCGGGAATACAGGCGTGATGATGTATGTACTTAGTTTGATGGGCAGTATGCTTAGTTAACAGCTAGGTATGTGATGTGTCTACACCCCGTATATATTTTTTTCTCAATTAATATAAAAATATACCATCACGCCTGTATTCCCCGAAGGGTTAGGCAGAGGTGTACCAATGTACACCCACAGTTCGCCGGTATATTTAGGTCCGATGTAATAGGGGGCGAGCCTATTGCCATTAATCGGGCACAAATCCAAACTCCGAGCTGCTACTGAGAATTTCATAGAAAAACCCAATAACACTTTTTCTCAATTAATTGATGGCAATCGCCACCCCTGCTCACCACCCCTGGTACACGTCGTAATACCCGGCTCATTACGTGGTCGTGCGCTGCTAAATGTTTGTGTAGCTAATTATTATGGGGGAACGCATTATAATTATGCGGTTTTCTGAACGTTGTGGCGTGTCTGACGACAAATATGTTTTTTATTTGAACTATCGTGATGACCCCGTGGTTAAGGGTCTGCCCTCACGACCGATTATCGGCTCGAATATCGGTCCGATTTTTGACAGACTTCTTCGTAGGCGCGAAGAAATTATAAAAAATCGGCTCGATACTCGGTCCGATTTTCGGTCGTGTGGGCAGACGCTAAGGCTATCCGCCAACAACAGACAAGTAGGACCGATTATCGGACAGTTTATTATATCCACGATTACGGACCCAGGTTGGCCGCTGTAAAACTAATTTGGCCAAATGGGGCGTTCTTCACCCATCCTAAACGCAGTGCCAGTGTGGAGCACCATCACAGGATATGCGTCACCTCCTTAGTTGACCGTCGTGCACAACCACCTGCACCGTCCAAGAACTAAACGAGGGCAATAATAGAGCTGTACGGGTTGCTCAATACTGGTCGGACTTTAATACGAGCCAATCGACACGAAATGAAGAATAATAAATCCATAGTTTCGTGGGACCGACTTTTTGTACTTTTATTCCATTCTTTCCGACAAAAAATCGGTGTGACGTGGGTGGAGAGCCTACAGCCAAACCTACATACTCGTATATGCTGTGGGTTTGCAACCGAGAAGAGGCAAGTACCAAAGTGATTTTAAGTTTATCTTGGACATCACTGACTTCGGTGAAGGCTTTGTTTGTTAAAACGCCCTAATCTCTAGAGCCATGATTCGGAGTAAAAACCTATTAATGTACTTGATAGGCAGATTCATAAGAAGTAGTATAGGGTATACTTTTACATTGTTTTGAAACCGAAAGCCATAAGCTCTAAAATAGTACAGCTAACAGAAACTATTGGCCCTATTATTTTAAATAAGTAACAAAAATATTGAGGTGCAGCCTCTGGAGTGAAGGTGTCCTCCTTCCAAAGCCACCTGAGGAGAGTCCCCGCCTGGACATAAATTGCCATGGCCGATCTGGAAGTCTTTAAATAGACTCAGGTCGGTCGGAGCAAAGACAATATGTTCAGGTGGGGATTCAGTGATGGTAGCGACTTGAGCTGTCTGTGCAGTACAGCGCAAACGATGGTCCATCTCGCATCGTGCCCTGCGTGCCCTAACAGCTGCACGCAGGAAGATTTAATGGCTGCCACCGACAACGCAGTCAAAGTGGCCAAATTCTAGGCCGCATCAATATAATTTATAATAATAGTATTTATTATTATTTATTTATTTTTTACAAATAGTTTGTCATCGAAACGCTAAGAACAACAAAAAAATAAATAACACGATAATTTTGTTTGTGAAATAGTGAGAACTCGAAGTAACGCAGGAAGCGTTACTGCGAGTGAAGTCAATTCATATTTGTGTGTAACCGACTACACATGTGAAAGGTACTCTTTGAAGAATCCATTCATCGATCCGACAGAAGCGCTACTATCATTTAACTCGAATGACAAAAAAAAGATAAATTATCAATTTCTTTTGGACGTCTTAAAAAAACAATACTGCCAAATAGTAGCAATTACTCGACTGGAGTTCCTGTGTTTCGGCTCCAGAATGATGTAAAAGTAACCGTGTATAACATCATGCTAAGAACACGGGAGCGGAGCAGTAACCAATGAAGTACCTTAATGCTAGTGAAAAAAAGAAAAAAAAACGACGGGTTGCACTCCGGGAGTGCCGGCAGAAGTGAAAACTTGAATATTAACGTTGTGCTTTTATAATATTTTTGAATGGTTAGGGAATAATTTTGCACGAATTGCTTTAATTATCAGTATAAAAGTACTATCATTTATGTGATAGAATACAATATTTATTTATTGCGCTATCGTACACAAACATGACAAATTGCGCCAGGACACGTGACCTGATCGAAAATCTTACGAATTTTCGATCAGGTCACGTGTCCTGACGCGAGTTTAACATCTTTTACCCATTACAAAAAAAGTGTACAACGCCGCTAAAGAAGTTTTCACTTCAAAAATCACTAACAAAACTTACCTATAACATTCAATTCTGTTACAAAAGTAAATATTGATTTTTAAAAAGTAATTAACCTTCTACCTTATGACCCTAAACACCTGGTTGATCACATAACCTATAGTTACATTGCACACAGTTGAAATAACACTCTAGTATTAGTGGAATAAGGTAGAAAATGATTTGAAGTTCTAAACCGTTGATGACACTGCCAAATTGTGGGTGTAAAATCTATTATTTAACAATGAATGTGGTGGGTGTGATTTTAATGTGTTTTAGAATTTTGTACTCGAAAAGATAAAAAGTATTATATGTGTTATTTCCACACTACAATCTATCTCAGTATTGTCATCCAGATCCTTTCAGCCTCTTTCAGCTTGAAAGAATAATGAACATCCATCCATGCACCCATTCATTTTTTCATTAAAACCAATTATGATGTTAAGTTAACTGCCACGTTAGCCTAGTAGTATGTACTAAGCGCAACTGCTTCACTAGAGGTCTTGGGTTCGACTCCTAAGACGAGCGAAGTGTTTTCCTACGAAATTCTCAGCAGCAGCTCGGAGTTAGAAGCTGTGCCCGGTAACGGCATTAGGTTCGCCCATGGAGCCTAAACATACCGGCAAACTGTGCGCGTATATTGGCACACCTCTGTCTAGGAATATAAACGTGTCGTTATATTTATATACCATCACGCCTGTATTCCCCGAAGGGTTAGGCAGAGGTGTACCAATGTATACCCACAGTTCGCCGGTATATTTAGGTCCTATGTAATAAGGGGCGAGCCTTCGCCATTAACCGGGCACAAATCCAAACTTCGAGCTGTTACTGAGAATTTCATAGAAACACCCAATAACACTTTTTGCTCGACCTGGGAATCGAACCCGGGACCCCTTGCACAGCAGTCGCACTTGCGACCACGAGACCAACGGGGCATGTTATATTATGATATTACGTTTAGTTTCTTCGTCGGAGGCCGCCGCGCCGGCGGCATCCGGTCCTCCGTCGGCAGCGGCTATTTTGCATCGCTAGAATTAGTTTTAATTCGGGTTACAAATGAATTTGTACCCAAGATTTGTTTTAATTTATTGCTTTTCTTTCAATTAATCAGGTTTCATAATCACAATTTTCACAAATTCGGGTTATTCCCCGCACGAATTGAAGACATACCTACAAGTTGGCAATTATTTTATTAACTTATAGGTACTAGCGACCCGCCCCGGCTTCGCACGGGTGCAATGCTGATACTAAATACATATATCCCTTCCTCTTCAATCACTCTATCTATTTAAGAAAACCGCATCAAAATCTGTTGCGTAGTTTTAAAGTTTATGCATACATAGGGACATAGGGACAGAGAAAGCGACTTTGTTTTATACTATGTAGTGATAAATATGGGGAAGAAATATAGCTGATTACCCGTGATTTTGTCTGAGTGGAATAGTTACTCTGGGCAGCAGGTATTTAGGTTTCTTTTATTTTTTTTAAAACAATGAAAAAAATGTTTATTTATTTCTTATCAAGTGCCTAAATAGAACATGATTGTATCTTCAATGATGACGGACCCCCAGACAAAATGTCAACCATTTCAAACGTTTTTCTCGTGACAAAAGGCAGCCTATGTCCTTCTCGAAGATCTAAAATCTAGTTTCGAAAAAGAAAAGAAAAGAACAACGGAGGAGTAAGAAAATACATAATTTCCACTTCCCTACAAACTAGCAGGAGATACTCGTAGAACAGAACTACAGTCTAAGAGCCGAGTTGCGGAATTTGTTCAAAAGAGCTTCTTATTCTTAGGGCAGACTAGCTAAGTACGCAGGAAATATTATAGTGCACAAGAGTGTGCCCAAACACAGGTGCACTCCCTCTTCCCTAACTCTCATAGTCCGATGGGACGGCAATCCGACACGACCGGGGAGGGATAAGGCGCAGGACCAACGGCTTTTGTGTGGTGTGACTTTATGTGCTTTCCGAGGCACGGGGGGTGGTCACACCACCAACTTCCAAACTCCGGGCTGTTTCTGAGAATGTCCTAATGGAAAAACCTAATAACACTTTTTGTCAGACCTGGGAAACGAACCCCCACGCTCAACAGTCGCGCTTGCGACCACGAGAAACGAAACTGCCTTCAAAAACTAAAAAGTGAAAAATAACTTTAGCTTTGGAAGTCGGCAGCTTTGGTTCTGTTTATTGTTTTGTATTGCCTTCAAAGCTAAAGATTTTTTTTTAAGTTTTAGTAACTCTTAACTGGAATTACCAAGATCTTTACGGATAGTCAGAAGCCAAGAAGTCTGACAACCAGTCTAACCAAAAGGTATCGTGTTGCCCAGTTACTGGGTTGTGGAGGTCAGATAGGCAGTCGCTCCATGTAAAACACTGGTATTCTGCTGCATCCGGTTAGACTGGAAGCCGACCCCAGCATAAGTTGCGAAAAAAGTTATGCAGATGATGAAATGGACTTGAACTGCCTCGTTAGCCTAGTCCTTAGCGCGACTGCTACGCTGGAGGTCCTGGGTTCGATTCCCAGGTCGAGCAAAGTGTTATTGGGTTTTTCTATGAAATTCTCAGTAGCAGCTCGGAGTTTGGATTTGTGCCCGGTTAGGTAATGGCAATAGGCTCGCCCCCAATTACATGGGACTTAAAAACATACCAACAAACTGTGGGTGTACATTGGTTACACCTCTGCCTAACCCTACGGGGAATACAGGCGTGATGGTATGTGAAATGGACTTACCAGGAGCGGCGGTGGGTGCCGTCGGAGCCAGCAGATGATTGTAGCTCCGAAGCAGACACGCGACTGACTCCAAAGAATACAGAGGCATTCCTGGTTCCATATTCAAAACGCACTGTTCTTTTTTTGAAACTTTTTAGTTTTTAGAGGTTCGTATTTAGTCTATGCATTTTTTTTTCGCCACGCTTTTTTCATAGCAGCCTTTTTTTTTTAATGGTCTGTTGGTTTTTGGTTCACATTGTTTATTTTAGTATTTAGTTTAGGTTTTTAAGAGAGAGCTACATTTATTTATTGGAAGAATAATTTGGGTTTTCTTTTTCGTTGCAGTATTTTGTATAAGTACTTAAAGTTTTATCTTAGGTTTTCGAAGGCTGAAAAACACTTTCCCTTTTTTCAAAAACTAGTTTAACTGCGTTTTACAGTTCAGTGGTAAATATTTTTTATGAAATTATAAGCAGGTATGAAAGAAAAAAAGAACCAAAAACTTATCGCCTTTGTGAAAATTCAAAATTCGAACGTATTTATAAAAAATGCGTATGTTTAATTTGCGTTTGGATCATCTTAATCACCAGTAAATAGTATATACTTTACTTAATCTTACAGGCAGAAACTTATTTTTATTTCTTAACAATTTCTTTTTAAACACACCACCGTAATTCCAAATACAAACACGACTAACTAAAATAAAACATAACATAACGCCACTATGGAAAATGCTACATCACTTTGAGTAATTTCGCGCGCTTTATACGATTGGAGCCTTTCTTAATTGTACAGCAACATCCTTGACTCCTATTGGTCGGTAGAGTAATTATCGGGTGGTTTGCTGGCGTGTGATTGGCTGGGTCGGGTGTCACGCCCCCTATTTTCCCGCGGTTGCGGCTTAGCTTATGACACCGCGTGTAACGTTCTCTGTTGAATATTGATGAAGTGGCATTAAGTTTTCAGGTGGTTGGAAAAGCTTTTTATGAGGTCGAGATTGTTGTAGATTTTCTGTTTGTGTTTTTAGAAGTGCCTCGTTAGTTTAGTGGTGCTTAGCGCGACTGATATGCTGGTGGTCTTGGATTCAATTCCCAGGTCGAGTTAAAAGTATCATTGGATTTTTCTTTAAAATGAGAATTTCTTTATGTATAATTTCTGTGTGTATTCCCCATCTTGTTGCCATTCCATCAATTCGCACTAAGCGTTTTCAATCGCCTTTTATAATGCGTACTGCAAAGGAGTGGAACGCTCTACGTGTGTCTGTATAAATACAGACACAATTTCCGAATACATTCAAACCTAATCTCTTCAAAGTTAGAGTGAACAGGCTTCTTCTGGGTAAGCTCACTCCATCGTCGACTTTGTCTCTGTCACCTCTGGGCTACACTATAGTCAAGAGTCTATCTCTTCATCTGCCTAGCCTTTTCCCAACTGCGTTGGGGTCGGCTTCCAGTCTTACCGGATGCAGCTGAATACCAGTGTTTTACATGGAGCGATTGCCTATCTGACCTCCACAACCCAGTAACTAGGCAACACAATACCTCTTGGTTAGACTGATTGTCAGACTTCTTGGCTTCGGACTATCCGTAACAACTGTCAAAGATCTACGAATGACAGCCGGGATCAACGGCTTTACGTGCTTTCCAAGATTATATGATAGTCAAGAGTCTATTACGAATAATACAAAAACAACATCCTTGCGTAGTTCGGAAGTTGTGATACGTAAATCGCCATACTTTCTAGTTCTTAAGTAAAATAAATAACTGAAAACTGTCGAGGCTACTATAAAGAGCCTCCTGAAGCCAACATGGCGTCGCGTGGTGTTATAATTGACGCTTACGCCGTCGCCACCGTGCACGTTATGAGCGACCGAGTAACTTGGACAGCGGCGGCGTTAGAGACGACTTTTTTTTTAAAGTTGGGAAATCATCAAGTGACTTCCCCCGCCCTAGTGTCAGACT
Source organism: Caradrina clavipalpis (assembly GCA_932526535.1). NCBI lineage: Eukaryota > Metazoa > Arthropoda > Insecta > Lepidoptera > Noctuidae > Caradrina > Caradrina clavipalpis. The sequence continues at coordinate 4,823,892 of OW052115.1, forward strand.
TATACTGACTAAAACCCATCTATATACCTTCATGTGCCCTTTGCGTTCCGGGGCGCGGTATCTTTTTCGAATAACCCGCAGCCCCGGCAGGCATCGGCCCTTAGGGCCCCTTTGAATGTTTGCTGACATCTCTTTGAGGCGCAGGGTAGAGACGAATACTCTCAAACTTTTTTATTCATACTTTCTATCAAGGAAGCTATATGTTTGTGCCGCAGTGCGGTTTGGGGTTAAAAGACTAGGGTCAAGGGGCCCGAGCGTTCATTTACTTTTTTGGCTCATCGCCAAGCGACTGGTCGTCTCTTCACGTGACCATAGGGCTGGCCTTTTCTTGGGCCAAAGAATCAGCATTGCCTTACAACGTGGCAATGCTGCCAGGCTTTTGAGCACATGTCCCATCCACGGCGATGGAGATAAGTTTTTTTAGGCCTTATTTGTGTTTGATGTTTAATGTAACCAAATGGCAAACAAGCCGCCGGCGCACCTGATGTTAAGGGGTCAGTAATCTGCAATACCACAGGCTTTACAAATACGTCACCATATTAGAGACAAAGTTAAAATGTCTCATATGCCTGTAATTATACCGGTACTCTTCAAACCGGAACACAGCAACGCTGCTTTGCGGCAAAAATAGATATAGTGGTAGTACTTCCCCGGACGAGCTCCTTCACAAAGAGCTCTACTACTTGACCTGGCTGGTATCAAACCTGCAGCGTCATGCATGAGTGGTGGACGCCTTATCCACTGGGTCATCACGTCACGTTGGCCTTGTAGCAGCGGTCAAAAAGTTAAACAGTAGCCCTCTCCACAGTTTTCTCTGTCCGTCGAAGGTCTAACATCAAATAACCAACAATAACTACTGGATCGAAGGCAATGTTACTCTATCACTTTAGTTCGAGCGCGAGTATTCCATTTTAGTTTACTATAGTCACATAAATGAGGTGTAACATACGCCCACTTTTCAACATTTAAGTATGTTAAGGCCGTTATTTTACAGACCGTGTCCACGGCGCGTTCATGTTCCGCGCACCCGACAGCACCCGAAGGGACCACTAAGGGCCAGTGCCTGCCGGGGCTGCGGGTTGTTCGGAAGAGATACCGCGCCCCCGGAACGCAAAGGGCACATGAAGGAACATAGATGGTTTTTAGTCAGTAAAAGTCTGACACTCCCTCCCGTCCCGCCCAAGGGGGGGGGGGGGGGGGGGGGGTCATTTGATGATTTCCCATCTCTAAAAAAAAAAAGGCCGTTAGTTTAATGCGTCGCATGCGATTCTGAGTTCGATACCGGGATGCCAATGTGACTTTTTCAATGCTTACGTAACTTCTAAGTTTATCTTGGACATCTCTGACATCGGTGAAGGAAAACATCGTGAGGAAACCGTTAAATCATCAAATGACTTCTTCCGCTCTTAGTGGAGCGGGAAGGGAGTGTCAGATTCTTACTGACTAAAACCCATCCGTGTTCCAGGGCCGCGGTGACTCTTTCGTCGTGAGGAAACCTGGACTTACAATTAATATAAATCTGATATCGCCAATCCGCCTTGAGCAAGCGTGGTGATCAATGCTCGTGCCTTCTCTGAATGAGAAGAGGCCTTTGCACTGCAGTGGGACAGTTATAGGTCAAAATCATTATAATTACATAGAAAAATCTTTTTTTAAGTTCAGCTTTGGAAGTCGGTGGCTTCGATACTGTTCGTTGCGTTGTATTGTCACCGGCTTCCGAAGCTGATGTAATTTTTAACTTTTTAGCTTCTGAAGGCGGTTGCGTTTTTACCCGACTACGGCGAAGCAAAAAGGAGGGTTATGAGGTTGACCGGTATGTATGTATGTATGTATGTATGTATGTATGTATGTATGTATGGATGTTCATCTGTTCCCTTATAACTTCTAAACCATCTAACGTAAAAAGACAAATGAGGTGTCATTGGAAGCGTCTAAATTGTCCGCTGGTTATAGGCTACATTATGTTGTAATAAATTGTATGTGGCGCCCTCTAGGGCTCATGAAGATGTGAAATGAAAACTTTTTTCTTCCAAATATGGTCATGTTGCATATCAAATTAAAGGGCTCAATTAGCACATTTCAAATATATATATATTGTATTAGTAAATTGTACATGGCACCCTTCAGAACGCATCATAAACGTATAAGCTAACTAACCAATATTTTGTTTGGGAAACCTAATAATTGTGTATACAATATGTTGGAGATCCAGTAATATTACGTATATAAATGTCTTAATTTGAACCCCAAAATAATTTAAGTAAAAAAGAAGTTTAAAAAACTAAAACCCGACTACAAAAAAATTGCGTTCTAAAAAGTATGAAACAAGAAAACATTCTCATCTGAAAGCCGTGGTCGTATGCCACCTATTCCGGTAAAACAGTATGTGTTAGAACATTAATCTTTAGCAGTAAAGTTTAGGGCAAAGTGGCATACGACCACGGCTTTCAGATGAGAATGTTTTCTTGTTTCATACTTTTTAGAACGCAATTTTTTTGTAGTCGGGTTTTAGTTTTTTAAACTTCTTTTTTTTTTTGTAAAAAAGTTTTTCATTTATCGCTTTTTAGTATTTCTTATCATTCAAATCCATGATGGAACGGTAATACTACGTAAATTAACAAGACACCACTTAACACGTTCACTGCGTTAGTCAAATTTGATAACTTTCAGTTGGTGCGGCATCGGGTCTTTTATAACCGATGCACGATTTGTTCCTGGTGCGTTGCTGGGTCGAAAAGACCCGTTTGACTTACATCTGTTTAGGAGGACTTATCTTTATGGGTTTAATGATTAAAGAATATTTCTTTATAGCAATGTGTTGACAAATAATCACTCAATAGAAGGCCGAAATCGTAGGTAAATGCACCGAGTGGTTTGTATGTAAATAAAGGATTTGCCTGTCGGATCTTTTCGACCCGTTATCGCACTGATTTGTAAAAGTGTCGATACATTTTTAGTGATGTGATCTGTGGATGATAAAAAAAATATATCGATAGTGATAAAATGTATAATATATTTTCAGACCTGTCGATGGCATATAAAAATAAAGGGATTAAATATAATGACCACCAAAAAATATTACGATATCGTAATATCCCTTTCGAAAAAAAAAACTTAACACCTAAAAGACTTCCCTTAAACCATTTCCTATTAGCGAAAGGCATTCGAAATCTCTCCGGTTATTTATATATTTTGCATGATTAACTTCTTCACATGTATTACCATTATAAGCATAAGAACTCATCGAAACACACGGACCTCACTAGCTCAACTAGTATGAAATCTAGTGCGGCCATCGGGTCATCGGGCATCGGGTCGTTTAGAACCGATGAACGCACTAGACGTAAAAAATTTTGCTTCAGTCGGCATCGGGTCTAAAAGACCCGATGAGATTTTTTTGCACCTATAATATTCAATTTACGAGACAATTACAAAACACTAACTATCTCATTCATATTCGTAAGGACACCAAATATATTGGTCCCGCACCAGCGGTTGGCACAGTAATTTTTACCCCGCACCGGAGGAAAGATGAGCATCGGATATAATCGACCCGATGCCGCACCGAACGTGTTAAAAGTCGCAAGAAAGCAGAATATGTACTTTCGTTTACTTGGATGATAACTCGTATTTTTTCAGTTATTTTGATTACCGTAACCGATTTTGATAAAATTTATATGGGACCACCACTGAAGTTTGACCTGCCAAACAAAAATCATCTAAATCTATTCTTTGGCGAAATAATCGCTTACTTAACAAACATAAAAAATACATACAGGTGAATTGAGAATCTCCACCTTTTTTATAATAATAATATTTTTTATTTGTATATTTTAATTTCGACTGGAAGCCGACCCCAACATAGTTGGGAAAAGGCTAGGCAGATGATGATGATGATGATATTTTAATTGTTTTTTTTTAATATAAATATTTAAAAATGTAATTTTGAGAATAAATGAGAATAATAATAATCAATTATTTCGAGGCTCTCTTTTTGAAGTCGGTTAAAAAGAAACAAATTTCAAGTTTTCTTAACTTTGCCAACAAATAAACAAGTAAAATCTAAACAAAGTTCACGTTACATGACTGGAGTGAAGCAATAGGTGTACTGTAATGATCGGTGTGGGAACGCACGCGTTGCGCCGACAATTAACCCTTTGCTCTGACTGTGCCTCGCGTCGCGCTGTCAGCAGACATAGACGAATAGACAACGTGTTATTAGGCCTTCACCGACTTGAATCACACTTATCAAAAAAAAATTACAGGAGAAGGTTTTTTTAAAATAATTTTGCTAATAATTGCGCTGTTAATGTGAATTAGCATTAGCTATAACTTAAATAACTGATTTATTTTGGCGGGAAGGTGCACGAGGCATGGTCCGTTATAGCTTAAAATGGCGTTTGCGATGAAAAACGCAGTTTGGCAAAAAAGATAAATAAATGTCGCTTACGCTAAGTCCCCGGTAATGGCTCGATATATTTATTTATACAAGCTTCTGACCGCGACTTCATCCGCGCTGAATTTGATTATGTTATTCCACGGGAACCGTACATTTTACAGGGATAAAAAGTATCCTATGTGTTATTCCACACTACAATCTATAGTAGTGCCAAATTTTATTCGGATCCGTTCAGCCGTTAGTTAGTCGGAAAATCGCAATGAGGACTAGCCAAGTATGCAGGAGGTATAGTTTACGAGTGTGTGCGCTAACACAGGTGCACTCCCTCTTTCCTCACTCTCATAGTCCGATGGGACGGCAATCCGATACTACCGGGGAGAGAACACTCTGATCTCGGCACGAGGGTGTCAATATCATACCATCAACCCCCAAACTCCAGGCTCCTGTTGATAAATCATCAGATCAGATCATCAGACGATGATCTTAGTTTGGAAAAGGCTAAGCAGATGCTTAGCCTTTTCCAAGCAAGGCCAATGCCGCATTAATCTATTCTAATATTATAAAGCTGAAGAGTTTGTTTGTTTGTTTGTTTGGTGAACGCGCTATTCTCAGAAACGATTGGTTCGAATTGAAAAAATACTGTTGAATTGGTTAGTCCTTTTATCTAGGAAGGCTATGGGCCAATGGGCTATATAACATCACGCTAGACGCAAGACGTTACTTAACACAGGTGACCAACGTCGCGTAAAACAAAATAGTCAAATCACTAGGTACCTCCTTACAACGGTACTTTTTGTGGCTATAAAAAAACTATTTGAAGTATTTTAATTAGATTTTGAATTCAATGACATTTGGCATTTATAGGACCTTAATAATTCCATGCATTCAAAATTCCAGATAACATTTGTAAAAAACATTGGCCACCATTTCGTTTGTCAATGGCCTTTTTAAAGAATATTTTTGATGTCGGAAAAAATATTGTGATAAAAATGAAGGCGTTCGCTAAATTGCCTATTGAGTTGAAACAAATTGGTTCCAAGCCTCGTAAGTACCTATTTCCTCTTTGTAGTACTTTTTTTTTGCGTTTCGAAGACAAACTTTAATTTAAAAGCTGTTGATTTGCATCCTCGTCAAATTGTAGAAGCTTGTCATAAAAAAATAGAAGTACTTAATCAAATATAATTACGATATCTGGCCAATATCTAATAAATACTTGTTTTTTTAGTTGCAACTATCAAAATAACAGTATTCCAGAATATTCCTCTTGCAAAATTCAGAATCGCCCAGTTGCGTATGAGGTAGGCAGAGTTGTCGCGCGGCTATATCAATGTGTACATAGTGCCTAAACCCTCTGGCGAGATGGCTAGCTCAAATTTGAAAATCACATAAAATAAAATATTTCAAAACCAATTCATTTTATTATTGATACGTGTTAAGAATCACGAGCATAGTTAACTCCTTGAATTTGACGAGAATGAAAATCAACAGCTTGTATTGTTGTGGCCCAAAATTTGGATACTTTGACTGCGTTTTCGGTGGCAGCCATTAAATCTTCCTGCGTGCAGCTGTTAGGGCATGCAGGGCACGATGTGAGATGGACCATCGTTTGTGCTGTACCGCACAGACAGCTCAAATCGCTACCATCACTGAATCCCCATCTAAACATGTTGTCTTTGCTCCGACCGACCTGAGTTCGGAGTCTATTTAAAGACTTCCAGATCGGCCATGACAATTTATGTCCAGGCGAAGGATTTTCCATCGTACTGTATGGATCTGAATATACGGCCGTGAAGAAGATGGATGTAAAAGGATTGCATGTAGCGGAGATGAGAACGTTGAGATGGAGGTGTGGTGTGACCAGAATGGATAAGGTCAGGAATGAGTATATTAGAGGAAGTTTGAAAGTACCGCCAGTGACTGTAAACTTGAAAGGGAACCGTTTCTCTTGGTATGGGCATGTGAAGAAGGACGAAACGTGATCAAAATACCGGTTATGTACGTCCGTTTTTTCACCGGACTACGGACCGTTTTTTTCATCGGAGTGGCGGTAGTGTTTGTACATACCGGTGCGGGGACCGGTGCATTAATTATAAGCCATACATTACCGCGAATCCGGCAAAAGAAACGGTCGGTAGTCCGGTGAAAAAACGGATGTATGCAAGTGGCCTTATGATTATAATTGTGGATGGATGGAGAGGCAGAGAGAGGCCAAAGTAAAGATGGATGGATGGGTGAAGTGTAAAGAATGATATGAAAGAGAAGCGACTCAGTGATAGCATGTCGGTTGAAATACCTTTACGAAGCGCAAAGCCAGAAAAATCTTAAAATAATTATTAAATAATTGCAGTAAATTCAAAGCTATCAGCATCCAGTATGCCAATGATGGAGTTCGTGAAGATTTCACCTTCACCTTCGAAGACAAAGGAAGAGGAGTCTGGTCTTCTCACAAGATTGAAGGATAAAGTTTGGGATATGTATCTAAATCTACGATGGGATAAAACCTTGCTGTTGCCGCCGCCAATATTGAAGTCTACTTCCAGCGCTCCACTTCACGGAGCTTCTCACAATGTGAGTATGCCTACTGGCCTAGTTCTGCTCAGTCTCCTGCGTGTATGTTTGAAGGGAAATGGTATTTTTTACATCATTGGAAGGCAAACAAGCCGACGGTCCACCTGATGTTAAGTGGTCACCGCTGCCTATAGACATCTGCAATACCAGAGGCCTTGCAAATGCGTTGCCATCTCAGAGACAAAGTTGAAATGTGTCATGTGCCTATAATTACACCGGCACCCATATCCTTTGGAACACAGCAACGCTGCTTTGCGGCAGAAATAGGTATGGTGGTAGTACTTTCTAGGACGAGCGACACATGTCCCATCACTGTTGAGCAATGTGGCAATCTTTGCCCATGATTTTCACGAAAGTGACTAAAAGTACCAAAACACCATTTTCGCGGCGGATTTCAAGTTAGCTGCCATAGAATGAAATGAAGAGCTCGTTAAGAGCTTTCATATGACACATGTCTCATCACTGTTGAGCAATGTTGAAAAGTAGGCAAACTGGCGCATGCTCCTTTGATTATTCTATATCGTCTCACGGGAATCGTACATTTTCCCTTAATAAAAATCCTATGTATTATTCCACACTACAATCTATCTCAGTGCCAAACTTCATCCAGATCCGTTTAAGCATGAAGGAGTAGCAAACATCCATCCATCCATCCTCACTAACTTTCGCATTAAGTACATCACACTCTGCGGGTTGTTCGAAAGAGATACCGCGCCCCCGGAACGCAAAGGGCACATGAAGGAACATAGACGGGTTTTAGTCAGTAAAAGTCTGACACTCCCTCCCGCCCCCCCAGGGCGGGGGAAGTTATTTGATGACTTTGACTTTGATTTCCCGTTTATATAAAAAAAAAGTACGTCACGCTAATACTATAAAGGTGAAAGTTGTGTGTTTGTTCCTTCTTCACTCTCAAACGGCTGGACGGATCTGGATGAAATTTAGCATAGTGATAGATTACAGTATGAAATAACACATGGGATACTTTTTATCCCGAAAGAATGTACGGTTCCAAAAAAAAAAACCATCTATGTTCCTTCGTGTGCCCTTTGCGTTTCGGGGGCGCGGTATCTCTTTCGAACAACCCGCAGCCCCGGAAGGCATTTGGCCCTTAGTGGCCCCTTCCATTGGGTTCCCGTGGGCTACTATATCAATTTTGACGCGGATGAAGTCGCGGGTAAAAGCCAGTATTTTATAATATTGAGTAGTAAGTAGAAGAAGTAGGATACCCAGTCTACAAGTAAAAGAATCAAGTTTTCTCAGTTTACCACAACATCGGTACGGTATGCGAAGGCTGAAGAGAAGAGGGCCGAAGTGACATGCGAGGGGGAGGAGCAGGCTACACCGGCTAGATGTCCATGCGGGGGTGAGCAGTCTGCACCGACTCAAGGCGAGGCCGAGGGTGGGGGGGAGAAGAAGGCAGCCGCCGCACCTCCCACCAAAGCCACTGGTGTCGCAGGAAATATTACCGCTGGTCAGTGGTAGTTACCCTTCATTTTAACATAACATAAAAATAAATAAATAAATATCTTGGGACAACTCACACACGGCTATCTGATCCCAAGCTAAGCAGAGCTTGTGTTATGGTAACCAGACAACTGATATACATACTTATATAATTTATAAATACATACATAATATTATAGATAAATCACACCCAGACAGACACAGAACAAACAATCATGCTCATCACACAAAGTTTGTCCTGGGTGGGAATCGAACCCACGACCTCCGGCTTAGCAGCCAGGGCTGCTAACCACTAGACCAACAGGCCTGTCAAACATATCATATCATTACGCCTGTAATCCCCTAAAGGTTGCTGCGAGTTGTTCGAAAGAGATACCGCGCCCCCGGAACGCAAAGGGCACAAGAAGGAACATGGATGGGTTTTAGTCAGTAAAAGTCTGACACACCCTCCCGGCCCGAGCGGAAGAAGTTATTTGATGACTTCCCATCGGTAAAAAAAAAGAAAAATCCCTGTAGTTTTACTCAGAGTTGTACCAATGTACACCCACAGTCCCCGGTATATTTAGGTCCCATGTAATAGGGGGTGAGCCTATTGCCATTAACCGGGCACGAATCCAAACTCCGAGCTGCTACTGTTACTCTTGCATAACAATTTGCACCTGCCATGTTATCTCTTCACCACTTTTGCTAACTGGTAAAGAATGCCTAAGGCATTAAGTCTCTCTTTTTTGTCCCTTTTTTGTTGCATCAAGTTTTAATGTTGGCTAGTTTAGATAATAATAAAGTAAGCTAAAAGGCTGTTCTGTCTCCACAGTTATTGGTGCCGTGGTGGATGTACAGTTCTCGAAAGACCTTCCTCCGATCCTGAACGCACTGGAAGTTACTGGCAGAAGTGAGTACAGTACGGCATCTTGGCGAATCTGAAGTTAGCCGTTTGGCTGCGCAATGGATCTTTTAGGAACACAATTGTCTACTGCGCAGCTAATCGGCTAACTTCAGACCCGCCAAGATACATCGGCCGTACTATAAGCCATAGTAATACAGACTGCTATTTTGCATCCTCGCCAAATTCAAGGAGGCAACTATGCTAGTGATTCATAACATGAGTCAATAATAAAGGCCGAAGCACACCAGATGCGTGGCGTGACGTGATGCGTGCACGCACCAGTTGTAATGTATATGAAACTGTAAGAAAGGTGTCGGTCAGATGCGTGACGTGTGCACGCGCGTGACCCACGCACGCAGAGCCGCATCTCGTCACAAACCGAGTCCGTGCGCGTGAGTAGCGGAACGGCATCGTCGCACACGCGCGTGCAGTGATGACGTTGTATTATATGGCGCTCCCTGTTAGATGCCAGACCGGGCACGCACGCATACGCATCGGCCATTGCTGCACGTGCGCACGCACGAAAAGTTGTATTTATTTACAAACTTCGCCTTTATCATAATTAGTGTGATGGTGTCTACTACACAATTGCTTCGGAGTTTCTTGCTCGTTCTTACGTTTTGGAACGTGCAACTAGCTTCAATTTTAAACTGTAACTTCTTGACGTTCAAAAGTGCCTGTACATGGTCTAATTGAAATAAATGCTTTGGTTTTGACTTTGACTAATAAAATAGGAGTAGTTATTACGTGTGTTATCCAAATTACAGAACCACGCCTGATCTTGGAGGTGTCACAACACTTAGGCGGGAGCGCCTGCAGGTGTATCGCCATGGACGGTACCGAGGGTCTGATCAGAGGGCAGCCCGTCGTGGACACCGGAGCCCCCATCACCATACCTGTGGGGGAGAGGACCCTGGGAAGAATCATGAATGTTATTGGGGAGCCTATTGGTAAGTGCCAAACGTACCAACATGCCTGCATTCCCCGAAGGATTGGTCAGAGATGTACCTATGTTCACCCGCAGTTCGCCGGTATGTTTAGGTTCCATGTAATAGGGGGCGAGCCTATTGCCATTGACCGGGCACAAATCCTAACCCTGATCTGCTACTGAAAACTTTGTAGAAAAACTCAATAACACTTCTTAACACGACCCAAGACCTCTAGCGTAGCAGTCGCAATTAGGACCACTAGGCTAACAAGTTAACGAGGTAGGGTTGAGTGTCATTCTGTATAACATTCTCACGACCGATTTTAAGATAAGGTCTATCAGTATCTCAATGGAAACTAACCAAGTACGCGGTAGATATTGCAGTGAGCAAGTATGCACTGACTCTTCCCTCACTCTTATAGTCTAAAGCAGTCTTTCCCAAAGTGGGCGATAACGCCCCCTTGTGGGCGCTGCAGGCCTAAAGGGGGGCGGTAAGAGACCCAGAGAAAAAATGGGGGCGTTGTGTAGAGCTAGGGGGTCGATTTGTAATTTCATCTAGCTAGGAGGACTCTTAGACACCGACTGAGCTCTCGACTCTCGATTAAAACTTGCGAACATTTACTAATATTAATTAAGAGATTGCTCAAACTCGGTTCGATATTTCATATATCTGTCCTGTTTTATTTATTTTAACGTACGCGGAAGGCGTTGTTTAATTGATTTTAGAGCCGAACACAGTCATGACATTCTAAACAGGTATGGGGAAAAAAGGGGGCGCAAAAAAAATTTTTGTTCCAAAAGTGGGCAGTACACAAAATAAGTTTGGGAACCTCTGGTCTAAAGGGACGGCAATAAAACACGAATGGGGACAGAACAGGCGCAGGACCAACGGCTTTACTAGCTTTTCGAGGCACTGGGATGTGCCCGTGTGTGGGGATATGTGCATAAAGAAGATGAGAATTAGGGAAGAGGGAGTGCACCTGTGTTAGCGCACACACTTGTGTACTATAATATCTCCTGCGTACTTGGCTAGTCTGCATTAAGATTAGCCGCCGTGGCCGGAATCGATCTGGAGCATACATACGAATACATAGGCATTGGCGTATCTAGAGTTAGTTTTCAGAGGGGGCCCTGGCCAAGATGCCAAGATGCCATCTCCGATGCGATGCAATACGGTCAGGCGGAAGGTGAGCCCTACAGCCTGGGGTGGGCACAAGACCATTCTGGGGTGGGCACGGCCCAAACGCCCCCCCCCCCCCCTCTATATACGCCTATGTACATAGGCTAGGGAAATAATTAAGTGTTCTATTCTATCTACGACATCTTAAGTCTCTAAAATCTAAGTGTGACAACCAGTCTAACCAAGAGGTATCGTGTTGCCCAGTAACTGGGTTGTGGAGGTCAGATAGGCAGTCGCTCCATGGAAAACACTGGTATACAACTACGTCCGGTTAGACTACAAGCCGACCTCAACATAGTTGGGAAAAGGCTAAGCAGATGATGGTCTATTCTATCTACCTTTACAGATGAACGTGGACCCATTGAAACTACGGAGTTCGCAGCGATCCACGCGGACGCTCCGCCCTTCACTGACATGGCGGTTGATCAGGAGATTCTTGTTACTGGTATAAAAGTAGTGGATCTACTCGCGCCTTACGTCAAAGGTAATAATAATCTCACTACACAATATAGCTGAAAAGCCAAGAGCTTCTTCTTCTTCATCGGCGTGCTTGTATGATCAGATGTCATCTGATCATACAAGCACGCCGGTTACGCGTACTGCACACCCGACCTTTCTGAAGAACTTCACCAATAAGATCAGGCTAAGTGTCTCTAGGACGTCCCCTCCCGGCGTTGCCACTCACATCTGCCCCATAAATCCCGTTTGTAAGCCACCTTTCACTCATCCTCTCAATATGACCGAACCATCCTACAACCAAGGACCAATTAATACCTTCATCATCCATGTTATTTATCTCAGGCGGCAAGATCGGCTTGTTCGGCGGCGCAGGAGTCGGCAAAACAGTATTGATTATGGAGCTTATCAACAATGTTGCCAAGGCGCATGGAGGTTACTCTGTAAGTACTTTATTGGTACCTTAATTGCCCCGTTGGTCTCGTGTAATATTGTTAAATAGTTTTTTCCAGTTGACTGTCTCGTTGACCTAATGGTCCTAAGCGCGACTGCTACGCTAGAGGTCTTGGGTTCGATTCCCAGGTCGAGCAAAGTGTTATTCTCAGTAGTACTTGGTTGTACATTGGTATACCTCTGCCTTTTCCTTTTGGGAATACAGGCGTGATGGTACTTATTTTAAATTTAAAATGCTCTGTTGTTCCGTCCACCACTCTGCTCAGGCCATCAGTGGGTGAAATCAAGGGAGAAAACTAGTCTTATTCTATATTTTCCAGGTATTTGCCGGTGTCGGAGAGAGGACGCGTGAAGGCAACGATTTGTATCATGAAATGAAAGTGGGCGGAGTCATTACTGATGATTTCAAGACTTCTAAGGTATGAATAAAATAACTGGTGCAAACAGACACTTATGGGAGGCGCAAGTTACAAGTCCTTCCCACCACTGCGATATTTTTTTTGTTCTGGTTCATACCTGCACCTGTAGCCATGTAACAAACGATAAACGCAAACGCTGAGTAGGCTTTAATAGATCTTCAACTTTATGTGCTTGGTTTTAAGTTAAAGATCTAGTGAAGATTGCATAGCGTTTTCGTTCGTTCCAGTCGCTAACGCTTAGAAATCTTTAATAGATTTTTAACTTAAGGCTCTGGGATATAAAGTTTAAAATCTATTGGTACCTACCGAGCGTTTACGATTATCGTTTGCGACTTGGCTAGAGGGGCTGGGAACCTTGTGGTTACGGAAATATTGCTTTATATATTTGGATAACAAACAAGCCCACGGCCCGCCTGATGTTAAGTGGTCACCGCTACCTATAGACATTTGCAATACCAGAGGCCTTGCAAATGCGTTGCCATCGAGAGACAAAGTTGAATAGTCTCATTGCCTATAATTACCCTTCAAACCGGAACATAGCAACGCTGCTTTGCGGCAGAAATAGGTATGGTGGTAGTACTTCCCCGGACGAGCTCCTTCACAAAGAGCTCTACTACAATATCGCTGGCAACTTTCATCATTATCATATCAGCCGCAGGACTTCCACTGCTGGACATAGGCCTCCCCCATAGATTTCCAAAAGGACCGGTTGGAAGCAACCTGCATCCAGCGTCTTCCTGCGGTCTTAATCAGGTCATCCGTCCATCTTGTGGGTGGCAACAACAGGCAACTTTAATGCCTTAAAATACAGTAGAACCTCGATTATCCGAACCCTCAATTATCCGAACACTGACTGAGTTTATCCGAACACTCAATTAGCCGAACATTGGCGAGGATTTGTTGCTGAAAACGCGTTGCAGCTGTTCGTCAATTAAAAATTGACTATTTTATAATTAAGCATTTGACTTTTTTAGGTGTTTATATTAAAATGTTAATTGTATTTAAAATTGTAATAGACTGTACAGTTTTATGTTGAAAAGGAGTTGTTTTTGTTTAATCTTGACTGATTATCCGATTTAGTCTCGGTCCCAATCCCAATTAGTTCGGATAATTGACTTATATAATATTCACATATAGAAGCAACAAGAATATTGTAACCAAGACTGTAAAAACCAAATTGAAGGAAAAGAGTGTCCATGGAGTTTCTTGCACGTTCTTCTCCATAGAGACCTACGTTTTGGAACGAGCAACTAGCTTCAATTTTAAACTGTAACTTCTTGACATTCAAAAGTGCCTGTAAATGGTCTAATTGAAATAAATGCTTTGACTTTGACTTTGTGGTGCTACTGTACATATATGCTTTTGGGTCAGGTGGCTTTGGTGTACGGGCAAATGAACGAGCCTCCTGGTGCTCGCGCCCGCGTCGCCCTCACCGGATTGACAGTCGCTGAGCACTTCAGGGATAAGGAAGGCCAGGACGTGTTGCTGTTCATTGACAATATCTTCAGATTCACGCAGGCTGGCTCTGAGGTAAGAAGCACTGCGGTCACTTTCTGGATGACCGAGATACCGGGTTTTTGGTATAGAGGGCTCCAATTACATTAACTGAAAGCAGACGTACATTTAAATCATTCATTGCAATTAGAAGTTTTATGTGCACGACTTGAGAGTGGCTAAACAAGTGCACCATATACAGGAAAAGTTTTTAACCAGTGCGTAAATTTTTTTTGGTAGTTCAGTGTCAGTAATAGAACACATATCAGTGTTTAGTTAAAAAAAAAAAATTAAAAAAAATTCATCCTTATCCGAGTTTGAAATAAGCAAAACATGGACATAATCTATTCGCCATACTATCAATGAAAACTCGTGGCCGCCGCCCGGGCGCATGGCTGGGGTGCGGGGGTGGGGAATGCGCTAGCGCCGGGCCGCCGCCGCCCGCCCGCCGTCAGTACGTTCCACGCGCAATTGGTGTCCTGACGTCCGAGCGTTCTTACCCCGCGCAACCCCTGCGCCCTGCAGTTGCCGCGTGTACTCGCGTCGTATCAATCACGATGTCAAACTTTACTCACCGCGAATACTATGAAATGGTGCGAGTGTATTTATTAAGCAACGAGAATCTATCTATCTTCATGTTTATGTTGCATACCTATCTTAGTGCTTCATTCAAGTTTATTATTATGCATTTTGATGGTCCTAAGCCCATGAAAGTATGAAGGAAAAGTTGGAATTACGTTAACAAGTAACTTCATATCGCAGTCCAAACTAAAAAAGGTCAGTAACCGCACCGCGTAGGTACGTCGTCGCAGCGGCGAGCGAGCTTCGACTCAGCTGTTACCTACGCGCTACGCACGCGCCGGCTCAGCTGATACGCGCGCCGCGAGTGACAATAAAATATGTTTTTAAGTAAACATGTTTCGTAAGCGATAACTTTTCTTTTTAGTACTAAGACATATCAAAATAAAATATACGTGTTTAATAAAACGTGTTGAAGTTTATTATGGCAAAATTTACGCACTGGTTAAAATTTTTTCCTGTATAAAAAAACGAATTGTCTTTTTCAGACTGTATTTGGAATAAAACTATTTCATCCAGGTTGAACCTTGCGTTGGTGTGCCTTCACAGTACGTAGAAGGCCACGACCACGTATCAAGCTTCAGGGCTGAGCTTAAATGGTTGCCCATTCGCCAGAGACGAAATTTACGTGCGTTAACCACGCTTTTCTCCCTTCTTAATTCTCCTTCTCCTCCTTCTTATCTCATTTCTCATTTTCAATATCTTTGTTCTACTCATGCTAAGAGTCTGCGTTCTACTAATAATCTTCTACTTAACTGTCCCTCTCACACTTCTGATTTCATTCATTCTTCCTTTCATATTCAGGCTATCCTTCTTTGGAATGCGCTCCCTCTTGATATCAGGACAGCTACCAGTCGGTATGCTTTCAAACAGAAATTGCGGAGCTATTTTCAGAACCAATAGTAAGAGTTGTCTCGTAATCCTCCTTTCTATGGTTTCTTATGATATTATGTATTTTGTATATAAGTATATAGGTATGTATGTATGTATGTATGTATGTAGGTAGGTATGTATATATATATATATATATAATTTATGTATTAGTGTGGATAATTTTAGATATTTTGTACTTGTGTACAAATTAATTTATTTATATAATTGCATTGAGTTAATTTTTATTTTGTTTTTGAAAGTATTAAATTTTGTTCTTTTGTTTTTATTTGCACCTACCGTGTTATCTCTTCACTACCTTTGGTTGACTGGTAGAGAATGCCTAAGGCATTAAGTCCGCCTTTGTACTTTTTGTTGCATAAAGTTTAAATAAATAAATAAGGCCTTTGCTCACCAAAAAAAAATATTAACCACTAAATAAATTAACCAACCATAACCAACCAACCAACTAATAATGGTTAATTAATCATTAATATTTTTTTTTGCAAATTTACCATTACCATTCACAACTGGTCTTGGCTTTGCAAAAGTCTCTATTAAATGGGTGCCTGATGATGGTCGGTGTTGCCGAGGCCGGCGCAGGGCAGGTCCAGCACCGGTTGGTTCGAGGTGGCGAAGAAAAAAACACCTGGAAGGTCTCTGAGGAGCCATTTGCCCTGCAGTGGGATATCAAAAGAAACAATATAAAAATGTTTTTTTAAACTGTTAAGCAACATTTTGAATAGCAGCTAAATATGTCGTGATGGCCAAGTGGTTTGGCACCCTTCTCTTATGCATCAGGTTAGACTCGGGGCAAGTAACAATGTTACTTTTTCAATTGATGATATTATTTCTAAGTTAATCTTACGATAATCGCTTACTATAACGTCACCATTCCGACACGGCACCGGCTCGAACCGTCTTCAGTCCAACCGTTAACTACTAACCCGCCGCCTGCAAGCCGTCACCTTTGCCATCTTTTCATTGCAAAACCTATTTTAACGCATACAATTTAAAGCACTAACTTGAATGGCAAATTATTCAGACTGACTGTTACTATTTTTCCAGGTGTCGGCGCTGCTAGGCCGTATCCCGTCTGCCGTGGGTTACCAGCCAACCCTGGCCACTGACATGGGCACCATGCAGGAGCGGATCACCACCACGAAGACTGGCTCCATCACCAGTGTGCAGGTGAGGGGGGTGGTGGGGATGGGAACGAGCTTCAATTGGGTAGATGCTGTAATTTTTTTTTGTCTGGATCCCCTTACCAAACTTTCGCAACAGACAATAAACAAATTGTCTTTAAGGGAGAAAGTAATTACTAATGAATTTAACTATTAAAAAGAGCATTTATTAAATAGTTTTTCAGAAATAGCAGTTAAAATAGTAGAATAGAGAGTAGAGTTAGAATAGTAGTTTTTCTCAGTAGCAGCTCGGAGTTTGGATTTGTGCCCGGTGAATGGCAATAGGCTCGCCCCCTATTACATGGGACCCAAATATCCCGCGAACTGTGGGTGTACTTTGGTACACCTCTGCCTAACCCTTCGGGGAATACAGGCGTGATGGTATATTTTTTTTTTTTTTTTCAGAAATGTTTTTTTACCGTCACTATCACGCCTGTATTCCCCGAAGGGTTAGGCAGAAGTATACTAATGTACACCCACAGTTCGCCGGTATATTTAGGTCCCATGTAATTGGGGGCAAAAAGTGTTATTGGGTTTTACCATTAGGAATTTCTCAGTAGCAGCCCGGAGTTTGGAAGTTGGTGGTGTGACACCCCCGTGCCTCGGAAAGCACGTATTTTAAAGCCGTTGGTCCTGCGCCTGATCTCTCTCCGGTCGTGTCGGATTGCAGTCCCATCGGACTATGAGAGTTAGGGAAGAGGGAGTGCACCTGTGTTTGCGCACACACTTGTGCACTATAATATCTCCTGCGTACGTGGCTAGTCTGCATTAAGATTAGCCGCCGTGGCCGGAGTCGGTCTGGAGGATTACATTTTACAATAGGGGGCGAGCCTTTAAATACACATCATCCTTCTAATTACTTCTTGTTTCCATTCCCAGGCAATTTACGTCCCAGCAGATGATCTGACGGACCCTGCGCCGGCCACGACCTTCGCCCACTTGGACGCGACCACGGTACTGTCCCGAGCGATCGCCGAGCTCGGCATCTACCCGGCGGTAGACCCGCTGGACTCCACCTCCAGGGTGATGGACCCCAACATTATTGGGCCAGAGCATTACGGAGTAGCTAGAGGAGTGCAGAAGATTTTACAGGTGAGATGCTGGTTTTTATAGATCGAATTGTTATAATAATAATACATCATTTTATTGTCAGGCAACTGAGGCCCATAGATAAAATACACAAAATAATTTTATAAGTAAGTACATTAATAAACTAATACATAACAAAAACATAATTAAAAACTAATTCACACGTAAAGTCGGCGTCGTGAGTCGCGAATCCGGCCTCGGAATCGCCGGAACACTACACCTCTCGGCCAAAATTCCTCCTTCATGAAAGTCGACAGATGTTGAGTTGGCACCCTCACCACGAAGGAATTAAAACTCACGCCGTGGTGAGATTCCAACCACTCGACCCTCAGAGTGAACTTGGTCTTGATGCTGATGTACTCTACAATCTCCGCGACCTTTGTACAGTGATGCAATCGGGACACGTACAGTGGCGTCGCTGGTATTACAGCAGAACGCAGCAGGAATTTCGGCGCGCTCGGTGCAGTACCGCACTGGTTGCGACAAGCTGGCTTCCTCTTTCAATTCAATTCAATTCAATTCAATTCGTTTATTGCATTCCACAATGTACATGAGTAGGTGGTAGTGAACAATATTATTGACACAATTGTGGACCCTGTAGGGCACAGCAAAATACATTATTATTAATAGAACAAAAATGACTTATAGACTAACACTTATCCTAATTATACAATTTCATTAAACATTCATTCATTATATTATTTTAAAAATACATTACATTAAATTATACATCCATTACATTAAATTAAACATTAATTACAATCTATTTATAATCAATTATAATAGGTACAATGTTTCATATTATTATTATTTATATTGTATATTATATATTATTTTTCTAGTTGTATAAATTTGTCATTTAAATATTCATTTATGCTGTAGTAGCATTTACTTTGCAATAGTTTTTTTAATTTATTTGTAAAAACAGTAATCTTTTTTTCATTTCTTATTAGCTCGGGTAGTTTATTATAAATTTTTATTGACATTACAAGTGGGCCAGAAGAATGCATTTTTAAGCGAGATGTTGGTAGGTTTAGACGTGTTTTATGTCGGAGTGTGATTCTTGTCTGTATGTCTTCGCGTTTGGTGTAAAAGTCTTGGTGAGTGTGCGCAAATTTACAGATTTCCAATATATAAATACATGGCAATGATAAAATATTAAGTTTTTCGAAATGAGGTTTGCAGCTGTCGGTTTGTTGAATATTTACCAAAATACGAATTAACTTTTTTTGAGTAGTAAACAGTGATGGCGCGTCCGTGCTGTTACCCCACATTATAACACCATAGCTGAGCCACGCATGAGCATAGGCGTAGTAGGTAGCCAGAGCAGTCTCTAAGTTTGTGGTTTTTTTAATTTCGCGAAGAGCATACAAAAACGTTGAAAGTTTTGTTTTTATTTTCTGAATGTGCGATTTCCAATTAATGTTCGTATCTATAGTTAAACCTAATAATGAAAACTCGTTTACTAATTCTAATTTGTGGTTGTTAAAAGAGAAATTTACGTCTAGACGAGTTCTTTGGTGGGGGTGGAATGCTATAAGTTTAGTTTTTTTAAAATTAATTTCTAAATTATGCTCATTTAACCAGGATATTGTTTTAAAATAGTGAGAGTATTATTGAGGTTAATATTTAAATCTTCGATATTATGACAGGGGGTAAGGATAGAAATGTCATCCGCAAACAAAACGCATGGCCCGGAATCTTGAATTGTTTTTGGAAGATCATTTATATAAATAAGAAAAAGAAGACATCCAATTACACTCCCTTGCGGTATTGAGGCGGTTATAGCCTTACAGTCTGAACGGAACTTTTGCAGTTCGTTAGTTCTATTATTAAAGTATTCTGTTTCAACTAATTGCTTTCTGTTTGTCAGATAGGACTTAAACCATTTGTAGGATTTACCACGGATTCCCACTCCAAATAGTTTATTTAGCAGTATTCTATATTGCACTTTATCATAGGCTTTGCTCATGTCTAGTAGTGTACCAATTGCGTATTTTTTATTATTTATTATATTTAGAGCTTCCTGTATAAATTTGTAAACAGCTAAAGTTGTAGATTTATTTTTACGAAAGCCATTTTGGCATTCGTCGAATACTTTGTATTTCTCGCAGAAGGCGTACACACGATTACACATAACTTTCTCAAAAATTTTGGAAGCCGTAGGCAGTAGCGCTATTGGGCGATAATTGCTTGGGTCTTTTTTATCGCCTTTTTTATGTAAAGGTTTCACAAGTGCAATTTTTAGCTGATCAGGGAATACGCCCTCTTCAAAAGATTGGTTTATCAATTTATAGAATGGAAGAGTGAGTTCGTCCGCACATTGTTTGAATAAATTTGGTGGGAGTTCGTCTATTCCGTAACTATTTTTGTTTTTTAGATTTTTGATCGAAAAATTTATTTCATATGGGTCTACAGGGCTAAGAAACATTGTGTTTTGGGTAGGAGAGAGCACAGGGGAACCTTTGGGCTTACTTGTTAGTGAACGGCTTTCCTCACCGATAGAGGCAAAAAAGTTGTTAAAGATATCTGCAACTTCCTTAGGTTCAGATGTTATACTATTGTTGTTTGTTTGTAGTTTTATGTTGTTTTTTCCTTTTTTTATTGTTTTATTAGTTCGTTCTTTTATTATTCCCCACATAGTTTTAACTTTATTTGTTGATTTTTTAATTTTGTTAATGTATTGTAATTTTTTTGCTGTGGTAACTAATTTCTTTAATAATTTCTCATATTTTTTGTAATATTTTGTTAATATTGGGTTATTAGCTTTTAACGTAAGTATTTTTAATAATCTTTTATTTTTACAGGAGATTTTTATACCTTTGGTTAACCAATATTTTTTGTAGTTCGTTTTTATTTTTATTTTACGTAACGGTATGCATTTGTTCAGGACGTTGGTTAGTGTATCGTGAAAAGATTTATAGTTTTCATTCATATTCTGGTTATTTAAAATAATAGAATTCCAATCAATAGTATTTAAAGTAGATTTAAATTTTAATATATTTACTTTATTAAATGATCTCTTGTTTGTGTACCAAGTTGTTTGTTTAATGGGTATATTCGGTATGGAGATATGTATTTCTGTTGCACAATGATCCGAAAAGCCTAATTCCTCAACTTTAGTGAAAAAATTATTAGTATTCAGATTTGTAAATATCAGGTCCAAGCAAGTAGATGAAGATAGAGTAATTCGTGTAGGTTCTTTTATTTGTTGAGTAAGATTGTATTCCAACATTTGATCTAGAAGTTGATTAGACTTTCTATTGTTCTCTAAAATATTAACATTGAGATCCCCACCTATAATAACGTTTAGTTTGGAATACTTATCGTTTACATTATTCAAAATTCTTCTTAATTGACTGTAAAACATATCCTCTTCCCTCTTATTCCAATAAATGGTTAATAATAAAATATTTTGTATGGGTAATTCTACTGCGCATACTTCTACGATATATTCTATGGACATGTCTGAGATATCCTTTCTATCTATACAATCGATATGATCTCGCAGCAACATGCAAACGCCACCACCTGCGCGCCTACTACGGCAATAAGACGCTGCCATTTTATAACCGCTGAATTGGATAATATTTAGTTTTTCATTTGATAGCCATGTCTCTGTCAAACATACTGCGTCATAAATAGGGTTTTCTTCCAGAAATGCTTCTAATACATATTGTTTGTTATAAACACTTTGGATATTTTGGAAAAGGATTTTGAATTGTTTTTTACATACAAGGGCATTAGTCCCGAAAGGAATGGTTAACAGAAGAATGTATAGCACTAGTTGTTTGTGAATCTATAGTATAGAAAAGATTTTGTGTTTCCGAGTCTGTTACAGAATTTTGCTGTAGTTTTTGGAAATTATCAACTTCTATATGAACAGCATTTAGTACCGTAAGATCATGAATCAGGTCTTTTAAATCGGACATTATTATTTCTTGACCTTTGTAATTCAAAGTCCTAAAACGCTGGCTGTATGTATCACTAGTATAAGGTAAATTTAGGTTACTATCCAAAATAAAGGCATACTTATAGGTCTCGGCGTCCATAAAGAGTAAGTTATTAAAAGCTTCCACTCGGCTATTGAACATAACATTAGTATTGTTCATATATTTAAATGTTGGTAAACAAATTATAAAGTTGGTGTGATTAAGAGGTATTAGATATTCATGAATGGACATTACAAGATTTCGATAGTTTTGTGTCCTCCGAAAATCTTCCTCACCAATATAAATAACACAATAGTCTGATTTAGTCAAATCTCGAACTTTTCCATTAATATTGTTTAGTACATATTCTATTCCACAATTAGGTGTACGGTAGTGACAGACTTCATAATTACATAAAAGTGTCCTTCCTATTAAAGTGTTTAATCTGTTCGAGGCTTCACTACTTACGAAACATATTTTTTGCTTTGTAGACGCTATCGAAGCTGGCGATGAGGTACCTGGAATTTTAGTATGGCAAATCTTTTCAGTGCAGACTGATTTGTTTGTGTAGTTGCTATCTTGACTCACTGGTTGGATCTTATATGTTGATGTGATCTTTGTGATCTTTGCCGTGAATAAGCCCGACGGTTAACTGAGCCATTGATCTTGCTGCGCAAACTAGCCGCCGGCATGGCCACCGCGTTATGCCGGCGGGTTGTGCGCGGAAGCCGGCGTCAGTTCGCTCTCGGCATTCGAGTAATTCGTTCTTCGTTGTACCAGGCTGTGACAACTGGAATGTTTGTCTGCGGTCGCCAGCGGCAAATGCCGGCGGCCTGATTTTGTCAGCGGCTTACCCGTGCGGCAAAAACCCGCCGGCATAGTGTGTAGAATGATAGGATCCTTAACCCTTTGACCACCACGGACGGCTATAGCCGACAATCGAAAACGTGTCAAACACGCCACCGACGTCTACAGCCGTCAAGAACAGGAAATTTTTAAGTGCTTATTTTACATACACATACATAAACTCACGCCTTTTTCCCATGGGGGTAGGCAGAAACCACAGAACGCCACCTGCTACGATCCTTACATACTACTTTCGCCTCGTTCACGTTCATACATCTGGTCATACAAGCACGCCGGTTACGAGTACTGCGCACCCGACCTTTCTGAAGAACCTCACCGATAAGGTCAGGGTAGGTCTTTCTAGGGCGTCCCCTCCCGGCGTTGCCACTCACATCTGCCACATAAATACCTTTTGTTAGTCGCCTTTCACTCATCCTCTCAATATGACCGAACCATCTAAGCTTATTTTCTACTTAAAAATTACCTAAATTAAGTTTTTTGTATTTCTCTTTCTTATTTAAAACTACCTACATTAATGAAATATTGTAAAATAGCACAACGATATTTCATTTCTTACATTTCACTGGAAAAAAATAATAATCAAAAATTGGTAATCGAAATAAATAAATAAATAAATAAATAAATGCTAAATTTGTAGCTTGGCGTAGCAGTGGCGCCGATGTGTTTACGCTCTGGCGGTCAAAAGGTTAATAACCTCAGATAAAACTTCACAAAAAAGTTTCGTGCCTATATTTAGCACAAGTTAACTTATAACTTCTTTGTATCCAGGACTACAAGTCACTCCAGGACATCATTGCTATCCTGGGCATGGACGAGTTATCAGAAGATGATAAGTTGACGGTGGCGCGAGCGCGCAAGATTCAGCGGTTCTTGTCACAGCCCTTCCAAGTAAGGATGATTAAATTTTGTAGTAGTAGAGCTTTTTGTGAAGGAGCTCGTCCGGGGAGGTACTACCACAGATTAAATAAGTACAGATACTTCACTCCATAGAAAAAACCCAACACTTAACGCTTTAATTACCTACAACACGTTCGTGCGTGAGGGAGAGAGATAGCAATAACGCGCGTCATACAACACAGCGCTAGGGCTATCTATGCTGAGAAATGATTACACAAAAGAATAAGTGACTATAAAGTATTATTGTGTAGTATTATTGTATGTACTGAAATATGTATTTTCTGTACACTACAAATTGCATTGCGAGGTTTAGGCATTATTGAAGGCGCGAGTATCGTTTATTTTGTTGCGGTAGGTATAGTACACTCAAGCGAGCGCGTGACAGCCGACTGGATTCATTGCGCCCGGGCGCAGGCGAGCCGTAGGCACTTAAGAGAGTAACCTTGAACGAGTGACGGAGGCCTGGTACTACCACCACCATAACTATTTCTGCCGCAAAACAGCGTTGCAGTATTCCGGTTTGAGGGGTATGGGTGCCGGTGTAATTACAGGCACAGGAGACATTTCAACTTTATCTCTGGGATGGCAACGCATTTGCAAGGTCTCTGGTATTGCAGATGTGTATAGGCAGCGGTGACCACTTAACATCAGGTGGCCGTCGGCTTGTTTGCCATCCAAGGACGTAAAATATTGTTCTGACCCTATTATCCTAGAATTTAATTCTTTAAGTAAATTAAAAAGGGAGAGAAGCCATAAGTTAAACTAAGGCTAGTTTCACTGCTCTTGGTCTCGTGGTGGTAAGCGCGACTGTCGAGCGTGGGGTCCCGGGTTTGATTCCCGGGTCGAGCAAAAAGTGGTATTGGGCTTTTCCATTAGGAATTTCTCAGTAACAGCCCGGAGTTTGGAAGTTGGTGGTATGACACCTCCGTGTCTCGGAAAGCGCGTAAAGCTGTTGGTGCTGCGTCTGATCTCTCTCCGATCGTGTCGAATTGCCGTCCCATCGGAATTTATGAGTTAGAGAAGAGGGATTTCACCTGTGTTTGCGCACACACTTGTGCAGTATAATATCACCTGCGAACTTGGCTAGTCTGCATTAAGATTAGCCGCCGTGGCCGGAATCGGGTCTGGAGAATATATATATTTATGCAAATCAGTGTTTTCTGTGTGTCGACTCTCGATTGTAATTTCTAATACTGTGTATGATGATTCGGCAGGTAGCTGAAGTATTTACCGGACACCCTGGGAAGCTGGTCAAATTGGAGGACACTATCAAAGGATTCGTGAGGGTGAGCTTCTTACTTCATCATCACCTTCTTAGCCTTCTTCTTTAACTATGTCGGGGTCGGCTTCCAGTCTAACCGGACGCAGCTGAATACCAGCGTTTTACATGGAGCGACTGCCTATCTGACCTCCACAACCCAGTGTTCTGGTTTGAAGCGTATATGGGTGCCGGTGTATTTATATGCACATGTGACATTCCAACTTTGTCTCTGGGAAGGCAACGCATATGCAAGGCCTCTGGTATTGCAGATCAAAGTCAAAGTCAAAGTATTTATTTCAATTAGACCATTTACAGGCACTTTTGAATTGTCAAGAAGTTACAGTTAAAGTTGAAGCTAGTTGCTCGTTCCAAAACGTAGGTCTCTATGGAGACGAACGAGCAAGAAACTCCATCAGATGTCTATAGCAGCGGTGGCTACTAAACATCAGGTGGGCAGTGAGCTTGTTTGCTATCTAATGGCGCACTGCCGGGGCTGAAGGTTGTTTGAAAGAAATACCGCGCCCCCGGAACGCAAAGGGCACAAGAAGGAACATAGATGGGTTTAGGTCAGCCTCCCGCCATCAAAGTTCTCCGCGACGTTAGCATATATACAAAATCCCGACAATAACCGTCGGGCACTAGCCCGCCAGACACAACACCCGTCTGCTCGGAGGATCCTCCCTTTTCTATGGAGGATGAGAAACTTTACACCCTGTTTCTCATGCCTCCACAGGCATAACCAAATAACTCATATGGCATAAGGAATTGGTTTTAACGCAGAAGATACTAAACTGCCTCGTTAGCCTAACGGTCCTGAGCACGACTACTACGCTAGAGGTCCTGGGTTCGATTCCCAGATCGAGCAAAATTTGTTATTGGGTTTTTCAATGACATTCTCAGTAGCAGCTCGGAGTTTGGATTTGTGCCCGGTTAATGGCAATAGGCTCGCCCCCTATTACATGGGACCTAAATATACCGGCGAACTGTGGGTGTACATTGGTACACCTCTGCCTAACCCTTCGGGGAATACAGGCGTGACGGTGTATATATTTGTTTTTATGGATATCTAACCTTCATTTTTTGCCGGCAGATCTTGAAGGGCGAACTGGACAATATTCCCGAGGCAGCTTTCTATATGGTGGGAACTATAGAAGATGCGGTAGCCAAGTCCCATGAGCTCGCCAAGTCCGTCAAATGATTTATAATATGTATAGGACTTGGCTTACATCTTGGAATGTTGCATTGAGTCTTATAAATAGCGTGTAAAAAGACACATCAGATTAATCATCATCATCTCTGCTTAGCCTTTTCCCAACTGTGTTGGGGTCGGCTTCCAGTCTAACCGGACGCAGCTGAATACCAGTGTTTTACATGGAGCGACTGCCTATCTGACCTCCACAACCCAGTAACTGGGCAACACGATACTTCTTGGTTAGACTGGTTGTCAGACTTCTTGGCTTCTGACTATCCGTCACGACTGTCAAAGATCTACGAATGACAGCCGGAACCAATAGCTTTACGTACTTTCCGAGGCACGTATCATACCACCAACTGTGTTTAAATTATCATTCTGTCTCTGTCACCTTCTAACAATGTGACAGGGATGCAATGATGTTCTAAATACGTTTAGGCACTAAGGGTGTTTTAATATAGTGCAGATTTCATCACGCATGCGGGATTGCCCCGCATGCTATTCTGCTGCCCAGGATCATACTCCATGTCCTGCGTGCGTATTCCATGCATTGCAATAAATACTTGTATGAAAAAGTCATTGGCGGGGGATACGCGTGCGTGGCGTGGCAATCCCGCATGCGTGATGAAATCCGCACGCTATTAAAAACACCCTAAATGTATTTAGTGATTTTAGTGGAAGTGGGTCTTAATAGATTGTGAGAAAAGTTTTTGAAACTAGCTTTGCCCCGCGGCTTCTTTTCCTTTTTAATAGACTCACGTTGTAACCATTTGTTATTGAGATAGCTTTTAAGTTATTATGATGTATTGGAATTATTGTTACTTGTTAATGATTTAAAATGTTTACAATTATAAAATTGCGTTTCATTTGTTTATTTTGCTCTCCTACTCTGCCAAACTGACTTGACTTTGTCTTTTTTTTTTTACTGCCTTGTTGGCCTAGTCGTCCTGAGCGCGACTGCTACGCTCGAGGTCCTGGGTTCGATTCCCAGGTCGAGCAGTGTTATTGGTTTTTTTTTTTATGAAATTCTCAGTAGCAGCTCGGAGTTAGGATTTGTGCCCGGTTAATTGCAATAGGCTCGCCCCCTATTACATGGGACCTAAAACATACCGGGGTACTGTGGGTGTACATTGGTACACCTCTGCCTAAACCTTCGGGGAATAAAGGCGTGATGGTGATGGTATATACGTTTGTAGGGTCATCTAGTATGTATAATAACAAAAAAAATAAAACCACATAAATCACTTTGTACAAATCACAATTTATTGTATTTACAAGCGCATAGCGCACTGCGTACAAACTCAATAAAGTCTCACTATATAAATATATTTCGACTTCACGACTACAATCAAAAGCGGTCGGCAGTACTACGACATATCGTGCGAAATTAGAGTCACCATACAGGCAAACGGTTCGGCAGATTCGGTTCGGCAAAATTTGCTAGCCGAACCGAATTTGCGGAACCGGTTTCGGATTTTAAATTAATAGGTAAACGTACAGAGGGTTTAAGTATCTTTTTACTATGAGATCGCCTCTGCAATAGTACAAGAAAGACGCGGAAAAATTAATCTTACTTGGGCAGACAGATAAAAATTGATCTTCTCTATAAATGTATGCAGATCATTCAAGTATTGTACGGGTAAGAGCCTACACAGACCGAGACGGCCTGTCAAGAGATTAAATGTTTTACCAAAGGACATTCAAACGTATCGATATAGAAATACGACATAAATTGCTATGCTTTAAAATGCATAGCAATTCTGCGGTCTGCGTAAGCCCTAACTATAATATTTTTGAAGAATAGCCACTCTTGCAAGTACTGAAAATCGAATAGGGCTGTGTCGGGGCACACGGCCGTTTGGTTTAACGTGACACTTCTATGTCAACGAGTCGCTTTTAGTGTTAAACACTGAAACCTATTTCGATACAGTCCGCTTTTCAGACCCGTATGTGATTTTAACCTTTTGACCGCCACGGACGGCTATAGCCGACAAACGAAATCGTGTCAAACACGCCACCGACGTCTACAGCCGTCAAGAAAACGAAATTTTTAAGTACTTATTTTCTACTTAAAAATGTCCTAAATTAAGTTTTTTGTTTTTCTCGTTCCTATTATTTAAAACTACATTAATTAAATATTGTAAAATAGCACAAAGATATATTTATTTCTTACATTTCACTAGAAAAAAAACAATAATCAAAAATTGCTAATCGAAATGCTGAATTTGTAGCTTGGCGTAGCAGTGGCGCCGATGTGTTTACGCTCTGGCGGTCAAAGAGTCAAAGATTTTTTACATGAAAACCTAAGTTTTACAACACAAACACCGGTACAATGGTGTGTATAGGGATGACAAACTTTAAAAGTATTTTATCGTTGAAATAATATACTATCTTGCCAACAAGCACACTTAATAGTAAATTATAAGTTAGTAAAAATAGACTCCTTTTTGGAAACGAATTAAATTAATTGAACGATAAAATATATTTTAAAGTTAAGGCCGTGTTCAAACCAAACTGACTGTCAGCCGCCGAAAGTGAGCGAACGTTACGCAGTTTATTGTATTTCCATACATATTCCCTTTTCGTTCACATCTAACCGACGATACGTTATTACGCTATGCGTAGACGCTGACATTATTATATACCGTTTATTTTCACGTTTACGCTCACAGTGAGCCTGCTCACATTCGGCGGCTGACATTCAGTTTGGTTTGAACACGGCCTGAATCCCGATTCACCCTTGCATCCCTATACACTCATTTTACAGTACTTGCATACGATATATTAATAATAAAAAAACAAAAACAGTTTTCAAGCATCACAACCCCAAGAAAAACACTTTTTACAAATTTATCTGCCAGTTAAATTAACCGAATAAAGTAGATACCGCACGAATATACCGTAGTAACCGCCACTTTTATAGGAAACATATGATAACTGTAAACTTATTAATATTACGACATTTAAAACTAAGAGGACAATGCAAGACTAAAATATTAAACAACATCATTATATATTCAAACATAGCCGCTCTAATATTTTATGAAATACATTTGAAAATGGACTTTACTTATACGCACATAAAGTTCAAGATAATGAGGAGATTTTTATTGGATTTTCCCGTTAAGAATTTCTCAGTAGCAGCCCGGAGTTTGGAAGTTGGTGGTGTATCACCCCCGTGTCTCGGAAAGCACGTAAAGTTATCTCCCAGCTGTCATTCGTAGATCTTTGACAGTCGTTACAGATAGTCAGAAGCCGCGAAGTCTGACAACCAGTCTAACCAAGACGTATCGTGTTGCCCAGTTACTGGGTTGTGGAGGTCAGATAGGCAGTCGCTCCATGTAAAACACCGGTATTCAGCTGCGTCCGGTTAGACTGGAAGCCGACCCCAACATAGTTGGGAAAAGGCTGGGCAGATAATCATGTGTTTCAAGTATCTTTGACTAATTACCCGTCACCCTAGTTACTGCAATAAATATTTTTATTTGTCAAATTGAAAGGGACCGGTTGTCAATATAAATAAGGGTCATAATTCAGAATACATGCATTCCCAAACTTCATATAAGTAAAGCCCTTTTCAAAATTAAACAGTACAACGTTATGTCGGATCCCGAACTTGACTGCAATTCAATATGGCCGCTTACTGTCAAATTAGTTCCGCGTAGATGGCGCTAGGTGCATATAACACTGAGAAGCCTGCTGAGATACAGCGGGTCGAGGCTTG
This sequence comes from Caradrina clavipalpis, assembly GCA_932526535.1. NCBI lineage: Eukaryota > Metazoa > Arthropoda > Insecta > Lepidoptera > Noctuidae > Caradrina > Caradrina clavipalpis. The sequence continues at coordinate 4,853,734 of OW052115.1, forward strand.
TCGGGGGAGCGGTGAATGCTTATGCGAATCCCGCACCCCCGGCCATAGGCAGAGGTGGAACACCACGGTGATTATAGCCAATAAGTGTCTAAACACTATGCCGAAGGTACGGGACCGAAGTTCGGCAGGATTACGTTGCTGACGACACATAATAGCGTACAGCCGAACTTCAGTCGGGCGTAACATCAGCGGCAATTCGGCGGCAACTCATTTCTTAGAGCACTCATTATACGCCACCGAAGTTCGTGTCCGGCTGTTAAGATAACACGACACGATGCTACGATAACGCTCGAGACACTGAATACACACAAAGTTGCGCAACTGACTTTCTGCTGCGAAAGTTCGGCACTTAGGGTGACGCCAAAAAAGCGTAACTTTGCGATTCGTGAATCGCAGAATTTTCGTCAATGTCATACAAAACTCCTGTTTCGTTCACACGGCGACGCAAAATGAGTTGTCAGTTTCAACAGAAAGTAAGTTACGCGACAGAAATTCTGCGAGTACTAACTCAAATTTACGCTCGTTTGGCCTCACCCTTATGGTGTGTCATACGAAAAATCGGCCGCGGAATTTCGGCCGCGTTACTTCGGCATAGTGAGTTTAGACACTAAGAGTCCGGCATGCCCCTCGGTCCATGAAAATTGCCACCGTACACCAAAAAAATCGCGACTTTTGGGCGATTCCACACAAATTAGCCTAGTTCCCGGGATCGACACAACCCAACCCACAATACAACCGGTTGACATACACCCTCGTGAACATTCTACCATAGACGGCGCACAACATGGAATGTCAACACTTAGACATTTAAACATTTATTACTTACAATTTATTGATGCAGAAAATGTATGAGCTAGAATGATTTGATTGTATTTTTTGGTGCCATTGGAAAAATGGCGGCAGTTTATGTATAATATATATGTCGATATGGCCCAGTGGTTAAGGCGCCCGCCTCTCATGCACGAGGTTGTGGGTTCGCAACCGGGCACGGGCAAGTATCAATGAGAGTTTTTCTAATTCATTTATGTACTTGCTGAGTTTATCTTGGACATCACTGACATCGGTGACCATGTCAGAGGCCCTTGAGGCGGTTTAGAAACTCTGACACTAGGGTGTGTGGGGTTGTTAGACCTTACTGCTCACACGATAAATAAAGAGATGTATAATATAAAATAATTAGGTTACAATATTCCCATTGCGTGGAATAAAAGCTAATAAAATACCCCTTCAGTGATGTCCAAGATAAACTTAGAAATTATATTTATGAAATAGAAAAAAGTCGTATTGGTATTTGATCTTGAGGTATGAGAAACAGGGTGTTTAAGTTTCTCATCCTCCATTGAAAAGGGAGGATCCTCCGAGCAGACGGGTGTTGTGTCTGGCGGGCTACTGCCCGACGGTTGTTGTCGGGATTTTGTATATATGCTAACGTCGCGGAGAACTTTGATAGCGCGGTCTAGGCAACATCAGTTGTAGTTCGTATGTTGAAAGATAGATGTCGCTACACATTCGTCGGAATAAGTGTTAGTAAACACATTTTCTGCATCAAAAAATTGTATTATTGCTATTTATCAGAAACACGAGGGATACTACTACATATTGAATAAAAACGGTGAACAGATATTATGTCTAGTTGTAGCAAAGGCCTCTTCTATACTAATACTAGCGAAATGCGCGCCCGCGTTTAGTTACGTCTTTGGTTACTGCTGCACTCCCGTGCGTCGTAGCGTGATGTTATATAGCCTATGACACTCACAAGTAACGTGGCTTTCTATGGGTAAAAGATTTTTCAAAATCGGTTCAGTAGATCCCGAGTTTGCCCCCTACAACCTTAAAACTTTACCTCTTTATAATATTAGTAGAGTATTAGATTGTAAAGACGAAAGATTTTTTCGTTTGTTTGTACTGAATAAGCTCAAAAACTACTGGACCGATTTTAACCATTTTTTCACCAATAGACAGCTACATTATTCCCGAGTAACATAGGCTATATAACATCACGCTACGACACACGGGAGCTGAGCAATAACCAAACACGTAACTGAAAGCGGATGACACCGCGGGTTGTATGTATTTTTAGATCGTTTCGATTACAACTAGACATAATATTAGTTTATTTTTAATATTATTTTCATAGAATGCACTCAATACACACTAATACAATATATTTCGCGTTCATACATAGATCATCATATGCTTACATACATATATTTGCTGTAATTTGTCGATAATTACTGGCTTCTTAAAATAAATACTTTTTAATCCACTACGCATCTTTCAGAGTGAAATTACTCATGAATACGATCAACTTTCAATATGGAACCAAGTCTGAAATATGAAGAAAAAAATGCCGACGTCCCCCCTAATGTTAAGTGGTCACCGCTGCCTATACACATCTGCAATACCAGAGGACTTGCAAATGCGTTGCCATCCCAGAGACAAAGTTGAAGTCTCATGTGCCTGTAATTACACCGGCACCCATACCCTTCAAACCGGAACACAGCAACGCTGCTTTGCGGCAGAAATAGGTATGGTGGTAGTACTTCCCCGGACGAGCTCCTTCACAAAGAGCTCTACTACTACTGATGCATTGAACAGCTGATTTGACACAATGTATTGCGCTAGTAATCTATACTAATCTATACTAATATTATAAAGCTAAATAGTTTGTTTGTTTGAACGCGCTAATCTCAGGGACTACTGGTTGGAATTGGAAAATTCTTTTAGTGTTGGATAATCCATTTCTTGAGGAAGGCTATAGGCTATGTAACATCACGCTACGACCAACAGGTGCTGAGCAGCGAGGGTGAAACCGCGGGGAACAGCTAGTATCAGCGATTTTTGACACGAAAAATAAAAGTCGTTTCTCAGCAAAAATGTTTGCTAAATGGTATTTAGTTTTATGGACGTCAATTTTGACGTCTTTTTACATCCCATATGTCAGACTTAGTATTTTGATAACCAATTCTGAACAAATATGAATTTAAACAACATCATTTAGTTACAGATATTATTTAAAGGTAATTGAGTTTAATTCTGCCAAAATGAACCAACCTACATCTTTTATTAATTGAACAATTTAAGTCAAACAAATTCAATATACCAAATATGTTACTTCACTAAAAAGCAAAAACAATTCATGCAAACATTATGTTGCAGAATTAATGAGCGGTTTTTTGTGGGTTGGTTCATTTTAGCAAAATTGAACCTTATCGACAAATGTACAGGCAAATAGTATGTTTGACAGTCGCAGAATCAGGTAAACGGTACTATAAAGGAACATATAGTTGTATGTGATTGCCCACAAGGCGTTAAACTGTAGAATATTTGATCTATACTAATATTATCATACTGCATCGTTAGCCTAGTGGTCCTAAGCACGACTGTTACGCTAGAGGTCTTCGGTTCGATTCCCAGGTCGAGCAAAAAGTGTTATCGGGTTTTGCTATGAAATTCTCAGTAGCAGCTCTGAGTTTGGATTTGTGCCCGGTTAATGGCAATAGGCTCGCCCCCTATTACATGGGACCTAAATATACCGGCGAACTGTGGGTGTACATTGGTACACCTCTGCCTAACCCTTCGGGGAATACAAGCGTGATAGTATAGTATAGTAATATTATAATAAGAAAAGATTTGGTTTGTTTGTAGCGAATAGGCTCCGAAACTACTGAACCGATTTAAACCATATTTTCACCAATAGATAGCTACATTAGTCCTGAATAACATAGGCTATATAACATCACGCTACGACGCACGGGAGCGGAGCAGTAACCAATGACGTAACAGTCCAGGCCAGTTGTTTTAAACAAATATTGTACAGTTTAACACAATGTGAACGTAGCCTAACACAACACAGATATTAACTGTATACACGAATATATTGTGACGTCAAAGGCGTACGACACTACTAAGACGTAGTCCCACTGCTGGGCAAAACGCCCACTGGGCAAGGCAACTTTGCCCTACACTAGGAATTGGGTAGATGACATCACTAATCAATTGACGTACTTTTTATGAGCTGTCAAAACGCGATTTCCCCACAGATTTTGTATGACAATACTAAACTATGACGTCACATTTTGACATCTCAATTCATGAACTATTTATTGATTTCAAAGCAACTTAAAATCGAATTTTATTGTTATTTAAATATCAAGGGGTAAAATAAAGTGTTGTTTTAGAGAAGTTGTCTTGAAATTATTGTTTAATAGTGTAATTTACCCAATTTCTCCTGTATCGTGGGTGCGTTTACAAACATATAAACACACATACACAAACAGCCAGACCCGGAACAACTATCTGTAGTTCATTCAAATATTTGTCCCGTCTGGGAATCGAACTCGCGATACGCAGTGCAGCAGCTAATTATTCAACCATTGCGCCAACCGCACGGAACAATTTGCATGACCTACAGATAGTTGCTCCGGGTCTGGCTGTTTGTGTATGTGAGTTTATATATTTGTAAACGCACCCACGATACAGGACAAATTCAAAGAGTAGGGCAACGTTTTTTTTAATATTAATATAATTAATTGACATACTTTTTATGAGCTGTCAAAACGCGATTGCCTCGTTGATTTTGTGTGGCAATAGCAAACTATAACGTCACTAATTATAAGTTTGTGTTAAAATTTTCTATTACCATGAATATCTCCTTGCCTCTTTAAAGAAAATGTCTGTAGTATTATTTTACAAGATGGAGAATTTTGCCCAGCAGTGGGCATAAATACTGGTACGCCTAAAGACGTCAAGATAACCTTATCAACGAAATCTTAAATAGAAAAAAATCACGAAGTACCTAACAAGAGCGTAAGACTAACTTTAGTTTTTTAAAACAAAAAAAAATATTAATAATAAAAATAAAAAATACTATGAAAGAAGTTTTCACATTGTGATAATATAATTATTGAAATCCGAACTCTAACAGCTTTTTTTTTAATATTAATTATTATTTTAATAATATAATTATATTTTTTAATTTTTAGATTATTTTTATTCTTTGTGTACTATATATTGGTTAGATATTTTTCTTTTAAAAACTTGTTTTTTTTTTTTTTTTTGTAAAATCTGGTGTCATTTATATATTACAAAAAGGAAAGATTTTTCGTTTGTTTGTTTCTACCGAATAATCTCCGAAATTACTAGACCGATTTGAACCATTTTTTCACCAATAGATAGCTACATTATTCCCGAGCAACATAGGCTATATAACATCACGCTACGACACACGGGAGCGGAGCAGTAACCAAAGACGTAACTTAAGACGAAGTCGCGGGTAGCTAGGAAAAGATATTTTTGAAAAATCCACCCGAAAAGTCGGACTTTTGCACCCGAACAAATCCAGGGCAATTCACTAGTTTCATAATAAAAACAAATGATAATCTCTAATACATAGTACACATAGAAAACAATAATGTCGATAAGAAAATAGTGGTCGAATTGAGGGGCTAATTTATAATGAAACATTAAGCTTATTCTACCAAAAAGTACCAACCCACATGAACACGCCAAATCTGTACACTTAACACTTACACCTACAAAAAATTAAAATTAATCAGCTTTTACCATCTAAAATCGTTACAATTACTTCGAAAAAGGCAGAAATTTTAATGTGGGTTAGTTCGTTTTGGCTCTATTACCTTGGCACATGGCCTGGTTGTTACAATAACTTGAAAGAGCGATTGTGACATTTTAAATGCATTTGTAGTATAGGATATAGTACTAAGTTTAGGAGGTATCTACCTGTGACGTACACACCAAATGGTGTACATTACAGCTTGATATATAACGCTTTTAACGGGTGCAGAAAGACAAATCACCATCATCATCATCATCATCATATCAGCCGCAGCACGTCCACTACTGGACATAGACCACCCCCATAGATTACCAAAAGGACCTGTTGGAAGCGGCCCGCATCCAGCGTCTTCCTGCGGTCTTTATAGTAAAGTCGTGATGGCCCAGTGATTAAGGCGCCCGCCTCTCATACAAGAGGTCGTGGGTTCGCAACTGGGCACGGGCAAGTACCAATGTGACTTTTTCTAATTCATAGGTAATTTCTAAGTTTATCTTGGACATCACTGACATCGGTGACCATGTCAGAGGCCCTTGAGGCGGTTTACTCTGACACTAGGGTGTGTGGGGTCGTTAGACCTTACTGCCCACACGATAAAAAAGTACGATTCAAACTTAATGGGGTCTCGGAAGTTAGCTGCAAGTGTAGGTTCGCGCAGGTTTATTAATTTTGACTCCATTCAATAATTTCTAGATATATATTTATGCTATGCTACAGTGTCATTCGTAGATCTTTGACAGTCGATACGGATAGTCAGAAGTCAAGAGGTCTGACAACCAGTCTAACCAAGAGGTATCGTGTTGCCCAGTTACTGGGTTGTGGAGGTCAGATAGGCAGGCGCTCCATGTAAAAAACTGGTATTCAGCTGCATCCGGTTAGACTGGAAGCCGACCCCAACATAGTTGGGAAAAGGCTAAGCAGATGATGATGATATTTATGCTATAGAAGTATTAAATGGTGCCTAAATTATTATTAACTGGAATCGTATTATACTTAGTTTGATGCTAAAAGATGTTAAAAGCTATATGATTTGTCTTCCTACACCTTATATTTGTTCAAAAAACTAAAAAACACACGCTTTAATAATTACATTATTCTCTTAATTCATTAACACTCGGTATTTAAAAAGAAAATCATCAACGAATCAGAAGCATACTGTACTCTGATTGGCTGTTGAATTTTCAGACAGCCAATCGCAGCAGTTGACTAATTTCTCAGTAAAACATTTGTTCATAAAACCGTGTGTTATTTGACTAAGTTTTATTGAATTTACACTTAAACAGTTTATATTTATTGATTAATAATGAACTTTAATTCTCTAGAAATTCGGAGAATTAGAATTCTCAGTAGCAGCTCGGAGTTTGGATTTGTGCCCGGTTAATGGCAATAGGCTCGCCCCGTATTACATGGGACCTAAATATACCGGCGAACTGTGGGTGTACATTGGTAAAACCTCTGCCTAACCCTTCGAGGAATACAAGCGTGATGGTATATATATAATTCTCTAGAAATAGAGTTGAAAATCGTTTAGCTTTACAAATACAATAGATTTCGAAAAGAGTGTCCATGGAGTTTCTTGTTCATTCTTCTGCTATGATCTACGTTTTGGAACAAGCAACTAGGTTCAACTTTCTTAGTCCTTGACAAATTCAAAAGTGCCTGTAAATGGTCTAATTGGGAAAATGACACGACTAATCAATTGACGTACTTTTTATGAGCTGTCAAAACGCGACTCCCCCATAGATTTTGTATGACAATACTAAACTATGACGTCACTGTTTAGTTATCTCAATTCACTAACTATTTATTTATTTCAAAGTAACAAAAGATCAAGAATTAATTGTATAATTATTGAAAAATTAATTGGGAAAAAAGTATATTTTTAGAGTTAGGTTAGATTAGGTTGGAATTGGGTAGTGTCCACCACCATCAATTGACATACTTTTTATGTACTGTCAAAACGTGATTCTCCCATAGAAATGGCAATAGCACGCTGTGACGTCACTACGTGGCGTACTCAATTGACTACCTATTTATTGATTTAAAAGTAAGTAAAAATCTAATTTTACAAAAAAATTGAAAATCAATCGGTTTTCATGGGTAAAATAAAGTGCTGTTTTTTAGAGAAGTTGTGATTTGAAATTATTGGTTAGTGGTGTCAACTACCAAATTTAATGGTAATCGCGTGGGCAGTAAGGTCTAACGACCCCAAACATTATTTAATGCTGTTTATTACCTAATAGAAACTTAGGTTTCTTCTGAGTAACCTCACTCTGCCGACTATTTCTATCACTTAAAGTCAAGAGAAACACCGGTGTACCCGCGGCCGAATTTTGGGTCAAACATAGTATTTAATATCTATTATTATTCTATAAATTCTATTTTATTAATATTCTAATTTTTTCTATGGTATTCTCAGTAGCAGCTCGGAGTTTGAACTTGTGCCCGGTTAATGGCAATAGGCTCGCCATTACATGGGACCTAAATATACCGGCGAACTGTGGGTGGACATTAGTACACCTCTGCCTAACCCTTCGGGGAATGTAGGCGCGATAGTATGTATATATCGGGTGTAAGGGACATCTATCCTTAAACTGAAACCATGAATTCTCTATTTTGGACTGAGTATCAGAGAACGGGTGTAAATTAGTACACCTCTGCCTAACCCTTCGGGAAAAACAGGCGTGATTGTGGTCTAAAACCCACTACAACCAAAAAAAAATGGCTTCCAAGTAAGTTCATTATTAACCAACAAAAAAAAACTAGTTCAATTACAAACAGTAGCGTCAATCGTAAGACAAGAGAGCAAGTTACATTTCCATGGGATCCATCGCCTCTAGCCAGTGGTCGACGCCCCCAACTCGACCGCTACTCGCCCGCCAGTGCCCTACGAGTTCACTACTGGAGCTAGACAGTTATGACGTCATCATGTCGCTGGCGTTCCCGCCGCTGACGCCGGCAGCGCCTTTCAGAAGATCGTTGATGTCACGCCGGAACATTGATAGGTTTTGTGTGAATCTGTTGAAGAGAGGATTATTGGATAAAGTACATACATACATACATCATCATCTGCTTAGCCTTTCCCAACTGCGTTGTGGTCGGCTTCCAGTCTAACCGGATGCAGCTGAATGCCAGTGTTTTACATGGAGCGACTGCCCATCTGACCTCCACAACCCAGTTACTGGGCAACACGATACCTCTTGGTTAGACTGGTTGTCAGACTTCTTGGCTTCTGACTATCCGTCACGACTGTTAAAGATCTGCGAATGACAGCCGGGACCTACGGCTTTACGTGCTTTCCGAGGCACGGGGGTGTCACACCACCAACTTCCAAATTCCGGGCTGCTACTGAGAAATTCCTAATGGAAAAACCCAATACCACTTTTTGCCCGACCTGGGAATCGAACCCGGGACCCCTTGCTCAGCAGTCGCGCTTTGCGACCACGAGACCAACGGGGAGTTACATACATACATAAAGTCAAAGCATTTATTTCAATTAGACCATTTACAGGCACTTTTGAATTGTCAAGAAGTTACAGTTAAAGTTGAAGCTAGTTGCTCGTTCCAAAACGTAGGTCTCTATGGAGAAGAACGAACAAGAAACTCCATGTACCGACATCTATCTCGCTCAGCATGTGAACTAGCCGCGGGAGACGCTCCGGGCGTCGGGAGCCGCGAGACGACTCCCGGTCACCGTAGACGCGGGTTTGTGGACGGCGAGCAATGGGTAGCTTGCCGGGGCTGCGGGTTGAGAGCAAGAGATACCGCGTCCCCGGAAAACACAAAGGGTACAAGAAGGCACAAGGAAGGGTTTTAGTCAGTAAAAGTCTGACACTTCCTCCCGCCCCACCCAGAGCGGGAAAAGTCGTTTGATGATTAATCATCAGTAAAAGAAATAAAAATTGCCTATATTATGAATATAAGTCTGAAATCACTAACCCGCCTTAAATAAGCGTGATGATCAATGCTCATGCCTTCTGTAAATAAGAAGAACTTTTAACCCTATGAACATAAGAACGGCCAACTTTTTTTTCAAGGATGGGAAATCATTAAATGCCTTCTTCCGCTCTGAGCGGAGAGGGTGTGTCAGACTCTTACTGACTAAAACCCCTCCCTGTTCCCCCTCCGTACCCATTCCGTTCCAGGCCCACAGTGACTCTTTTAAGGTGGAACCTCCACGGTAGCCCGCGAAGTTCAAATTTGCTTACGTTTTTTGCAATTTGCAAGTTAGTATTAAGTTATATGTTGATTAAAGTATAATTCGCGGGCATAAGAATTGTGTATTTTCAGAATTATAACCATTTAAGTCAGCTATAGAACTCCATAGTGCCAGGTAAACCCAAAAGAATGACTATTTCCTGAAATCTTGACATTTTGGAATTATACCGACTTATGGAGTTATTTTACTGATTTTAATGGTTAAAATTCTGAAAATACATACTTCTTACACCCGCGAATCTTACTTTAATCAACATTAAACCTAATACTGACTTGCAAATTGCAAAAAACGTAGGAAATTTTGAATTTGGCGGGCTACCGTGGAGGTTGCACCTTAAGTAGGTTAAATAAGTTTCTTTATGTAGTGTGCGTCGCTTTCGTCTGAAGAAATGGTTTTTCTTTCTTTTTCTTTATGAATATTAATACCGTGGAGGTTGCATCTAAACAAAAGATTTACCTGTCTCGATTCTTAGTGAGCAAATTGGGTTCGATGCCGGCCATAAGCCCGTTGAACCAGTGCGCCAGCTGCGCCTGCTTGTCCCGCGGCTGCTGAGCTATCATGTCCTCCCTGATGCGGCCGAACTGCTCCTCATTGAGCAAGATCAGGCCAAGCAGGGGGCGGGACATGGACCACTGGTTGCAGCAGTCTTCGAACATTATCACGTTTAGTACCTGGAAGAGGGGCATTGATGTTTAGGTGGCCAGCACTACGGGTGGCAGTAGAGCTGTGCGGTGATTGGTTTGATACAAAAATTGTGTACAAGTGAAGGTACGAGGTGTAATAAAAACAAAATAATAAAATATTTTAAAAACAAGTTTTTATTTATAAAAAAACGTGGCCTAAAAAAGATAAATAACACGAACTAAAACGTAAAAAAATAATGTAAGTGACCTATACAAAATATATAGATCGTTCCCAAATGACGTATATAAATATAGATCTTTTAAAAATGTAAAACATATATAAGTTTTGATCCTTGAGGCAAAAATATTGTGTAGTACACCAGTATAATATATATAGGGATAACGTACATCAGAGCCTTAAGCTTTTAAAATTTATATATATTTCACACCTGTTACCGACTTTTAAATTGTCTGGTTGAAGTTACGACCTATGCAAAATGTCTAACATTGATGGACACACACACACACACACATGAATGGAAACTAGAGGGGACAGATATTAAAGGACTTACCGTTGCTAGCAACTGTTGCATGATCTCAGGCCGTCGCTGCAACACTTCTATAAACATGTTACTTGTCTCTGGCGGCGGCTGGCGCGGGTTCGGCACTTTGTTGCTGGCTGAAAATATTAATAATAACAATTTATTTACGATAAAAGTAACGTTAATGCCCTATTACATGGGACCTAAATATACCGGCGAATAGTGGGTGTACATTGGTACACCTCTGCCTAACCCTTCGGGGAATACAGGCGTGATGGTATATATAACGTTAATGCAAATTATTTACGATAACGGCTGTCATTTGTAGATCTTTTACAATCGTTACAGATAGTCAGAAGCCGAGAAGTCTAACAACCAGTCTAACCAAAAGGTATTGTGTTGCCCAGTTACTGGGTTGTGGAGGTCAGATAGGCAGTCGCTCCATGTAAAACACTGGTATTCAGCTGCGTCCGGTTAGACTGGAAGCCGACCGCAACATAGTTGGGAAAAGGCTAAGCAGATGAAGATAAACAACGAAAACACCTTAAATAACTATTAATTGAAAAAATATATTATACGGTTCCAGGTTTCATTAATGATAATCTTTTATGTTTTTTAGTTCATTTTTGGTTTTCTCATTTTGTTGTTTTATTTTACTACTATTAAAATTTAAGTATTTGTATAGTACTTACATTTCTGAAGTAGCTGCTTGAACAAGAACGTGACTATATGGTCGAGAGTGGCGCAGCATCCAGTGCACACACTTGTATCTGAAATACAATAAATACCAATACATATATCTAAATCAACATACATACATACATACATACATAAACTAAAAATCAATAGGCTCGCCCTCTATTACATGGGACCTAAACATACCGGCGGGGGCGGCTAGTGGTCCTAAGCGCGACTGCTACGCTAGAGATCTTGGATTCAATCCACAGGTCAATTAAAAAGTTTTTATTTGGTTTTTCTGCGAAATTCTCAGTAGCAGCACGGATATAATTGAGGAGTGGCTAGAGCGGCGCTACGGCGCCCTCACCTACCGCCTGACGCAGGTCCTCACCGGACATGGATGTTTCGGGAGGTTCCAGCACCTCATCGGGCGGGAGGAAACGCCCGGGTGTCACCATTGCGAGGATCGCCCTGAGGACACGGTGGAGCATACTCTGGCGGTGTGCCCTGCTTGGGCGGAGCACCGCCGAGTCCTCGAGGCGGCCATCGGCGGCGGCGCCCTCTCGCGTCCGGCACTGGTTCAGGCCATGGTCCGGAGCGAGAGGTAATGGGAAGCAGTCGCCTCCTTCTGCGAAGCTGTAATGCTAGAGAAGGAGGCGGCGGGACGGGAGAGGGAAAGGAGGGTCCCCCGTCCCAGCGGCCGCCGCGGTAGACGTTCCGGGCGTCGGGAGCCGCGAGACGACTCCCGGCCACCGTAGGCGCGGGTCTGTGGACGGTGAGCAATGGGTAGCTCACCGTCCGTACGTTCACTGAATAACGACAGACTGTGTCGACGGCGCGTTCGTGTTCCATGCGCGCCTCAAAGAGATGTCAGCAAACTTGGATGGGGCCACTGAGGGCCGAAGCTTGCCGGGGCTGCGGGTTGTGTGCAAGAGATACCGCGCCCCCGGAACGCAAAGGGCACATGAAGGAACATAGACGGGTTTTAGTCAGTAAAAGTCTGACACTCCCTCCCGCCCCGCCCAGGGCGGGGGAAGTTATTTGATGATTTCCCGTCTATATATAAAAAAAAAAAGCACGGATATAAGATTTGTGCCCGGTTAATGGCAATAGGCTCGCCCCTATTACATGGAACCTAAACATACCGGCTAACTGTGGGTGCACATTTGTACTCCTCTGCCTAACCCTTCGAGGAATACAGGCGCGATGGTATGTAGGGCAAGTCTCACCAGGCATAGTTCTTACATACACTTTTTCTTACTCCTCCGCTAATCTTTTCTGATTAATTTCGTTGCGGGATCCAAGACAGTTGAATCGTTTCTCCGAGACTCGTCGAGCTTCATTGTCTCGGCGCTTTTCTTGTGGTCGCCACTGTTGATTCTGGCTTACAGGAGTTGCAGTGGTTTGGGAAAAGTGTGGCGGGCTTGTCCCATTTAAAAAATAAACATACACTTACCAAGAGCAGTTAATCCTTCAGATATAGAGCATAGTATGTATAGCGTCGCATCAGGCTGAAGGTTCGCTAGGAACGGCATATGATCCTGCGCCAATCGCTCCAATAGTACGTAGTACGTCTGTGATAACTTGGGGTAATCCTGAAACAAGCAAAACATATTCTTACTAGTATTTGCTCTAAGAGGTATCGTGTTCCCCAGTTACTGGGTTGTGGAGGTCAGATAGGCAGTCGCTCCATGTAAAACACTGGTATTCTGCTGCATCCGGTTAGACTGGAAGCCGACCCAGACATAGTTGGGAAAAGGCTAAGCAGATGATGAATTCTCTGTTCTGGACTGAGTATCAGACAAGATTTTTTAAGTAAAGAGCCTAACTGCCTCGTTGGCCTAGTAGTCATAAGCGGGACTGCTACGCTAGAGATCTTTGGTTTGATTATCAGGTTCAGCCAAAAAGTGTTAGTGGGTTTTTCTATGAAATTCTCAGTAGCAGCTCTGAGTTTGAACTTGTGCCCAGTTAATGGCAATAGGCTCGTCCCCTATTACTTGGGACCTAAATATACCGGCGAATTGTGGGTGTACATTGGTACACCTCTGCTTAACCCTTCGGGGAATACAGGCGTGATGGTATAAACTTGTTTTTTAGCGCTGTTGTCTTGAAATTATTATTTTAATGGTGTCTACTCCCAATTCGAAAGACACATGCTGCCATCTATTATCATAAGAATGTTATTGTTGTGTTCCTCGGTAACAGTACTTTTTTCCGTGATGAAAGTATTCTATGTCCATTTGTGTACACCTGATAACGTATATGTCAAATTTCTGGATGATCTGTTTAATGGTTAAGGCGTGAAAAGGTGACAAACAAACAAACATACATTCGCATTTATAACATTAGTTAAGATTTTCTTTTTTTGGAGGAGCTCGTGGCTAAATAATTACAGCCGCATAGACCGATCTTCCGGGTTAAGCCACGCTTGCCGAAGTTGGTCTGTGGATGGGTGACCATTTACCATAGCGAGTTTCCTCCGTGCCTCGGAAAGCACGTAAAGCCGTTGGTCCCGGCTGGCATTTGTAGATCTTTGACAGTCGTTACTGTTAGTCAGAAGCCCGAAAGTCTGACAACCAGTCTTTCCAAGAGTATCGTATTACCCATTACTGGGTTGTGGAGGTCTGATAGGCAGTCGCTCCATGTAAAATACTGATATTCAGCTGCATCCGGTTCGACTGGAAGCCGACCCCAACATAGTTGGGAAAAGGCTAGGCAGATGATGCAGGGATGCTGTAAAAGATGATTAACGGCATATGTGGCACGGTGGTTGAGAGGTCGGCTGCCGCGCTGCGTGTCGCAGGTTCGATTACCTCACGAAACAAATATTTGTAAGACCTACAGATAGCTGTTCCGGGTCTGGCTGTTTGTGTATGTGTGTTTATATGTTTGTAAACGCACCCACGATACAGGAGACATTCCTAGTGCGGAGGTAAAGTATCTAAAAAGAAGAAGAACATGAAGAAGAAGAAGGAAGAAGAAGAAGAAATGTTTAGAAAGAAGCATTACCTTAGTAAGTATCGTTCTGTTCCCTCTTCTGGTCTGATTGATTCCATGTGAGCAGAAATGGTTTAATCTATACTAAGGATGATGCTAATGCAGATTTTATTCACATCCGCGGATGCGGATTCCTCAAGATCACATCTGCGGATGCGGATTTTTATGCTCACATCTGCGGATGCGGATTTTTATGCTCACATCTGTGGATGCGGATTTCTTAAAACTCACATCCGCGTATGCGGATCTTAAGATATTTTTTTTAAAACTATATGAGTGCAAAAATAGTATGATAAAAAGTAACATTGCCGCCTTTTCAGGATCAAATCTAGTACGCAGAGCATCGTAAATTAAATCCGCGCTACTGAAATATTTATCGCTAGCAACACTGGTAATATCGATTAAAATCTGCATGCAAATTTATTTATTTATTACAGCATAGAAGACTAACAGCTAAAGCTTCCCGTGCCTCGGAAAGCACGTAAAGCCGTTGGTCCCGGCTGTCTTTCGTAGATCTTTGACAGTCGTGACAGATAGTCCGAAGCCAAGAAGTCTGACAACCAGTCTAACCAAGAGGTATCATGTTACCAAGTTACTGGGTTGTGGAGGTCAGATAGGCAGTCGCTCCATGTAAAACACTGGTATTCAGCTGCATCCGGTTAGATTGGAAGCTGACCCCAACACAGTTGGGAAAAGGCTAAGCAGATGATGAGAAGACTAACAGCTAAAAATACTTTACAACAGATAATGTAACAATAGTGGATAGAAAGTCAATGCTTGCCATTGGCTTGGAGGACGTCCTGCGGCTAATATGATGATGATGATGATGACCCGTCACGCTTAGGTCGAGGCGAGCGAAGCCGCGGGCACAGCTAGTATATAAAGTACTTACAAGTAGGTCGCTTTGCGGTATGCTGAGAAGTAGTTTGACGAACATATTCAGCGCGTTGTCAAGAGCCTCGTCACCGTATAGCCTGTAACAATATAAGACCAGATTATTCAAAAATACATATATAAACTCACGCCTTTCCTCCATGGGGGTAGGCAGAAACCACAGAACGCCACCTACTACGATCCTTACATACTCCTTTCGCCTCGTCCACGTTCATACATCTGGTCATACAAGCACGCCGGCTACGAGTACTGCGCACTCGACCTTTCTGAAGCTAGGTATTTCTAGGGCGTCCCCTCCCGGCGTTGCCACTTACAGCTGCCGTATAAATCAGTTTTGTTAGTCGCCTTTCACTCATCCTCTCAACATACTCTTCAGACCGATTTCGGCCACGGCGGCTAATCTTAATGCAGACTAGCCACGTACGCAGAAGATATTATAGTACACAAGTGTGCGCGCAAACACAGGTGCACTCCCTCTTCCCTAACTCTCATAACCCGATGGGACGGCAATCCGACACGACCGGAGAGAGATCAGCCAACGGTTTTACGTGCTTTCCGACGTACAGGGGTGTCACACCGCCAGAAATTCGTAATGGAAAAACCCAATAACACTTTTTGCTCGACCTGCAGCCTGGTGCCTCGGAAAGCACGTAAAGCCGTTGGTCCCGGCTGTCATTCGTAGATCTTTGACAGTCGTTACGGATAGTCAGAAGCCAAGAAGTCTGACAACCAGTCTTACCAAGAAGTATCGTGTTGCCCAGTTACTGGGTTGTGGAGGTCAGATAGGCAGTCGCTCCATGTAAAACACTGGTATTCAGCTTCCTCCGGTTAGACTGGAAGCCGACCCCAACATAGTTGGGAAAAGGCTAAGCAGATGATGATGATGATCATAATGTTTTACCTGAACACTCCAAAGTTAGCGTAGTTCCCGCATAGAGCACACTTGAGTATGGAGAAGCAGAGAGAGATGCCCTTCAGCTTCATAGCGTACATCTGCTTTTTATTCACGTCTATCGACAGGATTCTGCTGCCTGCAACCAAAGACAAACCATGATGCACGCGTCATATTCGTGAACGGGTGCTGTCAGTTGGGATTGGTCATCTCTTAACTGCCACGGCTTACATCTTTATTATAATTTTGTTATTTTTTATATTCACCTTCATTGTTTTCACATATAGAAGCAACAAGAATATTGTAACCAAGTTTTTGTAAAAACCAAATTGAAAGAAAAAAGTGTCCATGGAGTTTCTTGCTTGTTCTTCTCCATACAGACCTACGTATTGGAACGAGCAACTAGCTTCAATTTGTAACTGTAACTTCTTGACAATTATCTATACTAATATTATAAAGCTGAAGAGTTTGTTTGTTTGTTTGTTTGAACGCGCTAATCTCAGGAACCACCGGTCCGATTTGAAAAATTCTTTTTGTGTTGGATAGCCCATTTATCGAGGAAGGTTATAGGCTATATAACATCACGCTACGACTTACGGGAGCGAAGCAGTATTCAAAAACGTAACTTAAGGTGGATGAATAAAGCCACGCGAACGAAGTCGCTGGCAGAAGCTAGTTAAATAATAATCTCAAAAACAACTTCACAAAAAAAGCAGTTTAATTTAGCCCCGAAAACACGATGAATTTTTAAATAACTATAAAATTCGATTTTTATTTGCTTTTAAATCAATAAATCGTTAGTGAATTGAGATGTCAAAAAAGTGACGTCATATTTGAGTATTGTCATACAAAATCTATGGGGGAATTGCGTTTTGACAGCTCATAAAAAGTACGTCAATTGATTAGTGGTGTCATCTACCCAATTCAAAAGTGCCTGCCTGTAAATGGTCTAATTGAAATAAATGCTTTGACTTTGAGTTCTTAGGTTCGATTCCCTCTGCGTAACCCTATCCGAACTAATTGGAACTGAGACTAGTTCGGATAATCGAAATTTGGGTTTTTTGGGACAAGATCAGACCAAAAACAACATCTTTTCACCTAAAAACTGTACAGTCTATTACAATCTACAATGTATAGTCTATCTATCAACATATTAATTTAATTGTTTTGTTATTTTGCTTTTTAATGATGTTATAATTCTGTTTTTTTATTTTTATTTTCGTGTTTAAGGTGTAATTTTTGAAATTTAAAATTTTATGTTTTTCCTTATGTTTAGTATGTATATATTGACCAATAACTTTTATGTCTGGTGCAAGCTGTTAGTAGAAGTTGGTTGTCTTGATAAAAAACAATTTGACATACATATTAACCTTAACACCTAAAAAAAGTCAAATGCCTTTCTTATAAAATTGACAAGTTTATTAAAGTGTTTTTAGCAACGCGTTTTCAGCAACAAATTCTCGCCATTGTTCGGTTATTGAGAGTTCGGATAAACTAAGTTAGCGTTCGAATAAACTAAGTTAGCGTTCGGAAAAACTAAGTTAGCGTTCGGATAAACTAAGTTAGCGTTCGGATAAACTAAGTTAGCGTTCGGATAAACTAAGTTGGCGTTCGGATAAACTAAGTTGGCGTTCGGATAATTGAGGGTTCGGATAATCGAGGCTCTACTGTACCATATAGACCACTCACCATAAGCACATATGATATTAGACAGCTCCCGGAACAGCAGGATCCCGTTGGGCGAGGACACGTCGAAGTGCAGCCGCTGGTTCCTGTTCTGCGCCAGTTCTGCCGTCAGCTTCAGCACCGGAGTGGTCAGGGCCGGCTCCGAGAACCAGACTTCTATGCCGCGGAGTAGGACTTTCATGTAGACTGGGTAGCTGGGGGGGAGGTAAGAAAAATAATTATAATACGAGGTAAGAAAAATAATTATAATACGAGGTAAGAAAAATAATTATAATACGAGGTAAGAAAAATAATTATAATACGAGGTAAGAAAAATAATTATAATACGAGTCAAACTTAATGGCGGCGCAGAAGTTGGCTGCGAGTGTAGGTTCGCGCAAGTACAGCCAAGTTAATAATAATTGGGCAGTGTCCACCACCATCAGTTGACATACTTTTTATTAACTATCAAACCGCCCGTTGCCCCGTTGGTCTCGTGGTCGGAAGTGCGACTGCTGTGCAAGGGGTCCCGGGTTCGATTCCCAGGTCTAGCAAAAAGAGTTATTGGGTTTTTCTATGAAATTCTCAGTAGCAGCTCGGAGTTTGGATTTGTGCACGGTTTATGGCAATAGGCTCGCCCCGTACATTGGTGTACATTGGTACACCTCTGCCTAACCCTTCGGGGAATACAGGCGTGATGGTATATTTTTTATTTATTTTTTATTTTTAATAAAATACAAAAGTAACGTAAACCAAAATATGACAGAAGAATTAAGCTATAGCTGATAAAGTCGAAACCTGCTTTCAAATATTTAAAAAAAGTCCGCTTTCAAATCGGTTAACCCGTTTAAGAGCGTGTATACAGAAAGTGGGCAACGTCGCAAATAGCTGTCAAATATTTCGCTGTTTAGATTATATGAAAATAAGAAATCTGGCTAACTAATGAACTAGAATATTGATTATGAAATGCAATAATTAATATCGTAACACCGAATATTTAGTTTTAGATGTAAAAAAAGTATTTGAAAACTTTACAAATGCCTTTCTTGCACCTAAAACGGTTACAACATCAAATTCAGTGTTTTAATTGCAATTCATGATTAATATTCTAGTTCATTAGTTAGCCATATTTCTTATTTTCATACAGTAATATTGACAAATTAATCTAAACAGCGAAATATTTGACAGCTATTTGCGACGTTGCCCACTTTCTGTATACACGCTCATAAGCTAGTGTTATTATACACTTACATCCAATCAAACAGCATCATGTACGTAGTCTTAGTGTTGAAGGCAAAGGCGAGACCGCGGAGATCTCGCGCCAGACCTATTAGCGTCTTCTTGGCGTCTTCTGAACTGAACATCGGGGACTCCGGACCGCTCAGAAGCCCTATGATACTCTCGAAGGCAGCTGTGAACAAAGATTTGGAGTAATTTGTAAAGTACAGTAGAACCACAGATTAAATAAGTACAGATACTTCACTCCATAGAGAAAACTCAACACTTAACGGTATAATTACCTACAACACGTTCGTGCGTGAGAGAGAGAGATAGCAATAACGCGCGTCATACAACACAGCGCTAGGGCTATCTATGCTGAGAAATGATTACACAAAAGAATAGGTGACTATAAAGTATTATTGTATGTACTGAAATATGTATTTTCTGTACACTACAAATTGCATTGCGAGGTTTAGACATTATTGAATGCGCGAGTATCGGTTATTTTGTTGCGGTAGGTATAGTACACTCAAGCGAGCGCGTGACAGCCGACTGGATTCGTTGCGCCCGGGCGCAGGCGAGCCGTAGACACCTAAGAGAGTAACCTTGAACGAGTGACGGAGGCCTGGTAGAACCTCGACTATCCGAACTAATAGGGACCGAGACTAGTCCGGATAATCAAAATGTGGGTATTTTGATACAAAATCGATAAAAAACCACACCTTTTCACCTAAAAAACTGTAGTGTTAGAAATTTTTGATTATTGTTTTTCTAGTGAAATGTAAGTAATGAATCTTTGTGCTATTTTACAATAAAATGCATAAAAAAATGAATATTGTCATTTTTTTATGTATTTTTTTTTTGTTGTAATTAATGTAGTTTTAAATAACAGGAAAAAGAAACACAGAAAACTAAATTTAGTACATTTTTAAGTACAAAATAAGTACTTGAAAATTTCGTTTTCTTGTCGGCTGTAGACGACTGTGGCGTGTTTGGCACGTTGTCGTTTGTCGGCTATATCCGACCATGGCGTTTTTGACCATTTATAACAACGAGGTCTTGTCCTCAAGATGTTCTCGTACCAGTGAGCGGCATCATGAAGGCGAGGAAGCGGTCCTCGTCCTCGCCGAGGTCCACCATCAGCAAGCGGCCCAGTGCAGTGTACAGCATGCTGCGGCAGCGCATCTCCGCTGCGCCTACACCCGCTATGCCTAGGAACGGGAAGTGTTCCGCCTGGAACAACCAAACATCACGTCATTATCCATACTTAATATCATAAAAGCGACAGTAACTCTGGCTGTCTGAAGGCCTACGCAAACCGGGATGGCATAGCAAGGGATTTAAATTTTAACTAAGGCGCTGCGCAAACGTAGACACTTTTAGTTTCCAGTTACCGACACCGAACACTTTTTGATCGTCATGAGTAAGTATGTGTTAAATGGAAGCAACTGGACACAAACATGTTTACGTATACGCTGGGAGAGGATGGTTTCAGACTGGTTCTATAGTAATAAAACATTCATCGGTAGCTTGTATCTGACACGAGACACAAAAGTGTCCACGTTTGCACCTTGCCTAATGGACATTCAAACGTGTCGTACGCGGCATCATTTTAAAGCATAACAATTTAGGTCGTTTTTCATTAGTATTTCATGCCGTCCCGGTCTGCGTAGGCCTTGACAGCTACGCTTTTAAGCACTAAGCCAATTTTAATGAAATTTTGTATAGCCTTTGTTTAGGTTCAAACTTAGGGTAAGTCAGAACCCTAAGAAAGGATATAGGCTACTTTTTTCCGCAACTTAGTCCGCGTCAGCGATAGCCGTCATTTACGAGAACAAAATGGCCTGCAAAACCGAAAAGTAATATTGTAAAGCTCTGGAACTACACGTCGAAATAAAAAAAAATGTTTTCTTAATTGATGACCACTGCACTTATTTTTTACGGATAGGAATTCATCAAATAACTTCTTCCACCCTGAGTGGAGCGAAAGGAATTGTCAGACTCTTACTGACTAAAACCCATCCGTGTTCCTTCTAATGCACTTCGCGTTCCAGGACCGCGGTGCCTCTTTCAAACAACTTCCGCAACTCTGGCAGGTATTGGACTTACCGTATGGTGTGTGAGCATAAACTGCACTTCATCCAACTTGACTAGCTTGCGCACACAGGAGTACCCGCCGCTCAGGTCGCTCAGCAACCCGAGCGTCTTCGCGATGATCTGCTCAGAGCTACCCCAATACTTGAGGTTGGTGATGCTGTGGACAAGCAGCAATCATCATCATCATCATCATCAAATCGTCAGCAATCATCATCATATTCGCAAGGGTATTATAAGGTTTTGGACGGTAAGTAAAACGAACAAATACTGGTTTAAAGTTTATTTCTAATTATTATACACTAGGAAGATTATACGTCCGATCACTAGCAACGCGAGAACTCAACTGCTCTTTAATTTAAATTTATGGTGTAGAAATACAGGAAAATTTTTTAACCAGTGCGTAAATTTTGCCATAATAAACTTCAACACGTTTTATTAAACACGTATATTTTATTTTGATATGTCTTAGTACTAAAAAAAAAAGTTACCGCTTACGAAACATGTATACTTAAAAACCATATTTTATTGTCACTCAGCGCTAGCGCATTCCCCACCCCCTCACCCCAGCCATGCGCCCGGGCGGCGGACAAGAGTTGTCATTGATAGTATGGCGAATAGATTATGTCCATGTTTTGCTTATTTCAAACTCGGGTAAGGATGAAATTTTTTTTTTTTTTTTTTTAACTAAACACGGAAATGTGTTCTATTACTGACACTGAACTACCAAAAAAAATTTACGCACTGGTTAAAAACTTATCCTGTATAACAAATTAATTGTGAGACGAGTCTGCCAACTCCTTAAGCAAATGTTCGCGAGCTTTTACCTTGAATGTGAGCCGACTGGTGGCCATCCTGTTGGTGGTGTATAACCCTGGAGTATACTCACATCTTCCTCATGAGCACACTGAGCAGCTGGCTCTCGTCTGCCAGTCCCAGCACGTCGCTGAGCCGGCGGTACACCTTGCTGTTGTTGGAGTATACTCACATCTTCCTCATGAGCACACTGAGCAGCTGGCTCTCGTCTGCCAGCCCCAGCACATCGCTGAGCCGGCGGTACACCTTGCTGTTGTTGGAGTATACTCACATCTTCCTCATGAGCACACTGAGTAGCTGGCTCTCGTCTGCCAGTCCCAGCACATCGCTGAGCCGGCGGTACACCTTGCTGTTGTTGGAGTATACTCACATCTTCCTCATGAGCACACTGAGCAGCTGGCTCTCGTCTGCCAGCCCCAGCACATCGCTGAGCCGGCGGTACACCTTGCTGTTGTTGGAGTATACTCACATCTTCCTCATGAGCACACTGAGCAGCTGGCTCTCGTCTGCCAGCCCCAGCACGTCGCTGAGCCGGCGGTACACCTTGCTGTTGTTGGAGTATACTCACATCTTCCTCATGAGCACACTGAGCAGCTGGCTCTCGTCTGCCAGTCCCAGGACATCGCTGAGCCGGCGGTACACCTTGCTGTTGTTGGAGTATACTCACATCTTCCTCACGAGGTACACCTTGCTGTTGTTGGAGTATACTCACATCTTCCTCATGAGCACACTGAGCAGCTGGCTCTCGTCTGCCAGTCCCAGCACATCGCTGAGCCGGCGGTACACCTTGCTGTTGTTGGAGTATACTCACATCTTCCTCACGAGGTACACCTTGCTGTTGTTGGAGTATACTCACATCTTCCTCATGAGCACACTGAGCAGCTGGCTCTCGTCTGCCAGTCCCAGCACATCGCTGAGCCGGCGGTACACCTTGCTGTTGTTGGAGTATACTCACATCTTCCTCACGAGGTACACCTTGCTGTTGTTGGAGTATACTCACATCTTCCTCATGAGCACACTGAGCAGCTGGCTCTCGTCTGCCAGTCCCAGCACATCGCTGAGCCGGCGGTACACCTTGCTGTTCTTCTGAACTTGCTCCCCTACATAGATCTTGCGGAACTGCTCGAAGAATGACATCATGGCGAGTTCTAGTTTCTCGCAGCCGCCCTGTGGGACATCGAAGTTGATGTCAAAGTTTTTTTTTATGTCATTGGATGAACAAACCGACGGCCCACCTAATGTTAAATGGTCACCGCCATCTATAGACATCTACACTTATATTATAAAGAAAGGAAAGATTTGTATTTTTGTATGTAACGAATAAACTCAAAGACCGATTTCAAAAATTAAACCATCATATATATAACCATCACGCCTGTATTCCCCGAAGGGTTAGGCAGAGGTGTACCAATGTACACCCACAGTTCGCCGGTATATTTAGGTTCCATGTAATAGGGGGCGAGCCTATTGCCATTCATCATCATCATCATCATCATATCAGCCGCAGGACGTCCACTGCTGGACATAGGCCTCCCCCATAGATTTCCAAAAAGACCGGTTGGAAGCGGCCTGCATCCAGCGTCTATTGCCATTAACCGGGCACAAATCCAAACTGCGAATTTCATAGAAAAACCCAAAAACACTTTTTGCTCGACCTGGGAATCGTACCCGGGACCCCTTGCACAGCAGTCGCACTTGCGACCACGAGACCAAACGGGGCAGTTTCAAGAATTCTTTTGCCGTTAAAAAGCTACATTATCACCTAGTAACAAGGCTATATAAAATCACGCTATGATCTACGGAAGAGGAGCTGTAACCAAAGACTTAACGCGGGAGAAATAAGCCACGCGGACGAAGTAGCGGGCAGTTCCTGTTCTTTTTAACCGACTTCAAAACAAAGGAGGTTATTTGTGTTTAAGGTTCCGTACCCAAAGAGACTGGCAGCGAAGACTCAGTAATAGGGTCCCGCCTATTACTGAGACTTCGCTGCCAGTCCGTCTGTCACCAGGTTGTAACTCATGAACCGTGATAGTTGGACCGTTGAAATTTTCACAGATGATTTATTTACTTATTTATCTACATGATGTATATGTTTACGATGATGTATTCATAGATGGTGTATTTCTGTTGCTGCTATAACAACAAATACTAAAATACAGAATCAATGAAATATTTAAGGGGCTCCCCCATACAACAAACATGATTTTTTTTTGCTCGGTTTTACTCGATATTGATAACGGCAACAGGTA
Organism: Caradrina clavipalpis; assembly: GCA_932526535.1. Lineage (NCBI taxonomy): Eukaryota > Metazoa > Arthropoda > Insecta > Lepidoptera > Noctuidae > Caradrina > Caradrina clavipalpis. Next base: position 4,878,199 of record OW052115.1, read on the forward strand.
CACAGTTGAAAGCTTCACAACACTTAGCCGATTTTTTTGTAATAGAACCTAGTTCTCACCTGTGCCAGTCTAGAGTCAGTAAGGTCCATGAGCTGCAGCACTCGGCAGACCAGCTCTCCGTCCATGGCGTCGTTCTCATCGCACGTGTTGACTGACGCGCGGCCTCCGATCGCAGCCCCGATTATGTACACCAACCAGGTTAATTGACCTGGAAGGGAAGATTTGAGAATGAAAGAAAGAAAGAAAAAATATGTGTGTAGCGACATCTATCGCTCAACATGCGAACTACTACAACAAACTGACGTTGCCTAGACCGCGCTATCAAAGTTCTCCGCGACATTATCATATATAAGGTGCTATAAAAATATCTGCCACGGATTTAATGGGAGGTAGTATTGTGTTTAAAGATTACAATAGTAAAGAAATTTCGTACCCCAGAATAGTTAATAAAATTTGAGAAAATAAAGTAGTTTAATAAACATTGACTCTATTCTGCATAACAGGGTTCACAAATTACGCGAAACGCAAACGATTGAATTGTATTCGGTGCGGTGCGGCAACAGCTGACCGATGGATGGTTTTATGCGAATAAATTAATTCAAATTTACACGTACATTTTTTTGTATGAAAAAAAAATATGACACATTATCAATAATTTATCTTTACTATTGTAATCTATAAACACAATACTACCTCCCATTAAAGCCGTGGCAGATATTTTTATAGCACCTTATATACAAAACCCGACATCAACCGTCGGGCAGTAGCCCACCAGACACAACACCCGTCTGCTCGGAGGATCCTCCCTTTTCTATGGAGAATGAAAAGCTCCACAGGTTTTATTTGGTCTATGGAACTAGTATGGACCTAGTTACCTTGCAACAGTGGTATCTGCAAGTCTGTCACGTAATCATGACGCGTGCTATACACATTTAGTTTTGTCATCTATACATGACAGAGTCGATCAAAAGTCAGAGTCCTAGTTACCATGCAACAACGGTATCTGCAAGTTTATCATGGGATCGTAACGCGTGTTACGCACATTTTGTTTTGTCATCTATACATGACAGAGTCGGTCAAAAGTCAGAGTCCTAGTTACCATGCAACAACGGTATCTGCAAGTTTATCATGGGATCGTAACGCGTGTTACGCACATTTTGTTTTGTCATCTATACATGACAGAGTCGGTCAAAAGTCAGAGTCCTAGTTACCATGCAACAACGGTATCTGCAAGTCTGTCACGTAATCATGACGCGTGCTATACACATTTAGTTTTGTCACCTATACATGACAGAGTCGGTCAAAAGGCAGAGTCCTAGTTACCATGCAACAACGATATCTGCAAGTCTATCATGGGATCGTAACGCGTGTTACGCACATTTTGTTTTGTCATCTATACATGACAGAGTCGGTCAAAAGTCAGAGTCCTAGTTACCATGCAACAACGATATCTGCAAGTCTATCATGGGATCGTAACGCGTGTTACGCACATTTTGTTTTGTCATCTATACATGACAGAGTCGGTCAAAAGTCAGAGTCCTAGTTACCATGCAACAACAATATCTGCAAGTCTATCACGCGATCGTGACGCGTGCTATACACGTTTTGTCATCTATACATGACTAGCAGTCAAAAAGACCTAATTACCTTGCAACAGCAGTATCTGCAAATCTATCATTGTATCGCGACGGGTGTTAAGCACAATTTGTCTTGTCATGTATACATGACAGAGTCCTCACCTTGCAGCAGCGGTATCTGCTGCGGCTGCGGCGCGGCGTATGCGGCGGCGGCGCGGTCGAAGTGCGCCACCAGCAGCGAGCACGTCTTGCCGTACTCGCAGCGACCCACCACCGACACCTGCTCCAGCTGGACTGCCACCGTGCCCAGGTCCGACAGAGGCTCCTCCAGGCCTTCCCTGAGGGTATAGCAGGGTCATATTACTACCATAGGGGTAGGCAGAAACCACGGACCGCCACCTGCTACGATCCTTACACACTCCTTTCGCCTCGTCCACATTCATACATCTGGTCATACAAGCACGCCGGTTACGAGTACTGCGCACCTGACCTTTCTGAAGAACCTCACTAATAAGGTCAGGGTAGCTCTTTTTAGGGCGTACCCTCCCGACAACAACTTAACATTAGGTAGACCGTCGGCATGTTTGCCTTACAATGACATAAAAAAAATATATATATCTGCTTAGCCGTTTCCCAACTATGTTGGGGTCAACTTCCAGTCTAACCAGATGCAGCTGAATACCAGTGTTTTACAGTTAAGAATACTATATTGTAACTTAAAATAAAGTTAATTAGTGCTTTCAGTCCCAGAAAATCGGTTGGAAATGAAATCACAATCCAAAAATATTTTTAAAATAATTGTAGTTATAGAGCTAGTACTTCCCCGGACGAGCATCTTTACAAAGCGCTCGTCCGAGGAAGTACTAGCTACCATTCATATTTCTGCCGCAAAGCAGGGTAAGCCGGGGTAATTACAGGCACATGACACATTTTTAATTTGCAAGACCTCTGGTATTACAGATGTGTATAGACAGCGGGGACCAGTTAACATCAAGTAGGCTTTCAGCTTGTTTGCTATTATTACATACATAAACTCACGCCCTTTTCCCCATGGGGGTAGGCAGACAGCACAGAACGCCACCTGCTACAATCCTTACATATTCCTTTCGCCTCATCCACATTCATACATCAGCCCCCCTAGCCAAGTCACAAACGATAATCGTAAACGCTCGGTAGGTACCAATCGATTTTCAACTTAATACCCAAGAAACTTAAGTTGAAAATCTATTAAAGATTTCTAAGCGTTAGCGACTGGAACGAACGAAAACGCTATGCAATCTTCATTAGATCTTCAACTTAAAACCAAGCACATAAAGTTGAAGATCTATTAAAACCTACTCAGCGTTTGCGTTTATCGTTTGTGACTTGGCTAGAGGGGCTGGTCATACAAGCACGCCGGTTACGAGTACTGCGCGCCCGACCTTTCTGAAGAACTTCACAAATTCTGTTTGCTAACCAATTATATAAAAATAAAGACATACCTGAGCACACAAGCCACAGAGTCAAGTCTCGATCCGATGTACGCAGCAGTAACACCGGGGGCGTACGTCTCCAGCAGATGGGGCTCCGACGCCTTCACATAGGGCACCGACGCGACCATACGCTGCCATAGCGAGAGGAGGTAGTGGACAGAGTTGGGGGCGAATTGCCACATCTGAAATAATAGAGAAATATAATAAGAATAATCTATACTAATATATATTATATACCATCACGCCTGTATTCCCAGAAGGGTTAGGCAGAGGTGTACAAATGTACACCCACAGTTCGCCGGTATATTTAGGTCCCATGTAAAATAGGGGACGAGCCTATTGCCATTAACCGGGCACAAATCCAAACTCCGAGCTGCTACTGAGAATTTCAAAGAAAAACTCAATAACACTTTTTGCTCGAACTTTTGGAATCGAACCCAAGACCTCTAGCGTAGCAGACGAGGCAGTAATTTACGATATAAATTAACGAGGCGGCTATAGATTGCACCACCATCAATTGACATACTTTTTATGAACTGTCAATACGCGATTCTCCCATAGATTTTGTTTGGCAATAGCACGCTGTGACGTCACTTATCGGCCTACTCAATTGACTACCTATTTATTGATTTTAAAGTATGTAAAAGTCAAATTTTACAATAAATTGAAAATGAATCGGTTTTCATGGAAAAAATAAAGTGCTTTTTTAGAGAAGTTGTGACTTGAAATTATTGGTTAGTGGTATCTACCATATACCATGACGCCTGTATTCCCCGAAGGGTTAGGCAGAGGTGTACCAATGTACAATGTATCTACTATACAATTAATCTTGTTTCGTCACCTGTAAGCTCTGCACGGTAAACTTGGCGATGAGCTCGATGAGCCGCGGGTAGTTGTCCACCATCACGAGCTCGCCCAGCTGGTAGTTGGACTTCAGCCGCGCCAGCAGCCGGCAGAACTCGTGGTAGTTCGTCGGGTCTGACAGGCCCTGGAAGAAATAACGTATGGCGTGATTATATAACTAAAAATAACGGGTGAACTGTCAGTTCACAAAAATAAATCAATTTTTTATTAGACTAGCAAAAATAGGCAAGCACTTAAAAAAATATATATATATATACCATCACGCCTGTATTCCCCGAAGGGTTAGGCAGAGGTGTACCAATGTACACCCACAGTTCGCCGGTATATTTAGGTGCCATGTAATAGGGGGCGAGCCTATTGCCATTAACCAGGCACAAATCCAAACTCCGAGCTGCTACTGAGAATTTCATAGAAAAACCCACTAACACTTTTTGCTCGACCTGGGAATCGAACCCGGGACCCCTTGCACAGCAGTCGCACTTGCGACCACGAAACCAACGGGGCAGTCATTAAATAAATAAATTAATAATAATAAATTAAATAAATAAATAAACTCAAACCTCTCAAACCACCCCACCTGAGTATTATCCAATATCCTCAACACCCCGGCAGCCAGCCTGTTCAAGAACTTGGCCCGTTCGTTGGAGCTGAAGAGCGAACGCCTCACAGAAGCCAGCTGCACCAGACAAGCCAGGGCCAGGCTCGCGAGGGAACCTCCGAGAAGGTGGTACAGCTCGAAGAACAGGTCCAGGGTACCTGACTCCAGGAAGGTCGGACGCCATGATGTTGGGATCTGTGGGGGAAATGGGTCAGTTATGTGTCATGTAAGTTCATGATGTATTGGTTGTATAACTGATTGGTTTTTTATTTATTATTATGGTTGTGTAAAAGTTCAGTTCAGTCAGGTTATTCCTTTGTAACTTTTGTTTTGTTATTAAACATGTACGATAATTGTTCTTTTCTAATGATTTCTGCTTCTGAATCCTAATGAATCCTAAATATACAATAAAACTGATGTGAAAAACTCATTTTTGTACCCGCACTATTCCTTAATTTGACAGTTGTTTGTTATTGAATAATCTGCATTGAATGTGGCGCAAGTATAGTTGCTCGTCCCAAACTGAACGTTCAGGGGCAAAATGTCCAATTCTCAAAATGTCCAATGGTGTGAAAATGTCCAATTACCCAAAATGTCCAATGGTCAAAATGTCCAATTCTCAAAATTTCCAATGGTCAAAATGTCCAACTCCCAAAATGTCCAATCTTTGAGATATAGCAAATTTGTTCAATAACTCATCAAAACGCTTTTTTAAAAGCGCTTTTTAAAAAAGCGTAATTTTGGGAGTTGGACATTTTGACCATTGGACATTTCGAGAATTGGACATTTTGGTTAATTGGACATTTTGAGAATTGGACATTTTGCCCCTGAACGAAACTGAAAACCCCACATTTTAGCTACAGAATCCCAAAAAAAAAAGAAGCTGAACCCACCTGCACAGTACACAGATCATCGCTAGACTCGTCGCTGGTGGTGCCTATAAAGTCGAAGGTAAGGCAGTTGTGCGCCAGCCTCAGTAGAGCCGCCACCAGCGCGTGCTGCCTCTCGTCGGCCAGCTCCAGCGGCTTGCTGCGGATCGTGCCCAGCAGCGTGCAGGAGAGGCGGAACATCTCGAACAGCTGGGTGTCTCTGGATGGAGAGATTTGTTTGGTCATGGAAGTGTTATAGGGGTTTTCTATGAAATTCTCAGTAGCAGCTCGAAGTTTGGATTTGTGGCCGGTTAATGGCAATAGGCTCGCCCCCTATTACATGGGAAGTAAATATACCGGCGAACTGTGAGTGTACATTGGTACATCTCTGCCTAACCCTTCGGGGAATACAGGCGCGATTGTATGTTGTTTTATCCAGAGATTACCCCCAACAACCTCACAAACTTTACTACTTTGTAATAGAAGTGTAGATAATTACATTGTTTATGTATAGCCTTTTATGTTATAGTATTATATTATATTATGTAGTATTGTCTAACTGCCCCGTTGGTCTCGTGGTCGCAAGCGCGACTGCCGAGCGAGGGGTCCCGGGTTCGATTCCCAGGTCGGGCAGTGTTATTGGGTTTTTCCATTAGGAATTTCTCAGTAACAGCCCGGAGTTTGGAAGTTGGTGGTGTGACACCCCCGTGCCTTGGAAAGCACGTTAAGCTGTTGGTCCCGGCTGTCATTCGTAGATCTTTGACAGTCGTGACGAATAGTCAGAAGCCAAGAAGTCTGACAACCAGTTTAACCAAGAGTATCGTGTTTCCCAGTAACTGGGTTGTGGAGGTCATATAGGCAGTCACTCCATGTAAAACACTGGTATTTAGCTGCATCCGGTTGGACTGGAAGCCGACCCCAACATAGTTGGGAAAAGGCTAAGCAGATGATGATGATGATATTATGTAGTATTGTGTAGTATTTTTTGTGGACATTTAAGCCTGATTTAAATACTTTAATTTGCCAGGACGTAGGTCTAGCTCATGTGTCAAAGAAGAAGACATATTTACCTGAAAGAAGACGCGATCTTCCTGTGCTTGGCGAGCGAGCGGTTGGCATCAGCCTCGGACACCTGGTTCATCTCGATCACCAGCTGGGACAGCAGCTGCACTCCTATAGTGCACAGGTCTTGACTCTGTACACAAAAAAAAAACAAGTGGTTAGAAAATTCAGGTGACATATTGAAAATTTTATTAAGTCATCATCTGCCTAGCCTTTCCTCGACTATGTTGGGGCCAGCTTGCCTGTATTCCTCGAAGGGTTAGTCAGAGATGTACCAATGTACACCCACAATTCGCCGGTATGTTTAGGTCCCATGTAATAGGGGGCGAGTCCATTTGTCATTTGTCATTAACCGGGCACACATTCTAACTCCGAGCTACTACTGAGAAATTTATAGAAAAACCCAATAACACATTTTGCTCGACTTGGGAATCGAACCCAGGCCCCACGGTCAACAGTCCTGCTTGCCACCACAAGACCAACGGAGCTGTAACCCCAGTCTTAGTAATAGGATTCTATTCAGACGGGCCTGTTGGTCTAGTGGTTAGTGGCCCTGACTGCTAAGCCGGAGGTCGTGGGTTCGATTCCCACCCAGGACAAACTTTGTGTGATGAGCATGATTGTTTGTTCTGTGTCTGGGTGTGATTTATCTATAATATGTATGTATTTATAAATTATATAAGTATGTATATCAGTTGTCTGGTTACCATAACACAAGCTCTGCTTAGCTTGGGATCAGATAGCCGTGTGTGAGTTGTCCCAAGATATTTATTTATTTGACCCCCTTCGGGTATGGGATCCTGGAAAAATGATATTATATGCTTACCCTGAGAAAGTTGGTGATATCATTGATGACGTGGTGGAAGACGTACTCCTCCTTGATCATGTCGAACCAGCTCAGCTTGGTGATGCGTGCGAAGAGAGACACCAGAGCCTGCAGAAGGTAAACAACATTGGTACTAGGATAATACGGCAGGTGCGAATTTCATGCAGGAAAATTTCCCTTTTAAGGCAGATCGAGTTTGAAAAATTGGCCTGTTGCTTATTTAGTCGTCCCTAATGGCAATAACGATATTTGTTGACCTAAAACAAGGGCAAAAGATATTTCCAGCCGCTGAGGTGGATACAGAAGGAATAAGAGCGAGTTTTCACTTAGCGTTTCTTTACTTGTGGTTTTCCTATAGAACATTCTTGTTGTCTGATACGCAGTCCAGAATAGAGAATTCATGGTTTAAGTTTAAGGCTATATGTGCCTTACACCCGATATAGCACCCATCCCATCCCATAAAAATAAAAATCATTAAATATACCATCACGCCTGTATTCCCCGAAGGGTTAGGCAGAGATGTACTTATACATACCCACAGTTTGCCGGTATATTTAGGTCCCATGTAATAGGGGGCGAGCCTATTGCCATTAACCGGGCACAAATCCTAACTTTGAGTTGCTACTGAGATTTTCATAGAAAAACCCAATAACACTTTTTTGCTCGACCTGGGAATCGAACCCAAGACCTCTAGCGTAGCAGTCGCGCTTGGGACCACTACGCCATCGAGGCAGTTCCCGTCCCATACTTTAGTATTATTATTTACCTGTACGACGAAGTTGGCCAATTTCGGTCTAGTTGCCAAATAGTTGAGGACATAATTCCTTATGTCCAAACGTTGCTGAATTGACAGGCTCGCAGTAGACCTGAAAATGAAAAAAGATAAATTTTATAAAGAGAAAAGAAAAAAATATACATACCTAAAGTTTTTTTTTTTGTTTGTTTGTACCGAATAATCTCCGAAACTACTGGACCGATTTAAACCATTTTTTCACCATTAGATAGCTACATTATTTCTTAAGTTACTGCTGCGCCCCCGACTGTCGTAGCGTGATGTTATATAGCATTCCTCGATAAAAGGAATAACCAATACAAAAAGAATATTTCAATTCGTACCAATAGTTCCTGAGATTTGCGCGTTTGGCCAAACAAACAAACTCTTCAGCTTTATAATATCAGTATAGATATAGTAGAATAGAAAACCAAATCTATAGGAGAGCAAATTTAATGAGGATTCCCCAATACATACATGCCAGCACGCCTGTATTCCCCAAAGGGTTAGGCAGAGGTGAACCAATGTACTCCCATAATACGCCGGTATGTTTAGGTCCCATGTAATATGGGGCGATTCCCCAATAGATTTGATAATTACCTGCTAATAAGTTTAGCCAGCGTCGTGGCAGCAAGCAGCTGGGAATAGCTTGAATCGGCTCGCTCCAGTAACGCCTGACATTTGCTTAGAGTGTCCGGGGATTCCTGCAAACAAAAAGTTCAAAATTTGTATGAAATTGAATGAAATAGGGTGCATTTTTGTCTACATGTAGGATGATACTTGATTAGATTTCCGGCATAACTTTCTTCTCTTCTTCTTCTTGGACATCACTGACACTGGTAACTAACTATGTCAGAGGCCCTTGAGGCGGTTTAGAAACTCTGACACTAGGGTGTGTGGGGTCGTTAGACCTTACTGCCCACATTATTTAAAAGAAGAAGAAGGCATAACCTTACGAAGGTTATGCCTTCTTCTTGCACGCACTAAGCACTTGTGTAATTGCACTGTGCAATAGTTTTGCAATTCTGAATATTCAGCTAAACTTTGAAACTCAAGTGCAGTATTTAAAAATTTGCTGGGAATTTGAATATAACATCACAAGTGGCATGTACCTGAAAGCCAACAACCGCCTTCTCTGCCTGCTCCCTCACGTGAGGATCCTGGGATTCGTACAGCTGTTTGCATAGCAGCTCTATCTGTATCACCTCCTGCAAACAAAATGTATTTGTTTAGTAAATCCGTACTAATATTATAAATGCGAAAGTAACTCTGTCTGTCTGTCTGTTTCTTCTTCACGCCTAAACCACTGAACCGATTTCAATAAAATTTGGTACAGATATAGTCTGGGACCCGAGAAAGGACATAGGATAGTTTTCATCCCGGAAATTCCCCGGGAACGGGAACTATTAATCCACGCGGACGAAGTCGCGGGCAAAAGCTAGTAACAGAATAAAAAAATTGTAGAACCTATATTATCCGAATCTCGATTATCCGAACGGTTAATTATCCGAACATTTGCGCGAATTTGTTGCTCGCTCCTTCTCTAACGGCTGCAAGACGTTTTTTAGGTGTTTTTTATTTCAGCGATTGTATTTTACCTCTTTACTGACACTATATTTTAAAGAATACTTTTGCTAAATTGTTTTCTTTGAATTTCATAGATGACTGCATCGTTAGCCTAGTGGTCCTAAGCGCGTCAGCTACGCTAGAGGTCTTGGGTCCGATACCCAGGTCGAGCAAGTGTTATTGGGTTTTTTGTATGAAGTTCTCAGTAGCAGCTCGGAGTGCTTTGTGCCCGGTTAATGGCAATAGGCTCGCCCCCTATTACATGGGACCTAAATTTACCGGCGAACTGTGGGTGTACATTGTTACACCTCTCCCTAACCCTTCCGGGAATACAGGCGTGATGATGGATGATGGTATTTTCTTGACCATCACAACATTTCCAAACCAATTTAGACCTACTTCCACCACAAACTCACTAAACATATTTAGCGCTAAATGTGTGTAAATTATCATTCTGTCTCTGTCACCTTCTAACAATGTGACAGGGATGCAACGATGTTCTAAACTTTTATAATTATGTTTAGGCACTAAATGTATTTAGTGATTTGTGGTGATAATGGGTGTTAATTGTGATTTTAAACCAAAAGCTAAAAGTTATCACTCATAACAACAGCACAGCTCCGACACAGCAAATAATTTGCCATTCAATTTTAGACTTTAAACCATGTACATTAAAATATATTTTACAATGACAAAATAAAAAGGTGACGGCTTGCGGGCGGCGTGGTAGCAGCTAATTAAGTCCGCTTTTGTACTTTTTGTTGCATAAAGTTTAAATAACTAATAAATAAAAATTTTGAGGCAATTTTGCCTCGTTGGCCTAGTGGTCCTGAGCGCGACTGCTACGCTAGAGGTCCTGGGTTCGATTCCCAGGTCGAGCAAAAAGTGTTATTGGGTTTTTCTATGAAATTCTCAGTAGCAGCTCGGAGTTTGGATTTGTGCCCGGTTAATGGCAATAGGCTCGCCCCCTATTACATGGGACCTAAATATACCGGCGAACTGTAGGTGTACATTGGTACGCCTCTGCCTAACTCTTCGGGGAATAAAGGCGTGATGGTATTTTTTGAGGCAATTTTAGGCAGGCCATTGTAGTATGGAAGCGGTGCTGTTGCTAGGCAATTAACATAATGAGAAGCACTGACCATGATCGCTGACAGCGACACTGATGATCCTTACTCTGCTACTAATAAGCCAGCTGCATATTAAGAACCTTATGTTAGTCAAATTAAAGTATAAATTGCAATAACAAGCTTGTGTGTTTAAGCTCGGGCTAAAGTTATATGTGGTTCTGTCTTTTATACATGTTTGTTCATAAAAAATTTAGAGATTTTAGTTTTACTGTGCATCAACTACTAAATAATTTAAAAGAAAAAAAAAAGGTAAATCAAAACAAGGTTAATACATATTTTATGCGAAATTACAATGAGGGTATTTAATTAAGCAAATGTAACAATAATATTTTTGTAACACTAGTTTTTGCCCGTGACTTTGTTCATGCCAAAGTTGATATTATATTTTCTCACAGGAACTGTATATTTTATCGAGATAAAAAGAAGCCAATGTGCTATTCCAGACTATGATCTACATATCTCTGTTAATTGATTTAGTAGTATTCTATTATTATTGTATTTTATTAACTGCCTCCTTGGCCTAGTAGTCGTAAGCACGTCAGCTACGCTAGAGGTCTTAGGTTAGATGCCTAAGTCAAGCAAACATTGAGGTAACCTGAATTAATAAGAGACTGAAATTGGCATTCGGACTTGAGCAAGTGTGGTGATTACTGCTAGTGCCTTCTCTGTATGGGAAAAGGCTTTTACAATAATTGGCTGGTATTTTTATTACAAAAATTTTGTACAACTTTCAACAAACATATCTTTATCTCCAAGTGAGTTCAGGTATCCTGTATTCAGGTAAATTAAACTATTCTGTAAGGGCAACAAAGTCTAGCTTAGTTCATAAATCTACAGTCAACATTTTTGTTTAGGCCGGAGCCCATAAAAAATTACTCTTTATTGAAAGATGACGAATTTCAGACGATAATTAACTTATCTTAATTATGACATATAATTTAACCTTAATTCCACAATTTTTACTGAGAAACGAATTTATAATAAAACAAATTGTTCAGTTTTCAAGTATCTAAATAAATATAACCGAATATAACACCAATAAAGTAACTAGAAATACTTTTAAACCGATAAACATTCTGTAACATTGTTGGAACTGAAATAGGTAATTGGTGTCCTTCAAAATACCTAAAACATATACTAAATAATATTGAATTTAAACGAGGAATTTTAGAAAACTAATGACTGATACAATTCTCATTAAAACAGTATAGAAATTTTAAAGTAGATCATCAGAAACCGTTTAGCGCAATAGGGGGCAGAAGGCAATGAATTCATTAGTTAGAGAGATAAGTTTAGACTATATTTTCAAGGATAGGATGTGTAAACATCGCATTATAACCAAAGTGCCGGCAACATCATACAATAACTTGCTTCCTAATGATAAATAGATGCTTTTATAATTGATAAATTGCTAAAATAATGCAGTTTTGAGAATCAAACTCACGAAATATCACTTCACGGACCAAACTTAAAAATACAGAGGCGAAATTAATGAAAACTGGGGCGGCATGAAAAAAATAATATCTCTTATTTATAATAGTGATTTTGGTGTAGTGTTAAATGCAATATTAACAGTCAATTCATTTAAAATCATTTATAAATCATAATATTTTGGTTCTCACCTGTTCTTCAGCCATCTTTGTTATTTTCTTGCATTTGAAATGACGTTTCGTTTCGTCAAAGTTGTCTAATCAGAAGGGATTTCGAATTTTTATTATCTAATCTAAAAATTGCACAGTTATTAAAATTGAAAGTGTTCTTAATCGTTCTATATTTTCTAATTCTTAAAATATTATATATCTGAAAATATTTTATTTTAATGTATTTGTGGTACAATAAGTTACAGTGAAACGAAACGTTGCACAGAAAAGTCTCGTTCAATAAATTGCGTTCAATTTTGCGTGTTTTTTTTTGTCATTTGCTTAGGGTGCATTATACGCCCCCAGTGCCTAAGCATGCAAGCGTTGACTTGTTGAATTATAAAGAACTTACTTATCCATATTTATTACTTATGTATTATAAATGATGCTTCCTTTGACTTTCATTTTTTCTTAGTAACGTTGTTTAGATGTAATCCCAGTGAGTCCTAATATTCTTTGTCCACAAAACTTTACGAAAGCCTGAAGGTTATCCTGTGCACCCTACTGCACTCCTCTAATTGACCCACCACCTTAAATCTATATGCGTACCTATTTGAGAGTGCGACTTGACCGTTCGTCCAGTGGACATTTACCTTTACGCCTAATAAAAAATAATTAGAAGTACTATTCTGAAACATTCTCCTTCACTGAATTTAGGTGAAGTTAGCGGTCACTTCCTAGAGATGTCACGCTTTTCTCGCACGGTTCTTTTTCGTAATAATCTGAACTTCCAGAATAATACAAAAAAGCGGTTCTACCTTTTTAAAATACTTACTTGGCAGTAAGTATTGCTGGCAGCGAACATTCAGAAAAGAAAACCAAATTATCAAACGAAGAATAAATATAACTTTTTTTAATAAAATAGGAACAAAAGCAAATTCATGGCAAATATTTTTTTATAGCTTCGCCAATAATTCAAGAAAATGTAATAAATTAATTTTCGCTGATTATCATTTTAAATTAAAGTGGCTTCACAATGATGCTACGCACTACTATATCAAGAATTAAAAAAGTGTGTACTGTAGCTTTCATTCCACGTGTTTTAAGAGGAGACCAACGCTGTGCCCCAGGCAAGTTTCAACATGTTTTAATTTATTAATCATCCATATCAGTAAAACAGGTATAAGAAGCCAGGAAGTCTGACATTCAGTCTAACCAAGAGGTATCGTGTTGCCCAGTAACTGGGTTGTGGAAGTCAGATAGGCAGTCGCTCCATGTAAAACGCTGGTATCCAGCTGCATCTGGTTAGACTGGAAGCCGACCCCAACATAATTGGGAAAAGCTAAGTAGGTAGATGAAATTGGGTGTAAAAAGACGTTTAGCAAAGTCAAAGCTTATGTATTCTTCCCGTCATTGTGATTATTTTGTTGTTCTGAACCATACCTGCGAAGTTTCTGGTTATACAAGGTGTTGATATGCATCCTCATCAAATTTTTGGAGCTTGTCATAAAAAATTAGAACTAATCAAATATAATTACGATACCTGGCCAATATTTAATAAATACTTGTTTTTTTAGTTGCAACTATCAAATAACAGTATTCCAGAATACTCCTCTCGCAAAATTCAGAATCGCCCAGTTGCGTACGCGGTAGGCAGAGTTGTCGCGCGGCTATATCAATGTGTACATAGCGCCTAAACCCTCTGGCGAGATGGCTACCTCGAATTTGAAGATCACGTAAAAAAAAAAGATTTCAAGAACAATTTATTTTATTATTGATTCGTGTTAAGAATCACAAGCATAGTTAACTTCTTGAATTTGACGAGGATGCAAATCAACGCCTTGTAGAGATATTGAAGGTCTTCCAAATTTTTTTAGCAAAAGCAACTTGTAACTAAACTTTAAATACTTTGCGATTCCCGATCGTTTACATGGATGCAAGAACATTGTTTTTGTGCCTGCTACCAGGATTCTTGTTTTCTTACACCAAAAAGTTGTTTAAATAATTTTCGCATAATGGTATTTGTATCTTTGACAGTCGTTACTGTTAGTCAGAAGCCAGAAAGTCTGACAACCAGTCTTACCAAGAGTATCGTATTACCCATTACTGGGTTGTGGAGGTCTGATAGGCAGTCGCTCCATGTAAAACGCTGGTATCCAGCTGCATCTGGTTTGACTGGAAGCCGACCCCAACATAGTTGGGAAAAGGCTAGGCAGATGATGATGATGATGATGGTGTACTTTTTACAGTCCTTTTGGAAATCTATTGGGGAGGCCTATGTCAGGAAGTGGACCTCATGCGGCTGATATGATGATGATAATGATGATTATGTAGATAAGAGATGGATAGATAATTGATGACACTACAAATAATTTGCCATCCAAGTTAAGACTTTAAATCGTGTGCTATAAAACATTTTTTGTAAGAACAAGATAAATGATGGTACCTACAGCTCACGGGCTTCGTACTGTCAGATATCAATTTTAATTACGCTTATTTTTTGATTATTAAGATGCTCATCGGCTCAATTCGCCTGTATATTACGTTAGAGATTCCATTTTGAGCATTACCATTACGCCTGTATTCCCCGAAGGTTTAGGCAGAGATGTACACACACAGTTCGCCGGTATGTTTAGGTCCCATGTAATAGGCGGTGAACCTATTGCCATTAACCGGGCTTAGACCCTAACTCCGAGTTGCTACTGAGAATTTCATGCAAAAAACCCAATAACACTTTTTGCTCGACCTGGGAATCGAACCCAAGACCTTTAGCATAGCAGTCGCGCTTAGGACCACTAGGCCATCGAGGCAGTTAGTTAGTTAGTTTGTATGGAATAGAAGATTATTTTTTTGAACGGATGGAAATGACTGAATTTATGTTAAATTCACAATGTCCCATATACCATGTATGTGTATTTTACTTCCTAGCCACCGCAAATGGAAAATGTTAAAGAACTGTAAGAAAACTGGTCAATAAGTTGTAGATAGCCGATGGTTTCGCCATATTTATAGCCTCGACCAATTTGATAATAGCCAACCAGTCTAACCAAGAGATATCGTGTTGCCCAGTTACTGGGTTGTGGAGGTCAGATAGGCAGTCGCTCCATGTAAAACACTGGTATTCAGCTGCATCCGGTTATACTGGAAGCCGACCCCAACATAATTGGGAAAAGGCTAAGCAGATGTGACCAATTTGATAATAATTAAAGAGCCTGGAGCGTCGTTTATCCGAACGTCGTTCAACCGAACGACTGCTTATTCGAACCGCCCGCCGCCCTTCTAGAGGGTAGGCTTGCTTCGGCAGACAAATATTGAAGATTTTTTAAGCGTTTATTGTAGTTGCACTTACGTGTTTAATTATAAGACTGTCTGCTTTTTTTTTGTTTAATTCATATTGTCGTTAAGGATTATTATACCTAAATATGTATGGCCATAAATGTGGATGGATGAAGAGGAAGAGGGAGGCCAAAGAAAAGATGAATGGATTGTGTGAAGAATGATATGAAAGAGAAAGGAGTGAGTGATAGCATGACGGCTGACAGGATGGCATGGAAGAAGAAAACGTGTTGCGCCGACCCCAAGTAACATGGGATAAGGGCAGGAAGATGATGATGATATGTATGGCCGAATCAATATAGATCGGTTTGCCGAAGAAAACGGTTTTTCCGAACACCCACGTCTTCCTATTAGTTCGGATAATTGACCTTCTGCTGTACAAACATACTTAAAGCTTTAGGTATACATAGCTTTAAGGCGATTGGCACACTGCCCCGCATCACGGAGCGTAGCGCGGGATTGGGTGTTCTTAAGCCGCGTACAGACATCGCGAGGCGCGCGACACGAATGGTTCGTCTCGCATGCCTCAACCTGAGGCATACGATGGTAAATTTGTACGTGCGTCCCGAACGAAACATGCTCAAGCTGAGCAAGCAAACCACCACGCACGGTGTTCGTCAGTAGAAAAATGGCTCCGACAAGGCGAGACGTGCAGATTGCAGCTGCGGCCTATATAGTGATTCATTCAATTCTTTGACGGGAATATTGACTTGCTGTGATATTTGACGCCACGCGTCTTCCCTTTTACATTTATTGTAATAATAAGAATGTTTAGAGTCCCACAACACTCTATTATTTTCATAAAGTTGAACAAGCTCACGTAGTGATTCGGTATTGGCCTCCATGATGCATGCGCGCAACGCAAACAACACCTGTCCGTCCACACGGAGCGCACGGCTCGTACTGAGGCGGCGTTCGCAACGATCGTATGGCGCGAATGCTCACTCCACACACGTCCACACAGCCCGAGGCATGCGAGACGAACCATTCGTGTCGCACGCCTCGCGATGTCTGTACGCGGCTTTACGCTGTTTGCAAGTGTCTGTGTTTGTATTGAAAACGCGTAGTCCAACATACAGAAAACGCGTTCACGCGCAGTGCTGAAGATCACCAGAGCTCCGTCGCCGCGCACCATAGCATGGCGCAGGGCAAAGTGCGGATCGCCTTATACATGTTAAGCTGGGTACTCACTTAGCAGTGCAGCACGTAGCGTATCAGATACGGTATCAAGTGAGTACGTAGGCACAAGCCCGCTGCGAGCCGCTCGCGATTGGAGCGCTGCAAACTCGCAGTGACCCGCCGAGTGGCGGTTTCACTGCGAACACAAAGGCGGCTAGGAAGCTCGTAGCTCGTAGCAGAGGACCGTGGACGAGCCGTACCCACTTGCAGGTTGATACAGTATCTGATACGTTGCGTGCTACACTGCTAAGTGAGTACCCAGCCATATACAGTACGGCTGACGTGTCTTTGCGAGTCTGAAGTTGGCCGATTAGCTGCGCAGTACACAATTTTGTTCCTAAAAGATCCACTGCGCAGCCAGACAGCTAACTTCAGGACCGCCAAGATACGTCGGCCTTACTGTACATACGTACCTGATAAAAATCTATAAGCCCACCTAGTTCAGTTTTTATAAACCGATGGAGAAAAAGTGGCGGAAAAAGCCTGCGTCGAAAATTTAAATTAGAAATTTAAACTCAATATTTCTTACAACCTATTGTAATGCATTTTAACAAGCAAACTCATGGCTTTTTTCGCTATTTTTCAGTTTCGTATGCTGTGGTAAGGATAGCCCCGAAAAGTACAAAACCGCCAGACGATAGTGACCAAACTACTCCAGATAAAAGTAACGATGGCGCTAGTTATGTGTTACCAGGGGAGGCGATTAAAATAGATGACAAAGATAAGAAAAGGCCCTTGACACATCACGAAAGATGCAAGAGAATCATAAACCAAGCTTTTGGAAGTGCAGAAAGTACCGATGATCCAGACCGTGTACAGAGCGAACAGTATTGCTCCCACACTGTCAATATTGAAGAGACAAAACGCGAAATCATTGAATCGGAGAAGGCCACATTGAAACTCAAAGAATCACCACAATCGCCTATAATAACTGATGATAGAACGCAGTATGGCTTATTCAAAATGTCCCGTGAGCTCATTTTTGAAGATTTACCCGATCCTCCTGCAGACGAAGTGGCCCACTTGAAAGAACCTGAACTTCGCGCGTCCACTGTCAGAGTAGTTAGAGAACCGGACTTGAGTAGGAATTTGGAAAATATTGAGAAAACCCAGCAGAGTGTAGAGAAAACCCATGAAGCACCCACACCACCCACCCAGCATCTCGGACCACCCACACCTGAAGAAGAGGCACAAGAAACAGATGAAAATAAAGCGCTTAGTGTAGAAGATGCTAAGGCATTGGAACTGCTTAAAGAAAAATATCAAATAAATGATAACATGCAAAATACAGAAGATACGTCTAGCACAGTTAATGCATCTACCACTGTAGAAATCGAACAAGAATTACTTCAAAAAAAGGAAAACATAGAGGAAACTCCGTTAGTCGAAGCTGAGCGGGCCAAAAATGAAGGGTTTAATACGCCTCCACATGTTTTGGGAGATACAAAGCCTACATATCATACCACCCCTAGCGACAATAATATGCAGCAATTAGATGATTATTCTGATGCCATAGACCAAGTGGCCACACGTTGCTTGCAAAGCCCAGCTGGCAAGGTTGACGAAATGTTGATAAATGAAATGGAAAACCTAGATGTACGTAGTAATAGTAATACTCCTGGTAAAAGTCCCCCTATGGATGTAGAAGATAACCTTGTCCAAATGAATGAAACGAAAGAGCAGCCAAGTAGCGATCCACTTAAGGATGATCGTGTTGGTATGCGTCCTAGATCAGTAGAACTAACTCGAGACGTTGGAGCTATATTACCCAATGTGGGTGAAGAAACTGATAAAGGGCTTTTAGAACCGCATGAAGATTTGCTTGTCAAAAATGAACTGAATATTATACCCGAAGTGAACGCAGGAGATGTAAGTGCTAAACAGAACTTAAATGAAAATTTGCCACAGTTAAATAGTTCTTATGCATCAACTGTAAATACCTCCGCCGAAGAGATTAAACAAGGTACCGACAGTATAGTACCGGTTGAACCACAAAGTATTGTAACAGAGGGTGCTAGGTTCCAAAAAAAAATGCTGGCTACCGAACTCCCACCAACAAAGCTTCACACACATAAAATTGAATTCAGAAGTAAGAAATCACCGAACCCTGAAGAATTGCCTCTAAAGAGTGAAATTGTAATTGACGATGTAACTCCAGCAGCATCGTATAACGCGAACTATCCTAAAATCGTGAACAAAACTTCAGAACATGAAGGACAACCTTCACCAACAGGGAATGACGCAAAAGCTCTATGCGAAGAACAGAACATGGATGAGAATCTGCGTCAGTTACATATCGAGATGACAGGTGCTCCAGATGATGCCAAGATATCAGACAATCCATTAGATGACGATGAACCACAGACTTCCTCAGAAAGAATGAAGAAAGAGAAAGAAATTATCGGTAACGCACTAACTAATCAGATAAACAACGCTGACGAACTGCCTATAAACGTTGAACACGTGAATATTGTAGGAAGTCACATCGCACCGCATGACCCATATTTTCTTGAGAATATGAGAAGGGAAATACAAAGACCGTTAATTTTAACAGAAGAAGTAACTGTTGATAGAAATGAGGAGCAAAGGCCTAAAAAGGTGCATCAGTTACAGTTAGAATCAGGTGAAATAGAGGTGGAAATGCCTGAGAAAGACTCACAGTCTTCACACAATTTAACTATCACGAACGTTGAGCAACCTAAACAGGAAAGTATTGAAAATGAACAAGAAGAAAAACCTCATGATTTCGAACGATTAAAAGATCAACCTGAATTAAAAAAAGAAATGCAGGACAATGCTGTTACAACACAACCATGTACGGTAAATAGACTCTTTTCAAAAATGCCATTCACAAATTTCCGTTTGCCGAACTCTAAATGGTCACACATAGGAAGATGTGGTAAAGTGGTGCCACAACCTTATGAAATAGGACCAGAAAATTCTGCAATAGAAGCACAACACACGGCAAACGCCACTGGAAAAGCCATTTTACCGAACGAGGTCTTAAGGCAATCAGACATGGCATGCATGAATTCAGTGAAACTAGAATTGGCTCATGATAAGGACACCAACCAAATGTCTAAACCATTTATAGATAAACAACATGATTTGGTAATGAAAAATGAGAAATTGAGAGAAGCTGAGTTAGACGTGAAACACAAAGAAACCAGCACGGTTGCACAAAAAGCTGTCATTCCCGAAGTAAAAGAATTCGCTTTTAAGAAGTTTTCTGAACAAGAACAGATGAAAGATGTCGAGTATAACGAAGACATGCCGGCTAAACCATCCTTGGATGAGCAATGCAATTTGATAATGAAGAGTGAGGAATTGAAGAGTGAGGAATTGAAGAGTGAGGAATTCAAGAGTGAGGAATTGAAGAGTGAGGAATTGAAGAGTGAGGAATTGAAGAGTGAGGAATTGAAGAGTGAGGAATTGAAGTGTGAGGCATTAAACAGTGAAGCATTGAAGAGTGAGGCATTGAAGTGTGAGACATTAAACAGTGAGGCATTGAAGTGTGAGGCATTGAAGAGTGAGGCATTAAAGAGTGAGGCATTGAAGTGTGAGGCATTGAAGTGTGAGGCATTAAACAGTGAGGCATTGAAGAGTGAGGCATTTAAGGGTGAGGCATTGAAGAGAGCGGCATTGAAGTGTGAGGCATTGAAGAGTGAGGCATTAAAGAGTGAGGCATTGAAGTGTGAGGCATTGAAGTGTGAGGCATTAAACAGTGAGGCATTGAAGAGTGAGGCATTGAAGAGTGAGGCATTGAAGAGTGAGGCATTGAAGAGTGAGGCATTGAAGAGTGAGGCATTAAAGAGTGAGGCATTGAAGTGTGAGACATTAAACAGTGAGCCATTGAAGAGTGAGGCATTGAAGTGTGAGACATTAAACAGTGAGGCATTGAAGAGTGAGGCATTAAAGAGTAAAGAATTAAAGCCTGAGCCTGCGTTAGAACTGAAATGCAAAGAAACCAGCCCGGAGGACTCACAGCAAGTTGAAGCGTACGCTTTTAAGAAGGGCATTGAACTTGTAGATGACGACTATCCCGACGATGTCCAGGCTAAACGATCTTTGGATTACGATCTAACAATGGAATCCGAGACAGGAAAACATAACTTAAACCTTATGTGCAAGGAAACATGTGCCACTACGCCGCAACCAGTCAGTCTTGGTGACATAGCGCTTGCTTACGAACAGGGTACTAATATTGTTGAACATGAAAGCAATATCGATTGTTCCCAGGATGAGAAAACTGACTTGGTACCTGACCTGATGAGCGGGGAAACCGCTCACGGTACTGCGGTGCCACCAGGTCAAGAACATCTCACTGCTGTCGGATATTCTTATGATAGGGGTGCTAACATCGGCATTATCGACGATGTCGAAGATTATCCAGCTAAACGAACTTTGGATGATATGGTCATGGAATTTGAGAGACCACCTCCACATGAAATACAAACAATGATTCATGTTCCACCGATAGTCGAACAGGAGTTACCTAGTCTTGCTGAGGATGTTGCCCTGTCTGAACTGCTAAGAAGAGTGAGGCAAAGGAGTCGATTAATGGCTTTTAAGGAAGATTATAACACGTTGGCAGTAGCTGTGTCTCCTGCTGAAGCGAAGTGTCCGGGTAGGGCACCTCGCTGCCCGCCCATGGCACCCAGGTCTCCGCCAAATAATCCAATCCCTCCACCCTCGTTTGGCCTGCCTATGCTAAAGCGGAGGCCACCTGCCTGCAAACCTAAGCGGAAGCCTAACACAACTAAATGTTCAATTTGTGACTTGTCCAAATTAAGTGGTGTGGAAGTAGGGACACTAGAAAACCTAGATGTATTTTGCGAGAGGGACGATGCTTGTGGTTTGTTTATCCGGTCATCAGAGGCAGATTTGGCTGACGTGGTTATTGACCGTCTCCAGAACTTGGGCAGGACGTTGGCTGGTGTGTTGAGGCAGGTCAAATCCCAGGTCGAGACGATGTTTGCTAGGGATTATGAACCTTGGGTGCCAATTCCTTCATGGCCCCATACGAAGAAGATAGATAAACCGAAGGTGCAGCCAGGATATCATGGCGTCCCGCCCTGCATCACCGGTTGCCCTGTCTTTCCGAAGCCCAATATAAGCAGAAACCCTGAACCCAGATGCCTCCCCAGGCCTTGTGAAGGTTTCCCCAAAAGATCTTTTTCTATGCTAGACTGTTTCGCTGTATCGCTAGGAGAAAATCAAGTGTACGAACTTGGACAATTTTAAGTCAAGTTTAAAATTTTTAAAACAAAAAATTGTAATATTGGTAAACAGCGAAAATAAATTGTATGGTACATAGATGTGTTGGTTCTGTTTTATTTTTGGTTAGAATGTCAAAGTCAAAGTCAATGTTAAATTCAAAGTCAAATAATTTATTTCAACTAGGCTATTAGAAGGCTCTTTTGAATGTCATAGGAGAAAAATAAACAATTGAATCTAGTTGCCACTTCCAAAAGGTAGATGGAGAAGAACGGGCAAGAAACTTCATAATACTCTTTTGAATCGTATGTTTTACAGTACCTATTTGTAATGATTTAAACGACGTTCTCATATAACCTGAACCAATAATTTACATAATACATAGAGGATATTAATGTTCTCCACGAATATTGGTTTGCAGCAGCCACTACTGGGTCTAACTGTGAAACTAAACTATCCAGGGACACATTCAAACACATACAAAATTTCTTAAAATCGGTCCTGTCCAGCCGTTTAAAGACTTCAGTCCGTCTACCACCATCTCTTAAAACAGTACCATTTTAATATTACTTTGTAATTTTAGTTGCTGGATTTTCAACGCTGGGCGCTGTCCCGAGCATTGAAAATCCAACAGTGCCCAAGACAAGGTAATATTAAAATATTACTGTTCCAAGAGATAGTGGTAGAGCCCCAGTGCTATACATTCGTACAGAATAATCTCACAGTAGCGTCTGTAGATATATTCACTCGTGTCACGACGGCTAGGCGGCTGGACCGATTTGGCACACATTCAGCCTTTCTTTTTATTTACTTTAAATAGTAGGGAGATAAAAATAAAAACGAGCATATGCGTATAAAATGAACTTAAAAGTAAAAAGAAGAAAAAACATGTAAGTACGTATACTCTATGCATTATTTTCATCATAATTTTCACCAACCGGGCGACTCAGGAGCGTTTCACACTGTTCCAAAGAAAATTGAGGCTTCTACACAATAGTTAAGGTTCATATTTGCATGAAATTTATACAGCTTGGAACTCTATTAGGTCCGCGCGTATGCCCATCCTATGTGAAGAGGTCTTTGCTCTGCAGTGGGACAGTAAATTCTAAAAAATATTTTACTGCACACGATTTAAAGTCTTAAATTGAATGTCATATTATTACTATCATCATCATCATCATCATCATCTGCCTAGCCTTTTCCCAACTATGTTGGGTTCGGCTTCCAGTCAAACTGGATGCAGCTGAATATCAGTATTTTACATGGAGCGACTGCCTATCAGACCTCCACAACCCAGTAATGGGTAATACGATACTCTTGGTAAGACTGGTTGTCAGACTTTCTGGCTTCTGACTAACAGTAACGACTGTCAAAGATCTACAAATGACAGCCGGGACCAACGGGTTTACGCTTTACGCATTGGCATATTATTAATGTGCGTGTGGCGTGAGGGCCACTTTCTGAAATTTCTTCGAAAATGTGCTTAAGATTTAGTGAACATTCCCAAAGAATTGTGAAAGTTGGAATCAGGTTTTGTGAAAGTCAAATAAGCGAGATATGGACCGAAAAGTTGGGCCCTCAGTTCTCACATAGAGGATTGAGGGCCCACCTGTACCTGATAAACTAAGGACACTACAGAAAAGACTAGTATACCAAAATCTAATGTAAGGCCAAACAAAATTTGTGAAATCAAGATATTATCGTAAAACGCTGTCCTACTTTGTATATCCTCGTTCAAAATGGGCCCTCAAATCTCTTACACGTAAAAGTTTTTTACGCATATAAAATGAAACCGTTTACTTACAGCTTCTGCTTGAAATCCTATACGCTACTAAATAAATTGTGAAAATTTGTGAAAGCAAGAACAGGTCACCACTTCCTGTGCTTTAAAAGTTATGACGTTGATAAAATTGGGGCCCTCAATCCTCCATTTATTTTAGTTTTCGTTTTATTACTCTTAACGTATAAAAGATAACACAACACAAAACTGTCTCTTTTTGTGAAAAATATTGTGCAACAAATTCGATACCAGAAAGTAATTAAAAGACCCTTTATTGCAAAAGAATATCAAGTTTTATTTTTCTTCTCTTAGTTAGGAAATAGGGTGACCACAATTTTTTCCAAAGTTAATTCTTTTCAAGACTCTCAGATAGACATTTAAGTGAACATGCCAAAGCTCTAAACCGCCATGTTAATTATGTCCCACACATAAAAAAAAACAACTGAAATTTATGCTCACTTATATTTACTTTAACTTAAGCAAATTAGGGTAGGTGAACGATACTTGCAATGCTTGTAATAAATACTAACTTAACATAACGCCAACTTTGTACACTTAGTTAGTAGCAATAAACGTTTTTTACTTTGACTTTAATAATAATTGAATTAATAAATGAATCCATGTTACTCATATAAATGCGAGTAATTTTATAAACAAAATTAAAATAAATGATGTTAAATAATATAGAACCTGTGTCCATCACATAATACCTAACTTAATAAATAAATGACTTCGTGGCACTCATATACATATAATTATGTATAAAACAAAACAAACAAAAAGGAGCGTAAGAAGCATCATTCTCTTTAAAAATATGTAAAGGATCCAACGCATGCACCACCATCAGAGAGACATTTAAGTAAGCATGACGAAAGTTTCAACCGCCATGCTCATTAAGTCCATTAATAACTTAATAAATAACTCTATGGTACACACATTATTTTATAAATAGAAATAAATAATGTTAAATAATATCAAATTGAGATTTTCAGTGTACCTATTAATCAGAGAAACTGTGTGGCATGTAAAAAAAAGAAAAAATAATAATAACACCGTTATTTATGTAAACGTAAAAAAGCTGGTAAGAAGCATCAGTCTCTTTAAAAATATGTATAGGATCCAACGCATGCATCACCATCAGCGAGACATTTAAGTAAGCACGACGAAACTCAACCGCCATGCTCGATAAGTCCAACACATAATAACTTAATAAATAAATAACTCTATGGTACACATATTATTTTATCAAAAATTGACAGCTGCGACACGTGTGGGATGTTAAAAAAAACGGCACACGTTAATTAGGTCAATAAAAAAAATGTTAAAAAAAAAACAAACGAAGCAAAACAAGATAAACATCATTCCCTTTAAAAATATATTTGTGAGTGGCTGTTGTGCACAACCAGCATTAGAAGATTTTAGACTGCAGCATATATTAGTAAATGTAGTGTCATAGGTTTTAATAAACTTTCTTCAATTTTTCGCTTATTATCGTCATAGCATTTGAAATTACTATTAATTAATACATGACATTTGTAATGACCAATACTATTAGTGAAAGGTGGAGGAACGAATTCAATTGCTCCGATAAGTTCGCACACCTTTGATTTTATTCTTAGTGTGTGCGGTATATCCTGCAAGCAATATTCACCAGTACCGTTTAAATCAAATGCAATGACAAAATTTAATTCGTAGTTGACTGTTACATTAGAACCACAAGTAAGACAGGACTTAAATGATTCATCAAAACAAATTGCGTCTTCCAAACACTCAATACCAAAAACGGATAACAAATCAGAATTGAGTGGTAAGAAAGCAAATTGTCTTTCTATTGGCATCGAGGTGCAGTAACTGTTAACGCATCGTTTTGTAAATAAGGCACTGTAAAAATGGTTTAATAAAACTGTTTCAAGAAAACTTGCTACATTGCTTTGGCAATCAACCATAATGACATCATTACTTGATGTAAGATCTGTTTCTTTTAGAAAATGCTTAAGGACGACCTCTGCTCGGATTTTGTACGGATCGTTACTGGTTATTGCACCTGCCAAACATTTAAGGTAATCTAGAATTAATCCTGAGCTGAACAAGTTAATCATATCTTTCATATATTGATTTTGAATATATCCATAGCAAAAAATAAAAAATACAGCATCCAACCCACAGGTATTTATAAGTTGGAATTGTCTGGTCTCAATGTTAACAGTAGAACACAAGTTTCCGTTTTGCATGTGTTTAATGCGTTTTAATATTTCACCTGTATTGTCTGTTTTACCCTCTCCTTTCCAATTCTCAACTAGCGAAGGTTTATCTGAAAATACGGAGTCCTCAGTAAGTACCTTTACTTGATACTTAGCCTTTTTTGTGTATTTTTTTTTATTGATACGTTTCCTTTTTCTTCTTTTAAAACTTGATTTATTTACAACTTTATTGGAAATTTCATTCACGAAGTCAACTTTTGACGACTTAAGGTCACCTTCTATATATTTTGCAAAAATCTGAATGAATTCGTCAACTCTGTATTTCTGTGTTCTTGTTTTGAATATCAAATGCTTAACTGTTTTGAAAAAACTTTCTACACCCGCAGATGATGGAGTCTTGTTGTCGGATTTAAAATGCGAAAGTAATATATTAGACCATAGTGGAATCTTAAATAATATCCGACGCAGCGTTGCCCCAATCGTCGGCAAATAAAACGGATTATCATCTCCATCATGAGCTTCGTTACTATTTTTTTTTAAAAGAACTTGTTTGTCAAACCATGAAAAAAAATCGTTATTGAGTTCATGCTCATCAATTTCAATATCTACACTCTTCTTAGTGTGTTCATTATCTTCTGGCAGAGAATGAACGTCGTCATTTTTCAAAATAAGGTCGAGTTTTTGTTTTTTTGAGGATTTACTTTTACTGTAACATATGTCCAATATATCGCCAATAGTACATTTCAACTGATCAAAATCTTCGCATGTCTTTAAATAGAGTATGCATCTGATGTAGAATAATTTAATTTCAATGTCAATCCCTTGTAAACATGGTAAATTGTGTATAGTCTTTATAAAGTGGCTCGTATCGAGTCTTACAAAAACAGGTGGTACTTCTTGTTTAATTCCACTCAAAATATAAAATAAATGTTCAATATAAGCTTTGGTAGAGTTAAATTTAGTAAACGATGTGACTATTGCTGCTATTAATGCTGCACAATCATCAGTTATGATTTCTTGAGGCTTTATCCCATCAACACTCAAATTCCAAACCTTTAACCAATTAGAAATAGATTCCTGATTATGAGAATCAGTTATCATTTGAAAAATTGGGACAGACCGCAATTTTCTATCGCACGTGATTAGTCCTTGGTACAAAAACAGTCTTTTTGTAATTGTCGTACCATTTGGAAGCGAGACTGCTTTAAAAATTGAGCCTGTAGCGTCAACAGTTACCGTTGACCTATTTTTTGTTTCGCAGTACATTTTGTAGAAATCAACTTGTTGTTGGCTCCAAAATTGAACAGTGAAATTCGGAAATGTATTTATTTGGCGAAAAAAGTTTTTAAATCTGGCATCATGAGACATAGACAACAAGGATAAAACTACATCAGTGTGAAATTGCCTGCCAATCCTGTCATCAGATTTAATTTTCCGTAGGGCACTAATAGTGGGTAGTACCGGCGGCGATGATAAAATAGATAAATTGTCAGGTTCGTTAGATATCAACTTTGAAGCCAAGTCTCTATGCACTGCGACAGCCGGTCTATGTTTTAATGCCTTCGCTAAGTTTTTTCGCTTGTATGGACTTAATTTGGACTTTTTTGAAACATCATGTTTGAATTCTGGATAAAAGTTGGATACAATACAGGAGGCTGAATGAAAATTGTTGGTTTTTTTAAAAATACTAATATTAATCTGTGCTGCGCATTGAGAACACAGGCCTTTAACTATTATTCTTTCATTTGCGGAAATTTTGCTCGTCTTTAGTGTCCATGTGCATGGTAATTTTGAATTTAACCAAACGTTTTCTTTTAACATACTCGACCATTTAAATTTAGGCAAAGTTAAATAGGTCCTGTAACGGTTGGAATGACTTCGTTTCTTAATGGACCGAATCGGTTTAATTTTTTGCCATTCATGTATATCAATATCAAATGAAAATGATGAAAAGTCATTGGCCGACTCCTCAACAGAGCTTCCGGATAATTCAATGGATTCAGATGTCGTTGTGCTGTCTGATGGGGGGTTTGCATCTACAACAACATTGGCACGGGTTTCTGGAAATAATATTTGGCGATTCCGCAAGAAGGACATGTGCAGAGCTTTAGCAGTCATTCTACTATTAATTTTATGAGATATTTCCATAAAAATAGGATTGTTATATTTAATATCCGTTCCCTGAAGGTCAGCGATATATTGTTTAAACAATGATATTAGTTCTTCTAAAGGAACAGATGGCGTGCGTCCTCTTGGCATGGCTATGGATTATGGTTGAGAAAATAAGTAGGTAATGAAATGAAAATAATGAAATAATTTATTTATTTAATTTATTATTTTTAATGTGCACATGAAAAATGAATTATTTTATTAAGTTCTCACTATAACTTTCATACAACTCGTCTTAATCACTTCCGCTGCACTTTAAAAAAAATAAGTAACAAATAATTCAAAATTCTTAATTCCTTTTCAAGCATTTTTGAAAAACTTGACATTTGTTGTTATTTTGCGTGTTGTTGACATTTTGAGAAGTTGGCATTCTGCGTCAAACAAAAAAAAATATTGTCACCCTACGCACACACCCATATTAAAAATAGTCGATTTCGGTATTTATTAAGGTTTGAAGTTTTCTTGTAATTCTTATTAGTAATAAATAACGCCAATTTGTTGCACAATATTTTTCACAAAAAGAGACAGTTTTGTGTCGTGTTATCTTTTATACGTTAAGAGTAATAAAACGAAAACTAAAATAAATGGAGGATTGAGGGCCCCAATTTTATCAACGTCATAACTTTTAAAGCACAGGAAGTGGTGACCTGTTCTTGCTTTCACAAATTTTCACAATTTATTTAGTAGCGTATAGGATTTCAAGCAGAAGCTGTAAGTAAACGGTTTCATTTTATTTGCGTAAAAAACTTTTACATGTATCGGTCGCCGAGAATGAAACATTTTAAAAGTAAAAAAATATTGTGACTTTCATATGGCAATAGTCATTTTCTAATCAAAATTTGACACATGACCGCTGTTGAGACATTTACATACTTTTAGTTTATTCCTTATTTATAATAATTGTTACTTCTTTATTTTTTATTTTCACTGGCAGATAGCTGATGCTAAAAGGAGTAACTTAAGATACTTCTATTTTAGACAAATAAATTAGCGTTCCACGCAAAATACATAAATCTTCGTGATAACCGACGATCTTGCTAACGAAGTCGCGAGCATATGCTAGTAAATAATAAAAGAATATAGAAACTAATACACGATTGATTTATTTTTCATTTATATTCGTGTTCGTTAATATTACAGATAAAAATAAATATTAAAAAATATCAAGATTGTATAGTCTAATTTCCCTGGTATTGCAAACTATAATTTTTGATTTTCCCTTTTTGCTATGACACCTATTGAGAGTTGAGGGCCCATTTTGGACGAAAATATACAAAGTAGGACAGCGTTTTACGATAATATCTTGATTTCACAAATTTTGTTTGGCCTTACATTAGATATTGGTATACTAGTCTTTTCTGTAGTGTCCTTAGTTTATCAGGTACAGGTGGGCCCTCAATCCTCTATGTGAGAACTGAGGGCCCAACTTTTCGGTCCATATCTCGCTTATTTGACTTTCACAAAATCTGATTCCAACTTTCACAATTCTTTGGGAATGTTCACTAAATCTTAAGCACATTTTCAAAGTAATTTAAAAAAGTGGCCCTCACGCCACACGCACATTATTATTATTTACCATTTGATATTATTTACTGTTTCGTGGTCTTGTTCGACGTAGGTACTATGACCATTTTAATTTCTATTCCAGTACTAAACGAAGATATGCTACCATTACTGCGCAGAAATTTCTGCAAAACTGAATGGACGAAGCCGAAATTCGATGTCAATAAGCCCTATACGAGCTCCAGAGCAATTGCTCCAAAATTGCAGAATAAGGACTTTGCGGCCACGAAGACTATACAGCTTCAAATAAAAAAGAAAGCTATTTCCAAGCACGCAAAGTTCAGTACTTCTTGCACCAATGCGATCCCAAGTTATTGCCACATAAATAAATATGTGCCGGTGAATGTCGGACCATGGAATACGGACCGTTTGTTAATCCCACCGATGGGCAACATTGCACATGTCCTCGTGAGGTACTATGACGCAAAGAAAGATGATATGGATGACGTCTTCTGGAAGCCAAAAGAGAGGATCCCTGAAGAGAGCGAAATAATAAGGAAATTGAGGGATCCATGGTTGAGGAAACAAGCTGAGAAGGAGGCCAAATATTTATTTTTTAATTATGGTGCAGCTTACTCAAAGAATCAGAGTAATCCCCATGCGATTCCGAAAAGCCGACTCGATCAATCCCATTGTCCCGACGATCCCAACGAACCAAACCATACCTGCCAACCCCACCAACCAAACAACCAATCATTCCAACCCGAGCAATCACTCAAACCCGAGCAATCACTGAAACCCGAGCAATCACTCAAGCCCGTACAATCACTTGATACCAAGCAAACCTGCCAACCCGAGGAATTCCACGAACTTGATCCATCCCGCGAACTCAGCCAACCCCACCAGCTCGTGCAACCCCATCAACCTGTGCAATCCCACACACTTGCGCAATCCTCCCAGCCCGTCCTATCCCACCTACTCGTGCAAACCCACCAACTTGACAAACCCCACCGACCTTTCCAATCCCAGAAACTTGGCCAGCCCCACCAACCCGTCCAATCCCAAAATCTCGACCGATCCCACAGACTCGATCAATCCCACAAACTTGACCAATCCAAAAAACTTGACGAATCCCACAAACTCGATCAATCCTACAAACTCAATGAATCCCACAAACTCGATCAATCCCACAAACTCAATGAATCCCACAAACTCGATCAATCCCACAATGTCGAACGATCCCACCGACTCAACTTATCCCACAAACTAGACCAATCCCACAAACTACACCAACCTCACAAACTTGACCAATCCCACAAACTACACCAATCCCACAAACTTGACCAATCCCACAAACTACACCAACCCCACAAACTTGACCAATCCCACAACGGCCCCCACAAACTCGACCAATCCCACAAACTTGAGCAATCCCACAAACTTGACCAATCCCACAAACTTGACGAACAAACGCATCAATCGCATGTATCGAAATCTATTTAACATGAATTCTTAAGATGTTTTATTTTTTTAATTGATGTAACGTGATGTTGAAATATATTATATGCTAACAATATATGTTTGTGTAACCGTTGTTGTATTATTCATTTAAAAGTGCCTCTTTTACCAGTAATGTAATGTACCTACCTTACCTTATTGGTGGGGTTCTTCAGAAAGGTCAGGTGCGCAGTACTCGTAACCGGCGTGCTTGTATGACCAGATGTATGAACGTGGATCAGGCGAAGGCGAGGCGTTCGTTTTTTTTAATTAGACAGGGCCTCTAAGTACTGTTAGTCCAGGGCCCCACAATTTTACGGTCCGCCCCTGCCAGGCAGGTTTGACCTTGCTATGACAGAATTATAACAAGAGGAAAATGATGTGCGTGAGCTGTGAGGGCCACTTTTTTAAATTTCTTTGAAAATGCACTTAAGATTTAGTGAACATTTCCAAAGAATTGTGAAAGTTGGAATCAGATTTTGTGAAAGTCTAATAAGAGAGATATTATAGACCGAAAAGTTGGGCCCTCAGTTCTCACATAGAAGCGTAATACAACGAAAACGAAAAAAATTGGAGGACTGAGGGCCCAAATTTTATCAACGTCATAACTTTCAATGAACAAGAAGTGGTGACCTGTTCTTGCTTTCACAAATTTTCACAATTTATTTAGTAGCGTATAGGATTTCAAACAGTAGCTGTAAGTTAATCGTTTCATTTTATTTGCGTAAATAATTTTATGTGTAAAAGTCTGATGACATTTTAAAAAGTAAAATATTGTGACTTTCATATGGCAATAGTAATTATCTAATCAAAATTTGACATAAGACCGCTGTTGAGAAATTTACATACTTTTAGTTTATTCCTTTTTATAATAATGTAACTACTTTATTTTTTTATTTTCAATGACAGACAGCTTATGTTATATGGAGTAACTTAAGCGACTTCTATAATCTATTACGATTGACTTATTTTTCATTAACATTCATGTTTGTTAATATTACAGACAAAAATATTTTTTGAAAAATATCAAGATCGTATAGTGTAATTTCCCCGGTATTGCAATCTACAAATTTTGATTTCCCTTTTTGCCATGACTTTCTGGTACACCTGTACGAGAGTTGAGGGCCCACTTTGAACGAAGATATACAAAGTAGGACAGCGTTTTAAGATAATATCTTGTTTTCACAAATTTTGTTTGGCATTGGATTAGATTTTGGCATATAAGTCTTTTCTGTAGTGTCCATAGTTTATCAGGTACCGGTGGGCCCTCAATCCTCTATATGAGAACTGAGGGCCCAACTTTTCGGTCTATATCTCTCTAATTAGACTTTCACAAAATCTGATTCCAACTTTCACAATTCTTTGGAAATGTTCACTAAATCTTAAGTGCATTTTCAAAGAAATTTAAAAAAGTGGCCCTCACAGCACACGCACATCCTTTTTAGGGTTCGAAAGGTGTCAACAGGAAGCCTTCCGCTCGAAGTCCGTCTGTGACCGTCAGCGTAATAGGTAGTGTATTGCTACATACATTTAGCATCTAGATACAAAATTAAATTCATGCCGTTTTCCCCATGGGGGTAAGCAGAAACGCCACCTGCTACGATCCTTACATACTCCTTTCGCGTTCATACATCTGGTCATACAAGCACGCCGGTTACGAGTACTACGCACCCGACCTTTCTGAAGAACCTTACCAATGTCTTGGTAGGTCTTTCTAGGGCGTCCCCTCCCGGCGTTGCCACTCACATCTGCCATATAAATCCCTTTTGTTAGTCGCCTTTCACTCATCCTCTCAACATGACCGAACCATCTAAGAATACTCTTTTCAACCTCTGTCACTACATCCTCTTTTGATTCACAAAGTTGTCGGCCCCTGACCCCCATTGAAGACAAAACTAAAATTTAAAAAAATACATTGATTGTGATTGTCCCAATTTGTTTCCTACAGATACCGTGTACATTATCATAAAAAACAGTTTTTTTGTTACAATGGCATTGGCGTATCTAGAGTTAGTTTTCAGGGGGGGCCTGGCCCTTAAGATGCCATGGCCGATGCGATGCAATGCGGTCAGGCGGAAGGTGAGCCCCACAGCCTGGGGTGGGCACAAGACCATGCTGGGCTGTACATACGCCTATGTACAATGGACATTCGTTTTTTTTTATTAACCTTTTGAACCTTTTCTACGCCAAGCTACAAATTCAGCATTTCGATTAGCAATTTTTGATTATTGTTTTTTTTCTAGTGAAATGTAAGAAATGAATATATCTTTGTGCTATTTTACAATATTTCATTAATGTAGTTTTAAATAATAGGAAAGAGAAACACAAAAAACTTAAATTAGGACATTTTTAAGTAGAAAATAAGTATTTAAAAATTTCGTGTTCTTGACGGCTGTAGACGTCGGTGGCGTGATTGACACGTTTTCGTTTGTCGGCTATAGCCGTCTGTGGCGGTCAAAAGGTTAAACAGGGCCTCTAAGTACTGTTAGTCCAGGGCCCCACAATTTTACGGTCCGCCCCTGCCAGGCAGGTTTGACCTTGCTATGACAGAATCATAACAAGAGGAAAATGATCCTTATTGCAAATAGCAGTTTCCTCATTGTATGGGGCCGGTGAATCCCAGCTGCAATGAATATGTAAACTAGTTGTTTATTACCGTATGTGACGAATGTCCACCCGCACAAAGAGACTGGCTAGGGTTGCCAACATTCTAGATCACGCACACCACACCATCACGTCTGTATTCCCCGAGGGAGGTCCCATGTAATAGGGGGCGTGCCTTTAACCGGACACAAATCCTAACTCCGAGAATTTCATAGAAAAACCTAATAACACTTTTTGCTCGACCTGAGAATCGAAACCAAGACCTCTAGCGTAGCAGTCGCGCTTAGTACCACTAAGTTAAGCGTCTCCCTAAGAAAAAATGGAAGCACACAGGCTAGGAGTGGGTTTATCATCAGGCTGTTACTGATTAAAAACAACCCCGATGTTCCCTTCCAACACTTAGGTAAGTAAGAAAAAAAAGAAAGAAAGAAAAACCATTTATTCTTACGAAAGCGACGCACAACACAAAAATAAAAAATAACAATAATCTGTATGCGCCACTACCGCGCGAAAAGGCTGACGCTCAGCATAGCCGTGGCCCGTGCACGAGACACGGAACCACAGTGCTGGTTTTCAGCGTCAGCCGGCGTGTCGCTGTCTCGCTGTCTCGGAATATAAAGGTAATATGTCGTAGCAACCCTAGGCCAATCTGAGGTCAAAGACTTAGAATGTACCGTTTATCTATCTAAGTAAATATGAGGTCGAGTAGAAATTCGAGATTATCAGTACATCAATATCAGCTATTAATATTCTGTACTTAGAAATTATTCAAGCGGTATTTTCCTGTTTTTGAATAAATTGGTAGGTAGGTAACAAAAATCGTAAGATACTTTCGATTTTTTGAATTTTTAATAAGCAGAAAGGTATTACGGTATTGATGTATTTGCTAAACAAATAAATAAAATTGGAATGTCTATCCGAAACATAACAACACAATATACCATCACGCCTGTATTCCCCAAAGGGTTAGGCAGAGGTGTACCAATGTACACTCAGAGTTCGCCAGTATGTTTTCTTTTTCAATTACACTTACCATCTCGCCTGTATTTCCCGAAGCTTTAGGCATATGTGTACCGACAGTCCGTCGCTCGGTATGCAATGTTTAGGTCCCATGTAGTAGGGGGCGAGCCTATTGCCATAATCGGGCACAAATCCTAACACCGAGCTGCTACTGAGAAATTCAATATAATTTCAAAAAGCCAATAATACTTTTGCTTGACCTGGGAATCGATCCCATGATCTCTAGCGTAGCAGTCGCGCTTAGGACCACTACTTTTTTTTTTATTCAAGTTGGATAAGCTCTTGACTCTAGTCTAGGTCAAAGGTGACATCTAGACAAAGTCCGTGATGCATTGGGCTTACCCAGAAGAAGCCTGTTCACTCTAACTTTGAAGAGATTAGGGTTGAATGCGTTCGGACACAGACGCAGGTAGAGAGTTCCAATCCTTTGCAATGTGCTTTATAAAAGAAGACAGAAAACGCAAACGCGTATTGTAATTGAAATTCATGCCATTATCCAAGTCTTGAGTCTCGTAAAATCTCTCTGTTTACCCCAGCTAACCTGAGAGCCTTGTAGACCGAGATCCTAAGAACTGCTAGACCTACGTCATTGCATGGCTGAAATTTTGAGGTTGGAAGAATAATATTATTCTTCAGATCGATTTCGGTCAAGGCAGCTCATCTCAATGGAGTATGTGCGCTAATACAGGTGCACTCGTCCCGTACTTTTATAGTTCGATGGGATGGCAATCCGACAAAACCGGGGAAATCAGGCGGAACTTGACCAACAACTTCACGTGCTTTTCGAGGCACGGGAGTGTTGACACCACCATCTTTTAAACTCCAGGCTACTATTGAGAAAAACAGAAACTGACGGTTGGAAGGTATTTTGTTTTATTCTATGTTGAGATAGTTGAAAATTTGTCCAGCATTAAAGTTCACATACCTTTTCTATCTTCAAATTAATATTTTTTATTATTTTTGGGTAACGTTGTTGATCGCATAATTTTAAGTTTATTTAGTTTGTATCCTTTATTGTGTAATTGTTTGTTGTTCCAAATCATCATCATCTTCCTACCCTTATCCCATGTTACTTGGGGTCGGCGCAGCACGTTTTCTTCTTCCATACCGTCCTGTCAACCGTCATGCTATCACTGACTCCTTTCTCTTTTATATCAGTGTTGTTCCAAATAAAAATATATAGTTTCAACCATGCTAAATGACGTAGGTATAACGACACAGGTCTTAAACCATAACCCTCGCTAACTTGAACGCCTTGAACTTGAGACGAGTTTGCGCAGTTCAAGTGACTGAGTTCACTCACAGCGTCGCCACGCATTGACCCTGGTCGTCTAAGCCTTAGTGCCTCGTGTACCTAGCTAGGTGTATTTGTGTAATTATTTTGACGTGAAACGTTTTTCAAAACAGTATAGAGGTAATTTCTTTAAACCAATGAGACGAAAACACGATGCCTCGGCAAGGGCTATAGCTCCGTAACTACATGTCGTTCGCAATCAATTTATATGCCGTTGGATACAGCAAAGTAAACTGCCTCGTTGGTCTCGTGGTCGCAAGCGCGACTGGTGAACGTGGGGTTCCGGGTTCGATTCCCAGGTCGGGCAAAAAGTGTTAATGGGTTTTTCCATTGCGGAATGTCTCAGTAGCAGCCCGGAGTTTGGAAGTTGGTGGTGTGACACCCCCGTGCCTCGGAAAGCACGTAAAACCGTTGGTCGTGCGCCTGATCTCTTTCCGGTCGTGTCGAATTGCCGTACCCATCGGGTTATGAGAGTTAGGGAAGAGGGAGTGCACCTGTGTTTGCGCACACTTATGCACTATAATATCTCCTGCGTACGTGGCTAGTCTGCATTAAGATTAGCCGCCGTGGCCGGAAACGGTCTGGAGAATTACTTCTCAAACAATTTCTTTAATTACAATTAAGGAAACAGCGGGATTATTTTGTAGATGCATTGGTTATTCTGAAGGTCAAATACTACGTAAAGTTAAGGAAACTCTTTGTTTTATAAGACTGGAGTATGATTCAAATACTCTTTCATTATTATTCCTACCACGTTTCACATATTATTAGGTACTAGCAAACTGCTCGCGACATCGCCCGCGCAGCTAATATCACCCGCCTTACGTTACATCTTTAGCTACTGCTCCGCTCCCGTGTGTCATAGCGTGATGTTTTATAGCCTATGACACTCACAAATAACGTGGCTTTACTAATATTATAAAGAGAGTACATTTGTTTGTAAGTTTGTATGTAGGGGGTAATCTCTGGATCTACTGGACCGAGAACTGCCTCGTTGGCCTAGTGGTCCTGAGCGCGACTGCTACGCAAGAGGCCCTGGGTTCGATTCCCAGGTCGAGCAAAAAGTGTTATTATGCCATGGCCGATGCGATGCAATGCGGTCAGGCGGAAGATGAGCCCTACAGCCTGGGGTGGGCACAAGACCATTCTGGGGTGGGCCCGGCCCACCCGCCCCCCCCCCCCCCCTATATACGCCTATGGGCATAGGCTCTCCTACTATTACATGGGACCTAAATATACCGGCGAACTGTGGGTGTACAATGCTACTACACGTCTGCCTAACCGTTCGAGGAATACAAGCGTGTTGGTATATTTGGTTTTTTTGAAGTGTACGATTACCGTGGGATTATTTATTAACTTTGACAGGGACGAGGTCGCGGACAGAAGATTTCTTTTTTGATGCGCGGTGGAAAACCTCATGCACTTCCTCCGTCGTGGGGGTAACGGAGGGGCATGCCGGACTCTTACAGTTAGCTAAAACCATTGCGGTGTTTCACCTCTGCCCATGGCCGGGGGTGCGGGATTCGCATAAGCATTCACCGCCCCCCTGACAGGCATCGACCAGCTGTACCTCAGCGGATCCCTCCTCCCCGTGCAGCCATTACTATAAGGTACTGTTCGCACGGGCGATTTTATCCCGCGGCGATTCTTTTTCGCGCACTCCATTTTCAACGCTCTGCTAAGCGCCGAGAGTTGAAAATCCAACTGTGTGTCTTTTCGACGCGCTGGGATGCACAGTGTTGGAATCTCAACACTCGGATCAAAACCGAGAGTTTAAATTCCAGTGCGCAATATAATACCGCCGCGATATTTTTACGCCCGTGCAAACATTTACCCACTCTCGCGTGACGCGCGAGGAACACGTCGCCGCTCACTCGGGCCATTCTGCCGTGCGATTCTCTAACATATTTCAACGCTGCGCTCGACGTCGAGCTCGTCGACTACACTACTGTCAAATCAACTTTACGCACAACGCATAGAGTTGATTTTACCGAAGTTTCGTCAACCAGCTCGACGTCGAGCGCAGCGCTGAGATATGTTAGAGAATCGCACGTCTGGTCGGACGACGAACGTTGTCGTTTGCCTGCCGGGGCTGCGGGTTGTTCGAAAGAGATACCTACCGCGCCCCCGGAACGCAAAGGGCACATGAAGGAACATAGATGGGTTTTAGTCAGTAAAAGTCTGACACTCCCTCCCACCCCGCCCAGGGCGGGGGAGGTCATTGGATGATTTTAAAATACTTAAAAAAAAGACATTGTCGTTTCGAGTTATAATTAAACTAAAATACAACGAAAATTGCGTTTTATTTTATTTTGAAAACAACCTTGACCCATACTTATTATTTTTCCTGTATCGTGTGTGTTTATAAACAAAACTCACATACTTAGGGTATGTTTAGGTCCCATGTAATAGGGGGCGAGCCTATTGCCATTAACCGGTGCACACATCCTAAATCCGAACTGCAACTGACAATTTCATAGAAAAACCCAATAACACTTTTTACCAATAAGACCTCTAACGTAGCAGTACTGAAATACACACTTTATGAAAATGTCAGCACTCCCTTACTTCATGAGATCCAGCCCGCTATTAGACAGACAGACAGCGAGACTAAGGAGGGTCCCTTGGCATCCTTCTTGTACGGAATCCCAAAAAATCAAAGATATTTTGTAAACAAAGTCAAGAGATCAATACCTACTTTAAAACATCACCTCTTTAAACAAACAATAACAATTTACCTGTTTACAATATTAGGTAGATAGGTTGGAATTCTGCCGGTGACACTAAGTAAAGTCCCTGCTTGTAGGTACTTATGTCAGAGCTTATCAGATGAGCACGCATTGCACTTTGCAAATATACGCCGCAGGTAAGGGCAGAAAACTAACTAAGTACCTAACGTAACATACCATCACGCCTGTATTCCCCGAAGGGTTAGGCAGAGGTTTACCAATGTAACTGTATCCACAGTTCGCCGGTATGTTTACGTCCCATGTAACAGGGGGCGAGCCTATTGCCATTAACCGGACACAAATCCTAACTCCGTGCTGCTACTGAGAATTTAATAGAGGACCCAATATAGGGTTGCCATTACCTAAATTGCCGACGCCGGACAAAAACTTAAAAACCCCGGACATTTGGGAGAAATTTAGTTCTTTTCCCGGACATCCCAGGATTATTATTTTATTTATCGCTTATCTTTCAATTAATCGGGATTCGCCTAACACTAAAAGTGTCCGGGTTTCACCCGGACATTTTTTGACAACCCCGCCCGGACGTCCCCCGGACGCCCTCTAAACTAGGACAAATCCGGGGAAACCCGGACGGATGGCAGCCCTAACCCAATAACACTTTTTGCCGGACCTTAGCATCGATCCCAGAACCCCACGCTCTACAGTCACGCTTGCAACTACGAGACCAACGGGGCTGTCAAATAACTAAACTACAATCACGTGTACTGTTCATTATTAAGAAGTTCCATTGTTTATCTCCGAAAATCAAAATCTGCTTGTATGACCAGATGTATGAACATTGAACGTGAACGAGGCGAAAGTAGTATGTAAGGATCGTAGCAGGTGGCGTTCTGTGGTTTCTGCCTAACCCCATGGGAAAACGGCGTGAGTTTATGTATGTATCAAAATCAGATTTTTACGTAATTTAGGAACAGCCCAGAAGAATTTAGAAATATTATACTACAGTATTTTTCTAATACATTTTTTCCACTAGGGGCGAAGAAAACCCGAGAGAAAAAAAAAGTAAATCCGAGTGGTTCTTTTTTAAGATTTGTGTAAAAAGCGATTCTTCAAAAATTTACACTTTTTTTTCTTTTTTTACTTGGGGCCCATACTCCGTCCTGGGCCCCTAGGCCTACATTACCTAATGTATAATCCGGCCCTGACAATATCGCAGGATTATTTAAAAAAAAATATAACACCAAATGGACCTTCTGAGCATAAACATGTCATTAACATAACTGAATCATTTTAGTCTGATATATAAAGTGGGGTCTCGTCGCGTATTATGGTAGTGTAGTTCCTGACAACGACTGCAACAGAGGTACGTACGAATTTAATTTATTATAAGTTACTTGCGAACCGGCGGATATACCGGCGAACTGTGGGTGTACATTGGTACACCTCTGCCTAACCCTTCGGGGAATACAGACGTGATGGTTTTTTTTTTAAGTTACTTGCGGGCTATCCGGGACTTCGTCCGCGTGGCGTATTTCACTCGCCATAAGATACGTCTTTGGTTACTGCTCCGCTCCTATGGCTCGTGGCGTGATATTATATAGCATATTGCCTAACTGGATAAAAGGACTATCCAACACAGAAATATTTTTTCAATTCGAACCAGTAGTTCCTGAGATTAGCACATTCAAACAAACAAACAAACTCTTCAGCTTTTAATATAAGTATAGATTTAGCTTTTGCCCGCGACTATGTCCACGTAGTGTACCAATGTGACTTTTACAATTCTTATGTACTTACTTTCTAAGTTTATCTTGGACATCACTGACATCGGTGAAGGAAAACATCATGAGGCAACCTGGACTTAACAATTAACATA
The DNA here is from genome assembly GCA_932526535.1 of Caradrina clavipalpis. Taxonomy (NCBI): domain Eukaryota; kingdom Metazoa; phylum Arthropoda; class Insecta; order Lepidoptera; family Noctuidae; genus Caradrina; species Caradrina clavipalpis. Next base: position 4,918,881 of record OW052115.1, read on the forward strand.
AGTCTGAAATTGCCAATCCGCCTTGAGCGAGCGTGGTGATCAATGCTCGTGCCTTCTCTGTATGAGAAGAGTCATTTGCCCTGCAATGGGACAATACTAGGCTGGTATTATAATTATTTGATTATTTATTCTATTAATATTCCAAACTTTGTAAGCAAGCTTGTGCGTGTGTGTTGTATTAATCTGTTGGTCCCGGCTGTCATTTGTAGATCTTTGACAGTCGTTACGGATAGTCAGAAGCCGAGAAGTCTGACAACCAGTCTAACCAAGAGGTATCGTGTTGCCCAGTAACTGGGTTGTGGAGGTCAGATAGGCAGTCGCTCCATGTAAAACAATGGTATTCAGCTACATTCGATTAGACCGGAAGCCGACCCCAACATGGTTGGGGAAAGGCTAAGCAGATGATGATAAATATTCTGAAGATTGTATTGGTAATGCCGACCCGAATGTGCCGAACCGCTTCGACCCTTACCAACAAACTTTCTTTCTTTTTCAGAAACCATGGCTCGCGTCTTGAAGACTAGCTTCTTAGTGGTGGCTGCATGCCTAGTTTTCGGTAAGTAATAAACGCCTTGTAAGACCCTGATTAAATGATGCCTGATTTAATTGACCGTACACCTTTCCCAATACAGTAGAACCTCGATTATCCGAACGCTGACTCACTTTATCCGAACCCTCAATTATCCGAACATAGGCTAGAAGTTGTTGCTGAAAACGCGGTGCAACTGTTCGTGAATAAAAAAATGACTATTTTATAAGAAAGCATTTGACTGATTTTAGGTGCTTTATATTTCAACGTTAATAATTATGTATGTCACATTTTAATAGACTGTACTTGGACTGACTGTTTTTATGGTGAAGATGACGTGTGTAAATTGATCTTATCCTAAAAATCCCACATTCCGATTATCCGAACTTTTGATTGACCGAACTAAGTAGTCGCGGTCCCAATTAGTTCGGATAATCGAGGTTCTACTGTATTAGATGGAAAAACGAAGGAGGCCTTTGCCCAGCAATGGGCTAACATTAAATAAGACAACATACGTATTTCTGCCGCAAAGCAGCGTTGCTGTGTTGCGGTTTGAAAGCGTTGTTCGGTATGCTGGTCTATTTAATTTGTTAAGAGAGGATGAGTGAAAGGCGACTAACAAAAGGGCAAAATAATAATAAAATATGGCAGATGTGAGTGGCAATGCCGGGTGGGGACGCCCTAGAAAGACCTACCCTGACCTTATTGTTGAGGTTCTTCAGAAAGGTCGGGTGCACAGTACTCGTAACCGGCGTGCTTGTATGACCAGATGTATGAATGTGGACGAGGCGAAAGGAGTGTGTAAAGATCGTAGCAGGTGGCGGTCCGTGGTTTCTGCCTACCCTCATGGGGAAAAGGCGTGAGTTTATGTATGTATGTTAATTTGTTAACAAAAAAAGAATTCGTGTCTGTGATTTTTTATGTCACCGTAAAATCCGTTAAAATATAATTTATTTCGGTAGATTGCAAGCTGAACCGTAACATCCTGCTCTCAATTTACCGCATTCTTTTTCAATAGATTATAATTAATCGAAGTGAAACCGTCAAATTGTGAAATGGCACAATGTTGACCTTTCCGCAACGCGTGTAATCCTACCGTGCCTTCATCTCATTTAATTATACGAATGTTATTAGTAGATTTATCGTTGGAATACCTTTAAAATAAATGAATAAAAAAATGAATAGATAGATGATTTACTTGGTGCACACATAAGACATAGCACAACACACAAAACACAATTAAAAAAGATAAAAAATAACGTAAATATAAAAACAGGGGGCCAACATAAAAAAATAAAGTTAAAAGAAGTGCGTTGTGCGTCTAAAAGTTACATCAAATGGGAATTCAGTTCAGCATATTATGTCAAGCGAATGCACCTGACGCTAATATTCTGCTGGATCCGTACTGTGAAATACGGAAGAGATAAATTCATCATCATCATCATCATATCAGCCGCAGAACGTCTACTGCTCGACATAGGCCTCCCCCATAGATTTCCAAAAAGTTCGGTTGGAATCGGAGACAATTAAATAAATAAATAAATAAATAAATATCTTGGGACAACTCACACACGGCTAACTGATCCCAAGCTAAGCAGAGCTTGTGTTATGGTAACCAGACAACTGATATAAATACTTATATAATTAATAAATACATACATATTATAGATAAATCACACCCAGACACAGAACAAACAATCATGCTCATCACACAAAGTTTGTCCTGGGTGGGAATCGAACCCACGACCTCCGGCTTAGCAGTCAGGGCCACTAACCACTAGACCAACAGGCCCGTTTTAACATTAATTAAATAAATCAACAGGTACTGCTCATCCCGTGGAGAAGAACGAGGCAGCCAGTCTGCCAGTACTGAAGGACCAGCCAGCTGAAGTGCTGTTCAGAGCTGATAACTACTCCACCGTTCTTCTGGAATGCGCTACTGAGGGTCGGGAGAATGATGTCAAGTAAGTGGAAAGACTTGATACCCAAAATATGTATGAATGTGGCCGAGACGAAAGGAGTATGTAAGATCGTAGCAAGGTGTTCTGTGGTTTCTGCCTACCCCCATGGGAAAAAGGCGAGAGTTTATGGTATGGATGTGTGTGCGTAATGTCATGGTCCAGTAGCGCCTACTTGTCATGCACGACGCTGTGGGTTTGCAACCGGGCACGAGCAAGTACCAATGGAACTTTTTCTATTTCATAACATCATCTGCTTAGCCTTTTCCCAACTATGTTGGAGTCGGCTTCCAGTCTACCCGGATGCAGCTGAATATCAGTATTTTACATGGAGCGACTGCCTATCAGACCTCCACAACTTTTTCTATTTCATATACCTACTGTAATTTATAAGTTTCTATTAAACATCACTGACACCGGTGAATGAAAAAATTGTGAGGAAACCTGGACATATAAGTCTGAAATCAACAATCCGCCTTGAGCAAGCGTGTTGATCAATCCTCGTGCCTTCTCTGTATGAGAAGAGGACTTTGCCCTGCAGTGGGACATTATTAATAATAATAAAATTACCAGAATTTAATCATCGAGCCTTTTGGCTGGTATTATTATTATCAAAGAGTGCCAAACGGAACCCAATTAGGGAATAGCTGATTTTATTTTAATTTCTCAGTTATTCCCATAATAACAGTTGTTCAAATTCATGTGTAATTTCGCCCCTGACGAATGGCAAGTGCAACGAAGCACAGCGTTTATCAAAGGAAAAACAAAGTAAATACAAAACAATAACATTTTTATTGTTTCCTCAAAGTGTCAGGTAAATTACCGAATGCAAGTGATTCAATTAATCGTCATGTTACGTTTTCCTTATAAAAAACAGACGTAAGAAAAGTCAATTTATTCAAAAGATTTTCCTCAATTAGTAATTGAGTCATCATCTTCCTGCCCTGATCCTATGTTACTTGGGGTCGGCGCAACACGTTTTCTTCTTCCATGCCGTCCTGTCAGCTGTCATGCTATCACTGAGTTCCTTCTCTTTCATATCATTCTTCACACAATCCATCCATCTTTTCTTTGGTCTCTCTCTTCCTCTCCATCCAGTCCCTTACAATTAGTAATTGAGGAAATTATTTTAAATAAATTGACTTTTCCTTCGTTTATTGATATGTCGAAGCTGATTTTCAAAGCTTTTTATGCTCGCCAAGTTTTTTTTTTTTCCGATGAGAAATCATCATTTGACTTCTCCCGCCCTGAGCGAGGCGAGAGGGAGTGTCAGACTTTTACTGACTAAAACCCATCCATGTTCCTTCTTGTGCCCTTTGCGTTCCGGGGGCGCGATATCTCTTTCGAACAACCCGCAGCCCTCGGCAGGCATCGGCCCTTAGTGGCCATTCCTGAAACAATGGACACTGACATTTATTCGGTTAAGTCGGGAGACACCTTTAGCTTTAAATATGATTGATTGGACTGAATGAAAATCAATTACTCGTACTTACCAATAAAACTTAAATATGGTGGACATACGTATCTTTACTACACTACGGCGAAGTTTGGCAAAGTTGCAATAGTAAAGTTTCGTCTTGCGGGTGACATAAATTAATTGTGATTGATGATATCTTCGAAACTATGCGTTTTTGGACCACATATTCTAGGACTTTTTTATTATTTTTACTTATAGAATATACCCACCATTGAGTTGTGGGATATAAAAATAAAAACAGGGTTTAAAACTAGAGAACTTTCTGCGATTTCAACCGCGTTACTTTTTTCACCTGCGTTAAGTTACCTGCTTCGCTCCTATGGCTCGTGGCGTGATGTTATATAGCATATACTATTCCTCCTGAATTTGACTATTACATACATAAATCATATTTTCAATCCGAACCAGTAGTTCCCGAGATTAGCGCGCATTAACAAACAATAAAACTCTTCAACTTTTTTACCCTAGTATAATTTACTTCCGTCATTCTTTCAGATACTCCTGGCACAAAAACGGCCAACCCTTCGACTGGGAAAAAGCTGGACACATAGCCCAACGCCCTGGAGAAGGAAGCATCATGTTCTTCAACCCTCAACCACAAGACGAGGGCAAATACCAGTGCTTCGTGGAAACCCCAGCTGGGACAGCCAGCACACGCCAGATTTCCCTGAAGAAAGCTTTCATCAACATCCCGAAGGTCGAAACCCAAGAACACACCCCAATTGAAGGAAAGCCTTACAAACTGGAGTGCCCTATACCAGAATCTTACCCAAAACCCACCATAGTGTGGAAGACCCAACTGCTTTCGGACCCCACGATCATAGAAACATTCCTAAGCCGAAGGATTACTCTGTCTCCTGACGGTACATTATGGTTTTCCAACATCACCGAGTCTGACGTCAGCCCAAGCTTCAAATACGTCTGCTTCGCTCAAACTCCTGCTGCTGCTGAAGACGTGGTGTTGGCTGAGCACTCCTTGAAGGCTCTGGTGCAAGATAAGCACCCAAGCAATGGGGAGCTGGTTCCTCAATATCTGAGCAATGATATGATGGCAAAAGCTGGTGATGTTACCATGATTTACTGCATTTATGGTGGAACGTAAGTGTTTGTAGCTTTTTTTTTTGTTTTATACCTACGACGCCTTTTTTTTATAGACGGGAAATCATCAAATAACTTCCCCCGCCCGGGCGGGGCGGGAGGGAGTGTCAGACTTTTACTGACTAAAACTTGTCTATGTTCCTTCATGTGCCCTTTGCGTTCCGGGGGCGCGGTATCTCTTTCGAACAACCCGCAGCTTTCGAACAACCCGCAGCACCTATGTCGTTTTTTTTGACCCGCGTCATTCGCAGGTCTTTGACAATCGTTAGGTACGTAAGTCAGAAGCCGGGAAGACTGGCAACCAGTCTAATAGAGCCCTAATAGGCTGCGCAATGTTTTGTATCTAAAGCATACGAAACAAAAAATCAATTCGGGTTTTGGTAGAAAACATGAAAACAATAATTTAAACTCAATTTTTATTGCCGTCATAGACCCAATATTGTCATTTTATAATGAAACACTAACTCAGACTTAAACTGAACGCGATTGAGTCGGTGAGAGTGAGTCATCTTGGGGCGGAGTTGATTGGGCCTAACAGCTATTAATAATTATCTATTGATCCAACGACAATAAATACAACCATAAATACGATAAGGACATATGACATAATTGTAGCGAACCGAAACGCAAATATAACAATTCTTATCAAACAATACACAAATAATAAATCTAAAATAAGGTAAGAAACTGGGTAGTTGCTCCGGGAAACACGACGAGCTTCCATGCGTTGTTCCATGCCTTTTGTGTACTGGCAACACAGCGTCTTTGGTATTTCATATTTTATGTGGAACTCGACTTACGAAATATATATTGAACACAAATTAGTACAGTAACATTGTTGAATCTTTCGGCATCAAAACTTAGTACGTAGGTTAGGTACCTACTTTACTTGTTAATATGTAATGATTTTTATGTTCTTTTAATTGAGACCGATGTAATTACTTCATAAATTCATTATTTATTGTTTATTAAGATTGCGAAAGTATATAAACTTTATAACGCTACATTTTAGCGATTGAAGTATTTTGCTGGTAGCTGTCAATTTTGAATGCTATCATGCTGTCAAAATAGACATAGTACTGTCAAAATTTGAATTGCCATTGTCTAAAACCAAAAAACTACCATAAAAAATGAGGTTTTGTTAGGCAGTCTATAATGCAGCCATCTCATATAACTTTTTTTTTACCGATGGGAATCATCAAACGACTTCTCCTGCCCTGGGCGGGGCGGGAGGGAGTGACAGACTTTTACTGACTAACACCCATCCATGTTCCTTTTTGTACCCTTTGCGTTCCAGGGGCCCGGTATCTCTTTCGAACAACCCGCAGCCCCGGCAGGCAACAAACCTTAGTGGCTCCTGCAAACTATGTGTGTTGAGATCTAAAAGATAGCAGGATATGTATATAATATCGTTGTTTTCTGTCGTCACCTAATATTTTTATTCCTTGTGGCGTCAAATCCGCCATGTCTTCCCACTCATCCACATTTCACCCTTACCCAAAATAGGTTCTACATAACCAAGTCAGGAACAGCTTAATAATCATAAATTCACTTCCACAGCCCTCTTGGTTACCCCAGCTGGTTCAAAGATGGCAAGTCGGTTGGCGAAAAGCCTGGAGAGAGGGTTTCAGCTCACAACCGCACCAGTGGCAAGAGGCTGTTGATCAAGGACACGATACCAGAAGACGCGGGCGAGTACAAATGCGTGGTCGACAATGAAGTCGGACCGAAACAGACACATACCATGAAATTAACTGTAGTCAGTGAGTATCTAAATTCTACTTTAATAAAACGGTTGAAGGCTGAAAGTGGCTGCAGAAGTTTTATTGAAGAGATATAAGTATATCGTGAGAAAAGTTTTGAGAATTTATTTATTTATTCATATAAATAAGTACCTTACAGATTAAACGATGTTATACACACAAACTAAACTATATTATAAAATAAACAAAACAATTAAATTTATAACCCTCCTCCAATATATCTTTGCGCTCCTTATTTTTTACAGGTGCGCCAAAACTCTCCCAGAAATCCGAAAAGCAAGTCAGCGTGAAAGAAGGCCAAGATGTCTCGATTCCCTGCCAAGTTACTGGCCTCCCTGAGCCCAAGGTAACTTGGTCATACAACGCCAAGCCTCTTGGCGAGAGAGCTATCTTCAAAGACGGCGTCTTGACCATTAAGAACGCGAAGAAAGGCGACACAGGATACTACGGCTGCAAAGCTGAGAACGAACATGGGGATTTGTACGCGGAGACGCTAGTCCATGTTGCTTAGACTGATAAACCTTAATTTATCTAGTTTTAAGTTTAAAATTATACAATCGTTTTTAATTATATTAAAATTATCTATTTGCAAGTAAACTTGTGTTTTTTTTTTTCACGAATATTTCACTTACAAATTTTCACGCATTGTTTATAACAAAATAGAACTTAGTATTCTACTATTCCGAAATTGTTAAAATGCATAGTTAGAATAAGTGAAATTTAATTGTATGTAAGGATCGTAACAAGTGTCGTCCTTTGGTTTCTGCCTACCCCCAAGGGGAAAAAAACGTGTTTATGTATGTATATATGTATGTATATTGGTAGAAATTTAAATTCTTTGATTACAACACTTTCTTGACAGTGACATTGACGTTAATAAACTTGACATTGTAATGACAACGCGTATAACCTTAAAATTTGTTAAGAAAATTAAAAACAAAGGCGAAATATAATTAAAAAACATGTTATTCCTATACATATTAAGTATTTTATCACTAGCCGTTCAGGCTATATTCATCACACTGGCCATTGGTAAGCAAAACTTGTAATTTTAGGTCTAAAACGCAATTCAATTAATATTTTCAAAAATTACGATTTATGTGTTAAAAGATGTATCTAGGAGTTTAAAAGTATGCTTTTCCTGCAGTTAACATGTTGAAATGATGACAAAAATAATCCTTAATGGTCGATATATCGAAACAAAGTAAAAAAACAACTCTCAAATTTACTTTTTATTTTAAGCAAATTTGCATATTTGGAATTTGCCTTATCATCATAGTTAACATTTTTTGACTGATAATAAATTTTACAGCATTTCTAAACTTATCGTTGTGCATTAAATTACAAAAATAAAGGTATTTACTGCTAAAAACAGACAATTCTGGCAATAATCCAGAAAAAAAATTGGCAAATGAAATTGTTGATTACCAAGTTACACTAATTAATTAATTTCTAACTAATGAAAACTAATTATAGCTTAGAAACAGTATAAATTTATTCATGATTAGTTGTGCTCCCTTGGTCTTGCGATTGTGACCACTACTGCTGAGTGTGAGGTCCTGAATTCGAATCCCAGGTCTGGCAAAGTGATATTGAATTTTCCTTTAGGAATTTCTTAGTAGCAGCTCTGTGTTTAGAAGTTGACGGTGTGGCACCCCCGTGCCCTAGAAAGCACTTAAATTAGTTGTTTCTGCACTAAATTTTACTTCTAAAGAGGTTTGACATGGTTAGCGCAGTGGCTGAGCAATCGGCTGCTGTGCTGCATGTCGCAGATTTGATTCCAGTATGGATAAATATTGTATGGCTTGCAGATAGTTGTTCGGGGTCTGGCGGTTTGTGTTTATATGTTTGTAAATGCACCTACGATACAGGATAAATTCTTATGTGGCAACATTCTTTTTTATAATGTTTGCTAAATGTTACTTAGTGTCGTGATGGCCTAGTGGTTAAGGCGCCCGCCTCTCATGGACGAGGTTGTGGGTTCGCAACCGGGCACGGGCAAGTACCAATGTGACTTTTACTAATTCATATGTACTTTCTAAGTTTATCTTAGACATCACTGACATCGGTTACCATGCCAGAGGCCCTTGAGGCGGTTTAGAAACTCTGACACTAGGGTGTGTGGGGTTGTTGGACCTTACTGCCCACACGATGAAGAAGAAGAAGAAGAAATGTTACTCAGTTTGATCGGCAGTATTTGTAGTTAACGGCTATGTCATGTGTGTTTTTACACCGAAATAAGAAGATTATGTTGTTGTTTTCAGCCGCCGGTCTCTATTATTTAGCAGAATTAGTAGAAGAATACACAGTAATGGCCAAATATATTATATCATGGACAGTTCTAGTAAGTATACCATCACTTTTAATTATAAACAGATTAGTGTATTTCCCTCGACTTTGTCCGCGTGACCTATTTCACCCGCGTTGAGTCTCGTCTTTGATTACTGCTCCGCTCTCGTGTATCGTAGCGTGATGTTATATAGCCTATGTTACCCAGGAATAATGTAGCTATCTATTGGTAAAAAAATGGTAAAAATCTGTCCAGTAGTTTCGGAGCCTATTCAGTACAAACAAATTGTTCCTCTTTATAATATTATATATTACTAGCTTCTGCCCGCGACTTCGTCCGCGTCACAGTTGATGTGTTATCCTACGGGTACCGTACATTTTCCCGGGATAAAAAGTAGCCTATGTGTTATTCCAGACTATAATCTATCTTTGTGCCAAATTTCATCCAGATCCATTCAGCCGTTTAAGCGTGAAAGAGTAACAAACATCCATACATACATACATACAAACTTTCGCCTTTATAATAGTAGTAGGATATATTACTAGCTATAAACCTTGCGGTGTCACCCACGTTCAGTTACGTGTTTGGTTACTGCTCCGCTCCCGTTGGTCGTAGCGTGATGTTCTATACGTATAAACCTTCCTCTTGAATCACTCTATCTATTTCTGAAAACCACATTAAAATCCGTTACGTAGTTTAAAAGATCTAAAGCTTATTTCAGACTACGCTATACTATTCTGCAATACAGGGTGGAAATTTATTATGCTACCTAGAGGGAAAGTACTCTAAATACTTGAGTTAGCAAATTTTACTGAAAGGAAACATTCCTTTATTTTTAAAAAGAAACAAAACTGCATTTAAATAATTTTGAAAATATTCTTACCACACCCAGGAATCGAACCGACTAAAATTCGAAAAAATTGCATCCTGTACTTTTATGGTACTAATCGATAGGGTCAATCATAAGGATCAAATCCCTGCAAACATGGTAAATTAAAATAAAATAAAAACACGCAATTTTATTGTAAATTTATTTTATTCGGACGAAACAAACGAGTAAATTCACTAAGTAGATGCTGGAAATGAGCTTCATTTCTTGGATGCATGAATTTATTCCTTTAAAAAAATCATTATAAGTAACTTTTGGTAGCGTAGTAAAATTTTCAATATTCACCACAACACCCTTCTAAAAGTTATTCAAAATGAATTCCTTCAAATAATGAATGTGTGCATCGAAGAAAGTGAAGCTCATTTCCAGCATGCAATTAGTTACTGTACTCGTTTTTTTCGTCCGAATAAAATAAGTTTAGATTGAAATTTCATGGTTTTTGTTAAATTTAGTTTACCAGGTTTGTAGGGATTTGATCCTTGTGATTGACCCTATCGATAAGTGCCATAAAAGTACAGGATGCTATTTTATCCGATTTTAGTCTGTTCGATTCCTGGGTGTGGCAAGAATATTTTCAAAATTATTTATATGCAGTTTTGTTTCTTTTTAAAAATAAAGGAATGTTTCGCAAAGGAGATTGAGCACTCAAGTATTTAGAGTACTTTCCCTCCAGGTAGCATAATAAATTTCCACCCTGTATAGTCCAACATTAAAGCTATATAGCTATACTAAATAGCATTGCGTTCACATATAATCACAAGCAAATATGCTACACACATGCTATATGACAAACTTAGACGTATCGTTTCATTAGTTCGAGCAGAGTCTGCGTGATCATAGCATAGTGTATCGCTCATTTTATAGCATATAGCAACCCAATAATATATAGTATAGCAAAGTATGAACGTGTTCTAAATAAAGATATAGCGAGCGATATTGTTGTGCTATAAACTATTATATTATAGCGTACGCCAGGAGGGGACGCTATAGAAAGACCTACCCTGACCTTATTGGTGAGGTTCTTCAGAAAGGTCGGGTGCGCTACTCGTAACCGGCGTGCTTGTATGACCAGATGTATGAACGTGGATGAGGCGAAAGTAGTATGTAAGGATCGTAGTAGGTGGGCGTTCTGTGGTTTCTGCCCACCCCCATGGGAAAAAGGCGTGAGTTTATGTATGTATGTATATTATAGCGTAGTCTGAAATGAGCTTAAGCGTATATACAGCGGGGTCGACTTTGTTTATACTATGTAAAGAAGTACATATTTCAACTAATCTTTTGCAGGCCACAGCAATAATCCACATAGGTCTCCAAATCTTCGAAGACATCCCGCTACACCTGAACGCCCTAGGGCTCCTGCAGCAGATCCTTCACGCCCTGCTACTGAGGCACTTCCCAGTGGTGAAGGTCACCAGCATCAACTTCATCATGTCTGTGGTGACGCTGGTACTCCATCATTACTTGGCCTTCAAGTTCTTTGGAACTGTGTTTTATAGTTTTACCGAGGTATGTATTGTTGTACCACTATATATAATAATACTAGCTTTTACCCGCGACTTCGTCCGCGTGGATTAATAGTTCCCGTTCCCGGGGGATTTCCGGGATGAAATCCTATGTCCTTTCTCAGGTCCCAGACTATATCTGTACCAAATTTCATTGAAATCGGTTCAGTGGTTTAGGCGTGAAGAAGAGACAGACAGACAGACAGAGTTACTTTCGCATTTATAATATTAGTACGGATATAGATATGTACAGACGCCAGCACATCAACCTACTACAATCTGTCTAATTCCTTTAATAGATTTTCAACTTTATCGCTGTAGCATATGGTTCAAAGTTGATTGCGAAAATTTGACAGTTTCGGGTAGCTTGATGTGCTGACGACTGTACATGTCTGCCCCGTTGGTCGCAAAAGCGATTGTTGAGTGTTATATGGGATTTTCTATGAAATTCTCAAAAGCGGCTTGGAGTTAGGATTAGTGCCCGGTTAATGGCAATAGGCTGCCCCCTATTACATGGGACCTAAAAACATGCCGGTGAACGGTGTACATTGGTACTTGCCCGGTTTCGGACCCGCAACCTCATGCATGAGAGGCGGACCTTAACCACTGGGGTATCACGATCATCGCGCTTGCTCAGACATAATATTAAGTCTAAGTTTTGTCACAACGTTTTCCATCACCAATGTCAGTGATGTTCAAGATAAACATAGAAAAAAAAAATACCATCACGCCTGTATTCCCCGAAGGGTTAGGCAGAGGTGTACCAATGTACACCCACAGTTCGCCGGTATATTTAAGTCCCATGTAATAGGGGGCGAGCCTATTGCCATTAACCGGGCACAAATCCAAACTCCGAGCTGCTACTGAGAATTTCATAGAAAAACCCAATATCACTTTTTGCTCGACCTGGGAATCGAACCTAGGACCTCTAGCAAGAAAATAAACACTAAACTTAGAAAGTACATATGAAATAGAAAAGTCACATTGGTACTTGCCCGTGCGCGGTTGCGAACCCACAACCTCGTGGATGAGAAGCAGGCGCCTTAGGGTGAGCAAAGGATTTTATTTCTGATGAAGTTCTTTTTATCCTTATTTCAATGACATTAGAATTCAAATTACTTTATTTCTAAACAATCATAGACCGTCGTATGCTATCGCGAGCCACTTAGGTCACAGGATTATGACATCTAGGTTAATTGAAATAAGGTCTAAAACGGGTTGTTTTTTCGGCCCTTAAGTGTTAGACCATCGTAATTGTCTATTATTTTATTAATATTGCAGGTGTTAGCATACTTCACGCTATGCTTATGGATTGTACCATTCGCCCTGTTCGTGTCTCTGTCTGCGAACGACTACGTGTTGCCCACTACTGGGGAAAAACAACCACTCTTGTTAGGTAAGAATTACTTAGTACCCGTTATTTTTTATTCGTTTGTTGAATTAACTGCTCCGTTAGCCTAGTGGTTCTAAGCGCGACTGCTACGCTAGAGGTCTTGGGTTCGATTCCCAGGTCGAGCCCAGGTCCCAGTCGACATTTTGACCGTGTAGGTGTTTTCAGTTTTGTATCGAACAACAATTTTTTTTTCTGACAAAGTCAAAGTCAAATCATTTATTCCAATTAGACCATTGAAAGGCACTTATGAACGTCAATTAATTAAAACTATTGAGTCTAGTTTAGTCATTTCTAAAAGGTAGTGCGATGTAATGTTTTTTTTTTCTGAATCCATAGTCTGTGTTAATATCATTAGTCGAGCCGCCAATTCACGTTTTGATATTATGAGTTCTCTTTATGTCAGTTTTTGAAACTAGAAATTATCTTTTTGTTACTTTTTAACCCCCGACGCAAAAAAAATACGTCGTGTTGGGTGACCGATGTTGCATTTAGGATACGATCGTCCCTAGCGGTCCCCCAACGTGACGTATTTTTTTTTAAATTATGAATACATACCTACTTGGGTACTTTAAGATCAAGTTTTTTTTAATTTATTTTTTACATTTTAAAGGGAACTAAGGTTTTTGTGTCGTGGGTTTTTAAAAATGTTGACATTACAAATCCTCTATATGTCACTTTTGACATTTGAATGGGCACTATTTTGTTATCTCAGCGCCATTTTTAAGGCTCAACTATACGCTCTATATTTCAGGTGACAACAACGTATTAACAGACTACTTGTCTAGAAAATCGAAGAAGTACAGCCTTCTCTCCTTCTTCAGTTTCGCCAAGGATTCCATTCTACCGCAGCGGAGTAAGAAGGCCTTCTGAAGATGAGAAGTAATTCAGTAGTCTTAATATACCAGTGCCACAAACATTTTTAGATCTAAAGAAAGTTTTATGTGGTTGGCAAAGAAGAATTGATGCCTATTTTAAAAGGTAGTTTCGTATGAAGAAGAATGGGTAAAAAAGTTCATAGTTTCAACCCCTGAAAAATGGCTATGAAAAGTCAACTCATAATTTGATATGTCATTGTAAATAATCAAAAAACCATCGCTCCTAATTTCAGCAAATAATTTTGCCATTCAAGTTTATTATTTAACCTGTGTGTTCAAATAGTTGTTAAAAAGCCAAGCTAGAAAAAGGTGACGGTTTGCCGGCGACGCGCTGGCAATTAAGAGCCTGTCCAGATAAGGCGTTTTGCGCGCGTAGACACTCGCGTCTTGCGTTCGGTCAAAGCAGCGGTACACGATAAGCATACACGAGATACTATGTCTTTTGCTAATAAAGATAAAGTTGAAAATGCTTTGGAACTAAAACTGCTCGCCGCAGCCTTGCCTTGCTAAATCTGTCACTAAATACTTGATTACAATTATTATATATTATTGAAATCGTGTAAAATACTCATAGTCACATAGCCACTCGATTTAGAACTCTCGGTTATTAACTTAAAAGCTAATTTACTTTGAACCAGGATTCCAATCTAGCACTAGAATTTAGAATAGGTCTCTGGGATTTTGAAGTGACCAGTTTTCCCCGTTCACAAATTGACTAGTTCCTCGAAAACCTGACCAATGCTATTAAGAATAAGGAGTAATTTACTATGCAATTGAAATAAGAATATGAGCTGTATTCGATTTCCTATTTTATTTGCATAGTATTTAGGTTGCATACTCCTGTTAATTAGATTTAAATAGTTAATATTAAGTCCCCCATTGTCCCCAGAGAACTGCCCCGTTGGTTTCGTGGTCGCAAGTGCGACTGCTGTGCAAGGGGTCCCGGGTTCGATTCCCAGGTCGAGCAAAAAGTGTTATTGGGTTTTTCTATGAAATTCTCAGTAGCAGCTCGGAGTTTGGATATGTGCCCGGTTAATGGCAATAGGCTCTCCCCCTATTACATGGGACCTAAATATAACGGCGAACTGTGGGTGTACATTGGTACACCTCTGCCTAACCCTTCGGGGAACACAGGCGTGATGGTGTATATTATTATTATTAAGTCCCACTTTTACTATAATCACTAAACATATTTAGCGTTAAATGTGTTTAAATTATCATTCTGCCTCTGTCTCCTTCTAATAATGTGACAGGGATGCAATGATGTTCTAAATACGTTTAGGCACTAAATGTATTTATTGATTTTGTTGAAAGTGGACCTTAAAATATTTACGAAAATTTATTTTAGTTAATTTTTAATATTTATTTTACTCAGATTTACTTACTTAGTAGCTAATGCGAGGTTAGATTGCAAAGATAAACTTAGAAAGTATATATGTCACCGGAAAATAACAAGATCCGTAAGTTTATCAATTTACTAAGAAGTTTATAAACTTTCGTAAGATTCTAAACGGGAGATAAATTGTAATATTTTACGTCCACATTTTCGTAAATTTATCAATTTCCGACGTCATACGGTAAATTTATAAACTAACGAATATCTATTCGTAAGATTTTATATGGTTCGACCAATCACAGAAACTCTTTTAAATATACGATCTTTGAAATACGTAAAATAACACACTGCTCTCTGATTGGTCAATGTTCATAGTGGCAATGCTTGTGTCCAGCTGGCGGCCGCGAGGAAGGAGAAGTGACACGTGACAGCCAACCAATCAGATCGCGCGTAGCGTTTGGTTACTGCTTACTTATTATTTTACGAGTGAGTTCAGTAAGTTTATCAATTTACGAAAATGTGGACATAAAATATTACAATTTATCTCCCGTTTAGAATCTTACGAAAGTTTATAAACTTCCTAGTAAATTGATAAACTTACGGATCTTGTTATTTTCCGGTGACATATATGAATTGAAGATACTCACTTGAATGCGCGGGAAAAGTCACATTGGTACTTGCCCTAGTACCTAAAAAGTTATTCATATTCATAAGTACTTTAACGCTACGTACGCATGTACTACGCTACGCTAGAGGTCCTGGGTCCGATTCCCAGGTTCAGCTAAAAGTGTTATTGGGTTTTTCTATGAAATTCTCAGTAGCATAGCAGCTCGGAGTCAGGATTTGTGCCCGGTTAATGGCAATAGGCTCGCCCCCTATTACATGGGACCATACCATAAAACATACCGGCGAACTGTGGGTGTGTATTAGTACACCTCTGCCTAACCTTCGGGGAATACAGGCGTGATGGTATGTTAAGTACTTTCATCCCTAAAAAGTTTTGGTAGTAAGGCGATTAGCACACTGCCTTGCAACACGGAGCGTGGCACGGGAGTGCGTGTTCTTACGTTGTTTGCAAGTACCTACAGTATAACCTCGATTATCCGAAGTAATTGGGACCGGGACTAGTTCGGATAATCAAAAGTTCGGGTAATCGAAAGTTTTTTGGGACAACATTAAACAAATGCCACACTTTTTCACATGAAAACTGTACAGTCTATTAAAATTAGACACACATATTAACATTGAAATATATTTTGGGTGTTTTAACACCTAAAATAACTAAGCCGTTTAAGAACGGGAGACGCCCCGGGCGTCGGGAGCCACGAGAAGAGTCCCGGCCACCGTAGACGCGGGTCTGTGGACGGTGAGCAATGGGTAGCTCACCGTCCGTACGTTTACTAACGACAGACCGTGTCGACGGCGCGTTCGTGTTCCACGCGCGCCTCTAAGAGATGTCAGCAAACTTGGAAGGGGCCACCAAGGGCCGATGCCTGCCGGGGCTGCGGGTTGTGAGCAAGAGATACCGCGCCCCCGGATCGCAACGGGTACGTGAAGGAACATAGATGGGTTTTAGTCAGTAAAAGTCTGACACTCCCTCCCGTCCCGCCCAGGGCGGGGGAAGTTATTTGATGATATCCCATCTATAAAAAAAAACCCGTTTAAGAACGACCGAGCAACAAATTCGCGCCAACATTCGGATAATTAAGCGTTCGGATAATTGAGGGTTCGGATAATCGAGGGTTCAGATAATCGAGGTTCTACGGTATCTGCGTTTGTATAGAAAACACGCGTAGTGCAACACACTGAAAACGTATTCACGCGCAGCCTCAGCGCTAAGTCACCTTGGAACCCAAATGGTCCCGTACGGTACGGTTTCAGAGGAACTTCCTCCGACGTACGCTTAAGTTGTGGAATGCGCTCCCTGCTAAGGTTTTCCCAAGAGATTATAGCATGGGGTTCTTCAAGAAAGGAGTTTTGAGGTTTTTACGGAGTCGGCAACGCACGAGTGATGCCTCTGGTGTTGCAAGTGTCCATAGGCAGCGGTGACCGCTTAACGTCAGGCGGGCCGATAGCTTGTTTGCCACCTCCAGTGGTATAAAAAAAAAAACAAAAAGTTGTCTGGCACCTCGGAGCGTAGTGCAGGGCAGCGTGTGATTCGTCTAAAAGTCATGGTGTATAGTCAATAAAAACTTGTAAATAGTGTAATATTTATTGTGATAATATTAATATTAGATAGGTCAAAGTAGGTATAATTACACAAGCCTTGAGGCTGTAAATAAGGGCATTCGCAAAGGGCCTTTTGGGAGCGACGGCCATTTTTTTTTAACTGACTTCAAAAAATTTAGTTTTCAATTCAGTTTAATTTTTTGTATGTATGTTCCCCGAACATACATACAAAAAAAAAACTCGACGAATTTAAAATCTCCTCCTTTTTGAAGTCGGTTAGTTCTGAGAGTGCAAATTCTAGCAACTTTTAGAAACGTTCAAATTTTAATCTGTCTTAATTTGTCAAAAATGTCTTTTACCAATATTTTTGACAAGATTATGACATTGATTGTAGCAAAACAAAGATGGCGACTAGATTTTTAACGTTTTTAAATTGGGTAGTTGACACCACTAACCAATAATTTGAAGTCACAACTTCTCTAAACAGCACTTTATTTTACCCATCAAAACCGATTAATTTTCAATTTATTGTAAAATTAGATTTTTTGTATCTTTAAGATCAATAAATAGTCAATTGAGTAGGTCGATACGTGACGTCACAGCGTGCTATTGCCAAACAAAATCTATGGGAGAATCGCGTTTTGACAGTTCATAAAAAGTATGTAACTGCCTCGTTGGCCTAGTGGTCCTGAGCGCGACTTCTACGCTAAAGGTCCTGGGTTCGATTCCCGGGTCGAGCAAAAAGTGTTATTGGGTTTTTCTATGAAATTCTCAGTAGCAGCTCGGAGTTTGGATTTGTGCCCGGTTAATGGCAATAGGCTCGCCCCATATTACATGGGACCTAAATATACCGGCGAACTGTGGGTGTGCATTGGTACACCTCTGCCTAACCCTTCGGGGAATGCAGGCGTGATGGTATTTTTTTTTATTTTTTTTAAGAAGTATGTCAATTGATGGCGGTGTCAACTACCCAATTGGTCTTCTGAAATTAAGAGTCTGTGAGTTGTAAAGTTAATCTTAGTATTGCTAGTTGTGTGTTTATAACAAAATATCTTAAACCCAAAAGTTGGTTCCTACTGACACGATTTTGATAATGAAAAATAAACCCTATTGTCATTACATTAAAAATCACTTTTTGTGTAAAAGAAAATAGTGGAATATTTTTACATTTGACAGTGAAAAATAAACCATTTGTTATTTCATAAAGATCAGAGCTGTGAGTGATCAGAACATCGAACACCGCTGCCTTTCCCTTGGGGAATACAGGCGTGATGGTATCCTCTATCATCCAAAAATCTCTAATTTTTTATTTAAATGGGTTAGTAGGCTACTTAGAAAAGTGTTCTTTATGTAATTCTTTACATAATAGGGTATTACTGCAATAATATGTATAGATTGATGTAAATAGTGAATGTATATACTGTTTTTACTGTGGGTGATAATTAAAATGAATATGGAGTAAATTAATTAGTTTTTTTATTACCTACCTTGTTCCTGATCTTCTTTATCGTGTGGGCAGTAAGGTCTAACGACCCCACACACCCTAGTGTCAGAGTTTCTAAACCGCCTCAAGGGCCTCTGACATGGTTACCGATGTCAGTGATGTCCAAGATGAACTTAGGAAGTACATATGAATTAGAAAAAGTCACATTGGCACTTGCCCGTGCCCGGATTTTTTTTATTTTTATAGACGGCATATCATCAAATAACTTCCCCCGCCCTGGGCGGGGCGGGAGGGAGTGTCAGACTTTTACTGACTAAAACCCGTAGATGTTCCTTCATGTGCCCTTTGCGTTCCGGGGGCGCGGTATCTCTTTCGAACAACCCGCAGCCCCGGCAGGCATCGGTCCTCAGTGGCCCCATCCAAGTTTGCTGACATCTCTTGACAGATTTGTTAATTAATAAATGTTATTACTCAATTTGCGATTTTTTAAATGATCAATACTTAAATCAATTGTGACATTTCTGTACCGACTCGTCACAAATTTCTACTTGACATAACAATGCTAATTTAGACTTTGACTTATACTGTTATAACTATCGACTAATGTAATGTAATTTTAATACTTGACTAATAATTTATTTGACATTGTATTTGTATTGCGTATCTGTGTCAAGCATGCCTGTATCTGTATTTGTTATGTAAAACAATTTTTGCATGCCTAAGTTAAGGTAGAAAGTATAAGGATCACTCAATTTGTCACATATCATCATAATATTGTACCTACTTTCTGTGCAAATAAACAATTATTCTATTCTATTCTATTCTATTCTTTGAGGCGCGTGTGGAACACGAACGCGCCGTCGACACGGTGCCCGTGCCCGGTTGCGGTTGGTTCCTGATGTTTCTGCAAGATATTTATTGAAACACAATAAATAATACCAGTCCATTATTGTCCCACTGCAGGGCAAAGGCCTCTTCTCATACAGAGAAGGCACGAGCATTGCAACACGATACCTCTTGGTTAGACTGGTTGTCAGACTTTCCGGCTTCTGGCTATCCGTAACGACTGTCAAAGATCTACGAATGAAAAACAAAAGAAAGTCAACAAAAATAACTTTATTTACACCAGGCGAAGCCAAATGAACACTAAGGGTCAACTAAAATGAAGCAACAATATGCTGAAATGAATTTAATAACATCATATGTAGAGTTGAAATTTGAGTGCAAGATAAGTTTTCTTGCAATATTTAGTTTGCTCATCATTACAAATATTTCACTGCCTTTTTGGTCTCGTACTGCAATAGCTAAGAGTCTTGGGTTCGATTCCCAAGTCAGACAGTATTATTGAACTTTTCCATCAGAAATTTCTCAGTAGCAACTCGGAGTTTGGAAGTTGGTGGTGTGACACCCCTGTGCCTTGGAAAGCACGTAAAGCCGTTGGTCCTGCGCCTGATTTCTCTCCGGCCGTATCGGATTGCCATCCCATCGGACTATGAGAGTGAGGGAAGAGGGAGTGCACCTGTGTTTGCGCGCACACTTGTACACACATCTCCTGCGTACTTTTTTTTTTTATAGATGGAAATCATCAAATAACTTCCCCCGCCCTGGGTGGGACGGGAGGGAGTGTCAGACTTTTACCGAGTAAAACCCATCTATGTTCCTTTATGTGCCCTTTGCGTTCCGGGGGCGCGGTATCTCTACCTACCCATTGCTCGCCGTCCACAGACCCGATCTCCTGCGTACTTGACTATAGGTCTCAATTGAGAAATTCTATCCAGAAATCACGATTTTCAACTCTATAACTGTTGCATTTGAATTTCTTATCGACTGGACCACATTGTTTCTTTGCCCTCGTTGCCAGTAAGCCTATACTAATTCCAAGATCCCTCAGTACCTCCATGATGGACCCTCATATGTAGTTTCCAACTCGTCACCTGAACGAAGGCCCTCCCACACTCCTTACAAACATACCTTTTGTCATTCGTATGTATTCTCGTATGAATATCTAAAGTTTTCTTCCTCTGAAAGCATTTTTGGCAAAACTTGCATTCGTACGGCCTTGAGTCATCATGTCGGACCATATGGCGTTTTAAAAGATCATTATTAAAGACTTTAAAGCCACATATCTCACAGGCAACCGTTTTCTCTTTCAAATGGGTCCTAAGTTTATGCTGGACGAGTCGGCTTTTCATTGTGTAAACTTGCTCGCATTGGTCACAATTAAATTGAAGTTTCTTGACGTCATGAACGAGCGCCAAGTGCCGTTTCTTCAAGTATTTCGACGCGAGAACTTCTGGACATTTCGGACATTTCAACATTTCGGTTTTGTGTACTTTTTCGCAGTGAGTTTGTAGAGAGTAGTGATTTCGGAAAACTTTGTCACATTTTCGACAGTTGCCTTCAGCGAATTTGTGAACGTTCTTTATGTGGCTTACTACATTTGCGTTTGCAACGAATCCTTGCCCACATATTTCACATAGGAACGTTTTATACTTATTATGAAATTTATGAGCGTGTTTTAATAGCGTCCCAAAGAATCTAAACTCTTGCCCACAATCGTGGCAAGACATGCCGTCATCAGAGAGATTAAAAGTAAAAATACTGCTAGCTACTTCTTTATTAAATTTAAAGTCATGTACTGTTATTAAATGGTTCAGTAATTCGTCGAGAACGTGGAATTGCTTTTCGCATTTCTTGCATTTTATTTCTGTAGTATTAAGCTTGACTCGACTGCTTCCAACTAAGGTTCTAAGAACGTTTTTCAAGTTGGCGCCCTTGTGTTCCTCAATTGTGTGTTCTTTAAGGTTCACGCTTTCTACAAAGGTACAACAGCAGTAAAAGCACATGTATTTGTTAGCTGACCATCTAAAAGGGAGGACGGAGGAGTTTTCTAAGATAATTGTCAGGACTCTTGTCAGGTCATCTTTCCGTTGCTTTTCGGCAAGCCGTTCTTCTGTATCATCGTAGTCTGAAACAAGGGTGTTAGGGTTTAGGGATAGTTGTCATAATATAAGGTAGCTGATCAAATGAGCTTCGTTCTGTCAGAACGAAGTAACCCTCAATAAATAAAATGGGTAGTATTTAATCCTATAACTGTGAATCCCCTTTTTTGTAAAAAAATAAAATACGTCGCGTTACGGGACCGCTTTGGACGGTCGTACCCTAAATGCAACATCGCATCGGTCTCCCAACGCGACGTAAGTATTTTATTTTTTTACTTTTTAAAGGGAACTTAGGATTTTGTGTCGGGGGTTTTTTTTATACTTTTTATAGGCACATGCTTATTATAACGTCAATTTTGTTAAGTTGTAAATACATAGATTCCTAATAATAATTTTAATAACCCACATAACAAATCATCTTTAGTTTTTCTTTCCCACTTTCACCCTCATAACTTTTAAACGGCTCAACCGATTTTCATCAAACATGTCTAAGAACACTCGTACATAAGTCACCTTTAATATAAAAAAAAAACTATATTGAAATCGCTTCATCGGTTCGGGAGCTATGATGTCACAGACAGACAGACACGTCAAACTTATAACACCCCTCTTTTTGCGTCGGGGGTTAAAAATAGCACCAAACATACTGGATTGCACACTAAATAAAATTTGACATACTGATTCATGGATTAAACAAAACACTCTTACGGAGAGACTATCTATTACCTACGTACCCATTTGATAAAAAAAACATTTCAGATAAAATATATTATGTTTATGCTAAATGTATTATTAGCGGGGAGTGCAATTTAAAATTCCCTTTTTAAAATTAAGTCAAACAAAGACAATTTTTAAAATAAATATAATGAAAATAATCAGGTCTGTACTTTTTAGAAGCGAGGTTAAAAACTTAATTTAGGAATTAAATAAAACAAGAAAGATTGAAGTATTTAATCATTTGTATTCTTACAATATATAATTTAATTAAAATACTATGTTACAAGTGTAAAAAGACAATGAAGCCAAACTTCGTTCCCATCACTACGATATTTTATTGTTCTGGACCATGCCTGGGAACCTTCTAGATACGGAGATATTGAAAGTCAAACTTATAACTTTTTTTAAACGCAACCTTAATGTTTTTACCGAACTTTGACCCCCATGACCTCTGTACTGTATTACATGCACCCCTAAGCACAATTAAATGTGTAAGGCCGTTTTCACATTTAGGCGACTTTAGCAGCGCGACAGTAGCGCGGCAGAAGTACATTCCTTCACATTACAATAAGGCCGCTTTCACATTTAGGCGACTTTAGCAACGCGGCTGTCGCGCGACTGTCGCCCCGTCAGAATTTCATAATAAAAAAACAGAAGAGCTGTCGCCCACAGCATCTATTTTTAAAATGAAGTGCGCCATACCGACCTAAACTTTGATCTGTTCTTGTAATGTGAAGGAATTTACTTCTGCCGCGCTACTGTCGCGCTGCTAACGCCCTAATGTGAAAACGGCCCAAGTAACATGGCGTGCTACCATAAACAGTGATTTTTCACATGGAAAATAAAAGTAGTTTCCCAGCAATAGTAAGTAGTTACGGTGCAACCTCCACGGTAACCCGCGAAATTCAAATATTCTTACGTTTTTTGCAATTTGCAAGTCAGTATTGCAAAAAACGTAAGCAAATTTGAATTTCGCGGGCTACCGTGGAGGTTCCACCTTAACAGCTATGTGATGTGTGTTGTTACACTTCTAAATTACTTGTTTAAAAATCGAGATGTAAGTACATAGAGTAGATAAACTATTTACTACCACAACGAAAATATATAAACCTTACAATAAATGCAAGAAAATAGCTAAATAATGAGTATTTTGTTCGCGTTTTGACAGCTCATAAAAAGTATGTCAATTGATTAGTGGTGTCAAGTACCCAATTACGCAACTGACAATCACCTCTTTATTTTGATGGTTATACACAATCCATTGCTTGTAATACTCTAAAAAATCTCTACTCCAAAGCTTAAACCACGCAATGGACATTGTTTAAACGTCAAACTGACAGTTACGTAGTAAGACTACAGTTTATAGGACAATCAATATGTTTTCTCATATGAATAACCAAAGACTTCTTCTTTTGAAAAGTTTGAGCGCAAAGAGTACAACTAAATACCTTAGTACGATCGTGCGTCGCTAGATGGCGTTTCAAAGCTTGCATATCATAACCTTTGTACCCACAGAGATGGCAAGTTGTGAATTTTTCCTTCAAATGTACGACAGATACGTGCTTCAAAAGAGTGCTTTTACGGAAAAATATTTTCGTACACTGCTCGCAAGGGAATTGCATGCTTTTGACATCATGAGACAATGCCACGTGGCATTTCCGCAAATAAATACTCTCAAACGAATCCGGACACAAAGGACAAACATATTTACCGGTAATATGAGATTTTCTACGATGATTCGCTAAACTTAATTTAGAGTTAAACTTTTTGCCGCAAATCGTACAAGTTGTCATACTAGAATGAACGTTCCGTAAATGATGTTTGATCGTTCCTTTTAACGCAAAAGCCAAGCCGCACAAATCACAAATAAACTTTTGAGCCTTATTGTGGAATTTATTGACATGTCGCAATAATGGCGCGAAAAATTTGAAACTTTCCCCGCATTCTATGCAACCCATAGACTCATCTGACAAGTTGAATACGTAGCAACATTTTGCGAATACATCTCTATTAATAACTAAATCGTGCGCCTCATTAATATGACTTAAATAGTGTTCAATACTTTCAATCGATTTAGGACATAATTTGCAAGAAATTTCAGAAATATCCCATTTAATACGACTAGAAGCTCCTATGTTTTTCAGAATCCTACTGAATTTTACTTCGTCGTGTTTTTTGGTGTGATCCTTTAGCTCAGAGCTTTCTATAAACGTGGCGTCACAGTAGTAACATCGATAACGGTTTAGGAACCATTTGAAGGGCATTATTGTGGAGTGTCCTAGTATAATCCCGACTATTTTTCGTAGTTCCTCCCGGGTCGTATATTTCGTAGCGAGAGAATCGCCTGAAACGAAAAAAAAAATTCATTCAGACTTTTTTTTGTCTCTTCCTTTCTATCTGTGTGGTTGTTGCGGTAGGCAAAACGACTGAACCGGATTTGATAAAACTTATAAGTAGTTTAGCTGGTAATGGGGACATAAAAAGGCAAATTTTTAGGTTATGATCGATATTTTGCCACGGTTAGTATGAGAATAAAAATTATTGTTTATGGTAATGGGCAATGTAACGCACGCAAAACATTGTGCTTACGGGTGCATGCAGCAGTACAGGAGTCATCGGGGTATTTAAAATTTAGTCAAAGACTTTCTTAAAGTTTAGTTAGAATATTTAAAAGTTGCTTTCGTAAAAAAAAAATGTTGTATCTTTGACCTTGAATATCTCCGTTACTAAAAGGTTTCCAAGTATGGTGCAAAAACAAAAAATATCGCAATGATGGGAAGAAAACATGAATTTCGGTTTCATTAAATCTTTTACACCCTATTGTTTTCCACCACCACATACTCAATAGGTTTGCATAAACCATCGAAAGCCTATTTGAAGTATTTGAAACTATAAACCTTTTCAATATCTACTAAAATTTTAATTTTGTTTCTAATATTGTCTTAGTCTCGGCGAAAAATAAGGTAAGTCTTTAGCACGGAAATACCACTACTTTTCTTACCTATGATTAATAAACTAGATCTAAAGTGCGTGATGGCATTTCGAAAAAAAAAGAAATAATAAACGAAACAAGAATCTGTTTATTCAGAAACATCCAACACATAACTATCAATTCTTTCAATTTTGAACACACTATCATCCATTCTATGCGTCCTCTTATGACCGACAAGAGTCTTCTTTCTTCTAAAAGTCTTGTCGCAAAGGACATGGACAAAAAAGTACATTCCATATACATGTACATAGTAAAAATATTGTAAAATAGAAATAGAAAAATGAATTAATACATAGTTTTTAGCCTCTCTGTACCTGTCAGTTTTTATTTCAAAATAATAAGTAATGCAAGATGAATTCAAAGTACCGTTGTCAACTTCCGCCATAATGGACCATAGAGAAATATAAATACGTTCCACATCATGCTTACTACTTGTAGACATGTGATGAACGACAATGCTCATAAGAAAATCATTTTATTTATGCGAAACTATCTTCATTAGTAAGCCTCAACATTATATTTTAAATACAACAAGCATTCCATAAAATATAATGTTGACGTTTAAGATATTCTTTTTTATATTTCACACAAAAAAGTAATACATATAACGAAACGCGTTTACTAGTTTGACAGTGTGTCTTTGTCTATGTCATGCTCATGTCATGTCAATGTAATGTCATTGTAAAATAATTGTAAATACTTCGTTGCGTATAAGGTTGTAAATACTTCGTTGCAATATAATAGTGATTCTGTCTTGGATGCTATTTTAGGGTACTATTGTTATTGCCTTGTAGGGAACAGGACTGTTGGTTGTTGTTGTCATGTTATGACAATAATCTGGTACCTTGGTGGGGCAAGACACCAACACAATATTCAAGCCCCAGCAGAATTTTTAAACAACATATTAGACAACAACAACATATCGCGGGGCTCAAGGGTTTACAAAAAAAATAACCACGAAGTGGAGGCGGGTTCTGTTCGCTCGCTTCGCTCGCTCTCTAGACCCCGCCATACACTTCTTTCTAACCTAACCTGTCCGAGTCGGGGTGCCCCAAGTCCCGAGCTCGCTTCGCTCGCTCTTTCAAGCATAATTTCTCTAAGCATAATATTCTAAAGTTATGCCAAAACAAATTAGTCTTTAAGATGATTATGCCAACATAAAATGTATGCCTGTAAAAATTATTATGGCGAAAGTATTATTATGCCAAAACAAACTGTGCCAAAATCGTTATGCTGAAGTATATTAGGACAAAGAACGAACGTCGAAGATAAACCTAGGTTTAGCCGGCTAATCTTAAGTTTATGTTCACACCTACCTTTAGCCGTAACATATATTATAATATAATCATTAGTTTTGAATATCCATACTTTGTTATGATTGACATGTTATTTTTTACTATTACCTACCCAGTTAAAAATGTTAATCAATACGAAGTTAAAAATTCTTAACGTAGCTGCCATTACTTTGTTTAACTGCCTATTATTTTAGATATACAATAGTACTCAGTGCTATTATTTCTATTCCTGTTCGCTATTTTAAAGCGCCTAAAGTTTTTTAATAGCAAATCTTATTCCGTACACTTATTGCTAGCGAGTTGATTAAAGGTTTAGCGAAACTGATTATGTCTAATCTGAGGTAAATACAAGATTTTTGAGTTTTTTATTGATAGCAATTTAATGTGCCAGTATTCACGAATATAAAACACTAAAAATCATTAGTGTACATTCAATTCGATAACTATGCCAACGCCCATACAGATCTTGGCCATGTCCTTTCACATTTGAACGGCCGAGCATCATCATGTACTACCATATGCCTTTTCAAACAGTCCTCATTAAAAGCTTTATGTCCACAAACTTCACACGTACAATTCTTCTCCTTAAAATGTACCCGAAGTTTGTGTTGAACATATTTATTGTTTCTTGTAAAAATCTTGGAGCAGAATTCACAGACAACCTGAGCGCTTTTGCAATCGTGGACTAACGCCATGTGGCGTTTTTTCAAGTATCTATTTCCGAGAATTTCTAAGCATAAAGGACATTGAAGCTTGTCAGTTTGATGAACGTTTTCTATGTGGTTGGTCAACGCGTATTTTGGGTGGAAAGTCTCATTGCAATGTTTGCAGGATTTGATTCCGTGGACGAATTTAACATGACTGTGAACGTTGTGCTTCCCAACGAATCCTTGACCGCAAATTTCGCATAAAAACTGATCAATATGATACTTGTATGTATGTAAAAGAAGAGGTCCAAAGAATTGGAAGTATTGTCCGCATTCCAGACAAGACATGCCGTTATCCCCTAGATGGAAGCAATCGAAAGACTGAGAAACTTCTCCGTCGAAAATAAGGCTATGCCTTTTCGAAAGATGCTCCAAATATTTATGGAAATTATCGAAAGGAGTCTTACAGAGTTTGCAAGAAAGATTGGAAACGTCTAGCTTCGTCCTGCCTCCTCGATACATTGTCCTGACAATGATGTCTCGGATTTTGATCTCTCTGTGTTGGAAATACGTATGTTTTTTGAGTTCTCCGCTTTTGACAAAGAGGGATCGGCAGTAGAAACACATGTATTTGCTCTTGTGCCATCTAAAGGGTACGATGGTTGAGTTCTGGACAATAACTGTTAGTATTGTCGCGACTTGATCTTTCCGTCTCTGTTCAATAACTTTATCTTCCATTGAAAGTTCTGAAATGAGAGAATGGTCGCGTTAGATGTCCTTTCGTATATTTCCTGGGGGATCAAGGTAAATTGCTTCGTGGGAGCATTGCACTGCTATGTGAAAACCACTTTAACTGCTACGGTATAAAGTCGTTAATGTCGGAAAGTTATTGCGGTTGTAAGGTTGAAAATGCGTTAGGACATACCTAATATGTAAGTAGTCGGTATGTCTAATGGAGAAGAAATACTACTTTCTATAGCAGAGCAATAAGACGTTTTGTAAACTTTTTTCAAGTTAATAAAATCAATTATTAGGTTATTTTTATTAGGATTTTCTATTTCTCGCCGTCCGCGTCGTGGCTGCCAAACAGCATGATTAAAAAAAATAAAAGACTAAATATTTTTAAAGGGACATGAAACACAAATAACTAGTATTTTTGACAAAAATAAATAACAACTTGTTGAAATTTAACGTTTATTTATCATATTGAATTAATTAACATACTTAGGCCCATTTTTACTACACATCACTAAATACAGTTAGTGCCTAAACGTGTTGAGTACATCATTCCATCCCTGTCACATTGTTAGAAGGTGACAGAGACAGAATGATAATTTAATTATAGGTACATTTAGTGCCAAATGTGTTTAGTGATTAGTGGTGAAAATGGGCCTTAGTTTTCATACTTAAAAATAATCATAACACTTTGACAAAGGACCAATACCGCACTCTTGCTTATACTGTAAAAAGCACGCATAAGTAATTCACCAAATTATGACCTTAAAAGCCATGCAATAAGAGTCGTTTTACAAAGAAGTGTGTATTCAACATCATATCAGCCGCAGGACGTCCACTGCTGGACATAGGCTTCCCCACAGATTCCGAAAAAGACCGGTTGGAAGCGGCCTGCATCCAGCGTCTTCCTGCGGTGCCAATCAGATCGTCCATCCACCTTGTGGGTGTGCATTGATATTTTCAATTAACTGCTGGCTTTACGAAAGAACAGTACGCACTATTTTCTGTTTAACTTTCATATGTATATTTTTACAGTGTTCATTCAGAGTCTTTTTAGTTTTAAACGCCTTACTGCAAACACTGCAACTGAAGTTTCGTTCATTGCTATGTTTTAACATATGTCTTTGAAGTCTGCTTCCTTCAAAACTCTGCCATCCACATACTCCACAGATTGCATTTTTTTCCTGCAAGTGCGTTTCTCTTAGATGCCTCATCATAGTACTTCTAAAAACGAACGTTAACGGGCACTGAGGGCAATTAATCTTCTCCCTATCTTTGTGTACTGTCATCATATGCAAGGACCGCTTATAATGCGTTTCAAAAACTTCTGTACACTTAAAACATTTGTATTTTCTCCCGTGTACTTTCTGCATATGTGTTCGAAGTGTCGTCGGCGCCATTTTGTCGTCACAAAAACGACATTTAACCGTTTTATGATCGTGTTTTATGCTTATATGCTCTTTTAATCGATTTGTTGTTTTGAAATAGCTTCCGCATATATCACAGAGCACGTTAGATGCTCCTCTGTGATATTTATTTGTGTGGAATAGGAGACGGCCAAAAGATTGGTAGACACCATTGCATATGGCGCAAGACACGTTGATGATATTTAGTTTAAAAGGATTCATGCAAAGCCCTATGTCTTTATTGAACTCTATTCCATGTTTGACAATCAAATGATCAACTAGTGCGTATAAATCTTCGATTTTTTCCGGACATAGTTTGCATGAAATTCTCGAAACGTCGACATTGACGGCGGGATCCAAAAATGACTCCATTTTTTTTGCAATTTCCTCGGTGTTATGAATTCTTTGGTGCTCTTTTAATTCTTTGGGCTGTTGAAAGATTTCGTAGCAAAAGAAACATCGGTATGAGGTTTTCAGCCATCTGAACGGCATTAGTGTTGATCTTTCAAGTACTTGAGTGACATTTGCTCTTAAAATATTTTGAGTTTCAAGTATTCCATATGTTTTTGACGTTTTCACTTCAGAATCTTTTGTGGCACCTTGTAAAAGTGTTCTTTTGGGTATGGCTTCTTCTTTTATTCCTGTTTGACTTCGAGTTCCATTAGACTCTGGAAGAAAAAAAAATCTTCATAGAAATGTTGGTCTTAGTTTTTCGTTGTGGCAACACTTGGATTTTCCGACGTTTGAAGTGGCAATACAGATGTTAATAACAGCTGACTCGCGGTCACTGTCAGACTGCATTGAAAAGAAAGAGAAGAACTTAACGGTAATTTATAACAAAATGTAGCAATTATCGGTTTGCTCAAAATTAAATTAAGTAATTGAAAAAAAAACAAAGAACTTCTTCATACAGAACGAGGATCAAAGAGATACTCATTGGAGTTAGATTCAAAAGTAATTTTATAGCATAGGTACTAGCTAACCCGGCAAACGTTGCCTCAGAAATTATTTTTAGGGGTATGAAATAGTTTTAACACCTACCGAAAATACGCGCAAAAATTTCGTATAAATCGGTTTAGCCGAGTTTTTTGGAGAAGTTTGGTGTCCACAAATTATCTTCAGGATCTCATTTTTTTGAATCCAAGATATAGTAGGCTATATTTTGGATTTGCTTTAGGTGTTATAGGTAGCACTTAGAGATAACGTAGGTTCTAAGAGACACACAGACACGTCAAACTTGTAACACCCGTCTTTTTGAGTCGGGGTTAAAATTATACACAAGAAATAAAATAATTATACTTAATTGATTTATAACTTATGAAATATCAGATTTAAAACCAATGGCGGGAAAATTTAAATGCCAGTGCCACTAGTTGCCCACAGACATGGGATTGGCTACCCTTGCTACGGAAGGTAATTCAGCATTGAACCTACCAAACCGAATTGTTTTAAGGTCAATGTGAAATTAATGGAGACCACGCACCGACAAGCGCAGCGTAGGACGTCCACCCACAAGGTGGACGGATGACCTGATTATGACCGCAGGAAGACGCTGGATGCAGGCCGCTTCCAACCGGTCTTTTTGAAAATTTATGGGGGAGGCCTATGTCCAGCAGTGGACGTCTTACGACTGATATGATGATGATGATGTTGAAATGTGAAATAAAAGAAGTACAATTTAAGTTGAAAGCTGTGTTTTATTCAGAGAATCAAAATATAGGATACAATACCAAATTATACCAACACTTAAGTGTTTAAACATATTCATTAAGTATAATTATGTTTAATAAAATATGCTTAGAAGGTTTGTATTTAAAAACCTTAGACAGATTTATATTTAAGGGTATATGTACTATAGAAAATACTTTTTGACCGATTTTTTGTCGGCGAGGATGGAACATATGAATTCAAATACACCAATGCACACGGCCGACAAAAAAATCGGTGGGCGGAGAGCCTACAATGTACAGTTTTGCATCCTCGTCAAATTCAAAGAACTAACGTAACTATGCTAGTGATTCTCAACACGAATTAATTATAAATGAAAATGCGGGGCGATGACCCCGCACGCACACGGTGATATAGTCGTGCGTAACCACCTACCGCATACAAAACGGAGCGATTCTGTTGTTGACCAGGTATTATTTTATTTGACTGATTATCAACCTTTTTTCTTCTTTATCGTGTTGGCAGTAAAGTCTAACGACCCCACACACCCTAGTGTCAAAGTTTCTAAACCGCCTCAAGGGCCTCGGACATGGTTACCGATGTCAGTGATGTCCAAGATAAACTTAGAAAGTACGTATGAATTAGAAAAAGTCACTTTGGTACTTCCCCGTGCCCGGTTACGAACCTACAACCTCGTTCATGAAAGGCGGGCGCCTTAACCATCACGGCATTATTTTTGAAGAGAATGCAAAACTGCTCTTGTTTACTTTTTTGCTTAACACAAAACACGAACTGAATTATTCAAAGTTTATGCAACATAAAGATACAAAAGGCAATGCCTTAGGCATTCCCTGCCAGTCAACCAAAGGTGGTGAAAGATGACATGGCAGGTGCAAATTATTGTACGAGAGAAAGATAGGAAATGAGACATCAATATAGCTAAACTTAAAGGTGCAACTTTATCACCAATTAAATACCTAAATAAACCTTAACTTCTAAGAGTACACACAGTTTTAAATAAATATATAAAGATACAAGCTTATTCCCGTGACTTCGTTTGCGAAATCTATTTTCGTGGAAAAAGAAATCGCGGCATACATAGTCCTTTCTCGAGGGTCAAACTTACCCCGTAGCAAATATTTTCAAAATGGGCAACAGATAGACATTCACATTTATATATTGGTAAATATGGATTGTTGCATACACACAAACTAATACTACTATTACAGTTACTGCATGTCTAATTATTAATTATAAGATAAAAGATCAATGAACTTATATTATTGCACTTAAGATTATTAAAAAAAAGATATCCCCACGCAACTAACATACATAAATTTTAACGTCTATAATTGTCAGTTACAATTAAGAGAACAATTCGAATACATGTTAATTTATATTTTACTTGACATAACGGCATAAACAGTGCCGTTAATCTTTTTATAACGGCACAAACAATGCCGTTGACACAAAAATCTGCTCGTTCTTAAAATTTACTTATAGACTACGTAAGGACTCTAAAGTCGAGATCTATATCTTTAACCGCTATTTCTTACTCTAACAATACACATAGAATATTTTAAACTTGTCCAATATAAGGATTATCATACTGCATCATTGAAGGATGCGGGTTTTTGTGCATTCTCGCGAAATGGGCTTTCATTATTTTCTTAGTAGTAAAAGCCTTGTCGCAGCCCTCACATTTAAAATTCTTCTCCCCACTATGTTTGTACATATGATTTTTCAACCGATTACTGTTAAACGCTTTCCATCCACACACTCCACAAATATGGTTACGAAATTTAAGATGGGAGTCACGCAAATGAGTCATCATCATGCTTCTAAACACAAAAGTCTTCGGACAATGAGGGCATTTGATTTCTTGCCGATTCTTATGCTCGGCTGCCATATGTCTAGACCTCTTATAGTGACTTTGAAACACCTCAGAACAATTCGCACACTTAAATTTCTTTTCCATATCATGGCTGTTTTTCTGATGCGTCTTAAGCTTGGATTTCGAGTCGAATTTTTCACCGCATTCAGTGCAAAGGAAGAGCGCGTTTTCGTGGACAGATTTCACGTGGAGACGCAGTAGATTTGCATCTTTGAAATGTTGTCCGCAAACATCGCATAGAATAGCTGATGTGCCTTTATGATCTTTATTAGTGTGATGGAGTAACGGTCCAAAGGTGTAGAAATTCGCTCCGCAAGCGAGACAACTAACATTAAAGTTATCAAGCTTGAAAGCTACCATACAAATGCCTACATCTTTGTTATACTCAACCCCATGCATTGCAATTAAATGGTCGATCAGATCGTACAAATCGACAATTTTATCTGGACAAAGACTGCAGGATAAACTCGAAACATCGATATAGACGACGGGTTCCCAATAATTCTTCATAGCTTGAGCTTTAATCGCGTCTCCGGAGTGCACCTGCTGGTGACTTTTCAATTCTGAAGCTTCTTGAAAGATGTCGTAGCAGTAAAAACATCTGTATGAGCTTTTAAGCCAGCGGAATGGCATGACTGTGGATTTGATCAGCACTTGCAGCACATTATTTCTCATAATGTTTCGTTTATCTTTCGCTGTGAGGGCTGGTCTGCCAGAAGACTGTGCGATAGCTATATCGTAGTCTTCTTGGGGTTTAGCGAGGGTCTGCTTCTCAGTCGTATCCTGGCGACCTCTGAGTTCTCCTGTAAGGAAAACAGAGGGTTTTAGAGGTAGCCAGAATACGACAAGCAGCTTTTTTGTACAATTTTTTTATTTGTAAGTACCAGATCGTGGTTTTGGGATCTTTATTCTTTTTTAGCTATGCGCATAATCCCATATTATTATTATATAATGTTATAAAATCCTATATATATAGATCTGCCCCCTTGAAGTGCAAGATCACTCACTGACTTAAGACAAAATCTTAAAAACTAGTTCTTATAATGTAAGTATGAGATAAAATAAGTAGTTCAAAGTAGGGTTGTAACGGTATCTCGCCCCCGTGCCTTATTCCGGCAGACTGTGGGTGTACATTGGTACACCTGTGCCTAACCCTTCCGAAAATACAGGCGTGGAGGTATGTATGTAACGGATGTTTATTTACGTTGACATATTCGCGCGAGAAGGCCGCTCAACTGTGTTGAGAGCGAAATGGTCAAGATTTTTACTCCCATCGTTCGCACTTAATTTATCGGCGTTACTTATAAGCCTCTTCTAAACAATCACCAGTAAAGTTTGAATAAGAAAGTGTAATTAATATCCCTATTTTAAATAAAGACATAAACGTGACGTTTTAGAATATCAAATTTATAATCATACGAACGAATATTGTGTATTTATTTTGTTTACTTGTTTTTGTCCGCGATTTTGGTTGTGTTTTTCACGGATACATTTGTTTGATAGTAAAATGACTTTCTGTTTCTTAAAAAATAAAACATGAATTAATCTTTCTTTCCACTTCCGCATCTGCCTCCGCTAAGAAGGCCTTAGTTACAACCCTAATTCAAAGTTATACAAATAGGTATGAATATTAACCAACACATAGATCTAACACGTATACTTATAATTGAATTTCAGTAATACTCTAAACACCAAGACTTATCCTAAGAAAATATGAGTAAAAAGTAGCTGTGATTTTCACGACGAGATTTACGCCGCACCAGCTATCAGGGTTCTGCAGGCCCTGGTGGAACTCACTCCGTGTGCTCTGGGAGACCAGCAGTGTGATTCTTTAAGCCTCACTTCGCAATTCGAAAGCTGAATCCGCAGTGAGATTACAAAATGGCATTCTGTTAAACACGATCACGCCGGTGACGTCACCACGGCGAACGAATACTAAACCAATGACAAGTTGGTTCGCTATCGAAGTGAGCGCGATCGCTTTAGTGAGACTCGTTTTCGAGTTTGCGTTTTAGAGAATCGCACTACAGTACGGCCGACCGTACAAGCGAAACGTAAGGGGTCCCGGAATGTCTCCGTTCCGGGAGCCCGTGCGTGATGCACGAGGACATCGTTTCCCAGCGACGCGGATTGGTCCGTACGCGACCCGCTTCGAGTTGGGCCCGTACAGCGCCACCTGTATAATACTACTGAATCATCGCTTCAGAGCATTGCGGGCGCAGCTGTGAAATCACCCTCAGCAGAGAAGTTATGAAGCCCAGTAACTGGTACCGAAATCATCGGATATCGGAGATAAACATCTATTCGAATCTATAACCGAATCAGGTATAAAAGTTTCGGATAGATTCGAAAAAGGGCCGAGTCTAAATAAGACATGTTATGACATGTTATCGCTACTATGTACAAGTCGCGCAGATCATCATATCATCATAGTCAGATATTCTTTTACAATTCCTTAAATATTAATATCCGAATCTAGTCGGTTAGTTCCGGGCATTGCATTTTTGTTAAGCCATATTATCCAATCATCCATTATTTCGTACTTTTCTTTTACAATTCCATAAAAATGTAATAATATCCGAAACTATCCGAATCTTTCGGAAAATCCGAAACAATTTCATATCCATAAGTTCTTAGTCTTAAAGTAACACATCTTATTATTAACAAATGACTACACAAGGAAATACAGTTACTATTCTAACGTATTAAAATACACAATCCTTTGGCATAAGCCGCTTTCAACTATCCTTTACTGTAATTGCACTCGTCCTAATATCATTATTTGCAAGTGTCAAAGTCTTGCTAAACCTAGTCTTGCGACTTCGCCGCGTGGATTTTTCACCCGCCTTAAATTACTTCTTTGGTTACTGCCACGCTCCCGCCTGTCGTAGCGTGATGTTACATAGCCTATACTATTCGTAATGAATCTGGCTACCATAAGTCAAAAACATGTTTTCTAATACATCTGGTAGTTACAGAGATAAGCGCTTTAAAACAAACAAAAAAACCTCTTCAGTTTTATTACAAACGTGGCCACATTACGGGCCCAAAAATTATAAGATTATCATCGACTCGAAAAGAAGAAGAGCTTTAATACAGATTTCTGATAATTTAAGACTCTTCAAAGTAATGAAACGCAGTTTTATGATCGTTCAACGATTCTAAATTCGCAAAACCTTTGCGGCAGATGCGGCAAACGCGTCCAGAAACCCCAGTGTGGACCTTAATATGAGCTCTCAAGTTGCTGGATCTACGGAAAGTCTTCTCGCAAATGCTACACCCATAATCTCGATCATCGAAATGTTTCTTCTTGTGCAGTGTTATCAGCCATTTGATCCCAGTCTTATAATTGCACATATCACAATGGAATTGCGCGTCCAAATGCCTAGCCTTAACGTGTAAGACCATAGCGCCCTTGGTCGAACAAACTTTTGGACAATACTCGCATCTGATTTTATATTTCTCCACGTTATGCACCTTGCCCAAATGCACTTTTAATTGGTACGCGCTTGCGAATACCCTACTGCATAGGGTGCATTCTTGCCTGGTATCTTCCCCATGCATCTTTTGCTTATGTTGCTGCAGTCTATGGAAAGCATTGAAGACCTTCTTGCAAACAGAGCATCTGAATCCCACATGACAGTTGTTTATATGCCTTTTTAGGCGACTCTTGTTGATGAAGCTTAGACCACATATCTGGCAGATTAAAGAGTGGCTTACATGATCCTTGTGCATATGATTGACCATGCAAGTAAAATTGTCATACTGCTTCTCGCATAGAACGCATTTCATCGTATCCTTGTTCAAAATGAAAGGTAACGCGCAAACTCCTAGGGAACTATCATACTCCTCTTCATGAGCGAGAATGATGTGAGAGATCAGGTTTTCTAGATCTGCGAAAGGCTCCCCCATGCATACTTTGCAGCTTAAATCCGACACGTCGATTTTGATTGGTATGTCTTTAGATATGATCCGTCTTATCACGAACCTTTCGAGATCCTCGTCGTGGTGTTGTGTGTGTTCCTTCAAGACATCGCAGTCTCGCATGGGTCGGTAGCAGTAGAAGCAGCGGAACCCTTTCGTCTGCCAGTTGAAAGGTACAACATTACCGTATTTAAGGATTTGCAGGACGTTCCTTCGTTTCTTATTGAGTTGAAGGAGGTATGTTTCTTCGGTGGTGCGGCGTTCTGAAAAGAGAGGCACGATTTACGGTTCCTTTTTACGTATGATTTTTTAAGGTAGATACTCAGTTGTATAAGTGATGGGTGCAAATTAGGGTTGTAACGGAGGCTTTCTATGCGGAGGTTTACGGAGACGAAAGTGACATTGAAAAAAAAATCAGTACATGATTTTTATAAGAAATAGAAAGGCACAAAGTCTTTATTTAAAATAGACATATAGCACCCTTTCTTATTCAAACGTTACGGGTAATTGAAATAAAGAAGAGAACGATGGAATCAAAATTTTGACCATTTAGCTCGCAACACAGCCGAGCGGCCTTCAAGCGCGTTCTATGTAACGTAAATAATCCTCCGTTATGACTCCGCATTTTTTTTACAGATGCGATTCCATTACAACTCTATTGCAAATACGTCTTAACAAAAAGTGTACAAATTCAGCCTTACTTATAAAAATAACGCTAAATAATACTTAGCTACTTATCAATTGATTAACTTTCGAATCCTTGACTAAAAATCAATTATTTTTCACATAGCAACAATTTTCAATGGTGTCTCAGGTGAAAAATCTTACCTATAAACTTTAATCAGCGTTGAGATGTTGCCTAAGTGACAGAAAATTTAAACAGCGGCGACCCGTTGTTTAAGTATAGTTCGGAAGTAAGATGGCGGGCTACAATCAGCTGTGACGATGACATTTTTGGTCTATGGATTCTATTGTAAATTTTGACAACTATGCTCAATTGTTCGTTCGATTTCGTTCTTTAGTCTAATAATTTGGTCATGCTCTATGCTGACCGTCTAAGTGTTGGCAGATTAAAATTTTGTTTCATCGTTCAATCAGTCACATAAGAGGTAGCTAAGTATGAATTAGCGTTATTTTTATAAGTAAGGCCCATAAGGGTTAAGATTTTTCCCATTAGGCGGTTGTTCTAATAGAACGCGACTAGGCGATCATAGCAATTTGTGCGAATTTTAGTCGTACCGCGATAAAACGTATTGATGTCCAATAGGTGACCTAATCTTCTTCATCGTGAGGGGCGGGCGAAAGAGGACGAAATTGGCAAAATATGTCATCAGCACGTTTCTCGAAAGTGGAAAACTGATCCTTTTTAACATCCATTTTTAGCATGCATAAGCACACATATTATAAGCACACCACTTTTTTTATACCCCGCGACCATACGATGGTCTCTTCGCTTAGTCGGGCGATTATCGATTAGTCGGGTTCTCTTAGAACAACGCCTCATACTCAAAAGCCTTATCCGAGGGCTCAAAAAAAATACAGCGCCTTACACGTCCAGAATGCAATTGGAACTGCCCTGATACTGCAGCGCTTCAGAGAAGCTTGCATGGACTGCTTCTACGCAGTCAAGTGG
This sequence comes from Caradrina clavipalpis, assembly GCA_932526535.1. Taxonomy (NCBI): domain Eukaryota; kingdom Metazoa; phylum Arthropoda; class Insecta; order Lepidoptera; family Noctuidae; genus Caradrina; species Caradrina clavipalpis. The sequence continues at coordinate 4,957,457 of OW052115.1, forward strand.
AAGTTATAAGCATCCTTAGTCTGCAAGGTGCGGGGCAGAGACAACAGCATCCAGGAAGTCTTGGTACTTTAGAATAAATTATTTATTATTGAGGTGAGTTTAAAGAAACAAGTGTTTATAAGGTTTTCTTGGTTTTTTGACGTGAAACGTCTTTAAAATCACATCGCAAGTCAGAAAAGCGAACCGAGTGCCGAGTGTGAGTTTTTTCATTCACGTTCGATTGCGAGCGCGTTAGAGTTTTGTATAGGAAAACGTTATAGCGCCACCTGGTGGTCACTAGGAGAAACCTAATTTCTCATACAAAATTCAAACGCGTTCGCAATCGAACGTGAGTGGATAGAACTCACACTTAGCACCCTGTAATGGAATAGGTTTTGATATTTAACACTAAAGGCCTATTCAAACCTGAGCGATATTCGCTGCCGCTGTGGGTAGAGGTACATACCGCGCGGGTTTCGCTCAGGTATTTAGTATCAAGTACCGCGGCTAGAGCGACCTGAGCGATATTCGCTACCGCTGTGGGTAGAGGTACATACCACGCGGGTTACGAACGGTAGCGAATACCGCTTAGGTCTGAACACTAATATTACCGCATACCCACTGGGTTTTCTCTGCCGCAGACGGTAGCGAATACAGCTTAGGTCTGAATAGGCCTTAAATGCGACTCGCTGACATATAGACGATTCACGTTAAACCAACGATCGTGTGCCCTGGCACAGCCCTACTGATTCTTTTGGCCAATGGAATTTACGCCTTATAAGCGCGCATTATGGTGCAAAATGTATAAATAAACAAGGCTATAAGCGAGTTTAGCTTGAAATATGGACTGAGATTTAATTTTGGTGTTCGTAAAAATTGAAGTTAAGAAAAAAGAAGAGATCAGAATTCATAAATGTTTATTTTCTAATAACTATGTAAAACAAGTAATATTTACAAAATAAAACATAATTTAAAGAATAGAGCTAAAAACTAGTATCCTAAGGTCGAAATTTAAACAACTATGGCGATCTAAATGTTATTGGATTACAATTTTTTTGTTCAACTATAGTACCGTTGGCTTATTCTGTTCTGGCAACATCTTAGTAGCTGTCAAATGCCAGTGTTGCAAGTAACATAAATAGAAAAAAAAACGTATAAATTACATTTGTTTTAAAGTCTTAATAGGTAATAAATATGTTTGAAACTAATAAGATTATTCACCGATTATTTATTTTTATTTATCGGTGAGGTTCTTCAGAAAGGTCGGGTGTGCAGTACTCGTAACCGGCGTGCTTGTATGACCAGATGTATGAACGTGAACGAGGCGAAAGTAGTATGTGAGGATCGTAGCAGGTGGCGTTCTGTGGTTTCTGCCTACCCACGTATGTATGTATGTGTATGTAAGATTATTCAAGTTTAAACAAAAAGATTAGTTTATCTTGTAGAATAATTTTGCCATAGGCAAGGCAAAAGAGAAACTGGAAACTGGGTTCGATACCCAGGTTGAACAATACTGTTATTGGGTTTTTTTTTGTGGAAATTCTCAGATTGCCTGGTTAATGGCAATGGGCTCGCCCCCTATTACATGGGACCTAAACATACCGGCGAACTGTGAGTGTACACTCGTACACCTATGCCTTACCCCTCGGGGAATACAGGCGTGATGATATGTTATAAAAGAGAAAGATCAAAGGTCACTCACTGTCTGACTAAACGCAAAATCTCGAAAACTAATTGGTGTATGAAACTGAAATTTGATGGATGTCAGCTAAGATGAGATTTGAGTTTCACGCGGTCGAAGTCGGGGTTTTATCAGTATAATTCGTTCAGTAGATTGATATCGCATATAATTTATACACATAAATAGCATAACACCAAGCCTATGTCCAGCAGTGGACGTCCTGCGGCTGATGATAATGATTCACCAATTATCACATACAAATATTAATGTTCACTGCTTAGATTTAAATCACAAAGATTTCTCAGGAAATCTAACTTAGCCTTCAATCCAAAACACTCCTCCTATAGTCCAGTCTTCTTTCCATAAGCCACTTTATCCAGATCCAGATTTGGAACCTTAAAACCCTTATACAGAGTCTAATTTACATCGCAGACACAATCTTTCGACTGTTGATCGTGTCTTTCAAAAATGAACTCAGTTCCTTATCGTTAAAGTTGAAGTTCACATATTTCTGGTGATCACTGAATATATTGTCCTGCTACATCTCCTTCCAATTCCTCCTGAATGATCTCCATTTGAACCATATCACTCTCATCAATTTCGTCTACTATTGGAGCCAAGTCGAACCGACTATGTCTATTTCTGATATGCATCCGCAAATTCGTCTGATGCGCAAACGCCTTATTGCACACTACACATACATAATCTTTCTCTTTCGTATGCAACACTGCATGAGAGTTCAAATTGCTTCGTTTAGAAAATTTCTTCCCGCAAACAGAACATACGAATTTTTTTTCGCCATTATGTTTTACCATGTGGAGTTTCACGTCATATGGACCGAAGAATTTGTCCCCACAGACCTCACATTCTACATTTTTCTCTCTAAGATGTACCCTTCTCATATGTCGTGACATTATAGACTCTTGAGGGTAAACTTTTGGACAGAACGGGCACTTAATTTTCAGCTCTTCAACCTCGTGTACGTTAGCTAAATGAAGTTTTTTCAAGTAAGGGCTTTTGAATGTTTCCGGGCAATGAGGACAAGTGGATAGGTTGACTAAATGTACGTTCTTTTCATGGAGAATCTTTTTGGATAAGGTAGCAAGACTTATTCCACAGTACTCGCAGGTGTAACCACCCTCTCTGTGGTAGTACCTATAATGCATTTTGAGATGATTCTCTCCTTGAAAGCTTGTCCCACAAACATCGCAAATGTAATGGTGAGAAAGATGGTGTTTATTGGCATGTCGGAGCAAATATTCGAAGAAAACAAATTTCATGTTACAAGTGGGGCATGTAGGCTGGTCTTTGTCTAACTTAAAGGGCAGCAGGCAGTTAGGAACACTGACATCGTATTCAGCATCATGTGCAATGATCAAATGATGTATAAGCTCTTCCAAATTAGTCACAGTTTGAGGGCAGAGTTTGCAAGACATGTTAGTGACGTCAATTTTAACTGCCGCATCTTTATTTCTGTTGTTTTTCGTTCTGTCGAACACAACTAGTTCTAAATTCGCGAATTGATGCTCTTCGGCAGTATGTTCTCTAAGAACGACTGGGTCTTTAGTAGTTTCGTTGCAATAGAAACATTTGTATTTTCCTTTGTGCCAAGTAAAAGGTGTAACGTTGCTATATTGCAAAACATATTCGACATTACGCCGTTTTATTAATAACTTGCGGGCGACTTCCATTTTCTTATATTTGTCTTCGACGGTATTGAATTTTGTACCTGAAAAGAAATTCAGCTTTTACTTTTCTGTTATCTTTTTCTTTCTGTGTGTTCGGTCGGTGTCTGCGACTTAAGTTAGGATCCAATGCTGAGAGAAACGGCCATTGATGGAAGGATTACATTAGAAATGTTCGGCGAATAGTGGTCGGTTTAGTTTTTAGGGTACCGTATCTCAAAAGGCAAAAACGGTACCCCTCATATAGTCACTTGTCATTTATTAATCGCAAACAGGTTTAGTTTAAGTTCTTTTATGCAACATTATATGCCAGTCAAGCATTTTATTAAATTCCCGAATTCTTTTTTTTTTTTAAGATTTAGTAGCGTGTTTTATTGTAGTAAAATATTAATGTCAGACAATTTATTATCCATAACGCGAGCTCATTTAAAAAATAAAATGGTTCGCTTCGAGCAACGCGACCGCCTATTTTTTTTTTTTTTTTTTTTATAGTCGGGAAATCATCAAATAACTTCCCCCGCCCTGGGCGGGGCGGGAGGGAGTGTCAGACTTTTACTGACTAAAACCCGTCTATGTTCCTTCATGTGCCCTTTGCGTTCCGGGGGCGCGGTATCTCTTTCGAACAACCCGCAGGCGACCGCCTATTAATACAAACATTTGTCAACTGATTTGATTCGTTGTAGCCGCAACTTACGCATGCGTACTAAAGTCATTATAGAGGTGTATAGGTCATAGATTATAGAGGTAGAATGATGAAAACGCCAGATAAAATACGTAGAAGTATATTTTTAAATTAAAATGTCGCACACTTCACACATTACATTCGAGATATCACAAATAAATATTTACTAATCTAGTCTTATTTATCGTACAAATCATTAGACGAAATAAAGTACTTGGAAAAGCTTTTACAGATCAGCATATTTATAAATATCAATAACCAAAAATAATTTTAAATTGTAGTTCCATTTATTTTGATCTTGTAGTTTTTTTTTTTAATTCGAGATGGGAAAGCTCTTGACTCTAGTCTTGGTCAGACGTGACATAGACAAAGTCGACGATGGAGTGAGCTTACCCAGAAGAAGCCTGTTCACTCTAACTTTGAAGAGATTAGGGTTGAATGCGTTCGGAAATACAGACGCAAGTAGAGATGCACTCTTTTGCAGTCCGCATTATAAAAGACGAGTTTGGATACGCTTAGTTTTCTATGGCTGGGTACTCACTTAGCAGTGTTCCGAACCGTGAACCTACGAGCTTCCTAGTCGCCTTTGTGTTCGCAGTGAAACCGCCACTCGGCGGGTCACTGCGAGCTTACAGCGCTCCACGCGCGAGCGGCTCGCAGCGGGCTCGTGCCTACGTACTCACTTGATACCGTATCTGATACGTTACGTGCTACACTGCTAAGTGAGTACCCAGCTTATGAAACAGCAGATTTTTATTTTATTTTATTTCAATGTGTACGGGCTCTCTTTAAACCTCATGTTACTGCGACGTCTTTACGATACCTATACCTAGTAGTAACGTCTACCGTTTACGTCGTATATTTAAACCTTATAACTACTGTAATAGATCATAATTTATTTTTTCTTAGCATCCGCTAAGAAAGGATTTTGATAAATTCCACCCCTAGAGGGATAAAATAGGGGATGCTGTAGGCCCTAATTTTTACACACGCTAAACAAAAGTAAGGCCGCAAAAACTATACCTAATTAATACTTCACAACTTACTTTATAATACTTCTTAACGCGAGCGAAGCCGCGTGCAGAAGCTAGTAACTAATAAAATTGATTGTCATTATTAAAAATATTTGATTAAAATATCATTCAAAATACATACCTACTGTATATGTACTAAATTTCATCGACGTATTTACAAAATTTAGGCGGAAAAAAAATAGTAAAAACTGTAAGTATTAATAAAATAATGCATTAAATTTAAAATATATCTAAAATAGCTTAAATATACAAGCTGTTGATTTGCATCCTCGTAAAATTTTAGGAGCTTGTCATAGAAAAATAGAAGTAATCAAATATAATTACGATACCTGGCCAATATTTAATAAATGCTTGTTTTTTTAGTTGCAACTATCAAAAAACAGTATTCCAGAATACTCCTCTTGCAAAAATCAGCATCGCCCAGTTGCGTATGCGGTAGGCAGAGTTGTCGCGCGGCTATATCAATGCGTGCATATCGCCTAAACCCTCTGGCGAGATGGCTAGTTCGAATTGGAAAATCACGTCAAAAAATATACATTTTAAAACAAATTTATTTTATTATTGATTCGTGTTAAGAATCACGAGTATAGTTAACTCTTTGAATTTGACGAGAATGCAAATCAACAGCTTGTATAAATTGATTATAGTGTCTACTATCCAATTTTGGCGCGAAAATGGCAGTATCCAAATAACCTCACTATCATAATATTAATGGATAATTCAGGACCTACCGTAGAGAGTACAAAATTTATTCGAGATCAATTCTTAATACTAATTTTTACATTCATTCTAATCCATACATAGGGTTCTCTAAGAAAAATATAGAGATACAGTACAATAATATTTTGTTTCGTAGATATTATTTCAGAAATAGTAACATAACCCAACCAACCACACACCAAGATTAATTGACCATTGATTATGTAAGCTACAGAGGATATCGGATTTAAGGACATCTATCCTTAAACTGAAACCATGAATTGTCTATTCTGGACTGAGTATCAGACAACAAGATTTTTTCATAGGAAAACCATAAGTAAAGAGATATGGGGTTTTTAAAAACTTTTCGCTAATAGAAAATTCGCTCTTATCCTATCCTTCCTACTACTATTATAAAGGCGAAAGTTTGTATGTATGGATGGATGTTTGTTACTCTTTCACGCTTAAACGGCTGAATGGATCTGGATGAAATTTGGCACAAAGATAGATTATAGTCTGGAATAACACATAGGCTACTTTTTATCCCGGGAAAATGTACGGTACCCGTAGGATAACACACCAACTGTGACGCGGACGAAGTCGCGGGCAGAAGCTAGTTCCTTCTATAATTATCTTCGTCAGCGACTGGTAAAAAATGTATTTTGCCCTTGATCAACAAATATCGTAATTGCCATTAGAGTCGACTAAAAAAGCAACAGGCCAATTTTTCAAACTTGATCTGCCGAAAATGGCATTCCGTGTACGGAGGGGCAGCGCGATAGCAATACACGTTATCCAATACCTATTTTACAAATCAGTTGCGAATGGCAAATCCTCTTAATCAAGATCCTGCGCACACAACCGATTTTTCGTAGGACCGATTATCGGACCGTTCAATAAATTCATAGTTTCGAGGACCGAGTTTTTTTAGGACGTGAGCGTTGGTATATTAGAATTCATATGTTCTATTCTCACTGACAAAAAATAGTCCATTGTCCAACCAAGTGGGCAAACAGCGTAAAGCAGAACTTAAGCAAAGCTTACCGCTACGGCATTTTATATCTGCAACTGTACATGCCCATATTTTTTATGCATCTCCAAATGCGAGCTCAAATTACTCCGTCTCAAAAACGCTTTGCCACAGACAGTGCAACTAAACTTCCTATCACCTTCATGTTTCACCATATGCATCCTCAAAAGATAATTATCAAAGAATTTCTCGTTACAAATCGAGCAAGGAATATTCTTCTCCTTCAAATGTGTCCGCCTAACATGGTCTTTCATGAACGAGTTTCTTGTGAACATCTTCCCACAATAACTACACTTATGTCCGACGTTGTGCATTTTAATTAAATGCTTTTGCTTGTGGTACTGAGATTGGAATTGTTCCGGACACTTAGGACATTTATGATCTTTCGCATCGTGTGTCCTTGCCCTGTGTCGCGCTAAACACCATTGGTTCTTATATTTAACCCCACAGATGTCACATTCGCATGACCCCGTGTGTGCGTAAGTTATGTGCACGTTGAGGTTTGCTGCGTTCCGGAAACTTCGACCGCAAAAGTCGCAAATTCGATTATTGTTGCTGTGTTCGGAGTTCATATGTCGAAGTAAGATTCCGAAGTACCGGAAGACGGTATCTGGACAAATTGGGCATGGCATATTGTCTTTTATAACGCGAAAAGGTTCTAGACAGCCAGAAATTGAGGTGTCGTAGTTCGCTTTATGTTCTGTTATTAAATGATTGATTAAGTCTTCCAAATTAGGCATAGGGAGGCAACATATTTTACAAGCTAAAGTTGATATGTCAATTTTAACCGCTATCCTTTCCCCTTTGCATTTCTTCATGCATTTAGACTTTAGATCACAAACAGGGTGTTCAATACTCGTATGATGACGTAACTCGTCAAATTCGACAAATTTCTTAGAACAATAAAAGCAGGAATATTTGGAAAAGAATTTGAAAGGCACAGCAGTCGACATGTTAAGTACACACTGTATATTTTGTCTGATTTGCAGGATATTTTGCTTTTTCTTCGGTTGAATGTTGTTGTCATTCAAAAATGAAGTCTGTGGTTCGATCTGAGAGATCATTTTGACTTTACATTTGGTCACGTGTTGTCGTAAGCCTAGTGAAGTGTGGAACTCTTTGGAGCAGTAACTGCACTTCATATTGCTTTCGTTTTGCGGATGATCGACTTGGACATGTTTTTGCAAGAGAGATAGGGACGCAAAACGCAATCCGCAGCTCTTGCAATGTCTAAAGTGCATATTATTCTGATGCCTACGCAACATAAGATGTGTTTCGAAGTTTTTTAAGCATAAATCACAAGGGTATCCTCCCTGCCTATGATAATTCCTCAAATGTATAGACAAGTCCCTCTTTTTGTTAAAAGTAACACCACAATCATTGCAGATAAAACAATTCTGAGGATGCACATTGTTTACGTGTTTAATTAAGTAACCGAAGTAAGAAAATTGTTCCTCGCAGTGTAAGCACCGAAAATCGACCAACCGATATTCTTGGAAGGGTATATCGATATTTTTGTTATATTCCAAATTGTGTTTAGAGATCAAATGATCGATTATTTCGTCGAATCTGTTGAAGGGTTCATTGCAGATATCACAACCGATTTCCGAGACATCGATCTTTATTTCGACATTATTCCCTTTTATTAGTTTTAAGGAGTAGTCTTTAGTAGTGCATAGTCCGTGAGATTTTGTGTGTTTTCTAAATTCTGTGTATTCTGTGTAGTTTTTGCCACAATAAAAGCAGAGGTATTTGCCTCGCCATTTGAATGGTATTATTGTGGTGTGGTTGAACAGTATTTTCAAGTTTTTCCTTCGACGCTCAGAGGTACAGCCTTCGTACGGTCCTGGTAGACCATCTGAAAACAAATTGTTCTTCTCTATAAATGTTCTGTTACTTTATCTCCGATTATTGGTTAGTTTCGTGTGATCCGATTGTTATATCAATTATTATCGGTTTGGTCGATTGTTACATCAATTCTAGCTATATACCCCGCGGTGTCGTGTATGTCTTTGGTTACTGCTCCGCTCCCGTTGGCCGTAGCGTGATGTTCTATACATTTAAACCATTGTCTTGAACCACTCTGTCTATTGATGAAAACGGCATTAAAATTCGTCTAAGCTTACAGAAAACGGCGGTAAGCGACTTTGTTTTATACTATGTAGAGATTTAACTATCGGTTGGGTCAGATGTTATCAATTCAGATATCGGTTGGTCTATTAAGATTACAGGCAAAAAGCATAGCGGAAAAATCTTAAGATTTTGAATGGAAACCAAGTCAGGAAAAGACAAAACATTAGTACATAACATTGAATACGCTCCCATTCCGAAAATGTGACTTTATATGACCAATAAGATTCTTTTTCCATAAAAACTTCTTCCCACAAACATCACAATGGAAATTTCTCCTTCCCAAATGTTTTACCATATGCATCTTTAGCCTTTGCTTATCAAAAAACTTCTCAAAACACACTGAACATTCTACATTTTTCTCTTTCAAATGCGACCTTCTGACATGGTTTACCATGAACGAATTTTTGGTGAACAATTTATCGCAATATGAGCACTTATGGCCTCGACCGTGTGAATTGATCAGGTGGCGTTGCATCGTGTACTTAGACGTAAATTTCTCGGGACATTCAATGCATCCAATGAGTTTGGTACCATGGGCTGAACCTTGATGACTTTTTAACGCGCTAATAGTACTAAATCGCTTTTCGCAAGTATTGCACTTGACATTATCAGTGGTTTTGTGACGCTTTGCCACGTGAGCCCTAAGGTTGGGGTCAGTCCTGAATGCTTTTCCGCAGTACATGCATATATACTTATTGTCATTGTGGGAAGCGCTTACGTGTTTCAGTAAGAGTCCAAAATATCTGTAAACTTCCCCACACATAGGACAAGCGTAGTTATCTTTAATAAGTTTGAACGACTGTAAGTTGCCCTCCGCAGAAAAATCTTCAAACTTAACCTTATGCTCCTTGGTCAAATGTTCAATTAGATCTTCTAAATCTTTCAAGCTGAAGAGGCAAACTTTGCAAGATAAAGAAGAAATGTCAATTTTAACTTGCATTCCTTCGTATCTGTTTCTCAGCGTCATAGATTTAAAAGTAATATCGCAAAAAGGGTGCTCACGAGACGTGTGCTCTTTTAAATCGTCGCAAGTTGTGAAATCATCTGCGCAATAGAAACAGCGAAATCTATTCATGAAGAATTTAAACGGTAAAGCGGTTGTCATGTTAAAGATGCAAGCTAGGCATTCTCTTATTTCTTTTAAGGATGTCTTTTTGTCTTCATTATCAATGACAATGGTCTCTTCTTTGGGTGTATGTGAGCAATTTGCAGCATGGCGTAAAAAAGCCTGTTTCGTTGTCAATGTTTTCTGGCAGAACCCGCATTGGCTCTGCTCAGTGACATGTTCTGCCTTAAGATGGGCCAACCTCTTGCTTTCAGTGGAAAATATCCTAAAACAAATATTGCAAATTGACGCATGAGCCCTATCCCTATGAATTTGCAACATTGAGTTTGTAGGAAACTTTTCATCGCATTTAGTACAACGATAGGACGTTCTATGATATAATCTTATGTGGCTCTGCAAGTCTCTCTTCTTATTAAACTCCTGTTCACAATCGGGACATACAAAACAGTTGTTGGGGTGTTCGCTATTCATATGGGAAATTAATTTACTTAAGAAATTGAAGCTTTTATTGCATTGAAGACATTGAAGATCTAACAGCCTGTATGGTATTATAGAGATGTCTACATCTTTATCGTAAGGTAGCTGGTGTTTTAAAACCAAATGGTTGATAATTTCATCTAAACACGGAAGACTTTCTGAACAGATCTCGCATGTAACATCAGAAACATCTACTTTAATTTCTGTCTCTGGAGATTTGACTAGTTGTATAGCTCTGTCCTTGTCAGTGCAAGGTCCGTGAGCCTTCGTGTGTTTCCGGAGACATTCGGGCGTCTCCAAATCATCCCCACAATGAAAGCACAGGTATTTGCTGCGCCATTTAAACGGTATGACTGATGTATTGTTGAGTAATATTTGCAGATTTCTCCTCCTTAGAAAACTAGCATTGGGCTTTGCCACCTCGGTTTCCAAATCTGAAAAGAAATGACTGTTTTGTACTTTCGAGATAGCAAAGGCAGTGCGTGGAGGGATAAATGCAGTTACAAGTGTGATATGAAGTCAAATTTTCCATTTGTCTTACTCATAAGCATTATTATTGGTTAGTTTTTAACAGCAGTGCTTAGTATACAATGTCGCCCATGCGCATGTGACCGCCCGTAATATTCTGAATGTTCATGAAAAAATTACGAAAATAAACTTCAAAAGGGGGGGTCTATCTATAACATTACCTAACATTACGGTTACCTTTGAAAATTGCAAGGGACATGTAATAAAACAAGAACAGAAAATGTTTTAATTAGATAAAATGATTGATAATAACCACTGAACGTGTTATTATTGAGGTGGCAAATAGTTCCTCAGATTCTAATTCAGACTAGAGCCTATTATTATACGACTTTAAATAATACGATTTTAAAATTTGAAGTAAAAGGTTTAGCATCCCTGAGTCACGTGGTTTTTTTGTTTACATTTAGTTAACTACCTAAACCTTTCTCGTATAGGTGATTAGGTTAGTTTGTATGTATGTATAAGTCAAAACTTAGCTGTAATATGTTTATTTCCTAACTAATTTCGAGATCTTAATGGCCTACATATTTTACGGCACTTAAAAGTTAACATTACAGGAAGATTAGATTATATTACGGGCCTGTTGGTCTAGTGGTTAGCGGCCCTGACTGCTAAGCCGGAGGTCGTGGGTTCGATTCCCACCCAGGACAAACTTTGTGTGATGAGCATGATTGTTTGTTCTGTGTCTGGGCGTGATTTATCCATAATATGTATGTATTTATAAATTATATAAGTATGTATATCAGTTGTCTGGTTACCATAACACAAGCTCTGCTTAGCTTGGGATCAGATAGCCCTGTGTGAGTTGTCCCAAGATATTTATTTATTTATTTATACTAGATAATTATATCTGTGGCGGATTAGCTTGTCTGGTATGCATCCTATCTCTATGCGTTTTCATAGTTTTTCGCCAATAGAAGCGTTCCCCACACACATCACAGTGATATTTCTTCTGCCCACTATGCTTCACCATATGCCTTCTCAGAAGAATATTGTTAAAGAACTTCATACCGCACACAGAACACTCCACACTCTTCTCTTTCATATGCGTTCTTCTGACATGGTTGCTCATAAACGAGTTTCTTGTGAAGAGCTTCCCACAATACGAGCATTTGTGGCCAGTATTGTGCACGTCAATCAAATGTTTCTGCCTTAAATATTGCGTGGTGAAAGCCTCTGGGCATTTTGGACATTTCGCGGCTTTAACACCGTGAGCTCGTGCCATGTGCATGTACAAACGAGATGGTATATTGCAATCAGCAGAACAAATGTTGCATTTGAACCTGCCTGCTCTATGATGACGCCAAATGTGAACACGTAGATTCTGGTCCCTACGAAATGTTTGACCGCAGTATACGCAGATAATATTGTTATTAGTATGTTTATTGTTCACATGTTTTAGAAGGGTACCGAAAAAGCGAAATACTTCGCCAGGACAATTAGGGCACGCCATGTGGTCTTTTATCAGCCTATAAGGTTGTAGACACGTCGTAATCGATTTATCGTATTTAGCATCGTGTTTCGCTATCAAATGATCGATTAAATGGTCCAAGTCGGCCAAAGATTCGAAGCAGACTTTGCAAGCGAGAGACGCAATATCGATTTTGACGCAAGCCACGGATTCCCTACATTTCCCTATACATTTTTGTTTGACATCGCACACCGGGTGTTCTAAGACTACGTGTTGTTTCATCGAATCCGGATCGGTAAAATCTTCTGAACAGTAAAAACAGTTAAACTTATTTTTATAGAAATTAAAAGGTATTGCTGTGGACATGTTAATGATTATGACTATATTTTCTCTGATCTGTTTGACGCATGGCTTTTTGATTTGTCCTTCGCAATTTTCGTCATCCATGACAATATTGTCTTCTTGCTTGATCGCAACACCGAAAATCTCTTCTCCTTTACATTTTCTTGAGTGCATTTTAAGTCCTTGTTTTGTATGGAATACTTTCAAACAAGTATCACATTGCAAAGAGCCGTCGTCTGGATGTTCTTGATCAATATGTTTTTGTTTCAAAGTAGCTGACGGTAATTTTAAATTGCAAATGTTGCATCGGATTAAATGCCTATTGTTTCTGTGTTTTCTTAAAATATTCAATGAGGTGAATGTTTCAGAGCACACTTCGCATTGATATCCCCCTTCTCTGTGATAATTTTTCATGTGGGAGAATAAATCCCGCCGTTTGTTGAATTTCTGTTCGCAACACTCACAAATGTGGCAGTTTTTCGGATGATTATTATTGACATGAGAGACCAAATAGCCGAAGTAAGTGAATTTCTCATCGCATCCAGTGCAACTGAGATCGGAAAGTTTATATTCTTCGAAAGCCATATCTACTTCTTTATCGTATTCTAGTTTATGTTTGACAAATAAATGATCGATGACGTCATCGATTGAGGGTAACGTGTCCGTGCATACTTCGCAATGAATAACTGAGATGTCAATTTTGATTTCCATATTTTGTCCTCCCTTCAAGACTTTTAAAGAATGGTCTTTTATGGAGCAGTGGCCATGGTCTTTGGTATGTTTTCTTAGCTCTGTGTATTCCGCAACGTCTTTGCTGCAATAGAAACAGAGATACTTTCCGCGCCATTTAAACGGTATAATAGACGTATTGTTAAAAAGTATTTGGAGGTTCCGTCGCCGTTTCATCGAGGAAGACTCTTTGCCCTTGTATTTCCTCGGTTTTTTACCTGAAAAGAAATTAGTCTACTGTAAAGGTACCCATAGTATGTCAAAAATAATCAGTTTCTAAAAGGACATCATTCCATTTTGGGCTAAATTTCGAAAGTGCGCAGCGATAATAAAACATTATTTTTCGCAAAAATAGGCACGATAAAAGACGCTATGATTTCAGATCATGATTCTAAACCGTCCAGCAATGTTATTGGATGGCAAACAAGCCGACGGCCCACCTGATGTTAAGTGGTCACCGCTGCCTATAGACATCTGCAATACCAGAAGCCGCAGCTTGCAGATGCATGGCCATCCTAGACTTGTTGGAATGTCTCATGTGCCTGCAATTACACCGGCACCCATACACTAGTTCGCAGTACTTACGTTTAATGCATGATTAGCCCGTCACGATCATTATCACCATCGTGATTGATCATCTAGGGACAATAATATTCATCGGTTATCAAATAAAACAGACGGATTCGCACATGATGAATTCCGTACCGTCTTAGGATATTTAACACTACATGCACGTAAAAAAAAACAGCACGCTGCCTCAACCGCGTGCCTTCAACTTTTTATACCATCATTATAAAATTAATTTACATGCACACGATTGAAATACGTCGGCAATTCAGATGGTGGCACTCCTAATTTTAAATGAAGAGAATTTTTTATTTTTTATTTCACTGAAGGTAGCAAACAAGCTAACGGCCCGCCTGATGTTAAGCGGTCACCGCTGCCTATGGACACTTGCAACACCAGAGGCATCACTCGTGCGCTGCCGACCCCGTAAAAACCTCAAAATAACGTATTCTTGCAGGATATAACTTTTTGTCTGTTTAGCACTTTCTTATTTAGCCCAGAAATATATGGATATTGAATGATGATTCAAAAAGGTAATTTATTATAGTTGAATGATTAGGGTACATTTAAAGTTTCCTAAAAAGAGCCTAACGAAATAATTCTTAAATATACAACGTGTCGAATTCAAAATTGATCGATCAAGCTCATGACGCGATGGCACAGTGGTTAAGGCACCTGCCTCCTGCGCATCCAAGTAAGTACCAATGTAACTTTTTCAATTCATATGTACTTTCTAAGTTTATCTTGGACATCACTGACATCGGTGGAAGAAAACATTGTAACGTACTTGTGATGAAAACTCGACTTATAAATTAATGTACGTATGAAATCGTCAATCCGTCTTATGCAATGGTGATCAATGCTCGTGCCTTCTCTGTATGAGAAGAGATTTTTGCTCTGTAGTGGGAGTATAGGCTAGCATTATTTATGAAGGCTCATTCTGTCTGCCTCTCTAAGGAATATTGTACAGCAACATTTAAGAATGTTAGGTTAAGTGTCGTTTGAGAAATGGTATAAGGCTATTTTATTTATTCTTATAAAGTATACAGTAGCTTCATAATATTAGCATAGATTGAATGATTGATTATTATTGACTGCCCCGTTGGTCTCGTGGTCGCAAGTGCGACTGCTGTGCAAGGGGTCCCGGGTTCGATTCCCAGGTCGAGCAAAAAGTGTTATTGGGATTGAGAATTTCATAGAAAAATCTATGAAATTCTCAGTAGCAGCTCGGAGTTTGGATTTGTGCCCGGTTAATGGCAATAGGCTCGCCCCCTATTACATGGGACCTAAATATACCGGCGAACTGTGGGTGTACATTGGTACACCTCTGCCTAACCCTTCGGGGAATACAGGCGTGATGGTATATATATTGATTATCGCAAGAAGTAGAAACAAAAATAGCTTAGTTCGTTATGTAATTAATGTTATAGGTAAAAATATAGGCGTTTTTTTAACGTTTTATTTCAAATAAAAACCTATTTAAAATACCTAGAATGTAACTATATTATCTGGACCGCGACTTTGCCCGCGTGAAAGTCAGTTTTGCGTGGATCCCTAAATCAAATCAAATCCGCTTATTGCAATCCATAATGTACACATACAGGTGGTAGTTAAAAATATATATTTAGAAACAATTATGGACCCTGTCGGGCACAGCAAATTTTAAATAAGAGGAGAGAGGAAGAGCGCTTTATTAATTTTCCTTGTTACTTATTTTTTATTTCCATTTATTTAAATATATTTAATATGTATTTTTTAATTAGGTATGTATTTAGTTATATTTTGTGTGTTTTGTTTTATGTTGTTTTTTTTTGTTTTTTGTTTATTTTATTTTGTTTTGTTTTAACTTTGTGTGATGAGCATGATTGTTTGTTCTGTGTCTGGGTGTGAATTCCTTTTTTTAATAAAAGTAGCTAAGTTACTCTGTCAATCATCAGCTCTTTGCTAGTCAAGGTCCCGTCAAAATCGGTCCGGCCGTTTAGGAGATTAGACGGAACAAACAGTTAATTTCAAAAAATATATTTATTTGTTATAATTTATAACTTTTATTTTATTTATTTGTATATATATTTCTTTGTGTATATAGGTTAGTTGGGTATGTAAGATACGCAAATAAAAACCAATGTCTCAAATAAATAATCACTTCATATAATTTCTAATAGGAATGTCAAAATAAGTAGTTATAGTCATAATTCTAGTCCGTAGTTTACATGATTTTTTGCTTACAAATATATTTGTTTTCTTATGTTAATTAGATTAAATGCACCTGAAGAGACATTTGCTCATTATAACAGCACGGTTTCGACCCAGCAAATAATTTGTCATCCAAGTTTGGTCTTTAAATCGAGTGTATTAAAGTATTTTTTATAATAACATGATAAAAAAGTGACGACTCGCCGGCGGCGCGCGTTCAACTAACGGTTGGATTTTATAAGGTGATTCTGGTTGGGTCTTTGCTGTTATAATAAGAAATAACCTTTATAGTCAGATTAAATAAAACAGAAATACGCAAAAATAATGAACCATATTGCTACAGCAATAGAGTTGAAAATGTTTAATTTTTGTTTGACAAAACGCTGTTCTCCTGTTTCGTGGGTGCGTTTACAAACATAAGCTCACATACACAAACAGCCAGATCCGAAACTACTATCTGTACGCCATACAAATATTTAAACTTGCGAGCAAAATAACAAATGCAGCTCAGAATTATGTCTTGCAGTTAATTTTCACCTCTAATTCTGATACTTGTAAGTCTATTATCAATTGACAAATTAAAACATAGCTACACTGCTTGATATGATCCTAAGCTAAAAAAAAGCGTAAATATTGCTTCAGACTATTAACTTATTGCTATACCTTAGCTTAGAAATAACTAAATATTGAAAACACACATGCTCTGTCTATGGTGCGTTTATAGTTACATAAAAATGAGATCCTATCCGATTATTTTTTTTTTAAATTCACAGATATGTCATCTAGCAATAGTTAAATATTTCGCTAACCAGCACAAGATGGCGGCCGAAATAATGGCGCCAAATACTCAGAATCCCCCCCCCCTTTTTTTCTAGATGGAAAATTATCAAATAACTTCCCCCGCCCGCCCTGGGCGGGACGGGAGGGAGTGTCAGACTTTTACTGACTAAAACCCATCTATGTTCCTTCATGTGCCTTTTGCGTTTCGGGGGCGCGGTATTTCATACGAACCCGCAGCCCCGGCAGGGTATTCTCCCCACTTCATTAATACTATTTTACGTATATTCAAGACTCAAAAGTGTATTTTAAATATACAACAAAGAGTAGCTTCTGCTGGCAACTTCTTTCGCGTGTGTATTATCACCCGCGTCATGTCTTTGGTTACTGCTCCGCTCCCGTAGGTCATAGCGTGATGTTACATAACTTATACTACACTCCCAGACTCCTAAATCGAGCCACCTAGCATAATGATTTAGTAACGTCCATAACTTTAATAAATTGTATGAATGATCAAAAAGTTTTTATGCAAGTTTGTAGCTGGCATAATCAACATTAGGCTCATCTACTATTGTTCTGAATTTGATTTTTCATTCATTTGTCATTCATATATTTTTTTGAAGATAAGGGCGATACAAACTCTTTATGCTAGGTGGCTCGATTTAGGAGTCCGGGAGTGTATTACTCACGAATCCGGCTATCACACACAAAACGATTTTTTCCAATCCAACAGTTTTATCCAAAGCTTTGAGCATGCTGCTCCACTCCCGTGTGTCGCAGCAATATGTTACATAGCCTATCTATACTATTCCTCATGAAACCGGCTACACAAAAATATTTTCTCCAATCCCTCTGTTAGTTCTAAGAATTACGCGTTCTGCTCACTTCCGTGTGTTATAGCGTGATAATACATACTTTTACCGACGAATCAGGTTATCACACACAAAAAGAATTCGAATCCGACTGGCAGTTCCTAAGATTAGCGCGTTGAAAGAATCATTTCAGCTTAATTATATTAGTATAGATGTTGCAATGGATGTCTGTTGTACATCATCTACCACAGTCACAACATCCGGATGCAATACTTTCATATGCACCTTCAAAGTATTATTCTGAACGAACACTTGATTGCAAAGACTACAAACAAACTTTTCATTAGTGTGAGTCTTCATGTGACCCCTCAATGTCTGCTTTCTAGAATACGACTTTTTGCAGACCTCACACTGATGAACTTTCTCCCCAAAATGCTTGATCATATGCTTCTGCACATGAGTTTTGGAGAAGAACTTCTGCTCACATAGAGAACAGGAGAAGTTCTTCTCTCGTATATGTACTTCTTTAACGTGGACCTTCATTTTGCTCATTATTTGAAAGGTTTTGCTGCAGACCGGACAAGAATACTCTGGGACTTTAACATCATGTTCTAAACTGTGGTGGCGTTTTCTTTGGCTGTAATTCCGGAAGGTTTCTGTACAAAAGTAGCATCTAAGGACTTTCTCCTTATTATGGATTTTGGCTTCGTGATTAACCCTTTGAGTTAAGGAGTCAAATTTCTCCGGACATAGATTGCAGTGGAACCCTGAACCATGAGTCAAAGAATGACATCTCAAACGATCCTGGCTTAGAAAGGATTTGCCACATAACTCACAAATATAATTCCCATAATGTTCATTCATGTGCTGGTTCAAAGTCATGAAGTATTGGAACTCTTTCTTACAGACAGCGCAATGGAAAACGTTGTTCTGTAAAAAGTAAGGTATAAGCCCGTATCCACATTCTTCCGTGAAGGTAACCTTATGTGTGTCTTTCAAATGAGTTATAAGACCGTCTAGATCTTCAAATTGGTCGTCGCAGGCCTTACATTCGAGTACTGAGATGTCAATTTTGACTTTCTCATCCCTTCTTAGATACGAAACTGCAGCTTTGATGTTAGAATTCTTATGTTGGTTTCTAGTATGTTCTTTGAGCAAATTTGTATCTTTGAAGTTTAGATGGCAGAAGAAACAGAGGTAATCTTGCCTGTGCCATTTAAAAGGTATGGCGGTGGATGTTTCTAGAACTATCATAGCGTTTGTCTTCATTAGTTTGTTGCGTTTCGTTGACGTCATTGAGGACTTACTCGAGGCCTCTGTCATGCGCCTTTTCTCACCTAAAAAGTGAAATTTTTGTATGAGATATCTTGCTGCCTTGCTTGAGGAATTCGCTGTTATTCTTTTTCAAAATAAGAATCAAGATGAAGAAGAAGCGGCCTGCCTCGGTCCTTTTGGAAATCTATGAGGGAGCCCTATGTCGCCGTGTGCCGTGTTTAGTTAAAGTTTATATGTTTTTGCTTGTTTTATAAATATGTATGATAGTCTTTAAGGTATTTATGTTATGGGCCTTTGTTGCCTGAAATAAAAGGTATTATTATTATTATGTCCAGCAGTGGATGTCCTGCGGCTGATATGATGATAGGAATCCTCCTGGCCGAATTCTGGCTAAAAGGTGACTAGTCATCGCATAAAATATTGAAGTGGACAAGTGTGTGCCCAAACATGTGCTCTCCCTTTTCCTTCAGTCTCATCTCATAGTCCGATGGGACGGCAATCCGATATGACCCGAGAGATCTGGCGCAGGAACGACGACACGTACTTATTATAATATGGTATATAGCGAACTACCCACCACTACCACTTCGTTCCCGTGGCTTATGTCCGCACCTTTGTTCGGAATCATGAGGCATTTTGCACGGAATCGTATTTTTTTTCTAAAATATACAGGATAAGTTTTTAACCAGTGCGTAAATTTTTTTTGGTAGTTCAGTGTCAGTAATAGAACACATTTCCGTGTTTAGTTAAAAAAAAAATAAAAAAAAATCATTCTTATCCGAGTTTGAAATAAGCAAAACATGGACATAATCTATTCGCCATACTATCAATGAAAACTCTTGGCCGCCGCCCGGGCGCATGGCTGGGGTGAGGGGGTGGGGAATGCGCTAGCGCCGAGTGACAATAAAATATGGTTTTTAAGTAAACATGTTTCGTAAGCGATAACTTTTTTTTTTAGTACTAAGACATATCAAAATAAAATATACGTGTTTAATAAAACGTGTTGAAGTTTATTATGGCAAAATTTACGCACTGGTTAAAAATTTTTCCTGTATAAGTTCAATAAGTACCTATAGCCTTTACTATTCCTTATGAATTTGGCTATCATATAAAAAAAGATCTTTTCCAATCCGACTGGCAGTTTCAGAAATAATCGCGTTTAATAAAACAACCTAAAACTCTTCAACTTTTTATATCAGTTTACTTTGTAAGAAGGTATAATGGGGTTCAATTATTCTCATTTGGGGATAAAAATCCCTAAATAAAGGTCAAGATTTTTCAAAAAAAACCCTAATAGAGAAGTTTTAAAAACCGTATTTAATCTTGTGCGAAAAAGGGATGACGTTATTCGTTTGTACAGCTATACATGGAATTTTAAAATATACCGGCGAACTGTGGGTGTACATTGGTTATAGCTCTGCCTAAACCTTCGAGGAATACAGACGTGATGGTATGGTATGTATAATTAATAAATAAGAGATGGGGGGTTGGCCCCATGTATCTACCGTCGTGAGGTAAATGGGTGACGCAGGAGACCTCTCCCTCATATAACATATTGGATATAAAAAAAACATCTCACAACATCAAAAAGTACTCGAAAAGTTAGTTTTAGTCATAGTACGATAGCACTACAGTGCATCAAAATTTAATGAAGATTTTCCGTTAATAATAAGAAGTTATTTTTTTGTAATAGTAGTCACGAAACAACGGTAGTTTAACGAAGGTTAAAATTCACGAAAAATGGTTAAGTATTTAACCCTGCAGTGGTCGAGTCTTAAAAAGTCACGTGGGTGGTCGCGCGGCCTACACATGAAGCCCAATTTGTTTGGTCGTTTTTAAAATGAAATTCAATTGTATTATTATTTTCTTATTAAAACATGAGTTTAAAACGAAAGACAAACCTATATCTTCAACGGTCTTGTTTAAATCAGCTATGAAAAAAAAGTACGTTAAAAGCCATGTCAGTTTAAACAACCATGGATTACATATATGTAGCCCGCGCGACCACTGCAGGGTTAATAATAATAATAAACTAAAATTAGAGAGTACAGTCACAAGCATAAACATGTATATTTACTTGGCAAAATTTAAAGATTTTCTAGTCAATGAACGACTGCAACGTTGAGATAAGACCGATTTCATTGTAGTATGATATTCCTAACACCATTTAAATCAATATTTTGGGAGGAAATTGTTATTCCGACATCATGAAGAAATATTATTTACCATATCCAGGGCCGTCTTTAACCTATTGGGGCTATTGGGGGCCCTGGGCACATAAGAATTACGGGGTCCCTGTGTTTTTTAAATTGAATTTCTTTCACTGTTCGATTTAACCCAATTCAATATATGTATAAAATAAAAAATACTCATATTTCTTAAGCTTGGGGATTTAAATTATTATGAAATAATTATTATTTTGCGGGCAGGCTGGGGCCCCTGACGTTCCTGGGGCCCTGGGCACTTGCCCAGAGTGCCCAGTGGAGAAGAGGGGCCTGACCATATCAACAGTGCACATTGTAATATCGGTTCTTTCTAAAGCACATGAATAAACGTTCAGCTATCTTTCCGTGACTGTACATAGATCACTATGTGCAAGGTATATCGTGAGAAAGAGTGATAATTGGGTACTTGACACCATCATCATCTGCCTAGCCTTTTCCCAACTATGTTGGGGTCGGCTTCCAGTCGAACCGGATGCAGCTGAATATCAGTATTTTACATGAAGCGACTGCCTATCAGACCTCCACAACCCAGTACTGGGTAATACGATACTCTTGGTAAGACTGGTTGTCAGACTTTCGGGCTTCTGACTAACAATTGGGTACTTGACACCATTCACTAATAATTCTAAGAACCAACTTAAAAAAGATAAAACAACATTTAGAAAACCCGATTTACATGCGAGTATTTTCAATTAACAGTAAAATTAGAGTAAAATTAGTTGCTTTGAAATTAATTGAGTTGGCATATAAGTGACGTCAGATTACTATCGCCATTTAAAATCTATGGAGGAATCGAGTTTTGATATTCGGTCAATACTTTTATCATAGCATTCATAGCAGTAGCTTCATATAAAATATGACTGACGTCTGGCTACGACTTCGTGAGCGTAGAAGTTAGGTATACCTTAAAACATAGTCTATGGTACTCGGCAATAATGCAGCTTTATCAGTAAAATAATTTTTGTAATCGGAGCAATAGTTCCAGAGATTATCTAACGTAGTCTAGATAATAATATAAAATATGACTGACTTCTGGCTGTGACTACCTCCGCATAGAAGTCAAGCATACCATAAAAGATTTGGCAATAGTGTAGCTTTATATCAGTAACAGAATTATTGTAATCGGAACAATAGTTCCACAGATTATCTCAAACAAACAAACTTGACTTCTTTATGATATTAACGTAGTCTAGATAAAAAATATGACTGACTTCTGGCCGTGACTACCTCCGCATAGAAGTCAAGCATTTCATAAAAGATTTGGCAATAGTGTAGGTTTTTATCAGTAAAAGAATATTTGTCATCGGAACAAAAGTTCCAAAAGTTACGTCGAGTATAACAAGAAAAACATTGCACTATTGATAAAACACAATATTCAAAACATATAATCTTTAAAGGCAAGATCAATAAGTTGATTTATGTTTTAATAAATAGAGTTAATTTTTGTACGGTAAAAATTTTTCAACCGTTCATTTGCACTTGTATCAGAGACAATCAAATATTATAAATTGTATCTGTCAAATGATTTTGCCTTACAGATAAACAAAATACATGCAAACAATATTTCTAATACAAAGCAAAAGTTAACTATGGAAATATTTGGCATGACAATCATTTAAAGTATTTTTAACCGACTTACAAAAAAAAGGAGGTTTTTAAATTGTTTGTTACCTCAGAACTTGGTCATTTATCAACCATTTTTGAAAATTATTTTCTTATTTGAAAGGACATACTTCAGATTGGACCCGTAGATTGTTTTGCATTTGTATTTGAAATATTGTCAACAATAAATATGTAAAAGTGGAGAGTATGTGCTGTGATTTTTATTTAAGTTAAAATTAAACTCCATCACTCTTCGTTAAAGGCATTTGAGGTAGAGACACTGCAATTATGCTTAAGTCACGTAGGTACTATTATAGGATTAGTTATCATCTATATATATAAAAATGAAACCCGTTTCCCGTTGTTACGCCATAACATGAAAACGGCTTGACCAATTTGGCTGGTTTTTTTTTTGCTGTGTTTGTTATTGTCAGGAGAAGGTTCTTGTGAACGAAAAAAAAAGTCGGAAATGTCGGTAGGGGTAGGGTGAGGGTAGGAGAAGGGTAGGGGTAGGGTAAGGGTAGGGTAGGGGTAGGGTAGGGGTAGGATACCACGCGAACGAAGTCGTGGCGGGTCAGCTAGTTATTCATAGAATTTTAGGCAATTAACTAACAGATTGGACAGTAATTTTAGAGTGCCCATCATCATCTGCTTATCCTTTTCCCAACTATGTTGGGATCAGTTTTCTATCAGGATGCAGCTGAAGACCAGTGATTTACATGGAGCGACTGCCTATCTGACCTCTACAACCCAGTTACTGGGTAACACGATACCTATTGGTTAGACTGGTTGTCAGACTTCCCGGCTTCTGACTAACTGTAACGACTGTCAAAGATCTACAAATGACAGCCGGGGCCAACGGCTTTACGTGCTTTCCGAGACACGAAGGTATCACACCACCAACTTCCAACCTCCGGGTTGCTACTGAGAAGTTCTTAATGGAAAAACCCAATATCACTTTTTGCCCGACCTGGGAATCGAACCTGGGACCCCTTGCTAAGCGACTATAATATATGTATATATGTGAATGAACTAATGTTTATGTATTTAATAGGTAGCTGACATAATTTCTACTACTGCTGCTACTGAGAAATTCCTAATGAAAAAACCCAAAGTGCCAAAGGAGAAAAATATTTATAAAATGAATCTACAAACTTTTCGACATTTGTTCTTTTCCATAATTATCATTGTGTGGCAAACAAGCCGGCAGCCCACCTGATGTTAAGTGGTCACCGCTACCTATAGACATCTGCAATACCAGAAGCCTTGCAAATGCCTTGCCATCCCAGAAACAAAATTCCAATATCTCATATGCCTATAATTCTATTACATGTTCTGTTTCTTTACAAAATCACAGCACACAATCCACAGTAACCATCTGAACATCTATGAACCTACCTTTAGGTGCTGCGGCTTTGGAAGTCTTGGCTTTATTGTCGACTTTAGCGACTTTCCTTTTGTCCTGCTTGGGGGCCGCGTTCTTGCGGGGCCGTCCACGCTTGCCCTTCACGGGTAGCGTGGATACGGTGATATCAGAAACTGACGGTTGAGCTTCATCGTTGAGCGCATCTGGAGAAGACAATTATTGTAATTATGTAAAGAATGGTTCAGGATGAGTGAAAAGCGACTTTTATATGGCAGCCGTGAGTGGCAACGCCGGGAGGTGACGCCCTTCAAGAACTGAAGAACTTCATAGAAAAAGCCGAATAACACTATGCTTGACCTGAGAATCGAGGCCAAGACGTTTTGCCTAGCGGTCGCGCTTAGGACCACTAGGCTAACGAGACAAATTGATAATTCATGTTCTTTTTTGACATGACCTTATTGGTCGATTCTTCAGAAAAATCGGGTGCACAGTACTTGCAACTGCTTGTTTGTATGACCAGATGTATGAATGTGGACGAGGCGAAAGGATCGTAGCAGGTGGCGTTCTGTGGTTTCTGCCTACCCCCATGGGACAAAGGCGAGAGTTTATTTATGTACTAGCTTTTGCCCGCGACTTCGTCCGCGTGGATTAATAGTTCCCGTTCCCGAGGGATTTCCGGGATGAAAACTATCCTATGTCCTTTCTCGGGTCCCAGACTATATCTGTACCAAATTTCATTGAAATCAGTTCAGTGGTTTAGGCGTGAAGAAGAGACAGACAGACAGAGAGACAGAGTTACTTTCGCATTTATAATATTAGTACGGATGTATTCAAAGGACAAATTGATAAATGTTATTTTTTGTATTGTATACGGGTCATTACCTGAATTTCTTTGAGCTAGTAGTTAATAAGACATACATACCATTACCATCAGCAAATTCAACGTCGTCCTCCAGATATTCAACATCTGCATCTTCAACAGGTTCCACATCAATTGCCTCTTCACACTTCACCTGCGTCTGGTAGATCAGCACTGTAATAGACATTCATATTATATACCATCACGCCTGTATTCCCCGAAGGGTTAGGCAGAGGTGTACCAAGGCACATCCACAGTTCGCCGGTATATTTAGGTCCCATGTAATAGGGGGCGAGCCTATTGCCATTAACTGGGCACAAATCCAAACTCCGAGCTGCTACTGAGAATTTCATAGAAAAACCCAATAACACTTTTTACTCGACCCGGGAATCGAACCCAGGACCTCTAGCGTAGCAGTCTCGCTCAGGACCACTAGGCCAACGAGGCAGTTCACATTCATATTATTAAAACTGAAAAAGCCACATTGGTATTTGCCTGGTTTCGAACCTGGAACCTCATGCACGAGAGGTAGGAGCCTTAACCACTGGCCATCATGGGCTGGTTATATAAATAGAATAGTAAAAAGACAACTTACTCTTAGGCCGAAACTCTCCTCTGCCCATCATATCGATGAACTTCTTCTCGGAGTCCATGACTTGCTTCTTGAAGTTGCAGGCATCCCGCAGCCGAGTGATGCAGACTTCGCAGATGAGACGATTGGGACCATTCGGGCCTTCATTGTGTTGAGTTATCTGATATGAGACCAAAATACTGGTCAGAACTTAGAGTAAACAGCCTTTTTTTGAGTAACCTTATTCTATCATAGACTTTGTCATTTTGTCTATGTCACCTCTTTGGTCAAAGGTGACTACAGTAAAGAGCTTCTTCTTCTTATTGTGTGGGCAGTAAGATCTAACGACCCCACACACCCTAGTGTCAGAGTTTCTAAACCGCCTCAAGGGCTTCTGACATGGTTACCGATGTCAGTGATCTCCAGGATAAACTTAGAAAGTACATATGAATTGGGAAGTCACATTGGTACTTGCCCGTGCCCGGTTGCGAACCCACAACCTCGTGCATGGGAGGCGGGCGCCTTAACCACTGGCCCATCACGACACAGTAGGAGTAAGGAGCTTATCCATTGCAAATAAAAAAATAAATAAAAGAAAGTCGCTTTTGATTTTTAGACTTGTTCTATGTTAAGGGTTTTGTTTTCAGCACTTAGTCCTTCAGTGGACTATTGTACGTGGTCCACTGAAGACTGTTTTTAGACTTGATTCCGACAGTAGATGGGATGTCAAATCCCAAATCTTTACTGCAATGCTAGCTATGCTATGCTATGTATGTATGTACGTATGTACGTATGTACGTATGTATGTATGTATGCATGTATGCTAGAAATGGAGGCTTAGTTTATTGAGAGCACATACCTATATTACATTGCAGATGGTCCAGAATGGGTCCTGACTGCTACAATTTTAAGTGCACTCTGGTACAACGACTTTCTTGTTTTAGGGCTTTTTCATAAATACTTAGAAAAGCAGTCGGGTTTTTTAGTTTTTAAATAACCGTTTTTTTACGTGAAATATACAAGTGTTACATGTTAGTAAATAGAAACAATTATAGATACTATCAGGCACAGCTATATTTTTTTATAAATTGTCCGTCCACTCACAGGATGGACAGACAACCTGATTAAAACTGCAGGAAGATGCTGGATGCAGGCCGCTTCCAAACGGTCCTCTTGAAAATTTATGGGGGAGGCCTATGCCCAGCAGTGGATGTCCTACAGCAGATATAATAATTGATGGGCCTGTTGGTCTAGTGGTTAGCGGCCCTGACTGCTAAGCCGGAGGTCGTGGGTTCGATTCCCACCCAGGACTAACTTTGTGTGATGAGCATGATTGTTAGTTCTGTGTCTGGATGTGATTTATCTATAATATGTATGTATTTATAAATTATATACACTACCGGTCAAAAGTCTTTGCCCACCCTATAGATTTCGGGTTATAAAACAAATAAAAATAATACGATTGATTTTGATACCTATATTTAAAAGAACTTGATAAGAATACAGTAATGATAAAAGTACAATTTATAAGTGTTTTATATTTAAATTTTTGATTCGTCAATATAACCTCCCTTTGCTTTGATTTCTGCGGCGCACAATTTTGGCATTCTCTGTAATAATTTCGATAAATAATCATCATTTATTTGATTCCACTCGTTTCGCAGAACTTCCCAAAGGTGTGTAGTAGAAGTAGGACACTGCTCTCTGACTTCTCTGTCCAGTTTATCCCACAACAACTCTATCGGATTGAGGTCGGGTGACTGTGACGGCCAAACCATGACTTTAAGCACATTCTTCCTTTCCAATTGTTCTAAATGCTCCTTGCAAAGCTTTGATGAATGTTTAGGATCGTTATCATGTTGGAAGATAAATTTTCTGCCGATCAGGCGCTGGCCAGAACGTACTACATTTTCCTTAAGTATTTTTTTATAGCCTTCTTTCTTGAGAATCCCTTCAATTTTTACAAGGTTTCCAGTTGCCCGTCCTCCAAAACATCCCCAAACCATTACTGAGCCTCCACCGTGTTTCACAGTAGGAATTACACATGAATCTAACATCCGTTCTTGTCTTGACCTGCGCACAAACACTCTTCTTTTACACCCAAAAACCTCAAACTTTGACTCATCGCTAAATAAAACTCTCATGCGTCCAATTTTTATGTTCTTGGGACCATTGCAACCTCTTGATTTTATTCTGACGTCTTAAAAGCGGTTTCTTCACTGCCACCCTCCCGAAAAGGCCAGCTTCTCTCAATCTTCTTTTCACAGTAGAAGTACTCACAGGCAAGTCCCTAGACAAATTGATTTGAGCTGCGATCTCTGGGCCTGTGAGTCGTCGATCACGTTTGCTGATCAATACAATACGTTTATCTTCAGCAATTGTAGTTTTTCGAGGCCGTCCTGAACGTTTTCTATCGAGGAGACTCTTGGTGGATGCGTATTTATTCACGTTATAGTCTACGGTTCGACGAGATATTTTCAATTCAGAGGCAATGGCACGGTTACTTTTGCCTTGATTATGAAGACTAATGATAAATGCACGAGTTTCAATCGGTAGTTTCTTATTTTTACCCATTTTTGAATTTATGGGTCTGAATTTGCGAGAATGAAAATAATTCGAATATGAACTTCACAATAATAAAGTTTTTACCACTACACTGTACGTTCTTTCGACTAAAATTTTTGATTGGGACTAAACTACAATAATAAACACGAAAGAAATATTTAACTCTCACAGAAATGAAAAAAAAATCGGGTACTTAAAAGAATTAATTTTTCACAACCACCCACAAAATATAAACATGCTCTTGTATAGCGTAAACGCAAAACACATATTTAAATTTTTGTTCCGTATAAGATCGTTTTGAACTTAGCTTGACAATTTTGTGATGAAAATTCGGAAAATGGTCATATGTTAAAACATAATAAATGGCTTAACGGGTGGGCAAAGACTTTTGACCGGTAGTGTAAGTATGTATATCAGTTGTCTGGTTACCATAACACAAGCTCTGCTTAGCTTGGGATCAGATAGCCGTGTGTGAGTTGTCCCAAGATATTTATTTATTTTATTATAATAATGATGATGTGTTCTTTACAACGGTATAAGTTCATTCAATTATTTATTTTTCTAAAATAATATGAATGTAGATAAGTCTATTTATTTATTTTTATTTCTTATAAGAATCAGGGTGTTGTCTGGTGGATTTTAAGCATCATATTTCGAGCCTTAAATAAAGTTTATGGGATGAAACGCTCAAAAGGTAGTCTTGGAACCAGAATAAATCAATAGGCAAGTACAGCTAAGGACATTTAACACAGCTAGGCAAATACAAAGGACTCAGTTAGTACTTAGGTATATCGGGCAAAATTGAAAGAAAGAAGACTTATTAGTCGCTTTATAGTTATACTCACGCTTATATCGAAGCATTCTAGCAGCATATCAGCATAAACTTCGGTTTCATTCATCCAAGTATATTCCGTGCCCAAATCCTTGTAGCAGCCTTCGGAGAGACAGCACCGGCAAAGCCCGGGGCTCTCCTTCACCACGATCTCGTCAAACTCCATTATGAGAGCACTACACTAACATATTCACTCTAAAAACCAATTAATTTTCGCGTTTTCAGTGAAAATAGGAAAAATTTACATGGCGGTGGCGTCAAGCCGCTAACAAATCGATGAAGAGCGGCGCGCGGCCATTTTGTTTTGTTCACAGATTATTTACTGGTTTTGTTTGGTAGTTTCTTAGAATCCACTGTACTTTTATTGTAGTTGTATTATCGATGTTGTTTTCTTTTATTCATTGGCAATCGAGCATTTATAACACTTTATTTGATTAGCATATTACAAGAAAATAATTAGGGAAACAAATATTTATTTTTTGCATGTAACAAAAACAAAATATTATCCACAGGGTTGATACACCCACGCACTTAAGTTATTGATCGGACGCCGCAACGTGCCGTATCACGCTCGCCGCCACTAGTCTTTGAGGTACCTACACAGTTAACAACAATGCGGATAAGTAAATTGTAATATTTTATTAGATTTTAAATGAATTAATAAATAGTTTCTTTTTACTTGTTCTTGCCCATTGAAACCTACTGTTTGGAACGAACCACTATCTTCAACTTTTTTACAGACTGACTATTTTATAATTGAAAAGTTCTTGTAAATGACTTATATGAAATAATTATATCATAAATCTGATTACAAATTACTTGACTTTGGTTTTTGTGAAAATAAATAAAAAAGTTCTTCAGAAAGGTCAGGTGCGCAATACTCGTAACCGGCGTGATTGTATGACCAGATGTATGATTCCGGACGAGGCGAAAGGAGTGTGTAAGGATCGTAGCAGGTGGCGGTCCGTGGTTTCTGCCCACCCCCATAGGAAAAAGGCGTGAGTTTATGTATGTACGTAAATAAAAAAAAGAGATTTTTCTTTAAACTGGCAACAACAAACTCACAGGTACAAATGGCATGTGTGCAATTTGGCAACCCTGAGTCATATGTGTCCAATGATTGGTCCAATGTCGCTGTCAGCCATTGGCAGTCAAGTGCCATTGTCAACAGTCAATGTCAAATAAGTGACAGTCGGGAATAGTCGGGATCGGGAAGGAATATCCTGTAATCCCAGATCTCACAGTTTTTCTTACTATAAATCAAAATTGGTTATTTATATGTAAAGAAAACTAAAACAATGGAAGTGGTCGGTGTCTGCCGCTGCTGCCTCGCCCATGGCCTTAATAAAGATTTATATTCAAGTTACCTTTGGCTCAACAAAAAAGAGCATTACGCTCAAATGCTACAACATTGCTTCAATATCATCGTAAGTTAATATTATAAACAGTAACTATATATTTAAATAGGTATTTAGTGCGGTAGGGTAACTTAGTATATTCGTGTTAGTAATTGGCGTCATTGTGGCTATCTTAAGGGAGGCCTATGTCCAGCTGTGGACGTCCTTCAGCTGATATAATGATGATGATTAATTAGGGTCAATTTTAGTGATAAGCTCCCTGTTTATGTACTAAAATCTTCATCGTGAGGATACTGACTGGCTGTAGTATACATCAACATTTGAATAAGTTTCTAATTGGATCAGAATTTAGTGTTGGAAACTTATTAGAATCAAATTAAGTTTCTTCTTCTATTCTAGTTGATGTTAATCTCATAATTATTGTGCCCAGTAGATGGCCTCGTTTATTACGGCATCAGTAGTTTTGTCAACATCCTCTAAAGTGACAACAGTGTATAATATTTTTTTATTTGTAAACAAAGATTTAGTCGTTTTTTAAATAATGAAAATAAATTAATAAAGGAGTATGTTCTGTCAATGCCTAAGATGTATTTCATAATATATGTTGAAAAGTTCCTGTGGGATAATATATAAACATTTACGCAAACAAAGACACAGGCAGTAGCTAGTTTTAAATAAATATTCAATTCTTCTTCTTTTTGTGTTAATTGTTCAAATTCAATTTATTGTTTAATGATTACAGCTGAGACCACTAGATGAGGAACCGTATGGTATCTGCGACAAATGCATCAAGAGTCTCCGGGATTCTGTTGTCTTCAAGCAGCAGGTACTAAGCGCAGAGAAGGAATTGTTAAAGAAAATAAAGGCTATTAAAAAAGGTAATACTGCATTGTTTATGTATGTAGCATATGCCTTTTTTTCTTTGTTTTTTTTTATGGTTGAAAAATCATCAAATGCCTTCTTCTGCTCTGTATTGAATAGAAGGGAGTGTCAGACTTTCTGACTAAAACCCGTCAGTGTTCCTCCTAATTCCCTTTGCTTTTCAGGGCCATGGTAAATTGGTAACACTTTGAATAAATTTTGCAACTCTGGGAAACTCTCCCTCCCCCCCTCTCGCCCCCTATTACATGGGACCTAAATATACCGCCGAACTGTGGGTGTACATTGGTACACCTCTGCCTAACCCTTCGGGGAATACAGGCGTGATGGTCTGGGAAACTAACTTATACTTCTTTGTTCATGTGAATGCCGGTTTTAACTTGTAATGTCCCACCGCTGGGCAAAGGCCTCCCCCATGTTCTTCCAAATATTCTTTTCTTGCGCTACCTCGGGCAGACCAGCCCTCCCGGTGTGAGCTCAGGTCATCACGCCACCTCTTCCTAGGCTGGCGTCGGTAACGCCGATCAAGGGTTTTTAGGGTTCCGTATTTTATTTGATTTTGCGTGGAACTTAAATTGGGTAGATGACACCATTAATCAATTGACGTACTTTTTATGAGCTGTCAAAACGCCATTCCCCCATAGAATTTCTACGACAATACTCAACTATGACGTCACTTTTTTGACATCTCAATTCACTAACTATTTATTCATTTCAAAGCAAATAAAAATCGATTTTTATAGTTATTTAAAAAATCATCGGGTTTTTAGAGCTAAAATTAAATGTTTTTTTGTGAAGTTGTTTCTTGAAATTATTGGTTAGTGGTGTCATCTACCCAATTTCCTTTCCTAAATAAAAGTATCCTTAGTTACTACTCCTTACGGCCCGTTCACGACCTTACCGCGGTGAGCGGCGGCTAAGCGCGGGGCGGCGAGCGGCAAAATCAAATGTATCAAAATGTATGAAGCACGCCACCACCGCAATGAGCGGCGGGAGCGAAGCAGTATACAAAGTGGGTGACACTGTGGAGTATAGCCATCGTAGATATGGACACAGAAAAAAATAATCTATTCTTTTTCTAATATCACAGTTTTTGGTTTCAGATGAGAAACCAATAGAAATAAAAGTGGAGCCAAAGCTGGACAGCGGAGATGACTCTGATGACTACTATTTAATAGATGCAGGTGAGCCCACTTCTTTTTCAACGGAGTTCCTTGACGTAGCTTGCGATCGGAGTTCGTAGTAGTTCTTTGGAGTTGTGGTGATATCTCAGTGCAGTACACAGCACCGTAACTAGCCTTTATTGCTCCCTGTGCGAGAGTCTATAACTGCGCCCTTAAAAATAAATCTGGTCCTGGGGGTCTACTCTGAAATGACAAAATCCGAAGTCATCCGAGGTCATTTCTGCGCCCCTCCAGGGTATGCGCCCTATGCCTGGGCATCGCTGACGCCGCTGGCACCGCCTTAGTTACGGCACTGGCAGTTTTTTTTTTTGTTAGCCTGTACTGTCCCACTCCTGGGCAAAGGCCTCCCTCCACTTCTTCCATTCTTCTCTTTTCAGCGCCTCGTCTCTCCAGTTTTGAAGAAATTTATTGAGTTGGTCCCGCCATCTCCTTCGTGGCCTGCCGCGATCTCGGCTCACTGTCTCGGGGCACCAGCTTTGAGCTATTCTGGCCTACAGTTTGTCTGGCATGCGGCAGACATGTCCTGCCCAGTCCCATTTGAGTTGGGCAACCTTTTGACCTACGTCAGCCACCCCTGTTTTGGAGCGAAGTATACTGTTTCAAACTCGATCAGTTAATTTAACACCTAGTATACTGCGCTCCATTGCTCGCTGGCAAACCTTGATTTTGGACTTCTGAGAACTCTGGCAGTACATCACTGAATGAGGACAGAGCTTGGAGGCGGGCAATGATGAGGGAACCTAGAAATAGGCCACACTGGTGGGTGCAAGTCCCACATAACCACGTCGTGTCCCCGGACATTTTGTTCGCCCCAAAAAAATAAAAAAGGAGTTAGTAGTAGTAGTAGAGCTCTTTTTGAAGGAGCTCGTCCGGGGAAGTACTACCACTAGGCGTTTTTCTGCCGTAAAGCAACGTTGCTGTGTTCCGGTTTGAAACATTTCAACTTTGTCTGTGGGTTGGCAACGCTTTGCAAGGTTTCTGGTATTGCTAATGCATTGATGTCTACAGGCAGCGTTGATCACTTAACATGTCTCCGGTCGAGTCGGATTGCCGTCCCATCGGACTATGAGAGTTAGGGAAGACGGAGTGCACCTGTGTTTGCGCACACACCTGTACACTATACATGTAATATCTCCTGCGTACGTGGCTAGTCTGCATTAAGATTAGCCGCCGTGGCCGGAATCGGTCGGGGCTATTAAATTTTTTACATAATAAAGATATGTCATCATTTATCATTAAATCTTATCACTTCTTCTTCCAGCCACTGACAGATCACAAGAGAACATCAAAACTGAATCGCTACCTTCTGTAACTAAGAAGAAAGCGGAACCCAAGCTCCCGAAGCCTAAGTCCAGCGGCCAGGCCAAGCGTAGCGCAGCGAAGAAGACAGCAGCGCCCTCTGATAGCGCGTGGAAGAAGGATAAGATTAAAACTCTTGTCTCCAGGCTTGCTACTTCTATTAGTAAGTTTACCTGTATTTTTTTCTACTGCCTCGTTAGCCTAGTGGTCCTGGGCTCGACTGTTAAGGTAGAGGTCCTGGGTTCGATTCCCAGGTCGAGCAAAAAGTGTTATTGGGTTTTTACATTAGGAATTTCTCAGTAGCAGCCTAGAGTTTGGAAGTTGGTGGTGTGACACCCCCGTGTCTCGGAAAGCACGTAAAGCTGTTGGTCCTGCGCCTGATCTCTCTCTGGTCGTGTCGGATTGCCGAGAGTTAGGGAAGAGGGAGTGCACCTGTGTTTGCGCACACACTTGTGCACTATTATATCTCCTGCGTACTTGGCTAATCTACATTAAGATTGGCCGCCTTGGCCGGAATCGGTCTGGAGAGGTAAATTATATTTTTTTCTGAGGACGACCATTGATCACCACGCTTGCATAAGGTGGATTGGCGATTTTAGACTTTTCAGGATATACACATACATACCTAAACTCACGCCTTTTCCCCATAGGGTTAGGCAGAACCCACAAAATGCCACCTGTGCGTTTGCGCATACACTTGTGCACTAAAATATCTTTTGTGTACTTTGCTATTTCCATTGAGATTGTATGGGCGTGAATTTGGTTGTTAGGATAAAACCATCACGCCTGTATTCCCCGAAGGGTTAGGCAGAGATGTACCAATATACACCTACAGTTCGCCGGTATATTTAGGTCCCATGTAATAGGTAGCGAGCCTATTGCCATATATTGTTAGGATATTAGAATTATTTCTGTTTTTTTTTGTGTATATTGGTTACATTTGTGTAATAATTGCATAAATTGACTATGAAATATAGTGGCTGTTCGATTAACTGCTTCACTCCGTGTCGTGGCTTCGATTCCCGCTCACACATATTTGTACCTGCTGACTGCAGATAGTTGTTCCGAGTCTGATGAGATAATCCAACAATTATTCCTTCTCTCTCCTCCACAGACGCTTGCGACGTACCAGAAGTAATGACTAAGAAGACTGACGTCAAACAGAAGAAAACACGATTAATACTAAAGGCTCCAAGCGAGTCAAAAGTCAACTTACTATGGTCCGGGCAAGCTCAACATGACAAAATGAAACACAAAGAAAACTTGAAAACTATACTTAAATTCTCCAACGCTACACCGTTCATGCATAAAACTCTTTTAGGGTATTCTTGTGGGTACTGTGATTTATCCTACCCGGACCCAGCAGATTTGAGACAACATACAGAAAAGGAACATCTAAAAGAACGCTTACTCTTCAAATCAGGCTACGATATGACCGAATACAATGTCAAAATTGACATTACTGATTTAACTTGCTCGATATGCAAGGAAAAAATGGACAGCCTAGGCATTTTCAAGGATCACTTAGTCAAAAAACATGGAAAAATCATCCATAATGATATCAAAGATCATATACAACAGTTTAAGTTGCGAAAAGGTGAGATTTATGACTGTGCAATGTGTTCGTCGACTTACGAGACGTTTAAAATGCTAAAACAACATATGAATAAGCATTATAGCAACTATACTTGTTCTATTTGCGATTCTGCATTTGCTACTAAGCGGTCTTTGAATGCTCACCGCACTACACACCAAGAAGGAAGTTTTAAATGTGATCACTGTGAAAAGGTGTTCGCAAGTCGTACTAAGAAACACTACCATGAAAAAATGAAACATTTAGGAGCAAGAAATATTTCAAACTGTCCGTATTGCAACGTACCCTTCCGTAGTTACTACCAACGGAATCAACATTTAGTGAAAGTGCATAATACTGAAGCTCAATATAAGTGTAACGTGTGCAATAAGTCTTATATATTAAAAAGTTTATTAATGTATCATATTAAGAAGAGTCATTTAATGGAACGGAACTGTCAGTGTACGGAGTGTGGTTACCGTTTCTTCAGCAAGAAAGCGTTGAAGGCTCATATGGTTAAACATACTGGTGAGAGGAATTATACGTGTGAAGTTTGCCATAAGGCTTATGCGAGGAAGTATACGCTAAGAGAACATATGAGGATACATAATAATGATAGAAGATTTAAGTGTGAGGTATGTAGCATGACATTTGTTCAAAAATGTAGTTTGAAAAGCCATTTATTGTCGAATCATGGAATAAGTATGGCTGCCTGTGAGATTACTCAGAAAACAGAGAATTAGGATTTTACTCATGAACTCATTTGACATAGGCCTCCACGGATTGGGTACTTCTACGGCTAATATGGCCGACCCCCGTTGGTCTCGTGGTCGCAAGCGCAACTGCTGAGCAAGGGGTCCCGGGTTCGATTCAAAGGTCGGGCAAAAAATGTTATTGGGTTTCGATTTTTCTATTAGGAATTTCTCAGTAGCAGTCCGGAGTTTGGAAGTTGGTGGTGTGACACCCCCGTGCCTCGGAAAGCACGTAAACCCGTTGGTCCTGCGCCTGATCTCTCTCCGGTCGTGTCGGATTGCCGTCCCATCGGGCTATAGAGTTAGGGAAGAGGGAGTGCACCTGTGTTTGCGCACACACTTGTGCACTATAATATCTCCTGCGTACGTGGCTAGTCTGCATTAAGATTAGCCGCCGTGGCCGGAATCGGCCTGGAGAATTACATTTTATATGGCCGACCCTTTGCCACTTCAGCACCTGTAGCCATGTAACAAACGATAAACGCAAACGCTGAGTAGGCTTTAATAGATCTTCAACTTTATGTGCTTGGTTTTAAGTTGAAGATCTAGTGAAGATTGCATAGCGTTTTCTTTCTTTCCAGTCGCTAACGCTTAGAAATCTTTAATAGATTTTTAACTTAAGGCTCTGGGGTATAAAGTTTAAAATCTATTGGTACCTACCCAGCGTTTACGATTATCGTTTGCGACTTGGCTAGAGGGCCAGCTTACTTATTCTGTGAGATATATCGACAATTGTGGTACTCTGTCGGATCTTCTCGTTCCGAATACAATTGGTTGTGTGAGAATTTTACTACGCGGTATAAAAGTTGGTGGTGTGACACCCCCGTGCCTCGGAAAGCACGTAAACCCGTTGGTCCTGCGCCTGATCTCTCTCCGGTCGTGTCGGATTGCCGTCCCATCGGGCTATGAGAGTTGGGGAAGAGGGAGTGCACCTGTGTTTATGCAGTATAATGTCTCCTGTGTACTTGGCTTTTTTTGAGTGAATGATTTGAGATTTTTTATATATATATATTGATTTATTAAAATCTGTTGTTTGTGATGCGTTACATATGTTTACGAGCTACGATATCTCATAGAAACATTCAAGTCCAAATTCCTGAAAATTAATGAAGCAATTTTAATTAAACTTGATATTGTGTACATGCATCAAATCAAGTCAAAGCATTAACTTCAATTAGACCATTTACAGGCACTTTTGAGTTGTCAAAAAGTTACAGTTTAAAGTTGAAGCTAGTTGCTCGCATATATGTTAAGTGACTGTCCCACTGGTCTCGTGGTTGCAAGGGCGACTGCTGAGCGTGGGGTCCTGTGTTCGATTCCCAGGTCGGGCAAAAAGTGTTATTGGGGTTTTTCATTAGGAATTTCTCAGTAGCAGCCTGGATTTTGGAAGTTGGTGTTGTGACACCCTCATCATGCCTTGGAAAAAACTTTATAGAGTCTTCCATCCAATAATCTTGGACTTGAATGTTTGTATGAAATCCCGACCACGTGAATAATATTAAGATAATCTTTTTAAATTAAGGTCTGTGATATACTTATCATAATAATTATATATTTGTTTCCATTATATTTCTTAGGTTAGGGTCTGTTTGCATAATCGGAAAGAAAATAGAGTTTTTTTTTGCATTCAATAATATACTTTAATATCACTAACATAAGGTGCAATATTGTACAAACATTGACTCAAGAAATAAAACATCTTCCAAGTGATCTCGATTATGCTATTATGCACTTTATGGCATTAGAAATAAAGTTTATTATTCAATGTAAGCCTTTCTGCGTTTCTATAATTTTGCTTATTCGTTGATTTTTACAATTTTTAAGTACATTACATCACATTATGTTATATTACTTAGATTTTTGTTTTATTTAATTACACACAAACATAACATACCATCAGGCCTATATTCCCCGAAGGGTTAGGCAGAGGTGTACCAATGTGCACCCATAGTTCGCCGGTATATTTTAGGTCCCATGTAATAGGGGGCGAGAATATAACCACAACATAAGTACATCACATTAAGCAATATTACTTAGGTTTTGTTATTTAAGGTGGAACCTCCACGATAGCCCGCGAAGTTCAAATTTGCTTACGTTTTTTGCAATTTGCAAGTTAGTATTAAGTTATATGTTGATTAAAGTATAATTCGCGGGCGTAAGAATTGTGTATTTTCAGAATTATAACCATTTAAGTCAGCAATAAAACTCCATAGAGCCAGGTAAACCCAAAGAATGACTATTTCATGAAATCTTGACATTTTGGAATTATACCGACTTATGGAGTTATTTTACTGATTTTAATGGTTCAAATTCTGAAAATACATACTTCTTACGCCCGCGAATCTTACTTTAATCAACATTAAACCTAATACTGACTTGCAAATTGCAAAAAACGTAAGAAAATTTGAATTTGGCGGGCTACCGTGGAGGTTGCACCTTAAGTGGCTTTTTCTTTACAACTAGCTTTTACCCGCGACTGTGTTTGCGTGGCAGTTAAGTATACCATAAAAATCTCTCTGAAAAAAAGAACTCTGCAATTGTGTACATACATAAACTCACGCCTTCTTCTCATGGGGGTAGGCAGAAACTACAGAACGCCACCTGCTACAATCCTTACATACTCCTTTCGACTCCTCCACGTTCATCTGGTCATACAAGCACGCCGGTTACAAGTACTGCGCACCCGACCTTTCTGAAGAACCTCACTAATAAGGTCAGGGTAGGTCATCCTAGGGCGTCCCCTCCCGGCGTTGCCACTCGCATTTGGCATATAAATTCTTTTTGTTAGTCGCCTGGCATTCTATGGAAAAAAACTATTTCTAATCGAAACAGTACTTCCAGAAATTACTTCACACAAACAAACTTTTTCTTTTCATATATTAGTACTAGATGCTTTTGAAAAAATCTACCCTGACCTTATTGATGAGGTTCTTCAGAAAGGTCAGGTACGTAGTACTCGTAACCGGCGTGCTTGTATGACCAAATGTATGAATATGAACGAGGCGAAAGGAGTGTGTAAGGATCGTCGCAGGTCGCGTTCTGTTGTTTCTGCCTACCCCCGTGGGAAAAAGGCGTGGGTTTATGTATGTATGTTTTAAATAGATATAAAAATGTAAATAAATAAATTAAGAAATTCGTTATGTTATTATTAAATTTATAGATAATACTATGTGCATAATAATTTTAGTGTTTATGCTAAAATTAGGATTCAAAATATACTTACAATTAGATATTTGTAATTTTTTATATGTTATTTATTGATTTTTGTGATCAAAATGTTGTATTAGATTTAAATAAATGTTTATTGATTTATTTCTTGTTTTTTTTTATGCATATAATAATATACACTAGTTGAAACACAAGTTTAAATTAACCTAGATCGGGCGGGTCGCTACCTAACATTGCAATTCCGATACCATCATTACTTGCTCCTATAATTATTTAGTTTTAGTTAATTTTTAGGCACTGTAATTTTATGGAAAATCTTTTTATCTGTTTGGTTTTATGTACACTTTTTGTAAACATTTTTATTTTGAATATTATTAAGTATTAGTTTTTGCTCGCGTACCTACTTACCTTAAAAACTCAACACTCCTTACCCTTTTTTATTCATACCCTTAAAGGGGTGCCTTTAGGGGCTGTAAAATAAAGCTGATAACGTTAAAGTCAAATTCAAAGAATTTATTTCAATTAGACCAATTTAAAGTCAAAGTCAAATCATTTATTTCAATTAGGCCATTAAAAGGCACTTTTGAACGTCATTACATAAAAAATCATTAATATTGAATCTAGTTGCCCATTCCAAAGGTAGTTTCGTATGGAGAAGAACGGGCAAGAAACTCCATACATACTCTTTTAAATAACAATGTATTACAATAAGTTGTATAGTTACATTCATTCCATAAAAAAATATATAAATGTCAAAACGATCTATCAAAAATAACAAGTCACTCAAAGTACTACAATACGTACTCAGTGCTGATGAAAGCTAAATTAATTATAATATTTAACGCCAATATTGTGATCGTAGATGATTACTTCTAACATCTCAAAGACAACGAATCAGTGTGTGAGTCAAACTCAAATGTAGAATTAATGTCGAAGTAAAAGAATTTAGAAGTGTCAAGAAGTTACACAGTAAGTTGAAGCTAGTTGCTCGTTCCTAAACGTAGATCTCTATGGAGAAGAACGAGCAAGAAACTCCATGGACACTCTTTTAGCATACGTGTCAAGATTAAAGTTCATTAAACCAAGAATTATAAATTTTCATATAATCGAGTTATCCTCTTTTTATCTCCCTTGGGGGTTAAAAATACAAGAACTCTTTTTTAGTGCTAGCCTACGTCATAAGTAAGCCGTGTGTTTAAATATTGTGATTTTTTAAAGTTCCTGTGTTCGATTCCCAGGTGAAGCTAAAAGTGTTATTGGGTTTTTTTAAACTACTTGTAATTACTGTTGACTTATAGGTAAAATAAAACAAATTACATAAGTACTTATAATCTTTTTATTTAACTAAGAAAATAAATTATTAACCTGTACATATTTTTATAGTAACTATATACATTTACAAATAACATAGTCTTAGTATGGAAGAACAACTGAATTAATTTTATTATAATTAAGGCCCCTTTCCCGCAGGCGTATTACGAGCTTTGGCGTTTCTCCAACGTCTGCGAAACGACAACGCTGCGGAAACGCAACGACAACGCATCGGAAACGCAACGACAATGCTGCCGAAACGCAACGTTGACGTCGCGAGTTTACTAGCAAGCGTTCACACTGCGACTACGCAACATCACCGCGACGTTCTTCTTCTTTATCGTGTGGGCAGTAAGGTCTAACGACCCCACACACCCTAGTGTCAGAGTTTCTAAACCGCCTCAAGGGCATCTGACATGGTCACCGACGCCAGTGATGTCCAAGATAAACTTAGAAAGTACATATGAATTAGAAAAAGTCACATTGTTACTTGCCCGTGCCGGTTGCGAACCCACAACCTCGTGCATAAGCCGGGCGCCTTAACCACTGGGCCATTACGACATATACCGCGATGTTAACGTTGCGTTTTTTGGCAACAGGTACAATTTCGCCGCCCCGCTCTTTACGTACCCGTGTTTGTTCGGCAGTATGTGCGCGACGTTAACGCCGCGTTGACGTTGCGTAGTCGCAGTGTGAACGCTTGTACGGAGACTAGAGACGTCCACGTCGCGTCTACGCAGCGTTGTCGTTGCGCAGACGTCGGAGAAACGCCAACGCTTATTAAACGCCAGTAGGATAGCGGCCTAACAACTAAAATTATATTATTTACAACAACAATATGCTGCAATTATCAATAGATAATTAATTAAAAGTTATTATGGTTTTGTCACGATGTACCTTTCATCCATTTTACCTGCCTATTTAATATTAAGTTTTAAAAATCCAAATTATTGCAATTTTTTGAACAATAAAAACGCTCTATAAATAACTCACTCTTCACGAACACGCGTCGATTATTGCAATTTAAACCTTATAACAACCACATAAGAGTTATAAGTCGAACACTCCTAGATTGAAAGGATTATATCGGTTGTAAAAAGACACTTAACAAAGTCTAAAGTTAAGGTACAAGCTTTTATTTAACTTGCAATGTATGTATGTATGTTTGGGTGAAATCTTACAACTCAATTGTGAAGCAGATATCTTCAACCGATTGAGATGAAATTTTGTATGCACGTTTAGTGTGGATGACAATACATGGTTAGCTGTGTGACGTCATTCTAAATTCAATATGGCGGAACATCCAGTGGTCCTTAGCGCGACTGCTACGCTATAGGTCCTGGGTTCGATTCCCAGGTCGAGCAAAAAGTGTTCTTGGGTTTTTCTATGAAATTCTCAGTAGCAGCTCGGAGTTTGGATTTGTGCCCGGTTAATGGCGATAGGCTCGCCCCCTATTACATGGGACCTAAATATACCGGCGAACTGTGGGTGTACATTGGCACACCTCTGCCTAACCCTTCGCGGAATACAGGCGTGATGGTATAAATTTTAAATATAAGACTATGGACTACAAATCTGTCTAGCATTCTCATATTCAACCAACGTAACCCCATGATTCGACAACATATGACTTTTCAAACTGCACTTCTGTACAAACGCTAATGAACACACACCACACTTAAATCTTCTATCATTATTATGAATCCTCATATGCTCTCGAAGAGTCTTCTTTCTAGCATAAGCCTTAGCACAGACTGTACACTTAAATACTCTTTCGCCATTGTGCTTAATCATATGTTCGTCCAAAGATTGCTTTATAAAAAAACCTTGACCACATTCCGCGCATATATGATTTCGTTCCATTAAGTGAACCTTTTTTATATGCGATGTCAATTTCGATTTGAGTATAAAAGATTTGTCGCAGATATTGCATTTGTATGTCGCTGCAGCTAAATTGTGTTCATTGGCCATATGTCTGTTCCGTCTATAGTAACTCGTGAACGATTCTTCGCAATGAGGGCAGTTGGTTGTGTACCTAGCTGTGGAATTATGCG
Organism: Caradrina clavipalpis; assembly: GCA_932526535.1. Taxonomy (NCBI): domain Eukaryota; kingdom Metazoa; phylum Arthropoda; class Insecta; order Lepidoptera; family Noctuidae; genus Caradrina; species Caradrina clavipalpis. The sequence continues at coordinate 5,000,155 of OW052115.1, forward strand.
TATATTTCTCATGGCAAAGCTTCCTAACTCTCGTGCTAAAAACTTTCTCACAAAACGAACAATTAAAACTGCCAACTTCATGCGTGCGTTGATGATTTCTCAGCTTATGTTTGTTTATGAAGCCTAAATCGCATATTTCGCAGATGTAATTTCTGTAATGTCCATTCATGTGTTGTAGTAACATTTTGAACGTCTCAAAAGTGGAGTTGCAAAGGGCGCAATTTAAAATCTCACCGTCCGTTAATTTGAATTCTAGAATATAATCGTTAATATCTGGGTAAAACTTGACGTCGTGGTCTTTCATTAAGTGGTTTTTTAGATTGGTTATAACGTCAAAGTTTGTGTTGCATAGTTTGCATCGTAAGTCTGTGATGTCAATTTTGATGGATAGGTTGTTTTTGTCCATTCGTTTGTGGTCTATAAGATTGTCGGTGCGATGTTCGTCGTGTATGTGTGCGCGTAGGTGAGGTAGGTCGCGGTATGTTGTCTTGCAGTATGCGCAGAGGATGCCTGTAAAGAGACAGAGACAAAGTTAAAGCATTTATTTCAATTAGACCTTTCTTTTTAATCGAGATGGGGAAGCCCTTGACTCTAGTTTAACAAATAATAAAACTTAAATATAATTAAGTAAAAAAATTAAAAGGGGTCCCCATATAAGAAAGGTGGTTTCATATTATTTATATAGTGTTAAATATGGTACGGTGGTACGAAACTCTTTGATTGCGAGTCCAACTCGTACTTGACCAGTATTATGCACCGAATCCCTTTTTTCGTGGTGGTTGCCTCGTTATTACCCTCCATCTGGGGAGAACGGAGGGTTATGTCAGACTCTTACCGACTAAAACCCCACGGTTCCTCTAGTTACCAAAAGTTGGGAGTCCGGTATTAGCTTGCCGCATGATCCTCACCTACTAGAGAGACGCGTAAGGAACACTGCGCGCCTCAAGTTCCCCGCTCACAGGCCTCTCTTTACGGTAGCTGGAGATCATTAACTTTTTGAACGCCACTGTCGTGTATAGCCGATAAATGCAGTTTAATAAAAAAAACAGTTTTCTTGTCGTCTATAGACGATTGTCGCGTGTTGGGCACGTTTTCATTTGTCGGCTATACACGACAGTGGCGTTCAAAAGGTTTAGCGCCCCCCTACCTTCTAAAGCGGGCAGATTCTCCATCTTTACATGCATCACCTCCTCAAAAAACGAAACACCAATATCCCAAATTCACCACTACCAGCTCTCACCTGCAATAGTCTTATTCCCGAACGGCGTGCAGTTAGAATGCTTGAGCAGCGTGTCGATGTTGACGCGATGCTTGGTGCCGTCGGTGACGAGGCGCGTGGCTGCAGACACCGGCAGGATCCTGTTCATCATCACCTGCTGCTTCGAGAGGGCGCGCAGGGAGATCTTCATGGCGCGACTTTTTGACTTTAATTCTGAAATTAAGAGTTCAGTAAAAGTGCTTTAGTGTCATATCACACTAGCGGTTAGCGAGCGGCCGCGGCTACACAGCGAACACGTTGCGATCGCGTGGCAAATTCGTAACGTTTTTTGTCGCGTATTTGTAGCAAGTTAACGTCTTACAAAATGGCATCCACACTGATATTCTCGGCGATCTCGTTGCGCATCCACAATGAATTCGCTTCACATCCGCCGCGTGTTCGTTGCGCGCCCACTCCGCTTTGAAAACGCTCGCATTCCGCTAGTGTGATAAGGGTCTTAGTGCCATAAGTCGAAAGTCTTCGACCAGTGTGTGTTTCCAATGATGACGTACGGCTCTGAAACGTGGTCTCTTACCAAGGGCCCTATTAGCAAGCTCAGAGTAGCCCAACGAGCTATGGAGAGGGCTATGCTCGGGGTCTGTCCGCGAGATCGGATCAGAAATGAGGAGATCCACAGACAAACAAAAGTTACCGACATAGCCCAGCGAGTCAGCACGTTGAAGTGACAGTGGGCAGGGCAAATGGTACGCAGAGCTGACGGCCGATGGGGCCGCAAAGTTCTCGATTGGAGACCACGCATCGGCAAGCGTAGCGTAGGACGTCCACCCACAAGGTGGACAGACGACCTGATTAAGACCGCAGGAAGACGCTGGACGCAGACCACGTCCAACCGGTCCTTTTAAAAATCTATGGGGGAGGTCTATGTCCAGCAGTCAATAAATAACTGCCCCGTTGGTTTCGTGGTCGTAAGCGGGTCCTGGGTTCGATAAGATACGTGTTAGGAATTCCCCAGTAGCCTTCGAAGTTGATGGTGACAGTCCCCACAAGTGGGACAGTAAAGTATTGGAGGTATGAGAAACAGGGTGTAAAGTCAGTCATCCTCCATTGAAAAGGGAGGATCCTCCGAGCAGACGGGTGTTGTGTCTGGTGGGCTACTGCCCGACGGTTATTGTCGGGATTTAGTATGTATGCTAACGTCGCGGCGAACTTAGATAGCGCTAGGCAACGTCAGTTTTGTCGTAGTAGTTCGCATGTTGAGCGATAGATATTGCTACAGATTAGCAAAAAATATAGGTACATAGATACGTTAAGAGCCTACCTTTGCCCCCATTCTCGAGAAGAAGTCGTTTCTTGCTTCTCCGCTTTTCGGATCTCTTCTTAATAGTGACTTCATTAAAATCGAACATTTCCGCCAACTTCTTGTTGTCATCCTCATCTTTGAAGTCATCAAAATCATCAGACATTTCCTCTTTTAATTCTGTAAAAAGATAAAAGAAAAAGTAACTGGTGTGAAGGCATGGTATTTTTTGAACATCATTGGATGGCAAACAAGCCTACGGCCCACCTGATGTTAAGTGGTCACCGCTGCCTATAGACATCTGCAAAACCAGAGACCTTGCAGATGCGTTGCCATCCCAGAGACAAAGTTGAAGTCTCATGTGCCTGTAATTACACTGGCACCCATACCCAAACCGGAACACAGCAACGCAGCTTTGCAGCAGATATAGGTATGGTGGTAGTACTTCTCCGAACAAGCTCCTTCATAAAGTAAAATGCTTACCAAGAAAGTAAATCCCATTTTCGTCATCCAAATCTATAAATTCTTCCTTCACCTGTGCTTCTGATTCATCTGAAATGGAAACAAAAGAATGATTACAACTAACCAAGCAATATAGAGACCCACTGTCATGGAGGGGGCATCCGCGGGAGACGCGGGTCTGTGGACGGTGAGCAATGGGTAGCTCACCGCGGCGCGTTCGTGTTCCACGGGCCTCAGTGAAATGTCAGCAAATCGGAGGGGCCAGTCAGGGCCGATGCCTGCCGGGGCTGCGGGTTGCTCGAAAGAGATACCGCGCCCCCGAAACGCAAAGGGCACAAGAAGGAACATGGATAGGCTTTAGTCAAAAAAAGTCTGACACTCCCTTCCATCCCGCCCAGGGCGGGAGAAGTCATTTGATGATTTTCCATCCTTAAAAAAAAAATTAATGGGGTTGCCATATTGTTGAGGTTCTTCAGAAAGGTCGGGTGTGCAGTACTCGTAACCGGTGTGCTTGTATGGCCAGATGTATGAACGTGGACGAGGTGAAAGGAGTATGTAAGGATCGTAGCAGGTAGCATTCTCAGGTTTGTGGGATGTTGGCCCCTAAAAAGTCTGTGATTCTTACTTTTAACGGTAAAAGCGTTGAGTGTAGACATAAATTCTTTCTGACATTGCTGCACTTGCTCTTTGAAGGCGCACGCGTCCCGCAGCCTCGTGATGCAGATCTCGCAGATGCCGCCATCACTGTCATTGGGATCAAGTAGGATCTGAAACATGGAAGAAGAATATTATCATCATCAACATCATCATCATATCAGCCGCAGGACGTCCACTGCTGGACATAGGCCTCCTCATAGATTTTCAATATTATTATAATACATAAATAATAATAATAATACCAGCCTATTACTGTCTCACTGCAGACCAAAGGCCTCTTCTCATACAGAGAAGGCACTAGCATTGATCACCACACTTGCTCAAGGCGGATTGGCGATAATACATGGTTATTAGTAGAACATAACTGCCCCGTTGGTCTCGTGGTCGCAAACCGCGACTGCTGAGCAAAGGGTCTCGGGTTCGATTCCCAGGTCGGGCAAAAAGTGGTATTGGGTTTTTCCATTAGGAATTCCTTAGTAGCAGCCCGGAGCTTGGAAGTTGGTGGTGTTATACCCCCGTGCCTCGGAAAGCACGTAAAGCCGTTGATCCCGGCTGTCATTCGTAGATCTTTGACAGTTGTGACGGATAGTCAGAAGCCAAGAAGTCTGACAACCAGTCTAAGCAAGAAGTATTGTGTTGCCCAGTTACTGGGTTGTGGAGGTCAGATAGGCAGTCGCTCCATGTAAAACACTGGTATTCAGCTGCATCCGGTTAGACTGGAAGCCGACCCGAATTATGGTTATTAGTAAAACATATAGTGATGTTGCGAATATTCGCATCGGCATCAGCAAAAAACAATGCTGAAGTGTTGTGATAACCCAGTGGTTAAGGCGCCTCTCATGCGCTAGCTCGTGGGTTCGCAACAGGGTACGCGCAAGTATCAATGTGACTTTTTGTAATTTATAATTACGTACTTTCTGAGTACCGCGCCCCGGTCCGGCCCGGGGTTCGGCGGCCCCGTTGGTCTCTTGGCGACTGTTGTGCAAGGGGTCCCGGGGGGGATTGGGTTCGATTCCCAGGTCGAGCAAAAAGTGTTATTGGGTTTTTCTATGAAATTCTCAGTAGCAGCTCGGAGTTTGGACTTGTGCCCGGTTAATGGCAATAGGCTCGCCACCTATTACATGGGACCTAAATATACCGGCGAACTGTGGGTGTACTGTGGTACTTTCTGAGTTTATCTTTGACATCAAATCACTGACAAGTGACATCAGTAACCATGTCAGAGGCCCTTGAGGCGGTGTAGAAACTCTGACACTAGGTTGTGTGGGGTCGTTAGACCTTACTGCCCACACGATAAAGAAAAAGAATGTGGATGTTCATGCGGATGCGGATGTAGGGTAGGTTGCAACAAAAAAAGGAATTCGGAGGGTGGAGCAGTGACTCCATTATCATCAATAGCATGCAGATTTTTATCGCCATTACCAGGCAAAGTTCACAGGCTCACATTTTCAGACGTGGACTGCAAATGTAAGCTTAAAAAATCTGATTCTGCTACCACTTTTTATAGTTTTAAATATAAATTAATAACTGCCCCGTTAGTCTCGTGGTCGCAAGTGCGTCTGCTGTGCAAGGGGTGCCAGGTTCGATTCCCAGGTCGAGCAAAAAGTGTTAGTGGGTTTTCTATGAAAATTTCAGTAGCAGCTTGAAGTTCAGATTTGTGCCCGGTTAATGGCAATAGGCTCGCCCTCTATTACATGGGACCTAAATATACCGGCAAACTGTGGGTGTACATTGGTACACCTCTGCCTAACGGGAATACAGGTATGATGGTATTTTTTTTTTATAAATTAATAAATGAGAAACAATAACAATAAATTTTTATTCTATTAGAAAACTACATGAATTGCAGCCAGGGAAGAACAGATTTCTTACAATTAGCAGTTTTTGCTAAACATAGTAGTAGTTTTTGAAAACAGGAATCATGGCAATACTTTGAGATGAGTAAAATAAATTGAACAAATAAACATTGCAAATTATTTAATATAATATAAAATTATTTATTTTGTTATTTAGAAGAACTTGATGCAACAGGTAAAATGGATATAGCTATACAGTGACCAATATAATTTAAAGAAATACACATCTTTAGAATAATATAGTTCTATGAATTAGGTCAATATACAACCCAATGTAAAAGTAGAAAAACACTATTCAAAATAATGACAAAACAAAGCAGTTCCTATCTTAATAAAAAAAAATTGCATAGACCAGTAGCCAGATCAAGCTTATCGTATTATTCACTACAAAAAAGTTGTTAGTAAGCATGTATTTACCTGAATTTCGAAGCAATCTTTCAACATATCAGCATAAACTTCTGACTTGCCCAGTATCGAGTACTGAGTCTTCAGATCTTTGTCAGGAACTCGCACGAGGCAGCAACGGCAAGCGAGGCCGTACGACATTGTTTTTATTTACACTTACGACTTTTAAATAACTTATTCTAGTAATTTACAACAATAAATTATCTACAGAGCACAATCCCAGAACTATTAGACTAATGACACTAATGACAGTAATGTTCAATTGATAGAGTAATGTTATGACATTAAACATTAGCTTTTGGTGATGCACTGTTTATATCAATCTCTGTCTACGCTTAGAGCCAAACTATCTTTCTCTTTTTAATGCCACAAGAAAAGTGAGAATTATATTGAAACGCTGTGACGATAATGACAGCTGTCAACATTTTTTATCTTTTTTTATCTAAAACCGCATTTAACCATTTAACTTATTTTTTTACTATTATATTTTTATTTTCCTTTTAATAATATTTTAGACATATTTGTTACATTTATAATATTATTGAAAATGTTCTTCAGCCCTCCGTATAAAAAAAATATTTATTCCAATTCTGGCTGATTAGCAACTGCCACCTTTGCCTACCACCAAGCAAAAAGGAACGAGAAAAAAAAACTCAACAGAAAATGGCGGAGCTTCGGAGTTGTAGCGTCCTCCTACTTTCAATTTTAATTTAAGTTTTTAAAATATAGGTAAATGATAGAATAGTGTCATTCAAAATGATGGAGACCACAGTAAATACCGGTATGTGTCGGTGTTGTGCATCGGAGGGTGCATTTAAGGACATTCAAAGCACATATCATTGGATGGGCGAAGAAGAGATTTATGCCGACATGTTGAAGGAATGTTTCGACATAATCGTAAGTTAAACGCTTTTGTACGCAAAGAAAAACTACAAGAATCTATATCAAATAAATTCCTAATCGCTTCCCCGTTGGTCTCGTGGTCGCAAGTGCGACTGCTGTGCAAGGGGTCCCGGGTTCGATTCCCAGGTCGAGCAAAAAGTGTTTATTGGGTTTTTCTATGAAATTCTCAGTAGCAGCTCGGAGTTTGGATTTGTGCCCGGTTAATGGCAATAGGCTCGCCCCCTATTACATGGGACCTAAATATGCCGGCGAACTGTGGGTGTACATTGGTACACCTCTGCCTAACCCTTCGGGGAATACAGGCGTGATGGTTCCTAATCGCTTCAGTATTTTTAAATCTGTAAATAGTTCCCTAAATGGACTAAAAACTGTATTTATTATTTACCCGAGTGTAGCTCTAATGGAAGCCGCCACAGTCAATTCGATAAAGCTGCTTTTTACTTATTACTTCAAGCGTGTCTAGACGGACGCGTAGTAGTCGTAGACTACACTTGCGTACTGCAAAGGCACAAACAAACATTTTTATTCTTTGCGTAAATAGTAAATTCAAAATATCTATGTTTTTGCCCTCGAAGACTACGTCCGATCGATTTCATTGATGCTCCTTTGTTTTCTTATTAAGGTTTATTTATTTATTAGCATTTAGTTCAAGGGGGCCTCAAAGTGGTCTTCTTAGCTCTGTTATTTATCATGTTAGTAAATTGAATTCCTCTTTTGTTGAGTATAACTCAAAATGTTATGCTTTCGGTCCCTTGACTGCCCCGTTGGTCTCGTGGTAGTAAGCGCGAGTCATGAGCGTGGTCCTGGGTTCGATTCCCAGGGCGGGCAAAAAGTGTTATTGGGTTTTTCCTATTAGGAATTTCTCAGTAGCAGCCTGGAGTTTGGAAGTTAGTGTGACAACCCCGTGCCTCGGTAAGCAGGTTGGTCCCGGCAGTCAGAAGCCAGGAAGTCTGACCACCAGTCTAACTAAGAGTTATCATGTTGTCCAGTAACTGAGTTGTGGAGGTCAGATAGGCAGTTGCTCCATGTAAAACATTGGTATTCAGCTGCATTCGCTATCTGTGATGTCTAAGATAAATTCAGAAAGTAAATATGAATTGAAAAAGTGGTATTGATCTTGCCTTGATATGCTCGTGCCTTCTCTCTATGAGAAGAGGCTTTTGCCCTGTATTGGGATGAAAAAGACTGGTATATTTTTTTTCTATTAGTAGCCATACAGATAAAGTACAGTAGGTAGAATCTAGCTAGGTTATAATCCCACACACTCAAGAACTAGCTCACTTAATTCTAGAGGTCAGTGCAATGAATATATCATATAAGAGTTGAAAACATGCATTAAATACTTCTGTATGGCATTTGTTACCTTGCACACGAAATTCGACTCTACCGGTGTTGAATTTAGCTTCATTATCAATTAATGTAAGAAAATTGTTTAGCTAAATTGCTTCTCTGTCCTCTGAGATTGGCAAATGTCACCAAGAGTGCTCTGAACCCTCTTAATAGCATTGCATTAGCATTTATTTTTACTTGAATACATTTACTAATGAAAAAAGTAACATTTATACTTGTTTGAGAGGACCTAACTACGGCACCATCACTTTAGCTCATGGCCCATAACTATAGCCAGATGGTTAAATGTATATCTGTCGCTACAATACACCTTAAAGTGACTGAAATAGCACAAGAGTTAAAGGCGACATGGAATTGTGTTGTGCTTGAAAATTTGGCCATGGTTAACTGACAGACTTTCTGACATTTCCCAGTGCTTGTAAATAATTTTTTTGAATGGAAATCTCACACTCGCCTGGGTTTGAACTCCTTAAGAATGGCTTCAAAACTTAAGAATTCAGGGTTCAGTCTGTCAGAAAGTTGAATCAAGTTGCTAGTTCCAAACAGTAGGTTCCGATACCCATACCAGCACGCGCGTATTCCCGGAAGGGTTAGGCAGAGGTGTACCAATGTGCACCCACAGTTCGCCGGTATGTTTAGGTCTCATGTAATAGGGAGCGAGTCTATTTAACCGGGCACAAAACCTAACTCTGAGCTGGTACTGAAAATTTCATAGAAAAACTCAATAACGCTTTGTTCGACCTGGGGAATCGAACCCAAGACCTCCAGTAGCGTAGCAGTCGCGCTTGACCACTAGGCTAACGAGGTAGTCAGGTGTATTATGAAGCTGGAGATACATTTAAGAATGTCTTCAAAAATCAGGCCAAAAAGTTGAAGCTAGTTGCTGGTTCCAAACAGAAGGTTTAGATACCATCACGCCTGTATTCCCAGTAGGGTTAGACAGAGGTGTACCAATGTACACCCAGAGTTGAAGTGTTACTGGGATTTTCTATGACATTCTCAGCAGCAGCTCGGAGTTAAGATTTGTGCCCGGTTAATGGCCATAGGCTCGCATTACATGGCAAACAGTAGGTTTCTAAGATGAAAAACGAGCAATAAGCTCCAAAGGGACTTAAATCTTTGTCTTATTCAACAGTTAAACGTGTCCGAACAAGGAGAAGATGGCGGCATATGCGAGGTCTGCATCACTCAGCTGCGCAACGCAATTAACTTCAAGAAACAAGTACTGCACACCGAGAGTCAATACAAGAAACTTATACAAAACAAGACCATGTTTAGACGTAAGTAAATATGGCCCTAGAAAAATTCCTACTCGTAACCTCCTAACCTATCCTAACTGCCCCGTTGGTCTCGTGGTCGCAAGTGCGACTACTGTGCAAGGGGTCCCAGGTTCGATTTCCAGGTCGAGCAAAATACCGGCGAACTGTGGGTGTACATTGGTACAACTCTACTTAACCCTTCGGGGAATACAGGCGTGATGGTATATATTTTTTTTATTTTTAAAAATTCCTACTCTACAACATTCATATACTCACGCCTCTTCCCATGGGGGTAAGCAGAAACTACAGAACGCCACCTGCTACAATCCTTAGGCGGTTTGCACACTGCCCCTCATCACGGAGCGTGGTGCGTGGCGACGGAACTCTGGTGATCTGCAACACTGCGCGTGAACGCGTTTTCAGTGTGTTGCACTACGCGTGTTTTCTGCACAAACACAGATACTTGCAAACAGCGTAAGAACACGCACTCCCGCGCTACGCTCCGTGATGCGGGGCAGTGTGCCAATCGCCTTACATACTCCTTTGGCCTCGTGCATGTTCATACATCTGGTCATACAAGCACGCCGGTTACGAGTACTGCGCATCCGACCTTTCTGAAGAACCTCACCAATAAGATCAGGCTAGGTCTTTCTACAGCATCCTCTCCTGGCGTTGCCATTCACATCTGCCAAATAAATCCCTTTTGTTAGTAAAAATAAATAGTAAAGCTGTTTGTGAAGGACCTCCTCCGGGGAAGTACTACCACCTTACCTATTTATGCCTCAAAACAGCGTTTGTGTGTTCCGGTTTTAAGGGTATGGGTGCCAGTGTAATAACAGGCACATGAGACATTTTAACTTGTGCCTCTGGGATGGCAACGCTTTTGCAAGGCCTCTGGTATTGCAGATGTCTATAGGCAGCGGTGACCACTTAACATACGAAGAGTAATCTTAATTGTTTATTTGTACAGCTAATATAGTGAAGGTGGAGATGCCAGGAGAGGAAGAATCTGATGATAACGCGGGTTCCGGTGAAGATGGATTCTCGGGAACCGGTGAGTACACCAGACATTGCAACACTTACATGGTGGTATACAACATCATCTGCTTAGCCTTTTCCCAACTGCGTTGAGGTCGGCTTCCAGTCTAACCGGATGCAGCTGAATACCTGTGTTTTACATGGAGCTACTGCCTATCTGACCTCCACAACCCAGTAACTGGGCAACACAATACCTCTTGGTTAGACTGGTTGTCAGACTTCTTGGCTTCTTGGCTTTACACGGTGGTATACAACAGGGGATCTATTCTGAAATATAGAAAAAAAAATTGTTGTTAAAAATTATTCTTATGCATTTTGTAAGGTACTTTCCTACAATAATTTTTAACGGCAATGACTTTATTAGGTCCTTTAATAAAAGTTATTCCTACGTTATTTTACCTGCACTTTCTGACAGATATGTATATAACCGCCATAATTAAAAACCGCCTCCTCGTCAAAATCGATCCAGCCGTTTATTGATTAGCCGGGACATACAGACAAGACGGACAAAATAAAATAAGAAAGATTTTTTGGTATAAGCACTGTTTAAACGTTCATATAAATGCCTGTTACTTTGACATCACAGATAGACCCTTCAATTTGATATATTTGTATAGATTTATTTTACATATTTACAGCTACCATTACAGTATCTTAATTGGGTAGTATAGTGACTAATTGCAATATATTTTTTTACAAATAAATATTTCTTGTGGTAGGAATTAGGTGTAATTGCTATTATTCATTTGTAAAAAAAAATGACAGTGAATGAACATTTAAAAAACGAATGATAATTTTTTTTGGCATAATCTAATCGATTGACAGACTTCAATTTCCTGTTTAGATAAAAAAAGCCAAAAATATAAAATTCTTACTTGTTCTGAAATGTGAATATAATATACATCAAACATCATTCAATGATAGCAAATTGTAACAGTGTCTATATTCACGTTATTAGAAACAAAAAATTTGTCCAAATCGGTTTATAATACAGGGTGTTTTGCAGAACGTTGAACATACGAAAATTGTGGAGAGGTGGGGTCATCTGCTACTAATTTAATAGAAATTGTTGAAATTTTTAGATGTTTTAAATAAAAATTACACTTTAAAGTTAAGAAAGTGGTGAAAGTAGAAGATTTTGTTTTTTTATTTTTTTAAATATCCCGAATACCTAAATTGGGCTGAGTAAGTAGCAGATGACTCAAATATTCATCATTTTCGTATGTTCAACGTTCTGCCAAACACCCTGTATAAATGTATTGTTTATTAAGTAAATTATTACTAGGAATGAAGTAACATCTCTTGTGCCCAGGAGTAGGACAAAACAGGTTGACAAAAAAAAACTGAGTAACTTGATAATGTTTTCTCTGCAGTGGTTTTTTCCACCCTGTATCACACATTGTTCAAACCTGAAATCGCTAATCCACCTTGAGCAAGCGTGGTGATCCATGCTCGTGCCTTCTCTGTATGAGAAGAGACTTTTGAATTTTTTGAATTCTCATTTCGAACAGAAGAACATGACAGCTTTTCTGTAAATCCGAAAAGCGTCAAATTTTATATATTATCCTATGGGTACAGTACATTTTTCCGGGATAAAAAGTATCCTATGTGTTATTCCACACTACAATCTATCTCAGTCCCAAATTTCATCCAGATCCGTTCAGCCGTTTAAGTGTGAAACAGGAACATACATCCATCCCTCCATCCTCACAAACCCTCACATTTATAATTTCGTAGAATTCCTAAATAAAACAATTTTACAAATATTTTCTAGAATTCGAGGTCCCGATAAAGACGGAGGTCGACGATCCTAAACCGAAAAAGCGTCCTGCGGCCAAAGCTTCAGCTACTACAACTCGCGCAAGCGCCAAGAAGGCGAAAGCGGATAACGGCGAGACTTCTACCAAACGTAAGTTCCTACTTATAAGTTTTTACGTGACTTTAGACCGAGTGTGCACGTACCTTTAGGATTTTATTTTGAATGTGGAATGTGTGTTGTTCTTCTTTTTGTCATTTAGGTCGTTAGCAAGGAGGTTTGTCTTTTTTGTCTATGGTTTAACATGGCGGCTCTTATCGAGGACTCTGTTTAACGTGTTTTTAAAGTTAAATAATGAGAATTTGGCATTTTAAAACCGAAAATGGCGTAAGGATACTTTGTCTTAAATGAAGATGGTTCATAATAATCCTGATACAGAAATATGAAGAAGATAATTGATTAGAAGAGGAGCGAGAGAGAGAGACAACAGTATCTATCTACGTACCGATTTAAATACCTTACCGATTATAGTCCTACAACAGTAATGAACAAGTTATACTAAGGACAGAATTATTTTTATATCCAGTGGCGTTTGTAGCTACAATGAAGAGGTTTTTATAAAATTAACGCCATGAAGACAAGATGATACAAAAACAAAGGATATACTGAAGAAAGTAATGCCAACAAGACACGTTAAAACAAAGAATCTTTTCAATAGAACTGCGACCTTATTTGTTTTCATTTAGCGTCTTCTATTACAGAAATTCGTCATGGCAAGTGTACCACATTTTTTCATCTGTATTTTGAACAAGTACACATTGTCAAAAATCTTAGCTGAAAAGGCATTTAATAATCTCAGAGACTGATTTGACAGCTTTATGTGTTCAACTTGAAAATAGTGTGTTTTATGTATAGGTGTCGAAATCACATTATTTTTAAGTTTGACTTGTCAAACTGTGAATTTAGTTTCTGAGATTGAAAAATACAATTTAGTTGGAGGGATCAACAGGAATACTAGAATCGTCTAAAACGTTCCTAGTATTCTCATATACTCTTGTACACCTCGCAACTAAAGTTTTGCAAGTTTAAATAATGATTTTGGTATGAAATGTTTAGAAATATATTTCCGCGGGTGTACCTTTTATGTTGCTTGCACACTCGGCCAAATGTTTCACTCTGAAATGTGTTAAAAAAGGTGTTTATTATTTGTTTGGTGGATATAGGGTGGTTTTTTAAGATTAGGTTAAGGTAAAGTAGATTTTTGACTGTTGTTACGGGTAGTCAGAAGCCTGATAGTCAGTCTATCAAGATTGTGGAGACCAGATAGGCAGTTGCTTTATGTAAAGCACTGGTATTCAGCTGCACCCGGCTAAACTGGAAGACGATCATAGCGTAGCTGGGAGAAGTCTAGGTAGATGTTTAGGTTTTTGACTGTTTCAATCTTAAAAATATAAATAATTAACATTTAGAGCTATAACAACAAGAAAATCTGTTTAATTTTATTGATTATATTTTTTGCCACTTATAAAAAATAACAAATATCACCAAAATGCAGTCATTTCAACAATACAAAACTAACGTTATCTTCCAAAAAAATGGAGTTTAGACTTGTAGCTTTTTTTTTTTTTTTTTTTTTTTTTTTTTTTTTATAGACGGGAAATCATCAAATAACTTCCCCCGCCCTGGGCGGGGCGGGAGGGAGTGTCAGACTTTTACTGACTAAAACCCGTCTATGTTCCTTCATGTGCCCTTTGCGTTCCGGGGGCGCGGTATCTCTTTCGAACAACCCGCAGCCCCGGCAGGCATCGGCCCTCAGTGGCCCCATCCAATTTTTGCTGACATCTCTTTGAGGCGCGCGTGGAACACGAACGCGCCGTCGACACGGTCTGTCGCTAGTGAACGTACGGACGGTGAGCTACCCATTGCTCACCGTCCACAGACCCGCGTCTACGGTGGCCGGGAGTCGTCACGTGGCTCCCGACGCCCGGAGCGTCTACCGCGGCGGCCGCTGGGACGGGGGATCCTCCTTTCCCTCTCCCGTCCCGCCGCCTCCTTCTCTAGCATTACAGCTTCGCAGAAGGAGGCGACTGCTTCCCATTCCCCCTCGCTCCGGACCATGGCCTGAACCAGTGCCGGACGCGAGAGGGCGCCGCCGCCGATGGCCGCCTCGAGACTTGTAGCTGGAGTAAGGGTTTTGACACATTTTTCTCCAAATACATATCTTCTAGATATAAAAAATAGACGTATAGACTAGATGTATAGTCTAATAGTAATCCTAAAAACAAAAACCTTACATATTTAGCACAATAACAAGGGCCCTTATAAAATAAAACAAATATAGTAATCAATAAACCTAATAAAATATTAACTACTGCACACGAAGCGCTGTACGGTGCCGTGTAGCATTCCGTGAAAGCGTCGATCGATATATGACACACTTTGGATCTTAAAATATTAATTTCTTGCTTGTTATTCTACATAGTAACCTACTGTTTGGAACTATAGCTTCAACTTACTGACTCCTTGACCTATACAAAATTACAGATAGTGCAATTCACGAAGACGCGCCCCACCACTTTTCCAGCATCTTTCATTTTGACCATGACGCTCTCTCCTGATTAGTCTATTCATTGTAGTGTGCGTGTGCACTCATAGGTAATTAGTGTGTACCGACAACACTCAAACATTGCCGGAAGCTTGCACACATATACTATAAACGGTTAGAGGGAATAGTAGTTTTTTTTTTTTTTTTTTTTATAGACGGGAAATCATCAAATAACTTCCCCCGCCCTGGGCGGGGCGGGAGGGAGTGTCAGACTTTTACTGACTAAAACCCGTCTATGTTCCTTCATGTGCCCTTTGCGTTCCGGGGGCGCGGTATCTCTTTCGAACAACCCGCAGCCCCGGCAACAACCCGCAGCCCCGGCAACAACCCGCAGCCCCGGCAGGGAATAGTAGTGGGGCGCGTCTTCGTGGATTGCACTATCTATACCTGTAAATGGTTTATTTTTTCAAGCTTTTCTTTAGTTACAACTATCTAGTCAAACCGTGCAAGTTAAATTTGACCCACTTCCCGGTGTTCGATTAAGCTGAAATTTTGCACACATGTGCAGTTTGCATGACAGTACAATATAATGATGTCAGAGAGTTGGTATGATGATGGAGCCGGAAGGTGGCCATGTGAGCTTAATCAAATCTTACAAGTAAAATTAAACTTACTTGTGTTATATTGAGCTGGAATTTTGAATACATTTGCACATTGGATGACAATGCAATATAAAATTTTGTAAAAACCAAATTGAAAGAAAAGTGTCCATGGAGTTTCTTGCTCGTTCTTCTCCATAGAGACCTACGTTTTGGAACGAGCAACTAGCTTCAATTTTAAACTGTAACATCTTGACATTCAAAAGTGCCTGTATATGGTCTAATTTAAATAAATGCTTTGACTATGACTTTGACTTTAAATACTTGTTTAAAAAAATAATATTTCAGATAGAACTATATATTTTACATAGTATAACACAAAGTCGCTTCCGCTGTATGTACGCTCAGATCTTTAAAACTACGCAACGGATTTTAATGCAGTTTTCAGCAATAGATAGAGTGATTCAATATGAAGGTTTATAAGCATAGATCATCGCGCTATGACTAACAGGACCGAAGCAGTAACCAAAGACGTAACTGACGTACAGCTAGTTTGAAATAAATTATTTGATGGATTTTAATAATTGAAATTGTATTTAAAACATGAAATATCACCATTTTTAACACATTTCTAATTAAATATTTATGTCTAGATGTAAGTTACCACGGTGTTGCAAAGTTAAAAAGTGCTTTTTATCAAATCCAAGCTTGCAAAGAGGTTTCATTTCTTACATTTTCAGCTTGGACGAATCTTCTCAACATTGCTACAATAATAATAATAATGTTTTTGGTCTGAACGCGCTTATCTCGGGAACTACTGGTCTGGTTCTGAAAATTCTTTTGCTAATAGGAAGCTACGTTATCCCTGAATGCTATAGGCTATATTTTATTGTCAAGAAAATTAGAGATCCGTAAGAAAATTTACACGGACGAGGCAGCGGGCAACAGCTAGTCCCTTTATATTTGGATTCACGAATCAGCGTAGCTAAGAGATCGTGTTGTCCAGTAACTGGGTTGTGGAGGTCAGATAGACAGTCGCTCCATGTAAAACACTGGTATTCAGCTGCATCCGGTTAGACTGGAAGCCGACCTCAACATAGTTGGGAAAAGGCTAAGCAGGTGATCTATGGATTGGTGATCAAATTATGGTGTGATCATTTGACTGCCCCGTTGTTCTCGTGTTGGAGTACTGGGTTCGATTCCCAAGTCGGGCAGTGTCATTGGGTTTTTCCAATAGGAATTTCTCAGTATCAGACCGGAGTTTATGAGTTGGTGTTGTCACACCCCCTTGCCGAGGAGAGCACGTAAAGCCGTTTTGATCTTGTAGGTACCTGATCTCTTCCCGGTTGTGTAACGCTCATCGGAATACGAGAGTTAGGTTAGGGACGAGGCTCAGTGGCTGAGCGATTAGCTTTTGCGTAGCGTGTCGCGGGTTCGATTCCCGCACGTAAAAAATATTTGTTTGACCTACAGATAGTTGTTCCGGGTCTAGCTGTTTGTATATGTGAGTCTATATGTTTGTAAACGCACCCACGATACAGGAGATATCATATTAAAAAATAAACTCTTCTGCTTACTCGAGACTATTGGTACCCCAAGATAAAGGCTTGCTTAGTTTGGGGCCAAAGTTAAAACTAAATTATGTTATGTACTTTCTTATGCAATAATTTTTTGAACTTTTAACGTAACTTAAGATTGGCCGTTGTTATGTTAGGTCGGTAAGAAATAGGCAATAATTAGGTACTTCAAGCAGCTAAATTCTTCCCTGAGATAAGCCTTTAGTCGCCGTTTCTCCAAAACTCACAAGAAGAAAGCAAGAGATCTACGGATAATCACAACGTTTTTGTGTCCTCTACCCCAACGGAGCATCACAAACCAAAGATTATTTAAACTAGCTGTAGTCCGCGGTTTGACTTGCATTCTGAAGTAACTATTATGTTTCTAACCTATTCAATCTACACCTAAGACGTGTTATTGAAATAGTATGACGGGCCTGTTGGTCTAGTGGTTAGCGGCCCTGACTGCTAAGCCGGAGGTCGTGGGTTCGATTCTCACCCAGGACAAACTTTGTGTGATGAGCATGATTGTTTGTTCTGTGTCTGGGTGTGATTTATCTATAATATGTATGTATTTATAAATTATATAAGTATGTATATCAGTTGTCTGGTTACCATAACACAAGCTCTGCTTAGCTTGGGATCAGATAGCCGTGTGTGAGTTGTCCCAAGATATTTATTTATTTTGATTTCAAAGTTCCCATAGTAAAAGTTATTCATAATGGCTGCACTGCATGTCGCGGGTTCGATTCTCGCACGGAGGAATTATTTGTGTGACCTACAGATAGTTGTTCCGGGTCGTCTGTCTGGTGTATGTGAGTTTATTTGTTTGTAAACGCACCCACGATACAGGAGAAATTCCTGGTTAGTTTAGAAAAAAAAAACTTGATTCTACGCAGATGACAACGCGGATAAAAGGTAGTTCATTCATAATAATAGTAAGATTAATGCCCCGTTGGTCTCGTGGTCGCAAGCGCGACTGCTGAGCAAGGGGTCCCGGGTTCGATTCCCAGGTCGGGCAGAAAGTGTTATTGGGTTTTTCCATTAGGAATTTCTCAGTAGCAGCCCGGAGTTTGGAAGTTGGTGGTGTGACACCCCCGTGCCTCGGAAAGCCCGTAAGGCCGTTGGTCCTGCGCCTGATCTCTCTCCGGTCGTGTCGGATTGCCGTCCCATCGGGTTATGAGAGTTAGGGAATAGGGAGTGCACCTGTGTTTGCGCACACACTTGTGCACTATAATATCTTCTGCATACGTGGCTAGTCTGCATTAAGATTAGCCGCCGTGGCCGGAATCGGTCTGGAGAATTACATTACATAAGATTTATGTCTTATAGCGCACCTCTATGTATAGTGTCTTTGGTTTGTGATGCGCCTTCCACCATTTTTCAGCAAGCTACAGAACCTATAACAAGAAGAAATAAGGTAAGTTACAGACACGGAACCCTTTAAAAAACAACTTAATCGCTTGGATATTGATATTTATGACATTTTTACTTAATTTTAAGCATTTTTAACTTTGCAATACTTTTTGTGTTTGCATGTGTAGTTTTAAGATATTTGACTCTGAATTTTTTAAACTTAAGCTATACGCTATTGAAACTTATGACCTTACTAAATCTTTGACCATATTAAACCTATAAACTCCTTGAATAAACTTAACCTCTATTAAATTAAACTATGAAAAACCGGCAATAGTACAACGGGTGAATATTTATGCTACGAACATTCTTTATCATCATCATATCAGCTGCAGGGCGTCCAATGCCTGACATAGGCCTCCCCATAGATTTAAAAGGACCGGTTGGAAGCGGCCTGCATACGGCGTCTTCATGCGGTCTTAATTAGGTGGAAAATTAATATAATAATATAATCTTCAACCCGAATCTCTTTAAAAATAGAGTGAACAGGCTTCTGAGTAAGCTCACTCCATCGTCGACTTTGTCACCTCTGACTTAGACTAAAGTCAAGAGCTTACCCATCTTGAATAAAAAAAAATACACGATTCAAAAATATACCCAAAACATTAATTGATTACAGAATCTGAGAACGTGCGCTCTTTTCGTTTAGATAAAAAAAAAGGACTTTATGTGGTGGTCGAAATTACTAGGGAACTGATGACTTTTTAAATCATATTTCCCATTGTGAAAGTTTGTTTAAAAAAATGTTTATTGTCACAGACTATGTACACACTAAAAAGGCTATACAACAAAAAACAAAAAATAAGAAAAGAACTTTAATATGATGACAAAAAAATAAATAGTAAATGATAATACTTACAAAAAAAAATGAGTTAAAATATCACCCGTTGGTCTATTGCCGTGAATCCACCCGCAGTAACTTCAAGCTTACTCGGAGCGGTTTAAAGGATTATTAGTAATATGAAAAACATATTGCTAGTAATCTTACATTATTCCATTACTTTATAATGATATTTCTTAACCTGAATCATTGATTCCTATTACCTAAACAGGGTGGAATTTTATAATGCTACCTGGAGGGAAAGTACTCTAAATACTTAAGTTAGCAAATTTTACTGAAAGGAAACATTCCTTTATTTTTAAGAGTAAACAAAACTGCATTTATATAATTTTGTAAATACGCTTGCCACACCCGGGAATCGAACCGACTAAAATCCGAAAATATAGCATTCTGTACTTTATGGCACTAATCGATAGGGTCAATCATAAGGATCGAATCTCTGCAAAAATGGTATTTTTTATTCACATACAAAAAATTTTAAAGTGGATTTTGTACCTCTAAACAAAATAAACTGTGTTTAATTTCTAATACTTGGAATGAGCAGATTAATGAGATCGACACCTTATTATTTAAGCCGTAATCATCTATTCGTACGTTATGGTGGGTCCACACGATACAGACCTTTGTATGTACAGATATCTGCAAAGACTATAAAGTCTGAGTAAAAATTTTTACTCAGAGGTCTTTACCAAATGTGTGTGTAGACTTTTCATCAGTTCAGACTTCAATTTTCGTAATTAATTAAGTAAGTAATTCAATAATCATGAGTTTTGCTCCGACAATCGTACAGACATGTACGCAGACTTCCGACTTTTCTGGTACACCGACATTTGTCTGTACTGATTTGTAGTACAGACAAAATCAATAGAAGTCTGTGTTAAGTCTGTATCGTGTGGACCCACCATTAGCTGTGGACTTAGCAGCTTATTCTCTCATCAGGTACAATGCCCGAGAGCGTCTGTTGCTGGGCATCGAATAACGGCTGACAGTACTGACCCTTTTTTTGCTTGATCTAGGATCGTGTTGAGTTGATGTTTGCAGGCCGAATAAGTCGTGTTTAATTTTTATACTGTGTCGAAAGAAAATATCATTATTTTACGTAAACTTGTGAATGATTTTACCCTATTTTGTCTTATTTTCTCTGATCTTTATTATGTTCTACTGCGAAATACTTTTGTATACCATTTTTACGGACTCGCCAATGCCTATTCATTTTTCATGAACTACTGTGAACGAAATCAATCTGTGTACTCATCAAAAAAAAATCAATGAACATTCTAGAATCCCTCCAAACATTGAGAATAAAACCCAAAACAGAGATAGTTGAGTGACCAAAAATGCACGCCCGTCCTCAAGAAGATACCCCTAATATAAGAAGAAATAGACAAGAAGGAGATAATGAGATGTGCTCGTTTGTTGTAGGAACGGACGAGGGCGCTCCCAAACGCAGAAAAAGGAAAAAGAAAACGGACGAAAGCGCCACCCCAGAGCGTGTTGAGCACAGGGTCAACCTTACCGCCATACTACAATACTCCAACGCGAGCCCCTTCAGGGACAAAACTATCCGCGGATTCTCCTGCCTGTACTGCGCTCAAGCATTCCCTGATATATACGCCCTACGCGAACACACCGCACAACAAACTGAAAAAGACAAAATTAACACTATCATAGACTACAAATTAAGCTATAACCCCATTAAAGTAGATATTACTGACCTTCATTGCACTGTTTGCAATCTAGAAATGAGAGACCTAAACGATCTGAAGGACCATCTAGTAGCAACACACAATAAAGTTATATTCAAGCACATTAAAGACATTATTCTACCTTTCCGTTTGGAAGACGGGGAAAACTTCACCTGTGTCGTTTGCTCTGTAGTACACATATCTTTTAAGAACCTCTACCATCATATGAGCAGTCACTACAGGAATTACTGCTGTAAAAAATGTGGGGCTGGGTTTATAACCATTGCAGCTTTGAGGAAACATGGTAAGACCCACGCTCAAGGCATATTTCCGTGCGATTTTTGCGATAAATCCTACACTTCCGTGACTAAGAAACGGAATCATGAAAAGGGTGTCCACACTGGCGGATGGCTGAGAAATAAATGCCCTCATTGTCCCGAAATCTTCGTCAGCTACTATGACAGAAGCGAGCATCTTGTCAAAGTTCACAATCAAGCTCCTATAATATACCCCTGCAATGCATGCAACAAGTCTTACAAGAAGAAGTTTGAACTGAACAGGCATATTAAACATCATCACTTACAACAAAGAAGCTACTTATGCGATAAATGTAACGCGAAGTTTTTTTCCAAACGTGGTCTTGCCGACCATATCTTAAGGCATACGGGGGACCAAGTGTGTTGCTGCGATGTCTGCGGCAAAGGGTTCACCAGACCCCGCGCCCTCAAAGAGCATATGAAAATTCACGAGGACGACAAAAGATTCCAGTGTGAGATATGCCATAAGACCTTTATGCAGAAGTGCAGTTTGAAAAGCCATATACGCTTGCATCAAGACGATTTGGACATTTTCAAGGAGTTTGATGATGTAAAGCATCTCATTGATAATAGGGAGCTTACTTTAAAGCAGATAGCTGCTGAGAGTAAGATCAAAGCACAGGCAGAGAAAGCTAAAGAGGAGAAAGTGTTTGAACAGTGTTAGTTTGTTAAAACCAGTGGTTTTTGGGACATTCCGCAAACTTAAGGACCTAATTTTTAGTACTAATCGTCGTTGATTATTGTAAGACCTCGGTTTCGACAGCAAGTAATTTGCCATTCAAGTTGGGGTTTTAGGTTGTGTGCGTAAAATGATTTTTTGCAATGACAAGATTAAAAACCGTTCATGGGGGTCGTGGTTTCAGCTAATGGTTGGATTTTTCGAGGCGATGTTGGCCGGGGCATTGCCTTATCGAAGCTTATCGCTTGTTATGACAGTGCCGCTTCGGCACGGCAATGGCCCTGCCGGAATCGTTACGAAAAATTCAGCTTCCAGCTGTCAGCGCGCCGCCGGCGAGCCGTCACCTTTTTATGTTGTTATCATCATCATCTTCTTAGCCTTTTCCCAACTATGTTGGGGTCGGCTTCCAGTCTATTCGGATGCAGCTGAATACTAGTGTTTTACATGGAGCGACTTCCTATCTGACCTCCACAACCCAGTAACTGGGCAACACGATACATCTTGGCTAGACTGGTTGTCAGAGTTCTTGGCTTCTGACTATCCGCAACGACTATCAAAGATCTACGATCTATGTTGTCATTAACCTAAATGGCCAATTATTTGCCGTGTCGGAGCCGTGCTGTAATAAATGAAGACTTTAAGAAAATAATGTTCACTTCTCATATAAAATAAGAAATCCAAGTATTTTTTTATGTTGGTGAGTGTTGTACCGTTTCGAATTACACCTTAATATTGAGCTCGTTTTCCTAAAGGAAATTGACATTTATATACAGGAAAAATTTTTAACCAGTGCGTAAATTTTGCCATAATAAACTTCAACACGTTTTATTAAACACGTATATTTTATTTTGATATGTCTTAGTACTAAAAAAAAAAGTTATCGCTTACGAAACATGCTTACTTAAAAACCATATTTCATTGTCACTCGGCGCTAGCGCATTCCCCACCCCCTCACCCCAGCCATGCGCCCGGGCGGCGGCGGCGGCCGCGAGTTTTCATTGATAGTATGGCGAATAGATTATGTCCTGGATGTTTTGCTTATTTCAAACTCGGATAAGGATGAAATTTTTTTTAATTTTTTTTTTTAACTAAACACGGAAATGTGTTCTATTACTGATACTGAACTACCAAAAAAAATTTACGCACTGGTTAAAAACTTATCCTGTATATTGTGATTATGGTTTGTATTTGCGCGTTTAGGCGCCCAGGGGCGGATATAGGCTGTAGCCTACGGCCCCATGAATATAAAGAGGCCCCTATCCGCCGCAATTTTGACAATCTTATTTTGTTATAATAATGTATGCTTTATATCGTGTACATTATTATGACAAAATATAAAATTGCAATTTAATTAGGTAGGCCCCCTAATAGTATTAACCCAGGGCCCCACCAAATGACAATCCGGCCCTGGCGGGGCCCCCAGCTGTCACAATGAATTTCTGCACGAAAGACATGATTTATTTTCTTATATTAATTAATTGATAATGAACTTCCTAATAAATATTATATTTATGCAAATGTCACAGATATTTACCATTATGTATTTTTTTTTTATATCTTTCTATTATTTTACTTACCCATATTGATATTTTTAATCTAGTACTTTGATAAGTACTAAAGAAATTAATAATTTTAGTTTATTGTTTCACACTCTTGAAAATATTGTCATTGGTCATAACTTAGCGTTACCAATTAAAATTTTAAAAATAAAACGTTATTCTGACAAAAGTTTTAGAAAGATATAGTTCTTTAAAGCTCCTAAAAAAATCATCGAATTTACAATCTTGTGGAATAATACAAATAGAACACAAAATCCCGTAACTAGGTGCTTAACCTGTTAATCTTATGTAGGATGTATGATCATCAAACTTGTATCCTCAAAGTACAGATACAGTAAAACCTCGATTATCCGAACTAATTGGCACCGAGACTAGTGCGGATAATCGAAATGTGGGGCTTTAATAAATAAATAAATATAAATATCTTGGGACAACTCACACACGGCTATCTGATCCCAAGCTAAGCAGAGCTTGTGTTATGGTAACCAGACAACTGATATACATACTTATATAATTTATAAATACATACATATTATAGATAAATCACACCCAGACACAGAACTAACAATCATGCTCATCACACAAAGTTTGTCCTGGGTGGGAATCGAACCCACGACCTCCGGCTTAGCAGTCAGGGCCACTAACCACTAGACCAACAGGCCCGCTTTTGGGGTAAGATCAATCAAAAACAAAACCTTTTCACCTAAAAACTAGTCTATTAAAATGTGACATAGATATTAACGTTGAAATATAAAACACCTAACAAAAGTGAAATGCTTTTCTTATACAATAGTAAATTTTTAATTGACGAACAGCTGCAACCCGTTTTCAGCAGATAATTCTCGCCTATGTTCGGATAATTGAGGGTTCGGATAACGTAAGTTAGCGTTCGGATAGTCGAGGTTCTACCAGGCCTCCGTCACTCGCTTAAGTGCCTACGGCAAACCTGGCGCCCGGGCGCGGAATCCAGTCGGATCAGACAGCCCTTGTGTGACGCGCGTTATTGCTCTCTCTCTCTAGCACAACACGACAGACGACGAAGTACATACTATCGGGCGTCTGCGTAAAGTACATTTTACCGCGCACGACCGTTTTGTAGGTAATTAAAGCGTTAATTGTTGGGTTTTTTCTATGGAGTGAAGTATCTGTACTTATTTAATCTGTGGTTCTACTGTACAAACAAATGTTTCATATGGAACGATATAAGTAATTATGTTATACCATGTACAGACAGTGTTATCAATGTTCTAATAGATTTTAATGAAGCATTGATGTAGCTGTCTGTACATTGTTTCAAGGTTTAGATGTATCTCAAATAAACTATTATTATATTTCTATGTTTTTTATTTAAGCTTTCGTAATCTATAGATGGTGATAATTACTAAGTAATCGTGCAAGAGATTATTTCTCATTACCTTTGTCTATCGTGATACCCAGTTACCATTAGGTAGACCAATTGTTTGGTTAATAACATCGCTTACCACAAAAGAAAGTCTAGCAACACCATAAATAATCTCTAGAATATCATAAAATTGGTGAATGGCCGTCACAGCTTGTAAAATATTGGAAGGTAACCCCAAACATCTCGAAAATTAACACTTCCACACCAGAAATGCGAAAGTAACTTTGTCTGTCTCTCACTGTTTGTTACCTCACCACGACAAAACTGCTGAACCGCTCGTTATTAAATTTGACAGAGAGCTAGCTGATATGTATATGCTATATGATATGCGATAACCGCATTCCCGCGGATGAACTAGCGAGATATATCTGGTAACTAATAAATGCTATGATGAATGTTTTGACTGGCTATAAATGGTTTACGTTCCATTCGAGTGTGTCCGGATAGGTCTTGAAACAGTCATATGCGACGGATTCCTCTTCGTCTTCAGCAGGCGATACAAACGACAAAATATCCTTCTTTTACAATTATGAAATACTGTTTACCGTACCTATAATCAAAGCAACTTAAATATAAGCCTTATGTATGAGACATGATGATCTAATTCTAATTAAGAACGTCTACTGCTAAACTCGAACCCCAAGCCTCAAAAACTGCCAAGACCGGTAGCTGCTAGATTTAATACTAAGAAGACCTGAACCGCGTGTGAAAGAATCTATTTTTCTTTTATAGGCAAGACCGGAGCAACCAAAAAACACCGCAAACGCGCTGTTAAGGAGGAAACAGACGATGAGGCATTAAGTCGCTTGATGTATCGCGAAAAACATCTGCCAGAAATGAAGAAACAGTGGCACAATCTCACCACGATACTCAAGTATTCTAACGTTACCCCATTCAAGGATAGGAACGATGCAGGCTTCGTCTGTGCTTACTGCTTCAAGACGTACCCTAACTCTGATGTACTAAGAGCTCACACACACAACGACCATGCGAAAGAAAAACCTTCATACAAAGCCGGTACAGGCATGTCTAGCTTTGTCGCCCTTCTAGATGTAGTCGACCTCAAATGCACACTCTGTGATCAGCCAATGGAGACCCTTCACACTTTAACCGAACATTTAGTCACAGTACACGATAAAAAATACTATCTAGGAGTCACAGACTACTTCCAACCCTTCAAATTGTCCAACGAACAGCAGATGAACTGCTGTCTCTGCAACGAAGTCTTCCACACTATGAAGCTTCTGATGCAGCATATGAATAACCACTACAGGAACTTTATTTGCACCACCTGTGGTGCTGGCTTCGTCAACTCATTCCGACTCAACAGACACGAGACGACACATAGCAAAAAAAAGTCCAGTTACCCCTGCCGACATTGTGGTCAAGTTTTTGCCGCAGAATCGAAGAAGAAAGCTCATGTAAATACAGAACATAAAGGCATAGCTGGTGACAGCGTTTGCCAGATTTGCAAGGCTCGCTTTAAGAATTATTATCAAAAGACAAGGCATATGATTCAAGTACATAACGTTGAGGGAATCAAATGCGATCTTTGCGAGAAGAAGTTCAATCTAAAATCGAATTTGATGCTTCATATGAGGAGTGTTCATTTAAAAGAGAGACCGTACGAATGTTCAGTGTGCAGTATGGGTTTTTTCATCAAAAGGCATATGCTAGGACACTATATGGCAACTCATACTAACGAGAGGAAGTTTAAATGTGAGGTGTGTGGGAAGGCGTACGCTACTCAAAATAGCAAGAGGAAGCATATGAAAAAGAATCATGGGATTTCTTTGACGAAGAATAATATGATGGTGGCTAATATGGCGAAATAGATTTAATAATATTCTTCCGACCGAATCTCGGCCACGGCGGCCAATCTCAATGAAGACTAGCCAAGTACGCAGGAGATATTATAGTGAACTAGTGTGTGTATGTAAACACAGGTGCACTCCCTCTTTCCTAACTTTCATAGTCCGATGGGACGGTAACCCGACACGTCCGGGGAGAGATCAGGCTCAGGCCCAACTGAAATGACAGTGCAGTATTCATTTTGAGAGAGGGATGGAGCTATACAAGACTTATAGTGGTTATTGAGGGCAGATGGAACAGAATTACAGAATATAATCATCATCATCATCTGCTTAACCTTTTCCCAACTATGTTGGGGTCGGCTTTCCAGTCTAACCGGATGCAGCTGAATGCCAGTGTTTTACATGGAGTGACTGCCTATCTGACCTCCACAACCCAGTAATTGGGCAACACGATACCCCTTGGTTAGACTGGTTGTCAGACTTCTTGGCTTCTGACTATCCGTAACGACTGTCAAAGATCTACAAATGACAGCCGGGACCAACGGCTTTACGTGCTTTCCGAGGCACGGAGGAAACTCGCTATGGTAAATGGTCACCCATCCATAGACCGACCTCGGCAAGCGTGGCTTAACCCGGAAGATCGGTCTATGCGGCTGTGATTATTTAGCCATGAGCTCCTATTATAATTACAGAATATAATCATTAATCGATAATTTCAAGCCGATCCAAAAAATCGGCCTCGCACTAGACGGGTTGTATACCACCGTATAATTTTGCATTTCTTATTATATCAGGAATAGGAATACACACTGTGATTCTATGAAATTTCAACTCTCTATTTATTTATAATTGGGACAAGCTCACCACACCATTCCCAACCACTGCAACTCCTGAAAGCTAGAATCAACAGCGGAGACCGCCAGAAAAGCGCCGAAGCAATGAAGCTCGACGAGTCCCAGAGGAACGATTCAACTGTCTTGGATCCCACAACGAAATTATTCAGAAAAGATTAGCGGAGGAGCAGGAAAAGCTCTCTACCTATTATAGTTCATGATATATAGCCCACTGACAGGCAGCGGAGGCTTTGGGCACGGAAACCTAATAAGTAATAATAATGTAATACCATCACGCCTGTATTCCCCGAAGGGTTAGGCAGAAGTATGTAATAAGGGGCGAGCCTATTGACATTAATCGGGCGCAAATCCTAACTCCGAGCTACTACTGAGAATTTCATAAAAAATACCAATAACACTGCTCGACATGGGGATCGAACCCAAGACCTCGTAACATAGCAGTCGCGTTTAGACCCACTAGGCCAACAAGGCAGCTCAACTAAATAAACATAACCCTGCTACGAGAGAAATTTAGCTTAGGTTTGGTTAGTAAGAGACCGTTGGATTACAACAGTATTGCTTGCAATGTGATTCTAAACAGCATTTAATAGTCCTATCTGTATGTATTAGTGATCTTTGTATGTTAGGCTTAAATTATTATATTTATGATGACTCGTAACCGACATTTTATTTGATTCCCAAAGACGATAATGGAATAATAGAAAAAGGCAATTTATCGAAGCTTATGTAACTCTCCAGGCCGATTCCGGCCACGGCGGCTAACCTTAATGCAGACTACGCAGGAGATATTATACTGCACAAGTGTGTGCGCAAACATAGGTGCACTCCCTCTTCCCTAACTCTCATAATCCAATGGGACGGCAATCCGAGACGACCGGAGAGAGATCAAGCGCAAGACCAACGGCTTTACGTGCTTTCTGAGGCACGGGGGTATAACACCACCAACTTCCAAACTCCGGGCTGGTACTGAGAAATTCCTAATGGAAAAACTCAATAACACTTTTTGCCCGACCTGGGAATCGAACCCGGGACCCCTAGCTCAGCAATCGCACTTGCAACCACGAGACCAACGGGGCAGTCAAAGCTTATAGTACATACATAAACATAGAGGTTATTTTTTAAGAAAGAACACGCTTGTTTGTATTATTAGTATGAAAGGTGCTATCACTGAGTACCATGTAATCAGATCGCACGTTAGAATTGACCATTATTTAAAACTTTTATCAAAAAGTAGTTTCGTAGTGGTAGCTAGTTTTCTAACTTGCGCTATATCCCACGTTGGACCTACAACGGAGGCAAGTAGCTGCCATTCGCAGCTCACGCAAAGATGATTTTAATCATAACTTTTGTTTGTAGGTCTCGACTGCGATAAAGAAATTAATTTAAAACCAGGAGTAAGTAATATGTGGAAAAGAAAAAAAATACCGACATCTGCAAAAGCGAAAGGTAGAAAAGTTAGTTGGACTGTTGCTCCTTCTAAGAAAAAGAAGAAACCAGTATTAAAAGAAGTGCCTCTTAAAGAAGAGAAGGAGATATTCAAACAGTTGCATAATATCCGGATTATACTTATAAACTCTAACGCTACTCCAATCAGAAGGCATACAGGGAATGATTATTTGTGTGGCTTCTGTCCTGATCAATTCACCTTGCCAAAAGATCTTAAGCTACATACCCTACTAGAGCATGACGTTAAAGAAAGAAAAATTTTCATGAAAGGTTCTTCATTGAATGATTATCTCGTAAAACTAGACATCACTGATCTAAAATGTGAAATATGTGGACAAGAAATTGACGGATTAGACGAACTGATAGACCATTTGCAAACTGAACACGATCAAATGATGCATACAGATATCAAAAATCATGTTATGCCATTCAAATTTGAAGGAGATGCGTTACAATGTGTGCTGTGCTCAAAAGTCTATGACCGCTTCAAGCTGCTACAAGAGCACATGAATGTACACTTTCAAAATTTTATCTGTGAAATATGCAGCTCTCCACACGTGAACAAAAGCACGCTTAAATGTCATTTGAGTAGGCACAAACAGGGAGAGTTTGCTTGTCAATACTGTTCAAAAGTATTTGACACGAACTCCAAGAAATTATGCCACGAGAAATTCGTCCATATTCTAGATCATAGAAGGAATAAATGTCTGCATTGCGATGCCAAATTCACGTCTTACACGATGCGGATTGAGCATATGGTGAAGGAGCATGGTGCTGAACCTCGCATCCTTAAATGCACGGCCTGTGACAAGTCTTTTACAAGAAGAGACAGGTTGACTCAGCACATTAAACGAGATCATCTACGCGAGAGAAAACATGAGTGCGAACTTTGTGACATGAAGTTTTATGGAAAGGATGAGTTAAGGAATCATATGTTGAAACATACAGGCGTTAAACACTATCAATGCGATGTCTGTTACAAAGCTTTTGGACGGAAGTATACTTTGAAAGAGCATTTGAGAATACATTTCGATGATAGGAGGTTCAAATGTGAACAATGTGGTCAGGCCTTTGTTCAGAAATGTAGCTGGAGGAAACATATGAGGGTGAAACATGAGGAGCAGGTCTAAGTTACGGAATGTTGAGGGAGTATGTGTAAGAGAGCACGAGGGCTTTCTGTAGTTTTAAATATGTACAATAGGAAGATTAAATCTATAATTGTAACAATATTTGATTTTCATGTAAATATAGATGCTTTTGCGCTATCAAATGATGTATGTTTTGATTATCTAGTCCTAGGTTATTTTTAGCATTAATGTAACTTAGGATACATCTAGAATTAAGGTAAATATATGATTCTAGATTATAAGTAAATTTAATGACAAAAATGTGCATATTTGATTGGTGGAACATTTGTTGATGATGTCGCGCCCTACCCACTACTTCCACCACCGTAGAGACATATGGGAGAAATACTGTGACGTGATTGGTGCAAACACCTTTTGTTATTTTATTTGTCATGGCACTACTTGCACCCACGTAGGAAAGTCATAAATATAGCCGCCTCACGGCAAAATTAGTCAGTCGTAAGTCAGTCGTACTGTAGCAATCATCGGAAGCTTGTGAACAACAATATAAGTGGTTGAAGACTCTGCTCGTCTTTTATTTAATTCTTCGGAACCCTCGACCCGTGCGCCTGAATATTCTACAATTTTGGTCCTTCGAGCCGGATCCTGCGTCTGAAGAATTACATCTCAAGCCTGAAGAGTTTGAAGTTTCAAGCCTGAGAAGTCTGAAGCATTCAAGATGAGTGAACGAAGCTCAGTCGCCACGAGGAGCAAGCTGCGCAAATTGGAGGCAGCGTTGAACAAGCGACGAGAGATGGAAGCCGATTCAGGAGTGCCGTCTGAAATGGCACCGGGATCACCTTCGATAGCGCCTACAGTGTCGTCGGCATTACCCGCACCCGTGATTCCATTGGCGGGCCCCGGACGCGTGATTGACCATCGCGACGCGGCTGCAGTGCCTCGGGAATCGGAGATACTACGGGTGGTACGGACGCCGAGATCAAGAACCAGCCACGTCTCATCGAAGAGCGGCCAGAAGAGTGCCGATTACCTCCGCCGGAGGGCCGAGTACAAGGCTGAGAGGGAATTAGTGCGCCTGAGGGAAAATCTCGTCAAGAAGAAGTTGGAGGCGGAACTGGCCGAGATAGATGCCGTCGCCGAAGAAGACTCGTCCGATGAAGAAACTACAACACGCCGTGTGGAACATTGGATCACACACTCAGTGCCGAGTGAAACACAAGTGATCGCAGAAGCTCACGACGCGCAAGAAACAGTGCCAGTGCCAGTGCCCGCAGTAGTAACGACTGCGTACGGAGTGCCTGCAACCGAGAGTGCCGCGACCTCCCGCGGAGTGACAGTGACCGCGCCGCAAACAGCGTACGAACCGCAAACAGTGACCGCGCCGCAAACAGTGACCGCGCAACCGCATACAGTATATACGACCTCGATATCTGCGCTCCCTCAGTGTGCGCCCGCGACCGTACAGTTCCGCGAATATACGCCGATAGTAACGGCTAGTGTTCCGCGAGTGCCACCACGTGAAGTGCCTGAATGGGATCAATCGTTCGCCGAAGAAACGGAGAGAAGCAAGCCGCGAGACAGGAAAATAGATCAGCTGGCAGAAGCTATTTCAAACCTAGCTCGTCCGCGGCCAGTACCCAGGCAAGCCTATGAGTTGCCATACTTCAACGGTGACCCGGCAGAGTGGCTATCGTACAAGAACATGTACTGGGACACAACAGCTATGTACAACTTTAAGCCGCACGAGAACTTAGCGCGCTTGAAAACGTCACTGCAGGGAGAGGCAAAAATAGCGGTAGAAGACTTATTGCGGACATCAACTAACCCATCGGAGATTATGAAGGCACTGGATGAAGAGTTCGGACATCCTAATTTAATATTGGAGTGTGCGTTGAAGAAAGTGCGTGCGTTACCGAAAGTAACAGAAAGTGGTCGTGAGTTGAGAAAGTTCTCATCTACAGTGAGGAATTGTGTGTCGCTGTTGAGGAATGTGCACGCGAATGGATACCTGAACAACCCACAACTGGTGAGTGAATTACTGAGTAAATTAACGCCTGTGCAGAGGGCTCAATATGGCGACTTCGCAATGGGTATGGCGGCGTCTCAGGGCATCGATGTGAGAGTGTCGCCCAGCCTAGAGATATTGTCTGAATTCCTGAGCCATTTAGCCCGAGCTGCGTCATTTTATGTGCAGATGGACATGGGCGCTGCCGGTCAAACGGCTAATGTTAAAAGTTTGAGAAGCGCACCTAGTAAGCCAGGCATTCACTTTAAAAATGTTCAGAGATTACATGTACAAAGCGACAGCGAGCAAGATAATAAAAACAATGTGCAGTGTGCTATGTGCAAGGGAGATCATAAATTACCGAAGTGTGAAAAGTTTGCGAAACTAACTTCTGATGAGAGATGGCAATTTGTAAAAGATCAGAAGATGTGTTTTAATTGTATAATAAAACAACATGCGAAGAAGTTCTGCCGAGCAAGCAAATGCTCGAAATGCCACTATGCACATCACGACTTACTGCACGTAGATAGAGAGCATAAAACTGAAAGCGTCACGAATGTGAAAGAATATAACGGCAAAGCGTTGTTGAAGATAATTCCCGTCTCCGTGACAGTGAACGGAAACGAACGAGATTGCTACGCTCTACTGGACGACGGAGCTACAGTATCGCTTATCGACGACTCGATAGCTGGAAAGGAAACGGGTGATAGAATACCTTTGGTGCTAAAAAGTGCGCGCGGTAATGAGGTGTCTGATAAATCCTCAAGAAAAATATATGTGACAGTGCGCGGGCCAAATAAAGTGAATCACAAAATAAGTGTGCGTACGTTCAAGAGGCTGGATTTGCCCGCCCAAACGGTGCCGGCTGCGTTGATAAAGGAGCTCGCCCACCTGCGTGACTTGGGCCTGGAGGAAATGTGCGGAGTCAAGCCGATGCTGTTGCTGGGACAGGACAACTGGGAGTTGCTGGTCGGCGAGGAGATTCGCCGAGGAAAGTCCGGTAAGCCAGTTGCATCTTTGACCAAGCTAGGCTGGGTTCTGCATGGGCCCATAGGTAAAGGGTTTAGGGTAGGCTACGAAGCCGTGAACTGTTTAGCGGAACCTCTGTCTGAACTGCATGATATGGTGAAAAACCAATTCGAATTAGAAGCAATAGGTATAACCGAAATCCCTAGGTCTCATAAAGACATCGACAGAGCTTTAAAAATATTAGATGAAACCAGTAGCTTCACTATTAACGGCGAATGGGAAGTAGGATTGTTGTGGAGGCGTGACGATCCACAGCTACCCGATAACTATGCTTATGCGCGACAGAGACTGTCGGGAATAGAACGTAGGTTGCATAAGAATCCTACGTACGCGGAAGCATATGAAAATCAAATTGAACGATTAATTAGCGAGGGTTATGCGAGTAAAGCGGACGGCCGCTTCGAAGATCCGGTGTGGTACCTACCTCACTTTGGGGTACAGAATCCTAATAAGCCGGGGAAATTGAGACTAGTCTTCGACGCCGCCGCCACTTTTCAAGGTACCGCTCTTAACGATTGCTTGCTCGCGGGGCCAGACCTATTAAATTCTCTTTTAGGAATTCTAATTAGATTCCGATTGGGACCGGTAGCATTCACCGGAGATATAGCGGACATGTTCCTACGTATAAAAATCAGAGAACGTGACCGAGGGGCACAGCTTTTCTTGTGGAATAAAAATAATAGTGGAGAACCTGACACGTTTGTCATGAATTCAATGATTTTCGGTGCTGTGTCTTCCCCTACATCCGCAATCTATATTTTGAATAAAAATGCGGCCAGATTTAATAGTCAGTATCCCGAAGCAGTGTCGGCTATACATAACAGTCATTACATGGACGACTATTTAGATAGTGCATGGTCCGTCGCGCAGGCTAGCAAACGCATAGAGGAGGTGGCTCACATCCACGCCGAAGGCGGGTTTAATATACGGGGGTGGGTCACCAATTCGCCACAACTCAGGGAGATTCTCGAAATAGAGATGCCCGACAGAGTCTCGTTAGAAAAAGACGAGGGCGCCACAGAGCGCACCTTAGGTATGATTTGGTCACCGGGGACCGATGAATTGGCTTTTGACCTATCATTTAAAAAGTTACCGAAGACAATTATAGAGGGTGACGTTGTTCCTACGAAGCGAGAGTTCCTTCGCTTCATAATGTCGGTGTTCGACCCGCTGGGTTTCCTGTATCCATGCGTCATTCAGTCGCGCATATTAATGCAGCAGATATGGCGTACAGGAATCCAGTGGGACGAGAGGCTGCATGAAGCGGAGGCAACTTTATGGTTCGCGTGGTTACGGAACCTTATAATCTTAAACAATATAACCATCCCGCGATGGTACGGTATAAAGTTATCAGAGGTAGAACTCCACGTCTTCGGGTACGCTAGTGAATCCGCCTACGCCGCAGTCGCCTACTTGGTGGGAAAAGATGCACTCGGCGTTAGGCGCGTTAGCTTCGTGATGGGGAAAGCTAGAGTGGCACCTAAAAAGGTGATTTCAATCCCACGCCTTGAGTTACAGGCGGCAGTGTTGGCCTGCAGGGTAGCCGACACCGTGGAGAAAGAGTTAGGAGTTGAAATCACCCGAAAGGTCTTATGGACAGATAGTAGGACAGTACTCAAATGGATCCACTCGGAAGCAACCGACTTCCAACGTTTTGTATCTCATAGGTTAGCAGAGATAGATAAAAGGTCAAAGATGAAAGACTGGCGCTGGGTTCCCTCGGCGATGAACCCAGCCGATAAAGGCACCCGGTTGGAGTGGCCCGTCAACAGTAATATGTGGCTTTCGGGTCCCTCATTTCTTTCCAGCCCACAGGAGCAATGGCCGGTGGACTCTGGAGTTGACGCAGTGTCAGAGGCAGACCTAGAGCGGGTACACAACGTGAACGTCACTACTAAGGCCGAACCCGCGCTGCCCTATGAAATGTATAGTACGTGGACACGCATCCTATACGTAGTAGCACGCATAAAAGTCTCCGACCGCGGGGCCAACTTCGTTGGAGCACACGCCGAGCTACGCCAGGCCCTGCGCGACCTAGACGTGGGTCGCATTAGAAGCGAGGCGACAGGTCGGGGAATCGCCTGGCACTTTAACTCGCCAGCCGCCCCGCACATGGGCGGGAGCTGGGAGCGACTGGTGCGCTCCGTGAAGAACGCGCTGCGCTCTACTTTAAAAGAGCGCGCGCCTCGGGAGGAGGTGCTACTCACTCTCCTCGCAGAAGCCGAGCTGGTAATTAACAGCCGGCCACTAGCCTACGTGAGCACCGATGCTGAGCAACCCGTCGTGTTGACACCGAACCATCTCCTGCTTGGCACTGCCGCGGGAGATGCTCCGTGTACGCGTCAGCATGCCGCCGACATCGACTCGCGGCGCATGTGGCGCCAAGTAAACGCGCTGGCCGACCTCTTTTGGAGGCGATGGCTGCGCGAGTACCTGCCTACGCTCCAGCAACGACAAAAGTGGAACAGTGTAGTGCCGAACGTAAAAGTGGGCGATGTAGTGATAGTGGTCGATGACAACAAATCACGTAGTGAATGGACCAAAGGCATTATAGCCAAAGTGCATCCAGGTGCGGATAGTATTGTTAGAATTGTAGATATCAAAACTACAAAGGGTACGCTGCGTCGGCCCGTAGTAAAAGTTGTCGTGCTCCCTACTGACGGAAGCGCAATCGGTTGAACCCTCTTGCGGGGGGTGGAATTGTAAGAGAGCACGAGGGCTTTCTGTAGTTTTAAATATGTACAATAGGAAGATTAAATCTATAATTGTAACAATATTTGATTTTCATGTAAATATAGATGCTTTTGCGCTATCAAATGATGTATGTTTTGATTATCTAGTCCTAGGTTATTTTTAGCATTAATGTAACTTAGGATACATCTAGAATTAAGGTAAATATATGATTCTAGATTATAAGTAAATTTAATGACAAAAATGTGCATATTTGATTGGTGGAACATTTGTTGATGATGTCGCGCCCTACCCACTACTTCCACCACCGTAGAGACATATGGGAGAAATACTGTGACGTGATTGGTGCAAACACCTTTTGTTATTTTATTTGTCATGGCACTACTTGCACCCACGTAGGAAAGTCATAAATATAGCCGCCTCACGGCAAAATTAGTCAGTCGTAAGTCAGTCGTACTGTAGCAATCATCGGAAGCTTGTGAACAACAATATAAGTGGTTGAAGACTCTGCTCGTCTTTTATTTAATTCTTCGGAACCCTCGACCCGTGCGCCTGAATATTCTACAGTATGAATGTTAATATCAAGAATAGAATAGATTTTATTTGCATAGATTGCTGGTACATCATGACTTTCGATATTTTGAAGAAAATGTGATTCTAGTACAACATTGTCATCATCACCATCATATTAGCCGCAGGACGTCCACTGCTGGACATAGGCCTCCCCTATAGATTTCCAAAATGACCCGGTTGGAAGCGGCTTGCATCCAGCGTTTTCCTGCAGTCTTTATCAGGTCGTTTGTCTACTTTGTGGGTGGACGTCCTACGCTGCGTTTGCCGGTGCCATTTACTCGAGGTTACGTACATGAAATTATCAACTAAGCAATATCTTATATATAAAATTCTCGTGTCACAGTTTTCGTTGCCATACTCCTCCGAAACGGCTTGACCGATTTTGATGAAATTTTTTGTGCATATCGAGTAGGTCTGAGAATCGGCCAACATCTATATCCCATATCTCTAAAAAAAAAAAAAATATGGCAAGACAACGTTTGCTGGGTCAGCTAGTTAATAAATATAATCTTCAAAGTTAGAGTGAACCGAGTTCTTTTGGGTAAGCTCACTCCATCGTCGATTTTCTATCTGTCACTTCTGACTTAGACTAGAGTCAAGAGCAGATCCATCTCCATATAAAACAAGAATATAATCAATACAAAGTACATTATAATTAACGTCGAAAAAAATTAAAACCAAATCAATTGACTTGAATTGAATACAGGTTTCACTGTGATAGCCTCGCGGACGCAGTTGCATGCAAAAGCTAGTAGGAATACAAGCTTATTAAAATAAGGTTGGATATGGCTAAACCAGCTGTTGTATTTACACTACCTACGATAGATAAATAGCGGCTACCTTTATTAGAATATCGTCAAAAGAAGGAGAGTACGGCAGGGGAAAACGATGACCCTCCAACATAACGACGTATGAGCACGCTTGTGCCCGACCGCGGTGGCCCTAACTAAGCATGAATTAGAATATAACACCTATTTAATCTTTGCCTGTGGTCCGTACACAAAATAAACCTAACATTTGACATTAACTTTCTTTTGTAGGTCTCGGCGGCTATAGAGAAATTAAATTAGAACCAGCAATGAATAAAGTATTGCAAGGCCTCGTACCACCCAGATCTACAAAAGAAAACGACAGAAAAGTCGATTCGCCTGTAACTTTATCTAAAGAAACTAACAATAAGGCGCCTACTAAAGCCACTGTTAATAAAAAACGAAAAGTTATACCTCTTAACCCAGAAAAAGTAGAATTATTCAAACATTATCAGAATATTCGCACTATACTCGTACATTCTAACGCTACACCAATCAGGAGACACACAGCAATTGGTTACCATTGCAGTTTCTGCACAGAACACTTCTCATTGCCCAGAGACCTCAAGACACATACACAGCAAACACATGACAAGGATACTAAAAGCACATTTATGAAAGGTTGCGCGTTGACCGATTACGTCGTAAAACTAGATATTTCTGATCTAAAGTGTGAAGTATGTGCACAAAATATTGCTGGTTTAGAACCACTCATGAATCATCTACTAACTGAACACAAAAAAACTATACATACAGATATCAAAAACCATATCTTGCCTTTTAAATTTGAAGGGGATAATTTAAAATGTGTGCTTTGCCCACAAGTCTACGATTGCTTCAAGTTAATACAAGGACACATGAATGTACACTACAACAACTACATCTGTGATATCTGCAAGACTTCCTACGTTAATAAGAACTTTTTAAGAGATCATATGGCTAGACACAAACTTGGTGCGTTCTCTTGTGAAATTTGCTCCAAAGTATTTGACACTGAAGTCAAAAAACTCTGCCACGATAGAAACGTACACCTCAGTACTACGAAAACAAAGAAATGTCCTCATTGCGAAGAGAAATTCATGACTTACGTGCAGAGGAATGCACATATGGTGAAAGAGCATGAAGCAGAGCGTCACCTGCTCAAATGTATGGCCTGTGACAGAACTTTTACAAGAAGAGAGTATTTAAGAAACCACACTAAACGTCATCATCTACTCGAAAGAAAACACGAATGCCAGAACTGCGATATGAAGTTTTATAAAAAGCAAGAATTGAAGAAACACATGTTGAAACACACAGGTGTTAAACTGCACAAGTGTGAGATCTGTTCCAAAGCTTTTGGAAGGAAGTATACTTTGACGGAGCATTTGAGAATACATTCTGATGATAGGAGGTTTAAATGTGAGGAATGTGGACAAGCGTTTGTCCAGAAGTGCAGTTGGAGAAGTCACATGCGGGCCCGTCATGAAGGGCGAGTATCGAAGTAACAGATATTAGACTGCTTTTTGTGAACTTTAATTAAGTATTTATTATTCTTGAAGGATACAACAGCCGGAATCAGGCGGCAGACATTTCTGGTGCTTTTATTTTTTAGCTATTTCGAAGGTCTGGTATGAACTGGCGAAGTTAATCTAAGCCCTCTGGTGTGAGTCATTGGCACGATGAACTTGTCTTTGCTCGTTTCCTTTAGATTTAACTTTAGCTTGAGGCTCAACGTGATACGTGTGATTTTTTACCAATTTTTTTAAATAAAGAAATGTGTTCAAGGATGCTTGTATCATTTTTACGCAAAACGCAAATATATATTTACGAGCATTCCTCTATTTTAACTTTATCAAAATCCAGTACTTTGAGAACGGTACAATTATTGTTAATGGCATTATTGAATAACAAGTAAACAACAATGAATGGGCATACAGACCGGCTCACTTCCACTTCTGCGAATTAATTCTGCGAGCAATGTCGGTGACTTTAATCTTTGTAACAAGAAGTAAATTCTACACGGTGAATACTTTATGTTGTTTGTTTTATACAAATCTGTTGCTCTAAGTATGAGACTGCCGTTGTGAAATTTCAGATCTATACCAATACATACATTCATAAAATTCACGCCTTTCTCCCCATGGGAGTAGGCAGAAACCACAGAACGCCACCTGCTACGACTCTTACATACGCCTTTCGCCTAGTCAACGTTTATGCATCTGGTCATACAATCACTCCGGTTACGAGTACTGCGCACCCGACCTTTGTGAAGAATCTCAACTATAAGGTGGTTTTGTTTGGTTACACCAGCTAATCTTTAGAAGAACCAGTCGAATTGAAAAAATCTTGTGCATGATAGCCAGATTCAGAAGGAATAGTATAGGCTATATAACATCACGCCACGATACACGAGAGTGGAGCAGAAACCAAAGACTTAAAAACCTGGTAAAGACAAAATCGCAGGCAGAAGCTACTTCTGCTAGCTATATTTATATATCAATCTGCTCGGTCGGCTTTCAGTGTCTACCTCTGATATTGGCGACTCCGAACATGAGCGTATACAACATGGCATAGTTTTCTACTGAAACTATAATACGATTTTTGTTTGTGCATGTGACTTTGTGTTTGTTAAGGAATCCATAGTACAGAAGAAAATTCTAGTGCGTAGCCATAGCCACGGATAATAAAGGCACAGAAAAAGTTGCACTGATTGTTTGCCGTGAACATATCGAAGATTTTAATCAAGACTTTTGTTTGTAGGTCTGGGCAGCAACACAGACCTTACATTAATACCCGATGAACCGAGTACTACAGCACAAGAAGGAAGTAAATCTTGTTCTGATAAAGAAATGACAGAGGCTAAAACTCCTGAACTAGAAACAAAATTAGATAAAAGAGAAGTAGACAAACATTTGCGGAATGTTCATAACATACTCTTACATTCTAACGCTACTCCTATCAAAAGTCACACAATTCATGGGTACGTGTGTGCCTTCTGTCCAGAGTACTACACATGGCCACGAGATCTCAAACAACACACCATCCGAGAACACGACGACGATACTAAAGTCACTTTCATGAAAGACTGCCCTATGGTCTCCTTCTCCGTTAAACTTGACATCACCGGTCTGAAGTGTACAATATGTGACTTAGAAATTGAAGAATTGGAGTCACTGATGGATCATCTGCTATCTGAACACAATAAAATTATATATACCGGTATCAATAATCATATTCTGCCTTTCAAATTTGAAGGCAACACGTTGAAATGCGTTCTGTGCTTAAAAGTCTTCGAACATTTTAAAGAGTTACTAGACCACATGAGTGTACACCGTGGCAATTATATCTGTGAAATTTGCAGCGCTCCTTTCGTTAATAAGAGAACACATTACATGCATATGGCTAGACATAAAAAAGGAGAATTCCCATGTCAGTTTTGCTGGAAAGTCTTTGATACGCATGTTAAGAAAGGCCGCCACGAAAACCTGGTACACAAAGCTGAAAAAAGAAATAAATGTCCTCATTGTAGCGAGAGCTTCTGGAATTACGAGCAGAGGAACAGGCATATGGAGGAAGAGCATGACAAAAAGCCTCGCTTATTCAAATGTAAGGCCTGTGACTTGATGTTTATTTCTAAAGAGAAAATGACAGATCACACAAAGCGTGACCACTTGCTTGAAAAAACACATGAATGCGAATTTTGTGATATGAAGTTTTATGCAAAGAAAGGACTATATGCGCACAGTGTAACACACACGCGCAAAAAACCAATCAAATGCAGTGTATGCTTAAAAACATTTGGACGTCATGATCATTATAAAGAGCATATGAGAATACATTTGGAGGACAGAAGATTTAGCTGTGAAGAATGCGGGCGACCGTTTGTGCAGAAGGGGAACTGGAGGAACCATATGCTGGCGATACACGGTATAGAAGTTTAAGAGGAAACGAGGACATTTGGAGGACAGTAGATTTAGCTGTGAAGGATGCGGGCGACCGTTTGTGCAGAAGGGGAACTGGAGGAATCATATGCTGGTGATACACGGTATAGGAGTTTAAGAGGACACAAGGACATTTGGAGGACAGAAGATTTAGCTGTGAAGAATGCGGGCGATCGTTTGTGCAGAAGGGGAACTGGAGGAATCATATGCTGGTGATACACGGTATAGGAGTTTAAGAGGAAACGAGGACATTTGGAGGACAGTAGATTTAGCTGTGAAGGATGCGGGCGACCGTTTGTGCAGAAGGGGAACTGGAGGAATCATATGCTGGTGATACACGGTATAGGAGTTTAAGAGGACACAAGGACATTTGGAGGACAGAAGATTTAGCTGTGAAGAATGCGGGCGATCGTTTGTGCAGAAGGGGAACTGGAAGAATCATATGCTGGCGATACACGGTATAGAAGTTTAAGAGGAAACAAGGGCTGACAGGTTTTTGGAAATTAGGTATTAGGAGGAACTATCACTGCCGCCATCAACCAATAAGGACAACTGCAGATTCGACTGAATAGACTAAGTAAAAAGTCATTATTCCGGGTTTGGGTCTCGCCTATTTCCTACTCTAATATTGAACCAATATAAAAGATATTTGATAAACTAAATAAGAAGGATATAAACTAAGTCCCTATGTTGTCCTTTTTTTCATTTATAGCCGTTAACTTTGTTCTCTAGGTATCTGTTGATAGCATTTCCAGTGGGCTCAAGTGCTCATCAAAATAATGTATCATGAAAAAGGAAAACATACAAATAGATGGCATTTACTTTACTGTCAAAAATAATTGCATTTACTGTCATAAAACTGAAAGAAAACAAGAGCGTTTCTATGGAGAAAAGACCTACCGTATTCTGGAAAATATAGAGCGCTTTTTTACAAACTTTTCCGATATCTGTGGTTAATCAAATCTTACAAGTTAAATTTGACCCACTTATCGGTGTTCGATTAAGCTGGAATTTAGCGTACACGTGCTCATTACATGACAATACAATATAATGGTGTCACAGAGCTGGTCTGATGATGGAGCCGGAAGGTGGCCATAGGAACTTAATCAAATCTTACAAATTAAATTTGACCCACTTTCCAGTGTTCAATTTAGCTGGAATTTTAAAAATATATGCAGATCACATGACAATGCAATGAAAAGCTTTTTAAAAATAACGACATTATCTTTATCATAGATACCTACAATTAGTTAGTTAGTTGCCATAGGTACTCCTCCGGAGCGGCTTGACTGATTTTTATGAAATATGCGTATATTCGGTAGGTCTGAAAATCGGTCGAAATCTATTTTTATACCCCTAGAAATAATTTATATAGCATAACAAAATTTGCTAAGTCAGCTAGTCATAGAATAGAATATTTATTTGCAAGAAACATGGTATTATTAATTAATTAATTTAGGATCTCCAATAGATAATGTTAACAAATCGTGATATAAATACTAGTCAACAAAAAGGTGTAATAATTCGTAGTGTTACATGTGTACAATCAAGTGTATACCTAGACTTAAGTTAGCAACTAAGCGGTATTGTAACATAATAATAATACATTAATTGGCATAAACACCCTGTTTTTTTTTAGGGTACCGCACCCAATGTTCGTCATTCCCGATAAAGGCCCGAAAAGGAACCCGAAATTTCGGATTCTTGCGATTTCATATTATATTCATTATAAGTTCAAGGTTTCCTCTCGATGTTTGTCCTTACCGACGTCAGATACGTCCAAGATAAACTTAGAAAGTACATAAGAATTGGAAAACGTCACATTGGTACTTGCCCGGTATCAAGCCCGCAACCTCTTGCAAGAGAGGTGGGCCTTAACCACTAGGCCAACACGACGTTTAACTTTATAAGAAAGCCAAAAAATCCCGCCATACAGACTGTCAGCAGTTAATATATCGGAGATTTAATTCAAATTTTTGTTTGTAGGTCTCGGCTGCCGTACTGAAATTAAATTAGAACAAGATGTAAGTAAGATATTTATAAACTCACTCAAAGCGCCGAGATCTACAAAAGCTAGCGACAAAATCGATTGGACGGTTACAGTCTCGAAAAAGAGTAGCCGTCGGCTTTTTAAAGAGGAAATATTGAAGGTTCGACCTTTAATCGGCGATAAAAGAGAGAAAGATAAGCATTTGCAAAATATTCAAAATATACTCTTGTACTCTAACGCTACTCCGATTAGAAGTCACACAGGCAATGGCTATGTCTGTGGCTTCTGTCCTGAGCCCTTCAGCAAGCCGGAAGACCTCAAACTACATACTCTACAGACCCATGACAACAAAACCAAAAGCAATTTCATGAAAGGTTATCCTTTAAACTCTTACGTCGTTAAAATAGACATCACTGGACTAAAATGTGAAATATGCGGTACGATCATAGACGGATTAGAGAAATTAATGGATCACTTACACTCTGAACATAATAAAATTATACATAGAGATATTAAAAATCATATCCTGCCTTTTAAATTTGAAGAGGAAACGCTCAAATGCGTGCTTTGCCCGAAAATCTACGAACGCTTCAAACTGCTGCAAGAACACATGAATATGCACTACAGCAATTATATCTGTGTTATATGCGGTTCACCTTTCGTCAATAAGAGGACCTTAACCAGTCATATGGCTAGACATAAACAAGGAGAGTTCTTTTGCACGTTCTGCTCAAAAGTATTCGACACAAACGGCAAGAAGTTGTGCCACGAAAAATTTGTACACATAGGAGACCATAGAAGAAATAAATGCCCGCAGTGTCATGAGAAATTTACGACATACGCTCAGAAGAATGAGCATATGGTAAAAGAGCATGGTGCTGAACCCCGTATCCTCAAATGCATGGCCTGCGACAAGACTTTTACAAGAAGAGACAGATTGACTCGACACACGAAGCGGGATCACTTACTGGAAAGAAAAAAAGAATGCGAACTCTGTGATATGAAATTTTTTGCCAAGAAAGAACTAAATATGCACATGTTGAAACACACAGGTGAAAAGCAGTATAAGTGTGATGTGTGTTTAAAATGTTATGGACGAAAACATACCTTAAGGGAACATATTAGAATACATGCTGAGGATAGAAGGTTCAAATGTGACCAGTGCGGAC
The DNA here is from genome assembly GCA_932526535.1 of Caradrina clavipalpis. Lineage (NCBI taxonomy): Eukaryota > Metazoa > Arthropoda > Insecta > Lepidoptera > Noctuidae > Caradrina > Caradrina clavipalpis. The sequence goes on from OW052115.1 coordinate 5,044,347, forward strand.
AAGCGTTTGTGCAGAAATGCAGCTGGAAAAATCATATGAAATCTAGACATGATGAGTTAGTCTAATTCAGTTAAGCTATCCATTGAGAGCGGGCACACGCATGCGCGTCAAAATATGCGCATATGCGTCAAAAAACGCGCATTAACGTCAAAAAACGCGCATACGCGTCAAAAACGCGCATGAGCGTCAAAAACGCGCGTGTGCGTCAAAACGCGTATGTGCGTCAAAAACGCGCATATGCGTCAAAACGCGCATGTGCGTCAAAAAACACGCATGTGCGTCGCCCCGCACTGAATGGATTAATCCAGAAACATGTTATCTATTCGAATATATTCTAATCTCTGTTATAAGAAGTAAGTTTTAGATGGTGAATATATTTTTTTTATAGGGAATTCGTTTGCGTGGTTAAGTAGCCAATATTATTTCTTGTTATTCTGGCTATCATATTTAATAAGATGTTTTCCGATACGGCCGGTAGTTCTAAAGATAAACAAATAAACGGTTAAGCTATATTAGTATAGATTTTCTTTGTACCTATTTCGTCACTTTAAGAATAAGACATCTACATACACATACATAAACTCACGCCTTTTCCCCATGGGGGTAGGCAGAAACCACAGAACGCCACCTGCTACGATCCTTACACACTCCTTTCGCCTTGTGCACATTCATACATCTGGTCATACAAGCACGCCGGTTACGAGTACTGCGCACCTGACCTTTCTGAAGAACCTCACCAATAAGGTCAGGGTAGGTCTTTCTAGGTCGTCCCCTCCCAACGTCATAAGACATCTTTTTACAAATTTCGGGATTAATAAATGGAGTTATATATTGATAAACTTCATAGGCTAACTGAGTTTCAATTTAAACCCGCGTCAAATTATATCTTGGGTTATTGCTCCGCTCCCCTGTGTGGTAGCGTGATGTTTTATAGACCATGCAGCGATTCACAGATATTTAAATTTGTGCTTTTAGTCAGCATGTACTTCCTACAAAGTCTTGGTAAAGCCACGTAATGACCTATGTTGGTTTTTGAGCCAGAGAATTTAAAAAAAATATAAGTATTCGGTCTGAAAATTTTAGTTGTTGCATTTTTAAGGTAGACTGGTAGAATACGCCTAAGGCATTAAGTCCGTCTTGGTACGGTGTATTTTTACATTTGTGCATAAAGTTTTAATCCGTACTAATAAATGCGAAAGTAACTCTGTCTGTCTGTCTGTCTCTTCTTCACGCCTAACCACTGAACCGATTTCAATGAAATTTGATACAGATATAGTCTGGGACCCGAGAAAGGACATAGGATAGTTTTCATCCCGGAAATCCCCCGGGAACGGGAACTATTAATCCACGCGGACGAAGTCGCGGGCAAAAGCTAGTAAATAAATAAATCACTAATGAGCCCAAAACGTCCCTGCAGTCTTATCTATAATTTTTTTCTGTTTGGACGAGTTCTTTTCTTTGAGATTGAGAAAGACGTTGTGAATTTTAGGAGCAATAAATATTATGACATGTATTCGTATGGTTGCTTTTACTGCGTTTCAGTATCTAAACTATGTTCTTTGCATTGATTAAGGCTTGAATCTGCATTGCTCACCTGGCACTTACATTAACTTTTCAAACATCATAGCACTGCGTATTATAAATAAATAAATATAAATACACCATCACGCCTGTATTCCCCGAAGGGTTAGGCAGAGGAGTACCTATGTACGTACACCCACAGTTCGCCGGTATATTTTGATCCCATGTAATAGGGGGCGAGCCTATTGCCATTAACCGGGCACAAATCCAAACTCCGAGCTGCTAATGAGAATTTTATAGAAAACCCCAGTAACACTTTTTGCTCGACCTAGGAATCGAACCCAGGAACTGCGTATTAACAGTCAGTAAATATTTTTTAATGCGTGTAGGCCTCCCTCCACTCCTTATTTGCGTGTACCTCCCTCCACTCCTCATATCTTTCGCGATTCCGTGCATCCATCCGGTTTTAAAGGAATCAATCCTGATCGTTTCGCCATCTCCTTCGAAGCCTACCGCGACCCCGTCTCACTGCCACCGGGCACCAGGTCTGTGCTACTTCTTTCTTAGTACAGTATCATCATCATCTGCCTAGCCTTTTTCCCAGCTATGTTGGGGTCGGCTATTCTGTAGATCAAACAAATATTTGTTCCGTGGGGGAATCGAACCTAAGACACGCAGCGCAGCAGTCGATCACTTAGCCATTGTGCCAACCGAGTCGTCAAACGGGTACAAATCCTAACTCCGAGCTGCTATTGAAGATTTCATAGAAAAACCCAGTAACATTTGCTCGACCTGGGAATTGAACTCCAAACCTTTAGCGTAGCGGCTTAGGACCACTAGGCTAACGAGACAATCAGTTTTTTTATAACTAAACTTTAAATATTCCCATGACCTCTGTACTGTTTGTATGTATGTGATTTTTAACACGTTTCGCGTCTAAAATTATGGTCGTATCCCAGCAATAATGTTATTAATGTAACTTAGTTTGATGTGCAGTCATCATCTCCTTAACGTTTTCCCAACTATGTTGAGGTCGGCTTCCAGTATAACCGGATGCAGCTGAATATCAGTATTTTACATGGAGCGACTGCCTATCAGACCTCCACAACCCAGTAATGGGTAATACGCTACTCTTGGTAAGACTGGTTGTCAGACTTCTTGGCTTCTGACTATCCGTAACGACTGTCAAAGATCTACAAATGACAGCCGGGACCAACGGCTTTACGTGCTTTCGCGCGTAGCTAACTCGCTATGGTAAATGGTCACCCATCCACAGAACAACCTCGGCAAACGTGGCCTAACCCGGAAGATCGATCTATGCGGCTGTAATTATTTAGCCACGAGCTAAAAAAAACACATAAGAAGCAAGAAAATAAATACATAAGTAGATAATTTTTATTTTTTGTTTGGCTCAAAATGTAGTGCTACTTGGGCCACTAGTAATTAGAAGATTTTAATACAAAATTTTATTTGTAGGTCTCGGCTGCAATACAGGAATTAAATTACAACCTGGCGTAAGTAAAATAATCAAAGTACTCAAAACACCATCCAAGCAAACAGTCGATAAAAATGTTGACTGGACGGTAACAGTCTTAAAAAGAAATAGCAATCAAGAATCATCAAAAGCTGGAAGTCTAACAGAAGATAAAAAAGAGTTACATAAGCATTTGCAGAATATTCGTACTATACTCTTGCATTCTAATGCAACTCCCATCAGAAGCAACACAGGGAGTGGCTATGTTTGCTGCTTCTGTCCGGAGCACTTCATCTTGCCAAAAGACCTTAAGCTACATACCCTAGAAGAACATGACGATGAAACAAAAAGCACTTTCATGAAAGGCTACCCTACAGTTGCTTTCGTCGTTAAAATAGACATCACTGGTCTGAAATGTGAAATATGTCATCTAGACATAGATGGTCTAGAATCTCTTATGCACCATCTGAAATCAGAACATAATAAAATTATACACACAGATATCAAAAACCATATTCTGCCTTTCAAATTTGAAGGTGACACGATAAAATGCGTGCTATGCCCGAAAATCTTCGATCGCTTCAAGCTGGTACAAGAGCACATGAATGTACACTACAACAATTACATCTGTGAAATTTGCAGCGCTCCTTTTGTTAATAAGAAGACTCTGAACAATCACAAGTCTAGACACAAACAAGGCGAGTTTTCTTGCAAGTTCTGTTCAAAAGTATTTGGCACAAATACCAAGAAACTATGCCACGAAAAACACGTACACGATGATTATAAAAAACGGAATAAATGTCCACATTGTGATGAAAAATTCGTATCCTATACTCAGAGGATGGACCATATGACGAAAGAACACGGTGCTAGTCCTCGTACCCTCAATTGTCTAGCTTGTGACAAGACGTTTACTTCAAGAGATTCATTAACCCATCACACGAAGCGAGACCACTTACTGGAAAGGACGCATGAATGTGAACACTGCGATATGAAATTTTATAAAAAGAAGGCGTTGAGGTATCATATGTTGAAACATACAGGCGAGAAACGCTATGTTTGTGACATTTGTTTGAAGGCGTACGGACGAAAATATACTCTAAGAGAGCATTTGAGGATACATGCTGATGATAGAAGGTATAAATGTGATCGATGTGGGCAAGCGTTCATTCAGAAATGCAGCTGGAGAAGCCATATGAAATCGATACATGGCCAGTCGGTTTAACTGGGGAGTATGCTTATTACCACAAATTATAATAATTTATTTCCAAAAAACTTTGGCTGAGAAGCTAACTTTTGCTTAGAGTTGATACAATCCCCTTAAACTTTAACTTTGTATTATTTCTATCTGTTGTTATAGCGGCAATTAAAATGCTCATTCTGAAAATTTTAACTCTCTATCTTTTATAGTTACTAGCTAGCTATATACCACGCGGTGTCACCCGCATCCGATTACTTCTTCGGTTACTGCTCCCCCCCCTCCCCCCGCGGATCGAAACGTGATGTTCTCTCGAATAAACCTTCCTCTTGAATTACACTATTGATGAAAACCGCTTGAAAATCCGTTGTGTAGTTTAAAAGATCTAAGCGTACAGACGGCGGGTAGCGACATTGTTTTATACTATGTAGAGATAAGTATTTATTTGCATCAACAAAGACTATTTAACAATACATTTTATAATAAAAGTAGTTGTTTCTAGAAGTTGTCGTAACTAGCACCCTTGCTAACTTTTCAGAATAAAGTTATTCTGAAAAGTTAGCAAGGGTGCTAAAGACACAAATCCTAATCTTTGGTTCGCTTATTATAAGGCATTCTATTACCACTCATGTGATACAGCGCGCTGACAAGCAGACGGACGAACAGCGGAGGTTTATATAGTAATAGGGTCGTTGGTAGACTTAAGATACGAAAACCTAAAAAACGGCAATTTAAAAAACTAAAAAACCCGACTGCTTTTCTAAGTATTAATGAAAAGCCCTAAAACAAGAAAGTCGTTGTACCCGCTTGCACTTAAAATTGTAGCAGTCAGGACCCATACGAATCGAATGACACCTCTTAAGCTAAAATCCATCGAGCCGTTCAGGCTGCAGAGTGATCCAAACATTTGAATTTGGCGCCAAAAATCCGCCATTTTGTTTTTTTTTATTTTGATATACCCAGTGTCACTCTCACAGTAAATACGAATCTAACGACACCTCTCAAGCTAAAATCCATTGAGCCGTTTAGGCTGCAGAGCGTGCCAAACAATTATACATACATACATAACCCTCCTTCTGTCGCAGTCGGGTAAAAATATAGACTGTCTACTTTTTACAACCTTTTACTTACTTTCACCTGTCTCTGTACCTGTAAGTAGATCAAATCTTACAAACTAAATTTGACCCACTTCCCGGTGTTCGATTAAGCTGAAACTTTGCGTAAATATACAATTTGCATGACAGTGCAATATAATGATGTCTCAGAAGCAAGCCATCTAGCCAAGTCGCAAACGATAATCGTAAACGCTCGGTAGGTACCAATACATTTTATACTTTATACCCCAGAGCCTTAAGTTAAAAATCTTAAAGATTTCTGAGCGTTAGCGACTGGAAAGGACGAAAACGCTATGCAATCTTCATTAGATCTTCAACTTAAAACCAAGCATATAAAGTTGGAGATCTATTAAAGCCTACTCAGCGTTTGCGTTTATCGTTTTGTTACATGGCTACAGGTGCTGGTCTGAAAATGGAGCCGGAAAGTGGGCATAGGAACTTAATCAAATCTTTCAAGTTAAATTTGACCCACTGTCCGATGTTCAATTGAGCTGGAATTTTGAATACGTATGCACATTGCATGACAATGCAATGTAAACTATTGTTTTTTTCTTAATAAATATTCCTAAGTAGAACTTGTATCAGAATTAATTGTATGGACGTACAACAGACCTTGTCTATATCAATAGTTTTGTTATTAGGGTCTACGCGGACCGGAAAGTATCATCGAAAGTGATTTTTCGATGCCACGGCATTTTAAAGCATAGTAATTTTTATTGTACAATACGTTTGAATGTCCATTGGTAAAAAAATGTAATCCCTTGTCAGTCACCCGGACTGCGTAGGCCTTTATTTAACGTTGATTGTGTGATTTGTAAAGCGGCTTCCAGACTCAAGGTACCAGCAGGTAGTACCTTTCGTAGTCAGTTCTTGTACATGAGAAATTATTTACATTTTCGTTTGTTTTTGGCATGTCTGGAAGCCGCTTTATGACTAGACTACCGATATTATAAACAATTAACTTCTACTTTACTCGCACAGTCATTCCATTCTTCCTTCTTGTTGTTGTCAGTAAACTTATCACTATAAGTATAGCTATTGAAAAGTTTCTAAACATAATCCTGTTTTGCATTCTCGTCAAATCTCAGGAGGTTGTTATTAAAGGCATAAATAATTAAATAAAATTACGACACTGGGTCTATATTTATAAGTACTTGTTTCTTAGTTGTTTATGTTTGACAGTATTTCAAAATATAGCTCTTTCAAAGCACAGAATCGCTTCGTTGCGTATACGGTAGTCGGTGTCGCGGGACTATATCACTGTGTGCGTGCGGGTTTATCCACCAGCCTGCTTAAACTCAGCGACAAGATAGCTAGTTTGTATTTGAAAATAAATTTGAAAAACCTATTATTTTATTCGTGTTGAGAATCACTAGTTAACTCCTTGAATTTGTCAATAATGCAAAACTGCACTCTGTATATTAAAATAACTGTTTACCATTATATTATATTTATTCTCGATTTCTCTTTAATAATTCAGTCAACTAATCACAGAAACTTGTGTGTGCTTCGCAATATATCACATTAGTTTTACGTTGACTTTCATTAGACATAACCAAAGCTTAGTATATCAAAGTGTGTAAAAAGGTCAGCACATCAAGCCAACCTAATCTGTCAAATTTCTTTGAGAGATTGTCAACTTTATTGCAAAAGAATAGGGTTCATGTTCCATTGGGAAAATTTGGCAGTTTAGGATAGCACGTGCGGCTGTATGAAATAGATGCCTAATTTAATTTAAAATGAGCTGAACTTGTTTTACTTTAAAAATGATTTCAATAAAGATTCTGCCTGCATAAATCTATTTTTTTTTTGTCATTTCGTAATACCCTACTGTCACAGCTACCGCCCGAGTGGCAAGAGGCTTCCAAACGAGAGCTTAGTGGATGCCGTATTGCTGAAACCGTCGGCTAACATACCATCACGCATTTATTTCCCAGGGTTATGCAGAGGTCGTACCCATTTACACTCACGTTTCGCCGGTATGTTAAGGTCCCACCCACGGAATAGGGGTCGAGCTTATTGCTAAACCGGGCACATATCCTAACTCCGAGCCGCTACTGAGAATTTCATAGAAAAACCCAATAACACTGCTTGGCGTGGAAATTGAATCTAAGATCTATAGTGTAGCAGTCGCGCTTAGGACCACTAGGCTAACGAGGTAGTTAACAACAAGTAAATGAACCTTTAATCTAAATCTTAACCAAGTTGTAAAAACAAACCTTAATTTTGTCATAACGCCTATGCTAAGCATCGGACATCCAAGAAATTACAATGGGATTGTTTTCTTTGTAGGTCGAAGTGAAGCGGCAGATCTTGCCTGCAAATTACTATCCGAGATCAAAGAACGACCAAATACATCAAAGACAGAGACAGCACGTAAGGTAGACAAAGACAAAACTAACAGAGCACGTCAATCTGAAATTGACGAAGAACGCAATAAGAAAAAGAGTCAAAAAGATTATCAAGAAGAATTGTTTAAACAGCGCTACAATATTAGAGAGATTCTTCTTTGTAGTAATGCTACGCCAATTCGTAAGTATGACATCGGTTACGTATGCTGTTTCTGTGAGAACCAGTACCCTACTGCTGAGGAACTGAAGACACACACCATCACAGAACACGATGATGATGATAAGCTTGACTTTATGAAAGGAACAAGGATGTTGTACTTCCTAGTCAAGCTTGACATTACCGGTCTGAAGTGTACCTTATGTGAAGGAGAAATAGATTCAGTTGAAACCCTCATTCAACACTTAAGAGAAGAACATGGTAATCCAATGTTCGATGATATCAAAAGCTACATCATACCGTTCAAATTTGAAGACTCCACACTGAAGTGCACCTTCTGTCCGCTGATATTCAACAGGTTCAAAGTCCTACAAGAGCATATGTACACACATTACCAAAATTTCGTCTGTGATGTTTGCGGCACCGGTTTCGTTAATGAGAAGATGCTTAACACACACAGTGACAGTCATAAAGTGGGAATCTTCAGATGTGGGCATTGTCCTGAGAAATTCGACACACCTAGAAAGAAGAAATACCACGAGAAGACTGTTCATCTGTTATCTTTGAACAAGTGTGGATATTGCGACAAAAAGTTTATGTGGTACCGTCAGAAATGTGCTCATATAGCCGAAGTACATGGAATTGTAGTCACTCAACCGAAGGAGTGCAAAGCTTGCGACAAGATCTTCCCATCAGACTCCAAACTACAGCTCCACGTAAGACGAGATCACTTGCTAGAACGAAGATTCAAATGCACTGAATGCGAGATGGAGTTCTTCACCAAAGAGTCTCTAAACGACCACATGGTGAAGCATACGGGGATTAAGTTATTTTCTTGCAAAGTCTGCTGCAAGTCCTACGGGCTGAAGAAGGCTCTGAGAGAGCATATGAGGATTCATGAGAATGATAGGAGGTTTAAATGCGAGAAATGTGACCAGGCCTTCGTGCAGAAGTGCAGCTGGAAAGGGCATATGCGTTCTAAGCATGGGATTACAGTTTGAACGTAATGGTGATATTATAAACTTGATTCTGCTTGCGACAGATATTTTCATCCGTGTGTCTTAACGTCTTTGGGTACTGCTCCGCTCCCGTGCGTCGTACCGTGATGTTATATAGCCTATGACACTCACAAATAACGTGGCTTTCTATGAGAATTTTTAAAATCGGTTCAGTAGATACAGAAATTATCTTCTTCAACCTCGCAAACTTTACCTGTTTATGTAAATGTTTAAATTGTATTTTTTTTTTTGTATCTCATTTGATGGCAAACAAGCCGAAGGCCCACTTGATGTTAAGTTGTCACCGCTGCCTATAGACATCTGAAATACTAGAGGCTTTACAAATGCGTTGCCATCTCAAAGACAAAGTTGAAATGACTCATGTGCCTGTAATTACACTATCACACATACCCTATTGTTATTATTTCTATGGTGTTAAGGTGTTTAGCCACATGTAATCTTACTACGATTTTTTGTTTGTATAAAAGTAAAACTCATGTTTCAGTTCAAGCCTTGTATTGGTTCAGTTAATAAATGATTTACTTCTCGAGTCAAATAAACATCTTTGGTTTTATTCCATAATATCCTATGGCGGTGATTTCATGAATTTAAAATGTAATATAACATTTTAGAAAGAGTAATTAACTTCAACTTCTGGACAATTCTGAAGTTCCTGTAAATGGTTTAATTGAAATAAATGCTTCGAGTTTAACTTGGATTTTATGTGATATTACCGCATTGTTTTATAGTTAGTTGCATTCACTAAGTAATAAACCACATGACAATCAAAGATCGTTATTACAAGTATTTATTTAAATATAATACGCTACGCATAGATTGGTGTTTGAGTGACACAAAAAAGAACAACATAATTTCCCTAGATTTACTGCCTCGGAGTCTGTTTACACTACTGGTAAACACAATAACACGTTAACGTTTAATCTAATCACATAAAGAGCCCTCAAAAAATTGACCAATTTTATGAAAAATGTTAGTCATATATCGTATAGTAAACCACCGGTATCGAGCTGCGTCCGGTTAGACTGGAAACCGACCCCAACATACTTGGGAAAAAGCTAGGCAGAAATATGAATAGCAACTCAAAATGTACTCATAGCCACACTACACCACTCAGGACTGCATCTATTACAAAATGTTATAATAATCTTTCACTTTTTTGGAGTGAAAGCTTCTTTTGCAGAGTTGAATTGATTTTTGGTAGGGGCAAAACTTAGGGGATCGTGTCACCGACTTGCTGTGTGACCGCATTACCGATATGCTAATTTGACTGCGTTATAGACATTATATTGTGACCGCGTCACCAACATGCTAATGCGACATACTGATGCGACCGCGTCACCCACTGTTAAATTGAACGTGTCACTGACATACTATTGTGAATTGCGTATTGCGCCAGATTACCAGATATTGCAAAGTTAAAAGTTTACACTTCTGTCGGCAATCCCCAATGACAGCCTATTTTATGTTATTACAATACCTCGATAACCTTATTACGTTCCAAAACCAAAAAAAAAACACAGCGACCTTAGAAAATAACTAACCAGTAACTTGAATATGAAAAGACCCCGAAAATGATTAACAAAGGAATACCAAATCATACAAGAAAACAGTCCGGAAGAACGACTCCGAAATATGCAATAACCTTTTACTTTTCTTTGTAGGTGTACAACGTTCCGTGAACGTCAAGATTGAAAAGGCTTGTGACAAAAAAGTGACTCGCAAATCTTCCAGAAGAAAAGCCGAAAAAACTGAGGAGCTCAAAGTTCATGAATTGCTAAAACACAGAAGTAATATTTGTCTCATCTTGCAATGCTCTAACGCTACTCCCATACGATGCAGAGGAGGCATCGGATATGCCTGCTGTTTTTGCGCAGAAGAATTCCCAGACCCAACAGACTTAAAAAAACATACTCTAGAAGGACATGATGATAAAACTAAACTCAAATTCATGGTCGGCAAAATGATGTTCTCATTCCTTGTCAAATTAGACATTACTAATCTTACTTGTAAAATATGCGAAAGCAAAATTGATTCTTTAGAACAACTGGTTGATCATTTGTTGAAAGTACATGATAAGAAGATTTACACTGATATTAAGAGTCATATAATGCCGTTTAAGTTCGACGATGATACGCTAAAATGCATGTTCTGTCAGAACGTCTATAATAAGTTCAAGAATTTGCAACAGCACATGAACGTACACTGCAGGAATTATATCTGTGAATTTTGTGATGCAGGGTTCATAAACAAGCATATGCTTTCCTGCCACACAGAAGCACATAAAACAGGTACATTCAAATGCGATTTATGTACCAAAGTCTTCGATACACACCGAAAGAAGAAAAGCCACGAAAAATCCGTACACATACATGCAAACTTGCTCAGTAAATGCGGTTACTGCAACGAGAAATTCACGAATTACAAAAAGAGAGATGACCACTTGTCCTTAGTACATGGAGTTGAGATCAAAGCTGTTAAATGCAATGCGTGTGACAAGACCTTCGATCATAAAGGCGCGTTAACCATCCACACGAAGCGTGATCACCTGATGGAAAGGAGATACAAATGCGCACAATGTGATATGAAGTTTTTCGGATCGAACGAGCTAAAACTTCACATGGTTAAACACACTGGTATAAGAGAGTTCAAGTGTACTGTCTGCTTCAAGTCTTATGGACGGAAGAAAACTCTAAATGAGCACATGCGTATACATAATGACGATAGACGGTTTAAATGTGAACACTGTGGTCAGGCGTTCGTGCAGAAATGCAGCTGGAAAGGGCATATGAGAAATAGGCACGGTGAACTGGTCTAAAATATATATATTTTAAGCTTTACCAATTCGCTATAAGCTGTTCCAAACGTCTTTTATAATGCACACTGCAGAGTGGAACTCTCTATCTGCGTCTGTATTTCCAAAGGCATCTCTTTAAAGTTAGAGTGAACAGGCTTCTTCTGGATAAGCTCACTCCATCGTCGACTTTGTCAAACCCAGCACAAAAAAAAAGCTCAAATGCATCCGCTGGTTGGTATTGCATCACATGTAATATACGCACTTGAGTAACGAAATCTCCTTCATCAGAACTGCTCTGGTTAGACTGAAGAATCGGAGGAGTTCTTCGATATACACACATGCCATCTAGGACCTACTATTTACAGTAAGAGACGTACGTTGTGGGTGGAACATTACCCACCACCATCTACGACCTGAAACATCTGCCAGTCGGATGAGATGTGCAGTGGCCTATAAAAATACCGCTTAATATACTCCGCACCCGCCCGCTCCGCTCCTGTGTAGGTGGACCACTGTGTTGCCCAATTTCTCACAGGTCATGGCAACTTTAAGAGTAAATTATTCTCTTTTAAGCTTGTTGCCTCTCCTTTGTGTCAATGTTCTACATCTGACTGTGAATATGAACAATCTGCTCATCACATCTTATGGGAGTGTATTCTTTGGCAGAATGAGCGAAATATTATGTTAGATAGTGTACAGGTTACATCCGGTGTTGTTTATTATGCGGACCTTGTAGAAACTAGAACTAATTTCCGTGCGTTCAAGCGTATTTGCCATACCTATTACTGGAATCAAATGTAACAGTTCACATTAGGACCCATTAAAGTTAATGATAATTGCAATCCGTGGTGCTTGGCAATCTGGGCTTCTCCCAGTTGTATATAATCCCTTTGTGCCTATTGGCCTAATTCTGTTCTGTCTCCTGCTTGTTTGGAGGGAAGTGGAAATTATATTTTTCTTACTCCTCCGCTAATCTTTTCTGATTAATTTCGTTGCGGGATCCAAGACAGTTAAATCGTTTCTCTGGGACTCGTCGAGCTTCAATGTCTCGGCGCTTTTCTTGTGGTCGCCACTGTTGATTCTGGCTTACAGGAGTTGCAGTGGTTTGGGAACAGTGTGGCGGGCTTGTCCCAATAAAAAAAAAAAAAAAAAAAAAAAAAATACTCCGCACCCAAGTTGGCCACTGTTAATATACATACATACCATCACGCCCGTGTTCCCCGAAGGGTTAGGCAGAGCTGTACCAATGTACACCCACAGTTCGCCGGTATGTTTTTAGGTCCCATGTAATAAGGGGCGACCCTATTGCCATTAACCGGGCACAAATCCAAACTCCGAGCTGCTACTGAGAAATTCATAGAACAACCCAATAATATATTTTTTCGACCTGGGAATCGAACCGAAGACCTCTAGCGTAGCAGTCGCGCTTAGAACCACTAGGCCAACGAGGCAGTCTGCAAAATGGGGGATTAAAGATTCCACCGACACGCAGTGCGAGTTTGGTGCTCCTGATCAGACGATGGCTCATTAACTACAGTGCCCAAAGTGTCTCTACACCTGCACTTTAGAGAATATTTACGCCACTGATGTCGCGATAAACGTGGCCATCTTCTGGGCCCAAGAAAAAGAATACAAATTGGATTAGCTTAATTGGGTAGATGACACCATCGTATAAAACAAAGTCGCTTTCTCTGTCCCTATATCCCTATGTATGCATAAATCTTTAAAACTACGCAACGGATTTTGATGCAGTTTTTTTTATAGATAGAGTGATTGAAGAGGAAGGTTTATATGTATAATAACATCCATTAAATAGTGGAGAAATACTGTTATTTTTGTGGTTTCTAATGTGATGTCGTAAATAATTACTACCCGTGCGAAGCCGGAGCGGGCCGCAATGTTTTTGTATACAAGGTTCACAGTTTTTCTGTAGTGTATTTAGTATCAGCTTTGCACCTGTGCGAAGCCAGGGCGGGTCGCTAGTTAAACTATAATTCCAAGATACAACTTAGCAAGAAAACAGTTTATTTTGGCTAAAAACCGGGTGAATCTCTATATAACTATAAAATTCGGTTTGTACCTACTTTGAAAGCAATAAATAGTTAGTTAATTGAAATGACAAAAAAGTGACGTCATAGTTTAGTATTGTCATACAAAATCTATGGGGGAATTGCGTTTTGACAGCTCTTAGAAAGTACGTCAATTGATTAGTGGTGTCATCTACTTCTAAAGATGAAGAAAAATTATGTTTTACATTAGAGTAATTATATTTCTGTTATAATGTGAATGTAAATTAGTGTTTTATTTGTGAATTATAGTTATGTTTTTATATAAACAATTGTTTGATTTTAATATTTTGACAGCCAGTTTATGTACACATGACAAACCAAAATGCGAGCATGCTACGGTCAAGACGCCATGACAGACGTTTGTACGAAAATATTATTGTTTTATCAGTTTTCATAAAACATACATACATACATAAACTCACGCCTTTTTCTCATGGGGGTAGGCAGAAACCACCTGCTACGATCCTTACATACTACTTTCGCCTCGTCAACGTTCATACTCGTACATCTGGGTGCTGAGTGTGAGTTGTTTCGACTCACGTTCGATTGCGAGCGCGTTTGAATTTTGTATGAGAAATTAGGTTTCTCCTAGTGACAACCAAGTGGCGCTATAACGTTTTCCTACACAAAATTCTAACGCGTTCGCAATCGAACGTGAATGAAAAAACTCACACTTGGCACTCTGATCAATGGTCATACAAGCACGCCGGTTAGGAGTACTGCACACCCGACCTGCCTAAAGAAACTCACCAATAAATGAAAATTTATTAAATAATTCTTAATAAATGTTCATAAAAAAACATCGATATAATTCTGAACTCACTACTATTGTGTAGGTATTAAAGGATGAATTTGTAGCTTGGCGCTGAGTGCACGTATTTGCTTTTTTGGGGGGGGCACGTGGGGGGGGTAAAAATTAATGGTACCTAGGTATCTCTCAATGGTGACAAAAAATATTTCCTCTTTAGTTAGTATAGAAAACTAAACAACAGGATGAAAAGATTGAATAGGTGACATTCGGTGTTAGTACTTCGTTGTAACGATTTTTTCTAGGGCTTTTTAATACATGGCTTACTTATACCGTCTTTCCCTTATATTTCAAGTGATCATCTAAACGTTGAAGGGTTTTACCTTTAGTTTTATCATGGTCTAAACCTCAGAAATCCGACGAACAGACTTCAGGACCACGTCACTTGTTGGTTTCAAAACATCAATTCTTTGAACAAAATGACGATCTGCAACAAAGACGGTGACACATCAATTTAAAATCGTTTTCTTTATAGGTACTCGAGAGATCAAGGATTGTAAAAAAGGAAATAAAAGAAAGCCAAATAGAAGAAAGAATACAGTTCCCATTGCCATCCCTGGAGTGAAGGTAGAAATTATAGAAGACTTAAAAAAACTTCATACAAATCTTGAAGAAATTCTAGAATGCTCTAATGCTACTGCCTTTGCCGGAGTGGATTACAGAGGCTACGTCTGTTGCTACTGCGACTCCCAGTACCCCGATCCTGCGGATCTGAAGAAACATACCCTTGAAAATCACAAAGGACGACGCGATACCTTAATTCCAAAGTTTAACAAAAACGTAATAGATGAGTTTAGCGTCAAATTGGATATAACTGGTTTACAATGTCTACTCTGCAAAACAAACAAACACACAATAGAACTATTACTAGAACATCTAGACCAGGGTTTCTTAAAGTGGGGTCCACGGACCCCTTAGGGGTCCGTAGCATGTGTATCAGGGGTCCGCAGTAGGTCAGTTTGTAGAGTGTAAACAAGCAATATTAAGAAATTGTATAGTAAACTCGACGAGACGCATTGTCTTTGTTGAGTGGCGGATTCAATACGTAATCACAGACAATTTAATATTCTGTTTGTAGCCAAACAGCAGCACCATTCTCATTAGTATTATTTCATTAGTTTTAGTAGTACTTAAGTACCAAATTTTTATTTTATTTCCAAATATTTTTTGACAGGGGTCCGTGGATTTTTTTAAATTGTGAAAGTGGTCCGTGACTACAAAAAGTTTAAGAAACCCTGATCTAGACAGAGACCACAAGAAAGATGTACATACAGATATCAATAATCAACTCATTCCATTCAAATTTGACAGCGAAAACTTAACTTGTTACATATGCTCAAGTATTTTCGAATCATTCAAAACTCTGTTAGAACATATGCACACACATTACAGAAATTTCATTTGCAATGATTGTGAAATGGGTTTTGTAACTAAAAAATCTCTTAGGCATCACATCTCCAATCACGTAAGAGGCGAATTCAAATGTAGAATCTGCTCAAAAGTCTATGCTTCTAAAGCCAGGGCAAGATCTCACGAAACAACGTACCACGTAAACAAAGGGTACAAAAATAAGTGCGGATATTGCAATGACAAGTTTAAAAACCACATGAGCAGGGATAAGCATTTAGCGAAAGTGCATGGAGTCAAGTTGAAAGTTGTGAGTTGCCACGCATGCGACAGAACGTTTCCGAACACGTACGCGCTAAGAATACACACGAGGCGAGACCATCTGATGGAGAGACGCTTCAAATGTACTCGCTGCGATAAGGCATTCTTCAAAGCTGCCGATTTGAAACACCACGAGGTAACGCACACAGGAGCTAGGGAGTTCCAGTGTACTGTGTGCCTTAAGCTTTACAGTCGGAAAACAACTCTAGTACAGCATATGGAAATACATAGTGATGTGAGGAGGTTTAAGTGTGAACATTGCAAACGAGCATTCGTGCAGAAAGCCAGCTGGAAAGGGCATATGAGGAGTGTGCACAAAGAACTAGTGTGAATCAGCATCATCATATCAGCCGCAGGACGTCCACTGCTGGACATAGGTCTCCCCCATAGATTACCAAAAAGACCGGTTGGAAGCGGCCTGTCTCAAGCGTCTTCCTGCGGCCGGTTAGACTCAAATTATCGAGTTTTTTTACTCGAATTTTCGCGGAATTCTCGCGGAGACGCTGAAGGTTTTACTAAACAAAATTTGTAATATTAAATAGGATTCTTTTGGCTAGGTTTTTTTTTTATTTTAATTACTTCATTAAAACTTATTAAACTCATATGTTGTTTTTATTAATATTCAAAACTTTCTAAATCTTTTCCTGTGGCTTCGACCATCGAAAACATTTCTTTTTATACTTGATACTCCACATTCCATACAACTCTATTCCTACCGGCTTCCCTTCAAAAGTTCAGAATTACCGAATGCTACCGCCATTGAAAAATAATAGTCGGTAGTGTCTGCTTTTACCAAAACTCAAACTCGAAACTCAATCACTGACATCGGTAACCATGTCAGATACCCTTGAGGTGGTTTAGAAACTCCGACACTAGGGTGTGTGTGGTCGTTAGACCTTACTGCCCACACGATAAAGAAAAAAAGACTATAATATCGATCAATGAAGTAAGCCTTCGGATCAATTTTTGTGTGAACCTTACTAGGCAATTAAATTCGCAGAAAGTTCTTCTCACAAAAGATATTATACTTGGAAGAAGGTATGTGTACTTGCTAAATTCAATGCTGGACTATAAATTCAGCTGCGATTCCGTTCCGACCAAAGCTGGCTGAAGTTATGACCCACGGAAAGTGTCTGGTTTTTACAACATCCCGAAAAATGTGCAAATACCAGACGTCACATTTGTATTTAAGCAAGGTACCATTTTTGCCTAATAGGTACTTCAAAAAGGGATCAGCATTGAAGATAGTAAATAGGCATACTTATTAAATACAACATTTCAGCCATGACAGAACGTCGGTTTGGTGACTTTAGGATCCCAATCCAATAGTATTATGTTATAAATATAACGCCATTCTTACTCCCAACAACGATGAAGACCAACCAATTAAAACATCGTTTTCTTTATAGGTACTCAAGAGAAAACTGTTAAGAAACGAAGTCTCAAAAAAGAGAATGAAGATAAACCAAAAAGAGCAAAGAAAGGCGAGACTACCGAGCTCGGTAAAGCAAGGAGGGCTATGAAAGAAGAAATGAAAAAACACCACACAAATCTAGAACATATTCTAACATGTTCCAACGCAACGCCTTTTCTAGGAATAAATTACCGAGGCTATATGTGTTGTTACTGCGATACACAGTTCCCTAACCCAGCAGACTTGAAATCACACACGCGCGATGATCATAAGAGCTTATACAATTCTGTTACTCCAATTGTAAATCTTACCAAGAGAAATGAATTCTGTGTTAAGCTAGATATTACTGATTTAAGATGTACAGTCTGCGACACTGAAATAGAGACATTAGAAAAGTTAATAGATCATTTAGAAGGTGCCCACAAAAAGGGGATCCACAGGGATATCAAAAATCAACTCTTGCCATTCAAATTCAACAGTGACAGCATAAAATGTTGCATCTGTTCCAGTATTTTCGACAAGTTCAAGAGTTTGCAACAACATATGCACTCGCACTACAGAAATTTTATCTGCGAAGTGTGTGATATGGGCTACGTCAGTCACGGTTGCCTTAAACGCCATTCCGTTGCACACGCAAAAGGCGTTTACAAATGCAGCTTCTGTCCCAAGACCTATGACACAATACGCAAGGTCAAAGGCCACGAAACGGTCGTCCATATACACAAGCACATGATCAGTAAATGTTGGTACTGCAACAAGAAGTTCAGGAATCACCAGTCGAGAGAAAATCACGTGGTTGAAGAACATGGGGTCCAATCTACTCTGTTCAAATGTCGGGCTTGCGACAAGACTTTCTCTCGACAACGGGCCTTAACAATACACACTCAGAGAGACCATCTAATGGAACGCAAACACAAATGTGAATACTGCGACAAGAAATTCTTCACTGCAGCATTATTACGTCATCATGAAGTAGTACATACGGGGGCGAGAGAGTTTCATTGTGATCTCTGTTCGAAGACTTATACGAGGAAGAAGTCTTTGACGGAACATATGAAGATTCATAATAATGATAGGCGGTTTCGCTGTGAGCAATGTAGTCGGTCGTTTGTACAGAAATGTAGTTTGAAGTCTCATGAGAGGCACTGTCATAGGCCGGCCGAATATGTGGGTGAGAATTCGTGAATATAGATGCTGTCAGGTCATGAACTGCAGTGGTCTAGCTGGAATACACTGAATCGATTACGCACTCAAGTAGGCCGCTGCTAACATAATTTGGTGAAATGTGATTTGGTGCAATTGCGGAGCTCCTGTAGTGCGATTCTCTAAAATGCAAACTTGAAAACGAGTCTCACTAAAGTGATCGCGCTCACTTCGATAACGAACTAACTTGTCATTGCTTTAGTATTCGTTCGCCGTGGTGACGTCACTGCGGATTCAGCTTTCGAATTACGAAGTGAGGCTTAGAGAATCACACTTCTTTTTTTTTTTTTTTTTTTAAAGATGGTAAAATCATCAAATGACCCCCCCCGTCCTGGGCGGGGCGGGAGGGAGTGTCAGACTTTTACTGACTAAAAACCATCTATGTTCCTTCATGTGCCCTTTGCGTTCCGGGGGCGCGGTATCTCTTTCGAACAACCCGCAGCCCCGGCAGGCCTTGGCCCTTAGTGGCCCCTTCCTTGTGCTGACACCTCTTTGCGCGGAACATGAACGCGCCGTCGACACGGTCTGTCGTTAAATAACGTACGGACGGTGAGCTACCCATTGCTCACCGTCCACAGACCGTGCCTACGGTGTCCGCCTGCGGGAGGCGCAATGGTGCCGTTATTGGCAATCCATTGCGCCGGCGGACGCGGCGTCAGCGGTGGCGGCGGGTGCGGCCACGGCAACGGTGGCGGTGGCAGCGGCGGCAGCGGCGGCGGCGGCGGTGCGGGGCCCTCCCCCGGACCTGGCGGGTACGGCGCAGGCCTTGCCCCCAGCCCGGTGATCGGCCGGCCTGTTAGCCCCCGCACATGCATCGCAGTGCGGCGGGGCATCACAAGCCGCGGCCTTGTGACCGGGCTGACCGCAGCGGAAGCACAGGGCGCTGCGGTCCACCTCCGAGGCGCACCGACATGCCACGTGCTTCCCCACGTGGCAACGGTAGCACCTCAGGGGCCTGGGCTCGAGCAGGCGAACCCGCGCCGACACCCAGCCCACCAATAAGCGGCCCCCCCCAACAATGGCTTTAGCCGCCGTCACTGGGCAGCTGACCATAATGGTCTGCATGCCCGTGCGCTCTGGGCGGATGGTGCCTGCCCTGACCTCTTCGGCACGGCATCCACCCGCCCTGGTGACGGCGGCCACCACCTCCTCCGCGGAAACTGAGTCGTCCAGACCCATGATGCGCAGATCTGCGCATCTGGCGGGCCTGGACACCCGCACCTCGTCCGCGTTTAGGGACGCTCTAAGCTTCTCAGCTAGAGCGTCCGCGGACGGGCCGCTGGTGGCGCCGGGGATCTCCAGCATGAATCAGCAGAGAATCACACTGCTGATCAGACTCGCTCTACTTTACAAATGTAATTTACTAAACAAAACATATATTTTATAGAGATTTTCATACAAAAATACTATCCTTCCGACATTTTTGGTTGATTATTCGGTAATAAACTGACTTGACAATTAGAATAAAAAAATATCTGCCAAATCGTTTGCACCGTTCGCAAGTGGTGACCTTGATACATACGGCAATTGTTTTTTATTTAATTTAAATAGAATAATGTTTGGTCATCATCGGCTTTAAGTCATAGAGCGACTGCCTATCTAATACCCAGTTACTGGGTAACACAACACACCTTAGTAACACTGATTGTCAGACTTTCGGTGTTCTGACTACCAGTAAAAACTGTCGTGACAGCCGGGACAATCGGCTGTACGTGTTTTCTGAAGCACGGTGGTTCCACACCACCAATTTCCAAACTGTAGGCTGCTTGCTACTAAGATATTTCCTAATGGGAAATCCAAATTACACTCTTCCAACCTGGGAATTGATGTATGTTGTAAATAATACTTTATTTTAAAGCACATTTCTGTATAATAAGCATATTTTTATCATTAACTCTGTGCACATAAGTAGGTATATAACGGGTATAAAAAGACACGTAGCCTGTCCGCCCACAAATGAAACATATGAATTACACGTCCTAAAAAAGTCGGTGCCACGAAACTATTGATACATTGAACGGTCCGATAATCGGTCCAAGTCCAAGTTCCAAAAAGTTGGAAGGAGGCTTATAACAATGCCGAAAGTTACAAAGAAATTAGTTAGAAATGGTTCATAAAAAAATTTATCACGGCGATGAAGGTAAAAAAAGTCAATTAAGTGTGGGACTTTGTCGGGGCACACGGCTGTTGGTTTAATGGTGGGTCC
The DNA here is from genome assembly GCA_932526535.1 of Caradrina clavipalpis. Classification (NCBI taxonomy): domain Eukaryota; kingdom Metazoa; phylum Arthropoda; class Insecta; order Lepidoptera; family Noctuidae; genus Caradrina; species Caradrina clavipalpis. The sequence continues at coordinate 5,065,344 of OW052115.1, forward strand.
ACACGATACAGACTTGTCTGTACAGATATCTGCACAGTCTATAAAGTCTGAGTAAAAATTTTTACTTACCAAATGTCTGTGCAGACTTTTCATCAGTTCAGACTTCGATTTAATGAATAAATTAAGTAATTCAATAATCATGAGTTTTGCTCCGACAATCGTACAGACATGTACGCAGACTTCCGACTTTTCTGATACACCGACATTTGTCTGTACTGATTTGTTGTACAGACAAAATTCTATAGAAGTCTGTGTTAAGTCTGTGTCGTGTGGACCCACCAATCACCATAACGTGAAAAGTCTATTTCGCAGCGAGTCGCTTTTAGTGTTAAACATTAAACCTATTTCGTTACAGTTCGCTTTTCCGACTTGGTACGCTTAAATGATTTTAAAGACGTTTTACGACGTCTAAAAAAGTAGTTTCCCAGCAATCATTTCTGCTCTAAGTTACTGAGTTTGATGGTCAGTATGCGTAGTTAATGGCTATATGATGTGTCTTTTTACATCATCATCTTCCTGCCCTTATCCCATGTTACTTGTGGTCGGCGCAACACGTTTTCTTCTTCCATACCATCCTGTCAGCCGTCATGCTATCACTCACTCCTTTCTCTTTCATATCATTCTTCACACAATCCATCCATCTTTTCTTTGGCCTCCCTCTTCCTCTCCATCCATCCACATTTATAGTCATTACTCTTTTGGTCACATGTGTGTCATCCCTCTCTGTCATGTGTCTTTTTACACCCATTTATATAACATTAATGCTTTTAATTATAGTAGATTCTAGCTTTAGGCAAAAAACTTAATAGAAATTACCATCAGTATAATACCTTTAACAAAAAAATTGCTTCGCACAAAAAAGCACTAAAATAATATATAATATTTTTAAATATTGTTCATAAAAAATCTGTATAATAATTTAAGCTTTTAAATTAATTAATGTATTTGTCTTATATTTATAAATTAAATAAATAATTGTTCGGCAATTGTATTTCGTTTTTAATTGTCCCAAACTTTAATATAACATACTTACACATACCTAATCGTCATCATCTGCTTAGCCTTTTCCCAACTGTGTTGGGGTCAGCTTCCAGTCTAACCGGATGCAGCTGAATACCAGTGTTTTACATGGAGCTACTGCTTATCTGACCTCCACAACCCAGTTACTGGGCAACACGATACCTCTTAATATAACCCAATATAATTTAACATACCCCAGTGGTTCATTTCGATACCGGACAAGTACCAATGTGACTTTTTCAATTCATGTGTACTTTCTAAGTTTATCTTTGACATCACTGACATCCGTGAAGCGAAACATCGCCAGGAAACCTGGATTTATAATTCACTAGCTGTAAACCCCGCGGTGGCACCCGCGTTCAGTTTCGTATTTGGTTACTACTTCGCTCCCGTTCGTCGTAGCGTGATGTTCTATACATATAAACTAAGGCTCGACCGAGATCTCGGTCTCGGTCTCGGTCTCGGCATTCTCGGCTACAAATCCAACCGAGAAACTTGTCTCGGTTCTCGGCTAATTTTAGCCGAGATTCTCGGTCATGACCGAGATTGTAACTTCATATTATCGAGACTCTCACTCTCAATGAAAAAGTGGGATCAGATTCTCGTGAGATGACGTGGGCATCTTCAACTAACTTGTCAAACATGGGTGCAACAAATCAATCCAACTTATGGGCAGCTCATGATTCCATAGAGTTGGAAGACAAGCCAATGATCAATGACGAATACGGTTCAAGCTCTGTGATTGAAATAGCGCTAGAAAGCTTTCTTAGAGAGCCAAGACTGCAAAGAAATGCAAATATTTTTGAGTATTGGTTTTCGTCACCTTATAAGGTGCTTAGGCCTGCAGCAAATAAGTTTTTAACTGCTCCGCCTACTAGCGATGATGACAATTGCATGACGACAGACGACACTCTTTAAAGGGCGAAAATGCCGAAAAATTGCTTTTTTTTGCGTTATAATATAATGTTATTTAACTTTGATTATTAAAACAGTTAATTTTGTTAAACAGTTACTACCGAATTAAAAAATTAACAGCATTTAAAAAAAAATTCACGCTGTGTCTATTCTCGGTCTCGGCTCTCGGTCTCGGCCGAGATATTATTTTATTCTCGGTCTCGGTCTCGGTCTCGGCCGAGAACGAAAAACCCATCTCGGTCGAGCCTTAATATAAACCTTCCTTTTGAATATAATATCTATTGCTAAAAACTACATTAAAATCCGTTCCGTAGTTTAAAAGATCTAAGCGTACAGTCGGTTGTCAGCATTATCTGACCCACCCTAAACACAATCGAAATTGGACCTTCTGCCTATGATAATAAGGTTTAATTTCAATTTATATGAGGTTATCAGTCAAGTGCTCGAGAACTGAGAAGGAATAAATACAATAAAAATACACACACGCAAATTTGATCTTTATCACGTTAGCATTGGGTTAAATCTTATAACAACTTGTTATAATATAATAAGTGTAATAGCTTATTTTAATGAGTTCGGTCAAGTAACTCTGGTCTCGTGGTCTGTGTGTAAGACTGAGAGTGACAAGTTGCGAGATCAAATCCCGCGACGAAGATATTGTTTTGCTTTCAATTTAGAATTTATTCTAAAAGTATTTCTTGTATTATTGTAAAGAACTATAGACGGATAATCTTCAAATATAAAGTTTCTAAAATGGTAATATTTTGGCATAACTTGTATTAAGTGGGTAGTTGAAAAATAAATATTTGTATTCATTGTAAAACTGGTATTCAAATGCTACTAACTAAGGGTATGCAGTGACAACGCGCAAACATATTTTTCCTTGCCTTACTAAATTGCAAAAACAACTTCTCTTTACAATTTATTTTTGTCTATTTTATAGGTAGTTTTTTTATTATCATGTCTTAATGGAGTGATTAAATAATAATGAAGGGATAAAATACAAAATAATCTATTTGCACTAGGATAAGGTTGGCTGCTTGTGCTGTGCAAGAATAAACTTTATTAAAGTAAATATATGGTTTAAATTCTTTAGTCTTGTGGTCACTAATCGTTGTTTACGTTCGAAATCAAGTTTATCCTAAATATAGCTTCTGCTCAGGTGTTTCTTTTTTAATTATTTTATTATACTTTTTTTACAGTTCTTTAATGGACAACGCATAGAAATAAAACTAAACAATTGCAAATTTAAAATGTTTATTATTTCATTAAAACACTAAGGTAAATAAAGTAAGTAAATGCTCACATATTTCCAAATTAATATACAATATATTATGAGGATGCCATAATCAAATCTAACCATTTATAAACATTAAAAAAGGCATGTTTTCTTGAAAGTTTGTTATCGAGAAAATTTATTTTATCTGTGAAATGCTTTAAAGATTTATAGCTGCCTATTATACGTAGTGAATAAACATGTCATTTAAATAGAAAAAAAACTATTTATGACAATAACATCACCACGTAATTGGCAACATTTTAATGGTTTAACAATCTATCCATTGAGCATTTACTTACATGGTGTGTTTAAAAATATCCTAGATTAATTAGTAGCGGAGTGATGGCGCACCGTTCCTTGTTACGTTCATCTTTGTTCGATTTAAATGTTTTTTTTTCATCAGTGAAGATCACAACATTTTCTTCTCAATTAAAATTTAAATATTCCTGGGCAAAACGGACCCTCTTCAGCAGGTGTCAATGCTATTTTCTGTGCCGGTTTATAATTCCTTATTCCAGCAGCGTGTAAATGCCTTCTCACTGTTTCCACTGAAATATGGTGTTTTATTGCGGTTACACTAATGGGCAATCGCATTCGGGACTATACTTGATGTTTTTTGCCCCTGGACGAATCCGCTGAATATTTACTTTGTCTCCATAACGTCTTAGCTACAGTCGTATTTCTCTAAAACAAAAAAAAAAAACTTTTTTGGAACCGTTTATGTAACTTGTAAGGAGTGAATGTAATAGTAAAATAGCCAACTACGCGTTCATTAATCATAATCAATTAAATAAAATAGGTATAAAAAAAACACTTACTGCTATATTAAGACGACGACCAATCTCTCTAATTCCAACATTCTGCTCATGTAAAAATATGATTTTATGTTTGGTATAGTCATTAAGCTGCGACATGATGCTTTTTTACACCAAATTGCTTAAAAATACTTAACGAGTTATGCGAAACGATTTACAAATATGTGTGCACAGTCAATGCTAATAGGCGTAGTGTAACTTTTGTCACTTAAGTAGACGAATTTATTATCTACCTCACGAAGCAAATATATGTGAACTTAAACTTTTTTAATTTACCCACCTGTTTACAAGATAAGTTATTAGGCGTAAATCATATTGGCCGTTCTTTAAAAATGCAAACAATTTTGTAGAAATGAAATCAAATTAAAAAAGAAACTGATAACAGGTGGACTGTGTTTTCGAACCCACATGTTGTTCCTCGCCAATCCAACATCAAACCGCCAAGCCACAAGAACTTGTTAAGACTCCACGAAATTCAAGATTGGGTTCTAATTATGTAAGGTGACTTAAAAGGTTTTTAACTTTAATGTCAACGAGATAATGATTAAAATAGCTTAACAAAATGATAATTATAATGCCGGTGGCTCCGACAACGTTGGGTGGGTTTATGCGTGTCTGTATTCATCGATAAATTGAAATTAAACCTTATTATCATAGGCAGAGGGTCCAATTTTGGTTGTGTTTAGGGTGGGTCAGATAATGTTGACAACAGACTGTACATACTGCGGGAGCAAATTAAATAAGTCTAAAATCGTCAATCCGTCTTGAGCAAGCGTGGTGATCAATTTTGCCTTCTCTGTATGAGAAGAAGCTTTTGCCCTGCAGTGCGGCAATGATAGCCTGTTATTATTTTAATTTATAAATTGTATGCAAACAATGAGTGTCTAATAAACTTTCTTACTTTGGAAAGTTTTTAAATTATTCATCTTTAATTAATAATATAATAATATATATCTTTATTTCTCAAAAATTACAGATAAATGTACATCATGATAGATTAACATCGCCATATTCATCTTTTAATTAAAATCATACCATTTCGTTTTCTGTACTTGAACTAGTACTTTAGGAGATTATTTCTTACAAATAAATTACCTATTTATAATACAACAAGTAGAAACAACTAGAAATACTGAGTATTTATTAACCATTGAGTCGGTGTCATAATTTTATTTGATTATGACAACCTTCTGAAATTTGACGACGATGCATAACTGCATCTTGTATTTACTGTGTGAGTTGTGAATGTTTCTAAATATATTTATTCTATTCTTAAGCTGCGTAGACAAAGAAAATGGACTTAAAAAACAACTTAATTAAGACAATAACCTAAAAATTTTCTTTATAGGTAACCAAGAATCAAAGAGCAAGAAACAAAACAAAAGTGTAGACACAGCTGTGTTAGTTATCGTTGAATCGGAAAAGAAAACGAGACCTGCCTGCGTAGAGTTGGAAAAACATCGTCACAATGCGAGACAAATCCTCCGATCCACTAACGCCACGCCAATACTGCGTCGGGGAGGCGTAGGGTACATGTGCAGTTACTGCTTCCAAGAATTTCCAGAACCGAAGGATCTGAAACACCACACACTAACAGATCATGCGACAAAATCAGACCCATCCATTGGATGCAGTAAGCACACCCCAATTTCTGAATATAACCTCAAACTAGACATCACTGACCTTGAATGCAGAGATTGTAACACAAAAATTGATAGCCTGGAAGATGTGTTCACCCATCTTGTTGAAGTTCATAATAAAGTTATCCATACAGATATAAAAAATCATATCCTGCCATTTAAATTTGAAACAGACGTCCTCACTTGCTGCTTGTGTCCAAGCACCTTTGATAAGTTCAAGAAGCTTCAAGAGCATATGCATTCACACTATAAGAACTTTGTTTGTAAAGTCTGTGATGCTGGATTTGTTGCCCAGGGCAGTTTGACCAGGCACCTCAACATTCACTCCAAAGGAGTCTTCCCTTGCAGTTTCTGTCCGAGGGTCTACGATACAGCAGTAAAGAAACGCTCTCATGAAAGATGCAACCATACTCATAATGATTCAATAAACAGATGCGGGTATTGCAACAAAGGTTTTAGAGACTATCATTGCAAGGAACAACACGTTTCCGAAGTCCACGGTGTTAAGCCGACTTTATACAAGTGCAATGCTTGTGATAACTTCTACATCTCGAAGCGAAGATTGAGAGTGCACGTAAAGAGAGACCATCTTTTAGAAAGAAGACACAAATGCGTGACTTGTGACATGTCATTTTACTCCTCTCATGATGTCAAAAAGCATATGGTGACCCATACAGGAGTAAGGGAGTTCCAATGCGAAATTTGTCTGAAGTCGTTCGGAAGAAAATCCACTCTGAACAGTCATATGAGGATCCATAATGATGATAGACGGTTCAAATGCGAATACTGCGGGATGTCGTTCGTTCAGAAATGCAGTTGGAAGGGGCATTTGAAGACTAAACATGGAGAAGTTGTTTGAATTGGATGGGAGACACCATCAATCAATTAATATACTTTGTTTTTTTGAGCTGTCAAAATGCGATGATTCTTTAAATTTTGTTTGACAATAGCAAACTGTGACTTATTTGCTTACTTAATTGACTAACTGTTTTGTCTGCCCCGTTGGTTTGTAGTCGCAAGCACGAGTACTGAGCGTTCGGTCCTGGGTTCGATTCCTAGGTCGGGCAAAAAGTTTCAAGTTAGCAGCCCAGGGTTTGAAAGTCGGTGTAGTGACACCCCCGTGCCTCGGTCAGCACGAAAGTCGTTGTTCCTGTGCCTGATCTCTTCCCGGTCGTCTCGGATTGCCGTCCCATCAGACTATGACGGAAGAGGGAATGAACCTAACTTTGCGCACACACTCGTGCACTATAATAATCTCTTGCGTACTTGACGAGTCTTCATTGGCATTGGTCGCCGTAACTGAAATTCGGGCGGGAGGATATTATTGAAATTGAATTTTGCACTTAATTCAAAATTAATCGGCTTTTCAGTGCAAACATTGTTTTTTTAGAAGTTGTAATTGTTTAATGGTGTCAACAACCTAATTTTAGTTATGGTTTCATTCTTTGTTTTTCTTTATTTTCATAATAAATGGGAGTGTTAAAATTATTGTTTTATTTTTATAGTTTTCTGTTAACGTTTTCGTCATAAGACTGTAGGAATTGAATTATCAATAAGTACATTATTTTATATTTTAAAATTAGCTTAATCTTACTACGTTTGTACCTATATGTCATGAAATATAACTACATTTATTAATTAAAATTAAAATTTTATTAATTAAAACATTTATTTATAAATAAAATATAAAAAAATAAAATATAAATATACCATCACGCCTGTATTCCCCGAAAGGTTAGGCAGAGGAGTACCAATGTACACCCACAGTTCGCCGGTATATTTAGGTCCCATGTAATAGGGGGCGAGCCTATTGCCATTAACCGGGCACAAATCCAAACTCCGAGCTGCTACTGAGAATTTCATAGAAAAACCCAATAACACTTTTTGCTCGACCTGGGAATCGAACCCGGGACCCCTTGCACAGCAGTCGCACTTGCGACCACGAGACCAACGGGGCAGTCAAATAAAATATATAGTAGGTATAGTTAGAGTTATAAATATAAATGTAGATGGGTGGAGAGGAAGAGGGAGCCCAAAGAGAAGATGGATGGATTGTGTAAAAATGATAATTATGAAAGAGAAGAGAGTCAGTGATAGCATGACGGTTGGCAGGACAGCATGGATGAAGACAACGTGTTGCGCCGACCACAAGTAACATGGGATAAGGGCAGGAAGATGATGATGAATTGATGATATAGTAGGTATAGGATAATGTTTAGTGATTACATAAAGTAATAAACACATATTAAAAGCCTGCGATGTTTCAAAGCATAAAAATAGGAAAATTCAATTAGACAATTTACAGGCACTTTAGAATTATTCAATACTACTTTACCTATATAAAAGTTATTAAAGAGATTTTCCTCTCTTATTTAAAACAGCTGTGCCCGATAGGGTCCTTAGTTGTATCCATTTATTAACACTACCACCCGTATGTTCATATTATGGATTGCAATAAAGATTTGAGATTACTATACCTATTTCTGCCGCATAGCAACGTTGCTGTGTTCCGGTTTGAAGGGTATGGGTGCCGGTGTAATTACAGGTACATGACACATTTCAACTTTGTCTCTGTGATGGCAACGCATTTGCAAGGCCTCTGGTATTGCAGATGTCTATAGGCAGAGATGACCACTTAACATCAGGTGTGCCGTCGACTTGTTTGCCATCCAAAGAAATTAAAAACACAACACAGTTTTTAATGTATAAACTACTAGCGAACTGCGACTTCGTCCGCGTGTCTTATTTCACCCGCCATAAGTTACGTCTTAGGTTACTGCTCCTGTGGGTCATAGCGTGATGTTATATAGCCTATGTTACTCAGGAATAATGCTATCTATATAGGTAAAAGAATTTTCAAAATCGGTTCAGTAGATTACAACCCCGCAAACTTTACCTCTTTATTGTATTAGTACAGAGTATAGACGTAACGACTGTTTACTGTTTGTGCTTGTGGCGCCATCTATGCTCCTAGGTTTGCACTCACTCCATTGAAATTGTGTTTATTCTAGTGAAAGACTTAGGGTCGGTTCATATCTGACGGAAAATGCGTCGAGCGTATCGTCGCTCTTAGGTAGACGCGCTAACGTATCATCGGTTAGGTGTGAAAGGTTGAATGTTTTATTATGTAAGTATTTGACTGATTTGGCGTTACGCGACCGATAAAACGCGACGCATTTTCCGTCAGATATGAACCGACCCTTATATGATAATGTTGTACTGAAGATAGCTGACTTAGAATAAGTCTCCATTGTAATTAGAAAGTATGTTTATTCTGAATAAATACCTCATAGTCGATAAACTTGGGTTTTATTTTAATACCTTTTGCAATCTTAATATTGATGATAATCTTATAATGTTTAACAAGATCTGTAGTAGGTATTGTGAAAAACTAAAGTCATTTCCCAGAGCAATAATGTTAACTAAATGTTACTTAGTTTGATTGTAAATTGAAGTCTTTTGCCACAGCAATCATCATCTCCTTAGCCTTTTCCCAACTATATCGAGGTCGGCTTCCAGTCTAACCGGATGCAGCTGAATACCAATGTTTTACATGGAGCGACTGCCTATCTGACCTCCACAACCCAGTAACTGGGCAACACGATACCTCTTGGTTAGACTGGTTGTCAGTTTTCTTGGCTTCTGACTATCCGTAACGACTGTCAAAGATCTACGAATGACAGCCAGGACCAACGGCTTTACGTGCTTTCCGAGGCACAGGGGTGTCACACCACCAACTTCCAAACTCCGGGCTGTTACTAAGAAATTCCTAATGGAAAAACCCAATAACACTTTTTACCCTACCTGGTAATCGAACCCGGGACCCCACGCTCCTCAGTCGCGCTTGCGACCACGAGACCAACGGGGCAGTCAATTTTGCCACAGCAATATTTTGCTTAATTTCATGATTTAATTTATGGGCTGTATGACTATTTTTATTTTATCTGTTAGGGACTGAAAAAGGTTACATGTGTAGTTACAGGTATGTGATGTGAATTTTTACACTCTTTATATATCTACCTATCTTTAATAAATTTCATCTTTCCGTCTTTTTTGTCTTGTCTCGTCTTGCATGGGTTTCGCACAATTCTAAGTCTAAGCACTTTCTCAACACTTATCTTATTCAAATCTACGAGTATGTAACCTAAGTCAGCATTGATAATCAGTCTCTTCTTGTTCATAACTAATTGTTTGTCTGTCCTTTTGTGCAAAGGAATTAAATACTTTCTCGAGTGGCAGTAGATCAAGATATATCTGACTAAATAAAGAGAATGTTGTTTTGTTAAATTACTCCAATTCAAGATCATTTATGATTTGGTAGCCTTACAAAAAATTGTGAAAGGGAAGAACTTGAAAATAACTTAATAATTTTCTTTATAGATAAACGAGAAAAAGTGGCCACAGCTACGGAAATCAAAATAGAACCGAATGATGAAACAGCAGCGGTACCTAAGGAAGAGAATATAATATTAAAGCCAGAGACAGCACCACGACCACGGATAAAGAGGCTTCTACACAAGCATTTGCACAATCTTAAGATAATCCTAGAATCTACTAATGCGACAATGATTCTAAGACACGGAGATAAGGGATACATATGCTGCTATTGTCCAGAAGCCTTCCAAGAACCAATGAATTTGAAAATACACACGTTAACAGAACATCAAAACGCCGAAAAATTCTACGGAAACATTCGAGCCAACGGCCCATCTCGGTTCTTAGTCAAACTTGACATTACGAACCTAAAATGCCTGCTTTGCAGTGCAAATATAGAATCTCTCGAAGATTTATTTGTTCATCTGACAGACAAACATAATAAGGACTTTCATACTGATATACAGAACCAGATATTTCCTTTCAAGTTTGATGCAAAGCAACTGAAATGCTGCCTCTGCACCAATGACGTTGTTTTCCTCACATTCCGAGCCTTACACGAGCATATGCATAAACACTACCGCTACTACATTTGTGGAGATTGTGACGCCGGTTTCATTAACCACATATCACTATCCAGACATTCCGTCACCCACACAAAAGGCGCATTCACTTGCAGGCACTGTCCCATCGTATTCGACAACGTATTCAAGAGACGGAACCACGAAATGAGGGCCCACAGCAGCACTGGCAAACAACACGTATGCCATTTCTGCAACGAAGGCTTCAAAGAATATATGGAAAAGGAATTGCATCTGTCAACGGCACACGGTGTTGCTACCCGCAAATATAACTGCACAGCATGTGACAGAACCTTTCCGACGAATAGCTTTCTAAACGTCCATGTGAGACGCTTTCATCTCATGGAGAAGAATCGCAAATGCCCACAATGCGACCGAGCGTTCTTCAGAAGCGGTGACCTGAAGAAACATATGCTTATTCATACGGGAGCTAAAGATTTCAAATGCGAAGTCTGTTCGAAGTTTTTTGCTAAGAAATCTACGCTGTCACAGCATATGAGGATTCATACTAATGATAGACGGTTTAAGTGCACAATATGTGCTCAGGCGTTTGTCCAGAAACCTAGTTTGACCTGGCATATGAGAAAGCATGAAGATGAATAATGTTCTGCTTGGTGGGGTGTTAAAAAACACATCATATTAACTACGTATAGTGACAATCAAAGTAACTTGTTGACTACCGTTACATATTTACTATTAGGCGATTGGCACACTGCCGCGCATCACGGAGCGTGACGCGTGAGTGCGTGTTCTTACGTTGTTAGCAAGTATCTGTGTTTGTATAGAAAACACGCGTAGTGCAACACACTGAAAACGCGTTCACGCGCAGTGTTGCTGATCACCAGAGCTCCGTAGCCGCGCACCACGCTCCGTGTTGCGGGGTAGTGTGCCAATCGCCTTAGTGTGCTGGCTGTCTTTCCGTCCTTCTAACACAGAGCAGTATTTATCAGAGATGATGATGATGATTAAATGGTACAGAAATATTGTACGGTGGCACAGAACCCTTAGGCCCGGCGCCCACTATCGGCATCGGCACGGCTGAGGATTTTGGGTGATAAAAAGCATTATACATTAACTTCATGGCAATAAAGTAGAAATTTCTATGATATATGATCGTAGTAACGAAAATACTGCTTCGGTATAGGCATGGAAATGATTGCGATTTTTAATTCATTTTCATTATATGAAATGATGACTTTAATTCATATGATTTCACATGTGAAATTTCACAGGCAATGATTTTTATTCGCAGTGTTATAATGTAGCTCTTTCATATAATGTGCGCCACGAACACGTTGCGACCTGCTATCTTATGAAATCACAATGAATTATGACAAGGAAATCTAAACCTTACACTTTTAAGTTTAAAGTTCATATTTAAAATGCCCAGTGTTGTCCGTCATCACATCTCTCGTCCTTATCTAACACGCACTGACGCACATGAACAAATCATTCCTTTTTTCTTACTCGCTCGGTCGCTTTGGCAGACAGCAGAGCTCACGAACTTCGCTCGAATGAATAAATGAAATCATAATGATTCGTGATTTCATATGAAATTTCGCCTGCTATTTATGAAATGTTCCATGCCTACTTCGGTATGCTTGAGGCTACTGTATCGACTTTATTGCCATGAAGTTAATGTACATAATGCTTTTTATCACCTAAAATCCTGAGCCGTGCCGATGCCGATAGTGGGCGCCGGGCCTTAGTGTGCGTTTGGCAACTGGCACCTGCCTGGTTTATTTATTCACCAAACGGCATTGCCCTCACCCACCCTGATATCTACTGATGTATTTCAACGATACCCCTTCATAAAAGTTGTTTGTCTTCATAAGTACTTTGCTTGTTTGACTCCTATCTTTAGGGCAATAGGGAACATGCATGATTTTTTTTATTTAAAAAGTCAATCCTTATTTATGTTAGAAACAGTTTAGTAAAAGAATTTTTCGAATAGCTATAAAATTCTAAAAGATAAACGCCATCAAAGATTTGTTTCTATCTCTTTCTAGCAAAATGAAATTGAACACGGAGTTTATATGGCCGTCGTAAACTAATGTCGTCATTGGTCATATCGGATCTCTCTATCTAATCGGTGCGTAAATAGTTTTAAATGCTTATATCGGCCGTATTTCTGGGCAGATTTAATTTCAATTTCACTTTTTGTCAGCTCTACTACGGTATTTTCGTGTTTTTTTAACAAAAGCGAATAAAAAAATTCGTGCATTTTCCCTATTGGGTCGTTTTTTAAATTTAGGCCCAAATAAGTAAGAATTTCATGAATTTAAAATTTATGTTTTTTTTGTAGTTAGGTCAAGTACTCAATTATCAATCTTTTTTTGGTAAATATATGATGTAAGTAAAGAAAAAAATATGTTTTATTTCAAAGAGTTTGTAGCGACACCATCGCTCGCATACGAATTACAACGTTAAACTGACGTTTCCTACATCGCGCTATCAAAGTTTGCCGCGGCAAAATACAAAATCCTGATATCAACCGTCGAGGAGGGCTACTGCCCGACGGTGGTTGGACCAGACAACACCCTGTGGTAACAAAAATGTATTGAGTTGCAAAATAATATTTTAAACCTAGCTTTAATTTGCGTCTCCGTTCGCGGTTCTAGGATCTTCAAGTATCTATGTAGTTAATTCAAGTCATACAGAATATATCTGTGCCATTTATGATGTTAGGATGGACAAACTAAGTTCAGTTAATATGTTTGAATGTACTAGCTAAAGCGTGGTGATCAATGCTCGTGCCTTCTCCGTATAACAAAAGACCTTTGCCCTGCAGTGGGGCAATAAAAGGCTGGTGTTATATTACTAGTTAAACCTGAAAGAATAATATGAATATTATTTGACTCATGCTTTGTTTAAAAAAGACACACACTAGAAATTTCTCTTGCATCGTGGGCGCGTTTACAAACATATAAACTCACATACGCAAACAGCTAGGTTCTAACAATCTGCAGGCCATACAAATATTTGTTCCGTACGGGAATTGAACCCGAGATACTCAGCACACCAGCCAAATACTCAGCAATTGCGCCAACGATTGATCATCTTCGAAATGTACTTTTAAGTATCTTTCTGCTTCTAGCATTTAACCTCGCCTCATTTTTGACAACACCACTTAACCAAATCATCCTTTTCTTTGTAGGTGATCAAGATAAAACTCTTGCAGAAAAAGTTCCGAACGAAATCGATCCTAAGGAAAATATAGATGAAGATAATGTAGGAGACTTTACAAAAGAACTAAAAATAACGCCAAGGACTGAAATTCTGAAACATCGAAGTAATATTAAGGAAATACTTCTCAATTCTAACGCAACACCTATTAGAAGGTACGGAGGGAAAGGCTACACCTGCTGCTATTGCCAGAACCAATTCGAAAACCCTGCAGACCTAAAAACCCACACTTTAGAAAACCACAAAAATGTCTTAGAAGCAAACTTTATGACCAAAATGAACATGTCTGAATACGTGATTAAATTGGACATAACAGCATTGAAATGTATACTATGCAACAGCGAAATGACTACTCTGGAAAATTTTATAGATCATCTTCAAAAAGTACATGACAAAAGAATCTACGAGAAACATATGAATTATATCTTTCCGTTTAAATTCGACAACGATGTACAAAGATGCGTGATTTGCTCGAATACATTCAGTAAATTTAGAGTACTTGTTACTCATATGCATGGCCATTTCAGAAATTTCATTTGCAAAATATGCGATGCCGGTTTTGTAAACCGAAACTCATTGACACAACATACAGAAAATCACAAAACTGGCAAATATGTCTGTGATTTTTGTCCTAAAATCTATCCTACTGCAGTGAAGAAAAGATTGCATGAAAGGACGGCTCACACACACGTACATCTAACTTACAAATGTGGTTACTGTAAAGAGACATTCAAAGATTACGGACAAAAGGAGTCTCATGTTGCTAAAGCACATGATGTAGTTGCAACGAAAGTCGTATGCCAAGCTTGCAACAAAGTATTTGGCAACAGAAAGAAACTAAACGTACACATAAAAAGATTCCACTTAATGGAGAGACAACACAAATGTAAAGACTGTGACATGACATTTTTCTCCACAACTGGACTTAAAAATCATATGGTCAAACATTCAGGGTTAAAAGAATTCCAGTGTGCGGTGTGTTCGAAGTATTATGGACGGAAAAAGACGTTGAATGCTCATATGAGGATCCATGATCAAGAGAAGAAGTTTAATTGTGAAATTTGTGGACAGAGTTTTTCGCAGAAAAGCAGTTGGAGAGGTCATATGAGGATTAAGCATGATGAGATTGTTGGATGAGAATTAGTGATGGTTTTGGGCAGACTGTGGTTTTGAACCGAAGTGAATGTAGTTTGGAATAAGGACGGCCTATCTACTAGAGGATGTTAAGATAAATTGAGAATATTTTTCTAATATAACAAAGATGACGCGTTTTTTGCTTGTATGTTTAAACGCGCTAATCTCTGGAACTAACAGTCGGATTGGAGATATTATTTTTATACGGGATGGCCTATACTAACAGGCTATATAACATCACGCTACGGCACACGGTACCCACACATTGGTAGAGAAAAATATTGTGAGGAAACCTGAAATTAATATAAGTCTGCAATCGCCAATCCGCCTTGAGCAGGCATGGCTCGTGCCTTCTCTGTATAAGAAAAGGCCTTGTCCTGCAGTCGGACAATAGCAGGCTGGTATAATTGTATTGATTTGAATGTACTTATATACAGTGTGTGTGTGTGTGTATGTGTTTTTTTTACTAAATACCTGCTAATTATAGCCCTGTCACATTTATTTTATAATAAAATAACTTTGGTTGCAAACAATTTTTTATGTGTTTTATTATGACATTTTTTATCTTACAAATCACTACATAGTATAAAACGAAGTTGCTTTAGGCCATCTGCCCTTCTGCACGCCGAGATCTTTTAATCTACGCGACAGATTTTAATGCTGTTTTCATCAATAGATAGAGTGATTCAAGAGGAAGGTTTATACGTATAGAACATCACGCTACGACCAACGGTAGCAGAGCAGTAACCAAAGACGTAACCGAACGCGGTTGACACCGCGGAGTATATAGCTAGTAATTAATATGGTGATCCATGGCATTTTTTTTTTTTATAGACGGGAAATCATTAAATAACTTCCCCCGCCCTGGGCGGGGCGGGAGGGAGTGTCAGACTTTTACTGACTAAAACCCGTCTATGTTCCTTCATGTGCCCTTTGCGTTCCGGGGGCGCGGTATCTCTTTCGAACAACCCGCAGCCCCGGCAGGCATCGGCCCTCAGTGGCCCCATCCAAGTTTGCTGACATCTCTTTGAGGCGCGCGTGGAACACGAACGCGCCGTCGACACGGTGTGATCCATGGCATTGAAAATATTTTGTCTAATGGTCTAGAGAACTAAGAACTACTGGTTTAGATTCTAAAATGGACCCAGTAGGTGACGATGCAAGCAAGCCAACGTTCAGGCTGGACAGGATCTGTCCGTCTATTCTTTGTACAACGTTTACTCGTCTACAGTTATATATACACACATATATACCATGACTCCTGTATTCCCCGAAGGGTTAGAAATGTACCTACAGTTCGCCGATATTATGTTTACGTCCCATGTAATAGGGGCGAGCTTACTTCCATTAACTGAGCACAAATCCTAATTCCAAACTGCTACTGAGAATTTTATAAAAAAACTCAAGAACACTGCTCGACCTGGTAATCGAACCAAAGACCTCTAGCGTAGCAGTCATGCTTAGGACCACTACGCTAACGAGGCATTCAGCCAGTACAGTTGGTAGTAATACTATGATTTTCTTTATAGGTAAACTACGTGACCGGAACACCAAACAAAATACTGAACAACAAGAGCCGACTTCTGTAGGAAAAAGAAAAGCTAAACAAGATAATATAGTCGCTAAACAACATGACCCTATTGCAGTTGAAGTACATAAAGAGACGAAATCCAGGAACGAAGGAGAAATAAAAAAACATCGTGCAAATCTAAGCGAAATCTTGCGCTGGTCAAATGCTACAGCCATTAAACGATACGGTACTGTGGGGTACGCGTGCTGTTTCTGCTCCTTCGAGTCGCCAGACGCTACAGAATTAAAGAAACATGTCTTAACTACTCATCGCAATCAAGACCTTACCAAAGAATATTATATACGGGAAAAACCTTTTATAAGATTCTTTATAAGACTCGATATTACTGGCCTACGTTGCAAGATTTGTAAAGAAGACATGGAAAGCCTAGAAGAATTGATGAAGCATCTAAAAGAAGTTCACAAGAAGAATATTGACATCGATATAAGAAACCACCTCATGCCTTTCAAGTTTGACACTGATTACCTCGAATGTTGTATTTGCCAGACCGTGTTTACCAAATTTAAACCTTTAAGCGACCACATGAAGACTCATTATCGGAATTACATCTGCGACACGTGCGATGAAGGCTTCGTGTACTATTCAGGACTTGTAAACCATTTAGTCAAACACAATACCGGCCAATTCAAATGCAGTCAATGTCCAAAAATTTTGACGTCGAAAATTCGGAAAACACGACACGAACTTTTGATTCACAGAAAAAAAGTTTACTTGTCAAAATGCGGGTTCTGTGAAAAATCTTTCAATGATTATCGTAAGAAAGAAGCTCATGTTACTTCCGTCCATGGAATGGACGTCCCGAAATGCCAGACATGTAGTAAAGAATTCAAAACTCGGAGGCTACTCCACCTACACATCAGGAGAGACCATCTAAAGGAAAGACCACATAAATGCACAAAATGCGAGATGAAGTTCTTCGCTGCATACCAGTTAAAGAACCATATGCCAACGCATTCTGATTCGAGGCCCCACGAGTGTGCAATATGCTTAAAGACCTTTAGACAAATGAAGTATTTAGTGGGGCATATGAGGATCCATCAGGATGATCGTCGATTTAAATGCGAACTGTGCGGGCAGGGTTTTATTCAGAAGGTTAGCTTGACTAGGCATATGATTAAGTCTCATAACGTCAGCAAAGCTTCTTCTAGCTTGGAGGGTCATTAAATCTATATAATATATGTCTAAACTCTTAAAATGTCGTAATGATCCAGTGGTTTAGGCGCCCGCCTCTCATGCACGAGGTTGTGGTTTCACAAGTACCAATGTGACTTTTCCTAATTCATATGTACTTTCCAAGTTCATCTTGGACATCATCATTGACATCGGTGACCATATCAGAGGCCCTTGAGGCGGTTTAGAAACTCTGACACTAGGGTGTGTGGAGTCGTGAGAACTGCCTACACGATAAAGAAGAAGATAGAAAGACGAAGTATCAAATTAGGTTTAAGACATTTACTTCTCAAAAACAGAACAAATTATCTATATTAATATGATAAAGCTAAAGAGTTTTCGTGTCTGTTTAAAAGCGCTAATCTAGGGAACTATCAGTCAGATAGTTTTTTTTTGTATATGATGGATTATTTGATTGTGGCAATCTTTTGTTAGAGATCCTAAAAAAAATGCTGAAAAGGTTTCTTGTTCAAACGCGCTATTCTCAGGAATTACCACTTGAATTGGAAAAAAACTTCTTGTATATGATAGCCGGATTCATGAGGAATAGTATAGGCTATATAATATCACGCTACGACTAACGACACACGGGAGCGGAGCAGTAACCAAAGACAATCTAGTTCACTTGTAATGAGATGTTTTCTTAGGAGATATCATTATCTCCTAAGAACGTTACTCGGTATAGTTTTGTTAGTTTTTCTCTTAAACTATGTTAGTAATTAAGTTTAAACTATTCTATAAAAGTATATAAATATCCAATACACAACAATACCATCACGCCTGTATTCTCCGAAGGGTTAGGCAGAGGTGTACCAATGTACTCCCACAGTTCGCCGGTATATTTAGGTCCCATGTAATAGGGGGCGAGCCTATTGCCATTAACCGGGCACAAATCCAACCTCCGAGCTGCTACTGAGAATTTCATAGAAAAACCCAATAACACTTTTTGCTCGACCCGGGAATCGAACCCAGGACCTCTAACGTAGCAGTCGTGCTTAGTACCACTAGGCCAACGCGGCAGTTAAACAGCAGTGGCAGTTACAGTTAGTTAACTTGTTAAATGATAATAATTTAATTATGTTATTTTTAACTTTACATTATGTTATACTTATTATAACACATTGTTTATATTATCTTCTTATTAATTAAATGTTTTGTTAAGGTATTATGCTTTAATTAAAGGCTGTTATAATTGTCTCTGATTGTTTTTTTTTTTTTTGCTACCTACCGTTAATCGTGTTGACCCTAAAATTTTGGTGTCTTTTTGAGCTCGTACACATCGGAAAGAGTAGTAATTTATACGTAGCGCCCCACTAGCATAGCCTACTCACATATGACTAACATAAAGGCAGATTTAGACAGGGTCAGTGCACAAGTCAGTTACCGGCGCGCCAGTGCCCGCGTCTAGACTGACTTCTAAATATTCATGTGCGAATTTACAAGTCAGCGCTGACTTCCCGCCACTGTACTTGAAATCAATTTATTCGGGGTTTTTTTTTCGAGTCAGCGCTGGCTTGTCTCGATTTCGGCGCCAGTCACTGACCCTGTCTAAATCTGCCTTAACTTATAACACTGTTTTTGTGTTTCTCCACCGCTAATCTTTTGTGATTAATTTCGTTGCGGGATCCAAGACAGTTGAATCGTTTCTCCGGGAGTCGTCGAGCTTCATTGCCTCGGCTTTTCTGGCGGTCCCTACTGTTGTTTCTGGCTTTCAGAAATTACAGTGGATGGGAATAGTGTGGCGGGCTTTTCATATAAAAAAAATATCTAATAAGACAGGGATGACGATCTAATGCCACGCGTACCAAATAATATTCAACCTAAAAGTTAACGACGACCTGATAAAGACCGCAGGAAGACGCTGGATGCAAGCCGCTTCCAACCGGTCCTTTCGGAAATCTATGGGGAGGCCTACGTCCAGCAGTGGACGTCCTGCGGCTATTAAGACGATGATGAAAAGTCAACAATTAAATCTTCATAAACAATCAATTTTTTTTTCAACAGTCCTCTACATTTCTTGTGATACAGTGAATGCATCAAATATAATCAAACTTTTCTTTATAGGTCAACCTGCGGATAAAGTCGCAATTAAAATAGAAGACAACAAACCCGAAGCTAAGAAAACAAAACAACCACCAAAGAAAGCTCAACTAGCCAAAACAAAAGAAGCAAAATCTTCGCGGCGGTCTCCCAAAGAGTCGAAATGGTTTAGCGGCGAAATTCACAAGCACAAAGCTAATGTTATAGAAATAATGCGATGTTCCAACGCTACACCTATAAAATTGTGGGGAGATATGGGTTACATGTGTTGCTACTGCGAGGAGCAGTACCCAGAAGCTGCAGATCTCAAAAAACATACTCTGGATACTCATCACGATGTTACCAAATCCAAATTTATACAGAGCATGAGAATGTACTATTATATAGTGAAATTAGACATCACTGATCTTAAATGCAAGCTGTGTAACACCACTATTGATAACACAGAGGAATTCCTGGATCATTTGAAAATCGAACACAAGAAAATAGTATACACTGATATCAAAAATCATATCGTCCCGTTCAAATTCACGACAAAATCTCTCGAGTGTTTCATTTGTAAAAAAGTTTTTAGTAAATTCAAGTTGTTGCTGACTCATATGCATTCCCACTATAGAAACTTTATATGTGAAGTTTGCGATGCCGGTTTCGTAAACGAATCTGGATGTAGACTGCATAAAAACGTACATAAAACTGGAAATTACAACTGTGGAGTTTGCAACATGAGCTTTAATTCCTTGGTCAAGAAAAATCAACACGTAAAGTCAATACATATGAAGGTATTTCTGTACAAATGTGGATATTGCCAAGAGAGTTTTAGCGACTATAGAAAGAAGGAAGACCATCTCATTGATACGCATGGAATCAAAAAGCTAACGTCGAAATGCCAAGCGTGCGACAAAGTATTTAGTCACCGAAAACATTTAGCTGTCCACATAAAAAGGGACCATCTAATGGAGAGACCACATGCTTGCAAAGTGTGCTCAAAAGCATTCTTCACTGCTGGTGAATTAAGGAATCATATGTCGAAGCATTCGGGAACTAAACCGCATAAGTGTACAGTATGTTTGAAGGCGTTTGGACTGACGAAGACTCTCAAAGAGCATATGAGGATCCATAATGATGATAGGCGCTTCAAATGTGAATGCTGTGGTCAGGCTTTTGTTCAGAAGTGCAGCTGGAGAAGTCATATGAAATCTAAACATGAGCTAATTGTATAAATCACTATCTATACAGCCCCCTTAGCCAAGTCACAAACGATAATCGTAAACGCTCGGTAGGTACCAATAGATTTTCAACTTAATACCCAAGAGCCTTAAGTTGAAAATCTATTAAAGATATCTAAGCGTTAGCGACTGGAACGAACGAAAACGCTATGCAATCTTCATTAGATCTTCAACTTAAAACCAAGCACATAAAGTTGAAGATCTATTAAAGCCTACTCAGCGATTGCGTTTATCGTTTGTGACTTGGCTAGGGGGGCTGCTCCGCTGCCGTTGGTTGTAGCGTGAGTTTCTATACATATAAACCTTTCTTGAATCACTCTATCTATTGATGAACACCGCATCAAAATCTGTTGCGTAGTTTAAAACATCTAGGCGAGAAGCCACTTTGTTTTATCCTATGTAGAAATTTTAAATTATGCCATAATAAACACACAAAAAATTGTTTGACACCAAAGTTATCTATCCTACTAATATTATAAAGCTAAAGAGTTTGTTTGTTTGAACGCGCTAATCTCAGGGACTACTGGTTGGAATTGGAAAATTCTTTTAGTGTTGGATAGTCCATTTCTTGAGGAAGGCTATAGGCTATGTAACATCACGCTACGACCAACAGGTGCTGAGCAGCGAGGGTGAAACCGCGGGGAACAGCTAGTTTTATTATAAAAAATACGAAAGCATTTTGCTTATCAACTACTGTTGTTACAATCAAACAAGATTTGATTCAAGGTAACAATTAGCAGGTATTTAGTAGCAAAAAATACACACAATATATTTAAGTCCACTTAAATTTGAGGAGTTTAAAAGATCTAAAGTGTACAGTCGGCGGGAAGCGACTTAGTTTAATTATATGTAAATATTGTAATAACCGGTGGGAAGGACATTTTAACGAAGACTTTTACTATGTATTTAAATCATGATTCGAGAAGAAGGCGATAAGGGTTACGTATGTTATTTAAAAAAAAATGCTATGTCTTACAAAAATGCAACTTACACAGTCAAAATATAAGAAAGAAATGTATTTAGATGTGAAACGTCTTTGAAATCATAATTGGGTTCCAAGTCAGAAACTACGGACTGTAACGAATAGGTTTCAATGTTTAATACTAAGTAAGCGTCTGCCCACACGACCGAGAATCGGCCCGATTCTCGGCCGTTTCTTCTCGCCGGCGAAGAAATTGACAAAAACTGCCCGATTATCGGTCGTGGGGGCAGACCCTAAAAGCAACTCGCTGTCATTAGATGTAGATGTTTCACAATAACCTGTCTGCCTACGTCCGACAATCGGTGGCCGATTTTTTGTCGGTAAGAATGGAAAAAAGTCGGTCCTCGAAACTAAGGACCTATTAAACGGTCCGATTAATCGGTGACATAAAATGTCGGACGTAGGCGGAGGCTCTTAACCAACGGCCGTGTGGCCCGACACAGTCCCACCTGATTTTTATTAACTAACGTAAAATGTTAACACCTTAATCTATGTATAATGTATTTGTGTCATTAAAGACTTTAAAAGAATCTGTTGTTTTATTTGCTTATGTAAAAATACTCATAACCCTGTTTATTTCTTGTCCAAAATTAACTTAGTTATTTCAGTGGAATCCCTATTGTATATAGTAAATATAATATAATATAATACAGTAATTTATTTCTCTCAAAAAGGTTCAATTTTGGTACATAGTATCGCAGTTACAAGAATATTCAAACCTTTGTGAGAGCTGGAGTCTATACTGGGTTCGGGACCTGTGTGACAGATCTCCAGACTCATAGGCATCAGTGGCGTATTTTATTTTCTCTATTTTACGTTCAGAATTTCAAAGTTTTGAATTGTCAACGAATCAATCATACCCGCTGATTTTATTTCTATCTGGATAGATAGAAATAAGTTTAAAAAACAAAGTATTTATTTCAATTAACTCATTTCATCTATTAAATCATCACTTTTGAATTATCAAGGATTCTGCCAGTTACAAAATTGAAGCTAGTTGCTCGTTCCAAAACGTAGGTCTCTATGGAGAAGAACGAGCAAGAAACTCCATGGACACTCTTTTCAATTAAGATTTCACAATTCTCTGGTTATATTATTCTTGTTGCTTTAATATGTGATAACGATATAGATGAAGATAAATATGAAACAATAAAATTATTATAAAGATATAAGCCACGGTAAAATTAACAAAAGAAAATTTATTAACATAGTGATTAAATATAAATTACAATGTATATAAACAATTATTATGACGGGTGTAAAAAGATTCTTAACAAAACCGAAACTTACATTTTCAGATATTGAAGGTCGAAGTTTCAACTTTTTTTAAATGAATTAATACGAAAATTTGTTTCAAATATTTTAGCTACAGTTTGTTGGTTGCAACCGTTAGCACAATGCGTAACAATAAATGGGGCATATGCATTATTTATTTATTTAAAAAAAATAATCCTCATTCATGTAATAAACAGTATAGTAAAACAATTTTTCGAATAACTATGAAATCAAAAAAGTTCAAGCTATCGAAGATTTGTTTCTATCTCTTTCTAACAAAACAAAATTTAATACGAAGTTTACGTTTTTAAGTCATAATATCGGTGCGTAGTTTATAGTTTTAAATGCTTTTATCGGACGTATTACTTGACCGATTTTAATTTTAATTTCACTTTTTGTCATCTCTGCTATGGTATTTTCATATTTTGTTAATAAATGCGAATAAAAAAAATCATGCATATTCCCTAAGTGTTATCTTTTTTTACATCAAAAATTAAAGTTATTTTCCAGCATTATTTTTTGTTCAAAATTACTCAGTTTAATGGACAGAATGCGCAGTTACCGGCTATGTGATGCATCCTTTTACACCCAGTATAATAATAATACAGCAAACGTGATAATCATTAAACAAAGCACCAGTAAATAATAAAATAATGTAAAATTTCTCTTTGTAGGTCTCGGGCGGGGAACTAGAATAATCAAAATAGAAAAACCTAGAAAAGCAACGGTCGAATTGAAGTTCATCTCAAAACTAACAACGAGAGAGCCTGCAGTCCCAAAAGGCTCAATATCAGAGACATTGAAGAACAGAATGAACCTTAAAAACATTTTACTCAACTCTAATGCAAATCCAATAAGATGTAAAGACGGCCGTGGATATGGTTGCTCCTTCTGTCCAAAGCAGTTCCAAGACCCGACTGCTCTCAAGAAACACTTTCTAGAAGAACATAATAACGATAAACTGATAAAATTCATGACTGCCAAGCTATTTGAACATGTCATCAAATTAGATATAACATATTTGAACTGCGCTCTTTGTGACAAAGACGTTAAACATCTAGACGATCTTATTAAACACTTGAAGAACGATCACAATAAGCCAATGTATTTGGATGTTAAAAGTCAAATCGTTCCGTTCAGATTCGATTCGCCCGAACTAAAGTGTGTTAAATGCTCCGCAAAATTCAGTTATTTCAAACTTCTGCAAGAACATATGAATTCGCATTTTGGGAATTATATGTGTGAAATATGCGGCGCAGGGTTCGTCACTGATCGACTTCTGGCGAACCACGTCAAACGACACGACAACGGACAATTTAAATGTGACCAATGTGACAAAACTTTTACTAACCAAATCAAAATACGCGAGCATGTGCAGCGAACGCATCTAGGACAGAGCAAGAGGAATAAATGCAGTCATTGTTCCGAAAGATTCGTCGATTACTGGAAGAAAATGGACCATATGGTGAAAGAACATGGTATGCCTCCCGTTGTCCTAAAATGTTCAGCTTGTGAGCGAACTTTTAGCAACCAGAGATCCCTATCAAGACACACGAAGAAAGACCATCTTATGGAGAGAAGACACAAGTGTAGCGAATGTGATATGAGATTTTTCGGAAAGAGTGGTCTGCAGAAACATATGGCAAAGCATACGGGACTGAGGCAGTTTAGATGTGAGGTGTGCTCAAAGGCTTATGGAAGGAAGAATACGCTTCGAGAGCATATGAGGATCCACGCGAATGACAGAAGATTTGCTTGCACACACTGTGGGCAGGCATTCGTGCAGAAATGTAGTTGGAGAAGTCATATGCGGTCCAAACATGGGGAAGAAGTGTAGTAACCGTAGATTTATGTAGAGTTAAAGTTTTTGAATAGTCTTAGTATAAATTTTACACACGATTGTTATATTATGTTAATGTTTAAATGCTTTGTGGAAGAGCTCGTCTGGGGAAGTACCACCCGTACCTATTTCTGCCGCAAAGCAGCATTGCTGTGTTTCGGTTTGAAGGGTATGGGTGCCGGTGTAATTACAGGCACTTGAGACATTTCAACTTTGTCTCTGGGATGTTGAAGCATTTGCAAGGCCTCTGGTATTGCAGATGTCTTTAGGCAGCGGTGACTACTTAACATCAGGTGCGCCGTCGCCTTATTTGCCATCCAATAAAACAAAAAGAAACTCCCATGACTGTCTTTAGTTTGTAATTAGCAAGCGAAATGTTATATTCTTTAACGTTTAATAAAAACATTTATATCAAAAGACATCTCTGATTTTATTTAAGAAACTTTGTAGATTCTTAGTCAACGCATTTCGACCTCATGTGATCTTTCAACGTAGTATAATATTGCATCTAAGTATCAGTAGCGCTTCCAACATATTATTTCAAACAAATTCAACTGAAAACTACTGAATGAATTGATGGCATTTATTTGTTCATAGGTGTACAACGGAACGCACCAATAAAAGAAGATAAACTAAGCCCAGGGCAACCTTTAATGGAAACTGAATCAAACCCAGAAATTCCAAAGGAGACTAAAAGAAGAGCTGATGATTTAAAAATGATACTCTTGTATTCTAACGCAAGTTTAATTAGGAATAAAAACAGCGATGGGTACTGCTGTAATTTTTGCCCGAAGATATTTGAGGATCCGAAGAACTTAAAAGCCCATTCCTTAAATGAACATTCCGATATACAAGCGTTACGAATGCCAAAATCTTTCGAATACTTGATCAAGGTTGACATAACAGATTTAAAATGTAAAATTTGCAAGAAAAGCCTTTTGACATTAGAGGATTTAGCTGCACATTTAAAAACTGACCATAATAAAAAGATTACTGACATTAACGAAATAATTCCTTTCAAATTCGATTCTGAAGAATTACGTTGTGCTGTATGTGGCACGGAATACTCGACATTTAAAATATTACAAGAGCATATGCATCAACATTTCAGGAACTATATTTGTGAAATTTGTAACGCAGGCTTTATCACAAGACGATTACTGACATGCCACAAGAGACGGCACGGTAAAGGAGAATTTAAATGCACTCATTGTGACAAAACATTCATTTGCGATCAAAAGCGAAGAGAACACGAACAACGCATGCATTTAGGGCTAAAAAAAAGAAACAAATGCAAAGATTGTGAAGAAAAATTCGAAGATTATTGGACGAAAATGCACCACATGGTTCAAAAACACGGTGCTCCGCCAATTTCCCTGAAATGTACAGCTTGTGAACGAATATTCACAAACAGACGTTCTCTGACACGACACGTTAAGAAAGACCATCTTTTGGAAAGGCAACATGTGTGTTCCATTTGTAATATGCAGTTTTTCTCGAAGCATCTTCTTGTGAAACATATGAGGGTTCACACTGGGGTCAAGGAATTCCAATGCCATGTGTGCACGAAGCGTTATGCGACTAAAAACTCTCTGCGACAGCATCTGCGATCGCACGCTGACGATCGTCGGTTCTCTTGTGCCGTGTGTAGTTTAGGGTTCGTGCAGAAACGTACGTTGAAAAATCACATGAAGGCGAAGCATGGGGAATGAATATATTGTAGTAGTCAAGTTTGTACTGTACTGTTTTTAGTTAGGCATTAAAAATTTATTCAAAAATATTTTGGCTTTTATTTTTTCACCATCATCATCATTATAATATCAGCCGCAGGACGTCCTCTGCTGGACATAGGCCTCCTCCATAGATTTCCAATACGACCGGTTGGAAGCGGCCTGCATCCAGTGTCTTAGATTTAGATAGGTTTTTTTTTTTAAACTTCGCCCCACACTAGGTATTTCTCCTGTATCGTGGATGCATTTACAAACATATTAAACTTACATTCACAAACAGCCAGACCCGGAACATCTATCTGTAGGCCATAAAAATATTTTCTCCGAGCGAAAATCGAACCCGCGACACGCAACGCTCAGCCACTACGCCAACCGTGCCGTATCTATACTAATATAATAAAGCTAAAGAGTTTTGTTAGTTTATTTAAACCCGCTAATCTCTGGAACCCACAGTTGGATTGAAAAAGATCTTGTTGTATATTTATAGCCAGATTCACAAGGAATAATATGAACTTCATAATTATATTCATATTTATTTATTTGCTTTATAACATCACGCTACGATACACAAAATCGGAGCAGTAATCTAAAACGTAACTTAACGTGGGCGAATAAAATCATACTAACGAAATTGCGGGCAGAAGCTAATTTTATTTATATTGCACTTACAACTAACAACAATATCAATAACAATTTGCAACTTTAGAAAGCATGCTTAAAATTAACAACTATTTAAAAATAACGGACGATGGAACTCATTCTAACAAATTAACCTCAATTGGGTATCAAATCAAAATTCTAACAGTACAAAAACGATTTCAAAATCTACTCATTATTTCCAGGTCTTCGCTCCAGGACTATTCGTGAGTCATCACCCATAATCTTCGAGGATGACGAAAAAACGATCAGTTTGGACAGAAAACTAAACTTTACATCTTTCGTATCCATCCGACCAGTGGGCAAGAAGACCATACCTTGGGTCAGAGAACAGCAGAAAAAAATTGCCCAAGAACGACGCTTGACAGAGCTAGACTGGCAATTTGACAACATAAAAACGATTCTTAAATGTTCCAACGCCTCGCCAGTCCGCTGTCGAGTCGGCAGTCGTTTCGCCTGTAGCTACTGCCTCGACCAGTTCCAGAACCCGACGGAACTGAGAAACCATTCCATACAAGACCATGTTAATGATAGACCGGAATTCTTCAATGCAAGGTCCTTATCCAGACATATAGTTTACTTGGATATCACTGGTCTGAAATGTAAGCTGTGCGATCAAGCTATCGAGGGCTTGGAACAGCTAATGGACCATTTAAAGACGGCCCATGATGAGCTGATTTATAAACAGATAAAGAATCAGATCATTCCATTCAAGTTTGATGGTCATAAACTCTTGTGTGGCGTTTGCGCAGCGGATATCGGAGAGTATAACGATTTCCAAGACCATATGTCGGAGCATTATAGGAATTATATTTGTGGTTTTTGTGATTCTGGGTTCGTTATTCGTAGTAAAATGCTTGAGCATAAAAAGGCGGTGCATTTGGTTTAGTTTTTTGATTATTTTGTTGTGTTTTTACAAGCTTTTATTTAGTTTTACCCGTCCCGGTGTCTGTCAAATCTTATGAGTTAAATTTGACCCACTTCCCAGTGTCCAATTGAGCTGAAATTTTTCGGAAATGTGTAATTTGCATGACAATGCAATGTTATGATGATAAAAAGCTGGTCTGATGATGGAGCCGGAGAGTGGCCATAGGAACTTAATCAAATCTTATAAGTTAAATTTGACACACTTCCCGGTGTTCAATTGAGCTGGAATTTGAATACATAAGCAAATAAATAATGCTAATGCACTATAAAAGTTTGTATTCAAAAATAATATTTTTAGATAAAACTTGTTTAATTCTTAGATTGTTTAGCTGTAGCCAGTAAATAAGAGAAAAGTTTAAGAGATTGTAACTTTAAGAAATCATTGTTCAATCTTTAATTTTGAAGAGATGGAGTTTTCTCTTCACTGTTATTTAAAGAGACTTTCATCTGTTTTCTCTTAGTCTAAATAACAAATGCTTCGTTAGTCTCGTGGTCGCAAGCGCGACTAGTGATCGGGGGATCCTGGGTTAGATTCCCAGGTTAGGCAATATGTTATTAGGGTTTTCGATTGGAAATTTCTCAGTAGCAGTCGGAATGTGAAAGCAGCTTTACTGTGTTCCGGTTTGAAGAGTATGGGTGACAGTGTAGTTACAGGCACATGAAACATTTTAACATCTCTGGAATGGCATTTGCATTCGCATTTGCAAGGCCTCTGGTATTGCAGATGTCTATATGCAGAGGTGAAAACTTTTATTATCAGCTGGACCGTCGGATTCGTCGGACCAACGATGATTAAAAAAAAACCCGTACCTAAAAAGCCGTTGGTCCTTAGTCCTGCGCCTGATCTCTCCCCGGTTGGGTCGGATTGCCATCCTATCGGATCCTCCTGCGTATTTGCTTAGTCTCCATCGAGATTCGATCGGGAGGATATTTTTATTAATAAGTGTCTAATTTGTAATCGTATTAATCAAAATGGTAGATTTAGTTTACGTTAGTATGAATGTGTGTTCTGGTATTTTTAATAAATGTAATTGCATGATTAATAAGTGTTTTATTTATTGTTATGTTCGTTTTCATCCCAGCGTTTAAGTCCTCTTACTACTATTATAAATACGAAAGTGTGGATGGATGGATGGATGTTTGTTACTCAAATCACGATGGCTGAACGGATCTGGATGAAATTTGGCATAGAGATAAATTATATTCTGGAATAGTACATAGTCTAATAGGTTATTATTGTGGAACAATTTTTATTTAGAAATAGTATGAAGTTTCTTGCCCCTTCTGCCCCGAAACTACATTTTGGAAAGGGCAACTAGATGCAATACTACTAGATGTTCTTTGTTAAAGACGTTCAAAAAAACCTGTAATGGTCTTATTATTCCTTGTTAATGATGTTAGAAAGTCACTTTAATGATCTACTTGAGTACCTACATGAAACAATCTTTAAAATATTTGACACCGACTTGGCAGTATTTTTATGTTGTATTCGTCATTTTCCGAAGAAAGTTTATACATGTAAAAGAAAATACTTGAAAAAATCAAAAATTTTAAGCCGAGGCGGTCCGGTATCTATGCCAATATTACAAAAAAGGGAAAGATTTTTTGTTTGTTTGCTTATGACGAATAGGCTCCGAAACTGCTGGACCGATTTTAGCCATATTTTCACCAATAGGTAGCACATAATTTCTGAGTAATATAGGCTAAAAAACATCACGCTACGACCCACGTGGGCGGAGCAGTAACCAAAGACATAACGCGGGTGAAATAAGGCACGCGGACGAAGTTGCGGGCAGTTATTATATATATAAGTATTTAGTTTGGTGTCATGTAAACTATAGCATGTTGAACCGTAATTTAGAACCAGATTTTGTGAAACAAATGGACAACAAGTGAGCATGATATGTGTTTAGCAATTACTATAGTTCTAAGTAATCTGCTAAGTATAACCAAAAATATCATTAAA
The DNA here is from genome assembly GCA_932526535.1 of Caradrina clavipalpis. NCBI lineage: Eukaryota > Metazoa > Arthropoda > Insecta > Lepidoptera > Noctuidae > Caradrina > Caradrina clavipalpis. The sequence continues at coordinate 5,095,692 of OW052115.1, forward strand.
GAAAAGTAGTATCATTTTTTAACTAGCAACATTATTACCAAAAACAACTAACCTAACTTTTAACCAAAAATTAAATAACCGCTTTTTTTGTAGGTACCAATCCGGAATCCGTACTGATCGAGGTAGAAGTTGATGCCTCATCGTTTTTCACTCCCGAAGAAGAGACTGAAACCTCCACACTTAGCGAAGTCGATAAACACAGAGAGAATATTCGTACAATTCTTCTTTCAACCAACGCTACGCCCATCGGAAGATACGGAAGCTTAGGATACAACTGCTGCTTCTGCACCGAAATCTATTCAGACCCTGCGGACCTCAAGAAACACACAATCGAACAACACAACGAAGAAAACATCGCCACCTTCATGAATAACTACCAAATGCCTATCTATATCGTGAAGCTAGACATCACTGATCTACGCTGCGAAATGTGCATGAAACCTTTTAACAAACTAAAAGATATTATAGACCATCTAACGATGGAGCACCAGAAGTTCTTTCACACAGATATTGGTAATCACATTGTCCCTTTTCGGTTCGATTCGGCGATGCTACAGTGCGTCGAATGCTCCTTCGAATACCACAATTTCAAGACCTTATTGGAACACATGAATACACATTATGGAAACTACATATGCGGGGTGTGTGACGCTGGATTCGTTAATAGAAGGATGCTACAAGTACACATGTATAGACACAAAACTGGGGTCTTCCAATGTGGATTTTGTTCCAAAGTTTTTGACACACGAGTAAAAGTAAAAGTTCACGAAAGAACGGTGCATTTGTACGTGAAGAAGCGCCCGAAATGCACCATTTGTGAGAGGAAGTTTAAAGACTTTCAGAAGATGATAGAGCATGAAGCTAATGACCATGGACTTAAGAGGAAGTTTACGTGCGACATGTGTGGCAGAATGTTTTCTACTCAAAGATATTTTGCTTTTCATAAAAAGTTTTATTGTAATCCTAACGATTAGAGATGGGATTTCGCTAACAATACAACAGTAGCTTAAAATACACAATACGCATACATACAGGATGTTTGGCAGAACGTTGAACACATCACCATTTTCTTAACTTTAAAGAGTTTTTTTTTCTTTTTATAAAAATTACATGGTAAAACTAAAAGAAAGATTTTTTTTAATATCTATGGCGCCAGGGTCAAATCAATAAAGAAAGAAAGAAAGAAAGAAAAACCATTTATTCCCGCGAAAGCGACGCACAACACAAAAAAAAAATTACAATAACAATATAATCTATATGCTCCACTACCGCGCAAAAGGCTGACGCTCAGCATAAAGCCGTGGCCCGTGCACGAGGCACGGAACCACAGCGCTGGTTTTCAGCGTCAGCCGGCGTGTCGCTGTAATAAGGGGTTGAGTAAGTAGCAGATGACCCTACCTATCCACCATTTTCGTATGTTCAACGTTCTGCCAAACACCCTGTATACGACCCCCTTCTCGAATCATGGTCTAAGTTCATAGTAAAAGTCTTCGTCATGATATATCAATATCACTGACATCGGTAACCATGTCAGAGGCCCTTGAGGTGGTTTAGAAACTCTGACACTAGGGTGTGTGGGGTCGTTAGACCATACGGCCCACACGATAAAGAAGCAGTTTAAAATATAATATGTGTCCTTCCCACCGGTTATTATAATCTTTACATCCGTACTAATATTATAGATGCGAAAGTAACTCTGTTTGTCTGTCTGTCTCTTCTTCACACCTAAACCACTGAACCGATTTCAATGAAATTTGGTACAGATATAGTCTGGGACCCGAGAAAGGACATAGGATAGTTTTCATCCCGGAAATCCCCCGGGAACGGGAACTATTAATCCACGCGGACGAAGTCGCGGGCAAAAGCTAGTCTTCTATATATATAAAAGGAGAAACTGACTGACTGACTGACATACCAATGCACAGCTGAAACTACTGGGGCTAGGAATATGAAATTCTGCACACAGAGCTTCCTTTTATAATGTCGGGGAGCCCTAAGAAAGGATTTTTGGAAATTCAACCTTGGATCAAACTAAAAAAGCAACTAAAAATCGGATTTTATAGTTATTTGAAAGTTTTTAGGGTTAAAATATAGTGTTTTTTGGTGAATTATTGTTTAATGGTTTAACTATCTAATTCAGGACCTTACTTGACAGTGGCGCCAACTGTTGGCATAAAAAAGAAACCTAGTCATCATTGTATTTTTCTTCATTAAATATCATATTAATGTGATAGAATCTATAGTATATTATTTATTTAGTTATATAAAATGTACACTATGTTTACTGAATTATTTTTTTGATCTCAAATGTGTGATATTTTTATTTTTATTGTTGTAAGTTCTAGGTAAATCTATACTAATATTAAAACTATATAAAGTTTAAGGGTTTAACTGCCTCGTTAGCCTAGTGGTCCTAAGCACGACTGCTACGCTAGAGGTCCTGTGTTCGATTCCCAGGTCGAGCAAAAAGTGTTATTGGATTTTTCTATGAAATTCTCAGTAGCAGCTCGGAGTTTAGGATTTGTGCCCGGTTAATGGCAATAGGCTCGCCCCCTATTACATGGGACTTAAACATACCGGCGAACTGTGGGTGTATTTTGGTACACCTCTGCCTAACCCTTCGGGGAATACAAGCGTGATAGTATGTGCAAACTTTAAAGAAAATTAAAAAAAAACAATTTTTTACATAATACTGTGCCACGTATTTTATGTAAGTAAGTGTGTATGTTTTTTTTTACCGATAGGAAATCATCAAATGACTGCCCCCGCCCTGGGCGGGGCGGGAGGGAGTGTCAGACTTTTACTAACTAAAACCCATCCATGTTGCTTCTTATGCTTAGCGTTCCGGGGGCGCGGTATCTCTTTCGAACAACCCGCAGATGTATGTATGTATTTAATAAATGAATTCTGTCTGTGTAAAAAAGTGTGATTAGTATTAAAAAAACAAAATTAATGTAGGTACGGTTCCCGTGCTATAATTTAGTAACTTAGACTCAGACAAAGTCGAAGGAATGTTACTAGATAATAATATTCTTGTTATTGATTTAATAAACATATTTTATATGTACCTGTTTAAGTTTTAGATAAACTATACTCCGTTTGTTATAACGTTTAGGAAAATAATGTTACAACGATATCGGTGATGTACAAAAAATATGAAATATTTAATTGAAATAAAAATATTGTCAGCTTATTATATTTTTTATTTCTTCCATTTAACGTAACATTTTCTTTTCATAGCTCTCGTAAAAGGTGATTGTGTCAACAACAGGGACGGATGTAGGCTGCAGCCTGGGCCCCGTAAATTAAAGGGGGCCCCAGCCGCCATCAATACATTCACTGCCGACTCAAAAACGTTGAAAGTCAAACCTCCACTGGCGTCTGATACATGCACCTAACGTAGCAGCTAACGGGTTAAAGAAAAACCAAAATTATAGAAAAAAGTAGAAGTATTTATTTTTATCACTCTCGGATCTATTAGGGACACAGCACACACGCTACTTTTAGTAGCGCGAATCGACGATCAGCCGCTTTTCGGAAGCGCGATTCAGCGACTAATCGCTACCCCCCGCACACTTGAAATCGCCAATCGCAGCGATTTAGTCGCTTTTCGGAAGCGCGATTCAGCAACTAATCGCTACCCCCCGCACACTGTAAGATGCCGATCGCAGCGTTTTGACATAATTAGGGTCTGCCCCCACGACCGATAATCAAAACTAACAAAAAACTGTCCCACTGAAAAACTGAAAATCTGTCTGTGCTGTCTGTGTGTAAAAAAGAAAGAAAGAAAAACCATTTATTCTCGCGAAAGCGACGCACAACACAAAAATAAAAATAAAAACAATAATCTATAATGCGCTACTACCGCGCGAAAAGGCTGACGTTCAGCATAAAGCCGTGGCCCGTGCACGAGACACGGAACCACAGCGCTGGTTTTCAGCGTCAGCCGGCGTGTCGCTGTCTCGGAACTATAAGGTACGACATTACCCACAGTTCCGCGTGTGAGTGAGGGTGTGTCAGGGTATATGTACTCAAAAAAACTTTCAAAAATCGGCCCGATAATCGGGCCGATTTTTTACAGACTTTTTGCCGGCGAGAATACTATGGGGAAACTCAACAGACTCCCAGCGGGCGTTTCTCTCCCAAAAACGGTGCATAAGAGCAATTATTGGTATTCCTCCTTATGAGTCATGTAAACCTCACTTTAATAAACTCAAGATATTACCCCTGCCGAGTATGTACATTTTTGAAGTTTGTGTGTTCGTAAAGTCCAATCCTAATCTATTTGTAAGAGCTCGTGATATTTATACACGGGATAATATCTACCCTCGTAACTCCAGACATGGTCAGCGACTAGTGTTAGATTTTGCACCAAAGACTGCGGTGTTCAAAAAAAATTGCTCAGCTATGTGCGTTAAAATTTATAATAGGTTACAAACAGACATTCAAAATCTCCCCCTACCAAAATTTAAGGAAAAGCTTAAAGAGCTACTTCTTAAAAAAATGATTTACTCGGTAAATGAATGGCTACAGGAATAAGTAAAATGTTCTATGTATATTTTTTTTTTTTTTTTTTCAAGTAATGTGTGTTGTGTATTATTAATTCAACATAGATATGACTGAGTTTTATTGGCATTTGACAATGTATTTTACCAGGCACATAATTATCTTATTGACATTATATAAGACTATGAATTTCGGAGACACCTATTGGCTAAGACTAACGATTATTTCTATTTCTTTATTCCTTTTAAGAAAACGATTCACATGCCATACCACAGGCTAAATAGAATTATAAGACCAAATAATGTAACATGGAAACCACCGATTGTATTTACTCTATTTATACGTGAATAAATGAATATGAATATGAATATGAATATGAATATGAGAAAAAACGACCGAGAATCAGCCCGATTATCGGTCGTGGGGGCAGACCTTTATGTGGAACATAATGCGACTAGTGTTGTGTTATGATTTTGACGAAGCTACACACTTACGATAGATTCTAATGAGGCTGCACTGCTGCCTGCAATATTGATAAACCGAAAATGTCAATCGCTCCGGAGGTGGTATTGGTTGCATCCTATAACCAGTTCACGTCTTACATTACGCAAACATCCATCCATTAATCCAACCGCACAAACTTTCGCATTTATAATATTAATAGGACTTTAAATGCGAAAGTCCAGGATGAAAACATCCATCCATCCATTTTATTGTATTCATAATATAAAAAATGCGAAAGCTTCTGAACTCACAATCTTTGGCATTTTGAGCATGGGTGGATGGATGGTTCCATCCATCATCCATATATCCCTTTACACAAACGTTTGCATTTATAAGTAGGATTTTAAATACAAATGTTTGTGAGGAGGCATAGATGGATGATGAATGGATGGATGAAAACATCCATCCATCCATTTATTGTAATTGTAATGTAAAAAATGCGAAGTTTCTGACCTCACAAACTTATGCATTTTGAGCATGGATGGATGAATGTTTCCATCCATCATCCACCTAACACTTAACCTACCACCTAACTAACCTAAAACATGCGCATTTATAAAATTAGTGGGATAAACAATACCATTGCAAATCGGCAAACTATCGATAATCGACAATGGATCAGCAACACTACAGCCGACCCGATCTAACATCGGAACAGTTCGGAATTCCGATACTGCGTCCGAACGCAGTTAGTCGCCAAAACGCGATGCAGTATCGATACAGTTGCAAATTCGCCGATTCGCGCTACTAAAAGTAGCGTGTGTGCTGTGTCCCTTACGCTCTCGCTTTCGGCTCGGGCTGCAATTCAACCTCGACTGTAATGACAAAATTAGCTCATTTGCATCATAATATTTACTAGTATTCTCCTAATTTGCTTCCTATAATTACCTCTTTCATTGTTATATCAAACAGATTTTTGATAAAACGACTAATTGGTTTGATGAATTATGTAGTGTAGCCCCCAAGCAGTCCAGGGCCCCAGAAATAAAAAAATCTGGGCCTCTACCTATGGGCCCGATTTACAAAAAATAAACCAAAATATATTTTTTATTATTTATTTAACCAATTGTATTTTTTTAAGTTAATATACTTAACAGAAATATTTAACACAGATACTAACATTATTTTTATTTATTTATAGAAGCAGCGCGGAAACCGAGGACACACATTATTACAATTAAGAAAGAAAAGAAACCACGTAAGAAGAAAGCAATGATTATAATAAATCCGACCGTTATAACTAAAAGTCCAATAAAAATTAAAAGAAAAACCGAAGTTGAAAAACATAAAGACAATATTCGAACTATTTTATACCACTCTAACGCTACGCCGATCGGAAAATACGCTGGCATAGGCTACTTTTGCAGTTTCTGCACCCAACAATATGAAACGACAGCTGAACTTAAAGCCCACACAATAGCCCAACACGAGGACTCAAAATCAACATTCATGGAAGACAAAGGACTGCACGATTTCAGCATTAAACTTGACATTACTAATTTGACATGTGACATCTGTCAAATGAAACTCGATACTGTCAATCAGATAATCGACCATTTAAAATCTGTTCACGAGAAATATTTCCACGAAGGCCTCAAAAATTACATTTTGCCTTTCAAATTCGATTCTGATATGTCCAAATGCGTAATCTGTGGTAACGAATATAGTAATTTTAAAGTTTTGCTAGAACATATGAACTCGCATTGTCGAAATTACGTCTGTAATGTTTGCGATGCCGGTTTTGTTAACAAAAAAACGTTTTTAACTCACACTTATAGGCATAAAACCGGTGTTTTTAACTGTACATTTTGTTCAAAAGTTTTCGATAATAATATCAAAAGAAGGGCCCACGAAAAAGCTGTACACATTTGCATGAATAAAAGAAACAAATGTGGATATTGTGGAGAAAAATTCAGTGATTACACGAAGAAAAATTTCCACGAAGTTTTGGTGCATGGCGCGAAACCTAAAGTATTGAAATGTCATGCGTGTGACAAGACGTTTGACAACCAGAGGTCGCTGTCAAGTCATACTAAGACTTACCATTTGATGGAAAAGCAGGTTTCGAAATAAAACTAATTAGTCACTTAATAATTGCGTTTTATTTTTTACAGATGAAGAATGGGTAAGCTCAATCCATCGTCGACTTTGTCTATGTCACCTCTGACTCTGACCTAGACTAGAGTAGACTAGAGAGAGAGACCCATGTTTAATAAAAAATAAAAATAAAAAATTCTATATTTTCGTAGGTGATTTTACTTTTACATACATACAAACATAAACTCACGCCTTTTTCCCATGGGGGTAGGCAGAAACCACAGAACGCCATCTGCTACGATCCTTACACACTCAGCTTTCACCTCGTCCACATTCATACATCTGGTCATACAAGCACGCCGGTTACGAGCACTGCGCACCTGACCTCTCTGAAGAACCTCACCAATAAGGTCAGGGTAGGTCTTTACTTTTAATATTGTTTTATTACACTAGGGTTCTCTCTGCAAGATCGAATCGGAAATGAGGAGATCCGCAAAAGAACTAAGGTAACCGACATTCCTCTCAAAATTGCGAAATTCAAGTGGCAATGGGCAGGACACATACCTCGTAGAGCGGACGGCCGTTGGGGTCGTAAGGCTCTCGAATGGCGACCACGCACCGGAAGGCGCAGTGTGTGCCCCCCACGAGGTGGACCCGACGACCTGGTGAAGGTCGCGGGAGACCGGTGGATGCGGGCAGCGCAGGACCAGTACTGTGGCTATCTTTAGGGCAGGCCTATGTCCAGCAGTGGACGTCGTTCAGATGATATGATGATGATAATGAATTAGTTATTGCGAATATGACGAAACAGAGAGCAAGGCTAAATTCCCCGAAGGGTTAGTCAGAGGTGTATGGACCCACAGTTCGCCGGTATGAGGTCCCATGTAATAGGGGGCGAACCTACTGCCATTTACCTGGCACAAATCAACTCCGAGTCTCCGAGCTGCTACTGAGAATTTTATAGAAAAACTCAATAACACTTTGCTCGACCTGGGAATCGAACCCAAGACCTCTCCAAGATCTCCTTTTTTTATATAAAAAATCTATTGTCCCACTGCAGGGCACCTCTTTTCACTATCAAAGCGGACTGACGATTTCAGACGATATTTTCCTTCACCAATGTCAGTGATATCTAAAGTAAAAATAAAATACAGACAAAGTTAGGAACATTTATTATATTTACAATTGTTTCACTTAGATATAGATGTAGTTTTATGTTTTTTTTTGTAAACTTAAAATATAGATAAATTCATACATATTCACGCTTTTATCCCATGGGGGTAGGCAGAAACCACAGAACGCCACCTGCTACGATCCTTACATACTCCTTTCGACTCATTCACATTCATACATCTGGTCATACAAGCACGCCGGTTACGAGTACTGCGCACCCGACCTTTCTGAAGAACCTCACTAATAAGATCAGGGTAAGTCTTTCTAGGGCGTCCCCTCCCGGCGTTGCCACTCACATCTGCCTTATAAATCCCTTTTGTTTATCGCCTTTCACTCATCCTCTCAACATGACCGAAACATCTAATATGTCTACACAGTATAAAACAAAGTCGCTTCCCGCCGTCTGCACGCTTAGATCTTTTAAACTCCGCAACGGATTTTAATGCGGTTTTCATCAATAGATAGAGTGATTCAAGAGGAAGGTTTATACGTATATAACATCACGCTACGACCAACGGGACCGGAGCAGTAACCAAAGTTGTAACTGAACGCGGATGACACTGGGGTATACAGCTAGTCTATTTTTAAGAAAACATTTATGACATTACTGTAAAAAAGATACATATATTTATAATGCTAAGATAATAAAAAATAAAAAAGTATATAACTAATAATTATACAACATATTAAACGCAAATCCTGAAAAGAGAAAGCAGTTTACTCTGAATCGGCTACTGAATCGATTTTAGCTATTTCTAAAATGTTATGTAATTCTCCACACCGACTCCGGCCACGGCGGCTAATCTTAATGCAGACTAGCCATGTACGCAGGAGATAAACAGTGCACAAGTGTGTGCGCAAACACAGATACACTCCCTCTTCTCTAACTCTCATAGTCCGATGGGACGGCAATCCGACACGACTGGAGAGAGATCAGGCGCAGCACCAAAGGCTTTACGTGCTTTCCGAGGCACGGGGGTGTCACACCACCAACTTCCAAACTCTGGGCTGCTACTGAGAAATTCCTAATGGAAAAACCCAATAACTCTTTTTGCCCGACCTGGGAATTGAACCCAGGACCCCTCGCTTAGCAGTCGCGCTTGCGACCACGAGACCAACAGGGCAGTTCTAAAAAAGTTAATCAATTAAGTTGACAAGTGACGTCACAGATTGCTAACTGTCATACAAAGTCTAAGGGGGCATTGCGTTTTGACAGCTCATAAAAACTATGTCAATTGAGTTGACAAGTGACGTTACTGACGACACACATACCAAAGTATTGCCATATACACATACATATCATCACGCTTGTATTCCAGGACGGATTAGGCAGTGGAATACCAATATACACCCACAGTCCGCCGCTATGTGTTAGGTCCCATGTAATAGGGGGCGAGCCTATTGCCATTAACCGGGCACAAATCCTAACTCCGAGCTGCTACTGAGAATTCCATAGAAAAACCCAACACTTTTTGCTCGACCCAAAACCTCTAGCGTAGCAGTCGCGCTTAGGACCACTAGGCTAACGAGGCAGTTTTATTTTCTTGCTCGTTCTTCTCCATAGAGACCTACGTTTTGGAACGAGCAACTAGCTTCAATTTTATTTATTTATTTAGGTATTTATTTATTAAAACTTTATGCACAAAATGTATAAAATACACCGTACAAAGGCGGACTTAATGCCTTAGGCATTTTCTACCAGTCTACCTTAGGGTGATGCAGAGACAGAACAAAGTAGGTGCAAGAAACTGAAAATTTCCAAGATTTAAAAAATATATATAAATATATATTATATACATATAGGTCATATATACATAAATACATACATACAAACAAAATATACAAAGTAGGGAGAGATAAGAATAAGTAGGTGGAGAAATATAATAAATCAATTATGAGACGAATCTGCCAACTTCTTATGTATGTGTTCGCGAGCCTTTACTTTGAACGTGAACCGACTGGTGACCATCCTGATATTCTGAGGGAGCGCATTCCATTGGAATTTTAAACTGTAACTTCTTGATAATTCAAAAGTAAATGGTCTAATTGAAATAAATGTTTTGACTTTATGATTGATGGCACATTATACATGCTCGGGATGTACTTTAGTAATATGATACTTAAGGCTAGTCTGCTGTACGAAGGCATCCTTACACACCGGACACACATGCCTCCTCTCATCCAAATGCATCATAATATGAATCCTCAAATTCTTCTTCCACTTAAAAGACTTCTCACAAATCTCACACTTATGCCTTCTAACACCAGAATGCTTAATCATATGCTGAACCAAATTGGGATGGGACGTAAACCTCATTTCACAATCGGTGCAACCAAACGTCTTTTCTCCCATATGGAAATTTTTTTGATGTCGCAACACTTGGAATGGAAATGCAAACTTCTTGCCGCATGCATTGCAAGTTGGCGCTGGAATACCATGCTCTTTTTCCAAATGAAAAGCTCTGGCGTGTCCTGGAACCTTGATCTCGCAGTAATGGCAGGATCTGAGCTTTGGTCGCATGCGGAGGTGTACATGACGGTAATGCTGAACGACGCTCGGAAGGGATTTGTACGTCCTCTTGCAAGATGTACAGGCGTACGTCTTTGAGCCGTTCGCTTGTTCTTCTAAAGTGTAGTATGGAGCAGTAATTGTGGCGTAATCTAGAACAAGGTTTTGTGGTCAGTTGTGGTTGGAGAAAGAAATACAAAGTTAGAGTGAACAGGCTTCTTCTGGGTAAGCTTAATCTATCGTCGACTTTGTCTCTGTCACCTCTAACCTAGACTAGAGTCAAGAGCTTACCCATCTTGATTAAAAAACAAATTAAAATACTAGCTTTTGCCCGCGACTTCGTCAACGTGAAGTAATAAGGTACTGGGCAGCAAATATAGTAAGCATAGATAGATATGTTTGGATGTTAATACGATCTTTCATCTTCATTTTACCCCCATTAAGGTCGAAATTTCGAGCACACTTAAACAAAGGTGTATTTATTTCTTATCGAGTGCCTAAGCACTGTTTCATCTTCAATAATGACGGATTTCCATACTTATTTTCATCCCCCATTTCAATCCCTTTAAGTCCTCTTGTCTCTTGCCGAAAGGTAGCCTACCTATATCCCTCTCCAAAGTCTAATTTATCTCTGTACCAAAATTCAAAATATAATTGCAGGTGTAAAAATTTGGTAAAATTTGCCCTAAGTGTTGAAATAAAACTACAAAGTCATATTTTTAAACTTTTATTTATATACTTATCATCATTGCTTATTATAACAGTATCACTCCAACACGGCAACACACCGCCCGCAAGCCGTCACCTTCCCATCTTGTCATTACAAAATATACTTTAACACACACGATTTAAAGCTCTTAATTGAATGGCAACTTCAAAGTCATCACGAGACATCGACCCCCGGATGATTTCTACCCGCATGCTGTTTCAAAGTAGATTTCTGAACGAAAGCCTTCCCACAGACCGGACAGACAAACCTTTTATCCCCCATATGTATTCTAACGTGGTCCCGTAAATTATTCTCCCAACGGAACTCCCTCTCACAGACCCTACATTTAAACCTCTTTTGATCCGAATGCGTAGACATATGCAATTTCAAACTGAGCTTATTAAAAAAACTCTTTTCGCACACTTCACATTTCTCAGTTTTTTCCCCCATATGCACTTTCTTTTGATGCTGTATAACGTTGCACGGGTATCGGAACTTTTTGCCGCAAACGCCGCAAGATGGCGCTGGAATACCGTGTTCCTTTTCCAAATGTGCGCTTCGGAGGTAGTCGGGAATTCGTTCGGGACACTTCGGGCATTTTCGGTCTTTTGGGCGGCGCTTGAGGTGAACGAACCGATAATGTTGGGACACTAAAGGTTGCGACGCGTAGTATTTTCCACAAATGTTGCATTTGTATTCGTTTTCTTGTATCGTGTAGTATAATGGTGGTCCTAGAAAGAAAAACGGACGTCAGTCTTCGATCTTCTTGTATGCACATCACTATATTTTTAGTCTTATCAATTAGCTAGTGAAACATCATCATCTGCTTAGCCTTTTCCCAACTGCGTTGGGGTCGGCTTCCAGTCTAACCGGATGCAGCTGAATACCAGTGTTTTACATGGAGCGATTGCCTATCTGACCTCCACAACCCAGTAACTAGGCAACACGATACTTCTTGGTAAGACTGGTTGTCAGACTTCTTGGCTTCTGACTATCCGTCACGACTGTTAAAGATCTACGAATGACAGCCGAGACCAACGGCTTTACGTGGTTTCCGAGGCACGGGGGTATAACACCACCAACTTCCAAACCCCGGGCTGCTACTGAGAAATTCCTAATGGAAAAACCCAATACCACTTTATGCCCGACCTGGGAATCGAACCCGGGACCCCTTGCTCAGCAGTCGCGCTTTGTAACCACGGGACCAACGAGGCAGTTTAGCTAGTGAAACCTGGACTTATAACTAATATAAGTCTGAAATCGCCAATCCGCCTTGAGCAAGCGTGGTGATCAATGCTCGTGCCTTCTCTGTATGAGAAGAGGCCTTTGCCCTGTAGGACAATAATAGGTTGCTATTATTTTTTTATGACAGAAAATGCTAGATTAAAATCGCCAATACGCGGTCATTAAAAACGTTCAAAATCTAGTCGCAATTTCATCTTAGAGACAATCAATGTCAATAATGTATAATTATTATGTAAATTAGAAGTAGGTATTTCACAAACGCAAATCATTTATTTTAAATAGACCACTATTTTTTTTTAAGGTTTTAAATCCTCAAATGACTTCCCCCGCCCTGGTCGGAGCGGGAGGGAGTGTCAGACTTTTACTGACTAAAACCCGTCTATGTTCCTTCATGTGCCCTTTGCGTTCCGGGCCGGGGGCGCGGTATCTCTTTCGAACAACCCGCAGCCCCGGCAAAATAGACCACTCAAATTTGGACGTCATTTACAAGAAAGAAAAAAGAATAGGCAAGAAACTCCATTACTTTTGTCAGATTGAAACTGACTAATGTCAGTTCTTTCCTAAAACTTAACACACAATCACGCCTGTATTCCCCGAAGGGTTAGGCAGAAGTGTACTGTGCCTACACCCACAGTTCGCCGGTATATTTAGGTCCCATGTAATAGGGGGCGAGCCTATTGCCATTAACCGGGCACAAATCCTAACTCCGAGCTGCTACTGAGAAAAACCCAATAGCACTTTTTGCTCGACCATCGGGAATCGAACCTCAGACCTCTACCGTAGCAGTCGGGCTTAGGAGTGGTCCTAAGCCCGACTGCTAGGCTAATGAAGCAGTTCTTAAAAGTTTGTAGATTTGCCCCCTTTAGTGGGACAAATTAGGATTTAATAAAACACAAAATTCCTTTAGAAAATAATTTATTTACATTCAAAAATTATTATTAGGACTAAAATTACCTAAAAACAATATAACATCTTCTAGACAAATAAATAAAATCATAATGTATGTTTGTAAAGTCAAAATAACAGCTTTTAAAAAATAATATTATAAAATAATTGAGTAGATGACCCACTAATCAATTGACGTACTTTTTATGAGCCTTCGTAGATCTTATACGATCTTCGAAGATCTTCTTCTTCTTCTTCGATCTTCTTCTTCGATCTTTTCTCTTCTTCTTCTTATCTTCTTTCTCTTCTTCTTCTTACTTATCTTCTTTATCGTGTGGGCAGTAAGGTCTAACGACCCCACACACCCTAGTGTCAGAGTTTCTAAACCGCCTCAAGGGCCTCTGACATGGTTACTGATGTCAGTGATGTCCAAGATAAACATAGAAACTACATATTATGAATTAGAAAAAGTCACATTGGTACTTGCCCGTGCCCAGTTGCGAGCTCACAACCTCGTGCATGAGAGGCGGGCGCCTTAACCACTGGGCCATCACGACACAAAACACATTTGTTATATTGTCATTTTTTTGTATGATAATACAAAACAATGACGTCACTTATTTGTCGTGTCAATTCATTATTTAATTATTTCATAGCAACTAAAAATCGAATTATATAGTTATTTAAAAAACCGGCTAAGTGCGAGTCGGACTCGCGCACTTAGGGTTCCGTACTATTATGTATAAAATCGGCAAAAACTTTAAATATTTATTTTATTCTGCTTTTTGTATTTCTTGTTATAGCGGCAACAGAATACATCATCTGTGAAAATTTCAACTGTCTAACTATCAGGGTTCATGAGATACATCCTGGTGACAGACGGACGGACAGCGGAGTCTCAGTAATAGAGTCCCGTGTTACCCTTTGGGTACGGAACCCTAAAAATCATCGGGTTTTCAGGGCCAAAAAAACTTTTTTTATGAAGTTGTATCTTGGAATTACAGTAGGACCTTGATTATCCGGACTAATTGGGACCAAAACTACTTCGGATAATCGAAATGTGGGTTTTTGGGACAAGATCAAACAAAAACAACACCTTTTCACCTAAAAACTGTACAGTCTATTAAAATTTGACTTGCATATTAACATTGAAATATAAAAGACCTAAAAAAAGTCAAATTCTTTTCTAATAAAATAGTCAGTTTTTAATTGACGAACAGATGCAAAGCGTTGTCAGCCACAAATTCTTTCCAATGTTCGGATAATTGAGGGTTCGGATAATCGAGGTTCTACTGTAATAGTTATTAGTGTCATCTACCCAATTAATTGTCTCTATATGAGAAAAGACTTTTGCCCTGCATTGAGACAACAAAAGACTGGTATTTTTATAAATATTCGAATACTAGCTTTTGCCCGCGACTTCGTACGCGTGGATTAATAGTTCCCGTTCCCGGGGGATTTCCGGGATGAAAACTATCCTATGCCCTTTCTCGGGTCCCGAGCTATATCTGTACCAAATTTCATTGAAATCGGTTCAGTGGTTTAGGCGTGAAGAAGAGACAGACAGACAGAGTTACTTTCGCATTTATAATATTAGTACGGATTAGATTTTTACTTCCTGTAAAATCAATAAATAGTTAGTCAGTTGAACAGGCCACGTAGTGACGTCACAGCGTGCTATTGCCAAACAAAATCTATGGGAGAATCGCGTTTTGACAGTTCATAAAAAGTATGTCAACTGATGGTGGTGGACACTACCCAATTATTATAAATATTTGAGTATTCGTCCAGCTAAAAATTGACCTCAGGATGGTATTTCGCCATATGATAATTCAAGCTAGCTTTCTGTACAAACGCTTGCTCGCACACGCCACAAACCTTCCTCTTATCCCCCGTATGTATTCTCTCATGAAAATTCAAGTTACTCTTCCTCAAAAACGCTTTCCTACAGAATCTACATTTGTGTGCCTTGACCGTCCTATGTTTAATCTTATGCTTGTACATTGCTTCTTTGTGAAACGTTTCGTATCCACAAATTTCGCACTCATGCCTCTGCCCATCCTCTCCAAGCATATGAAAGTTGGTGACATGTTTTCTTAGCTGAACGTGTGTATGAAATACTTTGTTGCACGCTGAACATGATACTCTATCATCAATGTTGTGGACTTCTAGTTTGTGGACGGTCAAAAGTCCTGGGTTGACGAATCCTTCATTGCAAATTTGGCATTGGAATTGCGTTATCTTGTAATGTTTTATCTTGACGTGCTGTCTCATCGTGTTTATTGTCTTGTATGTTCTTTCGCATCTCGCACATTGGTAAATAGCCCCATGTTGTGTATAATCTTCTCCTTCTTTTATATGGAATTTCGGCGTCACAACTCGGCCTGCAGACAGAAAACACACTTGAGTTTTGATTATTTCTTCGTTTCTTCGGGACTCGTCAGTTGTAAGGATGACAAATCGTCAGATGACTTCTTCCGCTTTGGGCGGAGCGGAGTGTCACTCTTACTGATTAAAACCCATTAGTGTTCCTCCTAATGCCTTTTGTGTTGCAAGGCAGCGGTGACTATGTCGAACAAATTCCGCAACCCTGTTTTTCTAGGGATTGTAAATTATCAAATGACTTCTTGCGTTTTGGGTGGAGTGTAAGGCAGTGTTTCTTACTGACTAAAACCCATCCGTGTTCGTCCTAATGCCCTTTGTGTCCCTTTGTCCCCATCACGCCTGTATTCCCCGAAGGGTTAGGCAGAGGTGTACCAATGTACACCCACAGTTCGCCGGTATATTTAGGTCTCATGTAATAGGGGCGAGGTATATAGTGTGATAAAAAAAAGTCGCTTCCCGCCTCTGTATTTCCCTTGCTCGAGCCAGCTCGCGAGCTGAGCCTGTAGCTTTAAATTCGCACACTAATAATCATAAATCGATCCAGCCTGTCCCTTTGCTGCGCTCCCCCAGCGACGCTCTAAGCCGAGGCCCGTACCCCACAGGGGGTGCCCTTAGCGTGTAGTCGCTTAGTATTTAAGTATTTTAAGCCCTGGCTGGAGGCCTTAATTTCTAAGGCAACCACAGGAAAGCCCGGTTAAGCAGTACACCACCTCCAAGGTTGAACTGCGAGATGAGATTCCAAAAATAAGCCTCTAAAAAAAAGTCTGTATGCTTAGATCTTTTATACTACGCAACGGATTTTAATGCATGTTTTCATCAATAGATAGAGTGGTTCAAGAGGAAGGTTTATACGTATAAAACATCACGCTTCGACCAACAAGAGCGAGCAGTAACTAAAGACGTAATTGAACGCGGGTGATACCGCGAGGTATATTGGCAAAGCTAAACTCAAAGGTATAAAAAATGGGATTAAATAAAAACACAATAACTCTTTTACATTAAGTAAACAATATATTCAAATTTAATATTAAAAATAATATACCTATATTTAAATAAAACTAGTGATGTACACACAATGAAATGTAACTTTTGTGATTATATATAACTTCATCATATCAGCCGCAGGACGTCCACTGCTGGACATAGGCCTCCCCATAGATTTCCAAAAGACCGGTTGGAAGCAGCCTGCATCCAGCGTCTTCCTGCGGTCTTAATCAGTTTACAACTTAATTCACTTCTAAAAAGTAAAATTTCAATATTACTGTGTAATTCCAGTTCTTTAATTTTCAACGAAAACTTAAATGTCAAAGGAAAATATACATTATTCAAATAAACCTTTAGTTGAATATAAACAATTACAGTAGAAGCTCGATTATCCGAACTAATTGGGACCGAGACTAGTTCGGATAATCAAAAGTTCGGATAATTGAAAAGGACACCTATCAATCAATCAATCAATCAATCAATCAATCAATCAATCAATCAATCAATCAATCATTTATTATTTGTAAAACATAGGTAACAAAAAAATAAAGATCTTATGTTTTGTCTATGGTAAGACATACAAATATTTTTAGTTTAAAAAATAAAATTTAAAAAAAGAAACATCAAAGAATTGGTACATGAAATTAGAAAATGTCGAAGTTACTACTAATAAATTGTTCAAGAACTCGTCAACTGTATAATAACATTTATCAATTAAAATTTTTTGCAAAGTTTTCTTGTACTAAAAACTGTACAGTCTATTAAAATGTGACATACATATTAACGTTGAAATATAACCCACTTAAAAAAGCCAAATGCTTTTCTTGTAAATTAGTTAATTTTTAATTAACGAACAGCTGCACCCCGTTTTCAGCTTTGTCGCTTATGTTCGGATAATTGAGGGTTCGGATAAAGTCAGCGTTCGGATAATTAAGGGTTCGGGTAATCGAGGTTCTACTGTAATAACAATAGCATTGTTTTAACTAAATCCCTATTTTTACACAATATAAAACAAAGTCGCTTCCCGCCGTCTGTACGCTTAGATCTTTTAAACTACGCAACGGATTTTAATGCGGTTTTCATCAATAGATAGAGTGATTCAAGAGGAAGGTTTATACATGTAGAACATCACGCTACGACTAACAGGAGCGGAGCAGTAACCAAAGACTTAACTGACGCGGATGACACCGCGCCGAATATAGCTCAAATAAAATTAACCTTATTTAAATATAAACAAGATAACAATTGCATTGTTTTAACTAAGTCCTTATTAAATAATAATTTAAATGACCCTTAACCTTTTGACCGCCTGTCATGAATAGATGACAAACCAAAATGTGCTCAGAACGTTGGTCACAATATCATGACAAACCAAACTGTGCCCAGAACGTTGGTCACGATATCATGACAAACTCTTATACGTAAATGAAACTCATAAAACAACATCGATATAATTTCGAACTCACTACTATTTTGTAGGTATTAAAGGATGAATTCGCAGCTTGGCACTGAGGGCACGTACTTGCTTTTTGACGTGGCTGTCAAAAGGTCACGCGGTCACAATTCGATGTTAATGTTGGAAAATATACCAGTTGGAAGGGATATTGAAATACAACCCGTTACATGAATCTAGACCCCCAGACACCAGCATCTAGACCCCAATTCATGTAAGTACCACCGGCCCTAAGTAAACACATTTACAGGGTTAATTTTTCGAAGCGTACCTAGAGAAAAGTACTCTTAATACTGTAGACAGCAAATTTTACTCAAAGGAAACATTCCTTTATTTTTAAAAAGAAACAAAACTGCTTTTAAATATTTTTGAAAATGTAAATGTAATTCTCCAGGCCGATTCCGGCCACGGCGGCTAACCTTAATGCAGACTAGCCACGTACGCAGGAGATATTATAGTTCACAAGTGTGTGCGCAAACACAGGTGCACTCCCTCTTCCCTAACTCTCATAGCCCGATGGGACGGCAATTCGACACGACCGGAGAGAGATCAGGCGCAGGACCAACGGCTTTTACGTGCTTTCCGAGGCACGGGGGTGTCACACCACCAACTTCCAAACTCCGGGCTGCTACTAAGAAATTCCTAATGGAAAAACCCAATAACACTTTCTGCCCGACCTGGGAATCGAACCCGGGACCCCTTGCTCAGCAGTCGCCCTTGCGACCACGAGACCAACGGGGCAGTCAATACGCTTGCCACAACCGGAAATCGAACCGACTAAAATCTAAAAATAGGGGACAGGGTCAATCATAATCTAATCTCTCTGCAAACATGGTAAATTAAATTAAACAAAAACCATGAAATCTAAACTTATTTTAATCGAGAGAAAAAAGCGAGTAAATAACTAATTACTTGCTCGAAATGAACTCCATTTTCTTGGATGCACTATTGATGATTTTTTTTAATAAAGCAATGTTTCCTTTGAGTAAAATTTGCTGTCAAAAGTATTTAGAGGACTTTCCCTCCAGGTACCCTTGGAAAATTCCAACCTGTATATGATATTTATACAAAAACAATTGTCCCATTTATAAATAACAAACATTTATTTAGCACCATTCTGTAAACTAACGATTGGTTTTTAAAATAATGCTCCCATAGCAAATAAGTGTATAAAACATGTTCTAAAATGTACTAATTGTCATAGAACATAAGGTTCAATATTGCTTTCAATATTGTTTTCTTTTTATCCCTACTACATGTTACTATATTTTTAAATATTTAGAACGAGGAAGACTGTACATAAAATAAACAAAATAGTACCGTTTGAAATATCTACATATTATAAAACAAAGTCGTTTCGTAATGTCTTAGGGCTGACACACAATGCCGGCGGCCTGGCCGGCGGCAAACCCGGCGGGCAACTGAGCCGCCGGCATGACCACCGAGTAATGCCGGCGACAGTTCGCTCTCGCCATACGAGTAATCCGTTCGGCGTTCTACCCGGTTGTCACAACTGGAATGATGCTTTGCGGCCGCCAGCGGAAAATGCCGGCGGCCTGATTATGTCGGCGGCTTACCCGCCGGCATAGCGTGTAGCCTTTACAAGAAACCGGGATTTACGACAACTTAAAATGAATGCCTGCTAAAAGTTGACCTCGGGATGGTATTTCGTCATATGGTAATTCAAACTCGCTTTCTGCACGAATGCTTGCCCGCAGACACTGCACACTTTTCTCCTATCTCCAGTATGTATCCTCTCATGCAAATCCAAGGTAGTCTTCCTCAAGAACGACTTCCTACAAAACCTACAGTGGTAGTCCTTCACCGTCTTATGCTTGAACTTATGTTTATACATACCTTCGAAGCTAAAAGACTCATAATCACAAAATTCACACTTGTACCTCTCTCCAAGCATATGAAAATTGTTGATATGCTTCCGAAGTTGCACTTTTGTATTGAAAATTTTATTGCAGGCCATACACCTGAATCTGTCATCTATATTATGGACTTCCAACTTGTGTATGGTCCAAGGGGCCGGCGTCATGAATTGTTCTATACAAATTGGGCACTTGTATTTTGGAAACTTGTAGTGTTTCGATTTGACGTGGTATTGGAGTGTTTTTATTTTCTCGTAAGACTTGTCACACTTCACGCACTGGTATAGGTCGCCATTCTGTGTGTAATCTTCGTCTTTTAGGAAAAATTTCGGCGCCACAACTCGGCCTGCAGACAGAAAACACACTTGAGTTTCATTTTTATTTCTTCGGCGATCTTCCTTATTCTTCCTTCTTTTATCTTTCACTAGTTTTTGCCCACCGCGTCAAATTTGATACATTATCCCACGGGAACCGTACATTTTTCCGGGATAAAAAGTATCCTATGTGTTATTCCACACTACAATCTATCTCAGTACCAAATTGAATCCAGTTCCGTTCAGCCGTTTAAGCGTGAAAGAGTAACAAACATTCATCCATCCATCCTCACAAACTTTCGCATTTATATTATTAGAAATCAACGAAAAGTTAATTCTTATGCCGGCAATCCGATACGACCGGGGAGAGATCAGGCGCAAGACCAAAAGCTTTACGTGCTTTCCGAGGCACGGGGGTGTCACACCACCAACTTTCAGACTCCGTGCTGTTACTAAGAAATTCGTAATGGAAAAACCCAATATCACTGCCTGACCTGGGAATCGAATAGACGACCTCACGCTTAGCAGTCACAAGACGACGAGAGGGCAGATAGAGACAGCATTCTAGTATAAAATATATCATCATCTGCCTAGCCTTTTCCCAACTATGTTGGGGTCGGCTTCCAGTCTAACCGGATTCAGCTGAATACCAGTGTTTTACATGGAGCGACTGCCTATCCGACTTCCACAACCCAGTTACAAACCGTGCCACGAAAGATGACCTTGACCTCCAACTTTATTATTTTGTATTAAATATTGTGAAGAATTTTTATATGTTGTTTTAATTCCAATGTCATCGAAAAATCTCTGAATAGATATACAAATTATGGATAACTATTTCGTACACTTAGTACCTGCGCAAGCTCCCCATACTGACACTCGCCAAGTCTCATCTTTCGTGGCACGGACTGTACTGGACAACACGATACCTCTTGGTGAGACTGGTTGTCAGACTTCCCGGCTTCTGACTATCCGTGACGACTGTCAAATATCTATGAATGACAGCCGGGACCTTACGTGCTTTCCGAAGCATAGGATGGTAGAAAACTTAGAGTATGTGACTCTCACTATAATGAATTATTTGCTATAAGGACTCTTAACTACAAACTAGTAAAACAGTAATAATATAGTCAGCAATGAAAGTCGATTAACCTTTTGACCATTAAAAAAAGCAAAAACGTGCTCTCAGCGCTAAGCTACGAATCCATCCTTTAATACCTACAACATAGTGGTGAGTTCGGAATTATATCGATGTTGTTTTACGAGTTTTATTTACGTATAAAAGTCTGTCATGGTATCGTGACCGTGGTGTGCTGGGCACATTTTAGTTTGTCATCTATACATGACTGTGACAGAGACGTTCACATTTTTTTATTTTACGGTATTATGCTCGATGATTAAGATTTAATTGGAATTCTCAGTAGCAGCTCGGAGTTTGGATTTGTGCCCGGTTAATGGCAATAGGCTCGCCCCCTATTACATGGGACCTAAACATACCCGGCGAACTGTGGGTGTACATTGGTATACCTCTGCCTAACTCTTCGGGGAATACAGGCGTGATGATATGTGATTAAGATTTAAACATAACATAACATACCATCACGCCTTTATTCCTCGAAGGGTTAGGCAGAGGTGTACCCATGTAAACCTACAGTTCGCCGGTATATTTTTAAGTCCAATGTAATAAGGGGCGATTCACAGTGGCAGCTCGGAGTTCCGAAGATTTCCTAACTCCGAGCTGCTACTGTGAATTTCATACCAAAACCCAATAACACTTTGCTCGACCTGGGAATCAAACCCATGACCTTTAGTGTAGCAATCGCGCTTAAGACAACTAGACTATCGAGGTAGTTAAAATTTAAAAATTCGTACTAATATTATAAATGCGAAAGTAACTCTGTCTGTCTGTCTGTCTCTTCTTCACGCCTAAACCACTGATCTGATTTCAATGAAATTTGATACAGATATAGTCTGGGACCCGAGAAAGGACATAGGATAGTTTTCATCCCGGAAATCCCCCGGGAACGGGAACTATTAATCCACGCGGACGGAGTCGCGGGCAAAAGCTAGTACAAAATATTAATCGACTTCCGTTGCTGACAATACAACATGTAAATACCCTACCTTTCTTTTTCTCTCCATCATTTTCTTCATCAACAGTCTCCGGTATATTCTTCCTCTTTGTTTCCTTGCATGTCTTGCTCTTCACCGACTTCCTCGTCTTGTATTTCCTCTTCTTCCCCGCTTCCACTTTCAGAGGTTTGTCATCATCACCTGAAAATTAACTTTGAGGGTTGATTTTAACAATATATGCCAAAAAGAAAGAGGAATAATAAAAGTTAAGAAGATAAAAAAAAGAAAAATAAATAAAAGAGAAGAGATAAAAGAAACTGCCCCGCTGGTCTCGTGGTCGCAAGTGCGACTGCTGTGCAAGGGGTCCCGGGTTCGATTCCCAGGTCGAGTAAAAAGTGTTATTGGGTTTTTCTATGAAATTCTCAGTAGCAGCTCGGAGTTTGGATTTGTGCCAGGTTAATGGCAATAGGCTCGCCCCCTATTACATGGGACCTAAATATACCGGCGAACTGTGGGTGTACATTTGTACACCTCTGCCTAACCCTTCGGGGAATACAGGCGTGATTTTTTTTTGATAAAAGAAAAAAAAAAGAGAGGTAAAAGTGAAGAGTGAGTGTTAATAGAAGTGTCAAAATGAACCAACTGACAAATCTATACTGATATAATAAAGTTGAAGGGGAATTTTTCATTGTTTGACCGTCACGTCAAAAAAACCAAAAACGTGCCCTCAGCGTCAAGCTACGAATTCATCCTTTAATACCTACAAAATAGTAGTGAGTTCGGAATTATATCGATGAAGTTTTATGAGTTTTATTTACGTACTAGCTTTTGCCCGCGACTTCGTCCGCATGGATTAATAGTTCCCGTTCCCGGGGGATTTCCGGGATGAAAACTATCCTATGTCCTTTCTCGGGTCCCAGACTATATCTGTACCAAATTTCATTGAAATCGGTTCAGTGGTTTAGGCGTGAAGAAGAGACAGACAGACAGACAGAGTTACTTTCGCATTTATAATATTAGTAATAGTAAGGATAAAAGTCTGTCATGGTATCGTGACAGTGCCGTGCTGGGCACATTTTGTTTTGTCATCTAGGTCTTAGGTTCGATTCCCATGTCGAGGAAAGCGTTATTGGGGTTTCCCTCTGAAATTCTCAGTAGCAGCTCAGAGTCAGGATATGTGCCCGGTAAATCGCAATAGGCTCGCCCCCTATTACATGGGACTTAAACATACCGGCGGCCTGTGGGTGTATAATGATACACTTCTGCTTAACCCTTCGGGGAATACAGGCGTGATGGTGTATTGACATTATAAAAAAAAGTCGCAGGCTAAAGTTAGAGCATAATAATACGTACCGTCTTCATTTATTATTAAGTCCAATGATTTGTCATCGTCATCTTGATCATTCACTAAGTCATCTGAAAATCAAAGAAAGGATAGAAATATTAAAAAAAAACGTTGCCCAATATACACTTAAAACATACAAACAGCCAAACCCGGAACAACTATCTGTAGGTCATACAAATATTTGATTCGTGCGGGACTCGAACCCGCGACACAGCACAGCAGCCAATACATATCAATATCTGTACTAAATTTTATAAAAAGGAAAGATTTTCTGTATGTTTGTTTGCACCATATAGCAGCATGATAAGGGCATTGAGTGACCGGTGGGACTGCCCTATGCTTGGTCGATGGGTAAAACTGCACACTCAGGTCGGCTCTGATAGCAGCAGCTGTGTAGTTTTTATTATTATTTATTTTTTGTGATTTATTTTGATTATTTTGATATTTTGATTATGTTATTCTTGATTATGTTTGTTTTATTCTTATTAATTGTAGTTAAATTAATTAGTAATAGTTTGAATAATTATATAATGGAGGCTAATTTATATTATGGACTTCAATGTCTGCAAATAAATGATTATTATTATTCCATTATTATAGGCTCCAAAACTACTGGACCGATTTTAACCATTTTTGACTAAGAGATAGCTACATTATTCCTGGCTAAAAGGCGGTTGAAAAGACTTGCTGTAATGGACGTACACAGTAGGACATGTCATGAAAGATAAAAGAGGGATATCTCACTGGAGAAACCACTCTTCATCGCCATATCGCCTTTTTTTTATAGACGGGAAATCATCAAATAACTTCCCCCACCCTGGGCGGGGCGGGAGGGAGTGTCAGACTTTTACTGACTAAAACCCGTCTATGTTCCTTTCATGTGCCCTTTGCGTTCCGGGGGCGCGGTATCTCTTTCGAACAACCCGCAGCCCCGGCAGGCATCGGCCCTCAGTGGCCCCATCCAAGTTTGCTGACATCTCTTTGAGGCGCGCGTGGAACACGAACGCGCCCACTACAGGGTATCGCCATATCCTGCAACAATTCTGCTCAAAGTTCAAGGACTGATTGCAGGAAATAAGAGAGAAAAAAAAAGAAAACCTAACCTAGACTATATAACATCACTCTGGAGCTCGTGGCTAAATAATTACAGCCGCATAGACCGATCTTCCGGGTTAAGCCAAGCTTGCCGAGGTTGGTCTGTGGATGGGTGACCATTTACCATAGCGAGTTTCCTCCGTGCCTCGGAAAGCACGTAAAGCCGTTGGTCCCGGCTGTCATTTGTAGATCTTTGACAGTCGTTACTGTTAGTCAGAAGCCAGAAAGTCTGACAACCAGTCTTACCAAGAGTATCGTATTACCCATTACTGGGTTGTGGAGGTCTGATAGGCAGTCGCTCCATGTAAAGTACTGATATTCAGCTGCATCTGGTTCGACTGGAAGCCGACCTCAACATAGTTGGGAAAAGGCTAGGCAGATGATGACTATATAACATCACAGTACGACACACGGGTGCAGCGCAGTACCAAAGAGAGGATGAAACCGCGGGGTGTATGTAGTTATTTATGTATATATGCTTACCGTCTGAGTCAGGAAATTCTTGCTTGACCTCAACGGCTACAGTTGGAAAACTTACTGAAAAAAATAAAATTACACATTTTACACAGCATTCAAATTTTTGTGTAAGCTTAAAATGTTTTGTCTTTATGAAAAGTTGACACCAATGCTTATCATCATCATCATATCAGCCGCAGATCGTCCACTGCTGGACATAGGCCCCCCATAGATTTACAAAAGGACCGGTTGGAAGTGGCCTCCATTCACCTCCATCTCGGGAGGTAACATTGAGCAAACATTGCTGGGAAACCACTTTTATTTTGACGTGACAACGTCTTATAAATTGTTTTGCCGGGTGACACTTCAAGAAACTGCGTTACGCTCCGCTCACGTTATGCGCTCACAATGAGAGCGAGTGAGAGGCACGCGTCCCTTCCACTCGGGCATGGTTAGCCCGCCTAAGAGCGAGAGAGACAGACATAAAAAGTGAAAGGCACTACTATACGAATGAATATTCACATTAAAATTATTTTACCACTCAAAGTCGTTGTCACGTAAAACTTTCGCCCGTATACCGACTTTACAGGCAACCAATTTTTTTGGTGTGAAAACTAACGGAAAAATGTATGAAGCGCGCCACGACTCGCCGCTCATTGCGCTCGTGGCGTGCTTGTTTTGATACATTTGATTTTACCGCTCGCTGCCCCGCGCTTAGCCGCCGCTCACCGCAGCAAGGTTGTGAACGGGCCGTAACTGTTTATAGTATATATACCATCACGCCTGTATTCCCCGAAGGGTTAGGCAGAGGTGTACCAATGTACACCCACAGTTCGCCGGTATATTGAGGTCCCATGTAATAGGGGGCGAGCCTATTGCAATTAACCGGGCACAAATCCAAACTCCGAGCTACTACTGAGAATTTCATAGAAATACCCAATAACACTTTTTGCTCGACCCGGGAATCGAACCCAAGAACCCACGCTCACCAGTTGTGCTTGCCACCTCTCGAGAACAACGGGGCAGTTACCATGTTATTGACTTGACCGGTAAGATGGGCTGTTATTTAGATACTTGTAGATTGTATCATTCTTTCTACACAACCTCTAGCGTACCAGTCGCGCTCAGGACCACTAGGCCAACGAGGCAGTCTGTTTATAGTAGTGTCCAGTATAATACACAGAAAACATTGTGAAGAATGTTAAGGGTCAGTTCACACCGAGACGCGACGCTGCACGCACCTTTTAATAGAGCTAGCTAAAATATAACTTACTAGCTTTTGCCCGCGACTTCGTCCGCGTGGATTAATAGTTCCCGTTCCCGGGGGATTTCCGGGATGAAAACTATCCTATGTCCTTTCTCGGGTCCCAGACTATATCTGTACCAAATTTCATTGAAATCGGTTCAGTGGTTTAGGCGTGAAGAAGAGACAGACAGACAGACAGACGGACAGACAGACAGACGGACAGACAGACAGAGTTACTTTCGCATTTATAATATTAGTAAGGATTACTATACAAAAAGATACACATTTCATTGGTGAAAGGTGCGCGCTGCGTCGCGTCATGGTGTGAACTGACCCTAAGAAGAAACCTAATTACATACCACTAATACAATTCCTATTATACAATTCTTTAAATCGCTCTTCACATTTCAGTACTTGTTCCTTAAAATCCACGGCATCTTGCAACCTCATAATGCAAGCCTCACAGATTGTGTATGTAGCCATACATAGCAAGCCTGGGACGGGAGCCATCTGTAATATTCAATGTTAAAGATGTCATAAAATATAATCTGGCCTATGACCAATGTACACCCACAGTTCGCCGGTATGTTTAAGTCTCATGTAATAGGGGGCGAGCCTATTGCCATTAACTGAGCACAAATTCCAACTCTGAGCTGCTTCTGAGGATGTCATAGCCAACCCAAGACCACCAACACCACCCAATAACACCTTGCTCTACCTGGGAATCAAACCCAAGACTTCTTGCGTAGCAGTCCCGCTTAGGACCACTAGGCTAAGGAGGATTGAGCTTGTTTAATTGTTTCTTTGGAAGTAATTGCCTGCTCTGATTCATGTAATGAGTATGTTACTTTTAAATTTAATTCAATTGACCAATGATCCTGTTCAATCATATATAATTTAAAGCTCCGCACACACAGACACATAAGTCCAGTACCAGTTGCCACAGTAGCTCACTGACTCGCTGCTGCTCTGTGAGTCTCAGGTTCGATTTCAACATGGCACAACTATTTATTATTTTTAATATTTTTAAAGATAGAAGGTCTATCTGTATTACATTCTTGATGTTTTATAAAAAAATAAAGCTACTTTTGGTATGCTATGGCACAACAAATGTTCAGTAAGCCATTTTCTATACAATTTCATTGATTACCGGAATGTTATGAGAGGAATACAGAGGATAACCAGTCAGAGGAACTTATTATTCCGTCAACTTAAGAATTTGATCACGGAAATGACTGAAATCCATTATTTACGTCAACGATAAAAATGTAAACAACTTATTTTATTTTTTGTTATAGATAGCATTTGAATACGTGAGAGCTTAGTTTCCGTATGTAGTATATTATACTCACTTCAATATCGTAACATTCTTTCAACATATCCGCGAAAATATTGGGTAAACCCGTAGTGGACCGCGGTTCAGCCAAATTTTTAAAACTCCCCTCACTGTGACAACAACGACATAAATCCTTCTCTAATTTCCAATTTTCTGACGACATTTTAAGTGTTCGATGACATTTAACTGGATCTAAGCTATTTTCCTATTATTTAACAACAAATAATGTTATTATTGTACATCAATCATTTAGAATCGTCGCCATATTGTTTCTTTGAGTTTGACAATTTGATTATTTTGTTATTGATTGACAAATGACAAGTCAATCAATGTTGCCACATTTGGCACCTCGTTCTGTAATATTAAATAAATAAGCACATTTTTAACATACTACAGGCGTTCGGCCCTTTAGCAGACAACTTTGAGCGGTAACTCAACACGAGGCGCTGCCGTCATGTTCGTGTCATATTAAAATACATTTATTTTCATAAATTTCTGCTATTCGGCATTAGGGTGCTTATTATATTATGTTCCTATTATTTATTCTTCAAAACTGTGCAAGAAAACGTCGTATGACACGTGTGAGCATTTATCATTACGATCCCGGCTTCATGACGCTCTCGCTTATGGCGGCACAGGTTTCAAATCAGTTTCGAGCGCAACAACAAAATCACCTAAACAATATATTTAATACTAGCTTTCTCCAGCGACTTCAATCATTACGCAAAAGACTCGTGGCTCCATCTATTATCATAAGAACGATATTGTTGTTTTCCTCACGGAGAGTACTTTACCTTATACATATACATAGTCCGTTTCTGTACACCAGACAACGTATATCCGTTCAGGATGATCGGCTCAGTGGTTTAGGCTTAAATATGTAACAAACTTACTTTCGCAAAGAAATAAGGGTAAGGAAGAAAGGATTTTCTACCAAAACAAAGACAGTAATAACCCAAAACTTTTTATTTCACATCCAACCTCCTATCTACAATCAGTTTTTCGAAATCCATATCACCATGATGTACTCTGATATGATTTTTTAAACTACACTTTTGTACAAACGCTTGTGTACAAGCTCCGCAGGCAAATCGCCTATCATTAGTATGTATCCTTAAATGTTCCATCAAAGTTTTCCGTCGGCCATACTTTTTATGACAGATGTCACATTCGTAATTTTTCTCACCCGAATGGACCACCATATGATTGGATAGTCCATTACTGCTCGTGAACTTCATGCCGCAGACAGTACAGCCATATCTAGGCTCGCGTTTTATATTTAAATGATCAACCCTCATGTGGCCATACAAATTTTTCGGACTCTCAAATTTCTTTGAACATATATTGCAAGTCAAATTCATTAGCGCCCGGTTGTGTACTTCCTCCAAATGCCTCATCCGTTTTAGACTTGTATTAAAGGCTTTGTTGCAAATAGAACACATGAATGCGAGTTTTTTGTGTTTGTATCTTATGTGGCTTTTTAATAACATTTTGGAGCCGCATATTTTTCCACATAAATCGCATTTGACATTACTCTTTTCTTTATGTGACTGTGAATGTGCTCTTAAACGGTCTGCCAATAAGAAACAGCGACCGCATACATCACAGACATGGTCAGTACTATGTTCATTCATGTGATTCGAAAGCGTTTTAAAAAAATAAAATTCTTGTTTACACTGGTAACATCGATACTTTCCGTCACTCAAGTCGTAGGGTAAAATACAATCCGCGGGCTTTATGCTGTCACTGTCAACATTGAATTTGACATTATGTTCATCTGTCAAATGTTGTATTAAAAAGTCTAGGT
Source organism: Caradrina clavipalpis (assembly GCA_932526535.1). Classification (NCBI taxonomy): domain Eukaryota; kingdom Metazoa; phylum Arthropoda; class Insecta; order Lepidoptera; family Noctuidae; genus Caradrina; species Caradrina clavipalpis. Next base: position 5,125,631 of record OW052115.1, read on the forward strand.
TGTCTATTTTCTTTTTGCAGATTCTGCAGTTCAAATCGCTAACGTCTGCTCTAATTCGGTCGCGAGGTCTGTAAATACTTTTTATAATGAATTTAAAATTAATATTATCGTGTAACTCGCTGACATGCATTTTTAACTCGCCGACGCCCGCGAATTGTTTATTGCAATAGAAACAATTAAAGTAGCCCACTCTAGATTTGAAGGGCAAAATGGTGGAATGTTCTAGAATGAGGGCCACGTTCTGTCTCGGGTTTATGTAGTTTATGGCATTTTTGTCGACTTTAGCCCGACTTTTCCTGATAGTTTTTCTTACTTTAACTGAAAAAAATAAAGGTATATTTTATTATACAATTTAGTAAAAGTCACATCTCGTTAGGCATGCTAAAAATGGGGCCTATCAACAAGATTTGATTTTAACCCGTTGACTTTAAGCCCGAAATGCACATACTACTTCCGTGCTAAAATAACTGCTATGACTTCGTTAAAATTCAAATGATAACCAACTTACTTGTCTTTGATTTTGTAACATTCCTTTTTACTGATTTTCGTTTTGGAGGATCTGTAATGAAATGATATTTAATTAAATTGTTGAATATAAAAATATGATAAAAATAACAAGCTTAGGTATCTCTTGGAAACAATATTGTAAGTAATTCTATTAACTTTTAACCTTTTGAACGCCACAGTCGTGTATAGCCGACAAATGAAAACGTGCCCAACACGCCATAGTCGTCTATAGACGACAAGAAAACTGCATTTTTTATTAAACTGCATTTGTCGGCTATACACGACGGTGGCGTTCAAAAGGTTAAGAACGATCGCAATCAATTATCAGTCTTAATATGTCAAAAATATTTTTCGACATTAATTGTTAAAAAGATTTTAAAAGTTTTTAATTACTAAATGGCCATAGATTGATATGAAAGTGATGAAGCTACACAAGACGTATAGAGCTATCTCTTTTCTTCTTACTAAAATGTACAGTTCCCCATGTGGCCAAGAGATGGCGCGGCTTTGCTGTCGGTAACCAAAACGTGGCAGAGCCACTTTTTAGGGTACCGTACCCAAAGGGTAAAACGGGACCCTATTACTGAGACTTCGCTGTCTGTCTGTCTGTCCGTCCGTCCGTCACCAGGCTGTATCTCGTGAACCGTGATAGTTAGAGAGTTGAAATTTCCACAGATGATGTATTTCTGTTGCCGCTATAACAACAAATTCTAAAACCAGAATAAAATAAATATTTAGGGGGGCTCCCATACAACAAACCTGATTTTTTTGCTAGTTTTTCCTCGATACTGATAGCGGCAACAGGTAGACGCTTGAAATATTCACAGAATATAAAGTTATATATTTACTTTATATAATGTTACCTTGGTAATTATGAAGAATAGTAACTCACCTTTAACAGCATCTTTTTTTAATTCATATTTTTCTTCGTCTTTTGAAGGAATTTCTGTAAAAGAAATTGTTATGTTACAATTTATTTTATTAGCATAGGTAACAAGGACTTGTGTAAGGTTCCAGTACATACCATCACGCCTGTATTCCCCGAAGAGTAAGGCAGAGGTGTACCAATTTACACCCACAGTTCGCCGGTATATTTAGGTCCCATGTAATAGGGGGCGATGGGTGAGCCTATTGCCATTAACCGGGCACAAATCCAAACTCCGAGCTACTACTGAGAATTTCATAGAAAAACCCAATAAAACTTTTGCTCGACCTGGGAATCGAACCCAAGATCTCTAGCGTAGCAGTCGCGCTTATGACCACTAGGCCAACGAGGCAGTCAAAATAGGTGCAGTGGTTTTTTCTTAAAAGTGTAATAGACAGACGGAAAGTGTTACAGTGGCACCTCGATTATCCGAACTAATTGGGACCGAGACTAGTTCGGATAATCAAAAGTTCGGATAATCGAAATAAATAAATAAAATAAATAAATATCTTGGGACAACTCACACACGGCTATCTGATCCCAAGCTAAGCAGGGCTTGTGTTATGGTAACCAGACAACTGATATACATACTTATATAATTTATAAATACATACATATCCTACTCCCAAGTAACACAAAAGTGCTTTATAACAGCATTTTCACAGTGCACCGTGAAAGCATTAGCTGCTTAAACTTGCTGTATAACAGAGTAGGCAGCGCATCCTCTACTGATATAATTCTAATTTGGGCACAAATAATTCAGCATATAGCTGTATAAGAATTCCCATTATCAAATTATTGAATTATATTAACATCATATTAGCATTTATGTGTGTAACAATCACCCCAAGAGCTGAAAATTGCCTGATTAACAAGACACATTTTACCTATAATACCGCAAGAAAAACGAATGTGTACATTTTATATGCTTTTACACAGTTGAAAGTATACTCTGAATGAAATTGTGGTATGCAATAACTTTATTATTTATTTTTCTTTAATATGAACTGTCAATTTGTTAAACATGAAGTGTAAGTGTTGTGTGCAAGACCTCAAGTGCCATTTGTGAATACAATTTAAGGTAAGTAAAACTTTGATTTTTTCCTATTATGTTTGAAATCTTATTGGGAAGGTCACTTTACTGTGAAATACCACCCATGTTTAATTCAAAATTTTCACGCGCTCTCATAATACCCCCTAAATACTAAAAAACTCAACTTAAATGGACAGTAAACGAAATAAATGTTAAGGTTTTTTCACAACGAAATTGATAAAAAGCTGGTTACGTGTAAATAATTTGTAAACCAAATTATTTCCAATCGATATTCTAAAATATATAATCGATATTCTAATATATAAATATCTAAATTTTTTTACAATAATTCACAGTCATCTAGTGAAAATGGCGGATGGCAAGTGAACAGTTTTAATCTTAATTTAATGCTAAGGTCTGTACGTTTGTTCTTATGTGGCCTATAATTCAGCAAATAATAAAATAGGTAAGCACTTGTAGGAAACAAATCAGCCATGCATCAATGTGAAGAGTAGTAGTGGTTCACATTTTGCGCCAGTTAACCAGATAACCACCTTTATGGATCCAAGCTTTTAGGGTCCCGCTGTGGTTATGCTAAAACCATTCTACTCCATTTTTAGTCTTATTTAAAATTGTAATTTAAATAGCTATTAATGTAATTTAATTAAATAGATAATACAATATGTAACTAAAACCCCGTCTTCTTCACAAAAACAAGCACACAGAATTCACCCACAAAAACACAATAACTAGGTAGTTACCTACTTCATCGAAACTTGTTAACACAATACATTTGTCCGTAAGTAAAATGCGTGAAATATTGTGTTAGGTACGTCGCGACTCGGTATGAGTTGACTCTAAGTTACACTAAAGCTTTACCTATTATTTCTACGTATGCTTATTTATCATTGGTCTAACATTTATAAATTATCGTCATTTTTTATTACAGACATACTCACAGCCTGGTACCAGTGCAGCAATAAACCATACAAGAAGTGGAACAACAGGGGACCGTTCAAATAATTAGCTCAAAAATAAAAACTAAATATTCATACATATCTATAAAAATAAAATACGATGCGATACTAGTGTTGTTATGTTAAATCCTAAAGATATAAAATGTAAATTTGTGTGTATTCCTCATAAAGAGTACCACTATTTCAAACCGCTAGGACATACTGTCTGAAAATAATAAATTAAACATTGCATACTGATTGTTTCATCTTTTATTTTCTTTCCTTATTGAAAAAATATCGTGCATATAGCAGTGTCATCACTACTGACACATTAAATTAAAAAATAAATTTAAAAAATCTTCCGCAAATACTGTCAATACTTGGCATAGATAGTAGATAAATTCTTGTTAGTAATGCCTCAATAAAGCTTGCAAAATAGTGGGGGCTAATAGTGCGGGCTATTTGTTAATTATGGGCATTATTATTTTTGCTAGGTCATTCAAGGCTGTTTGTGCAATATTTTTTGATATGCTCCATTTTTTTTTATTGAAATTCCTGTCTTTTATCATGCATATCACAATCACTCGTCTCTGAAATACTGTCTGCATCATTAGGACAATCTCGTTCGTCATCATAAATATTACATACGGAACCCGTCTCGTCCAATATTCGATGCGCACTTGCTGACTCTTGGCCATAACTAATATCAGATTCGGATGAAGTAGATAATTGCCTGGTATAGAAATATTCATTTCATGGTTACATATAATTCAATCAGCAGAATAAATGCCTACGCTAGTTAAATTATTCAGCCCAAGACCGAATGGCTGACACGTTTGCTGTTCTGTAACTGCATAAAAGTCCCCTTTAAGTTCTGTCTTGGCTTAAATAAATGCTGTTATTCGATTTTATAGTAACATCTGACTAATAGGGTAAAAGTTTATCTGTATGCAGCATGAAGCATTAAATCTTTGTTAAATAACTTCACGAAGTAATTGCTTACCTTATAGTGGTTCAAGTGTTCTCTCTTAAAATGCAACGGTTTTATACTCCACATTTGGGCTTTTATTCAGAAAACTGCATTATTTGTGTCCACGAACATGCACTCTTGCAGCTGATATAGTACTGCAGTACTAAACGCTGAATAACAGTGACATCCGTGAAGTGTTTGTGATGTTTAATAGATTTACAGTACAAAAGAAAGCGTTATAGTGAGCCTCATTTTTTTCTAAGCAGCTGTCGTTGCCTGGTTGAACTCTAATAAGTCGGTATAAATGCTTAGATTAACGCTGTGGGCCTTATGTGAAAATGTATAATGCAGTTCTGTGCTACTTGGGCTACTATTATAAAGGCGAAAGTTTGTATGTATGGATGTATGGATGTATGGATGGATGTTTGTTACTCTTTCACGCTTAAACGGCTGAATGGATCTGGATGAAATTTGGCACAAAGATAGATTATAGTCTGGAATAACACATAGGCTACTTTTTATCCCGGGAAAATGTACGGTACCCGTAGGATAACACATCAACTGTGACGCGGACGAAGTCGCGGGCAGAAGCTAGTTATAGATAAATCACACCCAGACACAGAACAAACAATCATGCTCATCACACAAAGTTTGTCCTGGGTGGGAATCGAGCCCACGACCTCCGGCTTAGCAGTCAGGGCCACTAACCACTAGACCAACAGGCCCGTGGGTGGGAAAATGTGGGTTTTTTTTTTTAAAACGTTGTCCCACACTAGGAATTTCTCCTGTATCGTGGGTGCGTTTACAAACATATAAACTCACATACACAAACAACCAGACCCGGAACAACTATCTGTAGATCATACAAATATTTGTTTCGTGCGGGAATCGAACCTGCGACACGCAGCGCAGCAGTCGATCGCTCGGCCACTGCGCCATCCGTGTCGTCTGTGTATGTGTGTGTGTGTCGTCGTGTGGTGATACGATCAAACAAAAACAACACCTATTCACCTAAAACTGTACGTGTGTCAGCGTTCGGTTAATTGAGGGTTCGGATAATAGAGCTTCTACTGTACTTTCACACAAAAAAAACGACGGGTTGCACTCCGGGAGTGCCGGCAGAAGTGAAAACTTGAATATTAACGTTGTGCATTTTTGATATTTTGGAATGGTTAGGGAATAATTTTGCACGAATTGCTATAATTATCATTATAAAAGTACTATGTATAATTAAACCAAGCACGTGTACTATTTAGTCCATCCGTCCATTCGTGCATCCGTCCATCCGTCCATCCATCCATCCACGATTTTCCACGATTTTTCGTGCAAATTTTTCGATCAGGGTCACGTGTCCTGACGCGAGTTTAACATTTTTTACCCAACGCCACTAAAGAAGTTTTCACTTCAAAAATATTAGGTATGGATGTTGAAGGGACTTACCGTTTCTCTCAATAGCAACATCTTGAAATATATCTGACTCAGTTTCAAATTCAAAGGGTTCAATTTTCATAACTACTTCCGTGTCTGTAAAAAGAAAAAAAAATATATAAAAAAAAATATACCATCACGCCTGTATTCCCCGAAGGGTTAGGCAGAGGTGTACCAATGAACACCCACAGTTCGCCGGTATATTTAGGTCCCATGTAATAGGGGGCGAGCCTATTGCATTAACCGGGCACAAATCCAGACTGAGCTGCTACTGAGAATTTCATAGAAAAACCCAATATCACTTTTTGCTCGACCTGGGAATCGAACCCGGGACCCCTTGCACAGCAAAGCCCTGCCTGCTTGCCCTTGCCTTGCATAATATTGTATTAAATGTAAAACTCACCATAATTGACATTTTTATCTTCTATTTTCTCGCCGTTCAATGGCGTTCGGTCTGAAAATAAATACGCCATATTTAATTTATCTATCTACCTTCTATTAATCTATTTTTTTCTTATAAGTAAAAAGAGAAGTCCTGACTGACTGACTGACTGATTGACTGACTCAGCAGATCAGTGTTGCCGCCAGCCCCGGATTTATTTGAACTGGGGCCAAACCTTGGTAGTAGCGGCCTCTCCATTCAGTTTTTGAGAAAAACTGTTTTTCAAACATATTACGAGTATATTAAGATTCGGTTACATGACAAAGACCTATGAGATTGTAGAAAAAGAGGGTTAGGCAGAGATGTAGCAATCTACATCCACAGTTTGCTGGTATGTTTAAGTCCCATGTAATAGGAGGCGAGCCTACCGCGTTTTATGGAGCCCTCACCACTAGTATGGATCTGTTTTACATCAATACTAGCTACTGCCTGCGACTTTACTCATGTCAAAGTGGATATATTATCCAACGGAAATACTAGACTACAATCTATCTCAGTGGCAAATTTTATCCAGATTCATTCAGCTGTTTGGGTCTTACTTATAAAAATAACGCTAATTCATTCTTAGTTATGTCTTAATTGACTGACTGAACGATGAAACACTATTTTAATCTGCCAACACTTAGAGGGTGAGCATAGAGCATGACTAAATTATTCAACTAAAGAACGAAATCGAACAAACAATTGAGCATAATTGTCAAAATTTACAATAGAATCCATAAACCAAAAATGACATCGTCACAGCTGATTGAAGCTTCTGAACTATACTTAAACAACGGGTCGCCGCTGTTTAAGTATAGTCACGGTAATATTACCGTGGTATAACTAATTTTAGCATTTATAATACAAGTAGGACAGTAGGAATTTAAATTCTTACCGTCAAATTTTAATCTTAAGATAGTTTGACAATGCATTACTTTTTGCTTAAATTGAACTGCGTTTCTGAGCTGCGTGATGCACACTTCACATATTAGATCTTTAGACTCGTTCCTCGTCCACTGAAAAATAAATTATTATCTAATAAGTGAAATGTACTTTGTAAGTTTATCTTGGACTTCACTGACATTGGTGTAGGAAAACAATGGTGCCGATTCCCTTGTTCACAAACTAAACTAAAATTAGAGAATTGACACCTCTTACTAACATACAGCGAAAGAAAAGGACGGTAATACCTTACTACGGCGGTAACTGCCTCGTTGGCCTAGTGGTTCTGAGTGCGACTGCTACGCTAGAGGTCCTGGGTCCGATTCCTAGGTCGAGCAAAATGTATTATTGGGTTTTTCTATGAAATTCTCAGTAGCAGCTCGGAGTTTGGATTTGTGCCCGGTTAATGGCAAAGGCTGGCACATTACATGGGACCTAAATATACCGGCAAACTGTGGAAGGACATCGGTACACCTCTGCCTAACCCTTCGGGGAATACAGGCGTGAAGGTAATATCTTAGAACTAAGTTAGAGATGTCACATTAGTTTTGCCTTGAAATTTTCCATGTTTTTTATCAATGCGTTCTGACATGTCAACTATAATCTACAATCTGCCTTGAGCATGGTGTCTCAGGACTTATGATTTGACATAGCTACACTGGTACTTGTTCAGTATTAAACCTACAACAATACGTAAAAATAAAACTATTTTCCAGATTGATTCCGGTCACGGCTGCTACTCTTAATGCAGACTAGCCAAGAACGCAGGAGATATTACAGTGCATAAGTGTATGCACTAAAAACAGCTGCACTCCCGCTTCCCTAACTCTCATAATCCAATTGGACAACAATCTGACGCAACAGTGGAGAGATCAGGCGTAGGATCAACGGCTTTATGTGCTTTCTGAGGCACGGGAGTGTCACATCACCAACTTCCAAACTCCTGGCTATTACTGAAAAATTTCTTATAGAGAATCTTAATAACACTTTTTACCCGACCTGGGAATCGAATACAGGGACCCTAGCTCAGCAGTTGAGCTTGCCACTACAAGACCGACAAGGCAGTTATCCGAGTTATCGATGTTTAGTATTTTACTTACGGACAGGGCAAAGCACTTCTTCAGCATGTCTCCGTACACCTCGGTCTTGCCCATCCACTCATACTCTTTCCACATGCTCTTGATGCACACCAGCTCTCGGCAGCAGCTGCACAGTTGATATGTATCCATTGCTGCATGAATCTTATTAGACTCATGCCCTGACTACGAGCGACGAGTTTTCAAAAACAATTTTCTTGTTGACGTAGATCAAATTATAATAAGTTTTCTTGTATATAATAGTTCCAACTGTTAAAACTAAATAGCGTGAGAGATCCCCTAAGACGACCCACTGACCGATAATTCACTTAGAAAAGTTACATTTTTACCCTTTTTAATTAAGGTTTTTGTTATAATTCGTAATAGTAACAAAGCTACGCAAAAGAGATCAGTTTTCTAACTTAAATCGGCCATTATTATCAGCACATTAAAGTCTTAAAAAAAACAATATCTTAAAATAGGTTTAGTAAAGTATTTAAGGCTTTAATTAAACAATAATAATCATAATCAGGATAATATTTTTGTTTTCAATAAAATTTACATCAACAATCGTTATAAATGTCAGATACGTCAACGTCAAATCTAAAACCATTGACAAGTTACTACAAAGTCAGATTCATACGTAATCTGGCTGCTAAGGCTTTTAAGTCATCATAAGTTTTTAACCGATTTCAAAAACGAGAAGTCATTTCGGCTGTTTTTTATTTTTATTTAATGTATTTTTAACACAAAAGATTAAAAAGGTTGATTACATACACTACACAGCAACTTTTAAAGATTGTATTATTCAAATAAGATAATTTTAGCTGAATTTTTCTTTATTTGTTGAGTGGTTTATAGCAATGTATGTCTTTTAGCAAAGGAGACTTAGTATATATTTTTTATTTTTTTTGAAAGCACCCTTTCTTAATTATGTTATTTTGAAATAAAATTGTAATTAAAAAAAATTGCAAAGATTTTATAGAGCCATTGAGCTATTTGTCTCGTTTGACTTGCGTAAAGTGGCGCGGCTCAATTTGATCTGTAGCTCGCACGCAAATCAATTGAGCTCAAGAGTTAAAAGAGTTATTCGGTGAGCTAAAGAGCTAAAAGAGTGATACAGCTCTTTTGATCAAAAGAGCTGTATCTCTCTTTTCTTTTCAGTGAGCTACATTTCGCATGTCTAGTGGGCAACAATCAATCATCAATCTGTCATATTGATGACATGACACAATGATTCCATTAGGAGGCAAAGGAATCAATCCCATACGTCCAAATCATAAAGATAATTCGTTGGTTTTATTTTAAATACATTCAATGTTGTTTTAAAATATTTTAAATAATATAAAGGTGTATAATATGCTATGAAAAATGATATTTGACAGTATTTTCTTTGTTTTAATGTGCAAAAATAATATTAAAAAAAAAAGAATCTGGATTTAAAATATTTATTTATTACATAATGGTGCTTTTAATATTTTTTTTGTTTATGTAAGGCTATCCTAAATAATTTTCTCTATCAGAAATACCGCACATGATAGTGGTTCAAAAATAAAATTATTTTAAGCCCAATTCCTCACATGTCCTTTTGAAGAGGCCGCGAGAGGAACAGCGTCATTCGTCTGCGACGCTGTTCATAATTTTGATAGTTGCAAATACTTTGTAACGTCTTCGTGATGGCTAGTAGTTAACCTTTTGAACGCCATGGTCGGATATAGCCGACAAACGAAAACGTGCCAAACACGCCACAGTCGTCTACAGCCGACAAGAAAACGACATTTTTATGCACTTATTTTGTACTTAAAAAAGTACGACATTAAGTTTCCTTTTCCTATTATTTAAAACTACATTAATGAAATATTGTAAAATAGCACAACGATATATTCATTACTTACATTTCACTAGAAAAAACAATAATCAATCATTGTTAATCGAAATGCGCTGAATTTGACTTGGCTTAGCAATGGCGCCGATGCATTTAGGCTCTGGCGTTCAAAAGGTTAAGTGTGGCCACATAAAAATTATCGTACATTAGTATAGGGATTTTCAACATTTCAACATGTAACCGTCGCAGGCTTATACAAAAAAGGTACAATAAAACGAGAAAGTTACAAATTCAAAATATTTATTCCTTAAAAAAATTATCACGAGAACGTCGAATTGAATCGATTAATGAAAAAATGGAGTATGCAAATTTCGCGGGCAAACCACGGCGCTTCACTTAAAAAACTAAAACAACAAAAACCAAATGTTATTTTAGACACCAGATTGTAATTCTACAATACGGTCGACACAAAATACAAAAATAATGAAAGTGCGGTACATTTATTCACAGCAAAATTCTTAATAACTTTAGCCTTAATATCTTAACAACACACACACAGTCTCACATACCATCACGCCTGTATTCCCCGAAGGGTTAGGCAGCGGTGTACCAATGTACAACAGCGTGTGTGTGTGTGTTATTAACTTAATGAACAAAATACAAAAATAAAGAAACAGCAGCATACAATTTCTTCACAGCTAAATTCTTATTAATAAGTTTAGCCTTAATAATTTAACAACACAAGCCTATATTCCTTGAAGGGTTAGGCAGTGGAGTAGGTACCAATGTACAGCCGTTGTACATTTCAAAACCTAGTAAGGGACACTTTTTCCAAAAATCGTTTTATTGCATAATTTTGCTAACCAAGTCCCGTCCCTCCCGTCCCTACCAAATACAAAAACACCAGCGTTGAAAACTCACATTAAAGCGGTGAAATTTAATCATCGATATAGACGCGCCCCACTACTATTCCCTCTAATCGTTTATAGTATATGTGTGCAAGCTTCCGTCAATGTTTGAGTGTTGTCGGTACACACTAATTACCTATGAGTGCACACGCACACTACAATGAATAGACTAATCAGGAGAGAGCGTCATGGTCAAAATGAAAGATGCTGGAAAAGTGGTGGGGCGCGTCTTCGTGAATTGCACTATCTGTACCCAGTAAATGCACTACTCGTCTCTGATCTAATTTACGTTTATTCGCTCTCCTATAAAATTTAGTTTTAGGTCCTTGCTAGGTTTTGAAATGGGGCAGCCGAACGGTGTGTGTGTGTCTAATCAACAAAATACAAAAATAAAGAAACTACAGCTTACCACTTATTCACAGCAAAATTCTTATCAATTAGGTACTTAAGTTTAATAATCAGTCGTGTTTGATTCACGCAATACCAAGTCAGACGACCTTGTGAAGGTTGCGACTTGCGGGAAATTGCTGGATGCGGGCAGCGCAGGACCGGGCATTGTGGCTATCTTTAGGGAAGGCCTATGTCCAGCAGTGGACGTCGTTCAGCTGATATGATGATGATGGTAACAAGTTTTCTGACACTAATCATCATCTGCTAGCCTTTTCCCAACTATGTTTGGGTCGGCTTCCAGTCTAACCGGTTGCAGCTGAATACCAGTGTTTTACATGGAGCGACTGCCTATCTGACCTCCACAACCCAGTTAGTGGGCAACACGATACCTCTTGGTTAGACTGGTTGTCAGACTTCTTGGCTTCTGACTATCCGTAACGACTGTCAAAGATCTACGAATGACAGCCGGGACCAACGGCTTTACGTGCTAATATTGGGGGAATAAACTGGGTACAGTAAAACCTCAATTATCCGAACCTTGATTACTCTAACCCTCAATTATCCGAACGCGGACTTAGTTTATCCGAACACTCAATTATCCGAATATTGGCGAGAAATTGTTGCTGAAAACGCGCTGCAGCGGTATGTCAATTAAATATTGACTATTTTTTAAGAAAGCATTTGTTTTTTTATGTGTTTTATATCTTAACGTTATTAAATATGTTAACATTATGTATTAACGTTGAAATAAAAAGGTGTTGTTTTTGTTTGATCTTGTCCCCAAAAACCTACTATTCGATTATCCGAACTAGTCTCGGTTTTAGTTCGGATAATCGAGGTTCTACTGTATTTGTGTGAGATTTATTGTGTTTTTTTGTTAAATTTAAAACCTTTCTACGATCCACACAATCTTAAATTATTTGTTCTGGCCCAAATTAATATCTAATAAGGAATATGCTCTATACTAATAGTTTCCAAAGTCCATTGATCGTAGGTAGGTAGCAAAGGAATATTGGGATTGTCTTAAGAGCGCGTATACAGAAAGTTGGCAACGTCGCAAACAGCTGTCAAATATTTCCCTGTTTTGATTAATTTGTCAATATTACTGTATGAAAATAAGAAATATGGCTAACTAATGAACTAGAATATTAATCATTAATTGCAATTAAAACACTGAATTTGATGTTGTACCCGTTTTAGGTGTAAAAAAGGCATTTGTAAAGTTTCCATATACTTTTTTACATCTAAAACTAAATATTCGGTGTTACGATATTAAATATTGCATTTCATAATCAATATTCTAGTTCATTAGTTAGCCATATTTCTTATTTTCATACAGTAATATTGACAAATTAATCTAAACAGCGAAATATTTGACAGCTATTTGCGACGTTGCCCAGTTTCTGTATACACGGTCTTAAACAGTCATTTATATAAGACCTCGTTCGGGGAAGTACTACCACCATACCTATTTCTGCCGCAAAGCAATGTTACTGTGTTCCGGTTTGAAGGGTATGGGTGCCGGTGTAATTACAGGCACATGAGGCTTCAACTTTGTCTCTGGGATGGCAACGCATTAGCAAGGTCTCTGGTATTGCAGATGTCTATAGGCAGCGGTGACCACTTAACATCAGGTGGTCCGACGGCTTGTTTGCCAGACAACTAATAATAAAAAAAAAAAAATGACCGATTTTTTTGTCGGAAAGAATGGAAATTAAGAATTGGGTAGATGACACCACTAATCAATTGACGAACTTTTTATGAGCTGTCAAAACGCCATTCCCCCATAGATTTTCTATGACAATACTCAACTATGACGTCACTTTTTTGTCATCTCAATTCACTAACTATTTATTGATTTCAAAGCAATTAAAAATCGATTTTTATAGTTATTTAAAAAATCATCGGGTTTTTAGTGCTAAAATTAAATAATTTTTTGTGAAGTTGTTTCTTGAAATTGGTTAGTGGTGTCATGTACCCAATTCTAATATACCAACGCCCACATCCTACAAAGAGTTGGTTCCAAGAAACTATGTATATGTCACCGGAAAATAACAAGATCCGTAAGTTTATCAATTTACTAGGAAGTAAATAAACTTTCGTATGATTCTAAACGGGAGATAAATTGTAATATTTTACATCCACATTTTCGTAAATTGATAAACTTACTGAACTCACTCGTAAAATAATAAGTAAGCAGTAACCAAACGCTACGCGCGATCTGATTGGTTGGCTGTCATGTGTCACTTCTCCTTCCTCCTATGGACACAAGCATTGCCACTATGAACATTGACCAATCAGAGAGCAGTGTGTTATTTTACGTATTTCAAAGATCGTATATTTAAAAGAGTTTCTGTGATTGGTCGAACCATATAAAATCTTACGAATAGATATTCGTTAGTTTATAAATTTACCGTATAACGTCGGAAATTGATAAATTTATATATATAAAATGTGGACGTAAAATATTACAATTTATCTCCCGTTTAGAATCTTACGAAAGTTTATTTACTTCCTAGTAAATTGATAAACTTACGGATCTTGTTATTTTCCGGTGACAGATATATTGAACGGTCCGATAATCGGTCCAAAAAATTGGCAAAAACTGGCCTAGACAGATAAACTTGAAATTAGCTAAATCCTTCTTCATGAATTTCAAATTGCTCCACTTTCACTATTGTTTCGTCTAACACACTGCTTCTGAAACAAAGAAGTATACATTTTTATAATTTACTAGCTGTTCCCCGCGGTTTCACCCTCGCTGCTCAGCACCTGTTGGTCGTAGCATGACGTTACATAGCCTATAGCCTTCCTCAAGAAATGGACTATCCAACACTAAAATAATTTTCCAATTCTAACCAGTAGTCCCTGAGATTAGCGCGTTCAAACAAACAAACTCTTTAGCTTTATAATATTAGTATAGATTTAAAATACCATCACGCCTGTATTCCCTTAAGGGTTAGGCAGAGATATACCAATGTACAGCCACAGTTCGCCAGTATGCTTAGGTCCCATGTAATAGGGGGCGAGCCTATTGCCATAACCGGGCACGAATCTAACCTCCGAGTTGCAACTGAGTATTTCGTGATGGCCCAGTGGTTAAGGCGCCCGCCTCTCATGCACGAGGTTGTGAGTTCTCTACCGGGCAGGGGCAAGTACCAATGTGAATTTTTCTAATTCATATGTACTTTCTGAGTTTATCTTGGACGTCACTGACATCGGTAACCATGTCAGAGGCCCTTGTGGCGGTTTAGAAACTCTGACACTAGGGTGTGTGGGGTCGTTAGACCTTACTGCCCACACGATGAAGAAAGAGTATAGATAAGTGCAGGTTTCCTCACGATGTTTTCCTTCACCGATATCGACACCGATATAAGACTTGATCTGTCGTCAAATATAGTGTCATTGTTCTCGATTAAATGCTATAAAATTGTATAATAAACTGCCTATTTATTTAAAACAGGATTTGTATAGCAGACCTTTCAAAGCCAGTCTTAAAACCTTTCTTTTAGAAAAATGTTGTCGATGAACTCTGAAATGTACCTATTAGCAATAACAATTATGACTTTATGATTAATAATTTCTTTAATTATAGTGACATTGTATTTTTTATTGTATTATTGTAATTTTTAGAATTTTGAATTAATCTAGTTGTAAGTAGAATAGAATTGGGTAGATGACACCATTAAATAATAATTCCAAAAACAACTTCACAAAAAAAGCAGTTTAATTTAGCCCCGAAAACACGATGAATTTTTAAATAACTATAAAATTCGATTTTTATTTGCTTTTAAATCAATAAATAGTTAGTGAATTGAGATGTCAAAAAAGTGACGTCATGGTTGAGTATTGTCATAGAAAATCTATGGGGGAATTGCGTTTTGACAGCTCATAAAAAGTACGTCAATTGATTAGTGGTGTCATCTACCCAATTATTAATTATTATCAATATGTTCAACACAATTTTGTAAATTGTTACGAATAAAGATATTACTACTACTACTATCAGTATATAATAATTATGTACTTACTCGTCTAGTTCTTTCGCGTGGGCTATAGTACTAGAGGCTACCGCAGTCGAAGTGTCGCCTTGGGAATGTTGCCTGTACAAAAAAATGATTTATTAGTACTTATAGGGATTTACTGCCTCGTTGGCCTAGTGGTCCTGAGTGCGACTGCTACGCTAGAGGTCCTGGGTTCGATTCCCAGGACGAGCAAAAAATGTTATTGGGTTTTTCTATGAAATTCTCAGTAGCAGCTCGGAGTTTGGATTTTTGCCCGATTAGTGGCAATAGGCTCGCCCCCTATTACATGGGGCCTAAATATACCGGCGAACTGTGGGTGTAGATCGGTACACCTCTGTCTAACCCTTCGGGGAATACAGGCGTGATGGTATATATATTTTTTATTTATAGGGATTTACTGTCGCATTAGGGTAAAACCCTAAAATAATAGTATAAGTTGTTGAATATATATACCATCACGCCTGTATTCCTCGAAGGGTTAGGCAGAGGTGTACCAATGCACACCCACAGTTCGCCGGTATATTTAGGTCCCATGTAATCGGGGGCGAGCCTATTGCCATTAACCGGGCGCAAATCCTAACTCCGAGCTGCTACTGAAAATTTCATAGACAAACCCAATAACACTGATCGACCTGGGAATCGAACCCAAGACCTCTAGCGTAGCAGTCGCGCTTATAACCACTAGGTTATTGGGCTATTATAAAATCTAGTTTCTTGAGCTTTTATCCGTACTAATATTATAAATGCGAAAGTAACTCTGTCTGTCTGTCTCTTCTTCACGCCTAAACCACTGAACCGATTTCAATGAAATTTGGTACAGATATAGTCTGGGAGCCGAGAAAGGACATAGGATAGTTTTCATCCCGGAAATCCCCCGGGAACGGGAACTATTAATCCACGCGCACGAAGTCGCGGGCAAAAGCTAGTAAAATAATAATCTTTGTAAGAACTTACTGTGTAGATGAGACATCAGTAATTGTTCGTTGTTTCTTCCTTCCTCTACGTTTAGTCGATTCCGGTGTATTATTTGCACTGAAATAAAAAAAATATAAAGTATGAAATAAATAAAATAAAATAAATAAATAAATATCTTGGGACAACTCACACACGGCTATCTGATCCCAAGCTAAGCAGAGCTTGTGTTATGGTAACCAGACAACTGACATACATACTTATATAATTTATAAATACATACATATTATAGATAAAAAAAAAAAAATATTTAAGTCGACCGGGGAGAGATCTAGTCAAGTCAAAACATTTATTTCAATTAGACCATTGTGTCGTCGTGATGGCCCAGTGGTTAAGGCGCCCGCCTCTCATGCACGAGTTTGTGGGTTCGCAACCGGGCACGGGCAAGTACCAATGTGACTTTATCTAATTCCTATGTACTTTCTAAGTTTATCTTATACATCACTGACATCGGCAACCATGTCAGAGGCCCTTGAGGCGGTTTAGAAACTCTGATACTAGGGTGTGTGGGGTCGTTAGACCTTACTGTTCACACGATAATTAATTAATTAGACCATTTACAGGCACTTTTGAATTGTCAAGAAGTTACAGTTAAATATTGAAGCTAGTTGCTCGTTCCAAAACGTAGGTCTCTATGGAGAAGAACGAGCAAGAAACTCCATGGACACTCTTTTCGTTCAATTTGGCTTTTACAAATATTTGGTTACAGTATTCAATAGCTGATTCTGAGCAAATTACTTTCAGGTCTTGCGTTTATTCTGTTACAAGTTGTATATTAAGTTTAACTTTTGTTTGATTCCGCTGTTAAACGGGGAGGCGAATGGTGTAATATTTTTAGGAAAAAAAAACCTCGTTTAGAAATAGCTGAAATCTATTCAATAGCTGATTCTGAGCAAACTACTTTCAGATCTTTTTTTTTATAGACGGGAAATCATCAAATAACTTCCCCCGCCCTGGGCGGGGCGGGAGGGAGTGTCAGACTTTTACTGACTAAAACCCGTCTATGTTCCTTCATGTGCCCTTTGCGTTCCGGGGGCAGGCATCGGCCCTCAGTGGCCCCTTCCAAGTTTGCTGACATCTCTTTGAGGCGCGCGTGGAACACGAACGCGCCCTCGACACGGTCTGTCGCTAGTTAGTTAACGTACGGACGGTGAGCTACCCATTGCTCACCGTCCACAGACCCACTTTCAGGTCTTGCGTTTATTCTGTTATAGATAGTGTAATTCACGAAGACGCGCCCCACTACTATTCCCTCTAACCGTTTATAGTATATGTGTGCAAGCTTCCATCAATGTTTGAGTGTTGTCGGTACACACTAATTACCTATGAGTGCACACGCACACTACAATGAATAGACTAATCAGGAGAGAGCGTCATGGTCAAAATGAAAGATGCTGGAAAAGTGGTGGGGCGCGTCTTCGTGAATTGCACTATCTGTACAAGTTGTATATTAAAAGAGATGAGAGAAAGAGATAGCTTACCTTTCTTCTACATTATCCAATGGTTCCGTCTTTATTTCCGGCGCAAGTAAACCAGTTGATACTGGTACCCTGAAAAAAGTTTACAAAACATTATAAGAATGAACCTATACTTCTACTAACATACTAATATAATTATTAGTGTCGATTCTGTTATGCACAAGCTAAACCTAATTTAGATTATTTCTATCCTTTTCTCTCCAATCAAACAAGAAAGGGACGGACATGAATAAAACTTCAATCAATTTTAGTTGATCTAAAACCTCTATACAGTTATAGTTAACATGTCAGAACGCATTGATCAAAAACACGGAAAAGTTCAAGGCAAAACTAATTTGACATCTCTAAATTAGTTCTAAGGTATCACTGTCCTTTTCTTTCGCTGTATGTTAGTAAGAGATTCCAATTCTCTAATTTTAGTTTAGTTTGTGAACAAGGGAATCGGCACTAGTATCTAATATTATAAAGAGGAAAGATTAGTATTTTTATATGTAACGAATAAACTTAAAAACTACTGGAGCGATTCCAAAAATTCTTATGCCGTTAGAAAGCTACATTATCACTGAGTAACATAGGCTGTTTAACATTACGCTACGACTCACGGGGACGGAGCAGTAACCAAAGACATAAATTAATCTGGGGGAAAAAACCAACACTATCTCATCATCATCTGCCTAGCCTTTTCCCAACTATGTCGGGGTCGGCTTCCAGTCGAACCGGATGCAGCTGAATATCAGTGTTTTACATGGAGCGACTGCCTATCAGACCTCCACAACCCAGTAATGGGTAATACGATACTCTTGGTAAGACTGGTTGTCAGACTTTCTGGCTTCTGACTAACAGTAACGACTGTCAAAGATCTACAAATGACAGCCGGGACGTTTACGTGCTTTCCGAGGCACGGAGGAAACTCGCTATGATTAATGGTCACCCATCCACAGACCAACCTCGGCAAGCGTGGCTTAACCCGGAAGATCGGTCTATGCGGCTGTAATTATTTAGCCACGAGCTCCTCAACAACACTAAAAAACCAACACTATCTGTAGGTCATAAAAATATTTGTTCCGTGCGTGCGTACAGCAGCTGATCTTTCAGCCACTGCGCCACGTTGCTTCCAGGTTTTTTGAACCTCAATAAGAGCGCGTATACAGAAAGTTGGCAACGTCGCAAACAGCTGTCAAATATTTCCCTGTTTTGATTAATTTGTCAATATTACTCTATGAAAATAAGAAATATGGCTAACTAATGAACTAGAATATTAATAATGAATTGCAATTAAAACACTGAATTTGATGTTGTAACCGTTTTAGGTGCAAAAAAGGCATTTGTAAAGTTTCCAAATACGTTTTACATCTAAAACTAAATATTCGGTGTTACGATATTACTTATTGCATTTCATAATCAATATTCTAGTTCATTAGTTAGCCATATTTCTTATTTTCATACAGTAATATTGACAAATTAATCTAAACAGCGAAATATTTGACAGCTATTTGCGACGTTGCCAACTTTCTGTATACGCGCTCTTAATCTAAACAGCAAAATATTTGACAGCTATTTGCGACGTTGCCAACTTTCTGTATACGCGCTCTTAATCTAAACAGCGAAATATTTGACAGCTATTTGCGACGTTACCCACTTTCTGTATACACGCTCTTAAGAGTTAGGCTACTTACTCTATTGGATCATCTTTGGGCTCCTCCTTCACATCAGCCGGTCCAACGAAGATTTCAGGTTCCTCACTGAAATAAATAAATAAAAAGTGTTATTGGGTTTTTCTATGAAATTCTCAGTAGCAGCTCGGAGTTTTGATTTGCGCCCGGTTAATGGCAATAGGCTCGCCCCCTATTACATGGGACCTAAATATACCGGCGAACTGTGGGTCCGTGTACATTGGTACATCTCTGCCTAACCCTTCGGGGAATACAGGCGTGATGGTATATGATAGTACCTTTTATTCACCGATGGGAAATCATCTTTGGAGGTATGAGAAACAGGGTGTAAAGTTTCTCATCCTCCATAGAAAAGGGAGGATCCTCCGAGCAGACGGGTGTTGTGTCTGGTGGACTACTGCCCGACGGTTGTTGTCGGGATTTTGCATGTATGCTAATGTCGCGGAGAACTTTGATAGCGATCTAGGCATCGTCAGTTTTGCCGTCGTACTTCGCAAGCTGTGCGATAGATGTCGCTACACATCAAATGACTTCTCCCTGGGCCGGAGGGAGTGTCAGACTTTTTACTGACTAAAACCTATCTATGTTCCTTTTTGTGCCCTTTGCGTTCCGGGGGCGCGGTATCTCTTTCGAACAACCCGCAGCCCCGGCAAGAATAAGTACGTATGAGTGATTTTAAACGGTACTATATCTGCTTAGCCTTTTCCTAATTATGTCGGGGTGGGCTTCCAGTCTAACCGGATGCAGCTGAATACCAGTGTTTTACATGGAGCGACTGCCTATCTGACCTCCACAACCCAGTTACTGGGCAACGCGATACCTTTTGGTAAGACTGGTTGTCAGGCTTCCCTGCTGTGGGTTCGCAACGGGGCACGGGCAAGTACCAATGTGACTTTTTCTAATTCATATGTACTTTCTAAGTTCATCTTGGACATCACTGACATCGGTAACCATGTCAGAAGCCCTTGAGGCGGTTTAGAAACTCTGACACTAGGGTGTGTGGGGTCGTTAGACCTTACTGCCCACACGATAAAAAAGAACAAGCTAACTATGAAGGAAATAATGAATAAGATCACTCACTGGAATTCTTCAGGCTCCATTTTTATCACCAATGTCTCCACTTCACCGTCTGAGCTGGAAATAGAAAAAAAAACAATGAGAAAAGAGAATGACATATGAATTTTTGTGACGGGCCTGTTGGTCTAGTGGTTAGCGGCCCTGACTGCTAAGCCGGAGGTCGTGGGTTCGATTCCCACCCAGGACAAACTTTGTGTGATGACAATGATTGTTAGTTCTAGTGATCCATATATGGGTCATAGCTATTGTGTCTGCTTAGCGGGCAGTGAACGGGTTAAATTATGTTCTTCTTAAGAGGGTTTACGCCGGCGGCGCGCCGTCCACGCGCTATTTGCCTCAAAATCAATGATTTTCAAACCTGTTAATACCCATTAATAACTTATCGTACAAACATGCAATTTGCGAATAATATTAGGAAATTTTGTCTTCTAGAGGACGTGAGAGGTTTTTTTAAAATTAAATAGCATGCTTGTAAATTATATTAAGATAACTAAAGTGAGATTTGCGTATTTTACGTTCAGAGTCAATTTCGAAGCCGTTAATCTCCAAAAATTGCTGAGCCACGAAAACGGTTCAGTAACCAAAAACCTAACGTAACGCGGGTGAAACCGCGGGGCACAGCTAGTTTTTCATAAACATGATATTATCTTTATCTAAATAAATACATTATTCATCATTAGTATCTCATTTTGAACAAAATTGCCCTGAACATCATTAGATTTCAACGAATATCTGAGGAGATATATCGTTTTAATCAAACATCGCGCTATAACACACTTACCATAAACGCGGATGAAACCGCGGGCACAGCTAGTCTAATATAAGCATATGAAATATTTTGTAAAAAAAAAAATATATATCACAAACAAAAATAATCAAATGGATCAAAATGCTTTTTATTCCGACTATAGTCCGTGAGCGAGCGCGCTTCTCTACGCACACAAACGCGCTTGCGTCTGTGTGAGTGAATTTTGCTCCGATTTACCTAATCTTGACTTGCTGCGCGCAACGTAAACGCTCTAAGAGCGTTTACGTTGCGCGCAGTAGATATATAGATAGTAGTTGCGCGTTGTAGATACTAATGATGAATAATGTATTTATTTAGATAAAGATAATATCATGTTTATGAAAAACTAGCTGTGCCCCGCGGTTTCACCCGCGTTACGTTAGGTTTTTGGTTACTGAACCGTTTTCGTGGCTCATAACGCGATGTTATGTAGCCGGATATAGTGCCAATCCCACATACAACTCCCTGCACGATCGCCCGCTACTCGCGCACGCGTCCGCCTCGCTCTTGTCGGCGTAATCTTGTGCCGTGTACTATGGTATATTAAATGTGTTATAGTTATAATCTGTTATTCTGAGGTACAGGCTACGGAATGTCATTATTTTGCTGCGAAGTTATTTTAAAACTGTGATATCTACTAAGATATTCATTGAAATTAAGTGATGTAAAGGGCAATTTTGTTCAAAATTAAACACGTGTGATGAATAACGTATTTATGTTGATAAGGATTAATACTATTTTCATAAAAACACCTTCGTAAATAATGCATTATTTTAAAATAAATTTTCTGGCAAAAAGTTTTATTATATAGTATATTTTTTTTTTTAGAGGAACCATTCTGCCGTACTTTATTTTTGCGTAACTTTAACCGTTTACGCACCGCACGCAACGAAAGCCCTCAAAAGCTCGTTTTTGCCACCTTTTTCATTGATGCTCCGCTCCAATTGGTCGAAGCGTGATGTTATATAGCCTATAACCTTCCTCGATAAATGGGGTATCCACAAGAATTTTTCAAATCGGACCGGTAGTTCCTAGGATTAGCGCGTACAAACAAACAAACAAACTCTTCAGTTTTATAATAATAGTACAGATAATAGTAAAGATAAAGCATTTACTAAAATTGGAGTCATTTTCTACACACTTTCCGATGTGCTTTCTTAAAATCAGATCGGATTCTAGCGTTGATTCTATGCAGACGTGTTTCTCATGGCTCCTATGTTGTCTAAACTACAAAAGATTGCAATAGGAGTAGCAATATCAAGTACGGTTGTAGATACACGAAAAAGGAGGAAAAGTGAAGCTTATAGGCTGAAGAAATAAATAACAGACAGAGAAAAAAAAGTAGTTTAAAAAACTAAAACCCGACTACAAAAATTCACGTTCTAAAAAGTATGAAACAAGAAAACATTCTCATCTGAAAGCCGTGGTCGTATGCCACTTTGCCCTAAACTTTAGTGCTAAAGATTAATGTTCTATTACTATACACATACTGTTTTACCGGAATAGGTGGCATACGACCACGGCTTTCAGATGAGAATGTTTTCTTGTTTCATACTTTTTAGAACGTGAATTTTTGTAGTCGGGTTTTAGTTTTTTAAACTACTTTTTTATTTAAATTATTTTGGGGTTTAAATTTAGACATTTATATATTATGTAATATTACTGGAACTGCAACATATACACAATATATGGAATAATCTATTAGGTCTCCCAAACAAAATATTGGTTAGTTGGCTAGGTTTATGGTGCGTTCTAAAGGGTGTGTGTACGGGTGTATGTATAATTTACTAATAAAATATTTATATATTTGAAATGTGCTAATTAAACCCTTTAATTTGATATGTAACACGACCATACTTGGAAGAAAAAAAATATTATTTCACATCTTCATTAGCCCTAGAGGGCGCCACATACAATTTATTGAAACATAAGATAGCCTATAACCAGCGGACAATTTAGACGCTTCCAATGACACCTCATTTGTCAATTTACGTTAGATAATTTAGAAGTTATGAGGGAACAGATGAACATCCATACATACATACATACATACCGGTCAACCTCATAACCCTCCTTTTTGCTTCGCCGTAGTCGGGTAAAAAGGTATACAGGTCTGAAAATGATTAAGGTCTAAAATAATTTAATGATAAAATAAGATTAAAGTTTTTCATAGGACTTAGTTCTCAAGTCTCTGTTCGAGTATACACATATAAACATCTACATTCTTTGTAGCACTCAACACAACACAACTGGAGACTGGAGTGCTGATCGTGTATGACTGTGACGTTTAATCGCACGAATGTTCTATACACCAGTCGATTTAGAATCCGATTTTAGGAAAAGGACGGTCGAAACATCCGATTTTTCAATTTTGTAAAAATAATAACATTAGAATTATAGACCGATCACATGTCAACCGACGGTCCAGTCGGTCGGTGGTCAGTTCTTACATCTATTTTGAGAGCTAAAATCAATGAACATGTTGATATTAACGCTATCATGACTGTCTCTCAAAATGGTTGTAAGAATGAATGCCGTGGTACTAAGAAGCTACTCCTCTTTAATATGGCCATTAACCAGCACGTTCGTCGTTCTCGAAGGGATCTGTCGGCATGTTGGATAGACTATTAAGAAGGCCTATGATGCGGTGAAACATACATGGCTCATGAGGGTTTTTGAAATCCGTTCCTTCTTCATATATATATATATTTTTAATAGCATTTTAATTGGTAATGGTGTACTTGATATTTTGCTCTGCTTACCCCTTCAAACCGTACAGACGTGATGTTATATTATGAAATCGTGAAAACAAAACAGACATACGATCACAGCAATTTCGGTTCATTTGTTATTAGTTATTGAAAAGTTCCAGAAGAGATCCTAATGTATTATATACTAAAACCTTCCCTGAAATTATACACTCAAATAACGAAATCCCCATTCAAAAAGAATAAGCAGTTTTTGAGAAATTCATTCCTATGAAATTCGATCGTATGTTTGTATAGTACATACAAACATATAATCTACAATTTTTTTAAGTCGGCTAAAAAATATACTTTTATATATGTAAAATGGTTATTAGTATAAAATAAATAACTTCTGGCCGTAGCAAAATTTTCAATTTCCAAATTTTCCTTTTCCTTTTTTTTTTTTTTGATAAAAATATCTTGGTTTTCTTTCCCATTGTGTCTAAAACATAATTTATTGTTACTCTTAATATTATATCAGTCATTAAAATTTATAAAAAAAAATCTTACTACCAAAGTACTAAAATGTTTTAGTCGCGCTATAGCGAAACGGGCTTTGTATTTACGAGAGCGCGGGCGCAGAAAGTTTGGACGTGACCTCTCCGTGTAAAGGCTCGCGGCCGACTGAATTGGCTACCGCTCGCGCGCCTTAATTTATAGTAGTTTTAAAATATTTATTAAAAAATTATAAAGCTAATTACACGAAAATTTTGAATTGCAAGTTTTAAAAGAGATGTTCTTCTATTAGAATATGTTATTATTATAATGATAAATGCAAGTTAAAACGTTGAAAAAGATCATTTTATCTACGTGTATTTTGTTAAAAGTTAGACATTGTTTTGATTTTATTTTCCGTAGTAAGTAACCTAAATCGGAAAATCTGTCTTGACAAAAAAATTATTAAGGATATTACCAATTAGCAAATATTTTTGTTTATTGATTCTATCAGCAATTTTTGGAGATTAACGGCTTCGAAATTGACTCTGAACGTAAAATACGCAAATCTCACTTTAGTTATCTTAATATAATTTACAAGCATGCTATTTAATTTTAAAAAAACCTCTCACGTCCTCTAGAAGACAAAATTTCCTAATATTATTCGTAAATTGCATGTTTGTACGATAAGTTATTAATGGGTATTAACAGGTTTGAAAATCATTGATTTTGAGGCAAATAGCGCGTGGACGGCGCGCCGCCGGCGTAAACCCTCTTAAATGTGAATTCCCGCTATGCATCTAAGATCCCCACCGCCGCTAACAAAAGAGCTGATAACTTTGAAATGGCTGAACCGATTTTGATGAAACATATCTAAGCACACTCACGACTAATTCGCCTTGCAAACAAAAAAAAACAAAATCAGAATCGGTTTATGCCTTCGGGAGCTATGATGCCACAGACAGACACGTCAAACTTATAACACCCGTCGTTTTTGCGTCGGGGCGGGGTTTAACCTTTTGACCGCCAAAGCGTAAACACATCGGCGCCACGGTTCTCTATTGTGTCACCTAACTTTTTTATCTATAATTTAAAGTGCCATAACTTTTTTTGTCCTAATCATCATTTGTCCGAATGATAACTTACCCGAACTTAATATCACATAATATCACATGCCATAAAATTGAAATCCCTAAATATAATATGTCATAAATCCGTTTGTCATAAATATTACAATCAATAATATACAAAAGACATAAAGCCTTTTTCGATAAAAGTTATAAATCCTAAATTCAAATTACATAACACTTTTTTAAAATAATAAAAACATTTTTTTTTTAGATTTTAGAATTTTATTTTTATCGTTTTTGCAAGCAAGCAAGCAAGCATGCAGCATGCAAGCCAGCATGCAGCATGCAAGTAAGCATGCAGCATACAAGCAAGCATGCAGCATGCAAGCAAGCATGCAGCATGCAAGCAAGCATACAGCATGCAAGCAAGCGTGCAACATGCAGCAGGCATGGTTTCTGTCACGGCTCCGGCGCTGCGGGGCTCCGGCGGTCCCATGCGAGCTTATCGTCGCAGATGATTTCACGCTCACCACCGCGGCTTCGGCTTGCTGGCCGGCGAGGCCGGCCAGCCTCAGCCGCGGCGGCGAGTGTCAAAACCACCTGCCCCTCAGCTCGCGGGCCGCCTTGCCCCACCGCGCCTACGCGATTTTAAATTACACTCTAGGGATAGGGCAGACAAGACTACGTGGAGTCGGTTTTGCAGCGATTCGTTTCTGTTACTAAAACCAAATTTTTAGTAAATGTTTAGGACTAAAAAAATATTATAAATGAACATTCGGAATAATATACATTATTTAACGCAATTCTTAGGACATATGACTTTATTTAGGTCATGTAAAATTAGGAGCTTCAAATATTATAGTACTCGATATTATGACAGAATACTTTTAGAACTAAAGATAATTATGTTACACAAAATTTCGGGATTTTTAACATTATGGTTACTGAGGTTTATATCAAACGTGTTATAGATAATGATTTTCGGACAAACAATTTTAGGAGATGTAAGGGACTCCCCGGCGCCACTGCTACGCCAAGCTACAAATTCAGCATTTCGATTAGCAATTTTTGATTATTGTTTTTTTCTAGTGAAATGTAAGAAATGAATATATCTTTGTGCTATTTTACAATATTTAATTAATGAAGTTTTAAACAATAGGAAAGAGAAACACAAAAAACTTAATTTAGGACATTTTTAAGTAGAAAATAAGTACTTAAAAATCTTGTGTTCTTGACGGCTGTAGAAGTCGGTGGCGTGTTTGACACGTTTTCGTTTGTCGGCTATAGCCGTCCGTGGCGGTCAAAGGGTTAAAATCGGTCCCACAACGCAATAGATCTATTGAACGGTCCGATAATCGACTCCGATATCCTGCAAAAAGTAGGTTGTGGGCGGAGGCTGTTATACTTACTTGTCATTGTTGTCATCAAAATGTGACTGCTGATCAGGGTCCCCTGAATTATCAGAACCGACCTCCGAAGCATCATCTTCACTTGAACTGTAACAAATATAGAATACCATCATGTACTTGTTTGTGTAACTGCCCCGTTGGAAATGTGGGTTCGATTCCCAGGTCGGGCAAAAAGTCTTCTTTTTCGTGTGGGTAGTAAGGTCTCACGACCCCACACACCCTAGTGTCAGAGTTTCTAAACCACCTCAAGGGCCTCTGACGTGGTTACCGATGTCAGTGATATCCAAGATAATCTAAGAAAGTACATATGAATTAGAAAAAGTCACATTGGTACTTGGCCGTGCCCGGTTCCGAACCCACTACCTCGTACATGAGAGGCAGGCGCCTTAACCAAAAAAAAAAAAAAAAGTGGCAAAAAGTGTTATTGGGTTTCTCCATTAGGAATTTCTCAGTAGCAGCCCGGAGTTTGGAAGTTGGTGGTGTGACACCCCCGTGCTTCGGCAAGCACGTAAAGCCGTTGGTCCTGCGCCTGATTTCTCTGGCCGTGTCGGATTGCCGTTCCATCGGGCTATGAGAGTTAGGGAAGAGGGAGTGCACCTGTGTTTGCGCACACGAATAATATTCTAGTGCATTAGTTAGCCATATTTCTTATTTTCATACAGTAATATTGACAAATTAATCAAAACAGGGAAATATTTGACAGCTGTTTGCGACGTTGCAAACTTTCTATATACGCGCTCTTAAGATTGGCCGCCGTGGCCGGAATCGACCTGGAGAGTTACATTTAGATTTTACAAGATGTAAGTAAGATTGCCTACACCAGTTTTCACATTTCGACGGGCCTGTTGGTCTAGTGGTTAGCGGTCTTGACTGCTAAGCCGGAGGTCGTGGATTCGATTCCCACCCAGGACATACTTTGTGTGATGAGCATGATTGTTTGTTCTGTGTCTGAGTGTGATTTATCTATAATATGTATGTATTAATAAATTATATAAGTATGTACATCAGTTGTCTGGTTACCATAACACAAGCTCTGCTTAGCTTGGGATCAGATAGCCGTGTGTGAGTTGTCCCAAGATATTTATTTATTTATTATTTACATACCTGGACGTCTGTCTCCTCCTTCGCCTCTTGCGACCTCCGCGCCCCACCTTCGGAGTTCCCTCCTCACATTCCCTCCGCTCCTCTTCCTCCTTCAGGATCTGGCTGACAGTCTTCTGACTGACTCCGGTGGCCAGTGCTGTCCTCTGCAGGATCTTCGACAGAGGAGTAAGGTCCAGGGTACCACTCTCTTTTAACAGTTCATACTCTTGTTTCAGGTAATGGTAGACTTTTGCAATGAGCAATTTTGTTTGATCCTGAAAAAGATGGTATTGAATTTGTTAATTTCCATTGATATATAACTGCCGTTAGTCGTTACGGATAGTCAGAAGCCAAGAAGTCTGACAACCAGTCTAACCAAGGGGTATCGTGTTGCCCAGGTACTGGGTTGTGGAGGTCAGATAGACAGTCGCTCCATGTAAAACACTGGTATTCAGCTGCATCCGGTTAGACTGGAAAGCCGACCCCAACATAGTTGGGAAAAGGCTAAGCAGATAATATAACTGCCGTTAGCCTATTGGCACGCACGACTGCTAGGCTAGAGATTCTGGGTTCGATTCCCAGGTCGAGCAAAAATGTAATTGGGTAATGTAATTAATTTCTATGAATTTCGCAGTAGCAGCTCGGAGTTTGGATTTGTGCCCGGTTAATGGCAATAGGGTCGCCCCCTATTACATGAGACCTTAATATAACGGCGAACTGTGGGTGTACATTGGTACACCTCTGCCTAACCCTTCGGGGAATACAGGCGTGATGGTATAATTATATTTATTTATATACAAGGTGTTAGGGTAAACAAGGAACTTGATTTTTGGGGAATGCAGTACTCATGAAAATGAAAAAGCTTCACTAAAGGACCAGTATAGAAAAAACCAGCCAAGTGTGAGTCGGACTCGCGCGCGAAGGGTTCCATGCCATTATCTACAAAAACGGCAAAAAAAAATAACAAGTTTGTTATATGGAAGCCCAACTAAATATTTATTAGATTCTGGTTTTTAGTATTTGTTGTTATAGCGGTAAGGGACAAAGCACACACGCTACTTTTAGTAGCGCGAATCGGCGATCAGCCGCTTTTCGGAAGCGCGATTCAGCGACTAATCGCTACCCCCCGCACACTTGAAATCGCCAATCGCAGCGATTTAGTCGCTTTTCGGAAGCGCGATTCAGCGACTAATCGCTACCCCCCGCACACTGTAAGATGCCGATCGCAGAGTTTTGACATAATTAGGGTCTGCCCCCACGACCGATAATCAAAACTAACAAAAAACTGTCCCACTGAAAAACTGAAAATCTGTCTGTGCTGTCTGTGTGTAAAAAAGAAAGAGAGAAAAACCATTTATTCTCGCGAAAGCGACGCACAACACAAAAAAAAAATAACAAAAACAATAATCTATAATGCGCTACTACCGCGCGAAAAGGCTGACGTTCAGCATAAAGCCGTGGCCCGTGCACGAGACACGGAACCACAGCGCTGGTTTTCAGCGTCAGCCGGCGTGTCGCTGTCTCGGAACTATAAGGTACGACATTACCCACAGTTCCGCGTGTGTGTAAGGGTGTGTCAGGGTGTATGTACTCAAAAAAACTTTCAAAAATCGGCCCGATAATCGGGCCGGTTTTTTACAGACTTTTTTGCCGGCGAGAAAAAACGACCGAGAATCAGCCCGATTATCGGTCGTGGGGGCAGACCTTTATGTGGAACATAATGCGACTAGTGTTGTGTTGTGATTTTGACGAAGCTACACACTTACGATAGATTCTAATGAAGCTGCACTGCTGCCTGCAATATTGATAAACCGAAAATGTCAATCGCTCCGGAGGCGGTATTGGTTACATCCTATAACCAGTTCACGTCTTACATTACGCAAACATCCATCCATTAATCCAACCGCACAAACTTTCGCATTTATAATATTAATAGGACTTTAAATGCGAAAGTTTGTGAGGAGGGATGGATGGATGGATGAATGTTTTCATCCATCCAGGATGAGAACATCCATCTATCCATTTTATTGTATTCATAATATAAAAAATGCGAAAGCTTCTGAACTCACAATCTTTGGCATTTTGAGCATGGGTGGATGGATGGTTCCATCCATCATCCATATATCCCTTTACACAAACGTTTGCATTTATAATATAAGTAG
This sequence comes from Caradrina clavipalpis, assembly GCA_932526535.1. Classification (NCBI taxonomy): domain Eukaryota; kingdom Metazoa; phylum Arthropoda; class Insecta; order Lepidoptera; family Noctuidae; genus Caradrina; species Caradrina clavipalpis. The sequence continues at coordinate 5,155,933 of OW052115.1, forward strand.
GATTTTAAATACAAATGTTTGTGAGGAGGCATAGATGGATGATGAATGGATGGATGAAAACATCCATCCATCCATTTATTGTAATTGTAATGTAAAAAATGCGAAGTTTCTGACCTCACAAACTTATGCATTTTGAGCATGGATGGATGAATGTTTCCATCCATCATCCACCTAACACTTAACCTACCACCTAACTAACCTAAAACATGCGCATTTATAAAATTAGTGGGATAAACAATACCATTGCAAATCGGCAAACTATCGATAATCGACAATGGATCAGCAACACTACAGCCGACCCGATCTAACATCGGAACAGTTCGGGATTCCGATACTGCGTCCGAACGCAGTTAGTCGCCAAAACGCGATACAGCATCGCTAAATCGCGCGATTTGGCAGCTGCGATCGAACGCAGAGAGTCGCCAAAACGCGATGCAGTATCGATACAGTTGCAAATTCGCCGATTCGCGCTACTAAAAGTAGCGTGTGTGCTGTGTCCCTTAGAGAAATACATCTTCTGTGAAAAAAATCAACAGTATAACTATCACGGTTCAAGAGATACAGCCTGGTGACTAAGGATAAACTAAGTCAGAATTCGGATAGTTGAGGGTTCGGATAATCGAGGTTCTAAGACGGGAAATCATCAAATAACTTCCCCCGCCCTTAGTGTCAGACTTTTACTGACTAAAACCCGTCTATGTTCCTTCATGTGCCCTTTGCGTTCCGGGGGCGCGGTATCTCTTTCGAACAACCCGCAGGTTCTACTGTCCTTGCAACGTATGAACACGCACTCCCGCGCCACGTTCCGTCACGGTAATATAATAATACAGTAGTGTAACTCGGCCGCATGACAGAAATAAATGCTTACAGCCGCGCGGTACGTAAACATGCGTTAGGGGCTGCCCGTCTCCAGTATTTTAACCTGTCTGCACCGCGCGCGCACCCCAGGATCGAGGCGCGTAGGTATAGCTCGCGTTTCGTCCGTTTGTATGAAGTTGGAGTACTGTATTATAATATTACCGTGGTTCCGTGATGCGGGGCAGTGTGCCAAGCGCCTTATCATCAAGAGCTAACGTGACCTTGAAATTCCAACTAGAACAGGGCATCCCAACCTGAGCGCCGCGGCGCCGAAGAAAATACACAAGGGAACTTCACAAGGCTTACATCTTTATTATAATTTTGCTATTTTTAAATTCACCTTCATTGTTTTCACATATAGAAGCAACAAGAATATTGTAACCAAGTTTTTGTAAAAACCAAATTGAATGAAAAGAGTGTCCATGGAGTTTCTTGCTCGTTCTTCTCCATAAAGACCTACTTTTGGAACGAGCAACTAGCTTCAATATTAAACTGTAACTTCTTGACAAATCAAAAGTGCCTGTAAATGGTCTAATTGAAATAAATGTTTTGACTTTGACTTTGACTTTGAACAGAGAGGCGCTACTCAGAACTTCAGAAAAAGAAAACAAAAAGTCTTTAAAATTGCAACAAACAATATTCTATTCAAAATATTGATTAACATTATATTAAAATCCATGCTATTAAAGAAGGGAAAAACGCGGAAGGCGCGTTGTTTGCTTGTTTTTAGTCAGTAAGAGTCTGACAGGCCCCCCAGGGTGCCATGACAAATCACTAAACTTGTAATTTTTTTTTAACCTGTTGGCATCTCGCCAGTTCAACCTGGAGGTTGTTCACTGCTTAACCGGACGACCCTATGGATGCCTCGCAATCAAGAAGGCTTCCAGACAGGGCATATAAACTTGTAAGTGCGCTTTTTTTTTTTATAGACGGGAAATCATCCAATGTCTTCCCCCGCCCTGGGCGGGGCGGGAGGGAGTGTCAGACTTTTACTGGCTAAAACCCGTCTATGTTCCTTCATGTGCCCTTTGCGTTCCGGGGGCGCGGTATCTCTTTCGAACAACCCGCAGCCCCGGCAGGCATCGGCCCTCAGTGGCCCCATCCAAGTTTGCTGACATCTCTTTGAGGCGCGCGTGGAACACGAACGCGCCGTCAACACGGTCTGTCGCTAGTGAACGTACGGACGGTAAGCTACCCATTGCTTACCGTCCACAGACCCGCGTCTACGGTGGCCGGGAGTCGTCTCGTGGCTCCCGACGCCCGGATCGTCTACCGCGGCGGTTGTAAGTGCGCTGCGGTCTTTTATGGGACAAGCCCGAAACACTGTTCCCAAACCACTGCAACTCCTGTAAGCCAGAATCAACAGTGGCGACCACAAGAAAAGCGCCGAGACAATGAAGCTCGCCGAGTCCCGGAAAAACGATTCAACTGTCTTGGATCCCGCAACGAAATTAATCAGAAAAGATTAGCGGAGGAGTAAGAAAAACAAAACATAAAGTGCGCTGCGGTCTGAACAAGTTGGGAGCCCCTGAACTAGACTATTGCTATCTCGCTCGCTCCGCTCCGTCAAGGGCACAGAACAGAAAATACAGTAGAAGTGCCCTTAAACTGGCTAAGTACGGGAACCAGTGTCGCCAAACTCACACATTTGCATATGAAATTGTCCATTACACACATACAAAACAGTGATTTAATTGGCTATAAATTACAAACGCAACTTTTACAAATCATCTTTTTATTGCTTTCAAAAATTAAGTCTTATTGCAACAATCGAAAGTTGTTATTATTTGACATGACACAAACAGTAAAGACGTTTTTCGTCTAAAAAACTTAAATAGATGAAGTTACAACGAGTTCAGCTACTCAACGCTAGATGGCGCCGAAACCAATTAATTCTATTCAGAACGCTAGCTCCCTTGAAATAGATGTCATATTCAAATGCACATGTAATCTCTTTTCCTACTCAGTTAGAGATGTTACATACATCGATTATGTGTTGACTATATCGATATTACGTAATTTATTCGGGTGAGCAATGTTATAATTTTTCAAATGCTTAACCGATTCGTTGCGATATCGAATTTCGCTAGGGTTTTCGCTTTGGAGTCCAATCCGTAGGATTGTTAGTTACCTCAGAGTTAATAACTTGGCGTGCCTTCTTTGTTGGTGTCCTTATAATAAGATTAGTCAATGGTGGCGATTCTTGAAGCCGTTTTCTCGAAGGACCTGGCTCATTTATTTCGAAATTACTGTTATCCTATAAAAAATTAAAAAAAAACATACAATTGTGACTAACAGAGATATTAAGGAGAACAATAAAGCTTATTTATAAAGTTTTTTTTTTTTAAAGATGGTAAAATCATCAAATGACCCCTCCCGTCCTAGTGTCAGACTTTTACTGACTAAAAACCATCTATGTTCCTTCATGTGCCCTTTGCGTTCCGGGGGCGCGGTATCTCTTTCGAACAACTCGCAGCCCCGGCAGGGATATTTATAAAGTTACGCCTGACAAAAGAAGAATGGAAATAAAAACGCTTAATGCGTTTTTTTCTTCAATTCTCCTTTGTTAGCCGCTACTCTATCAATCGTCACAAACGTATATGTAACAAATCAATTAAGTGTATAATCTTAAGTAACATGGGGCAAGGAGAATAACTTAATGATAATACCAAAACCCATGCCCTAATAAACTGCGGGTTGTTCGAAAGAGATACCGCGCCCCCGGAACGCAAAGGGCACATGAAGGAACATAGACGGGTTTTAGTCAGTAAGTCTGACACTCCCTCCCGCCCCGCCCAGGGCGGGGGAAGTTATTTGATGAATTCCCGTCTATAAAAAAAAAAAAAAAAAAAATGCCCTAATAAAACAATTAACATATCGCACCTTCGGTAGAACAAGGGCATAATTGCAGTTTTTGCTATTTTACAGGAGAGCTATTTTAAGATATTTATTGCATTCAGTGAGGTCTTGCTCTGTTAATATTGCTCGAAAGTTTTTCTTCTTTGCATGATATAAACTATATACTATATCCTTTTTAGGCGTATAGTTAACAAGAATTAAGAACTTTTAGTTTTTTTTCAATTAATTTTAATTTTAAGGAAGGGATACATTTGTGCCCTTGTTCTACCAAAATGTATATTATTTTGTAATTAGGACTAAATTTGAGGGCATAACTGTCTGAACGACTTTGTCCTTCCAATTTTAAAATTATAAATTAGGCATAAGTGTAATAGATGTGGCATTGTCGCTCCAGAAACCAAAAAATTAAAAGGGCATATTTAACTTTACGACGTTAGCGGTCCAAGTGACGACTGCCTCTCTCCCCGCCGACGGCGCAACTGACCAATGAGACTATGTCCAGCCAAGAGAGCAGTAAAAAAGCACCAATAAGACAAAGTCACTATTTTCGCCTAGCGGATTTTTAAAGGAATTAAATGACTGTCTTTGTTCCTCCAGTTCAAATAGCATTTTTAAGGCATTTCTGTATACTTAACTCATTTTTGCAATTTTTGACAATTGTGCCCTTGTTCTACCGAAGGTGCGATATGTATGTGTATATATAAACCAATTCAATTCAATTGTACCTTAAAAATCAAAATGTTCTTAGTAGGTATTGCTTTGTCGTTCAAATATCTATATCCTTTATTTGAAATGTGTATATCCTGATCTTCAAAATGCTTTGAACATATAGTGCTTGATTTAGTTGGCATCCAATTTTGTCTTCCCGTGGCTTCTATCCATTTTTCCTTAATACACGGGTGTTGGGGAAAACTGAAATATTTAAATAATTTTGACGGGCCTGTTGGTCTAGTGGTTAGCGGCCCTGACTGCTAAGCCGGAGGTCGTGGGTTCGATTCCCACCCAGGACAAACTTTGTGTGATGAGCATAATTGTTTGTTCTGTGTCTGGGTGTGTTTTATCTATAATATGTATGTATTTATAAATTATATAAGTATGTATATCAGTTGTCTGGTTACCATAACACAAGCTCTGCTTAGCTTGGGATCAGATAGCCGTGTGTGAGTTGTCCCAAGATATTTATTTATTAATTTAAGTACTTTTTTTGAGGTCTATCTATACTATATGTATACTTTTGTGACGTAGTCTACCCATGTACCAAGTTTTATTAAAAATCCGTTCAGCCTTTCGAGCGTGAAGAAGTTAAAGAAAGCGATTAGCTTCCTGCACCTACTTCGGAGGTTACGTGTTGTTAAAACCTCGAGATTTCTGTGCAATAATAATAATAAATAATAATAAATATCTTGGGACAACTCACACACGGCTATCCGATCCCAAGCTAAGCAGAGCTTGTGTTATGGTAACCAGACAACTGATAAACATACTTATATAATTTATAAATACATACATATTATAGATAAATAACAATCTTAGTTAAATAATTATAAATTATACACATGAACCGTCCGACTCAAATTTTCTGGTTAAAAATTATCGATACCCTCCTACTTTACGGATGTGTCCCATCCCTAATCGAGTAGCGTCGAAGTTTCTAGAATTTATGTTATGATTTTCCAGATGACGACCAAGTGCATTTAGACTTTGTGACTAAGAATATAAGATTGTTTATAGATTGCATTGAAGTCATAAAATGTGGTATTACAATTAAAATCTACTATATTAATAATTAACAAAGTTTAGTACTTACCGATGGTACGATACACCTCCACAAGATACATTTTTTTTTCTGCTTTCGTTTTTGCAGAACAGAACCGCACAACAAGGCATAATTTATAATATTTCGCGTATTTTCTGTTCTGTGGAGACGACCAATCGCAACGAGTATCCTCACGCGACTAAGTTAAATGTTGCGCATCTACGCTTAATGTTGACACGCGCGCGATATCTGAGAGGCACTTCCACTCTTTGGTCAAGGGGGCGGGACGTGAAGGTCGTCGACCCGCTCGAACAGTGACGTCATAGCGTGACACTGTCTACCGCATACAAAATAGACGATTTGAACGCGATTTATTAAGTAATACTGTCGAACATAAACAACTAAAAGAATATTTAGGTACATACATACCATCACGCCTATATTCCCCGAAGGGTTAGGCAGGGGCGTACCAATGTACACCCACAGTTCGCCGGTATGTTTAGGTCCCATGTAATAGGGGGCGAGCCTATTGCCATAAACCGGGCTCAAATCCAAACTCCGAGCTGCTACTGAGAATTTGGATAATTATGTCGATGCCGCGGCATCATTTTAAAGCATAGCAATTCATCTATCACGCACGTCACCACGCACGTCATCTATTATTACATAAGTATAATCAAATCGTAACGAGGCCAATTCTGTACATTTAATATTTTTTATAAAGAGTAATTCTCACATGTTAAATACATTATACTGAACCCAAAAAATGGTTTTTAGAATTTTTGTCTGCTTGTTTGTTTATTTGTTTGTTTGTATGTATGTACGTGCATAACTATTTAATTCCTGCACCGATTTTAACAAAACTTTTGGCATTGTGTTGGCAGTAACCTGAGCTGTAATCTTAGGTACAATTCATCACGCTATGTCACACAGGAGTTAGATAGACAGAAACAGTATGAACACTATTAACTTAAAAATACTGAACGCGAACGAAGTCGCGGGCAAAAGCTAGTATTTCTATAAAAATACGTTTGAATGTCCATTGGCAAAATTTTGAACCCGTATGCCATGCCGTCCCTGTCTGCGTAGGCCTTGATAGAATGTAAAACCTGTCACTAATAAATACTTTTGACTTTGACTTTCAAAATAGTTGTCATACCTCTTGTATTCCTTCTGCAGAGTGCGAAACTTTAGATTTACATTTCGCGCAAAATACTTCGATGTCATTTCCCTCCGGCGACGAATCACGACTCTACAACAAAAAAAAAGAAAATGTCAATTACTATTATCAAACTCTAAGAGTTCCGTACCCGAATGGGGCAAAGGGACCCTAATTTATGTCATTGGAAGGCAAACAAGCCGACGGCCCACCTGATGTTAAGTGGTCAATTCGTAAAAATTATTCCCTAACCATTCCAAAATATCAACAAAAATACACAACGTTAATATTCAAGTTTTCACTTCTGCCAGCACTCCCGGAGTGCAACCCGTCGTTTTTTTTGCGCCCAGGGCGCACAAAAACGTATTAACGATGGTGGGTGGTCGTACTTCCCCGGACGAACTCCTTCACAAAGAGCTCTACTACTAGGTACTTGCCCTAATTATTCAATAAACTTGAACTCACCGAATAGCGTCTTTTCCGTAGGGTTGCAATAATGAAACAAGCAGCTGCAGCAGCTACTAATGCTGCACGGTCACCCATGTTCCAAAATTGAACGATAACGTACAGTTTCTAGACTAATTTATCTTAGAAAAGCACAACACAAGATCACTTAAAAAGTTCAATTGTGTAGATGACACCAATTCACGTACTTTTTATTAACTGTCAAAACAGTCAACAATTATGTGTAATTCTATTTTTAAAACCTTTGAGTTTAGTTTTGCCAAAACGTCATCATAATCTGAGAATATTTGAAATGATATTTATTTTGACGGTAATTGGGTAGATGACACCACTAATCAATTGACGTACTTTTTATGAGCTGTCAAAACGCAATTCCCCCATAGATTTTGTATGCCAGTACTCAACTATGACGTCACTTTTTTGTCAACTCAATTCACTAACTCTTTATTGATTTCAAAGCAAGCTAAAATCGATTTTTAAAGTTATTTAATAATTCTTAGGGTCAGAGAGCGAAAGTACTCATGAATACGAACTATTAAAATGGAACCAACTTAGAAATATTAAAAAAAAGGCTAAGCGCGAGTCGGACTCGCGCACACAAATGCAATTATGCAAAAGGCAACAAAATCATGTCTGTTGTGTTGTCCCTAAAATATTTGTTTTATTTTAATTTAATTATTTATTGTTCAAGTGAATATAGGATAACTAAAAATATTCATAGTATCGAGCAAAAAAAAAACGCATTTGTTGTATAAAATGAAGAAAATAAATATTTAAGGGGGTCCTTGAATATTTATTTTCTTCTATTTTTTTTGTATTTATTGTCATAGCCGCAACAGAAATACATCATTTGTGAAAACTTCTGTCTTAATATCACAAAACGCTTATGAGCGCGTATACAGAAAGTTGGCAACGTCGCAAATAGCTGTCAAATATTTCTCTGTTTTGATTAATTTGTTAATATTACCAGGCGTCCGTCACTCGTTCAAGGTTACTCTCTTAAGTGCCTAGCCTACGGCTCACCTGCGCCCGGGCGCGGAATCCAGTCGGTCCAGACAGCCCTGGTGTGACGCGCGTTATTGCTCTCTCTCTCTAGCACAACACGACAGACGACGAAGTACATACTATCGGGCGTCTGCGTAAAGTACATTTTACCACGCACGACCGTTTTGTAGGTGCGTTAATTGTTGGGTTTTTTCTATGGAGTGAAGTATCTGTACTTATTGAATCTGTGATATTACTGTATGAAAATAAGAAATATGGCTAACAAATGAACTAGAATATTGATTATGAAATGCAATAATTAATATCGTAACCTCGAATATTTAGTTTTAGATGTAAAAAAGTATTTGGAAACTTTACAAATGCCTTTTTTGCACCTAAAACGGTTACAACATCAAATTCAGTGTTTTAATTGCAATTCATTATTAATATTCTAGTTCATTAGTTAGCCATATTTCTTATTTTCATACAGTAATATTGACAAATTAATCTAAACAGCGAAATATTTGACAGCTATTTGCGACGACGTTGCCAACTTTCTGTATACACGCTCAAGAAATGTTAAAAGATACACTGAATCCTTGACTAACCTTTTCTGTCACAGTTTTAGTATCAACATTTTGATGTTGTGGGTAAGCACCGCCTTCAAGTAAAAAAAAACTTGGAGTTATAACTTGCTGAATGTTTATTGGTTGTTGAATTTGAATCGGATTAAAGATTAACAAATTGCAGTTGGCAGCATTGAGGTTAGTAGTCTCTTCCTTGTCTTTGGTTAATACGGTCGGTAATACATCCTTTTTCGATGGACCACAAGCCGGTTCCGGAAGTTGCTTTTTTAATTGTAATTTATCTTTGGATCTTTTAGACCGTTCGCCATTTTGTTTTTTCTAAAAAAAAAGGATTTTTTATTACGGCTTTTTTTGGAATATAGTATGTTTACTTAGGTTAAGTAATAGTATGTTTTAAATTTTTTTTTATAATTATATTTGTACAACTATATACATACATATCAAAGGCACGGATTCTTTCGGTGTCAACAAACCACATAGCAACATTTTTTAACACCTGTTACATATCACCACGCCTGTATTTTTCGAAGGATTAGACAGGATGTACCAATGTACACCCACAGTTCGCCGGTAAGTTTTTTTGGACCCATAGGGGGCGAGCCTATTGCCATTAACCGGGCACAAATCCAAACTCCGAGCTGCTACAAAGAAATTCATAGAAAAACCCAATACCTAACACTTTTTGCTCGACCTGGGAATCAAACCAAAGAACTCTAGCGTAGCAGTCGCGCTTAGGACCACTAGGCTACTGAGGCAGTCAATAATGCCTGTTAATACTCACAAAAAAAAAATATATATAAAATTAAAAAACATGTAAATAATCAAGTTTCCGATTGAATTACACACATCACTACACTAAGTCAGCTGATCGGTGTCAATAAACTACACACTAAGAAACAACTCCGTCAAAGATTTGTTTCTCCTGACACGTTTGTTATTATTTACACCACAGAGAATAGCAACCAATGCGCAATAGCGAACTAAAGGCCTATTCAAACCTGCCCCCCTAGCCAAGTCACAAACGATAAACGCAAATGCTGAGTAGGCTTTAATAGATCTTGAACTTTATATGCTTGATTTTAAGTTGAAGATCTAATGAAGATTGCATAGCATTTTCGTTCGTTCCAGTCGCTAACGCTTAGAAATCTTTAATAGATTTTCAACTTAAGACTCTTGGGTATTAAGTTGAAAATCTATTGGTACCTACCGAGCGTTTACGATTATCGTTTGTGACTTGGCTAGGGGGGCTGAGCGATATTCGCTGCCGCTGTGGGTAGAGAGAGATACATACCACGCGGGTTACGAACGGTAGCGAATACCGCTTAGGTCTGAACAGTATTATTACCGCATACCCACTGGGTTTTCTCTGCCGCAGACGGTAGCGAATACCGCTTAGGCCTTTATAACTATCCGCAACTTCGCCCGGTAGCTTATTTCTCCCGCATTAAGTTGCGTCTATGGTTACTGCTCCGCTCCCGTGAGTCGTAGCGTGATGTTATATGGCCTATGTTACTCAGTGATAATGTAGCTTTCTAACGGCAAAAGAATTTCTGAAATCGGTTCAGTAGTTTTTGAGTTTATTCGTCACATACAAAAATACAAATCTTTCCTTTTTATAATATTATTGTAGAATTGAAGGTCAAAGTCATTGAACTCCGTGATTACCGGCGGAGGGAGAGGTAAGTCTCGCCCGCTGTGATTGGGCGACGAATTGATAACCAAATGACAACTGATTATCTAGGGATTCCAAAAATGTACTTTAAAAATATCGATATCGATATTGTTTCACTTGTTAGTACTGAGATCTCGGGTTCGATTTTGAAATAAAACAGGTGTTTATTTATAAGTTTTAATTAATTACAAACAAATAAATATAAATTGAAGAGTCTGTGTGTAGTTTCAAATTAACAGGTTTTTACTAAATGCATATGAAAGTATAAACGGTAGGTACTTATTTACATATAAAAAAAACCATTTAAGAAATTTTTGACCGTCTGTCTGTCTGTTTATTTCGGCTAATCTCGCAAACGCCTGGACGGATTTTGACGGGACTTTCACTTGCATATAGCTAATGTCATAAGGAATAACAAATGCTACTTTTATTTTTGAAGTTGTATTTACTTTAATAAAAACAAAAAGGGTTCCGCGTAGAAAAATTAAGACTATTGTATTTTTTTTTTGGCTCTTATAATTTTATTCATCAAAACCCTGAAAATCAGTTAAAAATACAACTTTATAATTGATTCATTGAAAATCTTTAAGCAACTAGCTTCAATTTTAAATTGTAACTTCTTGACAATTCAAAAGTGCCTGTAAATGGTCTAATTGAAATAAATGCTTTGACTTTGAATCAATAGGTACAGGATATTCCTAGAAGTAGCATTCGGTTCTTAGCGAAAGCGACGCGCGACGGCCACCCACCACCGCGTTTGGGTCGCGCGACCCACTGCTTAGTATTAATTTATATGGAGCACTAAACAAAGGGAAATAATAATGGTTCCGAATAACAAATTAATCTCCAGCGATCCGTGGCCGACTATTATTCTAATTAACCAGCGTTATAATGAATTACCGACAAAAAACCCAAAACATAAACGAAAAAAAATATCCAATTTAACAACAAATAACAGCATGTTCAAATTACATTTTCTCCTTAAAAAAAATGGATCTTCGAATAACAAAACTAAACTTCCGGATAGAATACTGAACCTCCGACAAAATTACTAAGTTACCGACAACAGAGGTTTTGTCAAAATTATCATATTTTTACAACTTGCATGAACTGTTTTAATTTCTATTGTTGGTTATCAAATTTATTTTTTAACTCTCAATAATGATGAAAATAGGTGCGTTCTATTTGGCAGAAACTTGATACTCGGAAACCTATTTGGCATAACTCACTTCGCATAAACTTCTTTAGACGAACGTTTTTAAGGCATAATATTTTTATAGCATAATTATTTTTTGGCAGAACGTTTTTATGTCCGAATTTATAATGGCATACTTTTAAGATGGCAGAATTTTATTTGGCATAATTACCTTTGGCATACTTATAATTTCGCATAATTTCGTTTAGTATAACTTTTATAAAGAGCGAGCGAAGCGAGCTCGGGACTTGGGGCACCCCGACTCGGACAGGTTAGGTTAGAAGGGGATGGCGGAGTCTAGAGAGCGAGCGAAGCGAGCGAACAGACCCCGCCATCCACTTCGTGGTTATTTTTTTGTAAACCCTTGAGCCCACGCGGGGCTCCCCGATTATGCTTTTTGAGCCTCGAGGGCTCTGGATCTATCTCTAGGGACTTTGATACGAAATGTATGCCAAAAGACGATCCTGCCTGTGAACTTTCTGCGATATGATGGTTCTGCTTTTTAATTATTATGGAAATGAAATTTATGCGAAATGAGTAGGGTCGTCCTACTAAATCCAGACCTGCTCTTATAATACAATGAAGATAATTAAGATACCTACTAACAACTGACTACCTGCCTCCCTATTTAGTTCATAAGTACAATTATGTATACCTAACATTTTCTACTACCTATTAAAACTACATTTTCATAATAAACTGAGTTTTGTTTTATTTTTATCTTTGTTCTCGCTGACATTATAAAAATATAGGAAAATTGTCGAATAATAATACAGTATATAGTAAAATATTCTAGGAAACCAAAGTCTTCTTGGTTTTACATTAAAGCATGGATACGACTGTTCTAACTTTTTAACGCCTGAAATAGGTACCGATATCGTAGCATACCCGTGGTAAGTAAAATTCATGATATATGATGCAAGTAAAAGTTATTGTACAAGTACATTTTTATATTTTTTATAAGTTTCTGTAGAACCACTCAGAATAATATTTTCAGTATAATGTTACAGTTAAAATAGCACCACAGTCTATGAAATATGAAAGGTAATTTATGAATTAATAGTCGGCAAGTAAGGATAAAAATTACAAAGCATAGTTTTCAGTAGAACGTAATTTATGCTGGTAGAAAAGTATTACAGCAATTCACAGTCATGTTTATTTTTCGAAGATTTCAGTATCTTATTCGGTCGTTTCGTCATTTTTATTCGGACAAAAGTAGTCGGAAAGTTAGTATTTTAGGCAGTAGATTTAATATTTTGAGTAAGTACAATTCTTCTTTTTTTGTCGGAGCTTTTATTACTACCCCTAAACAAATTCCGCAACCGCGTCGCGCGACCGGTGGGCGGGGCCAGGGAGCGGCGTGGCGACCGCGATCCGCAACGCCAGGCGCGAAGCACATCAAAATGGCGGCGTATTTACCGAGCGAGGACGAGATATTGATAGAATTAGTGAATAAAAACCCACCTCTATATGAACGCAAGGCTTCAATCTTATTAGGACAACATTGCGATGTGAAAATTGGATCGATCTTCATCCTTTTTTCCGGAGGCATAGATAATAACAATAACATGATAAGATTGTCATCATCTTCCTCATCCTCCAATAGCTGTTGAATAACTTTTTTTGCTCCGGAGAAATTGTCCGACATATCGTACTACAATAGAACACAACCGTCACGCATAAAAACTGCGGGAAGACTGGCGATGACGCGGTCGCTGACATCCGAAAGCTTAGGGTCGCCTTGCGACAGGCGACCATAGTCGCGTAGTCGCTGGTCGCAGTCGCTCATCGCGGTCGCCGAAGAACCGAATGCTACCTTGAGAGGAGGTTCGCACGGGCGATTTTATCCCGCGGCGATTTTTTTTCGCGCACTCGATTTTCAACGCTCTGCTAAGCGCCGACAGTTGAAAATCCAACTGCGTGTCTTTTCGATGCGCTGGGATGCACTGTGTTGGATTCTCAACGCTCGGATCAAAACCGAGAGTTTAAATTCCAGTGCGCAATATAATACTGCCGCGATATTTTTACGTCCGTGCGAACGGGCTCCTGGAGCAGTTAGCCAGTGATGAACATACACGGACGGCTCTTGCAGTCAGTCTGCTTGACCGCATGATGAAATTTCACCGTGCCGCCAACCGCCCGAAGCAGTTGCAACTGCTTGAACTACATACCATCACGCCTGTTTTCCCCGAAGGGTTAGGCAGAGATGTACCAATGTACACCCACAGTTCGCCGGTATGTTGAGGTCCCATGTAATAGGGGGCGAGCCTATTGCCATTAACCGGGCACAAATCCAAACTCCGAGCTGCTACTGAGAATTTCATAGAAAAACCCAATAACACTTTTTGCTCGACCTGAGAATCGCACCTAAGACCTGTAGCGTAGCAGTCGCGCTTAGGACCACTAGACTAGTTTAATTTTTTTTTACCCAGTACAAAAAAAGTGTACAACGCCGCTAAAGAAGTTTTCACTTCAAAATTACTGACTAGCCTATGAAAAAGTAATACATTAAAACGATTGGCACACTGCGCCGCATCACGGAGCGTAGCGCGGGAGTGCGTATTCTTACGTTGTTTGCAAGTATCTGTGTTTGTTTAGAAAACACTCGTAGTTCAATGTGTAACAGAATACCTACCATTTGTTTTTTTTTACCATTTGATTTTGTGACGACACGGTTGGCGCAGTGGCCGAGCGATCGACTGCTGCGCTGTATGTCGCGGGTTCGATTCCCTCACGGAACAAATATTTGTATGACCTACAGATAGTTGTTCTGGGTCTGGCTGTTTGTGTATGTGAGTTTATATGTTTGTAAACGCACCCATGACACAGGAGAAATTCTTAGTGAGGGGAAACGATTTTTTTTAAAAAAAGAGAGAGAGAAAGATTTTGTTTTCTCACTGCGGATTCAGCTTTCGAATTACGAAGAGGCTTAGAGAATCGCACTGCTGAGCTCCGTCGCCGCGCACCACGCTACGTGATGCGGGGCAGTGTGCCTATCACCTAACTATAAATAAATAAATATCTTAAATAAATATCTTGGGACAACTCACACACGGCCATCTGATCCCAAGCTAAGCAGAGCTTGTGTTATGGTCACCAGACAACTGATATACATACTTATATAATTTATAAATACATACATATTATAGATAAATCACACCCAGACACAGAACAAACAATCATGCTCATCACACAAAGTTTGTCCTGGGTGGGAATCGAGCCCACAACCTCCGGCTTAGCCGTCAGGGCAGCTAACCACTAGACCAACAGGCCGGTCAAACTATAAATGACACTTACCACAATAGGTAAATATAGAGTAGGAACTGATGTCTTAAATAATCGACGTCTATTACTTTTTAAGCTTTCAAAGCAATTTGGAGTGAAATGTCTAGAACACACTACACTTCTCTTTGTCGGTTGAAAAGAATGTCTATGTGTAGCCTTAATCCATATTTCCTTCTTCTCGATGTCATTGGGGAATCTGCAAATATTACATACATACAATCACACCTGTTTTCCCCGAAGAGTTAGGCAGAGGTGTACCAATACACAACACAGTTCGCCGGTGTGTAGGTCCCATGTAATAGGGGGCGAGCCTATTGCTATTAACCGGGCACAAATCCTGACTTTGAACAGCTACTGAGAATTTCATAGAAAAACCCAATAACACTTTTTGCTCGACCTGGGAATCGAACCCAAGACCTCTAGCGGAAAAAAAAACAAACCAAGAAAATCAAAATCAAATCATCTTTGCAAATTTTAATGCATATAAAATACTTTTTTTTAAGACCTGGGGCCCTTTTCTTATTATATTGGTGTTAACTACAGCACGTCACACGTCCACAAATAAATGGGGGCGCTAGAAACCACGCAACGCCACCTGCTAAGGTCCTTACATAACCCTTTCGCCTCGTCCACATTCATACATCTGGTCATACAAGGACGCCGGTTACGAGTACTGCGCACCCGATCTTTTTGACGAACCTCACCAATAAGGTCAGGGAAGGTCTTTCTAGGGCGTCCCCTCCTGGCATTGCCACTCACATCTGCCGTATAAATATCTCTTGTTAGTCGCCTTTCACTCACACACTCATACACTAATAATATAATATTATATCACATTGTTTTTTCTGTTATGTACAGTGGCGACCAAAAGTCCATACCCAATCTCAAAACGTATTAGGTTGACGTTTAGTTTGACTTACGACCTTTTACTTTCAAGAATAGACACATGTATCATCGTTGTGAATGTAGTTCATAATTTCAACGTTTCTACATGAGACAAGATGGTCTAGCGGTTAAGCGCGCCTAGTTGACGGCGTTAATCAATGAGCCGCGAGTTCGAATCTCACATTATTTTTGTCTTTTTGCTTTTACTCAATTTGAAGAAATGGACAGAAATATAATATTCTTTATCTTGTTCGCTTTGTTCACACATTTCGTAAATTTAAAAGGGTAGTCATAGAAAACTAATAAAGAATTTAGATTTCTGTGAGGTAGACATGAGTTGTGCATATTTAACTTGATTGGAATGAGCGTTGTCGTTTGGTTGTGGTTGTTGGTTAGTAACGAGTAGGGATTGCAATCCGGATTATTCGAAATTCGAAAACAACTGAAAAATCCGGATTTTCATGCCTTTTTTAAATCCGGATTTTCAGACTCAAATCCGCTTTTTTCGAATTTCAGTCAAAACTGATTATAACGCATAATATTTGTAATTAATTATGATTATAATAATTATTTTGATTGTAATTAATCGGTATATCGATATTACCTACTTTAATGCGAAAATAAGAATAAAAAATAAATAAATTAAATTAAAAAATATTGGTCCATTGTTACAAGACAAAATAAACTTAGAAGTACTTTATATTATGGTATGCTATTCTAAGTTATAGCGAACTGCATGCGAGTTACGTCTTTGGTTAATGCTCCGCTCCTCATATACAGGGTGGAATTTTATAATGCTACCTGGAGGGAAAGTACTCTTAATACTTAAGTTAGCAAATTTTACTGAAAGGAAACATTCCTTTATTTTTAAAAAGAAACAAAACTGCATTTAAATAATTTTGAAAATACACTTGCCACACCCGGGAATCGAACCGACTAAACTCCGAAAAAATAGCATCCTGTACTTTTATGGCACTAATCGATAGGGTCAATCATAATGATCAAATCTCATCATGAAATTTTAATCTAAACATATTTTATTTGGACGAAAAAAACGAGTACTTTTATGCTTTTCCAGCTCCTCCCCACTGGAGTGCTTTTTTTTTTATAGACGGGAAATCATCAAATAACTTCCCCCGCCCTGGGCGGGGCGGGAGGGAGTGTCAGACTTTTACTGACTAAAACCCGTCTATGTTTTTCATGTGCCCTTTGCGTTCCGGGGGCGCGGTATCTCTTTCGAACAACCCGCAGCCCCGGCAGGCATCGGCCCTCAGTGGCCCCATCCAAGTTTGCTGACATCTCTTTGAGGCGCGCGTGGAACACGAACGCGCCGTCGACACGGTCTGTCGTTATTCAGTGAACGTACGGACGGTGAGCTACCCATTGCTCACCGTCCACAGACCCGCGCCTACGGTGGCCGGGAGTCGTCTCGCGGCTCCCGACGCCCGGAGCGTCTACCGCGGCGGCCGCTGGGACGGGGGACCCTCCTTTCCCTCTCCCGTCCCGCCGCCTCCTTCTCTAGCATTACAGCTTCGCAGAAGGAGGCGACTGCTTCCCATTCCCCCTCGCTCCGGACCATGGCCTGAACCAGTGCCGGACGCGAGAGGGCGCCGCCGCCGATGGCCGCCTCGAGGACTCGGCGGTGCTCAGCCCAAGCAGGGCACACCGCCAGAGAATGCTCCACCGTGTCCTCGGGGTGATCCTCACAATGGTGACACCCGGGCGTTTCCTCCCGCCCAATGAGGTGCTGGAACCTCCCGAAACAACCATGTCCGGTGAGGACCTGCGTCAGGCGGTAGGTGAGGGCGCCGTAGCGCCGCTCAAGCCACTCCTCAAAGAGGGGACTTACCGCCTCAATCAAGGCGTGCCCTGCACGAGGTTGCGACAGTCGCTCTCTCCATGTCGCCATGAGCCCACTGGAGTGCTAGAGTATCAATGTTTAAGTACAATTTATGTTATGTAATGATTATGTAAATTTATAATGAGAAAAATTACTGATACCCAAAATTTATTGAATATTTTAGTTGATTTTATTCTGTCGAGCTGTGAATTGAGCCAATTGATGCAGATTTCAATTAATTTATACTATTTTATATAAATTTTAACAAAATAACTTAAAACACCAAAAACTTCGAAAACTCCGGATAATCCGGATTTTAATCGGACGAGAATTCAGAAATCCGGATTTGAAAAAACTCCGGATTTTGCAATCCCTAGTAACGAGTGATTTAATAGATACTCGTAGTGGTATTGTAATTATTCTCGAAACGCAGGCAAATAATATTACTGAGGCGAGGGCGACTATTATTGGGCTGCATAAAAGTGGTCCCAATTAATATCTTATGAAACCTGACTGAATGTTTGAAATTTATACCTAAGATACCTAAAATTATTTGGTGGCATTTCGATTAATACTTATTATTGATTTTTAAATATATAATGACGCCAAAAAAAAATGTGTTTATTATGGAATTTATAAATTAATAGTTTTAATATATTAAAATTTGTTATATTAAATAAATATTATTAAATTATATAAAAAATTAAGTCACTTTAGTATTTTGTTATAAATGCCTAATATTACTTTTTTTGTTGTTTTAGAGGAATACTATTATTAGTCTCCGGAGCAAGAAATACGAGGAAGAGGATAGATAGCCTAGCCTACCTACTCAACAGCGAAGTGGATTAAGTTTGGTGGTTTCGCACTGGATAACATAGTGTTTACAACAACAGCTGCATGGCTTGCATCATAAACCAGAAAAAATACGTTTCGTTTTTAATATGTGGGGATGGCGTGCAACAGTGCTACTTATGAAGAAGTATTAGACTGTGTTATGCAACATTTAATAACCTGGATGTTTTAGTTTTAATAATTAAACGGTGTAACTAAATATTTAGTCATAATTATATTATATATTCGTAGATAGTTATTTAATGATCTTAAATTGAGGTTTAGTTTCAATCTTCTTTTCATCAAGAAAACGAATTATTAAACTACTACCTCACTAAGTTTATTGTGACGTTACATAAAAAAAACCTGTTCATAAAGTCTGAATTATAGTTTAGTTTTCAATTAACTCTGCTGAATACCAATTCAGAAACTTAATACGTGAGCATCACCAAATTTATTTGTGTTATTAAAATATCCTTCTCTTATTATGTTATTTTGAATTTTATTGACTAAGTGGGTATTCAACAAAAAATCTTATGAATATGAACAGTTACAAGAGAACTTCTTTTATTTCGGTAGGAATGTGACGTTACAATTCTCATAAGTTTGTTAATTTTAAAAATAAATTTTTGTTATCACACAGCACGCCTTTTTTTCCTACTTCCAATTACAAAAAGTTAAAATAAAATCACATAAAAATTTAAATAAATAATACAATAACTAATATTTGCTTCTTATAAAAAATAAATAACAAGCATGAATACGTTATAATTCAACATAAACCTAAAAAGATTTTGCCTAACATTATTATGGTTTCAAGAAACAAAAAACAGCCACACATAGGGTTTGACGCATTTGGTGCACTTCTCAACTTGTACACCATGCTCAAATGGTGAACTTAGCAACTGGTGCACTTCTCATATGGTACACTTCGCAACTGGTGCACTTCTCAACTGGTGCACTTCGCAAAAGGAGCACTTTTTAAGATGAGTGGAGATTTGGAATAATTGACTAAAAATGAAAGAATATAAGGTGTTGGTGGGTCGGTTTTGCGTAGGTAATTTTCTTAAAAATACAATCAACAAAATAATTTTATTTAAACTCTACATAAGAACTATAACAAATTTTATTTTTTCAAAAAAAAAACCTTTCTCCAATTATTTAACTAATTTTATTTATAGCTAATTACTTAATTAATAGTAACAATTACTAAGTAAGAAACTCCTAAATATACCAGCGAACTGTGGGTGTACATTGGTACACCTCTGCCTAATCCTTCGGGGAATACAGGCGTGGTGGTATTTTTTTTTAATAGTACTTATAATTATATTTTTATCACTTCCGAGCGACTTTTTTTTATTTTTGATAAAATAAAAATATTATTCTGATTATGTAAGTAGAGTTTCATTAAAATTATTTTGTTGATTGTGGTTTTAAGAAAAGTACCTACGCAAAACCAAATATTCTTTCATTTTTAGTCAATTTTTCTAAATCTCCATTCATCTAAAAAGGTGCTCCTTTTGCGAAGTGCACCAGTTAAGAAGTGCACAAGTTGCGAAGTGTACCATATGAGAAGTGCACCAGTTGCTAAGTTCACCATTTGAGCATGGTGTACAAGTTGAGAAGTGCACCAAATGCGTCAAACCCCACACATAGTATAAGATTTGAACTCGGAATTCAATGATCGTAAACCCTTTCTAATCCAAACCAGCTGCCAGGACATGTTATAATTATGCGAAATTTAGCAATGCAATGGTAAGAATACGTCGCGCGTCGGGTAGGACTCGTACGGTAAACAGAAATATAATGCCATTTCGCGTAGTGCGACGATGATTCATTAGTGTGTGTTATCTGTGGAATGTTGAGACATCACTCGTAAACACACATGCGCACGCGCTGACTGGATCGCGCCCGTGTTCATAGGAAAGTGAACCTTAGCGTGGGTATGCATTTCTGAGCGCTTACTGTACAAGTTTCATACTAGTATTACGTATTGCAACATATTATCCTTTTTCTGCACATTTGTGAGCAAAGCCAAGAAATAAAATAAAGCAATAAAAATACAAAAATAAAACTGTTACGTCTATACATTTTAAATTATATCGATATAATCGTCGCGATGTTGCGAACAGCACTATCGAGAAAGAAAGAGACGACTACTAATAGGCAAATCAGTGTACCAGAAAGAGACAGCAACGCGAACATTCCAGAAATGAATATTACTGATTTTATTTAATAAATGGAGTTGAAAATCACTTACCTGTGAAATGATATCCCATTTTTTGTGTAACCTGAAGAATTAGTACTAATTCCACACCATTTAATTGCACAACTAGGCATTATTTTTCGTTTTATCTTAAGAACGGGAGCGTGCGACGTTAGTACGTCAGCTTACAACTGCTGTAACAGTGCGACTGATCAAAAACAACATTTCGGCATTCACTTGAAATAGCGCATTCATGAGCGCGGTAGCCTACGCATGCGCTCTCCACTGTTAGCTAGTTAAAACTTAATAAATTGCTTAATCTATCTACACTAATATTATAAGAAAGATTTGTATTTTATATGTAACAAATAAACTTAAAAACTACTGAACCGATTTTAAAAGTTATTTTGCCGTAAGAAAGCCTCATTATCACTGAGTAACATAGACTATATAATATCACGCTACGACCCACGGGAGCGGAGCAGTAACCAAAGTCGTAACATAATCCGTTGTCCGTTGACGGGCCTGTTGGTCTAGTGGTTAGTGGCCCTGACTGCTAAGCCGGAGGTCGTGGGTTCGATTCCCACCCAGGACAAACTTTGTGTGATGAGCATGATTGTTTATTCTGTGTCTGGGTGTGATTTATCTATTTAATGTATGTATTTATAAATTATATAAGTATGTATATCAGTTGTCTGGTTACCATAACACAAGCTCTGCTTAGCTTGGGATCAGATAGCCGTGTGTGAGTTGTCCCAAGATATTTATTTATTTTATTTATTTATAATGCGCGTGAAACAAGCCACACGCGTGGTAAGTCTCGGATAGTTCTCTAGTCTTTCTATCAGGGTGTTTGGCAGAACGTTGAACATACGAAAATGGTGGATGGGTGGGATCATCTGTTACTTACTCAGCCCAAAAAAAAAAACAAGGTTCAGGGCCAAATAAATTAGGTCTGAGTAAGTAGCAGATGCCCCACATATCCACCATTTTCCCATGTTCAACGTTCTGCCAAACACTCCGGGTCTTACTTATAAAAATAACGCTAATTCATACTTAGTTACCTCTTAATTGAATGACTGAACGATGAAACACTATTTTAATCTGGCAACACTTCTAAAGAACGAAAAATTGAGCATAATTGCCAAAATTTACAATAGAATCCATAGACCAAAAATGTCATCGTCACAGCTGATTGAAGCCATCTTACTTCTTAACTATACTATAACGAGTCGCCGCTGTTTATTAAATTTTCTGTCAATGAGCTAGCACATAACAACATCTCAACGCTGATTAATGTTTATAGGTAAGATTTTTCACCTAAGACACCGTTGAAAGTGGTTTGAGAAGTAGCTAAGTATTATTTAGCGTTATTTTTATAAGTAAGGCTGTCTGTCCCGACTGCTACAATTTTAAGTGCAATCGGGTACAACGACTTTCTTGTTTTAGGGCTTTTTCATAAATACTTAGAAAAGCAGTCGGGTTTTTACCCGACTGCGCCAGAAGGAGGGTTATTTAGTTTTTTAAATTACCGTTTTTTTATTTTTTACTTTTTTTATTTTTAATTTACCCATTGTCACTTCCACAGTAAATACGAATCTAATGACACCTCTCAAGTTAAAATCCATCGAACCGTTCAGGCTGCAGAGCGATCCAAACATTTGAATTTGGCGCCAAAAATCCGCCATTTTGTTTTTTTTATTTTGATATACCCAGTGTCACACTCTCACAGTAAATACGAATCTAACGACACCTCTCAAGCTAAAATCCATTGAGCCGTTCAGGCTGCAGAGCGTGCCAAACAATTATACATACATACATACATACTCTCGAAAAACATAACCCTCCTGTCGCAGTCGGGTAAAAATACGTTACAACAAAATCAATTCTAATTTCGATTTATACGATACTTTCCTCTTTTATTAATGCATGTTAAACTTTATCATTTATTCGTAACCTAGTCTTCATAGATCATCTATGAAGAGTAGTTTTATAAAAAAATAGTATAATATTTTGTAATCTGTCTATTGTAAAGAGCCTAAAAAGACAGGTTCCTAAAACCTTTTAGAAAATACGATGAATTAGATAACGTCGCTAAATTGAAGAGTACGCCCGTGATGTAGTATGGCAACTAAAGTAGCAGGTATAGTCGATTAACCAGGCGCCTGCCTTCTGATTTAGACTAGAGCCTATTATTATACGACTTTAAATAATACGATTTTAAAATTTGAAGTAAAAGGTTTAGCATCCATGAGTCACATGGTTTGTTTTGTTTATCTTTAGTTAACTTCCTAAACCTTTCTAGTATAGTTTATCCGAACACTCAATTATCCTAAACATTGGCGAGAATTTGTTACTGAAAAAAAATTTACGAGGACGGAAAAATGCACCTTATCTTCTACTACATAAGTATAAAAATAAGTCGGGTTTTCCTTTCTGACGTTATAACTCCAGAACGCACGAACCGATTTCCACGGTTTTGCATTCGTTGGAAAGGTCTCGGGCTCCGTGAGGTTTATAGCAAAGAAGGTAGGTAGGTAGGGTAGGTAGGTATGTAGGCAGGTACCTAGGTAGGTAGAGTAAGTATCTGGGTAGGTAGGTTGACGGAGTAGGTAGGCAGGTAGGTAGGTTAAATAAGTAGGTAGGTAGGTGGGGCACTTTCAGGGCAGAACAACGTCTGCCGGGCCCGTTAGTTTTATACGGAAAAAATTTTAACCAGTGCGTAAATTTTGCCATAATAAACTTCAACACGTTTTATTAAACACGTATATTATATTTTGATATGTCTTAGTACAATAAAAAAAGTTATCGCTTACGAAACATGTTTACTTAAAAACCATGTTTTATCGTCAGCGTCACTCGCCGGGCGATCGGGCGGCGCGCGGCGCTGCGACGACGTACCTACGCGGTGCGGTTACTGACCTTTTTTAGTTTGGACTGCGATATGAAGTTTCTTCGACTGGTTTCTTCGACTTCGATCGCCAGTCGAGGTCTGCCAGACCCTTGTGCATGATTCGGGGTCGTAAACTGGCCGTGATCAAGCAGCCTCTGATTGGCTGCTAGTAAGGTCCTTCCATTAGGGACGGCGGGGTTACGGATCCCCTGGGCTCGCATACGAGGTACGCTCTCACTCTCATACATTCTTCGAGATGCTCGTAGATTCCCGTTGCTTAATACATACACTCGCACCATTTCGTAGTATTCGCGGTGAGTATAAGTATAACTATAGTTTGACATCGTGATTGATACGACGCGAGTACGCGGCACACAAATCGCGCGGCGCTCGGACGTCAGGACACCAATTGCGCGTGGAACGTACTGACGGCGGGCGGGCGGGCGCGGCGCTAGCGCATTCCCCCCCCCCCCCCCTCACCCCAGCCATGTTTTGCTTATTTCAAACTCGGATAAGCATAAGGATGATTTTTATTATTTTTTTTAACTAAACACGGAAATGTGTTCTATTACTGACACTGAACTACCAAAAAAAAATTACGCACTGGTTAAAAACTTTTCCTGTATAAAAAGCATTTGACTTTTTTTAGTTGTTTTATATTTCAACGTTAATATTATGTACCTATGTCTAATTTTAATACACTGTACAGTTTTTAGGTGAAACGGTGATGTTTTTGTTTGATCTTGTCCCAAAAAATCCACATTTCGATTATCCGAACTAGTGTCGGTCCCAATTAGTTCGGATAATCGAGGTTCTACTGTAAATTAAAATAATGCTCTACCCGCAGCAAGGTGGTAAGACCCAAGTTAAGGGTGAGGCCAAACGAGCGTAATTTTGTTTGTCGTGATTCGCAGAATTTCTGTCGCGTACAGTCACGAGCAAAAACATGTATTCACTTGGCAAAAATGAAAAGCAATCTTCTCGTGAATTAACAATTGCAACGTTGAGATAAGATAGATTTCATAGTAATATAGGATCCAGAATATGATATTCGTAACACCACTATATTTTAATCGATCCTTTGGGCAGAAACTGCTTTAGAATGTCGCTAAGTGTATACATGTTGATGCTCGTGACTGTACATGCTGTATATACAGCATAATGTTTTTTTTTGTAACTGCCTCGTTGGCCTGGTTCCTATTTAGGTCCTGGGTTCGATTCCCAGGTCGAGCAAAAAGTGTTATTGGGTTTTTCTATGAAATTCTCAATAGCAGCTCGGAGTTTAGATTCGTGACCGGTTAATGGCAATAGGCTCGCCCCCTATTACATGGGACCTAAATATACCGGCGAACTGTGGGTGTACATTGGTACACCTCTGCCTAACCCTTCGGGGAATACAGGCGTGATGGTATATTTTATAAATATTAATGAAAGAGTAGTTACGGATTAAACTTACAGTATCGAATTTTAATTGTAATGTAGGTTTAGCCCACTCAAAAAGCCTGCGTCTTGTCGCTGATTGATTAAAATAATCTTCTACAAAGTGTTTAGAGCAAATAGCACTTTTATCAGTAGGAACCCAATTCTTGCCTCTACCAGTCGCTTCTATCCATGTAAATTTCAGCTGTGGATCTTTCGGAAAACTGAAAATGAATTTGTAATTATACGGTGGGTATAACAATAGTATAAAACTAGCTTTTGCCAGCGGCTTCGCTCGCGTTTTATCCCCATGGGGGTTGAATTTATCAATTTTTTTTTTAAGCGGACATCTTCATCACCGTAGCTCCAATCTTTAATTTCAGTTCAATCAGTCGAAAATCTAAGAAGATTTATACAAACTTTCATCCCCTATTTTATCCCCTTGGGGGTAGAATTGATCAAAATCCTTTCTTAGCGGATGCCTACGTCATAACATCTACCCTATCCGAACGCTGACTTACTTTATCCGAACCTTCAATTATCCGAACATAGGCGTGGATTTGTTGCTGAAAACGAGTTGCAGCTGTTCTTCAATTAAAAATTGACTATTTTATTAGAAATGCATTGGACTTTTTTTAGGTGTTTTTTATTTGAACGTTAATATGTATGTCACATTTTAATAGACTGTACAGTTTTTAGGTGAATTGGTGTTATTTTTGTTTGATCTTATCCCAAAAAACCCACATTTCGATTATCCGAACTTTTGTTTATCCGAACTATTCCCGGTTCCCAATTAGTTCGGATAATCGAGGTTCTACTTTATTGCGCGAAATATATTTTTTATTTTCAACAATATTAACCATCGCAACCTTCAATATTAATCTTACTCGGTCAAATAATAATTGAATATTTTCGCATCGAACACAAATTTTATTAATTTAATTTTTGACCAAAATAGGTAAATAATTTGATGAAATAATTATAATAATAATTATGTATTTATCATATTATATAACATACTTACATACTGTACCTACTATAAATTAAAAACTGTTCATTTGTCAAAACGTTAGGCATAATATTCATTTCAGCTTTTACATTTACACTTCACGATTAAAAAAGAACTGTCAAGTTGACAGCTGTCAGATTCAGCCAACTGTGGTTTCACGTTTGGTTCGTAATGTATTGAAATAACAATGTCTTACTTTGGTTCAAACAACATTAAATGAATAACTAATTCAAATTCGGGCTAGTTCGTGTCGCTCCGGACGGAAATTAATGAAACATTTTGAATTGATTTACAATATAAAATAATGACTTAATTGTTTACTTACCGGTGGTAGGTCACGCCATTTGCCTTCAGGTTGGCGGTATTTGACCTATTTTTGCATTTAATTACTGCACAATCGGGCATTTTGTTTTTTTACGCATCAATAGTACACTGACACAGTTGCTAAGCGACTGCCACACTGCCATAGATTAATATACTTATTACACACTGTGAATGACAGCGGTTGTTCGAACATAAAGACCAATTTTATAATTTATGGAGGCGCCAAGTGCCATGGCCGCCAAGTCACATCGCTCGATATCCGTGAACGCGACTCTAAACACAAAAAAAATACGCTCGTCTGGTTCCACAGTGGTGGAGCTAAAACGCGGTCTCTGTCTAATTGCATAGAAAAGAAAGAGATACGCCAGGAGACTCCACAATACTATACAGCGGACCGCGCACACGGCACAATGCTTAACTCATAGCCCACTACACGACTCTGCTCCAACCCGGCAAAAATAATATAATTCAAATAGGGGTTTTAAATATTGCTCTTTAGATATATTTTAGATTGGCATCATAAATTAGCAGACAGCTCGCTGTGAGCGAGCTTACCGCCGTCAGACTGCTCGGTAGTTGACGCCTCCCTGGCCGCACGTTGTAGACTACCTGTTATACTTAGGCCCCGTTCCCACTACGCCGGACCGGCAGATTTGCCGCGCCGGTAAATCTGCCGGAAGGGCTAGTGGCTGTACAATTTATAGGAAGCTGTTCACATTATCCCGGGTCCGGCATTTTTGCCGAGCCCGGCATTTTTACCGAGCGTTTTGTCACTAGGAATTGCCGCTAAAACTAACGGGCCCGGAGTAATGTGAACGACTTTTAAAATAGGGTGTACCCAATGTTTTCTTTTATTTTGCCTTCTATTAAGATACCACCACAACACAACAATTTCGTCGTCCATTGTGCGCGCAGGTCCAAATTCAACTGTGAATTTCTTCCGGTATCCGGTGTAATGTGAACACTCTGTCCGGCATCCGGTTTTCGGCAGATCTGCCGGTCCGGCGTAGTGGGAACGGGGCCACAGTACTCTTTGTTGTAGACTAGCGGTCGGCGCGGTGCCCGCGCGCTCACTGCTAGCAGCCGCCGCGCCCGCGCCGGCCGTCTCCGCTGTTCTTCGTCTGTTATTTACTGCGCTTCTCTCTTCATCCTCAATGGCAATAGCAATAATTGCTAGTTCGCGCGTTGTGAATCGGAACATTGTAAAAAACACGAGTTGCTTCAATGGAAACCGATCGCGAACTGTGTCTATCGCGAAAAGCGAGAGCATACGACGGGTGGATAGCTGATTGCCGCGTGGACTGCTGGGTGCCTGCCAGCTGTCGCCGCGTTTACTGCGAGCAGTCGTCTTAGTTTAGGGCGGTGTCGGGTGGGAGCGGTGTTGGAGCAGAGTCGTTTAAGTGTGCTATGACCTTTACTGCCCGAATCTTGATACTTGCACTCACACCCTCGTGTATAACAGAAAGAGAAAGAGAGACTAAAGGTCACCGAAGAAGGGACTATTTTCTAAGTAGAGAGCAAAATGTCGGACTCGTTGATAAAACTACTTTCACCCGCGTTAGGTTAAATCTTTGGTTACTGCTCCGCTCCTATGGCTTGTGGCGTAATGTTATCTAGTCTATACTATTCCTTATTAATTTGGCTGTACAAAAAATATGTAAGTAGGTACCTAGGCTACAAAAAGCTTTTTTTAAATGTCTGAGATTAGCGCGTTTGAGCAAACATGAGTACGATTTGGATTTATTGTAATAAGTAGGTAAGTAGGTAGGTTATGTTTGATAGTTGGTTCCATAATAAAAGTTGTTTATATTCATAAAAAGGCACTTCAATTAGGTAGGTACTGTAAAAATGGCAAGTAAGTAAGAATGGTAAAAATCAGCCGATCTAATACCTATCACTCTTACTTATCCATCTGATTATAAAAAACGTTTTAGCAAAACTGAAACTGACTAGGTAGGTAGGTAGTCTACAAAATCAATAAAACGTTGCTTGTTCGCAGCGTGTACCGCGCGACGTTGCCAGCCCGCAGTCAGCGGCGGTAACGGATCTACTGGCGCATGTGGGGATTGGCGAATGGGTGGCGGGGAGCGCCGCACAATGGACTTAATGGAGTGGGGTTACCTCTCAAATCGCTTTGAGACATCGCCAATTTTTCAAGGACGCCATGCGTTGCCGTCCCGTCACAACAATAATAATAACAGCGACGCGCCGCAGTCCATGTTGATAATAATGTTTGTAGCGGTCTGGCAAGGGCAACGTGCTGTTCGAAGTTTGAAAACAACACAACAAAATAGGTAGGTAGGTAGGTAGTAAAATATAATACAACTGATCTCAAAAATTATAACTGTTGATAGGTACATAATTAATTAATAATGGTTTATTCTTCAAATTTTATTGTTAAATTTTAGATTTAAGTCAATACCTACCGTAGGTACTAATGTTGCTGTGCCCTACCAGGGTCCAATTGTACTTTAGCTATAAGCCTACCAACCTCTATAACGGGAACAGCGGTCTTGTTGAGAAGTGTTCGACCTTTGTTTGAAGTATATTTATCAGCAGCCTTGAAATGATTGCTACAAATTTTACTGCTTTTTGAAGGCCTCCAACTAGATTCTCTTCTTTGTTTACGAACAATTGCGACCCACTGTTGAAGCCGGATCTCACTTGTTGGAAACCTAAGAAGAATAACGGTAAATAGTCAAACTTGCTGTTGTCACACAGTGAAGTAATATAGGTACCTACCTAAACGATTCGTTTCTTGGTTTACTAACAATTGCGATCCATTCTTGAAGCCTATAGTGCTATTCTAAAAAGTCAATTGCGAAATCACTTCTAAATCCACGGTGAGATTTTTAGTTTCGTATTCTTACAATGAGTGAGTTCGACACTCTAGACTTCTAGAGTCTAGCGCCACCACATGATGACGAAAGTGAGAAGAAGTGTATCGAGTGAGTATTTCGACGTTTTTAAATAGGATTTGATATTCTCCGAAGCAAGCGTGAAGCCGGCTTTTCACTGCGGGATGTAATATATATTACATCCTGGAATATATATTACATCCCGCAGTTGCTGTTCACACTGAAAGATATATATTTGGTTCAAACAGTTCTACAGTCTGCACCGTTCCGTTCAAAGTGAGGGCGAGGCAGGGGGGATGCGTTGTCCGGGACGTGAGGTAAAATATATATCTCCTCTTTACCGCCCATTCGGTCGAAAAAATATTTATAGTTTGGGATATAATATATATTACAGCTTAGTGTAAAGAGGTTTCTTAAATAGTATGGTGAGCGATATTAAATTATATCTCGTGATGTAATATATTATATTACCTACATTACATCCCGCAGTGAAAAGCCGGCTTGACTATCGAGATGTCTTGCGAGATGACTTTCAAAGTGATTTGCTTTCAGAATAGCCTAGCGGATCTCAATGGTGGCTTTATTTTAACACTATAGATCTGTGATATTATGGTAACGATAAGCTATTTATATTTTCTTTTCCTACATATGACATGTTTAATTTATAATTAAGTAGGTACCTAAGAAAAGTTATTAAAAGAGAAAATTAGAACTCTGGAGTAAATATAACTTTACTGCCTAATATTCGCACCTGTACTTTTATTCTACAGTAGAACCTCGATTATCCGAACTCTCAATTATCCGAACGCTAATTTAGTTTATCCGAACACTCAGTTATCCGAACATTGGCGAGAATATTTGGAGAAAACACGTTGCAGCTGTTCGTCAATTGAAAATTGACACTATTTTATAATAAAACCATTTGACTTTTTTTAGGTGTTAGATCTTGTATCAAAAAACCCACATATCGATTATCCGAACTAGTCTCGGTCCCAAGTTCGGATAATCGAGGTTCTACTGTGTACCTGTCCGGAGTGCACGCATCCTTGTCGTTCTTACGACAAAAAATGTATCCTCCATCTCTTTCTTTTTTCTAACCTCCAAATATCAGAATTGTATTAGGAAAATAACTGAATTATATTAATAAATCGAAGTATATTGCGTACTTACATGTGGTATGTGATATCATGTGTTTTATTAACTTTGGTATCGTAATTGGTACACTTTCTAAATGCACACGATGGCATTTTGGTTGGTAATTACGTAGGTAACACCGCGCGTAACGTATTACTCGTACTAGTGCGTGACACAGACTAAAGGCAATTCGTCCCAATTAGGAGGTTTTCTAGTATTCACGATTGCGATTTGCGCGCTCATAGCATATCTGGTTACTATAGTGTGTTTTTTAATCTTGTAGACTAAATTGACAGTTTCATACGTCAAATATAAAAATAATGTGCTTTCGGCTCATAGACATAAAGCACACTATTTTCAAGTTTGACGTAAGAAGCCGTCAAATCAGTCTCTGAGATTAAAAAACACACTATATAGAATATCATTGTTTGGTAGTGTCATAGCTACACACGGAGGCTGCTGGTTGTTCGAAAGAGATACCGCGCCCCCGGAACGCAAAGGGCACAAGAAGGAACATGGATGGGTTTTAGTCAGTAAAAGTCTGACACTAAGGGCGGGGGAAGTCATTTGACGATTTTCCACCATCACGCCTGTATTTCCAGAAGGGTTAGGCAGAGGTGTACCTATGCACACCCACAGTTCGCCGGTATATTTAGGACGACGACGACGTGGAGGTATATTTTTGACGATTTTCCATCTTTAAAAAAATAAAATGCTACACACGGAGAAGAGAGAAGCGGAGATGGCGCAAGGTAAAATCTGTTTATTTATTTATTTATTTAACGCTTTATGCACACAAAATGTACAGCGGCGGACTTAATGCCAATGGCATTCTCTACCAGTCAACCTTAGGGTGATGCAGAGACAAATTGTGGTAGGTGCAAATAAGAAAAATTACATTAAAATTAAACAATATATAAGATAACCACAACACCATATAACCATAACACAAGCTCTGCTTAGCTTGGGATCAGATAGCCGTGTGTGAGTTGTCCCAAGATATTTATTATTTATTTATTTATAAAAAATATAAAAAATAAAACTGAAATAAAATATAATAATACATGACTATATACATAAGCAAACATATATACATATAAATATATACTTATAAGTACATCTATACTAATATTATAAAGCTGAAGAGTTTGTTTGTTTGTTTGTTTGAACGCGCTAATCTCAGGAACTACCGGTCCGATTTGAAAAAATCTTTTTGTGTTGGATAGTCCATTTATCGAGGAAGGTTATAGGCTATGTAACATGACGCTACGACCAACAGGTGCTAAGCAGCGAGGGTGAAACCGCGGGGAACAGCTAGTATATACATAATACATAAACAAAAATATAAAGAGAAGCAGTGGGAAAATATAAAGTCATGACGACACACACACACTGTTTAGAAAGAAGCGTCGCCTAAATGATAGGGGACGAGGTACGACAAAGATAAAGATAAAAAATCAATTATTGCATAACTGTGTACAGTCGCCATTACACCAAGCTACTCGAACCTGTCAAATTTTCGCAATCAACTTTGAACGCTACAGCGATAAAGTTGAAAATCTATTAAAGAAATTTGACAGATTGTAGTAGCTTGATATGCTGCGTCCGTACGTTAAGATCTTATTAATGAACATAATATTTTGTGTATCAACAATCTACCCAGGTCGGATAGGAATGCAATAGTATTTTTGAGAACTAAGTTTTCGAAAACTCACAAATATTATGTTTTTATCAAGGTACTCATTAGGTAAGTACATAACTTTCATAAAATGATTATTTTTTATTAAGATACTCCATCACGCCTGTATTCCCCGAAGGGTTAGGCAGAGGTGCACCAATTTAGGTACACCCACACAGTTCGCCGGTATATTTAGGTCCCATGTAATAGGGGGCGAGCCTATTGCCATTAACCGGGCACAAATCCAAACTTCTAGCTGCTACTGAGAATTTCATAGAAAAACCAAATAACACTTTTTGCTCGACCTGGGAACCGAACCTTGGACCTCTAGCTTAGGAATTGCGCTTAGGACCACTAGGCCACCGAGGCAGTTATTACATAATTATCATACAAATATTATTTTTTATTAAGATACTCGTATATGGCCACACACCACGCTGGAAAACCCGCCCATTATTTGTTAGTCCATCTAACGGTGAAAAAAGTTATAACAGTGTAACAGAAATAACTATTTTTCATTTTAGTTCGTCTACTGGCCACTATGGCGTTACAAAACATGACACTTTGTTCCAGAAAATTCTATGTGTGATAGTATGGCGGGACCATATTATTTATTACTAGCTTCTGCCCGCGACTTCGTCCGCGTCACAGTTGATGTGTTATCCTACGGGTACCGTACATTTTCCCGGGATAAAAAGTAGCCTATGTGTTATTCCAGACTATAATCTATCTTTGTGCCAAATTTCATCCAGATCCATTCAGCCGTTTAAGCGTGAAAGAGTAACAAACATCCATACATCCATACTTACAAACTTTCGCCTTTATAATAGTAGTAGGATATTACCCAGCTGCGGGCGAAGCCCAAAAGGTGGGTAGTGTGTTTGTATTGTTTTTTTTTTGTTTTACCGACATGTTTCCTAT
The DNA here is from genome assembly GCA_932526535.1 of Caradrina clavipalpis. NCBI lineage: Eukaryota > Metazoa > Arthropoda > Insecta > Lepidoptera > Noctuidae > Caradrina > Caradrina clavipalpis. The sequence goes on from OW052115.1 coordinate 5,188,751, forward strand.
AAAAAATACCTAATCTTTTTTTTAATCGTCTATTTTTTGGTTGCAGTTGTTTAATTTTTAACCTATTCTTTTCCCGTTTCAATGTATTATTTAGTATTTCTATATTCTTACCTGTACTTCACTAATATTTGGCGTGGTATGTGATGTTCCTTCAAACACATTTGCTTCAGATATCTGTAAAAATAAATAAAATATAACTTTATCTTTTTTCTCTATCTTTATTTTTGGTTGGCTCGCGGTCGAGCACTACCTCACCAACTGTTTTATATAAAGTTATATTTTATTTTAAATATTAATCATAACCTACCTGATTAGGTATAAACCATTTAGGTAACGCTCCTTGATGCAATTTCTTATAACCGTTCTTTGTTTTATAGAAATCATTTTCATTGAAATGATCTGAACAAATTTTTGAATATTTTGTTGGTGTCCAGTTAGGTTTATTTATGCGACGTAGCCATTCATTCCTCATATCTGTATTAACAGGGAATCTAAAACGAGACAAAAATAAATGAAAAAATAAAACAAATAAATTAATGCATTTTAATGAATTTGATAAAATAAGGTCCTGCTGGCATGATGCATATTTTTTTTTATCAGTTAGGACCAACTACTTACCAATTGATGGCGCATTTTTGTTATTTAAATTCTTCTTGTTTCATGTATCAAGGTAGGTACATATAATTTATCTATAAAATAACTCATAGCGAGCAAAATTAACTTTAACAAGTTATTTGAACCGAAAATTGCTCACAATAATATGAATTGATAATGGCAAAACACATAATAGATAGGAAGTGGTTAGTTGAATCTCTTCGACAACAGATGTCTCTAGCTACAATCTCGCGACAAAACGAGAAAATATGTTTTAAAATGAAAATATTAATTTTAGGGACTTACACGTGGAATGTTATGCCTTCAATTTGTTTCAGTTGTGATCCTGAACAATTTTTGCATCCAGCAACAGCGCACTTCATTGTTAAAGCAATTTAACAATTAAAAACTATTAACTTGCAACAGACCCGAACGCTATGACGATTCATTCGGAACTAAGATTTTAGCCCCGCCCACTGTGACGTCATGGCCTAATTGAAGGTGACTGACCTATTGCCTTGGGCCGACTCCGCTTTTTTCTTACTCTGAGGTTTGAAACAACCCACCCTAAGTCGGTGGAAATTGTTACTTTTGATAGGTAGGTAGGTAGGTACCTACTTATATACCTAATAAAAATAACAACAAACATATGTATATTATCTACTTAAATAATTGGGGGTACTTGACAACGATAATTCCGACATAACCTCTTTACCAGAATTTGACCCACTTTATTTATGATTTTTTTCCATTGCTTCCAAATCAATAAATAATTCGTTAATTTGGCGAAGAAATGACGTGACATTTAGTATTGTCATAAATAAAATTCTATGGGAAAATCGTGTATTGACAGCTCATAAAAAGTACCTACGTGAATTGATTGGAGGTGTCCTTAGAGCATTAAACCAACCGGAGTCGCAACGAGCAGTCGAGCACTAATATTTATAGCGAATAAGTCAATAAGTCTGTCACTTTCATTGCGGGGGACGAGGCAACGCACACAAATAGTGATAACTCACTAAATAATGCATTTCCGATCATGTAGTTACGCACGCACTCGAAAAACAAATCAGAGACAAGCATAAACTATACGCACACATGTACAAACACACACAGTGAGGCTCTGTCAGTGTATAGGATGACGTCATTTTTATGTAAGCGATGATAGTGCTTGACACTGTCGATATTTTGCTGTCGATGAGTCTAGCCAACAGTTGTGCTTGTGATAAAAATATTTTCTTTTTTTAACCGACTTAAAAAAAAAGGAGGTTCTCAGTTTGACCTGTATGTATGTATGTATGTATATTTTTTCGCGATTATCTCGCGATAGGCTGTAGCGATTTAGTTGCGGTTTTCAGATAAGTATTTGTTACGTTTAGGAGGAGAAGGTTTTAGTATTTATATTTATTAATCGAATTCAAAAAAGTAGGTTCTCAGGAAAAAAATGCACTAAAAATAAAAAGTTTTTTTTTTTCAAAAATAAAACAGAAAAATAAATTAATATTAATTCGGTGGCAATATAAAACCACAAACAGAGCGGAATCGGTTCTTTTTTTTTAAAGTCATACTAATTAACTAATTCTTTTTTTTAAAGTCATACTATGATTATTTAAATTTAATTGATTACCTAACATCGATAGGTAACTAGCTAATTGTTATCATTTTTACATTCATTTTTTGTCAATTTTTAGATACCCAAATAAAAAAAAAACACCTTTGCTAATTTCAAAGTTGGCGTGGCGCATTGTTTTAATCTCCTCTTGTTATTCGATTGTATTATAAAACATGAAGCTTCAAAATGCTGAGAGCAAATTGTGCTAGTACGTTTAGGAGTCCACGAAACATGATTTGCGCAAGCCCGAATCCAAACATTCCGAGTCATTGCATCTTTAGGAAATCTGTAAATTAATAGTCAGAATCAGAATAACATATCGTAAAAGTCGATATCGATATTTGTTGCCGTACTGTCACAGCCCTCATTTTGCTACGGTGTGGCCAATTTTTAAATTAAAATTGCGTATTTTCGAGATAGGTTGTCCAAATATTTTACAGTTATGACGACAAGAGAAAATTGTAAGAGATTTGTGGAACATAAGTTTGATATTATTAATTAATTATTTGATAATAAATAGCATTTTTTTAAAGGGTTCAGTAAAAAAATATTACAAAGTAAAAAATGAAGTTGGGAAGTAATAAATAGTAATAAGAATAACAAATGCGAAATAGAAGTTTGAAATAATTGTTAAATCACAACTTAAAAAAAAAAAAAATACACTAAATTAGAACTTGCACGATTTAGTGGCAACACTTATCGACCGACAATATTTTTTAGGTTTTTTGCTAATTTATTGCATTATAAGTTAATATTAAGGCCAAATAATACTTACAGATGAAAAGTAACCTTATCCTTTTGTTTACTGGATGTTTCTGATCTCTTTTTACACGAAAAAATACTGCAATTCGGCATTTTTGACTTAAGTTCATTCCGCGCCGCTGCGATTTGCTGAATGACCGTGAATGACGTGGATCGCGCGGCAACTAGTTTTATATAACCTCTATGACCGGCGGTCTCGTACCTTTGGCAGGGGGGAACGCCAGACAATGGCGTCTCCGGTTGGTTTAATACTCTAATGGGGGCCATACACGTAAGGGTTTGCATGATGGTTTTGGCCGTGCATGCACAACCGACAGGCAAAACCTAGCGTGTATGTGATACAACCTTACAGTTATCCATTATACGCAACTCGGTTATGCCTGTTTGTTTTGCATACACGGTTAAAACCGTCATGCAAACCCTAACGTGTATGGCCTCCATAAGGAGGTGTCCTTTCTCTACTCAATTAATTATAACCTTCATCGATACGTACTCTGTTCCTCTGTGACAGTGAGGACAACGCGTACAAACATAAAAAATCTTCCAATTCCGAATCACTTGACATTTCGCCCGACGCGGGAAAACAAAGTTATTTAAAAAAGGAACAAGCTCTCTTGTCAAATACTTCAAGAGATCTAACACAGAAACGTGGCCGGTGCGACGAGGCTGTTCGTCGGACAACCACACAGCAAAATATAAACATTTAGCGCACCTGCGCACCATATTACAAATGTGCACGGCTTACGCACACAGCGACAACGGAGGTGTCCTTTCTACTCAATTAATTATAACCTTCATCGATACGTACTCTGGTCCTCTGTGACAGTGACGACAACGCGTACAAACATATCAAATCTTCCAATTCCAAATCACTTGATATTTCGCCGACGCGGGAAAACAAAGTTATTTAAAAAAGGAACAAGCTCTCTTGTCAAATACTTCAAGAGATCTAACACAGAAACGTGGCCGCGGCGACGAGGCTGTTCTTCGGACAACCACAGCAAAATATAAACATTTAGCGCACCAAATTACATATGCACGGCTTACGCACACAGCGACATGCGCGAAGCGGCGAAATTATGAGTAAACTGACACGTAGACTTGCCCAATATTAATATCGATAGTTGACCTCGAAAACTAGTAACAATATCGATAGTGCTATCGATACTATCGATACCATCGATACTATCGATAGTCTCGATACTATTTTTGTATATCAATACTATTTTTGTATATCATTGCTATTAATAGTATCGATAGACTATCGATAGTTTAGCAATAGTGGACTATTGATGTGCAACACTACTGACACGGCTTAATTTTATTTAATTTTTTGCCGATTACTTTGTTTGTTAAAAAAAAACTTTTTAACAAACTATTGTAGGTACATATACAATAAATAAAAAACAGGCCGCACAACACGAGGATTCGCCTCAGAATAATGCGCATTGTGTATGTTGCACATACCAAACTCCTAACCTTCCTCTTCGAGTTCGGCAGAGGAGGCCTGCCTGCGTCAACCGGAGGCGGGTCAAAGCGGCCGTGATCACGAAATCTGAACACGGCATCCAGAATGGTATGATGGCTCACTCGCACACCATACCTCTGCTGGTATAAGTTTACTGCATGCGCAGTCACGGAGTTACACTCGCGGTAGCAAACAACCATTTCTAGATATTCATGGTTAGAATACCGTCGTCTGGGAGGCATTTTTAGAAGCAGCGCGAGCGATTTTCCCGCGTCGCTAACCGCTATCGCTATAACTTTCTGCCGAGCGGGCAGCGGGCGACTGACGAGTGACGACTGACGAGTGACGAGCGGTCGGTCGGGTCGGAAGGCGCGTGCGACACACGGAATTAGTAAGGGGCATGGCGCGCGGGGCTACTCTTTCACGACCGAGTGACGTGTAGCCCGCGCGCAGCGGCATTGTTTGATAAGAATGGCAACAGTGTATGATCGGCTTAGCGTTTTGAACGATTGAATTGTATTCGGTGCGGTGCGGCAACAGCTTATTGACCTACGTGATGGTTTTATGTGAATAAATCAATTTTCAAATGTATACGTAAAAAAAAAAATATGAAAAATAATATGACACATCAATAATTTATCTTTAAACACAATACTACTTCCCATTAAAGCCGTGGCAGATATTTTTATAAAATAATGTGGTCACATCAATGTGTGTGTGTGTAAATAACACAATTCACTGCGATTCAGAGTTTTAGGCAATACCTAAGAGAAGATTTTATCTTAATTTTAGATCCATATCGTATTTTCTTTGAGATTGTGCTCATTAATAAGGATTTAAAAATCTTAAATGTCAATCTACTTATTTTGCTGACTGTACAATGACGTTACACGCTCTGTCTGGCTCATTGTCATAAATTCTATGGGGAAATCGCGTATTGGCAGCTCATAAAAAGTACGTGAATTGATTGGAGGTGTCCTCCTTTCTACTCAATAAATTATAACCTTCATCGATACGTACTTTGTTCCTCTGTGACAGTGACAGCGCGTACAAACACAATAAATCTTCCACTTCCGAATCACTTGACATTTCGCCCGACGCGGGAAAACAAAGTTATTTAAAAAAGGAACAAGCTCTCTTGTCAAATACTTCAAGAGATCTAACACAGACACGTGGCCGCGGCGACGAGGCTGTTCGTCGGACAATCACAGCAAAATATAAACATTTAGCGCACCAGATTACTTTCGGACATCCAGGATGGACGCTCAAGGATAGCCTAAGGTTATATCCTCCACTCAAAACCACGCCCGATAGCTCGCACAGTTTAAAACACACGATAATGTTATGTTTCTTACTTTCCATTTGTGTCAACAGTCAGTAGCGACATCTTGCGGCGCTTCCGCAAAACATTTAAGTTACACTTAACTGCGATAGATGGCGCTTTACTCAACAAAGTCAGACCAGCTGGCTAATGGGCATTTTCATTTTAAATGGCGCAGGTTAAAATAAATAGGCTTCAAAAACTACTACACTCACGTCCTGTTAGTAACTAGTTGTAGTGTATAGTTCACTACAACTAGTTACTAACAGGACGTGACGGATATAGATCGTTTTTAAAACTAAATTTAAATACTTAAACAATATTATCAGAAAGCTGTAAAATTGTACTTTTATGCTTTCAGCAGTGTATAAGTTATGTATACCTAAAAAAGAAAAAATGACAAACTTTATATTCATGAAAAAAACGTTACTAACTACAACAGTTCTTTTTTAACCATTTATTGTGCTGCAAAACTTACTGCACTAGCTGGACACCTAGTGCGACTAACTTCAAAATAACATTTCATACTTTGAAATTTGTACCCAGAGTTACCGTTAAAACCGAATTTTGATGATAAATGTGTGTATTTCATAGTAAAAACCGCGTGACTATCCGGACATGTCCGGTAGTCGCGAATTCGTGGGACAAGCTTTTTATTAAACTATTATATATTTTCTTCACTAACTGAGATGAAATGCTTAGTTTAAAGGATAAATTAACTATCTAACAATACAATGAAAGTGTCGCTACGTTAGCTGTCGTACAAAAAATAACGAAAAAATTGAATGCAATGATGCAAACTGACATGGGGACATCATGATTTTACACGATTCCGCAACATTATTAATTTAAATAAAATTAAATACGTGCTCTATAAGGAACTAATAAATTAAATCCACATATTTATAAAAATACCTACAGGGTACAATAGATTTTTCTTAAAAAAATTGTTTGCAAATATTTTTTTCATCATATTTTAGTCATGGGACAACCGAAAAACAGCCTGCGCCATTTAAAATGAAAATGCCCTAATAATTGCTGGTTTTTTACCCGACTGCGACAGAAGGAGGGTTATGTTTTTCGAGGGTATGTTTGTATGTATGTATGTATGTATGTATGTATAATTGTTTGGCACGCTCTGCAGGCTGAACGGCTCGATGGATTTTAGCTTGAGAGGTGTCGTTAGATTCGTATTTACTGTGAGAGTGACACTGGGTATATTAAAAAAAAAAAAACAAAATGGCGGATTTTTGGCGCCAAATTCAAATGTTTGGCTCGCTCTGCAGGCTGAACGGCTCGATGGATTTTAGCTTTAGAGGTGTCGGTAGATTCGTGTTTACTGTAAGAGTGATACTGGGTATATTAATTTCTTTTTTAAAACACTAAAAAAACAAAAAATAAAAAACGGTAATTTAAAAAACTAAAAAACCCGACTGCTATTCTTTAAAAATCCCTAAAACAAGATAAATTGTAGCAGTCGGGACCCATTCGGGACCATCTGCAATGTAATATAGGTATGTGCTCTCAATTCACTAATCCTCCATTTCTAGAATGGGTCCCGACTGCTACAATTTATCTTGTTTTAGGGATTTTTAAAGAATAGCAGTCGGGTTTTTTAGTTTTTTAAATTACCGTTTTTTTTTTGTAAATAAAATGGTTGCGAGACTTTCTGTACCTATGTAGAATGTAGTTAAAATAATATAACTATTTATTAAGGTGAGTAGAGTGACATTCTGCTACGATAGATGTGCGGTCAGCGTCCGCGAATTCATGCGTTTATTGCTAGAAAAATCAATAGTTTAAATGTGGTGTAAACAGACACATCAGTCACATCACAGCTGTTAATTACGCATACTGGTCTTCCCAAAGACTACAACATGGGGTTCTTCAAGAAAGGAGTTTTGATGTTTTTACGGGGTCGGTAACGCACGAGTGATGCCTCTCTGGTGTTGCAAAGTGTCCTTAGGCAGCGGTAACCGCTTAACGTCAGGCGGGCCGTTAGCTTGTTTGCCACCTTCAGTGGTATATAAAAAAAATACTGCCCATTAAATTAAGTAATATTAAGCAAAAAAAAATACGAAGAATAATCCTGGGTAGAGGTATCATCTACCTCCATTGAGACTGCACACAATTCGGTTGGTTCATATCTGGGCCCCGACAATAGGCTTGATCCATCAGCAAAAAGGTGCAGGTGTGCCCTCAATTTGGCCAGATGCCTTTGTCTTTGGGACCGTTCAGTCGAAGTGGTTGGCCGTGAACGGGGTTCTGTTTCTTCTCTTCTTTTTTTAACTGCTTCCCGCTGTTTTAGCCGCATAATCGTGCGTCTAGAAGGCGCCATAGCCAAATTCTCGATTTTTCAATGAAATTGAAGTTAAATCTAATATTTAACTTTTTACAGACACTTATGATTATGGTTTCTATCTAATGCGACCACTTTCGCCTTCATCTTTACACATAATAACAATAAAAAAGCAAATTCAATCCTCATAAGCGTTCATTTTAGCTCAAACTGCACGTTATGTTACGCGACACTAACGCCATCTAGCGGCAAGAGTCAAAAGTACCTGAGTAATGTCTGCTCAACGAAACGCAACGCCCGGTCTCAAATTTTATCGACCGGGACTCGACTAATTTGGGCTGGATAGCCCCATTTACCGATCCCTAGCGCCCATATCTGTCGGAGCGATGACACGACAACTGTGAGTACGTATTTACGGAGCTACAAGTACAGAATACCTAACTGTTATTATTTATTTACGCGAGGCCAGTGACCTGTGACGTATCACGTAGGTGACGTATTACCTACTCTGTGAAGGATGCGCGCGTCGCGACTGCGTTTATTGATAAGACCTCTCTATTTCTCCACATTCCCGCGCGACCAAATCCGCGAAACAGCCGCTATTAAAATATTTGCACGATTTTTTTAGAAACAGTAATACTGCCCCTTTGGTCTCGTGGTCGCAAGTGCGACTGCTATGCAAGGGGTCCCGGGTTCGATTCCCAGGTCGAGCAAAAAGTGTTATTGGGTTTTTCTATGAAATTCTCAATAGCAGCTCGGAGTTTGGATTCGTGCCCGGTTAATAAAAATAAAAATAAAATAAAAAATGGCAATAGGCTCTAGGAATAATGGCAATAGGCTCGCCCCCTATTACATGGGACCTAAATATACCGGCGAACTGTGGGTGTACATTGGTACACCTCTGCCTAACCCTTCGGGGAATACAGGCGTGATGGTATATAGTAATAATTTGACGTGAACAGTCTTTCAAAACAGCAGGGGTAATTTGCTAAAACCGATGAGACGAAAACACGTCGCCTCGGCAAAGGCTGTAGATCCGTAACTACGTGTCGTACGCAATTAATTTATATGCCGTTGGATAGAGCAAAGTAACTACTACTCAGATCAAGTATTATGTGTATATCAGAGGTTCCCAAACTTATTTTGTCTACTGCCCACTTTGAGAATAAATTAATTTTTAGCGCCCCCCTATTTTCCGTACCTAACCGTTTAGAATTTGGTCATAACGGGGGGGTTGCTTTAGCATGGCATGCAGTAGTGCTTGGAATAATGTTGTTCGTTGAATTTTTTAAAGATTTGGCGCCCCTATGTACTGTGCCCCTATGTATGTACTTTCCGCGCTTCAGCAATCTCTTAATACAAGTTGTAATCGAGAGTCGACAGCTCAGTCGGTGTCTAACTCCTAGCTAGATGAAATTACAAATCGCCCCCCAAGCCTTTACACAACGCCCCCATTTTTTCTCTGGGTCTCTTACCGCCCCCCTTTAGGCCTGCAGCGCCCACAAGGGGGCGTTATCGCCCACTTTGGGAAAGGCTGGTATATATGATACATAGACGTAAAACGTTAAGGATGCATTTACGAATTAACGCGCTTCAATTATCGAGTCTTACTACTACATGTGCACGGCTTACACACACAGCGACATGCGCGAAGCGGCGAAATTATGAGTAAACTGACACGGCTTGATACTTTTATTTATTTTCAGCCGTTTATTTTATTAGTTCAAAAATAATTACATTTATTGTATATTGTTATGGTATCAAATTTTAAGTTTATTTTGGTTTTCAAATAGTCCTCCAACAAACGCCTCATCGGATGCCTCGTCGCCTCATCGTTGAGAAGTAAAGTATTTTAAAAATCAAATCATATCAGTAATTTAAGATTTGAAACTTACGTAAGATATTTCCAAATTGTTGTCATCAGAAATACTACAACTCGTTTGGTCATTTCTCTTCGGACACATTTTAGATTTATACGTTGTGATACTCCTAGCACGCTTATTTTCATCCTTTTGCCTATAAAAATAATAATCATTTATTTTTATAATAATATAAGATTTTATTAAAACTAATATTTTATTTTTATTCCATGTATTTTGATCATCAAATAAGTACAAACCGTATTCTCTTTTCTGCGTTACGCTTGCAGGCTTGACGCTTCTTACGAGAGCTTTTCCCAAACGCCTTAGGCCTTGGCATCTATAAAAACAATGGAGTTATAAGAAGTTTTTATACTAACTCTTATCAAATCAACCAGCTCCACACGTCTATTAGTTCCAGCAGACTTAGAAGCAGCCGTGCGATTCTCTAACATATTTCAACGTTGCGCTCGACGTTGAGCTCGTCGACGACGCTACTGTCAGATCAACTTTACGCACAACGCATAGAGTTGATTTGAAAAATCCCTAACTCCAAGATGGCGGCCGTGAAATTTTAAAAGGACTTCGAAGTACACCTTCAGGTCACTCCATCAAGTCCGAAACGAAATATGAATTCATAATCCCCACTTACTTCTAGCAAAAATATAAGAAACTGTAAATAAAATCTTACCTTAGATGTGGACCGTAAAAATGTTAAAGTATCAAGTTTGGTATGTCAACTATTTGATATTCGTACAGCGATCTTTTTCAACACGAGCTGCTGCTTACAAGCGACACAGCGTCCACCCACGACGGCGCCCGAGCGCAGACTAAAATGTCATGTCAATTTGTCAATTGTTTTTAGAATAAACTAAAACAGCGACCAATAAAATAACGTCTAATTCAATCCATTTAGATTCACGTGTTAGAACAAGATAAGTGAAAAAGTTGATTTGTTTTTTTATTTTTTCTGACACTTTTTGTCACATTTTGATAGTTCTTTTTGCTACCTTTTTGAGTGGAACATGGTGTGCTTACATAAAATATTTAAACATAAATAAATGCCATTAAAAAGGAGAAAAATGTTCCAAAACTGAACACGATATCGTTATTTTCGTGTGAAGTGTCCACGGAAGTTCTTTTTTAAATTATTATAAATCAAAAAATTGCTACGATTTAAAGAAAAAAGAGTAATCTATCTGTGGTAATTATTAGTAACATTTGTTTTGGCTTCGTTTTGCAGTAAAATGCACCGAAAAACGACTTATTTTTATCAGTAAAATTCTCAGCCTCACTTCGTAATTTGAAAGCTGAATCCGCAGTGAGATTGCAAAAGTCCGCAGTGAGGTTGGGGCGACCCCCCCCCTACCCTCTCCTTCCCGCCTCACACACCCTTCGCAAGTTCGCACTCTTCAACCGAGTTCCCGAAATATATCTAGGTATGTATACCAATATTATAAAGAGGTAAGATTTGTTTGTTTGTTTGTAACAAATAGGCTTCAAAACTACTGCACCGATTTTAATCATTTTTTCACTAATAGATAGCTACATTATTCCTGAGTAACATAGGGTATATAACATCACGCTACGACACATGGGAGCGGAGCATTAACCAAAGACGTAACTTATGGCGGGTGGAATAAGCCGTGCGGACGAAGTCGCGAGCAGTTCGCTAGTTTACTATAAAAACTGTCACAATCTTGATCAAATCATACAATCGTATTAAAGGAAAAGACTAAAGAAATCTATATATATAAAAGAAAGTCGTGTTTGTTACAACACTTATAACTCGAGAACGACTGGACCGGTAGTGGCGCATATAAATGATTGTTTTTGTTTGTTCTTTTTTTTAAAAATTTTTTTTTAATTTTTTTTTTGTGTTTTGCGTCGCTTTCGCGAGAATAAATGGTTTTTCTTTCTTTCTTTCTTTATTGCCGTGGTTTTTGATTTGTTGGATTTGTTTCCGTCCCGAATAGCAGAATACTTACATCTTAAAAACAATGAAACGAATAAAAAAAAGGTCGGAAATGTCGGTAGGGGTAGGGTAGAGGTTGGGTAGGGGTAGGGGTAGGGTAGGGGTAGGGTAGGGTAGGGGTAGGGTAGGGTAGGGGTAGGATACCACGCGAACGAAGTCGTGGCAGGTCAGCTAGTATAAAGATAAAGATAAATAAAGATAAGAAGTATTTACCTGCTGTGTGATTCTGTAAGACCTCGTTCTAAACTACGAATCTGAATCCGCTGTGACTTTCTTGATTGGCATTCTAAAAACTCGGTTGATAATTCGAATTTAAGATAAAGTATGAGATCACGTAAGAAGTGGCATTCTATACGGTAATTCCACCGTCACTTCGCACTTCAAAGTGTCAAATAAATCAGTGTAATTTTGAACCTAAAGCGAAGTGAGGGTGAATAGCGACTTGACATGCGAGTTCATGTCTGAATTTTACAGAAGGGACGTAGGTACTGTTGATTTTTGAAAAAATCGTATTTGTAAAATGTTGTACCTTGTACCTACGTTTTTATGTGAATAAATATAATTTTAAAATTGTTTGACTGTTGACAGGACGGCATGGAAGAAGAAAACGTGTTGCGCCACCACAAGTAACATGGGATAAGAGCAGGAAGATGATGATGGTGACGATGTTAATTCTAAACTAAATATCTAAAATTATAGGTAAGTACCTCATCTGCTTAGCCTTTTTCCCAACTATGTTGGTGTCGGCTTCCAGACTAACTGGATGCAGCTGAATACCAGTGTTTTACATGGAGCGACTGCCTACCTGAGCTCCACAACGCAGTAACTGGGCAACACGATACCTCTTGGTTAGACTGGTTGTCAGACTAACCAATTATTATATCATTATTATTTTATTTGTTTATAGGTAAGTACCTACAAACAAATAATAAAACAAACATTTTTAGTGGCACGTTAAAAACTGTGAAATTTTGTAAATTAAAACATTTGGTTCTTCCGTCTCAAAAGGTTGCCGACCCCTGTGTACTAGATAGATAAATACCATAATACACCAGAAACACCTTAATATAATAATACAGTAGTGTAACTCGGCCGCATGACAGAAATAAATGCCTACAGCCGCGCGGTACGTAAACATGCGTTAGAGGCTGCCCGTCTCCAGTATTTTAATCTGTCTGCACCGCGCGCGCGCCCCAGGATCGAGGCGCGTAGGTATAGCTCGCGTTTCGTCCGTTTGTATGAAGTTGGAGTACTGTATTATAATATTACCGTGCCAGAAAGATAAAAAAAAACCTGCGTATCCGTAGGCTGAAATTCTAGAGATTCAGACAAGTAGGGCTCTTTGTGAAGGAGCTCGTCCGGGGAAGTACTACCACCATACCTATTTCTGCCGCAAAGCAGCGTCGCTGTATTCCGGTTTGAAGGGTATGGGTGCCGGTGTAGTTACAGGCACATGAGACATTTGTTTGTGACTTTTTATTTTGGTTTCAGGGCCAAGTTTTTGCGAAATTTGTTCGTAAGAGTTCGGTCCTGGAACGCAAAGGGTATTAGGGGGAACACGGATGGGTTTTAGTTAGTAAGAGTCTGACAATACCCAGAGCAGAAGAAGTTTTTGATGATTTCCCATCTTTAAAAAAAAAGGGGCCCCTACCGGCTTCGGGGCCCCAAGGACCACACTGCCCATAGATAGTTCGGCCCTGGTTAAAGTAGCTGTTGTACCAAACTTGAATCAAATTGTAGAGTCCTAGCTATTCTTTCTGATTGTAAATTATCAAATAACTTCTGCCGCCCTAGTGTCAGACTTTTACTGACTAAAACCTATCCATGTTCCTTTTTGTGCCCTTTGCGTTCCGGGGGCGCGGTATCTCTTTCGAACAACCCGCTGCCGGATCGGCCCTGGCTGGCCCCACCGATTTGCTGACATCTCTTTGAGGCGCGCGTGGAACACGAACGCGCCGTCGACACGGTCTGTTAATAAGACTCCTAATACTTAGACAGCTGACTTACCTGTAATGGTGTTTTCTTTCTTCTACCTTTTGTCGTATTTCGAGATGATGTACCAGCAACGTTTTTAGTTCTGGAGCTCTTGATCACAGGATTCTCCCTCTGCAATATTTTAATAATTTATTTATCTACATACATACTAAAATTATAAAGAGGTAAGATTTGTTAGTATGTTTGTAACCAATAGGCTCCGAAACTACTGGACCGATTTTAACATTTTTTTCACCAATAGATAGCTATATTATTCCCGAGTAACATAGGCTATATCAAGGCTGCTCAACCGCAAGCCCGCGGGCCATAATGTGGCCCGCGGATAGATTTTAATTGGCCCGCGTAAGCAAGTTTTCAAAATCCCGCTGACAAAGTGTTCCATCTTCATACTTTTTTTTTTCATAAGCAGGTGTCACATTTACCTTTGTTTTTTTTTGCACAAGTCCCAAAAGTAACTAAACCAGGAATCGTTAGTGGCCCGCCGAAAATTTGTAAATGAAGTGTTTGGCCCGACTTTAAAAAAAGTTGAGCACCCTTGGGCTATATAACATCACGCTACAACCCACGGGAGCGGAGCATTCATCTATAATATAAAAATGAATCGCAAAATGTGTTGGTAAGCGCATAACTCAAGAACAACTGGACCGATTTGGCTGATCCTTTTTTTGTTGTATTGGTAATTTCCCGGACAAGGTTTATATGTAAAAAAAAAAAACTACCGGATAACTCGGAAATCAGCACCCGTGCGAAGCCGGGGCGGTTCACTAGTAATATTATAAAGAGGAAAATTTGGTGAGTTTGTGAGGTTGTACGAGGGTAATCTCTGGATCAACTGAACCGATTTTGAAAATTCTTTACACATAGAAAGCCACGTTATTGGTGAGTGTTATAGGCTATATACCATCTTGCTACGGTTCACGACAGCGGAGCAGTAACCAAAGACGTAACTTAACGCGTGTGAAATAAGCATTAGCGTATCTAGAGTTAGTTTTCAGGGAGGGCCTGGCCCCTAAGATGCCATGGCCGATGCGATGCAATGCGGTCAGGCGGAAGGTGAGCCCTACAGCCTGGGGTGGGCACAAGACCATTCTGGGGTGGGCCCGGCCCACCCGGCCCCCCCCCTATATACGCCTATGGAAATAAGACACGCGAATGAAGTCGCGGACAGTTCACGCTCGAACGGCTGAACGGATCTGACACTGAGATAGATTGTAGTGTGGAATAACACATAGGATACTTCTATCCCAGAATATGTACGGTTCCCGTGGGATAATATAAATATTTACTTTTACGCGAACGAAGTCGCGGGCGGAAGCTAGACAATATCTTGCAAACAAATAATTAAAATATCTCTTAACCTATAAACATAATTAAAATTCAAATGTCTATTTGTAATTTCAAATTAACAACTTTCTCAAAGATGATTATTGAAAATCTCTATTTAAAAAACGGTAATTTAAAAAACTAAAAAACCCGACTGCTATTCTTTAAAAATCCCTAAAACAAGATAAATTGTAGCAGTCGGGACCCATTCGGGACCATCTGCAATGTAATATAGGTATGTGCTCTCAATTCACTAATCCTCCATTTCTAGAATGGGTCCCGACTGCTACAATTTATCTTGTTTTAGGGATTTTTAAAGAATAGCAGTCGGGTTTTTTAGTTTTTTAAATTACCGTTTTTTTTTTTTTGTGTTTTAAAAAAGAAATTAATATACCCAGTATCACTCTTACAGTAAATACGAATCTACCGACACCTCTCAAGCTAAAATCCATCGAGCCGTTCAGCCTGCAGAGCGAGCCAAACATTTGAATTTGGCGCCAAAAATCCGCCATTTTGTTTTTTTTTTATATACCCAGTGTCACTCTCACAGTAAATACGAATCTAACGACACCTCTCAAGCTAAAATCCATCGAGCCGTTCAGCCTGCAGAGCGTGCCAAACAATTATACATACAAACTTACATGCATACATACATACAAACATACCCTCGAAAAACATAACCCTCCTTCTGTCGCAGTCGGGTAAAAAAATGTTGTCCGTCTGTTCCGGCTTATCTCCAAAACGGCTGGACCAATTTTGACGGGCCTTTCACTCGCAGATAGCTAATGCTATAATGAGTAACTTAGACTACTTTTATTTTTAAAATAATTAGGATTTTTGCCGCATGCGCATAGGCGTATATTTGCGAGTGGGCCGTGCCCACCCCAGAATGGTCTTGTGCCCCCCAGGCTGTAGGGCTCACCTTCCGCCTGACCGCATTGCATCGCATCGGCCATGGCATCTTAGGGGCCAGGCCCCCCCTGAAAACTAACTCTAGATACGCCAATGCATGCCGGACAAACTGTAGGCCAAAATAGCACAAAGCTGGTGCCCCGAGACATTGGAGTCGGGGTCGCGGCAGACCACGAAGGAGATGGCGGAAAAACGGTAATTTAAAAAACTAAAAAACCCGACTGCTTTTCTGAGTATTCATGAAAAAGCTCTAAAACAAGAAAGTCGTTGTACCCGATTGCACTTAAAATTGTAGCAGTCCGGAGTAGTCCGGACCCATTCGGGACCATCTGTAATGTAATATAGGTATGTGCTCTCAATATACTAAGCCTCCATTTCTAGAATGGGTCCCGACTGCTACAATTTTACGTGCAAACGGGTACAACGACTTTCTTGTTCATACATACTCTCGAAAAAAAACCCTCCTTCTGGCGCAGTTGGGTAAAAAAAAGGTTTCCTTGCAAAAAAAAAGTTCACAACCAAATCCGACATTCACGCGAAAAAAGTAGACAGCAGATTAAAATTAGTGACGTTGTTTTATGATGTTCCTTTTAAGGTACTCCCTCACCGGGAGCATTCGCGTGTAATGTAACGTTACAGATTTGAGCATTACATCAGTGAAAGAGGAGAACCGAGCATTACAATGCGCACCTTGTAATGATACAATGTGTAATATCTTGATACAATGCGCTCCACTACCCCCAGCCCGCCCGCTCAGTAGCCTACGTGACAATGACCGCTTGGTCTGACATCTTGCTATGAAATGCTCAAAGTCGAATCAATATGTTACATTACACGCAAATGCTCGTTAGTCCTGGGGAGGTATTATTGTAATGTAATGCTCAAAGTCGAATCTATAATGTTACAATTACAATACATGTGAATGCTCCCGGTGAGGGAGCAACTTTATGTCTAAGTATAATTATTTTCTATAACTGTACTAAATAATCTTGCTCAGCCTCTATTGAGATTGACTATTTTCTACCGATATACCTATTCCAAAACAAGTTTTGGAACGAGCAACTAATTTCAACTTTAAGAGCGTGCATCCAGAAAGTTGGCAACGTCGCAAACAGCTGTCAAATATTTCCCTGTTTTGATTAATTTGTCAATATTACTGTATGAAAATAAGAAATATGGCTTACTAATGCACTAGAATATTAATAATGAATTGCAATTAAAACACTGAATTTGATGTTGTACCCGTTTTCGGTGTAAAAAAGGCATTTGTAAAGTTTCTAAATACTTTTTTTACATCTAAAACTAAATATTCGGTGTTACGATATTAATTATTGCATTTCATAATGAATATTCTAGTGCATTAGTAAGCCATATTTCTTATTTTCATACAGTAATATTGACAAATTAATCAAAACAGGGAAATATTTGACAGTTGTTTGCGACGTTGCCAACTTTCTGGATGCACGTGTTATATATTAGATATATATCAGAATGGCCGTGTTATATATTATGGCTTTTAATGATAATAATCATTAAAAGTTATAATATATGTACTATATTTTTAATTGTTAATGTTGTATTTTATGATTTGTTGATACCGGAAGTTGGTTCGGTTATGATTCAAATCATAAAATCATAGCTAAAACCAGTTTTACGTTATTTATATTTTATTATTTATGTCGTTACATAATTATAGCTTTTTAAACACATAAATATAATTTCTAGACACATTTGTACAAGTCTCTGTACTAACGACTCGATGACGTCACTTGTTTGTCACTGTCTATAAAGGCGAGAGCCCAACGCTTTGAGTGTCATT
This sequence comes from Caradrina clavipalpis, assembly GCA_932526535.1. Lineage (NCBI taxonomy): Eukaryota > Metazoa > Arthropoda > Insecta > Lepidoptera > Noctuidae > Caradrina > Caradrina clavipalpis. Next base: position 5,206,690 of record OW052115.1, read on the forward strand.
ATTATCTGAGCTGTCGGACCGAGCAGATCGCTAGTTAAGTATATTTCCTCTTTTATTAGATATTATAATTATGTGTTCCTTATATTCTTTTGTAATGCTGGTTATTTACTTGATCTAGTTATATAATTTATATGGTACCTAAATAATGTTATTAGTGAGCAATAATGTTGTATAAATATATTATGTACTATATGTATATATACATTATGTGAATATATATCTATACGTATGTATATAAAGACAGTTTCCTATATGTGTTAACATATATATACTTTTGTACTGCTGATAGCAGTGTTGGTTATATACTTGATGTAGTAACTAAATGATGTTACCAGTGAGTAATATTGTTGTGTACATAGTATATGTGTAAAAATATTTATGTATAAATGTTGGTGTGTATACATGATGATATAGAATCATTGTATAATAATAATGTAATAAATGAAAGACAGTTTCCTATATGTGTTAACATATATATACTTTTGTACTGCTGATAGCAGTGTTGGTTATATACTTGATGTAGTAACTAAATGATGTTACCAGTGAGTAATAATGTTGTGTACATAGTATATGTGTAAAAATATTTATGTATAAATGTTGGTGTGTATACATGATGATATAGAATCATTGTATAATAATAATGTAATAAATGAAATGAGTAATAATGATAAATGACTTCTTTCATTGATACATAAGGTTAGTTTCAATATTGAGCAAGTTTAATAAATAGGATAATTGCAATATATTAAATAAATAAATATATTTGATTGAAATTTATTTTAATTATTTTATTTTATTTCAACATCAGAAGTGGGATCACATACCAATATTTATTATAATTATGTTTTTATTTTTATATTAAATGTAAATAAAATTAGGATTTATTAAGTGAATGAGAATATATTTCCAGGATTTTTTTTCACTACCCGAATGGAGACAGAGATTATCCAGAAGCTGCTTACTGCTGAAAAAGAAGCGTTATCCAGCAAGAATAGGCAGGATGACGTGAATCTCTCAATATTTGATCAAACCAACACCGCGGTAATATGTCAGATTGGCCGAACGAACTATGAAAATGGCAGTAATCCATAAATACCACAGTTCGAAATCTACGGGTTTTTCCCCTGTACGACTACTAATTGGTAGTAATGCGAATATACTTTGTGTTCAGCCTCGCTTGAACGAAATTTATGGCTGTGCCCGTGGCTGTCCCTGTGGCTGTGCCTATGGCTATGGCTGTGCCTGTGGCTGTCCCTGTGGCTGTGCCTATGGCTGTGCCTGTAGCTGTGGCTATGCCTATGGCTATGGCTGTGCCTGTGGCTGTGCCTGTGGCTGTCCCTGTGGCTGTGCCTATGGCTGTGCCTGTGGCTGTGCCTGTGGCTGTGCCTGTGGCTGTGCCTATAACAACAATAAAAGTACTACTTAAAAAGATATCAAAAATATATCATGATTGTACTTCGAGAACGAAGTACTTATCAGAATGGCCGTGTTATATATTATGGCTTTTAATGATAATAATCATTAAAAGTTATAATATATGTACTATATTTTTAATTGTTAATGTTGTATTTTATGATTTGTTGATACCGGAAGTTGGTTCGGTTATGATTCAAATCATAAAATCATAGCTAAAACCAGTTTTACGTTATTTATATTTTATTATTTATGTCGTTACATAATTATAGCTTTTTAAACACATAAATATAATTTCTAGACACATTTGTACAAGTCTCTGTACTAACGACTCGATGACGTCACTTGTTTGTCACTGTCTATAAAGGCGAGAGCCCAACGCTTTGAGTGTCATTATTATCTGAGCTGTCGGACCGAGCAGATCGCTAGTTAAGTATATTTCCTCTTTTATTAGATATTATAATTATGTGTTCCTTATATTCTTTTGTAATGCTGGTTATTTACTTGATCTAGTTATATAATTTATATGGTACCTAAATAATGTTATTAGTGAGCAATAATGTTGTATAAATATATTATGTACTATATGTATATATACATTATGTGAATATATATCTATACGTATGTATATAAAGACAGTTTCCTATATGTGTTAACATATATATACTTTTGTACTGCTGATAGCAGTGTTGGTTATATACTTGATGTAGTAACTAAATGATGTTACCAGTGAGTAATATTGTTGTGTACATAGTATATGTGTAAAAATATTTATGTATAAATGTTGGTGTGTATACATGATGATATAGAATCATTGTATAATAATAATGTAATAAATGAAAGACAGTTTCCTATATGTGTTAACATATATATACTTTTGTACTGCTGATAGCAGTGTTGGTTATATACTTGATGTAGTAACTAAATGATGTTACCAGTGAGTAATAATGTTGTGTACATAGTATATGTGTAAAAATATTTATGTATAAATGTTGGTGTGTATACATGATGATATAGAATCATTGTATAATAATAATGTAATAAATGAAATGAGTAATAATGATAAATGACTTCTTTCATTGATACATAAGGTTAGTTTCAATATTGAGCAAGTTTAATAAATAGGATAATTGCAATATATTAAATAAATAAATATATTTGATTGAAATTTATTTTAATTATTTTATTTTATTTCAACATCAGAAGTGGGATCACATACCAATATTTATTATAATTATGTTTTTATTTTTATATTAAATGTAAATAAAATTAGGATTTATTAAGTGAATGAGAATATATTTCCAGGATTTTTTTTCACTACCCGAATGGAGACAGAGATTATCCAGAAGCTGCTTACTGCTGAAAAAGAAGCGTTATCCAGCAAGAATAGGCAGGATGACGTGAATCTCTCAATATTTGATCAAACCAACACCGCGGTAATATGTCAGATTGGCCGAACGAACTATGAAAATGGCAGTAATCCATAAATACCACAGTTCGAAATCTACGGGTTTTTCCCCTGTACGACTACTAATTGGTAGTAATGCGAATATACTTTGTGTTCAGCCTCGCTTGAACGAAATTTATGGCTGTGCCCGTGGCTGTCCCTGTGGCTGTGCCTATGGCTATGGCTGTGCCTGTGGCTGTCCCTGTGGCTGTGCCTATGGCTGTGCCTGTAGCTGTGGCTATGCCTATGGCTATGGCTGTGCCTGTGGCTGTGCCTGTGGCTGTCCCTGTGGCTGTGCCTATGGCTGTGCCTGTGGCTGTGCCTGTGGCTGTGCCTGTGGCTGTGCCTATAACAACAATAAAAGTACTACTTAAAAAGATATCAAAAATATATCATGATTGTACTTCGAGAACGAAGTACTTATCAGAATGGCCGTGTTATATATTATGGCTTTTAATGATAATAATCATTAAAAGTTATAATATATGTACTATATTTTTAATTGTTAATGTTGTATTTTATGATTTGTTGATACCGGAAGTTGGTTCGGTTATGATTCAAATCATAAAATCATAGCTAAAACCAGTTTTACGTTATTTATATTTTATTATTTATGTCGTTACATAATTATAGCTTTTTAAACACATAAATATAATTTCTAGACACATTTGTACAAGTCTCTGTACTAACGACTCGATGACGTCACTTGTTTGTCACTGTCTATAAAGGCGAGAGCCCAACGCTTTGAGTGTCATTATTATCTGAGCTGTCGGACCGAGCAGATCGCTAGTTAAGTATATTTCCTCTTTTATTAGATATTATAATTATGTGTTCCTTATATTCTTTTGTAATGCTGGTTATTTACTTGATCTAGTTATATAATTTATATGGTACCTAAATAATGTTATTAGTGAGCAATAATGTTGTATAAATATATTATGTACTATATGTATATATACATTATGTGAATATATATCTATACGTATGTATATAAAGACAGTTTCCTATATGTGTTAACATATATATACTTTTGTACTGCTGATAGCAGTGTTGGTTATATACTTGATGTAGTAACTAAATGATGTTACCAGTGAGTAATATTGTTGTGTACATAGTATATGTGTAAAAATATTTATGTATAAATGTTGGTGTGTATACATGATGATATAGAATCATTGTATAATAATAATGTAATAAATGAAAGACAGTTTCCTATATGTGTTAACATATATATACTTTTGTACTGCTGATAGCAGTGTTGGTTATATACTTGATGTAGTAACTAAATGATGTTACCAGTGAGTAATAATGTTGTGTACATAGTATATGTGTAAAAATATTTATGTATAAATGTTGGTGTGTATACATGATGATATAGAATCATTGTATAATAATAATGTAATAAATGAAATGAGTAATAATGATAAATGACTTCTTTCATTGATACATAAGGTTAGTTTCAATATTGAGCAAGTTTAATAAATAGGATAATTGCAATATATTAAATAAATAAATATATTTGATTGAAATTTATTTTAATTATTTTATTTTATTTCAACACACGCTCTTAAACTGTAACTTCTTGATATGTTAAGTACGAATCTATGTAAATGTAGCTAATTCTCCAGACCGATTCCGGCCACGGCGGCTAATCTTAATGCAGACTAGCCACGTACGCAAGAGATATTATAGTGCACAAGTGTGTGCGCAACGCAAACAGGTGCACTCCCTCTTCCCTAACTCTCATAGCCCGATGGGGCGGCAATCCGACACGACCGGAGAGAGATCAGGCGCAGGACCAACGGCTTTACGTGCTTTCCGAGGCACGGGGGTGTCACACCACCAACTTCCAAAATCGGCAGTGAGGCAATTGATACTGGTAGGTACATTTATAAAACCAAGCTTCGTTTAAATTTTTTATTCGTAATCATCACCTCAAAAATTAAAAGTTTTAGATACTTCTCAAAACATAATAAGTACCATCACGCCTGTACTCCCCAAAGGGTTAGGCAGAGCTGTACCAATGTACACCCACAGTTCGCCGGTATATTTAAGTCCCATGTAATAGGGGGCGAGCCTATTGCCATTAACCGGGCACAAATCCAAACTCCGGACTGATACTGAGAATTTCATAGAAAAACCCATTAACACTTTTTTGCCCGACCTGGGAATCGAACCCGGGAACCCTTGCGAAGCTGTCGCACTTGCGACCACGAGACCAACGGGGCAGTTCAAAATAAGTACTTACATCAATTGAAAATACAGTTTCCACTCCAGGGTTTACCTGTTTTTGACCGCGTGTGCCATATAAATGTGACGTTATAGTAGACCTCGGAATATTAAATGTCTTTGATGCCCGGTAACTACTCAACGTTTTGCTTTTAACCAATTGCACTGCTTCTAGAAGCTTCTCTTTTGAATACCTCTTTTCTCTTTTTCTTATATAATTTCGGACCATCTAAAACAAGTCAAATATCAAATTAGTTCAGAGTTTTTTGAAGTGAAAACTTCTTTAGCGGCGTTGTACACTTTTTTTTGTAATGGGTAAACCATTTTAAACTCGCGTCAGGACACGTGACCTGCTGTGCGATTCTCTAAAATGCAAGCTCGAAAACGAGTCCCAGGCTTAGTATTCGTTCGCCGTGGTGACGTCACCACGGCGAACGAATATACACCAATGACAAGTTGGTTCGTTATCGAAGTGGGACTCGTTTTCGAGCTTGCATTTTAGAGAATCGCACAGCTGATCGAAAATCTTACGAATTTATTAATAAATAAATATTGCAATAAATAAATAAGTATTGTATTATACCACATAAGTATTGTATGATAGTACTTTTATACCTACTGATAATTAAAGCAATTCGTGCAAAATTATTCCCCAACCATTCCAAAATATCAAAATTGCACAACGTTATTATTCAAGTTTTCACTTCTGCCGGCACTCCCGGAGTGCAACCCGTCGTTTTTTTTAAGTACAGTAGAACTTCTATTATCCGAACGCTAACTTAGTTTATCCGAACCCTCAATTATCCGAACACTGGCGGGAATTCGTTATCGAAAACGCGTCGTAAAATAATAATATACCATCACGCCTGTATTCCCCGAAGGGTTAGGCAGAGGTGCACTAATTTAGGTACACCTACAGTTCGCCGGTATATTTAGGTCCCATGTAATAGGGGGCGAGCGAGCCTATTGCCATTAACCGGGCACACATCCAAACTCCGGGCTGCTACTGAGAAATTCCTAATGGAAAAACCCAATAACACTTTTTGCCCGACCTGGGAATCGAACCCGGGACCCCTTGCTCGGCAGTCGCGCTTGCGACCACGAGACCAACGGGGCAGTTCAACGCGTCGACAATAAAAAAATTGACTATTTTTATAAGAAAAGTATTTATAGCTTTTTTTAGGTGTTTTATATTTGAACGTTCATGTATGTCAAGTTTTAACAGACTTTACAGTTTTTAGGTGAAAATGTGTTGTTTTTGTTTGACTTTGTCCCAAAATGAACTCAGTTCGATTATCCGAATTAGTCTCGCTCCCAATTAGTTCGGATAATCGGGGTTCTACTGCAGTATGGGTTGTTATATTACCTACGCTGAAAGTCGTGAAATAATTGCATTAGGTCGGACCTCCTATTTAATTACAGTATTTAACCATACAACAATATTAAAATAAATAATAACAAAAAAAAATATATATATAAAATAAAAAAAATAAAAAAAAAATAAATAAATAAAAAAATAATAAAAAAAAAAGTAATAAAAATAATAAACAAATAAAGAAAAAATACAAAAAAAAACAATACAAAATACAACACACAACAAAACAACAACAACAAACACAAACAATACAATACAACAAACAAACAAACAATACAATACAATATTAAATATATTTAATATTTCCATTTTGAAAAGAAAATAGATTTGAATCTTAGTTGAAATTGTAATAAAACAAATTGTAACATTTATTTACGCTATTCATCCCAGCAGTGCGATTCTCTAAGCCTCACTTCGTAATTCGAAAGCTGAATCCGCAGTGAGATTACAAAATGGTATTCTGTGAAACACGATCACGCCGGTGACGTCACCACGGCGAACGAATACTAAACCAATGACAAGTTGGTTCGTTATCGAAGTGAGCGCGATCACTTTAGTGAGACTCGTTTTCGAGTTTGCATTTTAGAGAATCGCACTACTGGCCCCGAATGGATTAAGTTCAAGAATCTTCTAAAGTATGCTGTAATTATATTTACAATTATCGATATTCGACATCACTGGCTTTCTTTTATTTTATACAAACACGATGGGGCTATTGTAACAAAAAAAACCTGTAGTAGAAATTCGATTATCCGAACCTCAATATCCGAACCCTCTATTATCCGAAGACTGGTGCGAATTTGTTGCTGAAAACGCGTTGCAGCTGTTTGTCAATAAGAAAATTTACTATTTTATAAGAAAAGCATTTGGCTTTTTATATTTGAACGTTAATGTAAGTCAAGTTTTAACAAACTTTACAGTTTTTAGGTGAAAATGTGTTGTTTTTGTTTGACTTTGTCCCAAAATGACCTCATTTCGATTAACCGAACTAGTCTCGCTCCCTATTAGTTCGGATAATCGAGGTTCTACAATCTACTGTAGTCGCAATAACCCCGCAGAGATAATTAGAGGCTAATGTAACTACTACATTATCTTACGAAATATAAGACATAATATTAAAAACGTAAGTGTTTAGAATACTTACCTTTATATTTTCTTCGTTTCTGCACGGTTATAAGTATTTAAAATGGACGAAAAGGTTTTTAAAAATTGATGACACGCTCGTCACTAAACAAGTGTCCAAGATGGCGACTAACAAAAAATCTTATAGGTCAAACAGTATTCATCCCTCTAACGCCATCTGTTTAGCACAAGTTAAACTATGACTTTCCTTCAGGCCCATAGATGGCAGTGTATTTAAAAAACATGAGAATGGAAGATATCGCTGTTAGTTGCTTTAGCCCCATAGTTGCAATAGCCTCCATAGACCTCTCTGGTGTATAATGACGGGATATCCATCAAGAAAACATATATATAACTTACCATCACACCTGTATTCCCCGAAGGGTTAGGCAGAGGTGAATTCTTAGTTTTTATTTTTTTATTAAACGTGCACGTTCACCCGTAAATGTTGGCCATCCCTGCTATAGAGAACATACATACATACTGGGATGGGTTTTAGTCAGTAAAAGGCTGACACTCCCCTCGGAGATGTCATTTGGTGATTTCCTATTTGTAAAAAAAAAATATAGAAGGATAGATTCTGTCATACCAATACGAATGTTATAATATTATCTGTCTGTCGCTGGTCTTTACTATGTTTTACACGTGTCTTCGCCCGTCGCAAACTTGCTCTACTTCGGCGTCCTAAGTCAGGTCGTCTCCTCCTTGGCATTTTAAAACAATAACAGTAAATAATGTTCTCACTCACTGACAAACTGATGATTTTAATAATCGTCTTGTTATTTATTGACGTAAAACGTCAATCAAAACAGAGCGGTGCGATTCTCTAAGCCTTACTTCGTAATTCGAAAGCTGAATCAGCAGTGAGATTACAAAATGTCACGCCGGTGACGTCACCACGACGAGCGAATACTAAACCAAGGTCAAGTGGGTTCGTTAAAGAAGTGAGAGCGGTCACTTGAATGAGACTCGTTGTCGAGTTTGCATTTTATAGAATCGCACTACAGTATAGGGGTAATATGCTAAAACCGATGAGACGAAAACACGTCGCCTCGGCAAAGGCTGTAGCTCCGTAACTGCGTGTCGTACGCAATTAATTTATATGCCGATGGATAGAGCAAAGTAGCCACTACTCAGATACAGTATAGTATATAATACATAGACGTTTCACGTTAAACCAACGGCTGTGTACCACGACACAGCCTAACCTTTTTTTTATTTTTTCGACAACCAACTGACACTTTCAATTTTTATTTTATTTCTGAAACAGATGTTTTGTATTCCAACAAAACAGACCAAAGAGGTCGGACCTTGCACTACAGCTATGAAACAGACAAATTTCTGAACGCACCTATAAATAATTGACAACCAAGTGACAGTTTTTTACAAAAGACGTCAAATTTTACGCAGCTGGTATTGCAAAATTAAATTGTCGTTTTTTCTTTTACTTATTATTTACTAGCTTTTGCCCGCGACTTCGTCCGCGTGGATTAATAGTTCCCGTTCCCGGGGGATTTCCGGGATGAAAACTATCCTATGTCCTTTGTCGGGTCCCAGACTATATCTGTACCAAATTTCATTGAAATCGGTTCAGTGGTTTAGGCGTGAAGAAGAGACAGACAGACAGACAGAGTTACTTTCGCATTTATAATATTAGTAAGGATGTTTCTCACCGCTAAACCTTCCCTGAACTTTCACAAATATTTCAAGATCAAAATTACCCAAATCGGTCCAGCCGTTCTCGAGTTTTAGCGAGACAAACAAACAGCAATTCATTACTATAAATTAATATAGATAGAAGATAGGTATTATAGATTAAAAATGTCAAACTTACCACAGACAAATAACTTTCTTCAACGGAGCGGCCATCTTGGTTTTCATTTGTTGAATTAAGACGACTGTCATTGGAAACTCCTCTCAACATTCTTTTCTTAGCCCTATATTTTTGAGCATATTTTTGCCATTGCATTCTCCGCCGGCTTTTCTCGCTATCCGACATCTCACTAATAGACTTGGTCTTCCTATCAGCCCTCTTTCTTAGTTGGTATTGCCTATCTTTAGCTTTTTGCATCTCTTTTTGCTCAGGAGTTCTGTTATCCAAAAATTTCTGCTTCCGAGCATTTGCTTTTTCGCGTAACTTCAAATAGGCTTGACTGCTTCTGTTTATTTGTTTTTCTTGACTTTCTTCTTCCATGGTCCTGACAATATAATAAAAAAATATATATAGTACAATAAACAAATTAAGTACCTTGACTTAACTCGCGAGGTTGTCGACATGTGGGATGTGAATACAGCAATCATTGTGCCAATAGTCGTGATGGCCAATGGCATAATAGCCAAGAGCCTCGACCAACACCTAAGGAGGCTCTCGATGGGCGGTTGGATCTAGGGCTTGATTCAGAAAGCGGTACTCCTAGACACGGCGCGTATTAGGAGATTCCTTTCTCAGGAGCACTGACCACCGGTTGCTTTGACCCTGTTCCCGATACCGATGGACCACTATTTTTTATTTTTTTATAAATATTTAAAAATGTATTTAATCTAAATATATATAACTCAAAGGTGACTGACTGACTGACATAGTGATCTATCAACGCACAGCCCAAACCATTGGATGGATCGGGCTGAAATTTGGCATGCAGGTAGATGTTATGACGTAGGCATCCGCTAAGAAAGGATTTCGGTCAATTCTACCCCCAAGGGGATAAAATAGGGGATGAAAGGTTGTATGAAACTGTGACAATTTTAAACCGATCGGGCTGAGACATTGCATGCATAAAGCCACTATGACGTAGGCATCCCCTAAGAAAGGATTTTGATAAATTCCACCCCTAAGGGGGTGAAATAGGGGATACGCGAGCGAAGCCGTGGGCAAAAGCTAGTATGTAATAAATGAATAAAAATATATATTTTTTAAAAATTCAAGTACAGCACGCTTAAGCAGACCGCTTCCAACCGGTCCTTTTGGAAAATTATGGGGGAGGCCTATGTCCAGCATTGAGCTCAGTGGACGTCCTGCGGCTGATATGATGATGACATTGCAGTTACTTACTCCTCAATCTTAGGGTTATTTGAAGAAACGGTCTCTACAATCACCAATGGAGACTCATCACACCCTTCCGTATGCTCTATTGACCTGCAAGGCAAAAGTTGATACTTATTGGTGTCGATTCTGTTATGCACAAGCTAAACTTAATTTAGACTAAGTATTTCTATCTTTTTCTTTCCAATAAAACAAGAAAGGGACGGACATGAATACAATTATAGTTGACATGTCAGAACGCATCGATTAAAAACACGGAAAAGTTCAATTCAAAACTAATTTGATATCTCTAACTTAGTTCTAAGGTATCACCGTCCTTTTCTTTCGCTGTATGTTAGTAAGAGATGTCAATTCTCTAATTTTAGTTTAGTTTGTGAACATGGGAATCGGCACCATTGACTTGTTGGTAATTCATCATCATCTGCTTAGCCTTTTCCCAACTATGTTGGGGTCGGCTTCCAGTCTGACCAGATGCATCTGAGTACCAGTGTTTTACATGGAGCGACTTCCTATCTGACCTCCACAATCCAGTAACTGGGCAACACGATACCTCTTGGTTAGACTGGTAATCAGACCTCTTGACTTCTGACTATCCGTAACGACTGTCAAAGATATACGAATGACAACCGGGACCAACAGCTTTACGTGCTTTCCGAGGCACGGGGGTGTCACACCACCAACTTCCAATTTGGCCCCCTTAGATCCGGGGCTGAGTAGGTAAATAAAAAATAAATTGTCTATGAAATAAAACAAAACTTACTGGTTATCCGTCGTATCATTAGTTGGAAGCTGCGTAAGGCGCTTAGGTTGCGACTTGTGCATTGCTCTAAAACAAGAAAAACCGACTTGAATTATACATATATTAAATTGATAATGCAAATAACTGAATATGAATATGGTTAAGTAAGTTACTTTGCCGGGGCTGCGGGTTGTTCGAAAGAGATACCGCGCCCCCGGAACGCAAAGGGCACACGAAGGAACACGCCCCGCCCAGGACGGGAGGGGTCATTTGATGATTTTACCATCTCTAAAAAAAAAAAAAAAAAAAAAAAAAAAAAAAAAAAAAAAAAAAAAAAAACAAATACCACTGTAAAGAGATAGGTAGGTCGGTAGATACTTACTTCATTTCAATCATATGTTTGCCCAGTTTTTTACGCCAACCCCGTCGCTTCTTACTTTTATTTCGATTATTTCCCATTGCGCAAACAATAAACTCAAATTCAATATTTTTATTTTATGTCGTTCGTAATTGGTTCGTAATGTGTCCTGCGCGCAAAATGACACGGCCCTCCCGTACGGAAGCCGAAGCAGGAGTGAGCGCTGAGCGCAGGTCAGGGTTGCCAGATGCCGAATTTTTTATCTCGTACTAGGGCTGCAAATATCTCGTACTTTCAATACAAAATCACGTAAAAGTATAAATAGTAGCATTTTAAAAACCTCAGGCCTTAATTTAGGTAGGTGGGGTAGGAATATCCCTTAAATTTGGGACCGCCAAATGAAAAAACATTACTCTAGGATTAGGTGATTTTAATTTTTTAAATAATTTTACCAAAATCTTAAAAAAATAAAACAAATTATTAACTTAGGTAATAAAAATTGGTACTTGCTATTAGTACATGATTTTAATTATGGTTTTATTTGTTAGTTAGATAAGTAATGTTAGGGGTATTGGTAAAATCATCTTCGTTTTTATTGTACAGACCTACAGTTTTTCAGCTGTCATTCTGGAATACAATTCTTGGTTTGTATTAGCAACATTGTTAAAATCTCGTAAAAAAGTGTACGAGATTTTTATTTTCTCGTTTCTCGTACAGAGACTGCTGAATCTCGTAAAGTTACGAGATTTCTCGTACGTCTGGCAACCCTGGCGCGGGTGCCCGGGTGGCGCTGGCTGCGGCACTCCGCGGCAGGGAACAAACTCTAATATGACCGATGATATTATTTATTTTACGGCGAAAAAAAAGGATATTCAAAAAAATAAATAACATAAGCTGCTTTATAGTTAGTTCCGTTAGTAAGTATAAAAAGTTTCATGTTCTAATTTGAAGTATATGTATTTTATGATTGCCAGCGGTTTATTGTTCAGTTTAGAGGTAACTTTGGGTTTTTTTTTCTATCGAGAAAATTTTATGGAATCGTGTTTTCGCCAAACGTAAGACTTAACATTAATCCTCAACTTTACTATAAATATTTAAGTCAAAATTAATGCTGCAGTATTTTCGGCGTATCAGAGGATTCTGCTAAGCCATTTGAGGTAGGCTCTTAATTTGACAGTAATTGTTTGTTATTGAATATTTTGCATTGAATGTGGCGCAAGTTTAAGCTAATAAACCTTCCTTATTAATATAGTACTCTCTGTAATAAAATTATAAGAATCTTCAGACCAACGCAGCGGCGGGATGAATTACGTACCTCTACTACATATTTAAGATTTGAAAACTGTAAACCATTAAAACATTTGCGCTCGCGGAGGCTTTATGTCCCTGGAATAGGGTTCAAATTCAACTGTTTTACATACTTGATACTGGTAAATCTATTCTGAGAAAACAATAAACTACAGCTTTTACGCGCGTATCGACTTTATTAACAATGACATAGGGTTTAAATTCAATTGTTTTATGTTCAATTGTGAAATGTACGTAAATAATAATATTGTCAAAAGATTTTTACCTTTTTCGTTTATTCAGCCTTCGCAGAGCCAGCCCTGACAACTTAGGTTTTTTACTAGTTTTCCCCATTCTGAACAACAACACAAAACAACCAAATTTAAAAAAAAATCTTAACTAGAACTGCAATTTTTTTGCAAAATTATAACTACCTACCTACCTAACACCTATAAACTAAACTGTATACGGGTATTATTATATACAAGCAATTTTTAGCTCATTCGGTAAAGGTATTTAGCGGGGTTGTGGCGCGGTCAAAAAATTTGCGCACGTTTGACCTCCAACACATTCCGCTCGGGACTGAAGGACGCCGGGGCCGCGGGGGCGTGTGCACAAAGATGAAAACATTGAAAACACTAGACTTAAGAATAAGTGGCATAGGTATTTTCATACTCCACATTATATCGACCGGTAATAATCACATTTTTTTCGACCTTTCTAAGGTAAAAAATGTATTGTTCAGAGCCTAATATATATCGAATAAAATGATATTTAGATCATATAATTTAGTCTTGTCTTTGCGATTTAATTGGATGCAGTAAAGTTAAAATTTATCGTGTATCACACGACCGAAATACCTAGATCGAAGTGTGAAATATATAACTTGTTTTTTATTTTATTTAGATCAGTGCTATCTATAAATAAAACATAATACAAAACGACGTTTATCCGAATATCCTCGCCTTAAGGTGCAACCTCCACGGTAGCCCGCCAAATTCAAATTTTCTTACGTTTTTTGCAATTTGCAAGTCAGTGGTGCCGATTCTGTCTTACACCGACTAAAGCTAAACTAAAGCTAAAATTTCTTATTTTTAATTAAGAGAATCTTAAAAGCTATTCTGAAAACAAGATTCTCTAAACTTAAAAACAATATTGACATCACTTAAATAAGTTTGACAATCGCTAAGTTAATTAAGTAAACCATAAACGAAGATTTGTTGAAAATTAAAATAAACAGCGAATGAAAGTGAACGAAATGATCTGAAGTGCAAAAAATACCTGAGTAAAATCAATAATCTTTAATGGTTTGTCAATAATTATTTAAATGAAATATAAAGTTTTTAATTTTTAATTTAGTTTAGAGAATTTTGTCACAACAGAATCGGCACCAGTATTAGGTTTAATGTTGATTAAAGTAAGATTCGCGGGCGTAAGAAGTATTTGTATTTTAAGAATAATAACCATTTAAGTCAGCAATAAAACTCCATAGATCCAAAAGAATGACTATTTCATGTAATCTTGACATATTGGAATTATACCGAGTTATGAAGTTATTTTGCTGATTTTAATGGTTATGATTCTGAAAATACATACATCTTACGCCCGCGAATCTTACTTTAATCAACATAAAACCTAATACTGACTTGCAAATTGCAAAAAACGCAAGAAAATTTGAATTTGGCGGGCCACCGTGGATGTTGCACCTTAAGTTTCGCTGATAATGTTGATGTAGCCGATGCCGTGATTACAGTAATATTGTTTCTATCTCAAAAAGAAATCAAAGATCGCTAATAATATTCGATGTAAGGTGCTAGCCATATACCGTACGTGATCATTCATTTATTTGTTTTAATCGCTCATTTGTCGCTTATCGCGTCGCGACCTAATGTAGCCTCAGCCTAAGACCCAACTTTTGGTGACATTGGTGTTTTTGGATAGTCGTACATTTTTGTAAACACATATACACATACCATCACGCCTAGCGCCTGTATTCCCCGAAGGGTTAAGCAGAGGTGTAGGTACTATGTAAAAGGGGGCGAGCCTATTGCCATTAACCAGGCACAAGTTCTAACTCCGAGCTGCTATTAAGAATTTCATAGAAAAATCCAATAATACTTTATGCTCAAACTGGGAATCGAACCCGAGACCTCTAGCGTAGCAGTCGCCCTTAGAACCACTAGGCTAACGAGGTGCTGTTATTGCATGTTTATGCTACTAAAAATGGAATAATAAAAGAAATTTGGCTTGAAATGTAGGTTTTTAATATTTTACCACTGGGCACTGAACCTTTTACCTCTATTTCTAGAAAGTAGCCCTAAACAGGTTCTAATCTAATAATAATCACTACTTAAAAAAATTAACAATCATTTCCGGAACGCCACCATCATTTTGGGAACGATCGTCATGGTCTAAGAACGTTCCCAATATGACTTAACATTAACAAATCCGCCATCTTGGATGCCGGCTGTTAAGATTATTTGCTAACAAAAACATACTTTTATGGCTCAATAAATACCAAATGACATTCCGGTAATGGTAATTTATTAATGTACACGATATTAATAATGGACTGTTATGTACTTACCAAGATAATTAATTAATGCGGAAAACACAAACACAAAGTCATTCTAGTTAATAAAACTTTACACGACAGCTCACTAGCACCATCTAGCTGATTTATTTCGAACGAAACTGACATTTGAGCGCGTTCACGAAACGACTGTCAACAAACAATATTTATGAAGTCAGTTGATGCTAATTTTGAGTTGAGAAAAATTGACTGCCATTTAATCTATATCAGTCTATACTAATATACATAATAAAGATAAAGATTTCTTTGTTTGTTAGTTAAACGCCCTAATCTCTGAAAGTTGAATTGGAAAAAAATGCTCTTTTGTATTAGATAATCAGATTCATAATTATGATCATATCAGCCGCAGGACGCCCACTGCTGGACATAGGCCTCCATAGATTTCCAAAAGGACCGGAAGCGGCCTGCCTCTGTGTCAAGTGTCAGTGTGTTTCTGCCGTCAAAATCAGGTCGTCCGAAAAAACTCTAGGCCGATTTCGGTCACAGTAGTGGATTACAGAGTATCTTAATGGACACTAGCCAAGTACGCAGGGGAAATTATAGTGCACGAGTGAATGCGTAAACACATGAGCACTCCCTCTTTCCTAACTCTCATAGTCCAATAGGACGGCAATCCGACACGACCGGGAAGAGATCAGACGCAGGACCAACGGCTTTACGTGCTTTCCGAGGCACGGGGGTGTCACGACTGTCACGCCACTAAATTCCAATCTCCGGGCTGTTACTACAAAATTCCTAATGGTAAAGCCCAATAAAACTTTTTGGTCGACCTGGGAATCGAGCCCCACGCTAAACATTCGTGCTGATTCTGAAATAATAGGATAGTTACATCAATCAATACATACATACGTATCTTATGTCGTGATGGCCCAGTGGTAAAGGCCGCCTCTTATGCACGAGGATGTTGTTTCGCAACCAGCCACGGACAAGTACCAATGTGACTTTTTCTATTTCGTATGTACTTTCTAAGTATATCTTGGACATCACGGACATCGGTGAAAGAAAACATCGTGAGGAAACCTGGACTTTATAATTGATATAATTCTGAAATCGCCAATCCGCCCTGAGCAAGCGTGGTGATCAATGCTCGTGCCTTCTCTGTATGAGAAGAGGCTTTTGCCCTGCTGTGGTACCATTATAGGCTGGTATTATTTATTATTTTATTTTACATACATAAATTCACGCATTTTTCGGCAGAAACCACAGAACGCCACCTGCTTAGATCCTTACACATCATTATACTACGTGTAACAAACTATGCTTTTTCGCTACGCCAATAGATGGCAGTGTTCTCAAAATCGAAAGATAGTTGTTGCATTAAACTACACAGACAGTACAGACGTTGCAAAACGTAAAGAAACTATCTCTTTTACTCTCTACCTGAGCTCTGTAGGATAGACAGAGCAAAAAATAGAAGCTTCATGTCGTGTCGAAGTTTGATGCATTGCCAGAAGAGTGGCAACAGCAACAAATATGAGAGAACTAAGCGAGATAGAAAGTGCTTTATTTTATTGATTTTGAAGATATGAACTGACTGAAAATGATGTGTATTTTGATTGAATATAGGCACAGACCTCCATTTAGTGTGCCAGTGCCCGCCGCCGCGCGTTACATACCTAATGTAGTATCAACTAGTGTATTCGAGGTTACAAAAATATTCGTAGAGCGCGCTCGCTCCCGCTGCAAGTTTTCTACACAAAAATGAGTCACGTACGTGATTGTGCTGTGGTCGGGTGTCGTTACCAGGAAATGGACTTATCATATTTCAAATTGCCAAATGATGAAGACAGGTAAAACGGGAGAAAGGCTTTAAATGTGTTGCTAGCGAACTACTAATTCACGGCGAGTCCGCGTGGCTTATTTCACTCGCGTTAAGTCTTAGGTACTGCTCCGCTCCCGTGTGTGCGTGTAGCGTGATGTTATAAATATAGCCAGTTTCTCAGTGATAATGTAGCTTTCTAAAGGCAAACGATTTTTCGAAATCGGTCCTGTAGTTTTTAAAGTTCATACAACAAATACAAATCTTGCCTCTTTATAATATTATTATTAGTGTTTAGTGAAGATGACTGTGTGACACTCACACAAAACAAGTACCTACAAAAAACAAAATGGCTGCACAAAATTCCCGCGAATCGTGGTTTAATTTTTTATTTGCTTCCCCGTATTTAATTCTGATTTTAAATTCTTAAAGCAAATATAAGTACTTATGTGTAAATCAAATCTTACTAGGTACCTATATTTACTATTCTAAAAGCGAAAGTTTCGATAGATGAATGTTTGTTACTCTTTCACGCTTAGCGTCTTCCCACACTGATGGAACATAGATGGGTTTTAGTCAGTAAAAGTCTGACACTCCCTCCCGTCCCGCCCAGCGGGCGGGGGAAGTTATTTGATGATTTCCCATCTATAAAAAAAGCGTTTTCCCACACGACACGACCGAGAATCGGTCCAATTATCGGGCCTTTTCTCGGTCGTGTGGAGACGGTTAAACGGCTAGACGGGTCTGGCAGAAAAACAGAGATAGATTATAATCTGAATTAGTACTTAAACTACATTTTATTCCATTTTTGTGTTGACTAGGTATAATTTAGGACTTAAGTTTAATTCTAAAATCTAAGCTGTTTGAAAACAAGATTGGTAATGTTTATTAATCTTTTCAGACGCAGAAGATGGCTTGAAATAATCGGAAGACGAGATTTGCTATCGCCTTTACCACATCCAAGGAGTTACGTTGTATGCTCATTGCATTTTGACAAGTCTATGATAAGGTACATTCCACAATTGAAATTTGGCGCGGAACCCACGAGATTACTTCCAAAACCTGTCTGCGATGGCAATATTGACATAAAATACAGGGATGTATCGACACAAACAAGACAATCAGTGATTGTAAGGGCCCCTGATAGAAAACTTTCTTACGTAGAAATTAAAGACAGTACGGAAGACGGAGATAGGGAAATACCGCAGCTTCTTTCGTTAGATACTTCAAGGAAACGTAAGTTTGAAGATCTTGAAGAATCAGTGCAGTATCTGTAAAACAAGCAAAAAAAAACATGATTTGCAGGGGCCTATAAGGAATGCACTCAATATACAGGGCCGGATTAGGTAAGCCAGCGTGGGGCCCGTAGTAATTTCTATCAAGGGGCCCTCTTGGTTTGCTTTGTTTGAAGACTGCCCGCCGGCCCACGTCAGATAATCGGTGACCGATTTTTTTTTCGGGCGATTGGATTCTAATATACCAACGCACACGTTCTACAGAAAATTGGTCCCACGTAACTAGATTTATTGAATGGTCCGATAATCGGTCCTAGAAGAAAGTCGGACGAGGGGGAGGGGCCTTTAGCTTAAGGTGATAAATAAGGGTCTGCCCCCACGACCGATAATCGGCCCGATTCTCGATCGTGTGGGGAGAAGCTAAAACAAAATTGTTACAAATTTAGAGATTGATTCATATCGATTTCTCTGAGAAAATCATATTACTACATTCATTCGTGTTGTGGCCGGCTCTCACTTTTGGAAGTGTGTTACTGTTCAATTATCGTTGTATATTTAAATACAAAGGTTTTTCTATTAATCTGTTGTAGAAATAAGTGGTAGGTATATCTTACATTAATTTTAAAAATAATACCTGTCCTTATTTTTTTTTACCATTGTTTACCCTAATCCAGGGGCGGATTTGAGAGCCCCCCCCCCCCTCTCAAATATACGGGGCCTACTACATACCTAATCCGGTACTGAATAAACTGCGCATTCAAGTAGGCCCCTGCAAACACAACCAAGAAAGATGGGAGATTATAGATCCCATAGACACCCAGTGCGGTGCTCCTAACCAGACAATAGTCCTACTACAGTGCCCAAAGCGTCCCTACACCTGCACTTTAGAGAACATTAACCTTTCGCAAATAGTCGCAAATAGCCGACAAACGAAAACGTGCCAAACACGCCACCGTCGTCTACAGCCGACAAGAAGACGACATCTTTAAGCACAAAATAAATATACTAAATTAAGTTTTCTGTGTTTTTTTTTCCCTATTATTTAAAACTACATTAATGAAGTATTCTAAAATAGCACAAAAATATATTCATTACTTACATTTGACTAGCATAAACAATAATCAAAAATTGATAATCGGCGCCGACGCGTTTACGCTCTGGCCACAGATTAAATAAGTACAGATACTTTACTCCATAGAGAAAACCCAACACTTAACACACACACACACACCCTTTCACGTACATGCTTTACATTTGTAGTAGGACAATAAAACAAAAGTTTACAGCAGAATTATATTTTTAATATGAAAAACACATGAGTATCATCAATCAATCAAGAATACAATTTTAAGTAGTTTATATAAGTATCAAAATCTTGTCAATTTTCAATTTACATTGCAAACATCAATAATTCCAAGAAAAACATTTTTAACACATACAAACCTAAACTCACTCTTTTCCCATGGGGGTAGGCAGAAACCACAGAACGCCACCTGCTACGATCCTAACATACTCCTTTCGCCTCGTCCACGTTCGTACATCTGGGCCTGTAGCCATGTAACAAACGATAAACGCAAACGCTGAGTAGGCTTTAATAGATCTTCAACTTTATGTGCATGGTTTTAAGTTGAAGATCTAATGAAGATTGCATAGCGTTTTCGTTCTTTCCAGTCGCTAACGCTTAGAAATCTTTAATAGATTTTCAACTTAACGCTCTGGGGTATTAAGTTGAAAATCTATTGGTGCCTACCGAGCGTATACGATTATCGTTTGCGACTTGGCTAGGGGGGCTGGTCATACAAGCACGCCGGTTACGAGTACTGCGCACCCGACCATTTGGCTGATATGGTGATGATGAGAATATTTCACAGATCTGGAGTTTCGTTTACATCGGGAGTTTTTTTTACACATAATAATAATAAACTACATACATACAATCACGTCTGTATTCCCCGAAGGGTTAGGCAGAGGTGTACCAATGTACACCCACAGTTCGCCGGTATATTTAGGTCCCATGTAATAGGGGGCGAGCCTATTGCTTATTTTTTATTGTTTTTTTGCTTGTTTGTTTGTTAATAATAAACTAATTTATACTTAAATTAATAATCACATAAAAGAAACTGCATACACTTAACAACTACAAAATTAACTAAAACCTTCTTCTTGGAATTCTATTTTCTCTATCTTTATTTTTCGTTCTCCTAGCAAGTTATTTCTGGAACAAAAGAAAAGGAATTTATTATTATAAATACTGAAGTACATAGGTATACAGGGTGTTTGACGCATGGACCGACAAAATTTTTTCAGGGTTTTGGGAGGTCATTAGCTAGGTTCTACAAAAAAAAAAGACAAAACAAAAAAAAAAGTTAAAAAAAAAACAAAAAGTTATTTCTAATCAAAGGAAACATTTTGGGATTTTTTTTTCATTTAAAAAACAAAATCATATGTAACCAACCGTGACATTTGGGACAAAGGGTGTATGCGTAGAACCTAGCTAATGACCTCCCAAATCCCTGAAAATATTGTGTCGGTACATGCGCCAAACACCCTGTATAGTTTTTCAGTGGTCACTGTCTGTTATCTCTTTGTGAAGGAGCTTATCCTGGGAAGTACTACCAATATATGTACCTATTTCTGCCGCTAAGCAGCGTTGCTGTGTTCCAGTTTGAAGGGTATGGGTGCCGGTGTAATTACAGGCACATGACACATTTTAACTTTGTCTCTGGGATGGCAACGCATTTGCAAGGCTTCTGGTATTGCAGATGTTTATAGGCAGCGGTGACCACTTAGCATCAGGTCGGCTGTCGGCTTGTTTGCCATCCAATGACATAAACAAATGACTAAGTACTGTACTTACTCATCTAAATGTTCCATGGGTGCTATGTCGGGAACGATAATGGAGGGTTCCGCAGTCGAAGACTCGCCTTGTGGTTGCCTGCACAAAAATATATCTATATAAATACATAAATAATCACTAATAGTACCTAGTATGGCGATAGGCTCGCCCCCTAGTACATGGGACCTAAACATACCGGCGAACTGTGGGTGTACAGTCAGCAAAAGAGCTAAGTAACCACAGGGTCGCCTAATAAATTCAAAGTTTTTCAAAAACGATAGAAGTTTTTTAATGGATTTAAATTTTATTAATAGAAAATAAACAGTTTATTAATTAAATTAAATTTCATTTAAAAACTACATCCAGTTTAAAAGAAAACTTCATTCAACTATATTAGACGGTCTGGTTACTTATCTCTTTTGTTGACCGTACATTGGTACACCTCTGCTCAACCCTTCGGGGAATACAGGCGTGATGGTATGTTACTATAGTGTACTTCAGGTTGGGCTAGTGTTATTGGGTTTTCTGTTAAGAATTTCTCAGTAGCAGCCCGGAGTTTGGAAGTTGGTGGTGTGACACCCCCGTGTCTCGGAAAGCAAGTAAAGCCGTTGGTCCCGGCTGTCATTCGTAGATCTTTGACAGTCGTTAAGACATTACCATTTTTATATTACTTTGTAATTTCATTGGATATTCAACAACATTTTTTGAAAATCAGTCCGCAAGATAAATTTAAAATAATATTGTTTTAAGATATGTTGGTTTTACATGGAGCGACTGCCTATCTGACCTCCACAACCCAGTAACTGGGCAACACGATACCTCTTGGTAAGACTGGTTGTCAGACTTCCCGGCTTCCGACTATCCGTAAAGACTGTCAAAGATCTACGAATAACAGCCGGGACCAACGGCTTTATGTGCATCAACTAATATGCAATAATAATCTATATACTTACTGAGTTGTGACGTCATTATTTCTTTGCCTCTTTCTTGCTCTGCGTTTAGTAGTAACGGGTTCAACGACTGCTAGCGTCTCATTTGTACTGTAACAGAAATAAAATTATACTATACCATTACAGAAAACACGAGTTAAAAAGAATTGGGTAGATGACACCACTAATCAATTGACGTACTTTTTATGAGCTGTCAAAACGCCATTCCCCATAGATTTTCTATGTCAATACTCAACTATGACGTCACTTTTTTTTCATCTCAATTCACTAACTATTTATTGATTTCAAAGCAAATAAAAATCGATTTTTATAGTTATTTAAAAAATCATCGGGTTTTTAGTGCTAAAATTAAATGTTTTTTTGTGAAGTTGTTTCTTGAAATTATTGGTTAGTGGTGTCATCTACCCAATTGTATAGGGCAGGGCTTCCCAACCTGGGCGCCGTGGAAAGTACACAGAGGAGCCCCGAGGCGCTTCTCTGAACTTCAAAAAATAAAAATAAAAACTACGAACAATTTACTATTAAAATTATTGATTAACATTATATTATAATTCATGCTATTATAGAAGGGAAGTACGCGGTAGGCGCGTTGTTTGGTTGTTTTTAGTCAGTAAGATTCTGACAGCCAGCCCAGGGTGCCACGACAAATTTCTAAACTTTTAGGTGCGCCGCGGACTGGAAAAGGTTGGGAACCCCGGATATAAATCTATACTAAGATTATAAAGAGGTAAGATTTTTTTGTTTGTTTGTAACGCATAGGCTCCGAAACTACTGGACCGATTTTAACCATATTTTCACCAATAGATAGCTACATTATTCCTGAGTAACATAGGCTATATAACAAACTCAAAGTCAAAGCATTTATTTCAATTAGACCATTAACAGGCACTTTTGAATTGTCAAGAAGTTACAGTTTAATATTGAAGCTAGTTGCTCGTTCCAAAACGTAGGTCTCTATGGAGAAGAACGAGCAAGAAACTCCATGGACACTCTTTTCATTCAATTTGGTTTTTACAAAATCTTGGTTACAATATTCTTGTTGCTTCTATATGTGAAAATGAAGGTGAATATAAAAAAATAACAAAATTATAATAAAGATGTAAGCCATGGCAGTTAAGAGATGACCAATCCCAACTGACAGCACCCGTTCACGAATATGACGCGTGCATCAGCACCATTTAGCTCACAGCACACGCTGAACATCAGGGAACATGACAACATGAGGGATGAGACGCATGTGACCCAAAAAGTTATGAATGTAAATGTGGATGGATGTAGAGGAAGAGGGAGGCCAAAGAAAAGATGGATGGAATGTTTGAAGAATGATATGAAAGAGAAGGGAGTCAGTGATAGTATGACGGTTGACAGGTTGGCATGGAAGAAGAAAACATGTTGCGCCGACCCCAAATAAAATGGGATAAGGGCAGGAAGATGATGACACGCTGAACATCACGCTACAACACACGGGAGCGGAGCAGGAACTAAAGACGTAACTTATGGCCGGTGAACTAAGCCACGCAGACAAAGTCGCGGTCGGTTTGCTAGTAATAAAGATAACTTACTTCTCTGCTTCCTCCTCGCGAGGTTCAGTCTTGATGTATATCGGTATTGCGCCATCTTGCTCCCTGAATAAACAAAATAAAATAATTACTAATTGGCATCAAAAAGTAGTAGTAGAGCTTTGAGAAGGAGCTCGTCCGGGGAAGTACTACCACCGTATCTAATTCTGCCGCAAAGCAGCGTTGCTGTGTTCCGGTTTGAAGGGTATGTGTGCCGGTGTAATTACGGGCACATGACACATTTCAACTTTGTCTCTGTGATGGCAACGCATTTGCAAGGTCTCTGGTATTGCAGATGTCTATAGGTAGCGGGTGACCACTTAACAACGAAGCAAAAGGGGTATGTAAGGATCGTAGCAGGTGGCGTTCTGTGCTTTCTACCTATCCCCAAGGGAAAAGGCGTGAGTTTATGTATACATGTATGTAAGGGTGAGTGTGCAAGTGTAAGGCGTGCGAGTGTGAGGCGTGCGAGTGTGAGGCGTGCGAGTGTGAGGCGTGCGAGTGTGAGGCGTGCGAGTGTAAGGCGTGCGAGTGTGAGGCATCCGAATGTGAGGTGTGCGGGTGTGAGGCGTCAGAATGTGAGGTGTGCGAGTGTGAGGCGTGCGAGTGTGAGGCGTGCGAGTGTGAGGCGTGCGAGTGTGAGGCGTGCGAGTGGGAGGCGTGCGAGTGTGAGGCATCCGAATGTGAGGTGTGCGGGTGTGAGGCGTCAGAATGTGAGGTGTGCGAGTGTGAGGCGTGCGAGTGTGAGGCGTGCGAGTGTGAGGCATCCGAATGTGAGGTGTGCGGGTGTGAGGCGTCAGAATGTGAGGTGTGCGAGTGTGAGGCGTGCGAGTGTGAGGCGTGCGAGTGTGAGGCGTGCGAGTGTAAGGCGTGCGAGTGTGAGGCATCCGAATGTGAGGTGTGCGGGTGTGAGGCGTCAGAATGTGAGGTGTGCGAGTGTGAGGCGTGCGAGTGTGAGGCGTGCGAGTGTGAGGCGTGCGAGTGTGAGGCATCCGAATGTGAGGTGTGCAAGTGTGAGGCGTCCGAATGTGAGGTGTGCGAGTGTGAGGCGTGCGAGTGTGAGGCGTGCGAGTGTGAGGCGTGCGAGTGTAAGGCGTGCGAGTGGGAGGAATGCGAGTGTGAAGCGTGCGAGTGTGAGGCGTGCGAGTGGGAGGCGTGCAAGTGTGAGGCGTGCGAGTGTAAGGCGTGCGAGTGTGAGGCGTGCGAGTGTGAGGCGTGCGAGTGTAAGGCGTGCGAGTGTGAGGCGTGCGAGTGTGAGGCATCCGAATGTGAGGTGTGCAAGTGTGAGGCGTCCGAATGTGAGGTGTGCGAGTGTGAGGCGTGCGAGTGTGAGGCGTGCGAGTGTAAGGCGTGCGAGTGGGAGGAATGCGAGTGTGAAGCGTGCGAGTGTGAGGCGTGCGAGTGGGAGGCGTGCAAGTGTGAGGCGTGCGAGTGTAAGGCGTGCGAGTGTGAGGCGTGCGAGTGTGAGGCGTGCGAGTGTAAGGCGTGCGAGTGGGAGGCATGCGAGTGTGAAGCGTGCGAGTGTGAGGCGTGCGAGTGTAAGGCGTGCGAGTGTGAGGCGTCCGAATGGGAGGTGTGCGAGTGTGAGGCGTGCGAGTGTAAGGCGTGCGAGTGGGAGGCATGCGAGGGTGTATGTATGTGTGTTAACTTACTTGCTTACTCCTTCTGTTGAGTCCAACATCACGTTTGTTGGTTCCGTAGTAATTTCAGGTTCATAACTGAAAACAAATATATAAATTAATACCAGCCCATTACTGTCCTATTGCAAGGTCTCTTCTGATACAGAGAAGGCACGAGCATTGATCACCACGCTTGCTCAAGGCGGATTGGTGATTTCAGACTCATATGCATTATAAGTTACGTTACGTTATGTAATGACGTTCAAAAGTGCCTTTTAATGGCCTAATTGAAATAAATGATTTGACTTTGACTTTGACTTTGAAAAAGTCCAGGTTTCCTCACGATGTTTTCCTGCACTGATGTCAGTGATGATCAAGATAAACTTAGAAAGTACATATGAATTGAAAAAAGTCACATTAGTGAATCAGAATCAGAGTGTTTATTTGTGAAACATAAGTATTTCATTTTCATAAAGATCTTAGATTATTAATATATATATGCGCTTTGTTTTGCCGTAAAGGTGTACAAATCACTACATAGTATAAAACAAATATATTAAAAATACCATCACGCCTGTATTCCCCGAAGGGTTAGGCAGAGGTGTACCAATGTACACCCACAGTTCGCCGGTATATTTAGGTCCCATGTAATAGGGGGCGAGCCTATTGCCATTAACCGGGCACAAATCCAAACTCCGAGCTGCTACTGAGAATTCATTAGAAAAACCCAATAACACTTTTTGCTCGACCTGGGAATCGAACCCGGGACCCCTTGCACAACAGTCGCACTTGCGACCACGAGACCAACGGGGCAGTTAAACAAAGTATAAAACAAAGTCGCTTTCTCTGTCCCTATATCCCTATGTATGCATAAATCTTTAAAACTACGCAACGGATTTTGATGCGGTTTTTTTTAATAGATAGAGTGATTGAAGAGGAAGGTTTATATGTATAATAACATCCATTAAATAGTGGAGAAATACTGTTATTTTTGAGGTTTCTGATGTGATGTCGTAAATATATATTTTTTCTGCTTACATTGCAAACGCAGGCTGAACCCTACGAGATTTATCAAAATAATGTACTAAGTATTGAACACATTGAAAAGTTCTACAGAAAACTCCGCGATGGTGTATGCCTATCTCTTATGGATATCCCACAATTATTTTTTTTGTCATTTACTTTTTTTTACGATAAATAATGGCTAATTTTCGAAGCGATTTTAACCAATACAGCATCAATCCTTATCCAATTAAATACCTTAAATACATTGTTGATTTAATATAGATCTATATGGCCTTTTTACAGCATATGATAAAAATGAATATTTTCGAAGATATTACAGATTTAAAAATTGCGGGACGTAGCGTTTGCGGCGGAGCGGGCCGCTATGTGTTTGTACACAACGTTCACAGTTTTTCTGTAGTGTATTTAGTATCAGCATTGCACCCGTGAGAAGTCGGGGCGGGTCGCTAGTTGAATAATAAAAACTACAATTGAATGCTTAATTTTTGACAATTAGGTCAGTATTAAAAATAAATGTAACATTTATTTTATCTAAAATAAATCGCTCACCTTGTTTCTCTTCGAACATTTCTACTTTCAACAATCAACCGCGCTGCAAGATAATAATACAATGCACTACGTCGTGGGGTGCTTCTTGTGAATCTGAACATTTTCTAACGAAATATATCCACACAAGCACTTAAATTATAATTTTATGCCCTACGGAAGTTTTCTCACTGTCAAATTTAAAGTAAAACATTCGTGAAACTCGCAAGCCAGCCTTCGACAATTACAACACGTTAGTATATATTAATCTATGATACTATCCGTCACTTTATCATTGTTCGTGCTCCGAACATTTGTTTAATTTACGGACACCAGAGGCACTGTTCAAGTTTCCATACTAAATGCTTACGTTGATGATACGAATGTTTTTCCGATATGGTTCGTGCTAGGGGTACTGTTTTGGTCACATGCGTACTCTCATCCCTCCTCTTCACATGCCCATACCAAGACAAACGGTTCCCTTTCAACTTTTCAGTCACTGGCGCTACTTTCAAACTTGTTATAACATACTTGTAGCGACATCTATCGCGTCTTCTCTGCTCTCTTCTACGACGATTTATCCTTCTTTGACGTCTTAGATATTCTGTTTCAAGCTGAGCGGCCCATAACATTCTCAAAGTATGCATTTTCACTAATTAATTTGAATTTACAAACACAATAATAACACTAATCTATGAATAACACAGTAAAAAAACGTCAAAAGTCAAAATGTCAATAAATGGCGTTTGTCAAAAGTGGCATTTGTCTATGATTTTTGCTATAGTAAGCGCGAAATCTGAGTAAGCCATAAATAATTTCCCTATGTCTATCTCCCTTGCTCTTATAGGCCTATGGAGCCGCTTAGTGAAGGGCGTAACAATATAAAAATATATCGATCATCATCTGCTTAACCTTTTCCCAACTATGTTGGGGTCGGCTTCCAGTCTAACCGGATGCAGCTGAATACCAGTGTTTTACATGGAGCGACTGCCTATCTGACCTCCACAACCCAGTAACTGGGCAACACGATACCTTTTGTTTAGACTGGTTGTCAGACTTCTTGGCTTCTGACTATCCGTAACGACTGTCAAAGATCTACGAATGACAACCGGGACCAACAGCTTTACGTGCTTTCCGAGGCACGGGGGTGTCACACCACCAACTTCCAAACTCCGGGCTGTTACTGAGAAATTACTAATGAAAAAACCCATTTACACGTTTAGAAATATATCGATAAGTAACGTAACAAACGTTACGTCAGTGGCGTGATGGCCCAGTGGTTAAAGCGCCCGCCTCTCATGCACGAGGTTGTGCACGGGCAAGTACCAATGTGACTTTTTCTAATTCATATCTACTTTCTAAGTTTATCTTGGACATCACTGACATCGGTAACCATGTCAGAGGCCCTTGAGTCGGTTTAGAAACTCTGACACAAGGGTGTATGGGGTGGTTAGACCTTACTGCCCACACGATAAAGAGGAAGTAGTAAATAAAGTTATATTTTGAGTAACTCTATTTAAATGAGCGCGCAGCATCTCGTCGCGTTGCGTTTCGGTGTAAACTGTCCCTTAAGACATCAGTCACAAAAAAACACTTTTAAGAACTTTTATTCCTAGAACTATAATAAAAACTGTTTCGTCATCTTGAATAAACAGAGCAGGCACTATAAAAAACAATGGCCGGATTATGAGAGTTGTATTTCTAAACAAATGATGTTATAAGAGAACCGGCTAAAAGTGTTGACAAAAAATGTTGACACGCTGTGTTAGCGTTTAGCATGCAAAAAGACTAAACAAAAAAAAACAATTGTTTAAATTACTAGGATGAAATGTTGACTACCCATGAACTGTCACCTTGACAATGGTGTCGATTCTGTTATGCACAAGCTAAACTTAATTTAGACTATTTATATCTTTTTCTTTCCAATCAAACAAGAAAGGGATAGACTTGTCAATTTTAGTTGATCTAAAACCTCTACACAATTATAGAGACTTGTCAATTTTAGTTGATCTAAAACCTCTACACAATTATAGTTGACATGTAAGAATTTAACGCGTTGATTAAAAACACGGAAAAGTTCAAGGCAAAACTAATTTGACATCTCTAACTTAGTTCTAAAGTATTACCGTCCTTTTCTTTCGCTGTATGTTAGTAAGAGATGTCAATTCTCTAATTTTAGTTTAGTTTGTGAACAAGGGAATCTCTACCAATGACATTTCTTTGTTTATATTTTTGATCTCGAATAAAAAAAAGAAAATGGGGTTCTTCGAGAAAGGAGTTTTGAGGTTTTTACGAGGTCGGCAACACAGGAGTGATGCCTCTGGTGTTGCAAGTGTCCATAGGCAGCGGTGACCGCTTAACATCAGGCGGGCCGTTAGCTTGTTTGCCACCTTCAGTGGTATAAAATAAAATACAACAAATATATTACTTACCAGTCTTCTTGAGGTTCTATTTTTACGACTAAAGTTTCAATTTCAGTCTCATGTAGGGCCCTGAAAAAAAAAAAAAATATTTTATTTAATTTCCCTGTACGTATATCGTAATCTCCAAAATACTAGGTACAGGTCGCGCGGTGGTTTATGATCGCTCGGCAAAAGTGGCAAGGGCATGCGCAGTGTTCAATTTTAAGGTCTTTATGAATGAACGATTGCCCCCACTACTTTCCTCGAGCGATCTAGAATCATCGCGCGACCTGTATCCGTCTAGTTTAGGGACTTGCGTCTTTAAAATAGAAGTATTTTCACACTGTATGTAAAAAAAAATGTAATTCTCCAGGCCGATTCCGGCCACGGCGGCTAACCTTAATGCAGACTAGCCACATACGCAGGAGATATTATAGTGCACAAGTGTGTGCGCAAACACAGGTGCACTCCCTCTTCCGTAACTCTCATAGCCCGATGGGACGGCAATCCGACACGACCGGAGAGAGATCAGGCGCAGGACCAACAGCTTTACGTGCTTTCCGAGGCACGGGGCTGTCACACCACCAACTTCCAAACTCCGGGCTGCTACTGAGAAATTCCTAATGGAAAAACCCAATAACACTTTTTGCCCGACCTGGGAATCGAACCCGGGACCCCTTGCTCAGCAGTCGCGCTTGCAACCACGAGACCAACGGGGCAGTTCACACTAATATTATAAAGGTGAAAGTTTGTATGTTTGTCTCTTCTTCACGCTCAAACGGCTGAACGGATCTGGATGAAATTTGGCACTGAGATAGATTGTAGTGTGGAATAACACATAGAATATTTTTAATCTCGGAAAAAATTACGGTTCCCGTTGCAAGATAGAAATATAAACTTTCACGCGTACGAAGTCGCGGTTGGAAGCTTATAATTAATAAGTTACATTAAGAATACATTATTTTAGCTCTGTAAGGTTATTTTTTTGTAGTAGCTCTTTGTGAAGAAGCTCGTCGGAGGAAGTACTACCACCATACGGCCCCGTTCCCACTACGCCGGACCGGCAGATCTGCCGAAAACCAGATGCCGGACAGAGTGTTCACATTACACCGGATACCGGAAGAAATTCAGACAGTTTCTGCTTGAATATCCATGCTAAACATCTACTTTTACCAGAAAATGCGAGCCGAATGACGTGAGTGGAACATGGGCGGGGCGAGGGGAGCACGAGCGGGGCGAGCGGGGGACAGATACCGGCACAAACTCGTTCACATTACTCCAGGCCCGGTCGTTTTACCGGCAATTCCTAGTGACAAAACGCTCGGTAAAAATGCCGGGCTCGGCAAAAATGCCGGACCCGGGATAATGTGAACAGCTTCATATAAATTGTACAGCCACTAGCCCTTCCGGCAGATTTACCGGCGCGGCAAATCTGCCGGTCCGGCGTAGTGGGAACGGGGCCTACCTGTTTCTGCCGCAAAGCAACGTTGCTGTGTTCCGGTTTGAAGGGTATGGGTGCCGGTGTAATTACAGACACATAAGGACAGCTTTGTCTCTGTGATTGCAACGCATTAGCAGGGCCTCTGGTATTGCAGATGTCTATAGGCAGCGTCGACCACTTAACATCAGGTGGGCCGTCGGCTTGTTTGACAACAAAAGATGATAACAAAAGAAAACTATGGAATAAAATGTGTTAAATATCAAACTCAATTATGAACGTACCCTGAATGCTCGCCATTGTCACCATTGTCCTCATTCGAACTATCTTTTACACTGAAAAAAAATATATAATAAAACATAAGTATTTTTTATAAAAAAAACGAAACGGTCTGTCATGGCCACGAGTAACATCTATTCTTTCGGTTTTAAATATTATTGCTCTAGGCTTCAAATCCAGTGAAAAATATCGGAAATACGTTTCTATTGAAAAATGGTCACTTGGAAATGCAATATCAGTATTACGCATACATACACAACATCACGCCTGTACTCCCCGAAGGATTAAGCAGAGCTGTACCAATGTACACCCACCAATATTAACCGTGCACAAATCCTAAAACCTAATAACACTTTTTCCTCGACCTGGGAATCGAACCCAAGACATCTAGCGTAGCAGTCGCGCTTAGGACCACTAGGCTAACGAGGCAGTTAGATTGGCTTGATTTCAGTATTAATGAAACCTGCGGGTTGTTCGAAAGAGATACCGCGCCCCCGGAACGCAAAGGGCACATGAAGGAACATAGACGGGTTTTAGTCAGTAAAAGTCTGACACTCCCTCCCGCCCCGCCCAGGGCGGGGGAAGTTATTTGATGATTTCCCGTCTATAAAAAAATACCTACATTTGTGTTTCTTTAGGCTTCTTAGGAGCTCTGCGTCGAACCTTGGGCAGTTCCTCTTGCTTAGCAGCAATTCTCTCCTCTTCCTCCTTCAGTATCTGATAGATGGTGGCCTCACTGACTCCGGTGGCCAGGGCAGTCCGCTTGCGTAACCTTGACAACGGAGTCAGCTCCATATCCTTGTACATATTCTTTAGTTC
Organism: Caradrina clavipalpis; assembly: GCA_932526535.1. Classification (NCBI taxonomy): domain Eukaryota; kingdom Metazoa; phylum Arthropoda; class Insecta; order Lepidoptera; family Noctuidae; genus Caradrina; species Caradrina clavipalpis. The sequence goes on from OW052115.1 coordinate 5,238,743, forward strand.
TGCAAACTCTTGCTCTAAGTAATGGTAGACCCTTGCGACGATTATTTTTGTTTGATCCTGAGGAATTATTAAATACATTTATGATACTAGCCTTTATACTTTAAGGTGCTATAAAAATATCTACCACGGCTTTAATGGGAGGTAGTATTGTGTTTAAAGATTACATTAGTGAAGAAATTTCGTACCCCAGAATAGTTAATAGTTAACCTACAGTTCGCCGGTATATTTAGTTCCAATGTAATGGGGGCGAGCCTATTGCCATTGACCGGGCACAAATGCTAACTCCGAGCTGCTACTGAGAATTTTATAGTAAAACCCAATAACACGTTTTGCTCGACTTAGGAATCAAATCCAAGAACCCTAGCGAACTACCCCAGTCTACTCTAGTCGCGCTTAGAACCACTAAGTTAACGAGGCAGTTTAAAAAAAAAAATCTTAGAAATAAAAAATCATAACCCTCCTTTTCCTCGTAGTCGGGTAAAAAGGCTGCTCAGTCAGCGTAGGCAAAGTCGCGGGCAAAAGCTACTACTAAGCTAAAAAAACGGTAATTTAAAAAACTAAAAAACCCGACTGCTATTCTTTAAAAATCCCTAAAACAAGATAAATTGTAGCAGTTGGGACCTATTCTAGAAATGGAGGATTAGTGAATTGAGAGCACATACCTATATTACATTGCAGATGGTCCCGAATGGGTCCCGAATGGGTCCCGACTGCTACAATTTATCTTGTTTTAGGGATTTTTAAAGAATAGCAGTCGGGTTTTTTAGTTTTTTAAATTACTGTTTTTTATTTTTTATTTTTTTAGTGTTTTAATAAAGAAATTAATATACCCAGTATCACTCTTACAGTAAATACGAATCTACCGACACCTCTCAAGCTAAAATCCATCGAGCCGTTCAGCCTGCAGAGCGAGCCAAACATTTGAATTTGGCGCCAAAAATCCGCCATTTTGTTTTTTTTTATATACCCAGTGTCACTCTCACAGTAAATACGAATCTAACGACACCTCTCAAGCTAAAATCCACCGAGCCGTTCAGCCTGCAGAGCGTGCCAAACAATTATACATACAAACATACATACATACATACAAACATACCCTCGAAAAACATAACCCTCCTTCTGTCGCAGTCGGGTAAAAATACTTATTTTCTTGAAAAACGTTGTCCTACACTAGGAATTTCTCTTGTATCGTGGGTGCGTTTACAAACATATAAACTCACATACACAAACGGCCAGAGCCGGAACAACTATCTGTAGGCCATACAAATATTGACTCCGTGCGGGAATCGAACCCGCGACACGAAGCGCAACAGCCGATTGCTCAGCCACTGCGCCAACCGTGTCCCCGTTTGACTTTGACTTTGACTTTGAAAATAATTTGTACGGTACCTCTTGCATCCCTTCAACTGTATGAGACACCTCTGTGTTGCATTTCGGACAAAACACCTTGATCTCATGTTCCTTCGGAGAAGAATCTTCATTCTGCAAAAAAAAAAGGTAAATTTTAATACCTATTTTAAAGTTAACCTTTTCTTGGATTGCGACTCAATGTACAGTCAGTACCATCACGCCTGTATTCCCCGAAGGGTTAGGTAGAGGTGTACCAATGTACACCCACAGTTCGGCGGTATATTTAGGTCCCATGTAATAGGAGGCGAGCCTATTGCCATTAACCGGGCACAAATCCAAACTCTACTACTCTCTATTACTGTGGGTGTACATTGGTACACCTCTGCCTAACCTTTCGGGGAATACAGGCGTGATGGTATATATAAATCCGAACTCCGAGCTGCTACTGAGAATTTCATAGAAAAACGCAATAACACTTTTTGCTCGACTTGGGAATCGTACCCAGGACCTCTAGCGTAGCAGTCGTGCTAAGGACCACTAGGCTAACGAGGCAGTTAGATACAGTCAATAACAAAAGTAAATTAACATTTCAGATTTAATTTTACATCCTTATATTGAGCACAAATCAAAGGAAATGGATCTAAAATTAAGATAAAATCCGTACTAATATTATAAATGCGAAAGTAACTCTGTCTGGCTGTCTGTCTCTTCTTCACGCCTAACACACTGAACCGATTTCAATGAAATTTGGTACAGATATAGTCTAGGACCCGAGAAAGGACATAGGATAGTTTTCATCCCGGAAATCCCCCGGGAACGGGAACTATTAATCCACGCGGACGAAGTCGCGGGCAAAAGCTAGTTAACTATAATTCTGAATTATAGTGAATTGTGTTATTTTTATTATAGGTATTGTTACGTCGTACGTACGAGATCTTTCGAGAAAGAACGTGATTACAGTGTGTTTGCGCTAGAAACTTCGAGAAGCATTATTATTAGTTTGAAGCTAATTGTCATTGTAATTTCGACCGTACGCCGAGGGCATAAGGTACCTATTTCTTTATTCGGTACAAGTAGACATTGCCGGAATGTTCGTGAACATTGGCGGTATAAAAGCACAAGCGCCGACACACGCGAGTCAGTCTGATTCAGGCGATACAACGAAGCGAATCGAAGTGAACTAGAAGTGCGATATCTAAGCGAATAGTGATCAGTACTGTATTTGTGATTAAGTTTAAGTGTTTTTGTGTTTAATAAAGTTATTTAATTGTCTGAGTGGTAGTAATTAATTTATCCCATACCCGGCTCGTAACAGTATGTAAAAGTAACATTGTTAATCACCTTTTGTTGCTGACCGTACAACCATTTTAAGTCACTTCTGAATTGGCAAAGGGCAGACTCTTTGCCACTGCGGGTTGTTCGAAAGAGATACCGCGCCCCCGGAACGCAAAGGGCACAAGAAGGAACATGGATGGGTTTTAGTCAGTAAAAGTCTGACACTAGGGCGCGGGCGGGGGAAGTTATTGGATGATTTCCACTCTATAAAAAAAAAATCCTTGCCAATTCAAAATTGACTTTAAATGGTTCGAATTTGAATTGAGTTTAATTTGCAAAGAGTCTGTCAGTTAGACAGTAAGTTGATGCTAGTTGCTCGTTCCAAAACGTAGGTCTCTATGGAGAAGAACGAGCAAGAAACTCCATGGACACTATTTTCTATCAAAAATCTTAACTAGTAAAGAAAGCATCTTAAATAATGGAAAGGAGAGGAGAGGAGCGAAAAGGAGCGGAGAGGACAAGAGAGGAGAGGTCAAATATAAAAATTTGCTAGAAAATCTCCATAATGTTGGAAAGTTTTTTATTAAAGTATCTATTTCATCATCTGCCTAGCCTTTTCCCAACTATGCTGGGGTCGGCTTCCAGTCGAACCGGATGCAGCTGAATATCAGTATTTTACATAGAGCGACGGCCTATCAGACCTCCACAACCCAGTAATGGGTAATACGATACTCTTGGTAAGACTGGTTGTCAGACTTTCTGGCTTCTGACTAACAGTAACGACTGTTCAAATTCAAATTCAAATTCAAAGCATTTATTTCAATTAGACCATTTACAGGCACTTTTGAATGTCAAGAAGTTACAGTTTAAAGTTGAAGCTAGTTGCTCGTTCCAAAGCGTAGATCTCTATGGAGAAGAACGAGCAAGAAACTCCATGGACACTCCTTTTCTTCAATTTGGTTTTACAAAATCTTGGTTACAATATTCATGTTGCTTCTATATGTGAAAACAATGAAGGTGAATATTGTAGGCCATGGCAGATAAGAGTTGACCAGTCCCAACTGACAGCGCCCGTTCACGAACATGACGCGTGCCTCAGCACCGTTCAGCTCAACCATCTTGGAGGGAACTGAACGATCCAATGCACGCGCCACCGTCAGCGAGACATTTAAGTGAGCATGACAAAGCTCTCAACCGCCTTGCCCTTAATGTCCAACACATAGTAACTTAAGAGAAAAAATATAGTAAGTGCTCCATGGTACTCACATTTACAAAATCGAAATAAATGATGTTAAGTTATATAAAACAAAGTTTTTCAGTGAACCTATTTGACAGATGACCTGTGGTATGTTAAAAAAGAAACAATAATAATAACGTAAACGTTATTTACGTCAATAAAAAAGGTGCTAAGAAACAACATTCCCTTTAAAAAGAAATATATATATTTCATTATGTTTATTAATTAATTTGGAAGCCCGAGTGGCTGTGGAGCAGGACCAGCATTAAGCCAAGCATTTTTATCATTTATGTAATCTTCTAGTTTATAATATGCTTGACTACATAGTGTGCGTTTTATGCATGTTTTAAACTTTCTCTCGTTTAGTTCGAGAATAACGCGCGGTATTTTATTATAAAATTTTACACAGTACCCCATAAAAGAAGTGTGTACTTTTGATAATCTGAAACTTGGTTGATCTAGTTTGTTCCTATTTCTGGTATTAAAATTATGCCTATCACCAACTTTTTTAAAAAGATGAAGGTTTTTCCGAACATGCATAATATTTTCATATATATATTGACAAGGTACCGTCATGATATTAATTTGTTTAAACAATTCCCTTAGGGATTCGCGTCTGCCAAGATTATAGATGGCTCTGACAGCCCTCTTTTGCAGAATAAAAATGGAGTCTATATCTGCAGCCCGCCCCCAAAGCAAAATACCGTAAGACATGATGCTATGAAAGTAGCTAAAATAGACCAGCCTTGCGGTATCCACGTCCGTTAATTGTCGGATTTTTCTGACAGCGTAAGCGGCTGAACTTAACCGCCCTGCAAGAGATATTAAATGAGGACCCCACTGCAGTTTTGAGTCAAGCGTAACCCCCAGGAAAACTGTCTTGTCGACGAATTCTAGTATTTCCTTATTCAATATAACATTACATGCACTACTTCTAACGTTCGGTAAAGCAAATCGTATGCATTTAGTTTTCTTCTCATTTAAAACCAAATTATTTTTCGTAAACCAATTATGAACCTCAAGCATAGCGTTATTTACGTCGTCAAGGTGCTGTGCCCGTCTATTCACTTTAAAAATCAGTGAAGTATCATCGGCAAATAACACCATTTGAGGTTGGTTTTCCAGTAAATGAGGTAAATCATTTATATATACTAAAAATAGAAACGGACCTAATATTGAACCCTGCGGAACCCCCATCTTTACTTTTAAACCTGAAGAATTTACCCCGTTTATTTGAACTTGCTGCAGTCTGTCATTCAAATACGAATTTACTAAGCTAAGCGCTAGTTGACCGAGTCCGTAATGCTCAAGTTTCAGGAGGAGTGTCTCGTGATTTACGCAATCAAATGCTTTTGAGAGGTCGCAAAAAAATGCCAATGGCATCTTGTGAGTCCTCCCAAGCATTGAAGATGTGTTTAATTAAAGTGACACCGGCGTCAGTAGTGCAGCGCCCTCTGGTGAAACCATGCTGTTGATCGTGTAGGATGTTGTTACAGTTAAAATGATTGAGCATTTGATTTAGCATCACTTTTTCAAACACCTTGCTGAAAACCGGCAAAACAGAAACAGGTCTGTAATTGTTAGAGTCTTTGCTATCCCCAGATTTAAATAATGGTATAACCTTGCTGTATTTCATTAACGTCGGAAAAGCTCCTTGGTCTATACACAAGTTAAATATTATAGCTAAATAGGGTGCTACTGTTTCAATAATCGATTTACAAACATTAGTAGACATGCCCCACAGATCTTCGGTAGCTTTGATCTTGAGTTGTTTAAAAGCCTTTATAACAACCACAGGGTTAATATGTTTAAATTTAAATTCTTTAGGACAGGCTAAAACATTCGCTCTTAGTAAATCTATAGCAAGTGAGGGCGAGGAATCTAAAGTTTCCGTAGTTTTAATTGGAATATTCGTAAAGAATGTTGCAAATTCTTGAGCCACGTCTATATTAGCGCTAATGAGACCACGGGAAGTCTCCAGAGTGTAATCAGTATTATGGCTTTTGTTTCTATTTGTTTCACTATTGATAATTTTCCAGACCGTTTTTATTTTGTTGTCTGCTGATTTAACCTTGTTGCTAATGTACAAGGCCTTTGCTGATTTACAAGTATTTTTAAATATTTTAGAATAAGTGGTAACATACTTATTAAAAGTTTCCGTGTTTATATAAGGCTTAAGGCCATAGAGCTCAAAAAGTCTTTCCCTACTTTTCCTGATACCTTTAGTCGCCCAGTCACTGAATAAAAATTTAGGGGAAATTGTTTTAGTTTTTTTCTTAAAAATATTATTGAACTCTGTTTGTACAACTGAAAAAAATTCTTCATACAAAATATTACCATTATTCATATTATGGCACTGAACACATAACTGGCTAATTAGAGTGTTATTAAATTTATTCAAATTACCAGATGTAATTGGTCTTGACTGTATTTGCACTTTTTGTAATGGTGTGTTGTACTCAAAAGTAACGGTTTGTCCGCTGTGATCAGAAGGAAGATAATTTACAATGGCTTTATCCAAGTACTCGCAGCAACAGAAAACATTATCAATACATGTAGCAGTATTTAAAGTTATTCTTGTTGGTTCTAGGAACACATTTGACAAGTTGAATGATTTAAAGAGGCCTACGAATCGACTGCTATTTGAATTGTTTTCTAAAATATTAATATTGAAGTCACCACAGATTATTACCGATTTATTACCAGTTCCAAGTTTTGCCAAAACATCTTCCATTATCGACTCAAATATAGAGTAATTTTGATAATTTGGGGGTCTGTAAACGCACACTATAACATGCTTATCTAGCTCAACACAGACAAAGTCACAACACACTGTCAAAGATCTACAAATGACAGCCGGGACCAACGGCTTTACGTGCTTTCCGAGGCACGGAGGAAACTCGCTATGGTAAATGGTCACCCATCCACAGACTAACCTCGGCAAGCGTGGCTTAACCCGGAAGATCGGTCTATGCGGCTGTAATTATTTAGCCACGAGCTCCTCGCAAATTTATTTATTTATAAATATTAAAGTATCTATTTATTAAGTATTAATTAATTTATTTTAGTTTTAAGTTAATACCTTCAATGTTGCTGTGCCCTACAGGGTCCATAATTGTACTTAGCTATAAGCCTATTGTAACATCTTTATGCACATTATGGAATGCAAATAAACTAATATAAATATTTTTTTATTTATTCATCAAGAAACTACCTACAGCAGATTACGGGTTCAACAGCCGCTGGTAGTGTTGCCATACAAAAAAATGTTTATAATACATAGCCTATGTACAGTCTGTTGTCAACATTATCTGACCCACCCTAAACACAACCAAAATTGGACCCTCTGCCTATGATAATAAGGTTTAATTTCAATTTATCGATGAATACAGACACGCATAAACCCACCCAACGTTGTCGGAGCCACCGGCATTATAATTATCATTTTGTTAAGCTATTTTAATCATTATCTCGTTGACATTAAAGTTAAAAACCTTTTAAGTCACCTTACATAATTAGAACCCAATCTTGAATTTCGTGGAGTCTTAACAAGTTCTTGTGGCTTGGCGGTTTGATGTTGGATTGGCGAGGAACAACATGTGGGTTCGAAAACACAGTCCACCTGTTATCAGTTTCTTTTTTAATTTGATTTCATTTCTACAAAATTGTTTGCATTATTAAAGAACGGCCAATATGATTTACGCCTAATAACTTATCTTGTAAACAGGTGGGTAAATTAAAAAAGTTTAAGTTCACATATATTTGCTTCGTGAGGTAGATAATAAATTCGTCTACTTAAGTGACAAAAGTTACACTACGCCCATTAGCATTGACTGTGCACGCACATTTGTAAATCGTTTCGCATAACTCGTTAAGTATTTTTAAGCAATTTGGTGTAAAAAAGCATCATGTCGCAGCTTAATGACTATACCAAACACAAAATCATATTTTTACATGAGCAGAATGTTGGAATTAGAGAGATTGGTCGTCGTCTTAATATAGCAGTAAGTGTTTTTTTTATACCTATTTTATTTAATTGATTGTGATTAATGAACGCGTAGTTGGCTATTTTACTATTACATTCACTCCTTACAAGTTACATAAACGGTTCCAAAAATGTTTTTTTTTTGTTTTAGAGAAATACGACTGTAGCTAAGACGTTATGGAGACAAAGTAAATATTCAGCGGATTCGTCCAGGGGCAAAAAACATCAAGTATAGTCCCGAATGCGATTGCCCATTAGTGTAACCGCAATAAAACACCATATTTCAGTGGAAACAGTGAGAAGGCATTTACACGCTGCTGGAATAAGGAATTATAAACCGGCACAGAAAATAACATTGACACCTGCTGAAGAGGGGTCCGTTTTGCCCAGGAATATTTAAATTTTAATTGAGAAGAAAATGTTGTGATCTTCACTGATGAAAAAAAAAACATTTAAATCGAACAAAGATGAACGTAACAAGGAACGGTGCGCCATCACTCCGCTACTAATTAATCTAGGATATTTTTAAACACACCATGTAAGTAAATGCTCAATGGATAGATTGTTAAACCATTAAAATGTTGCCAATTACGTGGTGATGTTATTGTCATAAATAGTTTTTTTTCTATTTAAATGACATGTTTATTCACTACGTATAATAGGCAGCTATATCTCTTTAAAGCATTTCACAGATAAAATAAATTTTCTCGATAACAAACTTTCAAGAAAACATGCCTTTTTTAATGTTTATAAATGGTTAGTTTTGATTATGGCATCCTCATAATATATTGTATATTAATTTGGAAATATGTGAGCATTTACTTACTTTATTTACCTAAGTGTTTTAATGAAATAATAAACATTTTAAATTTGCAATTGTTTAGTTTTATTTCTATGCGTTGTCCATTAAAGAACTGTAAAAAAAGTATAATAAAATAATTAAAAAAGAAACACCTGAGCAGAAGCTATATTTAGGTTAAACTTGATTTCGAACGTAAACAACGATTAGTGACCACAAGACTAAAGAATTTAAACCATATATATACTTTAATAAAGTTTATTCTTGCACAGCACAAGCAGCCAACCTTATCCTAGTGCAAATAGATTATTTTGTATTTTATCCCTTCATTATTATTTAATCACTCCATTAAGACATGATAATAAAAAAACTACCTATAAAATAGACAAAAATAAATTGTAAAGAGAAGTTGTTTTTGCAATTTAGTAAAGCAAGGAAAAATAATGTTTGCGCGTTGTCACTGCATACCCTTAGTTAGTAGCATTTGAATACCAGTTTTACAATGAATACAAATATTTATTTTTCAACTACCCACTTAATACAAGTTATGCCAAAATATTACCATTTTAGAAACTTTATATTTGAAGATTATCCGTCTATAGTTCTTTACAATAATACAAGAAATACTTTTAGAACAAATTCTAAATTGAAAGCAAAACAATATCTTCGTCGCGGGATTTGATCTCGCAACTTGTCACTCTCAGTCTTACACACAGACCACGAGACCAGAGTTACTTGACCGAACTCATTAAAATAAGCTATTACACTTATTATATTATAACAAGTTGTTATAAGATTTAACCCAATGCTAACGTGATAAAGATCAAATTTGCGTGTGTGTATTTTTATTGTATTTATTCCTTCTCAGTTCTCGAGCACTTGACTGATAACCTCATATAAATTGAAATTAAACCTTATTCTCATAGGCAGAAGGTCCAATTTCGATTGTGTTTAGGGTGGGTCAGATAATGCTGACAACCGACTGTACCCAAATAAAGGTGGTTTAATAAAAATATACAAAAAAAAAAAACATATATTATAGTCTCAAAAAAAAAATTTTGCGACTTGAAAAAAATTCTTATTTACACAAAGCTTGTGTACCCAAAAAAGTGATTCACTAAAAATACAAAGAAAACACATTACAATTTCAAGCATTTTTTTATTATCCAAGAATTTAAGTCAGGGCACCTGAAAGCTAACAATTTTTTTTTTCTTTTTGATTTTGATTAGGGTACACAACCGACTTTTTGTCCGATTTTTTTGTCGGCGAGAATGGAACACATGAATTCTAATACACCAACGCACACTGCCGACAAAACGTCGGACACACTTAGCTATAGATTAATAAAATCGGTCCGACAATCCGTCCTGCAAAAGTCGGTCGGTCGGAGAGGCTTTTTTTATAGATGGGAAATCATCAAATAACTTCTCCCGCCCTACTGTCAGACTTTTACTGACTAAAACCAATCTATGTTCCTTCATGTGCCCTTTGCGTTCCGGGGGCGCGGTATGGTCGGAGAGGCTTACTGATACCTTTTTATTAGTGTTTTCTTTATTCTTCACGACAGTGCGGCCATGGCACGGGCAGTTAGACAGGGTAGGCAGTTTGAGAGTGGGCACAGCAATCTTCTTCAAATGTTTCTTACCATACATCCCTTTTTGGAAGTGTAAGCTACATATGAATTTAAATTTCAACTCATCCATTGTTCTGTCTAGTAGTTCCTGTCTTAAGCACGCTTTCACCCATTCCATACATCTGAAATAGACTTAGTTATTAAAAAATCTTTTTTACAAAATGACCACGAAGACGGGTATCAAAAACATAAACATACCATCACGCCTTTATTCACCGACGGGTTTGGCAGAGATATACCAATGTACACCCACAGTTCGCCGGTATATTAAGGTCCCATGTAATAGGGGGCGAGCCTATTGCCATTAACCGGGCACAAATCCTAACTCCAAGCTGCTACTAAAAATATCATAGAAAAACCCAATAACACTTTGCTCGACCTAGATATCGAACCCTGTGACCTGTGAACATGTGACCTAAAACATATCGATGAACTGTAGGTGTACACTGGCACACCTCTGCCAAACCCTTCGGGGAATACCGGCGTGATGGTATTCTAGGTGTCAAAACCGAATTTAAAAAATAAATATTCAAGTGCCTCGTTGGCCTAGTGGTCCTAAGCTACACTGCTACGCAAGAGGTCCTGGGTTCGATTCCCAGGTCAAGCAAAAAGGTTAAGTTATTGGTTTCTCTATTAAATTCTCAGTAGCAGCTCGGAGTTTGGATTTGTGCCCGGTTAATGGCAATAGGCTCGCCCCCTATTACATGGGACCTAAATATACCGGCGAACTGTGGGTGTACATAGGTACACCTCTGCCTAAACCTTCGGGGAATACAGGCGTGATGGTATATATAACAAATGATCTCTTACCTCTCCTCATTCCTTGGAAACTGATGAAACTTCAATTCTTTATTGTAGTAGGATGTCGATGAACAACCATACACTGAACAGGCTGTATGAACCATAATTACTCACTAATAATGCAATTAAACAACTGAAATAGATCAATCTATACTAATATACTAATAAAGAGGTAACATTTGTTTGTAAGTTTGTATGTAGGGGGTAATCTCTGGATCTACTGGACCATCATCTGCTTAGCCTCTTCCCAACTATGTTGGGGTCGGCTTCCAGTCGAACCAGATGCAGCTGAATATAAGTGTTTTACATGGAGCGACTACCTATCAGACCTCCACAACCCAGTAATGGGTAATACGATACTCTTGGTAAGACTGGTTGTCAGACTCAGGGTCCATTATGATCTTGACAATATTTTATAAGACCTATATGTACAAATAGAAAGCAATAAAGTATTGAGTATTGAGTATTGACTTTCTGGCTTCTGACTAACAGTAACGACTGGATCTACTGGACCGATTTTGAAAATTCTTTTACCCATAGAAAGCCACGTTATTTGTGAGTGTCATAGGCTATATAACATCACGCTACGACACACGGGAGCGGAGCAGTAACTAAAGATGTAACGTAAGGCGGGTGAAATTATACGCGATTATAAGCGGTTCAAGAGAAATATTTACACGTATAATCACACTTCACACTTATATTATAAAGGCGTTGTGTGTTTGTCTCTTCTTCACGCTCAAACGGCTGAACGGATCTGGATGAAATTTGACACTGAGATAGATTGTAGTGTGGAATAACACATAGGTTACTTTTTATCCCGGAAAAATGTACGGTTCCCGTTGGCTACTATATTAAGTTTGACGCGGTCGAAGTCGCGGGCAGACGCTAGTATACTTAAATATTATTTTGTGTTCATTTGGTTTTATTATGACGATATTATTAATCAATCTACACTGACACCTACTACAACCGTGACACACATACACAGTCAAAAAATACGAAGCAACAGATTCTGAACCGTCCTTGAACCGCTATAAATAATTTCCAGTTCAAGAGTCGATCAAAATATAACGTTCACTTCGCGCGCCTGTTCTTGATACTCTGAATCTATTATAGGTACAATACCAAACTGCATTTGAGCGTGGTATATTATGGTTGTGCGTCCGTCTACCGCCCCCCCCCCCCCCCCGGCCCCGCGCTCCGCTTCCCCCCAGCCATGTTATTGACCCGTGGCGCTCGGCGTCGCGTCACCCGCCGCTTTTGTCACTGAGTAGATAATTCTACAGAAAGACAGCTTTACACAATGTTAACGAGAATTTTATATGTAGACACCATAGATCGGGACGGGAGAGAGAAAGGAGGGTCCCCCGTCCCAGCGGCCGCCGCGGTAGACGATCCGGGCGTCGGGAGCCACGAGACGACTCCCGGCCACCGTAGACGCGGGTCTGTGGACGGTGAGCAATGGGTAGCTCGCCGTCCGTACGTTCACTAGCGACAGACCGTGTCGACGGCGCGTTCGTGTTCCACGCGCGCCTCAAAGAGATGTCAGCAAATTGGATGGGGCCACTGAGGGCCGATGCCTGCCGGGGCTGCGGGTTGTTCGAAAGAGATACCGCGCCCCCGGAACGCAAAGGGCACATGTAGGAACATAGACGGGAGTACACAACACAATATTGTGTATGAGTATTATAATGAGTATAGTACTTGGTACTTACCTTCAATTCGGTCCGATAAAGTACCTATCGACTTCATCCAGGTAGGTACAGTACACAAAACACTCACTTTCAAACTTGTACGCTGCCCGCCAACGTCAGATAATCGGTGACCGATTTTTTTGTCGGAGAGAATGAAACATTTGACTTCTTAAATACCTACCAACGCATACGTCCAACAAGAAGTTGGTCCCACGAAATTATGGATCTATGGAACGGTCCGATAAACGGTCCCACAAAATATCGGTCCCTCGTGGAACCGTTTTTTTCCGCTTGTCGGACCGTTCAATAGATCCATAATTTCGTAATTATGGATGTATTGAACGGTCCGATAAGCGGTCCTACAAAATATCGGTCAAATCAAAATCGGTCCCACGAAATTATGGATCTTTTGAACGGTCCGATAATCGACCCTACAAAATATCGGTGCCACGAAATTATGGATCTTTTGAACGGTCCGATAATCGACCCTACAAAATATCGGTGCCACGAAATTATGGATCTATTGAACGGTCCGATAATCGACCCTACAAAATATCGGTGCCACGAAATTATGGATCTATTGAACGGTCCGATAATCGGTCTATCGGTCTACAAAAAGTCGGACGTGGCCATCAGAGACTCCATCCATAGCTCGTTTTTGCTCGATATTGATAACGGCAACAGGTAGGCGCTTGAAATATTCACAGAACATTTATTATTATAGGTATATTTACTTTAAAAATAAATTATTAAATTAAAATAAAACAAAACGTGTTTCTTTGCCGTTTTTATAGATAACTAGCAAACAGCCCCAGCTTTGCACGGGTATAAATTTCGGTGGATATTCTGAAATTTATCTTTTATAATAAATTAATTTTTATTTTCTCGAGTTTTGCGGTTAGCAACACGTTTACCCATTCATTTTAATTTTACAGTAGAACCTCGATTACCCGAACCCTCAATTATCCGAACGCTGACTTAGTTTATCCGAACACTCAATTAAATAAATAAAAATAAAAAAATATCTTGGAACAACTCACACACGGCTATCTGATCCCAAGCTAAGCAGAGCTTGTGTTATGGTAACCAGACAACTGATATACATACTTATATAATTTTATAAATACATACATATTATATATAAATCACACCCAGACACAGAACAAACAATCATGCTCATCACACAAAGTTTGTCCTGGGTAGGAATCAAACCCACGACCTCCGGCTTAGCAGTCAGGGCCGCTAACCACTAGACCAACAGGCCCGTCATATTAAATATTCACACAATATTAAGTTATATGTTTACTTTAAAAATAAATTATTAAATTAAAATAAAACGTGTTTCTTTGCCGTTTTTATAGATAACTAGCAAACAGCCTCAGCTTTGCACGGGCATAAATTTCGGTGGATATTCTGAAATTTATCTTTTATAAAAACCTTGCCAGGAAAATTACAAACACTATAAAAAAAAATATCGGCCAAATCGGTTCAGCCGTTCTCGAGTTTTGCGGTTAGCAAGACGTTTACCCATTCATTTTAATTTTACAGTAGAACCAGGCCTCCGTCACTCGTTCAAGGTTACTCTCTTAAGTGCCTACGGCTCACCTGCGCCCGGGCGCAGAATCCAGTCGGTCCTACTCCTGACAGCCCTTGTGTGACGCGCGTTATTGCTCTCTCTGTCTAGCACAAGACGACAGACGACGAAGTACATACTATCGGGCGTCTGCGTAAAGTACATTTTACCGCGCACGACCGTTTTGTAGGTAATTAAAGCGTTAATTGTTGGGTTATTTCTATGCAGTGAAGTATCTGTACTTATTTAATCTGTGGTAGAACCTCGATTATCCGAACCCTCAATTATCCGAACGCTGTCTTAGTTTATCCAAACACTCAATTATTCAAACATTGGGGAGAATTTGTTACTGAAAGCGCGTTGCACTTGTTCGTCAAATTAAAATTGATTATTTTATAAGAAAAGCATTTGACTTTTTTTAGGTGTTTTATATTTCAACGTCAAATAATCACAGGTCAAATAATAGACGGTATAGTTTTTAGGTAAATAGGTGTTGTTTTTGTCCCAAAATACCTACATTTCGATTATCCGAAAATTGATTATCCGAACTGATCTCGGTCCAATTAGTTCGGATGATCGAGGCTCTACTGTATTTATACAGTACCTACGGAACCCTACATGCGCGAGTCCGACTCGCACTTAGCCAGTTTTTTAATAAGCTGTTGATTTGCATCTTCGTCAAATTTTAGGAGCTTGTCATAGAAAAGAAGAAGTAATCAAATATAATTACGACACCTGGCCAATATTTAATAAATGCTTGTTTTTTTAGTTGCAACTATCAAAAAACAGTATTCCAGAATACTCATCTTGCAAAAATCAGCATCGCCCAGTTGCGTATGCGGTAGGCAGAGTTGTCGGGCGGCTATATCAATGCGTGCATAGCGCCTAAACCCTCTGGCGAGATGGCTAGTTCGAATTGAGAAATCACGTCAAAAAATATAAATTTTAAAACAAATTTATTTTATTATTGATTAGTGTTAAGAATCACGAGCATAGTTAACTCCTTGAATTTGACGAGAATGCAAATCAACAGCTTGTATAAACATATTTCCTACCAACGCAGCAGTTTGAGTTTGTTTGTCTTCATTTCGAAAGAACCCTGGATTGGTACTGGCTAAACTTGGCAGCATCAACAATGGCACAGCATTCTTTTTCAAAAATTTTCTTCTTGACGATTTTATTACATCCTCCGAAGTGAAATGTTTTTCACACACTTGGTAGGAGGTAAACTTTGGTTTGCTTGCCAAATCATCTCGACGGATCATTTTGAACCAATGAAGACGTCTGAAATAAATTAATAGTTTAAGAATTAAAAATTTAAAAAACCCCCAACACAAAAACCTAAGTTCCCTTTAAAAAGTAAAAAAATAATAAAAAAAAATACGTCACGTTGGGGGACCGATGTTGCATTTAGGATACGATCGTTCCGAGCGGTCCCCCAACGTGACGTATTTTTTTTATTATTATTTTACTTTTTAATGGGAACTCAGGTTTTTGTGTTGGGGGTATTTTAAATTTTTTATTTAATTTTTTATTTTATACTTTTTATAAGTATAAAAAGTATATATAAATCGACATTATAATAAGTAGGTATATATACCTACTTATTATAATGTCGATTTTGCTAAGTTTGAGACCCCACTCGAGTATATTTACAGACATCCCGTTTTTCTTCCCTACTTTCACCCCCACAACTTTTAAACGGCTCAACCTATTTTCATCAAACATGTCTAAGAACACTCGCACGTAAGTTGCCTTTAATACAAAAAAAACTAAATTGAAATCGGTTCATCCGTTCGGCAGCTATGATGCCACAGACAGACAGACAGACAGACAGACAGACAGACAGACAGACAGACAGACAGACAGACACGTCAAACTTATAACACGCCTCTTTTTGCGTCGGGGGTTAAAAAACACTAAAAAACACGCTTTAGCTTTTAATCGTGGTCAAAGTTCATTACAAGACCTTTCTAACAAGTCCAAACACGGCTATGATACGATCATCCATCATGAAGTTCCAGTTCATATCTTCCGGCTCCATCATCAGATCAGCTCGACAGAACCATGTTATTGTATTGTCATCAAAATCACATACAACTACCAATTTTCATAACGCTACGATCTTTAGAAGATGGTTAAATTAGTTTTCTTAGATTTGATTACATAGTTACATGTACATACAGGTCGACCTAATAAAAGCGTGTTAAAAAAAATAAACCCTTTTATAGGGAAAGAAAATATGCTGTCGCTTTACTGCCGCGGTGCATACTCCAATCCTCACAAACTTCGACACCTACCTACCTTTTTTTTTATAGATGGGAAATCATCAAATAACTTCCCCCGCCCAGGGCGGGACGGGAGGGAGTGTCAGACTTTTACTGACTAAAACCCGTCTATGTTCCTTCATGTGCCCTTTGCGTTCCGGGGGCGCGGTATCTCTTGCTCACAACCCGCAGCCCCGGCAGGCATCGGCCCTCAGTGGCCCCTTCCAAGTTTGCTGACATCTCTTTGAGGCGCGCGTGGAACACGAACGCGCCGTCGACACGGTCTGTCATTATTTAGTGAACGTACGGACGGTGAGCTACCCATTGCTCACCGTCCACAGACCTGCGTCTACGGTGGCCGGGAGTCGTCTCGTGGCTCTTTTGACGCCCGGATACCTACCTACCTACCTACCGGCTCAACTAGTGTTGCCATCAAAGTTCACAGATGATATATTTCTGTTGCCGCTATAATATTTCCATTTCATTGTAAAGCCATGTAAGGGGCCTCTGCGAGTTGGCTTCGGCTCCTCGTACGCCTTTCAAAGGTCCGGGACCTTAGGGTCCCGAGATTGTTAACCAATATACTAAAAACCAGAATAAAATAAATATTTAGGGGGGCTCCCATACAACAAACGTGATTTTTTTGCTCGTTTTTGCTCGATATTGATAACGGCAACAGGTAGACGCTTAAAATATTCACAGAATATAAAATTACATACCTATTCCCTTTAAAAATAAATTATTAAATTTAAAAAAAAAACAAATATTTAAAGGGTACTCCCATACAACCAACGTGATATTTTTGCCGTTTTTATGTAAAATGTAATTCTCCAGGCCGATTCCGGCCACGGCGGCTAACCTTAATGCAGACTAGTCACGTTACAGGAGATATTATAGTGCACAAGTGTGTGCGCAAACACAGGTGCACTCCCTCTTCCGTAACTCTCATAGCCCGATGGGACGGCAAACCGACACGACCGGAGAGAGATCAGGCGCAGGACCAACGGCTTTACGTGCTTTCCGAGGCACGGGGGTGTCACACCACCAACTTCCAAACTCCGGGGTGCTACTGAGAAATTCCTAATGGAAAAACCCAATAACACTTTTTGCCCGACCTGAGAATCGAACCCGGGACCCCTTGCTCAGCAGTCGCGCTTGCGACCACGAGACCAACGAGACCAACGGGGCAGTCGTTTTTATAGATAATGGTACAGAACCATTTATGAGCGAGTCCGACTCGCACTTGGCCGGTTTTTAGTGGTATTGTTATAGCAGCAGCAGAAACACTTTGTGAAAATTTCGAAAACTATCTAATGACACACGGACGGTAAATATTTTTTTCTAGTATTACTCATACACACAGATAATAAACCAATATTATTAATAAGTAATAAAATACCACGTCCTTACTTTGAATTATGCAAACTAACAAAACACACATGCACCGAAGGTTTAACCACGGTAATATTATAATACAGTACTCCAACTTCATACAAACGGACGAAACGCGAGCTATACCTACGCGCCTCGATCCTGGGGTGCGCGCGCGGTGCAGACAGATTAAAATACTGGAGACGGGCAGCCCATAACGCATGTTTACGTACCGCGCGGCTGTAGGTATTTATTTCTGTCATGCGGCCGAGTTACACTACTGTATTATTATATTACCGTGCACACATGCACCGAAGTTTTAACACAAGCGTAAGTAGGTAGGTACCTACCGTATCATGATTCATTCAGAACTACCTATTTCACTCGTCTCAATAACTTTCCGTTACTCTATTCGCTTTATTTATTAACCCAAACACCTTTTTTTTCGTAAGATAAAAGGAAATACTTATCCAGTAAAAAGACACACATTATGTACCTACCTACTAGTAAGTAAAATTATTTTATAGTCTTACCTTTCCGAGTTTCCAGGTAATTTAAAAAAAGTTATGTTTGGATGCGTTAATGACGAATTCATACAACCAAAAACAGCACAATATTTCCTACTCTTCATATTTACTGATTTTTAGAGAAAAAATCACGCGGTTATTGTTAAAAAAACAACACACCGTCCGTTCGACACTGCGGTACAGCCGACCAGCCGTGACTGTCGGCGCCCCTGGCCCCCGGCCCCCGAGCGCACCCCGAGATCGAGGCGCGTAAATATAGCTCGCGTTTCGTCCGTTTGTATGAAGTTGGAGTACTTACTGTCCATCAAACTATAAGCAACATACAGCCAAAAAATATTGCCGGAAAACTACGTAAAATTCATAATTATAAATTAAGCTAAAAGCCAAGATTGCTTTAAAATAACCGTAAAATAACATTAGAGCTGTAACGTTATTTTTCTAACGTTATATTGAACAATGTAGTCCAATAATATTGTAATAATAATTACGGTAGTCGCTGTTGTCGGTTAGACAAGGATAGCGCTATAAGAACATAATATCTTCTCACTCTTACTCGCTTCGGTTGAAGCAAGGGGCGTGGCTTCGCGACGAGACTGTTGTGTCGCGATAGCGCGACGTAACCTTGTATTGCGGATTCTTTTATCAAAAGTCTAATTTGAATTTAGAATTTCTTTTTTCGAATTTGGAATAAAAATATGAAAATTTTACCTTGACTGACAATATGTGTTTTTGGTCAGATGCGTTTCCCTGAGTGTTACGTTGTAATTCTTGAGCTGGAACGATGCTCTTCAGCAAAGGCGGCTCAAATAGAATAAAATGAGTTATCGGAGTTGGCTGTACTGGTTGTAAATGAGAAGTTCTTGGAATTTCAGCTTCTATTCGTAATACACAGGAACAGCCCGTCATGTTAAGATCAGTTTGAACATATTTGGATGTACCAGACGCATCCCCCAGTTGTGGCAGAAATAATGTTGGAACCGCATTAAGCCTAAGATATTTCTTGGGGCAGTCGGATCTAGCAAAATGAAGATCACACACGAAATAGCTTGTGTGAAGTGTGTTTATGCTTTTACTTTCCAATTGCGGTTTACCTATTGCTTTAACCCAATGCTTGCATCTAAAAAAAGATACCAATTTACTAATAAAAAGCAGGCTAATCATTTGTGTATTACATTATAATAATAATTCCTTTCAATTTCACATGCATTATTATTTTATATACATTTTCAAGCCGATGTATTTTGCAAACACAATGGCTTATGAATTATCTTTAAAATCCTTCTGATTGTAATGTATAAAACATTATAAGCACTAAAAGTGTCAATTTATGCAGACATTCAATCTTTTAAAAACATCTGTCAATACATTAAAAAACTAAATTTTTAAATTATTTAAATACCATCACGCCTGTATTCCCCGAAGGGTTAGGCAGAGGTGTACCAATGTACACCCACAGTTCGCCGGTATAAATTTAGGTCCCATGTAATAGAGGGCGAGCCTATTGCCATTTACCGGGCACAATTCAAAACTCCGAGCTGCTACGGACAATTTCATAGAAAAATCCAATACTTAACACTTTTTGCACGACCTGGGAATCGAACCCAGGACCTCTAGCGTAGCAGTCGTGCTTAGGACCACTAGGCTAACGAGGCAGTTAATTAGTTTAATTACATACTTATACATATACCTACTAAGAACGATTTGTTTGAAAAATCGCGCCTTTACAAAGTTACCTTGTCGGATTCGATCGAACAGAATTCAAATAACAAAATATCAACAATGATAGTATTAAAATGTCTTACCTCGCTTCGTCATTGGGAAAACGAAAAAATCTTCGTTTTTTATTAACTGTATTATTTTCTGCGCATCCTAAAACTGCGCAATGTCGTACCATTGTCGTTTTTTTTATCTAATTAATGAACTTTGACAGTGAAATTAAGTTATTAAAGTACCTATGCAATGTCAAAAAAATTGTACGAATACAATTCAGATAGTAAGTACTTAGTCACGATGGAGTGACAACGTGTTTTCGGCGCGGCACCGTTAGCACTGCTAGCGTACTGCTAGTTATAATAATATGGCGTGCGGCCAGTGCGGCCGCGAGCGGGTGAATGAGGGGAGGTGGGGGGTTGGAGGGTCAGATCTTTGCGTTCGGTAGCTATTTTTTCGAGCGACTTTTTACTATGGGGGGGGGAGACGAAGTGTTTTTTGAATTTCTTTACGTACAGTAGTGCGATTCTGTAAAATGCAAACTCGAAAACGAGTCTCACTAAAGTGATCGCGCTCACTTCGATAACGAACCAACTTGTCATTGGTTTAGTATTCGTTGGCCGTGGTGACGTCACCGGCGTGATCGTGTTTAACTGAATACCATTTTGTTATCTCACTGCGGATTCAGCTTCCGAATTACGAAGTGAGGCTTAGAGAATCACACTGCAGTAGTGCGATTCTCTAAGCCCCACTTCGTAATTCGAAAGTGAGCGAATACTAAAGCATGGTCAAGTGGGTTCATTCGGTCACTTGAGTGTGACTCATTTTCGAGTTTGCATTTAAGAGAATCGCACAGCGCTCTACAGTATTCATTGTCAATACTCAATACTTTATTGCATCCCATAATGTATACAAGGCTGTTCATGTCTTCCCGGTTGTGTCGGATAGCCTTCCTATTAGGTCCGATTTTGAAAATGTTATCCCCGAGTGTTACATTTTATCCGTACTAATATTATAAATGCGAAAGTAACTCTGTCTGTCTGTCTGTCTCTTCTTCACGCCTAAACCACTGAACCGATTTCAATGAAATTTGGTACAGATATAGTCTGGGACCCGAGAAAGGACATAGGATAGTTTTCATCGCGGAAATCCCCCGGGAACGGGAACTATTGATCCACGCGGACGAAGTCGCGGGCAAAAGCTAGTTTAAAATAATCGTTTGGTGCTGTGTCGGGGCACACAGCTGCCCCCCTAGCCATGTCACAAACGATAAACGCAAACGCTGAGTAGGCTTTAATAGATCTTCTACTTTATGTGCTTGGTTTTAAGTTGAAGATCTAATGAAGATTGCATAGCGTTTTCGTTCGTTTCAGTCGCTAACGCTTAGAAATCTTTAATAGATTTTCAACTTAAGGCTCTTAGGTATTAAGTTGAAAATCGATTGGTACCTACCGAGTGTTTACGATTATCGTTTGTGACTTGGCTAGGGGGAATGGACGGACAGATTAAAGTTCAAAAAAATAAATCTTTTTTATTTTATTTAAGTACAACATTACTAACCTGTTGACTGCCAGTCATGTATAGATGACAAACCAAAATGCCCAGCATGCCACGGTCACGATACCATGACAGACTTTTATACGTAAATAAAACTCGTAAAACAACATCGATATAATTCCGAACGCGCTACTATTTTGTAGGTATTACAGGATGAATTCGTAGCTTGGCGCTGAGGGCATGTTTTTGCTTTTTTACCGTGGCTGTCAAAAGGTTATTGACCCACCTCATATTGTGATGATGTTCCAGGCTGAATCTCGACAGGTAACTCTTCGTCCTCATAGTGGTTCAGCGCCTGAAACAACATATTTTCCCTTTACTACACACATACCATCACGCCTATATTCCCCGAAGGGTTAGGCAGAAGTGTACCAATACACACCCACAGTTCGTCGGTATGTTTTAGGTCCCATGTAATAGGTGGCGAGCCTATTGCCATTAACCGGACACAAATCCTAACTCCGAGCTGCTACTGAGAATTTCACAGAAAAACCCAAATAAAACTTTTTGCTAGACCTGGGAATTGATCCCAAGACCTCTAGCGAAGCAGTCGCGCTTAGGACCACTAGGCTACCGAGGCAGTTTTTCCTTTACTAAAAGCTTAGCTTAGCTAAACTGTCTCGTTAGCCTAATGGTCCTAAGCGCGACTGCTACGCTTGAGGTCTTTGGTTCGATCGGTCGAGCAAAAAGTGTTTTTGGGTTTCTCTATGAAATTCTCAGCAGCAACTCGGAGTTTGGATTTGTGCCCGGTTAATGGTAATAGGCTCGCCCTCTATTACATGGGACCTAAAACATACCGGCGAACTGTGGGACGGTGTACCTCTGCCTAACCCTTTGGGGAATGCAGACGTGAAGATAAGTGTGTAGGTAAATGGTACTTAAATAAATCACAATATTTATACATTATAATTATTATCTTTATTAATATGATCTTTGTACTCACTAGAATCTATAGGAGACTTATTAATAAACATGAAGTAAAGTTACGCCTGTATTAACTTCGGTTTAGCAATACATTCGGGGTTAAGTTTAACTTTACTCCGGGCTTATTAATAAAGGGGTTTACCATCATATCTTAAGCCAGTACCTACCATTTTAATTATTATTTTGTAATTGGGTAGATGACACCACTAATCAATTGACGTACTTTTTATGAGCTGTCAAAACGCCATTCCCCATAGATTTTCTATGACAATACTCAACTATGACGTCACTTTTTTGTCATCTCAATTCACTAACTATTTATTGATTTCAAAGCCACTAAAAATCGATTTTTATGGTTATTTAAAAAATCATCGGGTTTTTAGTGCTAAAATTAAATGTTTTTGTGTGAAGTTGTTTCTTGAAATTATTGGTTAGTGGTGTCATCTACCCAATTCCAGTTGCTCTCACAGGCCATCGCAGGTGCTCAGATGCATTCCCTCTTCCTCTCATAGTCCGATGCGACAGCAATCCGACACAACCGGAGAGAGATCAGGCGCTGGACCAACGGCTTTACGTGCTTTCCGAGGCAGGGGGGTGTCACACCACCAACTTCCAAACTCCGGGCTGTTACTGAGAAAGTCTTAATGGAAAAACCCAATACTTAACTCTTTTTGAATGACCTGGGCATCGAGTCCAGGACCCCACGCTCAACTGTCGTGCTCGCCACCACGAGACCAATGAGGCAGTAATAGATGAAGAAAGAAACCATCTGGACGCAGCCAGGTCTCCGTCTCTCGTTCAAGGTATACGCGCTTCAGTGCCTACGGCTCGCGTGCGCTCGGGCGCACACGACTATCGGGCGTCTGCGTAAAGTGCATTTTACCGTGCACGGACGCTTTGTAGGGAATTTAAGTTGTGCCAATGTTTGCATTGATATGCAAAAAACCCAAGATGCACAGTCTCGTCACGGTAATATAATAATACAGTAGTGTAACTCGGCCGCATGACAGAAATAAATGCCTACAGCCGCGCGGTACGTAAACATGCGTTACGGGCTGCCCGTCTCCAGTATTTTAATCTGTCTGCACCGCGCGCGCACCCCAGGATCGAGGCGCGTAGGTTAGCTCGCGTTTCGTCCGTTTGTATGAAGTTGGAGTACTGTATTATAATATTACCGTGGTCTCTTATAAAAGTAACGCACGAAAGCGAAAGTGTCCACAAACACTATTTCTGTCTCTTTCTATAAGCTACAAGCATATATTATTGCAAGTTCAACCTTACGCTAATTGTTTAAAGTTGATATTACAACGCAGTGTACTTAAAGCAATAAAATTTTACGACTGATCGGTAGAACAAGGCATTGAGTGGAGTCGAACATGACCTTTTTTTTATTTATTAGTCAGTATTTTAAAAGTTTGTTAAATTGTGTTTTAAACACATAAATATACTTTTATTTGGGCATAAACATGTTTATTGTAATATCAAAAAACGAATAATAACTGTTAAAATTGTTTATTAAAATATTTGGTTCAAAACGATAATGATGAATGGTATTTATTTTGCAAAAATCAAATCAATCAAGGCATTTATTCAAGTAGGCCAGTTACAGGCACTTTTGAATTGTCATAGAAAATTAAAACATTAAAATTAAAATACAACAAAATTAACTGTCCATAGCAAATATAAAAAAGACAATTCAGGAATTTAAAATAAAAAAACCGTGGCAGCCAAGAGATGTCCAGTCCCAACTGACAGCGCCCGTTCACGAACATGACACATGTATCAGCACCATACAACTCGACCACTTTGAACGAAACAAAATGATCCCGACACACGTGCCATCATCAGCGAAACATTTGAGTGAGCATGGCATATTCTCAACCACCAGGGTCATTTAAGTTAATAAGAGACGTAGGTATCCAGTGAATGGTAGCTCCGAAGTACATAGTACTCACACAATGCTGCTATGAAGTTATAATTTTAATACTACGAAGATTGAATCTATACAGTTGACACTAATAAAAACACGTATGCCTGAGTAGCTATTTGATTTAAGTCGTTACTTTCTATACCTATATCAACTAAGCCCTCATACTGCTTTCCAGTCCAAATTGTTAGCTGTCGAATTGACATTTCATCAACCACTAACGAACAGCGTAAAATTTTGTTTGGGGTTTTAACCTTTTCTGCAAGTCTATCAAGTGCTTCTTGTGTGAAGACTGGTTTTGATTCAACACTTTTGTACTAACCATGTAACGTATTTGTATGAGGTAGGCAGGTGTTATACATTTTTTTAAGATATTTGTAAGCTGCTGGTGAGTAGAAATGTAATGTGAGAGCGAATTTCCTGACCTCGGGAGGATACTTTAAGCATCTCTTTTTTTTGTTTGACAGTTTAAACATTTCGAATTAAACAATTCAGTTTGTTTTAAATATGTGGATAGGTCTTGGCATAAAGAGTCTAATTTAAATTTTTTCGTTAAAACATTTAACGCATTCTTTAATAAAATAGTGTTTTTAGCAAGTCTCAAATTCTTTTTCCTTAATTTGTTAATGACTTTTTCCTTGCTAATTATCCTTTTGCGGCATTTGTGAAGTTCACTTTTAATACGTACTTTTCGAGGTGTATCCAAAACTGACCCCGTGCTTAGAGAAGTGGTAGGAGATTTGAATTTCTTTTCAATTTCTAAATTAAACATTGAACTTGTACGACACTGTTCAGTATCACCGCCATCATCCGGTATTTCAATCTGTAAGTAATATCAAAATTAATAAGTATCTATTTACATACCAATATTTCAAAATATGGTGGCACTTAGGTTCCGTGCGTTCTTCATCGTAGTTACTTACAATCTTGAGGTCCTGTGGAGTCATATCCTGTAATAAAAAATAAAAAGAATTACATACATGCATACATAAACTCACGCCTTTTTCCCAAGGAGGTAGGCAGAAACCACAGAACGCCAAAAACAATTACAAAATAAAAAGAATTGAACGAAGGTACTATGTTATTCGACATATTCATTTTGTTTGCTTACGAATTACTTACCACTACATTAGGAACAGCCGTTTTACGAAGACGTTTTATGCCTTTTGAAGAGGCATACATATCTTCCTTCAAAAAATGCTCGGAACAAACGACGCTTGAATGATTCGGCTTAAAAAAATCTTCTTGCCTTTGTCGACTGACGATTGATGTCCATTCTCCACATCGTATTGGGTCACGAGGAAAACTAAAATATAAAAATTAGAAGTTTCCATGAAGTTTATAATGTGACACTTTCAGACTACAGACTAACCGACACTGTTATCCTTAGCATGCCGCATGTCGCGAACTATAAAGTACATAAGTTGGTCCATAAATTAATCGTTACACATCATAATATTTACGAACATTAAAAAAAAGTTACTGTTTAAAATTTTAAAGTGAAGCTCATGGCGGTCAATTTGTAATTTTTTTGCGGTCCGCGTCATTGTGAACTCCATAAAAACGTATGTTTGATATGAAGGTTAAGGTTTTAATTAAAGATAGTGGAACCAAATTAATCTAGAAAAACTGTGCTGTGTTATTATAATATTGTGTTTAGTGTTGTGTGAAGTGAAATGTGCTCAAATCGAAAAAGTCGAACGCGTTGCTGATGACGTAGTTTGTTTACAAAAAAAACAACATAGTTATCTTTTTGTTCTAGGTTGCTTTTGTGTACTTAGACTCTGATAGTCCGTCTAGATTAGGTTAAGATTTCTTATAACTTTGTAAAAAAACTTTTTTTTTTCTTACGATTTTTTACCGTGATTATTAATGTTTCTTATTAAATAGTACAAATTACACCTATCGCGCAAACATTTTCACAATATCACATTATTTAATTGAAACGTAAACAAACCGCCGCCAGAAGTCATAAGTCATAAATCAAGTTACAATGACGTCATTGTTAAGTACCTTTTTTGTTTATATGTTTTGTAAACAAGCGCGCGTTTTTTTTTTTGATCGCGGGGCACGTAACGCTATACTTTATATAACGTAAATATAATTGTCAAAAACTACATACAAAAAAGTTCAAAAGTACATAAATTTAATAATAAAAAAAAAATAACACAAATAAAAAAAATCGATTCCACTAGATTAGAACAGGGTCATTTTTATAATGCGACTAAAATAAAAAGGAGGCTTTAATGCGTTGTTCTAATACTGAACAAGCGGCCATTGAAGTTGGCCGTATTGTACTTTGAACGTTGAATTGGTTGAATGAAGTATTTATAAAATAAATCAAAATCACACATTGCTTGCTGTAATCAGTCATAAAAACAACAAAAACGAATCAATAAACTCTTTTACTTACCGAAAATACGATATCCCATCCTTTTTTAACTTTCTTGACGTAATATTTTTACAATTTCTCACGGAACACTTCGGCATTTTGAACGACTGCTCTCAGACGCGAGTGACACGAGACTATTTGAAATGAGCGCACAAAAATAGAATGTTGCGCTCATTTTTCGGGGACGTTGAGTTGAATGTGCATCTTGGGTTTTTTGTATATCAATGGTGTCATTTTTTGACTACCTGCTATGACGTCACAAGCACTATTTAGTGATGGGAAAATCAAATCGATTCAAAGACCCGGCCAGCAGTACGCTGAAAGTGTTTGTAAGTAAGTAGGTACAAGTAAAATTCAACATTTAAACTGTTATACACTTCTAAAAGCCCGAAAATACATATACTTATCAATTAACTAACTCCATAGTCGCAATCGCTTAACACCATAGCGTATTGCTTCCCGTGTGTAACTTCATCAGCTGTGATCTTCAGTACATCAACAGTCGGATATGCTGCTTTTGTCAATATTCGTTGCTTTTTCCCGTCAACAAAGCTTGCTTCGTCAAAATGTATTGAACAAATAGTGCTATGCTTTAGACTTGCCCAACTATCGATAATTTCCCTATCGATAGTTGACCTCGAAAACTAGTAACAATATCGATAGTGCTATCGATACTATCGATAGTATCGATACTATCGATATCACAAATTAACTAATACTATTGATTAGAAGTAATAATATTGTTAGTAGTATTGTTATAGTTGTATTAAATAATAAAAACTATCAATACTATCGATAGTTAGTAAAACTACCGATAGTATTACACCATCGATAGTTTAATAACCGCCGATAGTATCGTTTCTTATGTAGCAAGTAGTGTTAAACTATTCTCACTCACTGTGCCTTACGTTGTGTCCTCGTTACTAGCAAGCTGATTGTAATGATGGGTAAGTTAAAAATATTTTAAATTAATATCAGTATGATTTTGTCAATTACCTAAGCTCCTAAACGGTCTATAAAAGTCCGGCAATCGTGTTGCTGCAATAATTTGCCATGGTTCCCAGCAATATTTTATAGTGAGCCCGGCAACTTTTAAATCAACTTTTACATGTAATTGAATATTGGAAGGTAATACTATCGCCGTTTATTAAACTATCGATAGTGTGAGCTATCGATACTATCGATAGTATCGATAGTATTGCTTTAAGAGCAATACTGGCGTTCGATAGTATCGATAGTCTCGATACTATTTTTGTATATCAATACTATTGCCCATATCATACTAATAATAGTATCGATACTATCGATAGGCTATCGATACTATTGATATGACGTCAACTATCGATAGACTATCGATAGTTTAGCAATAGTGGACTATTGATGTGCAACACTACTATCACAGATTACAATACAGATACCCAATCCCATACAAAGAAATGTGACCTTCCTAAAACTGGCAATTCGACTGGCAATATTTTTTTCTCCATTTTCTCAATAGATGGCAGTACCGGCGACTCACTAATTGCCAGAAACAGTAGTTTTACAACGCCATCTAGGAGTCAACCTAAATAATAGGTGGAATCGAAACTAAGTGGCAATGATACTCTAGAGGGCGTTGCTTTTCTATAGATTCTCTGTTCTCTTCATTGCACCGCATCGTGAGTTCAAGGACAACAGTTTTATTTGTGTGAGTGAGCTATCAACTTTTCTCACGTTTTTTACAATTCGAAGGTCACTTTCAGTTTGAATGTTGATCACAATATGATTCGCGCAACGATTTGCGGCTTTAACAGTGTTATCATAAATACCTACGAAAGTTTGTGAGAATGGATGGATGTTTCTTACTCTTTCACGCTAAAACAATGTGCGCTAAAAATACTGAACGGATTTGGATGTTTGGTACACGACTAGTTTACAACCCGGATTTTTTTTACGATAGTTTTTATTCTGATTTTACGTTCCCGTGGGATAATTTTCGAGTTGTAGTGGGAAAGGGTGAAATCGCTGGAATAAGATATATTATTACATAATATTAATAGTAGGTACGCTGCCTGTATCGACACCGTGCCATCGATTTGGAGTAAGTACTGGTAGATGTAGCGTACCTACCATTGATTTTGGGTACCTACTGTCGATTCATTAACTCGTCGATGGAACGTTGTGGATACAGCAATGTTGTTAATGTAATGACTTTCGATATTATTAACTCGACCCCAAGGATATTATTTGTAATGTTCAAATTCGTATCTGTAACGTTACATTACATTACACGAGAATGCTCCTAGCACAGCTCCTAGTGAGGAGAGAATCAAAATCCGAAATTCACTAGCTTAGGTCGTCGTATGTGCAAGGTTCGTTTTTATTCAGTATTCAGGGTCCAGGTCAAGTCATAGGCTGGTGTCTTTTCCAAAATCCGTAATTCGTAGCCAGGTCGTATAGAAGAAAACAAAAACACATTCGAATCAGGTCGACGCACACTCTTCAGTTGCTAAACAACAAGTGACAAGGACAACAGTCTTAATCAGACACTCTGTCTACGATCAGACATGACGGGAATGAATTGACATGGCCAAAAAGAATACCTAACTATCTGCTTGATTAATGTTTAGTAAATTTGATAGTTCCAGGTTTAATAAAATGAAAAAAAAGTTTTTTTTTACTTGTAACTTACAAGTAAAAAAAAACTTTTTTTTTCATTTGCCTATTTTTTTGATCTGAGACTTACAAGTTGTAAGTCGCAGATCAAAAAAATAGGCAGATAGAGCGCTCAGAACACCCGAGTGTGTCCATCAAAGCAAATACAAAATCAAAAGCGAATACAAACTCGCGACAGTAGCCCTGGCCGGTTATTCCCGTTCGCCACCGCCAGTATTGCCCCCTCCGGTGGCGACTGGGAATTATTCTAAAAAAATATCCCAGTCGCCACCTCCGGGGGCAAGCGGGATTGTTGGTAGTAAAAATCCCAGTGGCCACCCCTAAATATAGTTAACATAAAAACTAGGTATGCTACCTATTATCTTAATTTTTTTTTTTGGAATGACAAAGAATGTTAATTTTATTAAATTTCTGATTAAAAAATAGAAGTACGTAGGGTTAATCAAACGAGAGAGTTACAATATTTATAAATTGGTAGAAAATTAAACAAACATTATTTTTTACTATTTTTATTTTCAAAATCAACTATTTTAAACACAAATCCAAAATCACAGATAATTAGGTACTTTCAATAGAATATAAAATATTTCTTAAAATATACTTGAAAAAACAATTCTCCGCCTTCTTAAATCTACATTTTCATTTCCAAAATCAACAAGTTTTATACAAATTCTAAACAATCACATCAACAAGTCAACAATCATTTCTATAGAAAAAAAAATATTATTAGAAAATATACAAAACAAATAAAGTATTACTCTGCCCTAATAAAAAAAATATTTTTAACAAAATTAAAAGTATGCACTAAGCATAATGAGTATTTTCAAATAATCACAGACATAACGAGACTCTACCCTACCCTAATCAGTATTAGAAAAAATCACAGATGCGTCCTCTCAATTAAATTCGTCATTAATGTACTCGTATCACAGAGTATTTACAGTAATTGGGTTTTATATGTAAAAAAAAAACTTAGAACTAGATATTTTGCTACTTTAAAAAAAAATACTTAGGTAATTTGTTATGACTGGCACAAATCAACATCATTATTTAGGTACCCATAATAATTGACCTACGTTATTCATTGATCGTCATCAAGTAATGAATAATTTGTTTAATTTACCATACCTCTTATGCTTTTTTTTTACCTTTTTTTATTTATTTTCATTGCCAAGAAGCCTTAATGCCTTACAGTTTCTAAAAAATGACCTACTGATATATTGCCATGTAACAGCTCTAACTGAATATCCAAAATAAATTGATCAGTAAGGACATTATTTTTCTTTCTTTTTTTAAAAGGTGTCATTTTGGTTTTATTAATGTTATCACAAACACTGAAATATGCAGAATCTTTAACCAATACATTTAATAAATGAATAATATTAGGGTTCTTTTTTCCAATTTCTTGGTTTAATTTGTGATTCCAAGCTTCCAAGAAGTTAGTGGTCCTATGCTGCTCTCCGTAAGCACACCAAATTGGAATAAATTCTTCCTTCAGCCATTGTTCTTCAAAGTATTTTCTGAATTTTTTTAAATCCTCCTCTTGTGTACTGTAGCGAGTAATATACTTCCAGCCGTTTGAAATTTCGTGTGCAGGCAATAACGGTAGAACTGCACTTAGTGCAACCTCTCTTATTTTCTTCACATCTTTTGATTTTGTAATTTGAAGTTTACGGGCCTTCTCCCAAACCGCTTTATTATAGTGATAATAGCATCCTTTTGTGTTAACTTGCGGAAATAAATTCTTTATAGCAGTCATTGCCGCTTTTTCGAAGTCAGTTTTGTATTTAAGCGGATTCCAGCCGGGGATTTGAGCTTTTATCATGGAAAACAGAATGAAGTACGATTTCACGTTTCTTTCACTCATAAGAGCGTAAACAATAGGCATTAAATTCGTACTATTTGATGTACTTCCCATATCTGCATGTATAACATATAGCTGCGAAAAAGGTTTCGGACAACTTTTAAAAGTTCCGTCACTGTAAAAATCAGTCGCTTTGCAAATTGAAAGTTTAGCTTTTTCTGTGCAGAAAATTAGAATTCGGCTGTCACCATCAGCATAATCAGCTAGTAAAAAATTTGTGAATTGCTTCGGGACTTCAACGTTTCTTACTAGCTGCGGCTGTAGACACTGTACTCCAGCTTGTGCATTCCTAAATCTGTACAAGGATGATTTCACGCTATTGAATGTTGGTATCTTGCACACCAAATCTAATCCGCTGTTTTCTAATGTTGCAATCATATTATTATAAGACTGAGGAACTGCCGGGTAATTCCCTTTGATAATTTCTTGTTTGCAGGAATAAAGCCGCTCATCAATTTCATTTTTTAGGAAATCTGGAGTACATAAATGCGGCGTTTCATTTACGATATTATTATTCTGCGAAGAAAAAAAGATTTTATTAAACATTTAATTTGATTATTAAATAAGAGTATAGGAATCAGGGTACGAAATTATAATCGATCCAGTAGTTTCGGATCCTATTCGTTACAAAAAATCTCTTTATAATACAAAGAAAAAGATATTGCTTACGATTAATAGGCATACAAGTAGACAAACTTACACGAATCTTTATAACTCCTTTGCATTTCTTTTTTCGCTGGCTGCATTCCCACACACTTAGTCCACTTGGGTATTTTTTTTTCACATAATATTGGTGGCCACCGTGAAGCAAAACAACACCATGTTTTCTTTTAATATAAATTAATGACACTTCACCCGAGGTAGTACACGATGTACTTGACCCTGACATGGTTAGGAATGCACTAATAATGTTATAATTAGAAATGCTGCCACAACGCATTGCCAGCCGATACTTGTTTTACATTTTAGATCTAAATGCATTGTACTTAAAGTTTAGTTTTGCAAGAATCACTCATAAAACCATCCCCATCAAGCCCAATAAAAAGCTGTTTTGTGTTTTTAAAGATTTATGACCTTCTGTCTATTGTGTCTGTTTTGGCTTTTCGGCATGTTTGTTATAGGTAAAACAAAGCACACGGCCTATTTTATGGTTTATTCCGAGACGTGAAATGTAAACAAAGGACATCGGCATCTTCAATTGAGCTACTAGAGTTTAAGTAGCAAAACAAAAGGATTAGTAATCCTTTCTCACGATAGTTTTGGCTTTTCGGCGCTCGTGTCATCGGCGGGTCGCCGCTGCGCAAGGCGCTCGCGCCGTTTCCTATTTTATGGTTTTAAAGACGTGAAATATTAACAAAGGACATCGGCAACAATATTATAGTGAACCGTACCTATTGCCTAAATTTCAATGCATATATATCTAGATACATAAAGGTACCTAACTAAACAATTCATTTACTTTAAACATTCTGTGACGTCGGTAATTATTTTAAAATCATTCCAAAAAAATATAAAGATATAGCATTTATTTTAACTATATTTAGGGGTGGCCACTGGGATTTTTACTACCAACAATCCCGCTTGCCACCCGGAGGTGGCGACTGGGATATTTTTTTAGAATAATTCCCAGTCGCCACCGGAGGGGGCAATACTGGCGGTGGCGAACGGGAATAACCGGCCCTGGCTGGGGGCCTTAAAGTAATTTTTGGCCACCACAGGATAGTCCGGTCACGGTAATATTATAATACAGTACTCCAACTTCATACAAACGGACGAAACGCGAGCTATACCTACGCGCCTCGATCCTGGGGTGCGCGCGCGGTGCAGACAGATTAAAATACTGGAGACGGGCAGCCTCTATCGCATGTTTACGTACCGCGCGGCTGTAGGGATTTATTTCTGTCATGCGGCCGAGTTACACTACTGTATTATTATATTACCGTGGTCCGGTTAAGTAGCTTCAACCTTATCGTGTTGTTGTTGCGCTACGAGTGGTCTTTCTTTCCTAAAAAAAAAACGCGACAGTACCAAGCTACGCATCGTCTCGCTCACACGTCTCTAGTGATTTGCCATTTTAAGTCAAAACATAACATAAAACGTCTTGTGTGTAGGTACCTACACTGCAAAAGTTGTTCACAAAAAACAAAGAAAACAAGATGAGAGAGATCTTGAGATCTTTCCTCAGATAACTCTTGTTATTTTTATTGTTTTGGTATTTATTTTTTATAAAATATTTTCGGTTCACTTGAAACACAAAACCTTAACAGTAAATCGTCTGTGTTGCTAGTTTATGACGGGAAAATTTATTTATTCGGGTTTAATGATTGTGTGTAAAATACTTATGTTGATTGTTATAACAAATTGTTTATCTTTTTAAATTAAAAAACCTATTCTTAAATAGTTTATTAAACAAATTACCAAAAAGCGTTATTAAATGTTATATCTGGTCTGATATAAATTAATTAAATAGGTAGTAAGTAATTACGCATATTAACTTTTATTCCTTATTATTTGTTAATTAATAAATACTACACGCTTTTGCTATCTGGGTATAACCATAAAGCAAAATCGCGTTTCCAATTAAAAAAAAATGTAGTACCTACAATATTTGAGAACAATTTAACTGAACAATTTAACTGAACAAAAATATGGGAGTATTATTTCTCAATATCTGGCAACCGTAAACGCACACAGATGCACGTGTCCGTACACGGCGCCACTTATCAGCCGCGCACACATAAATAAAATTAGCATCAATTTGTTTTTCGCGCACATTCTATCTGCCTATTTCTTTGATCTGAGTTGTATGTAATATATTTATAAAAAATAATAATAAGTAAACATAAATGAAGTAACTAAACGTAAATTAATAACAATAGTTGCTACCCTTACCCTTATTGTAAAAATTGAGTAAAACGCCATCTATTGCAAATAGCTCTAAACTAAATGGGTAACAGATAGCAGCTGGATCTAACGACTTTATCATTCTATGGGTTCGAATCACGTTCGAATGGAAGTTAAAGTTTTCAGTATTTTTTTTGCCGAAATTACGTGATTTATGAATGTAAATAGATAAATCAGCCTTGAGCAATGAAGTTTTAATATTTACTAATCTTACTTCAGCCAAAATCTGCCGTTTAACGCAATTTAGTGGTTGTAAATTTTGTTAGAGTAACCTATACTGCCATCTATGATTTTTTTTCAAGACTAATTATAATTCGTTCCCGTTGAGACCCCGTGCTACTATGCTTTGTTGGGAACCAATCTTTGTAACCCGTCGCCTCAATCCATTTTTGTTTCAAATTGGGTTCACGTGGAAAACTAAATCACGAAACGTTAAATTAAATAATTATTTATTAAAATTGTCTACATAATAAGTACTTATGGCGACGGGCCTGTTGGTCTAGTGGTTAGTGGCCCTGACTGCTAAGCCGGAGGTCGTGGGTTCGATTCCCACCCAGGACAAACTTTGTGTGATGAGCATGATTGTTTGTTCTGTGTCTGGGTGTGATTTATCTATAATATGTATGTATTTATAAATTCTATAAGTATGTATATCAGTTGTCTGGTTACCATAACACAAGCTCTGCTTAGCTTGGGATCAGATAGCCGTGTGTGAGTTGTCCCAAGATATTTATTATTTATTTATTATTTACTTATATAATACAAAATCATTCCTCTGTTTCCGAAATCGATTCTTGAGAATCGATTTGTGTTGCATATTATGAACAGCACTAATCGCTAAAATTGACAGAAAAATGATAAAAGTTCATGTACTACAAAATCAAAACGATATACGATAGTATCGCTTGTTTCGATATTCATTACTTGTTAAAACAAAACGTCTCATCGACCGCTCCAAGGGAAAGCTACAATGTAATAGGAATGATTTGTTTTTCTCAAATTTGGTATTACCAGGTATACAAATAGAAGCTATGCAATAACATAGCTTCTCATTTATTTAATAAAAGAAAAAAAAAATGTTTTCTTATCGGTCACCACGCTCAAAAAGTGTAATTTGAATTAATATCAAAGAAAAAAACAAAGGAAAAAAAAAATACTGGATAAATAAAATAAATAAATAATTATAATTGCATAAGTTGATAAAAATGCTATGCAATAGCTTTACCGCGGCAGTCCCAGAGTGCCACACGTCTTATTTTTATAATATTTTTTCCGTCGATAAAAAAGCATAGATTCCCTCATTTCGATATGTGCACATTATGAAGATTCACACTATGTCAAATTCAAGGAGTTTAACTATGCTCGTGATTCTTAACACGAATCAATAATAAAATAAATTGGTTGTGAAATATATTTTTTTTGGCGTGATTTTCAAATTCGATCTAGCCATCTCGCCAGAGGGTTTCTATTAGGCGCTATGTACACATTGATATAGCCGCGCGTCAACTCTGCCTACCGCATACGCAACTGGGCGATTCTGAGTTTTGCGAGAGGAGTATACTGGAATATTGTTATTTGATAGTTGCAACTAAAAAAAACAAGTATTTATTAGATATTGGCCAGGTATCGTAATTATATTTGATTACTTCTATTTTTTTATGACAAGCTCCTACAACTTGACGAGGATGCAAATCAACAGCTTGTATAAGTTTATAGGAAAATTCACCTTGCATGGCACTGCTTCCTTTCTAAGTCTACGGGCGCCCTGTATTGTTGACAGTGTAGTATATCCTTGCTGTGGAAGTGATCGGAACAAACTACAGTAGTTTTAGTTGGTTTCCACGTGGTATCTTCGCGACTTTTTTGAATGAGATCTATCCATCGATTCCTAATAATAGGATTATTGGGTATTCTAAAAAAATAAGATGTTATATTGACCATCATATTTTGTTCATCAAATAGGTAATTATGTTCGACAAAGGCTGATTATTTGATAGTCAGATAACTTTTATCTGAGGTATAAAAATGGAGGTTAAATCTATGATTTGATAATATTAATCAGTGCCAGTTAATTATAAATCATTACTAAAATGTGAACATAAAGTCGGTAATAAGTAAACTATTTACCTAGCTAATATAATAACAATTTTAACTTAGCATCGACTTCAAAATCGTATAAAGAAACACTTAATAAATGACTCTTGGCCTCTTTGAAATCGGTTTATTGCACTCAATGCAAAAATAATGACTAAAATGGGCTCATAAACAAAAAGTTATAGATACGTGAACATTATTTTATATTACAAAGAAGTACAGACGAATTGAAAACTCCACCCTGTTTTAAATCGATTAATAAAAGTACACCAACAAAATAATTTAAACGTAATCACAAACCAACTAATACAGGAAAAATTTTTAACCAGTGCATAAATTTTGCCATAATAAACTTCAACACGTTTTATTAAACACGTATATTTTATTTTGATATGTCTTAGTACTAAAAAAAAAAAGTTATCGCTTACGAAACATGTAAATTTAAAAACCATATTTTATTGTCACTCAGCGCTAGCGCATTCCCCACCCCCTCACCCCAGCCATGCGCCCGGGCGGCGGCGGCGGCCAAGAGTTGTCATTGATAGTATGGCGAATAGATTTTGTCCATGTTTTGCTTATTTCAAACTCGGATAAGGATGAAATTTTTTTTTAATTTTTTTTTAACTAAACTCGGAAATGTGTTCTATTACTGACACTGAACTACCAAAAAAAATTTACGCACTGGTTAAAAACTTATCCTGTATAACCACAAAAAAAAACATGTTAAGTCGGGAGAATGAAAAAAGAAACTGGCAACACTGAACACTGATAACAAATGGCGTAATTTGGTAATCAAAAACAAAAAATAAATATACTTAATGGTTTTTTGGTTACTTAGGTACCGATGATAGGTGATGTGTTTGGTATTTTTTACCCTTCCTTTATAATTCTGGCATAGTTTATTACACAGAACAATAAAAACAAACGGTAGGTAGAAGTAGCTTGAGAAAATGTTTGTTCCAGAACCGGTGTCGCCAAACTCACACATTTACAATTTACTCTTACCTCAAACCCGAAGATACGATTGGCTAAACACAAAAAATGGGCGTAAGCGAAATACAAAAAAAATATTAAACGAAATGCAACTTTAATATCAACAACCTATAAATCAAACTGACAAAAAAGAGAAAGAAATTCATCTTGGACTACCAAGTACGGCCACTCGTCGCTAGATGGCATTATTCAGAATTGACATTATTGAACTGTAACATCATAAAAATAAGGGTGATATTTGAATGGCGTATCGCTGACACGATTGCAAGTTGCTACTCAAATAGTGATGTAACCTAGTTCGATCGAAGTAATATCGATAGTAGTAGAAAACGTATTTAAAATGCGATAGTATTAAAATAATGGAATTAATATGTCGTAGGGCAATTTTATGGGGCATTGCTATGTGAGTTTAAGACAATATAAAACAATGAATTGGCGGGTAAACTCTTCGAAACAAAAGAAGAATCGGTTTACATTTGACGAAGATATCGCTGAAAATGTCAGCCTCAACTAAGAGTTGTGATGTAGATGCTATTGGAGCGGAGGTCGTTTTTGCTGCATTACTTTGACCATCGATAACCTATGACATAACTACCACTACCCGCTACCCCCGCTGCCCCTGCTACTCTATGACTATCTAATATATTATATTTATTATTTAAATTCATATCATATTATGTTAATTTACTATAAATTAAAAATTAAGATATTGTTTTCGGAAAATAGTTTGATATAATTAGCTAAGTTTAATGCTGAGATTAAAAAAATGATAATAGTAAAGTAAAAAATACGATTTCGTAACACCCCGCATGACGTCTCTAAATGCGTTGCCATAAGGCCGCTTCCAACCGGTCTTTTTGGAAATCAATGGGGGAGGCCTATGTCCAGCAGTGGACGTCCTGCGGCTGATATGATGATGATGATGATGATGAAGAGCTACTTTACGAGTGTATTGAAAAGTAAGTATTTTAATTTAGCTATAACGCTTCTTCTTCTTAGCGTTTCGATGACAAACTATATTATTGGTATATTATATTGTTGCGGCCCAGAATTTGGCCACTTTGACTGTTGTCGGTGGCAGCCATTAAATCTTCTCCGGCGAGGCAGCGAGCCCCCTTGCCGGATTGCCGCAATGGGATCTGGAGGCGCTGGTCCTCGCGCGCCTACATGAGTGGCGCGCGGAGGCACTGGGCCGGGGGGAAAGTCCGCTGCCGCGGCAAATTGCCGCCCAGCGGACGGACCTCCGTCTCGATCTCATGGCGACATGGAGAGAGCGACTGTCGCAACCTCGTGCAGGGCACGCCTTGATTGAGGCGGTAAGTCCCCTCTTTGAGGAGTGGCTAGAGCGGCGCTACGGCGCCCTCACCAACCGCCTGACGCATGTCCTCACCGGGCATGGATGCTTCGGGAGGTTCCAGCACCTCATCGGGCGGGAGGAAACGCCCGGGTGTCACCATTGCGAGGATCGCCCCGAGGACACGGTGGAGCATACTTTGGCGGTGTGCCCTGCTTGGGCTGAGCACCGCCGAGTCCTCGAGGCGGCCATCGGCGGCGGCGCCCTCTCGCGTCCGGCACTGGTTCAGGCCATGGTCCGGAGCGAGAGGGAATGGGAAGCAGTCGCCTCCTTCTGCGAAGCTGTAATGTTAGAGAAGGAGGCGGCGGGACGGGAGAGGGAAAGGAGGGTCCCCCGTCCCAGCGGCCGCCGCGGTAGACGTTCCGGGCGTCGGGAGCCGCGAGACGACTCCCGGCCACCGTAGGCGCGGGTCTGTGGACGGTGAGCAATGGGTAGCTCACCGTCCGTACGTTCACTGAATAACGACAGACCGTGTCGACGGCGCGTTCGTGTTCCACGCGCGCCTCTAAGAGATGTCAGCAAACTTGGATGGGGCCACTGAGGGCCGATGCCTGCCGGGGCTGCGGGTTGTTCGAAAGAGATACCGCGCCCCCGGAACGCAAAGGGCACATGAAGGAACATAGACGGGTTTTAGTCAGTAAAAGTCTGACACTCCCTCCCGCCCCGCCCAGGGCGGGGGAAGTTATTTGATGATTGTTGATGTTTGGGGGAATAGCTATCATTATAATTGCCAAAGAGCTTTCGTTCTCCAAAAGAGAGCCATACGCACTATTGTTCGTATTACACAAAGAGAGAGCTGTCGGCCACATTTTATAGATTTAAATATCCTTACAGTACCCAGTCTCTACGTTTTAGTATTACTTACTAATCTAAAAAAATATCTGCATGAATACGAAACAGACGAGGAACGATCAGTTAGAGAGGGAACACGCAGAATGGATTTGAGAAGTAGAATAAGTCCCCACTTTAATATTGTGAAGCACTGCCCACAATATCAAGCAGTACATCTTTTCAATAAATTACCGCTACACTTAAAAGGTCTGATTTACACATCTACGTTTAAAACAAAGCTCCAGGCATTCCTGTTAAATAGGTGTCTACTCCATTGACGAATTGTAGACATTGTTTTAATTTTATTTTATTTATAACATTTTGAATATTTTTATGACAATTGTATTTGCTTGTATTTTACTTACTTATTTGACATTGAATTTATGAGCCATTATTTTATTATTATTTTTACCATTTTACCATTATTTTAGTATTTTTTGTAAGTTATTTATGTAGTTATATTTTTTTCCTCAGAATATTTCAAACACAATGTAAATTGTTTTATGAATAAATTGAATTGATTTCCCGTCTATAAAAAAAAAAGCCATTAAATCTTCCTGCGTGCAGCTGTTAGGGCATAACGCTGATTTTGCACTTACCGCAGAAACACGAGCTAAAACGTTTTTACTTGGTTCTGTTTTATCCTTTAAATATCTGTTACCAGATTTTTTTATAATAAAATCGTCTTTCTGAAAATGCTGTGAGCATATAGTGCTGTTTTTTGTAGGGAACCAGCTCAATCTCCCAGTAGCGTTGATCCACATCTCTTTATAAATTGGATCATCAGGAAAACTGAAATTATTAAGAAAGAAAAATAAAATCTAACAATTATCATCATTATCATCATCTCAGCAGCAAATCATCGTCATCGTCCACTGCTAAACATAAGAATATTAAGGTATAATTCAAACGCCCTATGTTGTACCAAGTCTTTAGCTACATGTATTTAAAATTACATTACGAATGATTTTTATTAACTTTATTTTATTTTATTTTTATCTGTATTATATTACTTACATACATATTTAAATACTTTTATTTTAAAAAGGCAATGTAATACAAATGTCGATTGATTTCATCGATAAGTCACGCACTATTTGGATAGCGTCAAAAGTATAGGTAATCAAGCGAATATTCCAGAAAGGCTAATAACCGGGAAAAGAAAATCAACTTTGTTGCTATGAAATTAAGGACAATTTTTATTTGTATATCTTGTGCAATGATTGAAGAAATTTTATTTTTTCATTTTATTAAAATAAATCCGAAAATAATACTTACCGGTGGTATGATACACCTCCATGAGTTAGATTTTTAGTCCGGCTATGGTTTTTACAGTCCAGTATGGCACAATAAGGCATTTTAATATTATTTTTCGTAAATTATATGTTGACGCAGTGTAGTTTGCGAATGACAGCGCTTGAACAGCAAGTGCGTACTTCAGTTCTTACTAGCGGCCAGTGCTGCCAACTAATCTGAGCATAAACGCGCTGTCAGCGCTATAAAAAACCGCTAGATAGCGCTAAAATGGCTTTTTGAAAAAAGCGCTATATTTCGCGCTAACTACAAATGGTATAATTTTATTTCGTATGAAATGAAACTATTATACTTACATCAAAATATAGATTTAATTTACATAAGTATGTATATATTTGTCAATTATAAAAATATTCTACCATGACACAGTAAATTCTGCTAAGTGCAATAAATCTAGCCTTCTGAGAGAACAGAGAAAAAAATGAGGATTGTCTATGAGACAATAAAATAACAATGATTTATAAATCAATTTTAGAATAATAACGCATAGAAACCTAGTACGAGTGCAAAAAGTGAGGCAACTAAAACTTCGCCATAGTGGCTAACTTTTCTCGGCATTCGCCACACAATAAATCGCTCGTGTTTTGTTTGCGACACGCCTTCTATGCGAAGGAATTAAGTAATATTCTAAGGAATCAATCAATTAAATCTTCATCATCATCAGATACAGAGTAGTAGTATATAATTTATTGTTTTACGTTGTTAAATTATTGTATAATTTATTGTTAAGTAATACAGTGTCATGTAATTTCAAAAAGCGCTAGATTTAGCGCTAGGCGCTAGAACGCGCTGTGAGAAAAAAAGCGCTAGATCTGGCGCCGAAAGCGCTAAGTTGGCAGCACTGCTAGCGGCGCATGTGCCACACGCCTACTTACTACTTCTACTGTTTGTTTTTATTGTTCTGTCTGTGGTTTAATAGCACATACCGTCATTTTATCGTTGTTATTTGTTTATTTGTTAGTGCGTGTAATACGTGGTGACACCAAAGCGGCACGAACGGTACTGATCGGCGGGTAAGAACTTATAAGCCAACAGTTGGGTGGTATTTTTTATTTATCGCCGACTTAGCGTAATCGTCATTTTTACCTAAACTGCGTTTTTCATCGCAAACGACATTTTAAACTACAACCGACCATGCCTCATCGACCTTCCCGCCAAAATAAATCAGTTATTTAAGTTATAGCAAATGTTAATTCACATTAATAGCGCAATTGATTGCGCTTTGTTTAAGAGACAGGGCTCTTATTTGTTTGTATGCATAGACTTTCGTTTTGTAGACCTAAATCCTCTGTACACAAGCTGTTTCTTTTTTTTGTTTCTCTATGCTTATTGTATTGTATTCTTATCACCTGTTTTTAAAATGTGTCTGTGTATATTAATTTGAACCAATAAACATTTTATTATTATTCTCATTTATTCATTGTATATACATATAAGTTACATTTTTAAATATTAGTATAAAAAAATAAAAACATTTAAAAATATAAAAAATAGTAGCCCACCGGCGTCGGGAACAGGGTCCAAGCCACCGGTGGTCAGGGCTCCTGAGAAAGGAATCTCCTAACGATACGCGCCGTGTCTAGGAGAACCGCTTTCTGAATCAAGCCCTTGATCCAGCCGCCCAACGAGAGCCTCCTAAGATGTTGGTCGAGGCTCTTGGCAATTAAGCCATTGGCTGAGACGACTATCGGCACAATGATCGCTGAGTCCACAGCCCACATGTCGACAACCTCGCGAGCCAAGTCAAGATACTTGATCTTCTTATCATTCTCGGCCTTCACGAGGTTCACGTCATGTGGGACTGTTATGTCAACAATCATTGCGCGCTTCTCTAAGCGATCCACCACTAGGGCGTGCAAGCCCGGTTTTCCGGTTTTACTAAAAACCGGAAACCGGACAAAATTTACCGATTTTTAAAAACCGGGGATGAGAGACAAAACCGGTGTTACCTCCGGTTTTCCCGTTATTGAATTACATATTGACATTTAGGTTTAAACCTCCTGTGTTTCGAACACGCTCAAGAAATAAGTACGGTATTTAATTTTGGGACATCAAAAATATCCGAACGCAACCTATACCCACTCCGCCGCGGTAGACGCTCCGGGCGTCGGGAGCCGCGAGACGACTCCCGGCCACCGTAGACGCGTGTCTGTGGACGGTGAGCAATGGGTAGCTCACCGTCCGTACGTTCACTAGCGAGTTAGCGACAGACCGTGTCGACGGCGCGTTCGTGTTCCACGCGCGCCTCAAAGAGATGTCAGCAAACTTGGATGGGGCCACTGAGGGCCGATGCCTGCCGGGGCTGCGGGTTGTTCGAAAGAGATACCGCGCCCCCGGAACGCAAAGGGCACATGAAGGAACATAGACGGGTTTTAGTCAGTAAAAGTCTGACACTCCCTCCCGCCCCGCCCAGGGCGGGGGAAGTTAATTGATGATTTCCCGTCTATAAAAAAAAAAAAAAAAAAACCTATACCCACTATCCTTACCCCCAAGAATCGGTCTGATTTCGACCTTGCAGTTGGTGGTTTATCAAGGTAGAGCAAGCCATGTATGAAAGCGGAGGGCATCGGGGTATATATCTCACAGAAGCTTACGACTATTTCATGTATGTAGGTACCACCAACAAGTGTAGAGAGTGAAAAAATATGATTGTTGTTTATTTCAAGTTGTATACGGTACACAGTTGATGAAATTGAGACGTATAGATAGTAATTGTGGTTGTGTTTAGTGTCTCAAGACGATGAAAGTGTTTTGTACGAGTATGTTTAAAAAATATTATTCTATACCACAAACGTACTTGTAGTTGAAGTTCCTGTTATCCAAACTATTAATTTGGTGTAGTTAGTATTGGTAGGCATAAGGGTCTGCCCCCACGACCGATTATCGGGCCGATTTTTGTCAAATTTCTTCGTCGGCAAGAAGAAACGACCGATTCGGTCCGAACGGTTGATTAAAAAGAGGTACTTATATCATACAATTTGTTCTATGTAGAGATTGTGGGTATCTAAGAATATTGTTTTCTTGTTAAAATACTACTATAAAAACAATATAATTTTTTTGCCGAAACCGGGGCTAACACCGGTTTCCGGTTTTGGGGCCTTAACACCGAAATTCAAAACCGGTTTTGAAAACCTTCCGGTTTTGCACGCCCTATCCACCACCACTATATCAGGCTTATTGGCTACAATAGTCCTGTCAGTGATGATGGATCGGTCCCAGTACAATGTGACATGGCTATGTTCGAGAACTGGGTCGGGCACATACTTATAGTACGGTACTTCCGATTCTACAAGGCGGTATTTCAGAGCAAGTTGCTGATGGATGATCCTGGCTACAAGGTTGTGCCTATGCAAGTACTCTTCGTTAGCTAGACGAGAACACCCAGAGATAATGTGGCGGATTGATTCCCTCGGCCGGTGGCATGCCCGACAAATGTCAACCGTGCCATCCTTCACAATAAACCTCCGGTAGTTGTTCGTCATGATAACTTCGTCCATAATTGCACAGACAAAACCCTCGGTTTCCCCAAATAGGTCACCGAAGCGAAGCCAGGATACGGACGCTAAGAAGTCTACATCGGGCCCATGCAAGGCCCGGAAAAAGCGCCCGTGAAGCTCCTTACTCTGCCATACCTCCTCGCGATCTTTGGTCTCAAGTACTATTGGTTTGCGCCAGTTCTCTTTAGCCAAGGAGAGCGGGGTGAGGCCCTTATCCACCGCCACCACATCTCGGTGCATCCCCACGTCGGCTTCAAGGAAAAATTCCCTGAGACTGCATATCTCGCGGT
This sequence comes from Caradrina clavipalpis, assembly GCA_932526535.1. Lineage (NCBI taxonomy): Eukaryota > Metazoa > Arthropoda > Insecta > Lepidoptera > Noctuidae > Caradrina > Caradrina clavipalpis. Next base: position 5,283,565 of record OW052115.1, read on the forward strand.
TGTGGAGAGTCTTAGCATTTAAAAAGCCACGACCTCCACACTTCCGCGGAATATACAGTCTCATCACCGATGACCGCGGGTGATGCATCCGATTTGCCGTTAACAATGTACGGACCCTTCTATCCAGGGCGTCGAGTTCCGTTTGAGTCCATTTAAGTATGCCGAAAGAGTACATCAATACCGGCATGACCCACCCGTTGAAGGCGCGCACCTTATTTCCGCCTGATAAAAGACTATTAAATACTTTTTTCAGGCGGCCAAAGAAGCGCTCCTTCAACGATTGCTTCACGTCAACAGTATTGATGCCTAATGCCTCCGACATACCCAAATACTTATAGGTCTCCGTTGAAGAAAGGGATCTAAGCTTTATGGATTCCGAGAGTTGAACTCCCTCGGACTCCACAATCTCCCCTCGCTTGACATGCATGACCGCACATTTGTTATTTATTATTATTATTTATTAATTATTAGCAAAAATATTGAAAAAAAACCTTCTCCTGTAAAATTTGGTTTTCGTCGGTTACGGTAATGGCTCAATATAATCAAAGGCGACAACCCTACATCTCCCCTCACTATAATATAGGTATATATATATAATATATAATATAGGTATGCGTTGCTCGGTTATCTTAGGGGTGCGAAATCCTTAGGGATTAAGGGTGATGCCACACGGGCACTGTCTGTCCGATGCGTTGGCGCTGCGTCGACTGAGCGGAGACGCTCTGTCGTTCGACAATCAATCTGATTGACATGCCACACTATACGTTAAATTGACGGACAGCGACGCAACGCACAAAGATAGGAGGGAGAAAACATTTTAGACGCATCTTCAAATATTAAAAATATTCACAAAAAATTGGTACAGGTGTTTTTTTTTAACTAAACACAGATTAAAAATAAAAGATTTGACATTCCTACCAAAACAACTTAATTGCACCATAGACAACTCGAACACAACATCGAACAAGGACAGTCCAATCCTCTAGGATTGTCATTGTTCGATTGTCAATCGGTTGTCAAATGTCAAATTAAACGTCATAGAGTTCTGGATTTCGATCATAGAGATATGGACTAAATATAAATTACCTAGTTCTATTTTGGAAATGCGCAATCTGACGTACCTAAATAGAAATACCATTATCTAGAAACGAGTAGTCGAGCACTGCGGAATTGATATTTACATTGGATGCGGTGTGCATGCATCCATACATACTTACATACATACATAAACTCACCCTTTTTCCCCATGGGGGTAGGCAGAAAACATAGAACGCCACTACGATCCTCATATACACCTCGCCTCACCTCATATTCGCTTCATCCACGTTCATACATCTGGACATACAAGCACGCCGGTTACGAGTACTGCGCACCCGATCTTTCTGAAGAACCTCACCAATAAGGTCAGGGTAGGTCTTTCTAGGGTGTCTCCACCCGGCGTTGCGACTCACATCTGTCATTTAAAATCCCTTTTGTCAGTCGCCTTTCACTCATCCTCTCAACATGACCGAACCATTTAGGCAACTACATTAGTATGCAAGCGGTACTAACACACACATACATAACATACCACGCCTGTATTCCCCGAAGGGTAAGTCAGAGGTGTACCAATGTACACCCACAGCTTGCCGGTATGTTTTAGGTCCCATGTAAAAGGAGGCGAGCCTATTGCATAAATTTAACCGGCACAAATCCTAACTCCGAGCGACTACTTAGAAATTCATAGAAAAAGCCAATAACACATTTTGCTCGACTTGGTAATCAAACCCAAGATCTCTAGCGTAGCAGTCGCGCTTAGAACCGCTAGGCTACCGACTACCGAGGCACTTTAATAAAAGCTAAAATAGTTTTTATTTAACAAACCGGCAGAAAATAACAAGGTAGAGCTCCCTCCTTCAATCTTTTGAAGCCTTTTTTAGTAACTTTGAAGTCTTTCTTGTCAAAGTGACAGGAGCAAATTCTTGTATATTTCGTTGGAGTCCAATTCGGTCTGTTGATTCTTCTTATCCATTCTTCTTTTAATTCAATTTTAGATGGCAAACTGAAATAAAATTTAAAAAGGCAGTATAATAAAGGATTTAAAAAAAATGTCTCTGGTTAGTTACTTATATTTGGCGTTGACTGTACAAATTTAAATTTTGACAAGTTCTCATTGACATTATCAAGGTGACAGCTGATTTCGAATTTTAAATTTCGAAAATCAGCATGCTATTGTTGGTATCACTACACCTTGATAGATGGCGTGATTTAACGACTTTAGAAATTAATAAGAAAAATAATACTCCTTGAATATAGGATACTAAAATCTCTCCAAAATAAAAATAAAAACATATGTAACTATTACGTAGTTTTTAGTCATTCATGTTGGCGCCATAAATTGGGTAGGTAGTAGGGGTAGTAGACATCAATCAATTGAAATACTTAATAAGGGCTGTCTAAACGAGATTCCGTCATAGATTTTATATGGCAATACTAAACGGTGACGTCACTAGGATTCATTGATTTCAAACTAAGAATCAAATTGTACAGAACATTGAAAATTCAATTAGATTTTCAAGGCTAAAAACAAAGTGGTTTTTTTTTAAAGAAATTCCATTTGCAAATTGTGTACTACCGAATTTTACTCAGGAAGGATGGAAACAAAGAATTTTCTCCTTTGGAACTTAGCCATGAAATAAAATACGTATAAATCCACTTACATTTGAAATCCAATGTCATTCATATAATCAGATCGTTTATCAGAATAATTTTTACATGTTAACACACAGCACTTCATATTAAACTTGTATTTTGGTATTTATTTATAATTCAAAAAAGGAAGGGAACGCGTACGGGACGGGTGCCAACTAGCGCAGACGCGACGGACTGAGTAAAGCCCCGCCCACCGCTATGACGTCAGGACCAACATATGTGCACAGTTGGTTAGCTAGATCGGCAAATAGTTCGTGTTTCGTTAGGGTTAGACAGCGCGGGAAAATAGTCCCGCCAATTTTATCTAACACAATAATATTATAAAGGCGAAAGTTTGTGTGTTTGTCTCTTCTTCACGCTCAAACGGCTGAACGGATCTTAATGAAATTTGGCACTGAGATAGATTGTAGTGTGGAATAATACATAGAATACTTTTTATCCCGGAAAAATGTTCGATACCCGTGGTAATATATTAAAGACGCGGACAAAGTCGCGGTCAGAAGCTAGTCTATACTAATATTAATAAAGAGGTAAGATTTGTTTGTTTGTAACGAATAGGCTCCGAAACTACTGGACCGATTTTAACCATTTTTTCACCAATAGATAGCCACATTATTCCCGAGTAACATAGGCTATATAACATCACGCTACGACCCACGGGAGCGGAGTAGTAACCAAAGACGTAAGTTATGGCGGGTGAAATAAGCAACGCGGACGAAGTCGCGGGCAGTTCTCTAGTTGATTTATAAAATGTTAGGGGAAAGTTAAGAGGATTGTTTATTGCAAGTCTTGGAGGCAATTACTTTATATTTCCTTTTCTGGTTGACGGTGACGCGGAGGATGTTTTTGATGCTTTATGGCAGGGATGGCGAACCTTTATCGGTGATAGTGCCATTTTTTTATAGAAAAATAATAATGTGACTATGACGTGCCATCAAAGAATCTTGGCTTAGTCATTGAATGGAGAAAAATACAACTAGAAGCTGTTAACACTCTTTGTTTGCAACTAGTTTGTACAAAAATCGTAATATTTACTATTTTATGTTTATTTTAATAAAAGGTTAGTGTGATTTCTGCTGTTGTAAATTGTTTTCGATCAAATACATATACAGTTGTCATATATTGGCGTGCCCGAATTATTTTGTCGCGTGCCACTACTGGCACGCGTGCCATTGGTTCGCCATCCCTGCTTTATGGTTTTAGTTTCAATTTTTTTTTGTTATTATGTTTTTTTTTTAATCTATATTTAAGGTTGTAAATATTTAAAAATAATAATATAATAAAGAGGACTGCACTTATATTATATTATTTATAAAAATAAAATAATAATAATACTTAAATTATAATATTTTTTTAATCGAAAGATTTGTATTTTTGTATGTAACAAATAAACTTATGGTTTAGTTTTCTATTTTTTTTTTGTTTTTTTTCTATTGGGATTTTTTAAACTAATTTTGTTTATAAATACTTAATAATAATTATATTTATAATCTACGCCAATATTATAAAGAGGAAAGATTTGTATTTTTATATGTAACCAAAAACTTAAAAACTACTGAACCGATTTCAAATCTTCTTTTTTAATCTATTCTAAGCATATATTGATTGCCCCGTTGGTCTCGTCATCGCAAGCGCGACTGTTAAGCGTAGGGTCTTGGTTCAATGCCCAGGTCGGGCAAAATGTGTATGTATTTAGATTCTTTTATTAAAAATTTCTCAGTTACAGTCCAGAGTTTGGAAGTTGGTGGTGTGACACCCCTGTGTCTCGGAAAGCACGTAAAGCCGTTGATCCTGCGCCTAATCTCTCCCCGGTCGTGTCAGATTGCCGTCCCAACGGACTTAGATAGGGAAGAGGGCGTGCACCTGTGTTTGCGCACACACTCGTGCACTGTAATATCTCCTGCGTACGTGGCTAGTCTGCATTGAGATTAGCCGCCGTGGTTGGAATACAATATTATTTTAAATTGGGCGTCTACAATCATGTACAGTCAACAAAACTATTTGGTAAGTATAGGTACAGGCAAAATTATTCATCTTCCTACTACACAGCCAATTTTTATTTTTATTGTATGCGTTATTACTTTTTAAGCTTATGACACACTTTTTTTTATAGATGGGAAATCATCAAATAACTTCCCCCGCCCTGGGCGGGACGGGAGGGAGTGTCAGACTTTTACTGACTAAAACCGGCGTTCCGGGGGCGCGATATCTCTTTCGAACAACCCGCAGCGAGCTTATGACACACTTAAGAGAGTTATTTAAAAGAATTGACTGCTTAGCACACTCACAACATTTCTTAAAAGTAATCGCAAGTAAGCTGCCTGTATACCAAATAGCTTTGTTGAGTGTACACAATTCATGAAAAAAGTGTTCATTAAAGCATCGAGCAAGAAATAACAAACCTGCACAGAAATCTCGACTTTACTGCTCGGGAATTCGGTATAATTTATGTCCATAAAATTAAAATTTGGCATTGCAATCGAAGTTTTAAATTCTGGTGAGTTCATGGATGAAATTGCATCCTTCTGCAAATATTTGGAACACTCAGACGTGTTGCTTTTCGTTGAAAGATCTTCGCAACCCATGACAGATGTCCAGGAAGCATTTCTAGAAAAAGAACGACAAAAAATTTTTGCGGCTTCTACGCTAGATGTCTTGCGTTCAATTCCCAGGTCGAGAAGAAGTGTTATTGAGTTTTTCTATGAAATTCTCAGTAGCAGCTCGGAGTTAGGATTTGTGCCCGGTTAATGGCAATAGGCTCGCCCCCTATTACATGGGACCTAAACATACCGATGAACTGTGGGTGTTTTGGTAACTCTGCCTAATCCTTCGGGAAATACAGGCGTGACGTAAGGTAAGTGAAATAAGAAACGCGAACAAAGTCGCGGGCAGTAAGCTAGTATACATACTCATCAAAAGTTTCCTCGGACGGTTCATCAGCTGACTGATTGCTTGACAGCCGCATCTTTCTACCATGAAGAAAAGAATTGCATTATAATAGAATTGTTTAATAAAATATTGAAAATATATTTCACCATAAAATAAACTAAACCACATAAAAAAAATCTAATAAGAATTTTAAAAAAAGGTATACATTTAGGATGGGTTTAAACCCGGGATAAATCTATCTACTTAACTTATACCAACTCCCTGCCCGGGGCGCGACAGAATGCTCAGAGCGATACCCGCGCCTCAGCCTAAAGGATGACTCACGCTACGCCGTGCCTGGCCCGAGCCGAGTGTCGGCCGTAGCACGGGCATCTAAATATTACATATATATTGTATGGACACACTCACGCTATACCGAGCGGCAACCGAGTGACGGCCGATACAACATTTAAGTAATATTAGATGACCGTCTTACGGCCGACACTCGGCTCGGACCCGACACGGTCTAGCGTGAGTCATCCTTTAATGGTAGTTGGAGGAACACCGTGGGGTTTAGTCGGTAAAGCCGGCTTTTCACTGCGGGATGTAATATATATTACATCCTGGAATATATATTACATCCCGCAGTTGCTGTTCACACTGAAAGATATATATTTGGTTCAAACAGTTCTACAGTCTGCACCGTTCCGTTCAAAGTGAGGGCGAGGCAGGGGGGGTGCGTTGTCCGGGACGTGAGGTAAAATATATATCTCCTCTTTATCGCCCATTCGGTCGAAAAAATATTTATAGTTTGGGATATAATATATATTACAGCTTAGTGTAAAGAGGTTTCTTAAATAGTATGGTGAGCGATATTAAATTATATCTCGTGATGTAATATATATTACATTACATCCCGCAGTGAAAAGCCGGCTTAAAGGCCTATTCAGACCTAAGCGGTATTCGCTGCCGCTGTGGGTAGAGGTACATACCGCGCGGGTTTCGCTCAGGTATTTAGTATCAAGTACCGCGGCTAGAGCGACCTGAGCGATATTCGCTGCCGCTGTGGGTAGAGGTACATACCGCGCGGGTTTCGCTCAGGTATTTAGTATCAATTACCGCGGCTAGAGCGACCTGAGCGATATTCGCTGCCGCTGTGGGTAGAGGTACATACCACGCGGGTTACGAACGGTAGCGAATACCGCTTAGGTGTGAACAGTAATATTACCGCATACCCACTGGGTATTCTCTGCCGCAGGCGGCAGCGAATACCGCTTAGGTGTGAACAGTAATATTACCGCATACCCACTGGGTTTTCTCTGCCGCAGGCGGCAGCGAATACCGCTTAGGTCTGAATAGGCCTTAAGAGTCCGACACATCCCTCCTCCACAGCCACGAGACGACTCCCGGCCACCGCAGACGCGGGTCTGTGGATGGCGAGCAATGGGTACCTAGCTCACCGTCCGTACGTTAGCTAACGACAGACCGTGTCGAGGGCGCGTTCGTGTTCCACGCGCGCCTCAAAGAGATGTCAGCAAACTTGGAACGGGCCACTGAGGGCCGATGCCTGCCGGGGCTGCGGGTTGTGAGCAAGAGATACCGCGGCCCTGGAACGCAAAGGGCGTTAGAAGGAACACAGACGGGTTTTTGTAAGACTCTGACAGTTCCTTCCGCTCCGCCCAGCGCGGAAGAAGCTATTTGATGATTTACCATTGTTCAAAAAAATAGGCATACTACTCAGGATAATTAGGCATTTTTTTACACTTACAGTAAAACTACTCTCACCTTTCGTAGGAGTTCTCTACTGATAGCTTTTCTCTTCCTCTTTGGATAAGAACCGTATGCGTTAGCCCCACGACCCATTATTTCTAAAACAAAGATTTCTGTTACCATTTCTTTCTTTATCGTGTGGGCAGTAAGGTCTAACGACCCCACACACCCTAGTGTCAGAGTTTCTAAACCGCCTCAAGGGCCTCTGACATGGTTACCGATGTCAGTGATGTCCAAGATAAACTTAGAAAGTAGGTACATATGAATTAGAAAAAATCATATTGGTAGTTGCCCGTGCCCGGTTGCGAACCCACAACCTCGTGCATGAAAGGCGGGCGCCTTGACTAATGTGCCATCATGACACTAATTACCATTAATTTATTGACTAAATACTAATATTTATTGAAGTAAAACTTCTTTACGCATGCTTGAGTTGGGAGTAAGCTGGTGAATGTTAGACGAAAGCGCTACGAAAAGTGTGATCGGGCGAGACAAACGGAAGGTGAGAGGGAGATATAAGTTAGTGAAGATAGAAAGAGAGAGAGTTACGTTTCGTATATTACTGTATGAGCAAAAGAGAGAGGTGCGTCACGAGAGCGTTACGAAAAGTGTGATCGGGCGAGCCGAACGGAAGGTGAGAGGGAGATATAAGTTAGTGAAGATAGAATGAGAGAGAGTTACGTTTCGTATATGACTGTAGGGGCAAGAGAGAGAGCTGCGTCACGAGAGCGTTATGAAAAGAGTGATCGGGCGAGGCGAACGGAAGGTGAGAGGGAGATATGTTAGTGGCGATAGAAAGAGAGAGAGAGTTACGTTTCGTATTTTACTGTGGGGCAAGAGAGAGGTGCGCGCGCACATTTTCTTTCTCTCTTCCTTGAGAGGAAGGAGTACCAGTTAGTACCCAGTTGCTAGATGGAGTTAAAGAAGTTTTACTTCAGTCGTGTGGTGTAAAACACACTCGTATTTTTTTAAGTAAGTACTAATAAGTAACATTATTATTGGATTGATTGTACAAAACGTACGTTTCGAACATACTAGAATTATATTATAGGAAAACTTACATTTGAACTGTTGACGACCCGTGGGTTTTCTGTCAAAACGATGTAACGCAAGGCAGCGCGAACGACGTAGATCCGTCCTCCAAGAGCCCTCGGGCGTGACTGGCCGTAAATGCGACTTACATCGTACAGTCAACAAAACTATTTGGTATTCAGGCAAAATTATTCATCGTTCTACTACACAGCCAATATTATTTTTTATTGTATGCGTAATTACTTTTTAAGCTCACTTAAGAGAGTTATTTAAAAGAATTGACTGTTCAGCACACCCACAACAATGTTTAAAAGTAATGGCAAGTAAGCTGCCTGTATACCAAATAGCTTTGTTGACTGTACATCCACTAATAGGGCATTATTTTAGAATATTGTAATAAAAAAAAGGGTGAAGGGAAAATATATAAATAGGGAAGGCAAAGTCTTATAGGTACTATTAATATGCTTAACTTTTTTTTACCCTATGTTTAAACAATAACTAGGGATTTGAAATTCATACATTTTAGATCAGTACCTATTGTTTTTTTTTATATCGTTTTTTTTTTTACGTTATTCCATTTTTATCTCAATTCTAATGAATTTACGACTTTGAGCGCTTTATGACTAGTAAATAAATATATTTCTTTCTTTTTTTTTGTGCTGCCAGTTTGATACAAATTGCAGGGAAAACCTAATGTTTGACGAATCAAATTTTGTATATTATCCCACGGGAACCTACATTTTTCCGGGATAAAAGTATCCTATCTGTTATTCCACACTACAATCTATCTCAGTGGCAAATTGCATCCATACCCGTTCAGCCGTTTAAGCGTGAAAGAGTAACAAACATCCATCCATCCTCACAAACTTTCGTATTATTTTATAATATTAGTAAGGTTAGTAAGATAAGACAGGAAGTAGGATTAGTATGAAGGATATAAATTCGAGTAGTAGCACAGATTAAATAAGGTAGAAGCAGGTAAAAAAAAAATTGATACAAAAATAGATTTGTTTTTGTATTTTTAGAGCTTCAGTAAATTTAGAATTAGATATATTTTTATTCGAGATGGTTAAGCTCTTGACTCTAGTCTAGGTCAGAGGTGAAATAGACAAAGTCGACGATGGAGTGAGCTTACCCAGAAGAAGCCTGTTCACTCTAACTTTGAAGAGATTAGGTGTTAGGAGATTATTACTTTAATTCATCATTTACTTAATGTTCAATCCATAATTAACTTCCACATACATACATATACTCACGCTTTTTTCCCATAGGGGTTGGCAGAAACCACAGAACGCCACCTGCTACGATCCTTACATACTCCTTTCGCCTTTTCCACGTTCATACATCTGCCCCCCTAGCCAAGTCACAAACGATAAACGCAAACGCCGAGTAGGCTTTAATAGATCTTCAACTTTATGTGCTTGGTTTTAAGTTGAAGATCTAATGAAGATTGCATAGCGTTTTCGTTCGTTCCAGTCGCTAACGCTTAGAAATCTTTAATAGATTTTCAACTTAAGGCTCTTGGGTATTAAGTTGAAAATCTATTGGTACCTACCGAGCGTTTACGATTATCGTTTGTGACTTGGCTAGAGGGGCTGATCATATAAGCACGCCGGTTACGAGTACTGCACACCTGACCTTGCTGAAGAACCTCACCAATAAGGTCAGGGTAGGTCTTTCTAGTGCGTCCCTTCCCTGATATCTATATCGGGTCAAAATAATATTGCTCTAGGCTAAAATTCCAGGCGAGAAAAAATTGGGAAAGATAGTCACTAGAAAACGCTTGGGTGTTGAAAAAAAACTAAAGTATGTTGCTCATTTTTTATCTTTATTTATATTTTATTTAAGTACCTTTAATTATATTAGTACTTTTACAAATTACATTATGATTATGTAGTACACAATAAATAAATAAAAAACAATTCAAATAATAATATTCTCCAGGCCGATTTCAGTCACGGCGGCTAATCTCAATACAGACTAGCCAAATACGCAGGAGATATAATAGTGCACAAGTGTGTGCGCAAACACAGATCCACTCCCTCTCATAGTCCGATGGGACGACAATTTGACACGACCAGGGAGAGATCAGGCGCAGGACCAACAGCTTTACGTGCTTTCCGAGACACGGAGGTGAATTTCCAAACTCTGGACTGCTACTGAGAAATTCGTAATGAAAAAATCCTATAGCACTTTTTGCCCGACTTGGGAATCGAACCCAGGACCCCACGCTCAGCAATAGCCCTTTTTTTAGGTGTCATTGGATGGCAAACAAGCTAACAGCCCACCTGATGTTAAGTGGTCACCGCTACCTATAGACATCTGCAATACCAGAGACCTTGCTAATGCGTTGCCGTCCCAGAGACAAAGTTGAAGTCATGTGCCTGTAATTACACCGGCACCCATACCCTTCAAACCGGAACACAGCAACGCTGCTTTGCGGCAGAAATAGGTATGGTGGTAGTACTTCCCCGGACGAGCTCCTTCACAAAGAGCTGTACTACTACTCAGCTTCCAAGAACCGCTTTTCATTATCATGCGCTCTCATATGCTCTCTAAGCGTATAGCTCCTTGCATATGACTTACAACAGACGCTACAACTAAAAGGTTTCAAACCAGAATGTTTTAACATATGTTTTTTCAATCCATGGTTGGTTATAAACGCCATGCCACATTCATTACAAGTTTTATTCTTCTGGCCGTGTGTCTGCCGTATGTGAGTAGCCAAATAATGCTTTATATTGTATTCTCGTCCACAAATTGGACATTTAAACTTATGCGTTATATCGTGGACTTCAGACATATGTTTTATCCTGTCATTATAATGTTTCATGGGCTCAAAACATATTTGACACTTAATTACTCGCTTTGAATGAGCACTTTCCATATGATTCGCTTTAGAAGTCTTAGTTTTTAATATCTTACCGCATTCTGTACATGGAAAATGACCGTTTTCATGTGTACGCTTGTGGACTTTTAAGCGTTTTGAGTTTAAAAATGATTTGCCACATACATCGCAAATACAATTGGCGTAATGCTCATTCAAATGTGTCGTCAAAGTTCTGAAAACATGAAATTGCTTCCCACATAAATGGCAAGAGTAAGGACTAGCATCAACTTTGTAATCGGCAATACATTCGTTGTATATAACCTTTTTGTGCACCTCAACAAAATGGCGGCACATCGAAATGACATCTGTCAATGTCAAATTGCATTGGCGGCATTCGAGATTTGAAATTTCAATTTGTAAAGAGCGGGGGTAGCGTTTTATTTTTTTTATTTCTACGTCTATGTCGGCGTGGGTTGCCAGCATGTGGTCTCGAAGAAGGTTTATTTCCATGAAGTCTTGTTGGCAGAAGAAGCATTGAAACCAGCTTTTGTGGTGTCTGAAGGGGCAGGCGGTGGTGTCTCTAAGGACAGTGTCACACGTCAGCATGACGCGTTTACGTTCGGAGACTTGTTTGACTCCGTTCTGTACCCTTGTGTGTTGAAAGCCTGAAAAAAGAAAAACAATATTTGAATTAGAAGTCGAAAATAAAAACCCGTAAAACATAGCCTTATACGAATAATTATATTAATTACTAGCTGACCCCGGCAAACGTTGTTCTGCCAATTTTTTTTTGTGGTATGAAAAATAGATTTTGGCCGATTCTCATAGATACCGGATAAGCACAAAAAATTTCATCAAAATCGGTCAAGCCGTTTCGGAGGAGTATGGCAACGAAAACTGTGACACGAGAATTTTATATATTAGATAATTAGTTTTTACGAATATTAAATTAAAATAATCATGTTGTGCGTTAGTCGAGTAGTCTTTGACATCACTGGTCTAAGGGGGTCTTAAGACAAATCATCAATAAATCGTCGATTGAGCTGCTACTGAGAATTTCATCGAAAAACTCAAGAACACTTTTGCTCGACCTGGGAATCGAACCCAACAACCCCCGACCTATCCGCCTCGCCCCAACTCGCCTCCTATTACATGGTACAGTTCTGCTTGACCCCTTTGGGGACTACAGGTGTGATGGTATGTATGTATTTGTATGTAATTTTCATACCTATTTGAACAACTGTAGTATCCACTTCTGTTTCATTATTTGTTAACAAACTGTCTGTTATTTCATTTCCTTCCTTACTCTCTACAACTTTAGGCACATTTTTCTTTGATAATTCAGCAATAGGAGTATCAGAATCCGTGTCTTCTTTCAAATCAATCGTTTGTCTCTTTCGTTTCCCTTTTGGAATTGTTTTCTGTCTCTTTCTCTTGGTTCTAGAATGTATTTTGTTTATTTTCGAGTTAATATTTAATATTGTTGTATCTTCTTTAAAAATATCTTTGATGTCATCTGAAATAATTAAAAACCCATTAAAATAAGTATGTATGTAAGTATGTGTGTTTTACCGGCGAACTGTGGGTGTGCATTGGTACACTACACCTCTGCTTAACCCTTCGGGGAATACAGGCGAGATGGTATGTGTGATGGTAAATATGTACAAAGAAATCTGGACTTGTAATTAATCATCATATCAGCCGCAGGATGTTCACTGCTGGACAAGGCCTCCTCTATAGATTTCCAAATTTGAAATTAATATAAGTCTGAAATCGCCAATCCGTCTTGAGCAAGCGTGGTGATCAATGCTTGTGCCTTCTCTGTATGAGAAGAGGCCTTAGCCCTGCAGTGAGACAATAACACGCTTGTATATAATTATTTTTTTTACTAATATTATAATGTGGTAAGATTTGTTTGTAACCAATAGGCACCGAAACTACTGGACCGATTTTACCCATTTCTTCACCAATAGATAGCTACATTATTCCCGAGTAACATAGGCTATATAACATCACGCTACGACACACGGGAGCGGAGCAGTAACTAAAGACATAACGTAAGGCCGGTGAAATAATCCATTCTGACGAAATCATGGGCGGTTCATCATTAATCAATAATTTACAGAGCCTTACCTACCTTCGCTATTGTCTCCGATGTTCATAAAACAATGTGGACTATCTATATTTTCTGGTATGTGTTCAAATTCAGCCTTTATTGTCTCTGGAGTGAAGATATCTGAAATATAGACAAAAAAAATTGTTAAGGTAGACTGGTAGAAAATGCCCAAGGCATTAAGTCCGTCTTTGTACAGTGTATTTTTACATTTGAGCATAAAGTTTTAATAAATAAATAAAAAATTGTTGTTACACTGATTTTAAAAATGATATAATAAAGTTTAGAAACGGTAATTTAAAAACCCGACTGCTTTTTAAGTATTTATGAAAAAGCCCTAAAACAAGAAAGTCGTTGTACCCGATTGCACTTAGAATTATAGCAGTCGGGACCATCATGTGCTTTCAATTCACTAAGCGTCCATTTCTAGAATGGGTCCCGACTGCTATAATTTTGCCGTTCAGGCTGCAGAGCGTGCCAAACAATTATACATACATACATATTTACATACATACATACTCTCGAAAAACATAACCCTCCTTCTGTCGCAGTCGGGTAAAATGACAATATTATGGTCTTACAGGCTGCACCGGGTCTGTAGACCATAATTATTGTCCTTTTAAATAAGGCGGTACATTTTTCAGGGTCTATACCCAAAAGGTACCAACAGGATCCTGTCCGTCTGCCTCTCAGCAAGCAGACTCTGACCCTAACTAATCTCAATATCTATATGTAGAAAGTTGATATTTAAAGTTGTGAGACATATTATTTATGGCAACTTCATTTTCATTTAAATTATTATTTAGAATAATTGTGGGTGTATTTTGGTGTACCTCAGGGCTCTGCCTAACACTTCAGGGAATACAGGTGTGATAGTATATATGTTTTTTTTAAAATTTATTTTATATTTTACCCGTACTGTCCCATTGCTGGGCAAAGACTTCCCCCAATTCCTTCCATTTGCTCTTTTCCTGAGCCACCTTGAACCAGCCCTCGTGGTATATATGTTAAGTAAGATGTGTTATTTTTATTACCTTTCCTACCATCACAGTATGCTATAAAAAGCTTCTCAGCCTCCTCCACTTGCTTGCGGAAGCTGCAAGCGTCCCTCAGGTGCCCCACGCAGAGCGCACATACCATTCTACTCGGACCCCACTCCAATAGACATGACAACTGTAAGAGAACAGAAAAAAGACATTATATTTATTTGTTGTATACATCCATACAAAAACTCAGGTAAGCAGAAGCCACAGAACGCCACCTAGTGCCGTAGCTAGGGCAGTACCAGCGGTGACTAGGCACAGGGTGCAGACACTGGAGGTGCAGACAAATGAACAGACCAGGACAAAATTATATTTTTACAAGCGCTGTTATAGAATCTCGCACCAAGTGCATAAAAAGGCTAATTACGTTACTGACTCCACCTGCTATAATCCTTACACATTCTTTTCGCCTCGTCCACATTCATACATCTGGTCATACAAGCACGCCGGTTACGAGTACTGCGCACTCGACGTTTCTGAAGAACCTCACCAATAAAGTGTAGGTAGGTTTTAATATTTTTTTAATGTATAGAGAGACAATATTTTTTGTTTAGCAGTTTAACTACTGCATTATGTTATGTATCTGCACACAATTTAGAAATTTAAACTCCATAATAAACACGAAAAAAAAAAATGTTTTTATTTGGGTTTTTTTTTCGCTGTCTGTACCTACCTGTTGGCAATGTTATATTCGGGCAAAGTAATCTAATGCCTTGTGAATAATATGCTAAATTACCTAGGTATTAAGTAAGCTTTGTCAACCAAAAGTATTCTAGATTTTTTAACATACCGAAATCCCAAAGCATTCCTGTAACATTTCAGAGTAAACCTCCTTGTTTCCGGCCTTCGTAACATAGGATGCGGTGACATCCCACGTCCCACTTGCGGACAGGCAGCAGCGGCACACATCGGGCTGTGACGCCCAGCTCTCAACATTCTCTACATCCATTGTTTTAATTTATAAACATTACAATACAAATTGTGTTTTATTTAGACATGGGTAGCTCGCGAATGAGAGATAAAATTGAACTAGCTCTTCAATTACAATCTAGCTCTCAGTCGCTCAGTCGTTCACGGAGTAGCTCACTAGCTCATTTAGCTCAATGGCTCATTGACTTTCTATTCTACTCTGTGGCTTTGCGAGTTGCGATTACGAGTGATACCGACAGCGGCCCAACATCCGACAATGCCCGAACAGGGCCCGAACTTCCCCGACAAACAGGTGAACGATTTCGCATGTCGCTCACTGACCGACCCTTCGACTCAATACGTCATTGTAAAATAACTCTTATAGCAATTGTTTTAAAAGAAAAAATGCTGTATCACTTTTACATAAGTATGAAAACGTGATTTTGTAAACAAAACAAATATTGTTGTTTTTTAAATATATTCAAATTGTTTCGGCGGAATATCGTGTCATTCGTGTCGCATATTACAATTTTTTTGGTTTTTTAATTACATGATTAATTATTAGTTGCAGTTAGTTAAAATTACTAATGGCAGAGAGAAATAAGTGTTATACGCTAAATAATATTAAGTGCTTTCATTATTATATTTAAATTATTCTAATAAGAACAAAACAACCAAATGAATCTAATTTTATCTATAGCTCGCAACTAAGTTAAATGAACTAAAGAACTTCAAAGATTTAATAGAGCTATTGAGCTATTTGTCTCGTTTGACTTGCGTAAAGTAGCGCGGCTCAATTTGATCTGTAGCTCGCAAGCAAATCAATTCAGCTCAAGAGTTAAAAGAGTTATTCGGTGAGCTAAAGAGCTAAAAGAGTGATATAGCTCTTTTGATCAAAAGAGCTATATCTCTCTTTTCTTTCCAGTGAGCTACATTTCGCATGTCTAGTTTTATTTCTGCAATACTTTTCGGATTTGACATTTGACGTCTATTCGGTCTATTGGATACTTGACATTTGACATTGATTTAGCCCGTTCAGAAACATATTCGTTCATGTTTGTAGCGATTAATCTTTATATCTGAAATTATTAATAAATATTGTGACCGGTTTATGTGGACATCTAAAGGGGAGGCCTATGTTCAGCAGTGGACGTCCTATGGCTGAGATGATGATGATGATGATGATTGTGAGAAATATTTAATAATAATCATTGTGTAACAACAATTTAAATTAATAATGCTCTATACGACATGTTTGCTAACCGCGAAGATTTGAGAAAATTAAAGTAAAATCCAAATCATATTTTAGAACGTAAGGTGTTAGTGTCAAGTGTCAATCACAATGTGACAAAACATTTGACAAGAAAACAAGCGGGAAAATTACTTGTGTTGATTTTGTGATTTTTGTGATTCATTATCTTAAATTGAAACGTAAACGTATTGTGAATAGCGTAACTCAGTTTACTTTAGTTTTCTACATTATCAAGCGTACTTTCGATAGCTATCAACAAAAATGCGTAACGTAGAAATCAAAGCTAAAATCACCGACTATGAAAACATTTGCAAAACGGCACAAGAATTGAGCGGTGGACCGCCAACAATAATAAAACAAGATGATACATTTTACAAAGTCAATGAAGGTCGGTTGAAGATGAGGATATACGCAGATTCGTCAGCTACCCTAGTGAGATACGATCGAGCTGACGAAGGAGGCCCGAAACTCAGTAACTATGAATTGCTGGATTTTTCCGCCAACGAAAGTGTAAAAGCTAAAGTATTGGATGACATGCTGAAGAAATGTTTGGGTATTCGCGGCAGAGTTGTAAAGGAACGGTGAGTTATCCCTTAGAAGTATACAGAGTGGGATTTTATAACCTCACATGAAGGGAAATGTACTCTAAATAAATAAAAGAATGATTTCATTATTTTTAAAAAGGAACAATCGGGAGTCGAACCTGCAAAAAAACGAGAAAATCCATAAAAGTACAGGCTGTTGTTATTTCCTATTTAACCTGGTTCAATTCCCATGAGTGGCAAGCGGATTTGCAAAAATATTTAAATGCAGATTTGTTTCTTTTCAAAAATAATAAGGATTGTTTTCTTTGAGCAGAATTTGCTATCTCCAGTATTTAGATAACTTTCCCTCCAGATGAGGTAAAAAAATTACACCCATAGACTCAATAAAAGTGTCTACTTTCCTATAAAAAATAATCATTACTATATTTTTTTTTCTAGTAAACTATTCATGGTCGACCAGACCCGCATCCACATAGATACTGTTGAAGATCTTGGGAACTACATGGAGTTGGAAGTAGTACTCCGGCCGGAGCAGACCCTGGAAGAAGGCCAGACTATAGCCCGGGACTTACAAACCAAACTAGGAGTAAAGGATGAAGACCTCATTGAATGTGCCTATGTTGATCTGCTGGATAAAAAAAATAATTGAGCTTTGTTTTTGGTGTTCTTCAATTGAATTTGATTTTTTTATGTTGTAGGGATGAGAAGCTGATGTTGATTGGTTTTTTTTTTAATACAGATTACATTCCGTTTTTTTTTAATCTGAATTGTGCCAATTTTTTAAATTCCTTGCTTGTATGTGTATGAATGTGATCTACTAAACTATAATTCATTGTACTTTTGTCATTTTGTTAAGTATTCTAGAATTATTGAAGATAATTGAATTAGATTATTGAATTATTGAGTTTTAAGGTTTTAAATTGTAATTTAATTAATTACATTTGTTTTTTCAAATTGTGTTTTCTTTAATGAATCTTAAATAATAATAGGTCAGATAGGCAGTCGCTCCATGTAGAACACTTTAATTCTTAATTAATGTTTTGTCATTGATAACAGACAAAAATAGGAGGTTCTTTTTTTGTAGTCCTGTGCTTATAAAAAATTTGTCATTTATGGACTGATTAATGATTATCTTAGTTTCGAAAAGTAGTGGTAATACAATCAACAAAATCTTAAGCTATTTCCTACACTCAGTTTGTATTTTTTTTACAGTGTATTGTGTATTTTTTATGTATTGCCTAGTAGCCACGCCTATTATCAAACACAAATGTTACTAGCCTAGCTATATTACTAGCCGAGAAATTATAATTAATAAATTGCGAATTTTCTAAAAAACCTTAGACCTCACTATTATAAACCGTTAACTAGATAAACGGTAATCTCACGTGTCACATCACTAACTAACAACAAAACGAAACGTCAAACAAGGAATGTCAAAGACTGTTCTCAATTCTGAAATTCTCGAAATGTTTGTTTATTTTGTAATTCTTGAACAAAATAAGTAATAATGGAGGCTAAGAAAAGTAATACGAGTTATGGGGAGTGCCGCTGTTGCCTAGCGAAGGGCCAACACAGAGATTTGATGAAGGAACACTATTTTAATGGCATACGAGAAGTGTACTTCGATATTTTCATGGAAACTCTTAATTTATACGTAAGTTTATAGTAATAAAGTTTGTGTAATTACTGTGAAGGTAACCAAAGAGTTCTGTCACCGTATTATTAACTCAAAGTGGGTGGTTTTCATTTTTCTTGATAGAACAAGTTGTTTACTAAATTTGATTACGCACGCGTGCGAAAAAATTAGGCCACTTGTCAACAAGAGCAATTTCCACGAAGACTATTGATTGTATTTATTTAAAGTATGTTTATTAAGGTATATTGTGTATATCTTTGTATGTAACAAATAACTTAAATATATATTGCATTTGAACTCAATGTTGAAATTGCTATTAAATTTTTCTTAGAGGCCTAATTTCTTTGCACGTGAGTATTCATTGATAAATAATAATATACTAGCCAATTATTATCCCACTGCAGGACAAAGGCCTCTTCTTATACAGAGAAGGCACGAGCATTAATCACCATGCTTGCTCAAAGTGGTTTGTGATTTCAGACTCATATTATTAATAGTTTACTTTTACTCACTTTTGCATTTATAATATTAGTTAGGAAAGTGTCAAAACATTATTTGTCGGACTATTACTACTAGAGATAACCTATTACAAAATGTGTAAATAATTTAACCTCTTTACAACCTTTTTTATGCTACACTAGAGGTCCTGGGTTCGATTCCCAGGGCAAGGAGAAAGTGTTATTGAGTTCTTTTATGAAATTCTCAGTAGCAGCTTGGAGTTTGGATATGTGCCCGGTTAATGGCAATAGCCTCGCCCCCTATTACATGGGACCTAAATATACCGGCGAACTTTGGGTGTACATTGGTACACCTCTGCCTAACCCTTTGGGGAATACAGGAGTGATGATGGATGGACAACCTTTTTTTTCCCTGTGGGGAAATCCTTATAGAAGCCTCATTTGGGGTAAACGGAGAGTTATGTCACGGTGTATGTTATGTTTCCTGATGTAAGGTAACAACCTTACGTCAGGAAACCCGTATTCGCTTCACGTAGTCTCTCCACTCCCTCTCTTACCTATTTACAACCTTTCAACTAACTTAATCTAAAACTATTTCAGTTATCAACAAACGCCCTGTTGACTACATTGATATGTTCAACATGCGTACAGCGTCTACGAGATGCCACAAGCTTCCGTATGATGGTGGTCAGTACCGAGAGGCAGTTGCTACAAGCCATCTCTGGTGATGACAAAGATACGGTGTTTGTTAACGGTAAATATATTTTCTTTACTTACACATTGTTGGATGGCAAACAAGCAACCTTAATCTCTTCAAAGTTAAAGGGAACAGGCTTCTTCTGGGTAAGCTCACTCCATCGTAGACTTTGTTTATGTCACCTTTGACCAAGGCTAGAGTCAAGAGCTTTCATATCTCGAATAAAAAAAAAAGCCGACAGCACACCTGATGTTAAGTGGTCACCTCTTCCTATAGACATTTGCAATACCAGAGGCCTTGCTAATGCGTTGCCTTCCCAGAGACTTGAATTGTCTCATGTGCCTGTAATGACACCAGCACTCGTACCCTTCAAACTGGAACACAGCAACGCTGCTTTGCAGCAGAAATAGATATGGTTTCTATTCGGGCGCCTGGCGCATCTGCTGCGGGTGGGATGGGAGAAAGTAGCCCTATAGCCTTCGTGGCTCCGTGATCCCGTCTCACAGGGCAAGGGCCACCACAAACTGGGTGGCTTGTCGCAGCGTCTAATCGCTACGACAAGACGCGGCGTTGTTGTTTGCATCTGTCGACTAGGCCCGAAGCTGTCACTTGCGCCGGGGGCTAGTTGTTACGAAAGACGTCGTAAGAAGAGATCATTAAACACTGACACTGTGCTGTCGCTCTACAGTCGTCGTGTGTCCGCGTCCACAGCGACTAGACGCGGCGACAGGTAGCGAGTGCGCGCGACTCCACTATCTTATCGTCGAAGCTCTGACTCCAAGTGTGCGGAGCTTTGAACCAGATATATTAATATTGGGTTGCGTTGGGGAATTATTGTTTAATGGTGTCTACTACCATTAAACAATAATTCCTAGACGCATATTCACTAAATTTACGTCTGCAAACCCAATGAATTCTTCACTAACTATAAAACTCGATTTTAAGTTAATACATAGTGAATTGAGATGCCTAAAAAGTGACGTCATAGTTTAGTATTGTCATACACCATCTATGGGGGAATCGCGTTTTGTCAATTAATTATTTATTAGTGGTGTCATTTACCCAGTTGTCGGCCGCAGCCTGTTGTCGCTCTCGTGTGTCGCTTACTCTGCGCCTGTACCTATATGTTGTGTTTTGGTATTACAGTGAACGT
This sequence comes from Caradrina clavipalpis, assembly GCA_932526535.1. Lineage (NCBI taxonomy): Eukaryota > Metazoa > Arthropoda > Insecta > Lepidoptera > Noctuidae > Caradrina > Caradrina clavipalpis. The sequence goes on from OW052115.1 coordinate 5,304,562, forward strand.
TGATGAGAATACCTTGGACAGCCAAGTAGACGTGAAGGTTGAAAGACAGGCTGACATCAAGGTGGAAATTGAGGAAAACTTGGATGCTGCTGATTACGACTCTGACTATGTACCTAGTGGTAAGAAACTTTAATAATAATACCAGCTTTTTATTGTCCCCACAGCAGAGCAAAGGCCTCTTCTCATACAGAGAAGGCACGAGCATTGATCACCACCCTTAACCCTTTTAGCGCCCAGCACGGCTTGTTCGACTCGGGAGCCGGGTGCTGGGCGCTAAAAGGGTTAAGACATATTGGTCCTAAGCGCGACTGCTACGCTAGAGATCTTGGGTTCGATTCCCAGGTCAAGCAAAAAGTGTTATTGGGTTTTTCTATAAAATTCTCAGTAGCAGCTCGGAGTTTGGATTTGTGCCCGATTAATGGCAATAGGCTCGCCCCCTATTACATGGGACCTAAACATACCGGCGGACTGTGGGTGTATATTCTTATACCTCCGCTTAGCCTTTCGGAGAATACTGGCGTGATAGTATGTATGTTTAATGAGTGGAAATGACCTTCAGGTCAAAGGCTTTTTTAGGATAACAAGCATTGATCTCCACCCACGTAACCGCGTGTTGGCGATTTTAGTCTAGCATTTTCTGTTTTAATAATAAATAGTGGTGCCGATTCTGTCTTACACCGACTAAAGCCAAACTAAAGCTAAAATTTCTTATTTTTAATTTAGAGAATCTTAAAAGCTATTCTGAAAACAAGATTCTCTAAACTTAAAAACAATATTGACATCACTTAAATCGAGTTTGACAATCGCTAAGTTAAGTAAACCATAAACGAAGATTTGTTGAAAATTAAAATAAACAGCGAATGAAAGTGAACGAAATGATCTGAAGTGCAAAAAATACCTGAGTAAAATCAAATAATCTTTAATGGTTTATCAATAATTATTTAAATGAAATATAAAGAGCATATTTACGGCGTAAAACTATATTATTGTTTATATTTTAATAATGTATTATGTAGTAGCCTACATTTGTTTTTATTATCTGTGGTTAATGTGATCCTGCCATGGTTGCCAACTTATGGGTTTTGCCCCAAATTAGGGGCTAGAAGTGGTAAAAGGGACAGAAGAGGGGGCTGAATTTTTTTGGGGCTGATATACTAGGTAACGTTTTATTTTATGAGCTACGTAACAATTTAGGAAATGAATGGGTACATATAAAATTTTATATTAAGGGGATTTTACGGGGATTCAGAAAAAACTTGGGGGAAAATTTTGGTAAGGGTTGGTAACACTAGTTGACTTGTGCAATGATTGATGTATGTCAACAATAATAAATTGGGTGTTTTTTATTTTTAACTGTTTTATAAATAATTAAATTAGCATGCAGTCGTTTAGAAAACGAGCGAATAAATAAGAGCGAGAGCTTCTCGTGGAGCGGCTCCACAACAATCGGATAATAATAAAAATTTATAATAATAATAAAATTTCTTTATTCGGACAACTTTGATCCATACATGAAAAAACTAAACAAAACAACTAAAAGATATACTAATACAGAATAGTGAGCAGGGACTTGGTCCGCTGCACTAACACCCATGTCAGGGGACAATCGTGCCTAGTGGCAATGGCATTCAAGATGCTGTGGCGACTTCCACGCAACCGAGTGATAAATGACGCGGTCTTTTTGCGCCATAAAGCTGCAAAGCCGTCTATGTGTGCATCAGCAAACATTCCTGATGCACTACAGAAACGTGGTAGTCGCAACAGCGCCCTGAACGCATTATTAAATTGGACCCGCAGAGCATTGTACGCCCGTTGCGTGTAGTTAGTCCACAGACTCCCCGTGTACAGTGAAGTGCAGTATGCATTAAATAAAGTAATTTTGACTGCGTCTGTACACCGGGAGAATCTGCGCGCCAACATATTCGCCCGAACTGACAATGCTCTGCGTTCCCTCTCCATGTCACAATCATCTTTTAAATCATCGGTCACCCAGTGCCCGAGATACTTAAATTTGTGCACTCTGTTTAAAGTCTCACCATTCAGAAAAAGTGGTTGCACAGGTGGAGCTTTGGGACCTGATTTAAAAACCATGTAAACAGATTTATTTACATTGTACATGAGACCGTGTGAAGCTACAAAGGTCTCACAAACTGCGAGGAGTTTCCGGAGAGCTCCGATTGAGGGGGCCAGCAGCACCATGTCGTCCGCGTAACTGAAATTGTTGCAACAAACACCGTCCACATAGCATCCGACATGCATACCGCTAAGCTCCTCAATCAGGGCGTTTACGTACAGGTTGAAGAGCAAGGGTGAGCTCAACCCTCCCTGTCGCACCCCACACTCCAACCTGCTCGCATCCGAAAGTTCACCCGCCCATCTCACACGGTTCTCCTGGTTGAGATACCAATACCTCAGGAGTGATGCCAACTCCGGTGGCACCCCGGTCCCCGCCAGCTTCTGCCACAGAACGTCATATGCCACCAGATCAAAAGCCTTGCTGAGATCCAGGAAACAGGCATACACAGGAGTATGTCTATCCGTGTAATACTTGACAGTGTGCTTCAAACTAAATATAGCAGTTTCTGTGGACAACCCAGGCCGGAACCCGAACTGGGCGTCGTGCAAATTAATGTTTTTGGAGAAATGTGAGTTGAGCACACTGTCAAGTACCTTGGCAGTTATTGTTGCCAAAGAAATTGGCCTATAATTGGTCTTGTCCGCCATATCTCCTGTCCTGTTCTTGGGTATAGGCACCACCAGAGTCTGCATCAATCCGTGAGGCAGGTATGCGTGGCTTACGCACAGATTAAACAACATGGCAAGCACTCGAGGTAGATGGATACCGGCATTTCTCAGATGTTCGACACTGAGCCCGTCATGGCCTGGAGATTTTCCACCTGTCATATTTCTTATAGCAATTTTGACATCTTTTGCAAGAATGACCGTGGAAATAGCTGTATGACAGGCATCAAACTCCCGACATGGCGAACCCAGCGGAGACTTAATGGAGTAATATTCCCTAAACATGTTGGCTATTCCTTTTGCACTAGAGACACCCTCGACACCTACAGGAATACTAGGCTTAGTATTGGCATTGTTGGTACACTTCCAAAATTTCTTAAAATCTGACTTAGCATGGTGTTTGGCTATTATGTCCATTTTGATTTGATCCTGGTTATTCTGACACCACTTTAATTTACCTTTGAACTCTTTACGTGCCTGTAACATCTCAGTGTATGTATCAGTACGAGTTGATCTACCACTGGATACCCATATTCTGAACTTAAGCCTAGCATTCCTGTAGGCCTCGGATACATGCTTATTCCATCCTGCTAACAGTTTTTTACGACTACTATTATTTGTAACATATGAGGCACAAGCAGCCTCACATAAAATATCTACTATATCTAAATACATATTATCTATTATTTGCTTATGGCTATATATATCACAACGCTTACCACTACAATACTGAAACTCCATCGGAAAGTCAATACATTTTAACTTTGAATTACATATATCATGGTATATACTAACTTGAGATCCGTTTCTATCCCCCCAACATATTTTATTACGTGGTGGGGTTTTGACTTCGGTTTTGTGCAATATCACATTCAGATTACACTTAATGACTAGTGGATAGTGGTCAGACCAATATATATCATGTTTTACATAGATATCAGAGATACTCATCGCGGCTGCTTGGGTAACAACACAATGGTCTAACCACCTTTTACAATCATGTGCCTCACTAATAAATGTAAAAGTATCTGAGTTAAGGTGTTTCAAATCTGCACAGATCAAACTTTGCTCACATGAAAAGCTCAGGAGCTCCTCGCAAAAGCGCTCACCTGGATGTGCATTAAAATCACCCAACACAAACACTGACTCGACATTACTATCATCTATTATAGCACTAATAGCACCTAAGCAGTCTGTAAACTCGGGTAAGTTCTCAGTACAGTCAACGGGCATGTACACACTAAGCACTAACGCGTAACAGTCATTCATCGCAACACGTATTGCTGATATTCGCGGATTTGCACAGGATATCACTGATACACTTTGAAAAACTGATTTACGCCATAGCAGCGCAACTCCACCGTACGGCCTGCCTCTCAACATGCCAGCTGTTGTGTCTACCGCAGATGTGCCGGTACTTCCAAAGTCTGCATGAATTGTATCAAGGAAAGGTAAATCATGAGGCATGAGCCACGTCTCCTGTAATGCAATAATATCAGCGAAATCGCACAGTTCTTTGACCCCTTCGACTGATCGTTTTATACTTTTACAATTGAACGATATAAATTTTGTACTGTATAGATCCATAGTTAAAAGACAGTTTACTCGCCGTCGTGCACGGTAGTTCTATATGGCCTGAAACGCCGACAGGTTACACCATCAGGCCAGACTTCATTGTTTAAAAATATGTTTAATGTATCTCTATTTACAACTATTTTATAAGCGTTATATGGCTTTTCAGTCTTCATTTTAATCTTCTGAAGTGTTATCTTTTGTTTTGTTTTTGATACAATGTATTCAATAATATCATTTTCAGAAGTATCCTTATGTACGTTAGACAAAAACAAAGATATTTTTATTTCAGCGGGTTTAAATTTGTCATCTGAACTTATGGCCGCCTTGCCCTTAACAACTTCTTGCCTATTTCGATGTTTACGCCGCTGAAACTCCTTCCATTCCTGATCAGGATTCGTTGTTTTCCACTCGCCTCCTTGACGAATTACGTCCGCCATAGACAATTTATTTTTGTTATTGTTATTTGAAACGTTACTGATGTTGTGTGCTATAACAGAATTTGGGGACGGTGACTTTTGTTTATCTGTTAAAATTTCGGTTGACTTGTGTATCACAACATTTGAGCTAGCATGCGCAGTGGCGATACTTTGTTGTTCTGCGCAAACACCTGCGCTTGGGGGCGGAGCTTCGTCGCTCGGGCGCAAGTATCGCGCACCCGCGCTCAAGGTCATGTCACACGACGCGCTCTCGACATACGATTTTTGCGTAGGTATTGCTTATTGTGATTGTTGGTTGTCGCCAACATCACACTTCGTATTTAATTTTTGAACATACTCAATCGTGGCATATGTTTCTTTCATATAGGTACTGGACCTGCGATTGTAATAAGACAATATCTTTTAATAGCCTAGTTACATCGACATGGTCGAAAGTAACTGGCGGTAATTTATGCAACTCCCTCGCTACGAAGATGGGAGTTTTATCCGGATCTGTGCTTTTAAACAAGGTTATAATATCTTCGATATCTTTTTGCTCCTTATTTTTACGTCTCGAGATATTGCGGGTAGTTGTAGAAACTGACTTAAATAACAAGTTTTTAGCTTCACTTATTTCAACGCCAGGGAACGCACTCACTATTATTCTTATTAAACTTTCTTCATCCATAACGTCTATTTTATTTTGTACAAAACATAATAGTTCATTTATGACTATATTGCACTGTGTACACTTTACTATTTGCGTAGCCATTATTTCTGCACCCGAACGCTAGCGCGGTCGCGAGTAGACTATGATATGATAATGTCCAGATAATGACCAGAGGTAAGAAATAAAACTGAACTTGTTATTTTATTGCTGAATCCTTAGCATAACATAAACAACGATAGAAAATTTGAGAGCCTCAATATTAATAGTTATCAGTTTATCGTTGGGTATGTAAATTATCCTATTATTGTGTATAAATTCAGGTCTACTACTAGCCTTTTTTGTTTTTTTTTTAGAAAATCAAGCTGATTCCGGAATTTTGGAATTTTAGGCTACCGTCATTAGCCAACTGAACTAACTGGGTTGCAGCAGGACTGTAGAGCAGTGGCAACATGTAAGTGGAATACGTCAGATAAAATGTTAAACTGCATTGCATAAATTTCATTGTGTTCTAAACTAATTTAATTTCAACAGATATATGAAATGTGTGGGTGCAAAAAGTGAATACAAAGGCGAGAAAAGTAAGAGACCCTATCAAGGTCAAAGCGAAGGCCAAGCCAGGGCCAAACCAAAAAGCATGCAAGGGGTCGAGTTACCCGTCATCGAGTTCACCACAATTTGGTACAAGCACTTAATAAGAATAGCAAGTTACTCTGGGAGAGCATTGTACAGGCAGCAGAATTTTGGCTGATGCCATTTGCTCTTCCAGCATTCTATTTTTGGAGCAAAATGCCCAAGACAAAGATAATGGGAATGAAACCAGATGGGATTCTTTTCCGTTACTGTGTGTTGGAGCTTACAACTGCATCAAACCTGCTATTCTCTTTAAGTACTTGTTCCAAATCCTCTACAGCTCGCTACTGACATTAGCGCTAAACCTTAATTTTACAGTTTTAAATTATTTTGCTGATTGTTAATTATTTTGTCTATTGTTATGTTTTGTTGATTATTATATCTTGTAGATTGTTTGTTATTATGTTTAGGGTTAAGGATAGGTCTAATAGTAATAAAAATAAACTTTTTTTTAGTAAAGAAATAAGATGTTTAATTTAAACAAAATGATTTACAAGCAATAGCCGAATTTCCCGGTGTCCTCTACAAGTCTACAGTCACACTGCTGGCTATCCTCAGTCACATCAATATCTTCTTCATCTGCAAAAATACACTTATTTAGATTTCTTATTTTGCAAATGTAAATAAAACATCCATAATATTAATAAGTAAACTAGGTACACTTACCATCCAATGTTTCCAAAATCATATTGTACAGGGTGCAACATGCCAGAATAATTTTAACTGCCCTTTCTGACCGGTAGTGCAGACAGCGATGCCTGTGTAGGCATCTAAATTTATTCTTTAAGCGCACATTTCCACCACATTTCTTGCCCTGGTGTAGCTTTCATTGTAGGCAGCCTCCGCTTCAGTTGCTGGCACCATAATGGGAGTTGAATGGAATGGGTTTGAATTGTCTCGCAATATTTCCAACCGAACTTTTCTTCTTTCTTGATCGTTTAAAAAAAAATCTTATTTCACAGAATCTAAATGTCGATTTATCCACTTCAAATTTAATGTTTATTGCTTCATTTGCACTTACAATATTCCAAATCAAACTTTATAGATGTTCAGTGCAAAAATATCTTTGTTTTAACAAATGCATTTCGTATTGTAGGCATTCTACCATAACTTCCATTATGTTTATGACTCACGAGATTCCAAACTTTCAAGAAAATGAACAAGAAATGTGATTTTTACATTATAGTTCATAACAACTAATTTTATTCCACACCTTTTTAGTCGCGATTAATATTAGTCTGATTTAGCTTGACAACCAACATTTTAGGAGAAAAACGTCAGATTCAGAATAGCAAAATTGCCATTTTCTCTAAATTGAGTGACTAAAGCAACTTTAGTCCTGTCAAACTATAATTTAGCTAGTTTAGTCAATTTCAGAATAGGAAACGTCGTTTGACAGGACTAAACTAAATTTTAGTGATTTTTAATTTAGTTTAGAGAATTTTGTCACAACAGAATCGGCACCAATAGCAACCTATTACTGTTCCACTGCAGGGCAAAGGCCTCTTCTCATACAGAGAAGGCACGAGCATTGATCACTTGACTGCTACGCTAGAGATCTTGGGTTCGATTCCCAGGCAGAGCCAAGTGTTATTCCGTTTTTGAGTATGAAATTCTCAGCAGTAGCTCGGAGTTACGATTTGTGCCCGGTTAATGGTAATAGGCTTGTCTCCTATAATAATTTGTCTATATAAACGCGCTTATCTCTGGAACTACCAGTCGGATTGGAAAAATCTTTTTGCATAAAATACATAAGGAAATAAGATATTCATAAGGAATAGTATAAACTATAAAACACCACGTTACGCCCCACAGGAGCAGAGCAGTCACCAAAGACATAACGAGGTTGAATCTTAACATAAAAAACCTTTTTTCCAGATTTCGTGTCAGACGGTCCATCGTATAGATCAGATAAGTTCGTGGACCGAGAGGCTGCGTTACTCGGGCGGTTCGCGCGCGTCAAGCTCCCTTCCTTACCATCGAGACGGCTGCTGCCTGAAGTATGCCCGGAGTACTGCCGACAGCTTGATGTGTTGCAGAGTAAGTAGCTAGGGCTCCATGTAGGGCTGCTGTACGTGTCTGGGATTCTCCGGATTTGTCCTAGTTTAGTTTTTCTGAAATGTCCTGATGAAGCCTGGATACTTTTTGTGTCAGGGGAATTGGGTAGATGACACCACTAACCAATAATTTCAAGAAACAACTTCACAAAAAAACATTTAATTTTAGCACTAAAAACCCGATGATTTTTTAAATAACTATAAAAATCGATTTTTAGTTGCTTTGAAATCAATAAATAGTTAGTGAATTGAGATGACAAAAAAGTGACGTCATAGTTGAGTATTGTCATAGAAAATCTATGGGGAATGGCGTTTTGACAGCTCATAAAAAGTACGTCAATTGATTAGTGGTGTCTTCTACCTAATTGTTGAAAATAAATGTAAACTACTTATGTTTTTATTTTTATTTGAAAATATTTTTTTCCAGGCCAAAATCTCAATGTCATGAAATGTCTGGGGGTTTGAAGTTTTGGGGGTAAAATCCCCCCACCCTGATGTATTCGAAATAGTATTACCTCCATTGGGACCTGTGGACTGTAACGACACGGTTAGACTCGGTTAGCGCAGTGGCTGGCGATTGGCTGCTACGCTGCGTGTCGCGGGTTCGATTCCCGCGCGATACAATTATTTTTACGGCCTAGAGATGTTCCGAGTCTGGCTGTGTGTATATGTCAGTTTAAAAGAAAAATTTTTGGTTTTTTCATACAAAAAAATAACATTTACTTTATAAAATTTCCAGTCAAGTCCTAATGACCCAGTGATTAAGGAAGGGACAACACTTATCGACAGTTTTACCATCAAATTGCCTTTTTAAAATCCATTTTTTCTTCACATTCCAGATATAAAAATCCTACCAAAAAACATACTAAAACTCATCGAAGACCAGGACAGCCGCCGCTTATCGACCAATCCCCGTCGAGTATTCATTTCAGAGAAACTAGCGCACATTATAAACGCGGGCACTATTCTAGAATGTTCCAACGTCACCCCCTTTAAAGGCAGAAGTCGGACCGGCTTTCCCTGCTTTTACTGCCGGAACGTCTTCGAAAATCTCGATAAACTCCGCGAACACACAACCCAACATAAAAAATCAGAAATAAAACATATTTTAAAGACTTACGGCGCGGAATGCTTAGTCGTTTACGTAGATGTTACTGACTTAAAATGCACTTTATGTGACAAAAAAATTCAAAGCATCAATGAGTTGAAATCTCATCTAACGAACGTTCATAAAAAGAAAATGTATCTAGAATTTACAGATAGAGTTATCCCTTTTAAGTTGTCTAGAGACGGTGTTTACGAATGCCAAATTTGCGGTTTTAATTTCGAGACGTTTGGCTCAATAGAACGACATATGAATGTCCATTTCAGAAACTATGTTTGCAAAGAATGCGGTACAGGTTTCGCAACAAAATACAGGTTAAAAGTCCATTCAAAGAGCATGCACAACATGGGTAATTTTCCTTGCGAGTCTTGCGGCAAAATATTCACTACACAACAAAAACACAAGAACCACGTCAACGCCGTTCACAAGCTGTTAAAACGTTTTAAATGTACAAAATGTCCGGAGCGCTTTGCCGAATACTTTCGAAGACAAAAACATTTAACTCAAGTACACGGTGTGGCCCCATTACAATACAAATGTAATGTTTGTGACAAGAGTTTTGACAGGCGATACACTCTGTCGCGTCATATGAAACGCGACCATTTAGAAGAACGAGATTATCAGTGCGAAACTTGTTCTTACAAGTGTTTTACGAAGAACGAACTTAGAGTTCACATGATAAAACATAATGGGGAAAGAATATTCGAGTGTTCTATTTGTAAGAAGTCGTATGCAAGGAAAAAGACGTTGAAAGAACATATCGTCGGCTAAGTAATATAAGCTGCTAACTCCATTTTTGACTCAATTGACTTTTTGGTCTCAAAATAAAGAGAAAAAAATAATGCGTAATCGTCAAAAATGCTAACGCCTTATACTAACCTCATATCACAGCTAACGCGCCGCAATCTTTTATGCTAACTCCGCACCTGTCAAACTGCGTGCGCAATTCTGACAACTCCCGCCATTCGACGCCATTTTGTTCGAGCGTAAGCTTTGTTAAGAGTTATCTGCAGTGTTTTTTTTTCTAAACCTTGTTTTTTTTGAGTTTAAAAGACTAGACTGGTGTTTTTTAAAAAATGTAAGTACTATTCTATAATAATTTAGTAATATTAAAACCTGTATCTAAGGTTCGTCGATTCAAAAACGCTTTTCAAATAAACTGGTGCACATAATTGGAGTTAGTAGAATTTCATTCTTGCTTGTCATTAATGTTTGGGGAGTTACCTACTATTATTTTTAATTTTCCACGCTTCGTGAAATGGTTTTGGCTTAATTCCTATCAATGTCTGCTTTTATTTTAATACTAATTTAATTTTAGTAATAAACTAACACTTTTGGTTATGTTTGGTTATATATCGACCGCACATTAATACATTCTACAAACATTGTGAGTATGGTATACCAACACAATCATCAAATACCTTAATATATTTTTTTTTTAATTTGTTATTGTTAAGGTTTATTATATGATATATAATTATGCTACATAATACGTAATTAAGTTGAACATTAGGTGAATAAACTTGACAGACTTGGGTGTTTTGATACATTATATTGGCATACCTACTGTTTTTAAGTTTTAAGATTTCTTTATTGCATTTTTTGCTCCTGTGTGGTTGCATGTTTGGTGTGGGGTTAAAATCGCTTTTGTTTTATTTACAGATGGCTTCCGATAGAGCTAAAAAAATAATGAGTTTAGCACTTACTAAAGAGCTACGGTGCGATGTCATAACCACAAATAAAGAACCTAAACTGTTTCAAGTAGAAAATAAAAATCTCCTTAATAATTATGATTCTGACATGATACGCCTCCCATTAGCATCTAGTTTCATCGTGCCATTGGACAATATTGAGAACTTTTCTCTGGTAGAAAATACACAGATTGAAGTAGTTGACCTTCATGACATGGCTACATGTGATGTGTCCAATGAAAAAAACACGATTTGTGAAAGTATTATTCCGGAAAATAATGATGAAGATGTTTCTGTCCTTGCTTCACATTTACAAGAAAAAATTGATGACGATTGTAACTGGGAAGTAATATCGAATTTTAGTGACGATTTAGGTCGCTCTAAATTAGTGGCATATTCATCTACCTCCGATGATGAAAGTGTTACTTCTTTACCAATTAAAAGTAGGACAAGAAAAAGGCGTTCGCAAGTAAACAAAAAGGATTGGTTTGCAGAAAAAAACAAAAAATTACGCGAACATGGCGCACAATATTATGGAAAAATTAAAAAAGATTCCAAGTGGGTCTATGAAACTGTAAAAGAACCGAAGCGTATAAAAAACAGATGCAAATGTGACAACAAAACAGGTATAATTAAATGTACTACTATCAGTGATGAACAAAGAATAATAATATTTAATAATTTTTGGAAAAATTACACGTGGGGCGAGAAAAAAGTGTTTGTCAATGATACTGTTCAGGCAATTCCAATAAAACGTCAAAGGGATCGAAAACAGTCTGATAAATCTCGAAGAACACAGTCATTTAAATATAACTTGAAAACAGCTGATGGTGATTATATAAGAGTATGCAAAACTATGTATTTGAACACGTTGGTAATAGGACGGATGACGGTAATAGCCTGGAAAGATAAAATGAAAAATGATTGCACTCCTAATCAACTTAGAGTTACTAAAGATAGAGCGGACCCTTTTGCAGACAGACAAAAATCAATGAATGAATTCTTGGATTCTCTGCCGACAATGGAGTCTCATTATTGTCGAGCCTCATCTTCAAGACAGTATCTACAGCCTGATTGGAAAACCAAAATGGATTTATACAAGTTTTACGTGTCTAATTGGTGTAATTCACATGCCACAGAACCGTTATCAAGAACTTCTTTCTTTGAGGTTATGGCATCTCGAAATCTTTCACTGTTTCGTCCTAAAAAGGATGAGTGTGAAACATGCACAAGATATAAGTCTGGTACAGTTGAAGAAAATGATTACCAATTACATGTATTGAAAAAAGAAGAAGCTAGAAAAGAAAAGCAAGCTGACAAAGAAAATAATAAGTATGTATTTACAGTAGATCTCCAAGCAGTTTTGATGGCACCTCAGTCCAATGTCAGCACATTGTACTACAAAACCAAGCTGCAAGTACATAATCTGTGCTTTTACGATAACATCACTAAAGATGGCTATTGTTTTGTGTGGAATGAATCGGAGGGAGGGCTAAATGCAGATGAGTTTGCTTCTATTTGGACGTATTTTATTGAAAAAAAGATTCTCTCAAAAGTTGAAAACAAAACGGATTTACGTGTTATTATTTATTCTGATGGCTGTGGTTATCAAAACCGCAACGTCACTTTATCAAACGCTCTTCTAAATTTGGCAGTTAAAAACCAAATAACCATAGAACAAAAATATTTAGAAGTCGGACATACACAGATGGAGGTGGATGCTATGCATTCCTCAATAGAACGAAGAATGCGTAATAGGATTGTAAACGTACCCGCAGACTACGTTCAAATTATTAAGTCCGCCCGTAACAATCCATTCTATGTTAAATATTTGGAACATAGTTTTTTTAAAGCTTTCAATAATATAACAAGCTATAAAAGTATTCGCCCAGGCCGAACGGCGGGAGACCCTAAAGTGACCGATATACGTGCGCTGATGTATTCTCCATCGGGGAATATCTCGTACAAACTACGGTTTAGTGAGCCATGGATGCTGCTGCCCCAGAGAAAGGGAATGTTTTCAGCACTAAGTTTTGACGAAATGCTAAATTTACACCAAGGTAGACTCAAAATTAAAGCTAAAAAATACAACGACCTACAGCAAATTAAAGAAGTCCTGCCAGCTGATTTTCGGGAATTTTATGATAATTTACCGCATGACTAAATTTTGCAGTTTTTTATAAGCTTTTCATTTTCTTCCTTTCTGGTTTTTTCTTTCATGTTTAATGACTTATTTTTATAATAAACGAAAATTATTAAGTAAGTTATTTTTTCTTTATTATTCCCTTAAGTAATAAAATTTGATAACTCCTAATACTATAGTAGAAAAACAAAAAGTTGCAAGTGTAAAAAATGCTAACTCCAATTTTAGACCCTAAAGGGTATTAATATTAATAAAATTTAGAAAAAAATGGTGTTATAATAGGTACTGGTAAAATATCTATCAACTGGAATTTAGATATTGCAGTCATTTAGTAATTATAATTTTAAATTCTTTTTTTTTTAATTTCTGACATGTAGTATGATTGGGAGTTAGCAATTTAGCTTATTTAGCCGACGATATGAGGATACATAATAATGATCGCAGGTTCGCTTGTGCAGTCTGTGGTCAGGCGTTCGTTCAGAAATGTAGTCTGAAAGGACATTTGAAGACTCATCATTTGGAATTTAGTTTACAGTAGATTGTTGAATAAATATTGTGGTTAAGATTTTTGTTTTATTTATATACCATCATCTGGCTGACTGCCCCGTTGGTCTCGTGGTCGCAAGCGATAGGTAAGCTTGGGGTCCCGGGTTCGATTCCCAGGTCGGGCAAAAAGTGTTAATGGATTTTTCCATCCCGGCTGTCATTCGTAGATCTTTGACAGTCGTTACGGATAGTCAGAAGCCAAGAAGTCTGACAACCAGTCAAACCAAGGGGTATCGTGTTGCCCAGTTACTGGGTTGTGGAGGTCAGATAGGCAGTCGCTCCATGTAAAACACTGGTATTCAGCTGCATCGGGTTAGACTGGAAGCCGACCCCAACATAGTTGGGAAAAGGTTAAGCAGATGATGATGATGATTTATATACCATCATCAGCACGCCTATATTCCCCGAAGGGTAAGGCAGTGGTGTAGCAATGTACACCCACAGTTCACCGGTATGTTTAGGTCCCATGTAATAGGGGGCGAGCCTATGCTTACTCTATTTGCTGCCCAAATAGTTAGTTGTCTTAAAATCGGAAGGCCTCGTTAGCCTAGTGGTCCTGAGCTCATGTCTGCTACGCTAGAGGTACTGGGTTCGATTCCCAGGTCGAGCAATAAGTGTTATTAATTTTATGAAATTCTATGAAATTCTCAGTAGCAGCTAGGAGTTAGGATTTGTGCTCGATTAATGGCAATAGCCATAGCCCTGTCACATGGGATCTAAACATACCAGCGAACTGTGTATGTACATTGGTACACCTCTGCCTAACCTACCTCTTCAAGGTATACAGGCGTAATGTTGTGTTATGTGTAATTTACTTAATAAAAGCCAGCACAGCGTTTAAACTAGCTATAAACATGTAGTACACTTATCTAATAAACAAGACCACTTACAATTGTCATAAACATAGACAAGGCGGTATTACTGCCTATCCCCTTTACTATCATATTTTGTGGTTGAACATAAACCTGTGACCAAGAAAACTGAAATTGAAATCACCGCCATCTAGCGACGGGTAGATGCACTAATTACTTTACGGTTTTCTCCGTACCGTAAAAGGGGATGAATCGGGACGAAATTTTCAAAAGAATTTTAAAAACAAAAAGGAGTCTTTTGTTTTTACTGAATTATAATTTACGATTTTCTGTCTTTGTTAACAACAAACTATATTATTTTAACGTTATAGTTTCGTCCCTAACCACTGCATCCCTATTCCCCCTGAAATACGGTAATAAATTATCGATTGACAGTTTCTGCAATGGCTGCCGATACGAGATAAGTTTTCGTATTTTCCGCCCGGTGTTTGCTTTCTTTTCTATAACAAAATGATTTCCACAAACGATAATTCAGAAATAGAGATAGATGAATCGTATACTAAGCTCGGAGAATGCCGCTGTTGTTTGGCGAAGGGACAACACAGAGATGTAACAAAAGAATATTATTACAATGACATCAAAGAGGTTTACAAGGATATTTTTTTGGAATGTTTTAATTTGACGGTAAGTATTCGTTAATAACACTTTTGTTCTTTAATTGATGTTAGGAAGAAAGGTTGAAAGCCATAGTTAATTATGGAGCAGTTAGAATATTTATTTGGGCGTATAAAATCGCAAAAATCCATACGTTTTTTTTTGTTTTTGTTTTTTTTTCGTTGGATGACAGACAAGCTGACGGCCTGTCTATAGACATCTGCAATGCCTTGCAAATGCGTTGCCAACTCAGACACAATGAAAAAATGTCTTATGTGCTAATATTATAAATGCAAAAGTAACTCTGCCTGTTATGATTTCATGATTAAACCACTGAACCGATTTTAATAAAATTTGGCACTGGGTAAGTTTGAACCTAAGAAAGGACTTAGGCTACTTTTTGTCCTGGAAAAATGTATGGTTCCCGTGGGATAATAATTATATTACAACTTACAAGTTAGTATGTCATAAGATGAAAGAGAATTCCTGTAATGGTTATGGGAAAAAGGTTGCCAGGCTCTAAATGGGATTGGGTGGGCCACATCAGCCGCATGCATGGTGACTGCTGGGGAAAGGTCTCCAAGCAAGGAGTGCCTGAGGATGGCTGGGTCTCTGTTATCGGCCCAAGATGAAGTGGAGAGGTAACTCAGGCGCACACCACCAAAAATACCTGGAAAGATTTAGGGCAGCCTTTGCCAAGCATAAAATTAAAAAAAAAAAACTATTGGTGTTATAACTCAGCCTGTCTTTCTTATTGACTTTAAAAAAAGGAAGAGGTTCTATGTTCAACTGTATGTTTTTTTCCAAAACATATATGGTACAGTTAGCAACAAAATTAGATTAACATTTTAGATTTTTAAATATTCAATATTGAGCACAATATCAAAGGAATCTAAAATTAAGATACATTAATGATGACTTTTGTTGCTGACTGTACAAGAAAATCTGTGCTGGGCAATTGTCTGCCCAAGCCTTTGCCCAGCACTGGGAAAGAATAGGCTAGAAAAAAGAAAACAAAAGTTCACAGATTTCTCAACCAACCGCTGAAACAATTTTCAAAATTATTTTTTTGTATCTATTCCAGTTATCACCACACAATCTCTTAAGCTGTTTGATATGTGACAAGTGTGTGGACCGTCTCCGTGATGCCACCAGTTTCCGGATGATGGTGGTCGCTACGGAGGACCAGTTACTTAAAGCCGTCGTGTTTAAAAGTGATCCAGACCCTGAATATGAAGATGGTAGGTGTAATGAAAATTTTATTTTTGATTAGTGAACCTCTCCGGCCTTACTTGGGCGCAAATTTTTGATTATTCCGGTGGATTTTCCGCACTACAAAAAATAATCAGCCAAATTGGTCTACAGTTTTGCGCTTAGCCACAAAGTCATCAGTTTTTACCTTTACAGGATCATCAATGAAATTCTGATGAGTTTTTTGTAAATTCAAATATTCTAAGTTTTCTTCTTCATCTTTGAAATCAATGACATCAGTACAGGAAAACATCGTAAGGAAACCTGGACTTTAATTGATACAAATCTGAAATTACCCATCCCCCTTAAGCAAGCGCGTTGATCAATGCGCGTCCCTTCTTTGCCCTGCAATGAGACAGTAATAAGCTGGTATTATTTAATATGATTGATTTGTTACAGAACCGAAAAACTTCACAACAGAAATAAAAATCGAATGTGATGAAACAGAAAATATTGAAACCGAGTCTGCCGATGTATTCAATGACTTCGAGTTTCACGATGAAAACTCCAAAGACTCCAATGATTCCGCCAATTTCTTTGATGAGTTCGATTTTATTGATGAAAGCTCCGATGATTCTATGGAGCCCGATGAGGTTTTTGATGAATTGGATTATGAATATGAGAGCTCTAGGGATTCTAGTTATGAAGAAGAAGGCGCGTTGGTGATTGATGAGAGTAGAGCCTATGCACCTTTAGACAATGACACGGATTTTGATGATTGTGGTAAGTACTCATTTTCAGTTGACTTCAAAAACTTTTTCTCTTTTTTTAATGTTTGTTACTGCAGACTGCCTCGTTAGCCTAGTGGTCTTAAGCGCGACTGCTACGCTGGAGGTTTTGGGTTTCGATTCCCAAGGTTAAGCAAAAGTGTTATTGGGTTTTATGAAATTCTCAGTAGCAGCTCGGAGTTAGGATTTGTGCCCGGTTAGTGTCAATAGGCTCGCCCCCTATTAAATTGAGCCTAAATATAAAGGCGAACTGTGGGTGTAATAACCGCTGCCTAACCCTTTAGGAAATACAGGCGTGATAGTAGTATGCAAATCCTAAGTCTGAGATGCTACTGAGAATTTCATAGAAAAACCCAATAATCCTTTGCTTAAATTATGAATCGAACCCAAAACACAGTCAAAACCTCTAGCGTAGTAGTCGCGCTTAGGACCACTCAGCTAACGAAGCAGTTAGTTAGTAGATAGTATATATTAATACTAAATACTAATTTACTTCACATATTAATATCATCATCTTCCTGATCCCATTTTACTTGTGGTCGGCGCAACACGTTTTCTTCTTCCATGCCATCCTGTCAGCCATCATGCTATCACTGACTCCCTTCTCTTTCATATCATTCTTCACACAATCCATCCATCTTTCCTTTGGCCTCCCTCTTCCTTTCCATCCATCCACAATTATGTCCAAAACCCTTTTGGTCACATGTGTGTCATTACTTCTCTTCACATGCCCATACCAAGATAAACGGTTCCCTTTCAATTTTTCTGTCACAATACAAGCTGTTGATTTGCATCCTCGTCAAATTTTAGAAGCTTGTCATAGAAAAAAAGAAGTAATCAAATATAATTACGATACCTGGCCAATATTTAATAAATGCTTGTTTTTTTAGTTGCAACTATCAAAAAACAGTATTCAAGAATACTCCTCTTGCAAAAATCAGTATCGCCTAGTTGTGCATGTGGTAGGCAGAGTTGTCGCGCGGCTATATGTATAGCGCCTAAACCCTCTGGCGAGATAGCTAGTTCGAATTGTAAAATCACGTCAAAAAATATGAATAAAAATAAATAAATATATTATTGATTCGTGTTAAGAATCACGAGCATAGTTAACACCTTGAATTTGACGAGGATGCAAATCAACAGCTTGTATAGATAATTATTATTTATTTCAGCAAGTTACTGCAGTTCCATCACACTGAGTTCTACCAGTTCCTTAGATGACGAGCCAAGTGAAGTCATTGAGGGGGAAACAAAACTGTTAGCTCGCTTCACTGAGCCAGTGAGACTTCTGCCTAAACGAAAACAGCTGTCCAAGATATGTCCTAAATACAACAAGCATTTGAAGAAGAGTTATGGTAAGCGTGGCTTTAGATTTACTAGTAGTAGAGCTCTTTTAGTAGGTATCGTGTTGCCAAGTAACTGGGTTGTGGAGGTCAGATAGGCAGTCGCTCCATGTACAACACTGGTATTCAGCTGCATCCGGTTAGACTGGAAGCCGACCTCAACATAGTTGGGAAAATGCTAGGTAGATGATGATTAGTAGAGCTCTTTTTCTGGCCACCGTAGACGCGGGTATGTGGACGGTGAGCAATGGGTAGCTCACCGTCCGTACGTTGTATAACGACAGACCGTGTCGACGGCGCGTTTGTGTTCCACGCGCGCCTCAAAGAGATGTCAGCACATAGGAGGGGCCACTAAGGGCCGATGCCTGCCGGGGCTGCGGGTCGTTCGAAAGAGATACTGCGCCCCCGGAATGCAAAGGGCACAAGAATGGATGGATTTTAGTCAGTAAAAGTCTAACACTCCCTCTCGCCCTACCCAGGGCGGGAGAAGTTAAATGATGATTTCCAATCTCAAAAGTAAATGTAGAGCTCTTTGTGAAGGAGCTTGTCCAGGGAAGTACTACCACCATACTTCTTTTTGCTGTAAAGCAGCGTTGCTGTGTTCCGGTTTGAAGGGTATGGGCGCTGGTGTAATTATATTAATGTGTAACTCGAAACTCTTTAAATTGTAAATTTCAATTCCCTCAAACTGCCTCGTTAGCCTAGTGGTCCTAAGCGTGACTGCTACGCTAGAGGTCTTGGGTTCAATTCCCAACAAGCAGTGTTACTGGGTTTTAGGATTTGTGCCCGATGAATAGCAATAAGCTCGCCCCCTATTACATGGAAATGGAACCTAAACATACCGGCGAACTGTAGGTGTACATTGGCACACTTCTGCCTAACCCTTTGGGGAATACAGGGTTCAGCAGAGGTGTACCAATGTACACCACATTGGTACACCACTGCCAAACCCTTCGAAGAATACAGGCGTGATATTATTTTATTTAACCTCCTACACCGTCTATTTCAGCAAAACTGGTAAGACCAGAATCATTACAATGGTTTTGCGACGATGATGTCGTCAACGGAAGGTTTGTGCAGGAGAAAGAAGCTCTTGCTTCGAACGCGACCGCCATCTTTGAATTCAGCAACGCAACTGCCTTTAGAACTAAGACAAGACACGGTTACGTCTGCTACTACTGCAAGGAGGTCTACAAATTCGACAAATTAAAAGAACATCAAGAAAAACATGACAAGGCAAGCATCTACAAGATGCTTAAAAAGTACAACCCGGATGACTTTGTCATCTACGCCGATATTACTGATCTAAAATGTAAAATATGCAAAAAGAATAAAAGAAATTTGAAAGTGCTACTTAATCATTTGTCGGTAAACCACGGAAAGAAGATTTATCAGACCCCGGATAGAGTGATCCCTTATAAACTTAAAGCTGAAGACTTGGATTGCCAACTATGTGGGAAGACATTTGAGACCTTCCATAAAGCTGAAAAACATATGAACATACATTTCTGTAATTTCAAATGTAAAATCTGTGGAGCAGGGTTTATAACTAGACACAGAAATGCAGTGCACAATTATTCTCAGCATAAAATTGAAAAAGTTAACTGCACTGTTTGCAATAAGTCTTACCGCTCCCAAATAAAGTGCCGCCAGCATTACGAGCGCGTCCATGAGAACTTGAAGAGATTCCAATGTGCTAAATGTCCTGAAAAGTTTGTAGATTACTTCACAAGACAGCAACATATGGTGGATGTACATTCTGAAGAGCCTTTGCTTTACAAATGTAATTTTTGTGAAAAAGGTTTTAATAGGAGGTTTTCTCTGTCGATGCATGTGAAGCGATGTCATGTCGCGGTGAGAAAAATTGCGTGTGACAAATGTAATTACAAGTGTTTCACTAACAGCGAGTTGAAAGATCATATGGTTAAGCATGGTGGGACTGAGCGATTTCAATGTACCTTTTGTAATAAGAAGTATAGCAGGAATAGGTCGTTGACGACCCATTTGAAAACACGACATAATGCTGAGAATAATACTAATGGGCCTTCAACTTAATTGGCCTAAAAATAGCAATGACCTAAAAATACCAAAAGCCAAAGAAAAATCATAGGCCAAAAAATAGTAAAGGCCAAAAAAAAAGCAATGGCCTAAAATAGCAATGACTAAAAATAGCTTTGACCAAAAAATTACAATGACCAAAAAATTGCAATGGCCAAACAAAAAATAGCAACAGCCAAAAGCTAACAATGACTAAAAATAGCTTTGGCCAAAAACGAACAATAAGTAAAAATAGCTTTGGCCAAAAAAATACCAAAGGCCAAAAGCTAACAATGACTAAAAATAGCAATGGCCAAAAATTAACAATAACTAAAAATAGCAATGACCAAAAAATACCAAAGGCCAAAAACTAACAATGACTAAAAATAGCTTTGGCCAAAAAATACTAAAAGCCCAAAGTTTACAATGACTAAAAATATCAATGACTATAAATAGCAATGGCCAAGAAATACCAATGCCCTAAAAATAGCTTTGACCAAAAACTAAGAATGACTAAAAATAGCAATGGCCAAAAAATACTAAAGGCCAAAAGCTAACAATGACTAAAAATAGCAATGATTAAAAATAGCAATGACCAAGAAATACCAATGCCCTAAAAATAGCAATGATTAAAAAAGCTGATGACGGGGTCAACGACCGCTGGTAGTGTACACTATTCTTTATCGTTAGCAATCACGTCTGTAGTAGTCTCACCAGTTAATCCAATAGTTTGTATGGACATTTTAAGATATTAAAATTGAGAAAAAAATGATCAACGTCAGCCTATTCTTGTATCACTGCAAGACTAAGGCCTCTTCTCATACAGAGAAGGCACGAGCATTGATCACCACGCTTGCTCAAAGCGGATTTGCAATTTCTGACTAATTATAAGTCTAGGTTTCCTCACGATGTTTTTCTTCACCGGTGTCAGTGATGCCCAAGATAAACTTAGAAAGCACATATGAAATAGAAAAAGTCGCAATTGTTCTTGTCCGTGCCGGGTTGAGAATCCACAGCCTCGTGCATGAGAGGCGGACGCCTTCAACACTGCGCCATCGCGATATTATATTGTATATTTTTTATTTATTTATTATAATATCATTATCTCTGCTGAATAAATAAAATTGTAGTATTTTGTACTAGTCATTAGTGAGTAAGTTCATTAATTAATATACATTATAACAATACATGCTTAAAATGTAAAAAGTTATACACGGTTATGCATTTAATTTTGGTTGAAACAACCAAATTGAACCATTAAAACAATTTGGTTGAGCCGTGTGTTATCGCCATAATATCTTGTATCATTACAATATGAATATTTTATTCTAGTCGACTTTTACTGGTCAAATTTTAAAATTGTAAGCTTTTCATTAGGATGAAAAATTCGGAAATCAGTAAATTTTTATATTTTTTATTTATTACATCAGTCTACTGAATAATTAAAAGACATTTAATATAATTTATTGTAGTATTTTTAACTAAGTCATTAGTGTCAAAATTAATAAAGTAAGTACCATAAAGCTATAGTACACGATTCGCTTATGCATTTAAATTTAGTTGAAAGAATCAAATTGAATCTGTAAACAATTTGGTTAGGCTGTGTGTTATAGCCATTATAATTATTTTCATTATATTAACCACTGGCTCATCGCAACATTAAATCAGTGTCAACTGAATAGTTAATAGACACAACATAGTATAATTATAATTGAAGTATTATGTCCTAATTCACGTATGCATTTAAATTTAGTCTAAGCAACCAAATTGGACCATTTTAACAATTTGGTTGAGCCGTGTGTTATTGCCATAATATCTGGTATCATTATAATATGAATGTTCTCATATAATAGACTTTTAATTTAAAATTGTAAAAATTGGAAGGTTGGCGGAATTGGGAAATCAGTAAATTTTTATATTTTTTTATTTATTATATCAGTGTCTCTACTGAATAATTAAAAGATATTAATATAATTATAATTGTAGTATTTTGTAGTTGTAATTAATGTATAGCTTAACCGGCTTAGAGTGTAGAAAGATCATAAAGCTTACGGATATGCATTTAATTTTGGTTGAAACAACCAAATTGAATCATTAAAACAATTTGGTTGAGCTGTATGTTATTGCCATTATATCTTGTATCATTATAATATTGAATGGTATATTAATGTTCTATTCTAGTCAACTTTTACTGGTCAAATTCTAAAATTGAAAAAAAATTAAGGTTGGAGGGAGAATTCGGAAATCAGTAGATATATATTTTCTTATTTATTTGTTTATTATGTCAGTGTCTCTACTGAATAATTAAGACATTAATGTATAAGTTAATATAGTAAGTACTTTAAAGTTAGCATACACGGTTTACTTATAAAAACCTTTTAACCGCCCGACTTCATATTTGTTGTCGAGCCCGCAGCGCCGGGCACATCGAATCGAAAAATAACTTACAACGGGAGATGTGCAATACTTAACTTTATCGAGATCAATATTAAAGGAGATGCCGTAAATATACGACACATGATAAGCGGTTAAAAGGTTGAAGGTTGAAACAACCAAATTGAATCACGTGAACAATTTGGTTGAGCCGTGTGTTATTGCCATTATATCTTGTATCATTATAATATAGGTAAATGTTGTATTCTAGTCGACTTTTACTGGTCTTATGAATGTATTTAAAAATTGGACGTGTTGGAGAATTCGGAAATCAGTGTCTACATAAAATAAAAAAAGCATATTAGGGGTCATTCAAGTATTGCTAGAGGTCTTGGGTTCCATTCCCAGGTCGATCAAAATGTTGTTGGGTTTTTCTATGAAATTCTCCATAGCAGCTCGGAGTTAGGATTTGTGCCCAGTTAATGGCAATAGGCTCACCCCCTACATGGGACCTAAACGTACCGGAGAACTGTGGGTGTACATTGGTACACCTCTGCCTAGCCTTTCGGGGAGCCGGGGCTGCGGGTTGTTCGAAAGAGATACCGCGCCCCCGGAACGCAAAGGGCACATGAAGGAACATAGACGGGTTTTAGTCAGTAAAAGTCTGACACTCCCTTCCGCCCCGCCCAGGGCGGGGGAAGTTATTTGATAATTTCCCGTCTTAAAAAAAAAAAAAGCCTTTCGGGGAATACGTATGCACAGTTCTTCCCCAAGCATACGTAAACGTTGGGTATTTTTTAATCAGCTCTGGTTCCTTTACCAACAACACTGCTTTATACCCAATAACACTTTGCTCGACCTGGAAATCGAACGCAAGATCTCCAGCGTAGCAGTCGCGCTTTGCACCACTACGCTAGCGAGGTAGTCAGTTAACAATTGCGAAAAATCTGCTTCTGTAATACTCGAACGGCCTCTAATATGAAGTAAGGTATGGAAGAAGAAAACGTGTTGCGCCGACCCCAAGTAACATGGGATAAGGGCAGGAAGATTATGATGGTATTATTATAATAAATAAAACAATATTATAAACAAGTACTTGTGTATTTATTTCTATATTTACATACGACACCAACATTTGACGATTTCAGTTAACGATACATTATTTTCTATTTTGGTATAATCTATACTAATACAGCGTATTAAAGAAAGGGTATATACATATTAAAGGCACGGAATCTGTTTAACAAACCACATAGCATTAATACCTCTACTCACAAAATTATAAAGTTAAGAAATATAAAAAAATAAGTAAAACAAAATTTCCAATTGAATTGGGTAGTTGACATCACTAACCAATAATTTCAAGTCACAACTTCTTTAAAAAAGCACTTTATTTTACCCAA
This sequence comes from Caradrina clavipalpis, assembly GCA_932526535.1. Taxonomy (NCBI): domain Eukaryota; kingdom Metazoa; phylum Arthropoda; class Insecta; order Lepidoptera; family Noctuidae; genus Caradrina; species Caradrina clavipalpis. The sequence continues at coordinate 5,328,738 of OW052115.1, forward strand.
CCGCTTAATTTTAAATTTATTGTACATGCTATAAACTCAATAAATAGTCAATTGAGTAGGCCGATAAGTGACGTCACAGCGTGCTATTGCCATACAAAATCTATGGGAGAATCGCGTTTTGACAGTTCATAAAAAGTATGTCAATTAATAGCGGTGTCCATATTCTACACATCACTACACTAAGTCAGCTGACCGGTGTCAATAAACTACACACTAAGAAACAACTCCGTAAAAGATTTGTTTCTGCTGACACGTTTGTTATGATTTACTTTTACCTTTACCCTTTCAAATTCAAATCAAATTTATTTATTTCGTGAACACAGGGTACATACAAAAGGTGTTATAATAAATACTATAAGATCCGAGCTGTGCCCCGCCAAAAGGCGTAATATCAGAGGATTTTAAACCAAATGCATTTTAGAAATTGGAAAGTTACAATCACAATTATTATAAATCATGTCATAAGGTAAAAGTAAGTCGTTTATAGTCGACAAATGCAGTTGTCTTGTTTTCTTTTGTCGGGTATACACGACTGGCGTTCATGAAGTAAATAAACTGGCGAAATAAAAAATATAATATTATGCATTTTTAAAGTGATTGATTTTGAGCTGAAATGTTGTATAGAGATTCAGTACCGGATACACTCTTCACCCCGTTTGTATGGGTATACCCTTTCCGTAACACGCTGTATATTAATATAATAAAGCTGAAGAGGTTTTTTGTTGGCAAAAATCTTTCTGTATATGATTGCCAGATTCATGGGGAATAGTATAGGCTATATAATATTGTGCTACGGCCTTTGGGAGCGGAGCAGTAACTATGTACAGTCAGAAAAACTATTTGGTATGCAAGCAAAATTATCCATCTTTTTATTACACTGCCTATATTCATTTTTATTGTATGCGTAATTACTTTTTAAGCTTATGACACACTTAAGAGAGTTATTAAAAGAATTGACTGCTCAGCACACTCGCAACATTGTTTAAAAGTAATCGCAAGTCAGCTGCCTGCATACCAAATAGCTTTGTTGTCTGTACATAACTTAATGCGGGTAAAATAAACCACGCGTAAGAAGTCGCGGTCAAAAGCTAGTATTAATATAAATATTACACGGTTCCACTAATGCCTTACATTTGGTTGAAACAATCAAATTCAGTTTCGGTCATGACATTTGGTATCAATTTGGTTGAACCGTGAATAATGACATGATCATTGCTTTTGCTACTAAGAATAACATTTGAGTTTGTTTCTGCCAAAAAGAACTAATCCACTTTAATAAAACTTCATTTTTTTATATTTAACGCTGACTACATTTTAAATTATTTTAACTATACTTACATTGAAATGTTTTTACTGAAGAGTAAAGTAACACATTGTGAATGAATATAATTAAAGAATAGCGGTTAGCTCCTTTTGACAGAATTAAGCACATTTATAACAAATTACAGCATCTTTTATTAATTGTATATTAATAATAACATAGTCTCGTGATAATTAAACTAAGTACCTAAAAACTAATTTAATAATAATTTAAAACATCAATAACATTCTTAGATAGTATCTATTTTAATTTAAAACACTTATGTCAGCGCTCATTATAGGAAAAGTTTTTTTATCGATGCGTTTAAATTTTGACTAATTAACCTTTTGACCCCACGTCAAATAATCAAAAACGTGCCCTCAGCGCCAAGCTCCACTGGTTCAGGCCATGGTCCGGAGCGAGAGGGAATGGGAAGCAGTCGCCTCCTTCTGCGAAGCTGTAATGCTAGAGAAGGAGGCGGCGGGACGGGAGAGGGAGAGGACAATCCCCCGTCCCAGCGGCCGCCGCGGTAGACGCTCCGGGCGTCGGGAGCCGCGAGACGACTCCCGGCCACCGTAGGCGCGGGTCTGTGGACGGTGAGCAATGGGTAGCTCACCGTCCGTACGTTACCTAACGACAGACCGTGTCGGCGGCGCGTTCGTGTTCCACGCGCGCCTCAAAGAGATGTCAGCAAATCAGAGGGGCCACTAAGGGCAGATGCCTGCCGGGGCTGTGGGTTGTGAGCAAGAGATACCGCGCCCCCGGAACGCAAAGGGCACAAGAAGCAACATGGATGGGAGCGCCAAGGTACGACAACCTTTCAACCAAGTCTTTAATTTATCTACAAATAATTTAAAAAACTAAAAACCCGACTGCTTTTCTGAGTATTTATGAAAAATCCCTAAAACAAGAAAGTCGTTGTACCCGATTGGACTTAAAATTGTAGCAGTCGGGACCCATTCGGCACCATATGAAATGTAATATAGGTATGTGCTCTCAATTCACTATAAGCCTCCATTTCTAGAATGGGTCCCGACTGCTACAATTTTAAGTGCAATCGGGTACAACGACTTTCTTGTTTTAGGGCTTTTTCATAAATACTTAGAAAGGCAGTCGGGTTTTTTAGTTTTTTAAATTACCGTTTTTTATTTTTTACTTTTTTTATTTTTTACTTACCCATTGTCACTTTCACAGTAAATACGAATCTAATGACACCTCTCAAGCTAAAATCCATCGAACCGTTCAGGCGGCAGAGCGATCCAAACATTTGAATTTAGCGCCAAAAATCCGCCATTTTGTTTTTTTTTTATTTTGATATACCCATTGTCACTCTCACAGTAAATACGAATCTAACGACACCTCTCAAGCTAAAATCCATTGAGCCGTTCAGCCTGCAGAGCGTGCCAAACAATTATACATACTCTCGAAAAACATAACCCTCCTTCTGTCGCAGTCGGGTAAATAGTAGCGAGTTCGGAATTATATTGATGTTGTTTTACGAGTTTTATTTACGTACAAAAGTCTGTCATGGGATCGTGACTGGCGCGTTGGGCACATTTTGGTTTGTCATCTATAGATGACTGGCGGACAAAAGTGTAAAGGAGTTCGATATTAAAAACTTTCCCTGTAAACACCACTTCGACACAACAGACGGCGCGCCGCTCGCGAACCGTCAACTTTTTTCTTGTCATTATAAAATTTACTTTAACTGTTACGATTTAAAATCCTAATTTGATTGGCAAATTATTTGCTGTGTCGAAACGCTGATGTTATAGTAAGCTACGATACTTTTACGCCCGATTTAGCCAAGACTAGGCGTCTCCTAAATGTAATGCCTAAACAAAAGCACACTGCTGGATTTTTAACGTTTACAATTTAGAATAACGGTATGAGGTAATTATTTCAAATCTAGTCTAAGATTAAATGGTCATAAACATGGAACTATCGACGTTTAAAATTGTACCATAGATTCTGTGCACAAGGTGTACTTTTGCATCTTCGTTAAATTTCAGAAAGTTGACATAAAAGACACATAAATAATCAAATAAAATTATTAAAACTGGTCCATCTAAACTAATATTATAAAGAGAAAAGATTTAGATTTTTGTATGTAAGGAATAAAATTCAAAACTACTGGCCCGATTTCAAAGATTCTTTTGCCGTTAGAAAGCTACGTTGTCACTGAGTAACATAGGCTATATAACATCGCGCTACGACTCACGGGAGCCGAGCAGTAACTTAATGCGGGTGATACAAACCATGCGGACGAAGTCGTAGGTAGTTAGCTAGTCCTAACTAATAATATAAAGTTTGTTTGTTTGTAACCGCTTCACGCCTAAACCACTGAATCGATCATCCTGAAATTTTTTACACCTCTGCCTAACCCTTCGGGGAATACAGGCGTGATGGTTTTGAAATAAATGATTTGACTTTGAACAGAATCGCTGGTATAAATATTATCATTATTTATATTATGAATGCCGTTACTAAATCTATGATACTACATATTCCACACATTTTACAATCTTCTTCCTATGTTGTTTACTGTGCTGTCTCAACGAATTCATGGACACATACCTCTTATAACAAATAGGGCACTCATAATCCTTAGTCCCAAGATGCCTTTGCAAGTGTTCTTTCAACTCATAATTACTATAAAACTTCTTCTCACATTGGTCACACTCAAACCGTTTCCTATTTTCATGATTCTTCTTTATATGGTTCATGTAGTACTGCTTCCAAGTAAAAACCTTTCCACAATACTCACAAGTAATAGGCTTGACCGTCTCTTTATGAACTTCTAGACAATGCAAATGTCTTAGATACTCCCCTGTGAATTTTTCTGAACAATACTGACATTTGAACTTAGAAATTTGTTTGTGAACTAACTCTTCGTGTTTCCGTTTGTACTTAACTAGAGTGAAAACTTTGTCGCAAAAACCACATCGGTATTTGCCTACGTTGTGAATTTTAATGTGTTGTTTTAATCGATTGTGGGCGACAAAAGTATCGCCACAATCATCGCAAACGTAATTATTGTAATGCGCGTTCATATGACCGTCTAGATGAAGGTAATTTGTAAAAGATTCTTTGCACAAAGCACATTTAAGATCTGGCCTTAGAATATAAGGAATGACTCTAGTGTACGCTTGGTCTAGGACTACGTTATGCTTATCTCGGAGATGTTTGAACATGTCATTCCAATTAGTTATGACTGTACAGCATACAGTACAGAGGAGATTGTCTATGTCCACTTTTATTACCTCGTTCATCCAATAAGGTCTCATAGCGTACTCTATTTTTTCCGTCCTGTGCCCTACGTGTTCGACCCTGGTGTGGGTGCGAAGGTCGTCGGGATCGTCGAAATGGGGCCCGTCGGTGGAGCAATAGGCGCAGTAGTACCGGATATTCTTTGATTTGTAGGGGGTCGCGTTTGTGAATGTAAGTATGGCCTTGATTTCTTTGACGAGCTGGTACATTTTTTCTCTGTTCGATTCGAGTTCGCCTCCTGAAAGGAATGGTTGTTGGGTTAGTTTGATTGTTAGAATGCTGTGGTTGTTTTTTTGAGTACAGGGCCGGATTGTACATGTGGGGGCCCAAGGGTATGAACGATTTGTGGCTTCTTTACATATTAAAATCTTCAATAAAAAAACTACAACGCAAATCGAAATGCTATGTATTCATCATTAAATTGATTCTTTTGCTAGATTACAAAGGTCACATTTACGAACATCACTACTAGATTACGAATGTGTGTGTGTCTTTGTCTTTTTCTCGGAGCCTCCTGTCTTCCTCTGGTTAATCCAGCCTGCGTTCATAGATATTTACGAGTAACCAGAATCATGATTGTCTGATAACCAGCCATACTAAGGGGTATCGTGTTACCCAGTAACTGTGTTGTATAGTTCAGATAGGCAGTAAAACAATATATACGTCCAGAGAAATACAATTTATTATGCAACATACATTCAGAGGTGATCTACAAGAAAACCTTAACATCGCCACTTTGGAAAATGACGTCACGGCACAGCGACATCTATGATTCAAATCGGGTACTAGATTGGACAGATATTTACTTTAGTCATCATATGATCTGGGGCCTACCTACCATTTTAATAGTAATTTCAATTGCTGGATTTTCAACTCTCGGCGCTGAGCCGTGCGTTGAAAATCCAATAGTGCGCAAGGCAAAGTAATATTAAAATAATACTGTTTTCAGATATGGTGGTAGGCACCTGAGCATTACGAGTAACTGCATTTATTTTGATTTCTGAGCCTTATCTCAGAGTAATCGGCCAAGAAACACTGACAGAACTAAGTTTGATCAAGTTTCATTTAGAAATATATTTTTCGAGCAAGTTTCTACATTGCATTGTCATGCAATGTGCATATGTACAAAAAATTCCAGCTCAATAGAACACCGGGAAGTGGGTCAAATTTAAATTGTAAGATTTGACTAAATTCCTATGGCCACTTTTTTGGCTTCATCATCAGACCAGCTCGAACATCATTATATTGCATTGTCATGCAAATTGTACATTTACTTCACTACATCCTCTTTACCTTCTAGATAAGCTATTTATTTAGTGTTTAATATTTAATTAGTGTACTTAAATTATGAACCACAGTAAATGCTAGTCAGACTGGCACATGAAGGGTCCCGTACCACAATAACAATTATTGAGATCGAGCAAAAAAAAACACCCCTATTTTTTTACCTTTTAACCGACGCTGTCATGTATGGATGACAAACCAAAATGTGCCCAGCACGCCACTGTCACGATCCCATGACAGACTTTTATACGTAAATAAAACTCGTAAAACAACATCGATATAATTCCAAACTCACTACTATTTTGTAGGTATTAAAGGATGGATTCGTAGCTTGGCGCTGAGAGCACGTTTTTGTTTTTTTTTTACGGCGGTCAAAAGGTTAAATTATTAGTGATTATTTATAATGGACAGACTATAGAAATACACTGAAAATTTTATATGTCTACCTATTACACTCTAAAGCGCGACTGCTACGCTAGAGGTCTTGGGTTCGATTCCCGTGTCGAGCAAAAAGTGTTATTGGGTTTTTCTATGAAATTCTCAGTAGCAGCTCGGAGTTCGGATTTGTGCCCGGTTAATTAATGGCTATAGGCTCGCCCCCTATTACATGGGACTTAAATATACCGGCGAACTGTGGGTGTACATTAGTACACCTCTACTTAACCCTTCGGGGAATACAGGCGTGATTGTATGTATGTAGATACAGTTTTGTAACAGACAGACAGACAGTCTTAGTAATAAGGTCCCATTTGGCACCTTTTGCGTACGGAACCCTAAAAAAAAACGGTAATTTAAAAAACAAAAAAACCCGACTGCTATTCTTTAAAAATCCCTAAAACAAGATAAATTGTAGCAGTCGGGACCCATTCTAGAAATGGAGGATTAGTGAATTGAGAGCACATACCTATATTACATTGCAGATGGTCCCGAATGGGTCCCGACTGCTACAATTTATCTTGTTTTAGGGATTTTTAAAGAATAGCAGTCGGGTTTTTTAGTTTTTTAAATTACCGTTTTTTTTTTTAGTGTTTTAAAAAAGAAATTAATATACCCAGTATCACTCTTACAGTAAATACGAATCTACCGACACCTCTCAAGCTAAAATCCATCGAGCCGTTCAGCCTGCAGAGCGAGCCAAACATTTGAATTTGGCGCCAAAAATCCGCCATTTTGTTTTTTTTTTTTATATACCCAGTGTCACTCTCACAGTAAACACGAATCTAACGACACCTCTCAAGCTAAAATCCATCGAGCCGTTCAGCCTGCAGAGCGTGCCAAACAATTATACATACAAACTTACATACATACATACAAACATACCCTCGAAAAACATAACCCTCCTTCTGTCGCAGTCGGGTAAAAACAGTCAACATCAAACACATTCATTTCTACATATCACATGGGTAACAAGTTCATTTTGGACATCGGTGAAGGAAAACATCGTGAGGAAACCTGGACTTATAATTAATATAAGTCTGAAATTGCCAATCCGCCTTGAGCAAGCGTGGTGATCAATGCTCGTGCCTTCTCTGTATGAGAAGAGGCCTTTGCCCTGCAGTGGGACAGTAATAGACTGGTAATATTATTATCTATACTAATATTATAAAGAGGTAAAATATTTTTTTGTTTGTTTGTAATGAATAAGCTCCGAAACTACTGAACCGATTTCAACCATTGTTTCACCAATAGATAGCTACATTATTACTGAGTAACATAGGCTATATAACATCACGCTACGACTTACGGGAGCGGAGCATTAACCCAAGACGTAACTTATGGCAGGTGAAATGCTACGCGGACGAAGTCGCATGGGTTACACATGTAGCGACATCTATCGCACAGCTTGCGAACTACTACGGCAAAAATTGACGTTGCCTAGATCGCGCTATCAAAGTTCTCCGCGACATTAGCATATACAGGATTTTTTTTTAACCAGTGCGTAAATTTTGCCATAATAAACTTCAACACGTTTTATTAAACACGTATATTTTATTTTGATATGTCTTAGTACTAAAAAAAAAAGTTATCGCTTACGAAACATGTTTACTTAAAAACCATAATTATTTTATTGTCACTCGGCGCTAGCGCATTCCCCACCCCCTCACCCCAGCCATGCGCCCGGGCGGCGGCCAAGAGTTTTCATTGATAGTATGGCGAATAGATTATGTCCATGTTTTGCTTATTTCAAACTCGGATAAGGATGAATTTTTTTAATTTTTTTTTTTAACTATACACGGAAATGTGTTCTATTACTGACACTGAACTACCAAAAAAAAAATTACGTACTGGTTAAAAAGTTTTCCTGTATACAGGATAAGTTTTTAACCAGTGCGTAAATTTTTTCAATGACAACTCTTGGCCGCCGCCCGGGCGCATGGCTGGGGTGAGGGGGTGGGGAATGCGCTAGCGCCGAGTGACAATAAAATATGGTTTTTAAGTATACATGTTTCGTAAGCGATAACTTTTTTTTTTAGTACTAAGACATATCAAAATAAAATATACGTGTTTAATAAAACGTGTTAAAGTTTATAATGACAAAATTTACGCACTGGTTAAAAATTTTTCCTGTATACAAAATCCCGACAACAACCGTCGGGCAGTAGCCCACCAGACACAACACCCGTCTGCTCGGAGGATCCTTCCTTTTCTATGGAGGAGGAGAGACTTTACACCCTGTTTCTCATACCTCCAAAAATATTTTGACAAATCTAAAATCTTACTTAAATTATTTCTGGGTATTGTACAACACCTAACTACTTTTATATTCCTAAATACATAAATATCACACATTTAGAACACGAGAGACATTTATTTTTAATGCTGACTAAGCATCATGGCGGCCAATATCAATAGACACTAGTCAAGTTAGCAGGAGATATTATAGTGCACAAGTGTGTGCGCAAACACTTCTCCTCCCGGTCGAATTTCGGTCATGGTGGCCAATCTCAATAGACACTAGTCAAGTTAGCAGGAGATATTATAGTGCACAAGTGTGTGCGCCAAACACTTCTTTTTCCGACTGAATTTTTGCCTCGTTGGCCAATCTCAATAGACATTAGCCAAGTGCGCAGGACATATTGAAGTGCACAAAAGTGTGCGCAAACACTCTTCCCCTTCCGATCAAATTTCGTTCACAGCGGCGAATCTCAATAGACACTACCCAAGTATAGTGCACAAGTGTATGCGCAAACACAGGTACACTCGCTCTTCTCTCACTCTCATTTCTATGGGACGGCAATTCGACCGACCAGCGAAAGATCTGACGCAAGACCAACAACTTTACATGCTTTCCGAGCTTCGGATCTCCCCAGCTTACAACTCTTCCATTGCCTCCTCATCATGTGTCGCCATATGATTCTCCCAAACATTCTTCTGAATGAACGTCTCACCACACTTTTCACAAGTAAAAGTATTATCAGAACCGTGTTTCTTCAAATGCTTAGTCAAAGACGCCTTGGTGACATAGAATTTTGAGCACACCGAACATTGGTATTCCTTGATTTTAGTATGCTTTACCCTGTGTCGCTTAAGCTCGTTCTGATTGTAGAATCCTTTGCCGCATTCTGGGCAAGTATGTGGTCTTTCGAGCAAATGAAATTGCTTCATATGGTGGTTCAAAGAACGTTGACTTTCGAAGCACTTGCCGCAGGCTTTACAACCGAATTGGGGTATAGGAGCACCGTGTTCAATGCTCTCGTGTTCAGCCTTTTTCACTACATCCATAAATTTCTCATCACAGTACCCGCATTTTCGCGTCTTAGACCCTTTGAGATGTAAAACCCGTTCATGCTCCATCATTTTGATTTTGGTGTCGAAGATTTTTGGGCAATATGAGCACACAAATGTGCCTTTTCGATGGCGTATCGCATGGATTCGTAGGGCCCGTTGGTTAATGAAACACCGGGTACAGTTTGTGCATTTAAAATTAGGATAATGCTCATTCATATGTTCAGAAAGGTACTTGAAATAATCGAATTGTTTATCGCAGAGAGCACACGATAGCTCTTCCTTGCCGAATTTGAATGGAACTATATGATTATCAATGTCTAAATCCACAGGTTCTTCATGAATAACTTTTATATGGTTCATAATCGCTTCTAGGGTATCGATATTTTCGTCACACACCTCGCATTTAAGGTCTGTGATATCCAGTTTAACGATCATGTCTGAAGAATACTTTATGTAGTCAACAGCGTCTAAATTTTCTGAATGTGTTTTCAGTGTGTGCTCCTTCAACTTTAAGACTTCAGGATCCTGGAATTTGCAGTAGCTGCAGGAGTATCCGATGCCCCAGTAACCGCGTATAGGCGTAGCGTTGGTACACCTAAGTATTGAACGTACATTCTCTTTGAATTTTTCAAGTAAATCCCTGTTTTTCTGCATTTTGCTTATTTTTTTTTCATCTTCGGTCCGCGCAGTGTTTTTTTTATTCCACTGGGCACCTACAACAACAGAGTTGTCGCTTTAATTATTGCAACTAGTTCATGCAGTTTCAAAGGAAAATAAAAATAAGGTAAGAATATTGAAGTTTTCAACACGCAAGTGAGCCTGGTGATCAAGAGTCGACTTTCTTTGTATGAGAGTAGATCTTTTTCTTGCATGACCAGTCTTTTGGTGACCTCCTCTTAGTGAGAGGGAGTGGGCCTTACGCCACGCGGTTGTGTGAATCTCAAATGTATTAGAAATAGCTAGATCATTCCGGATTCCGTACGATGATTTTCTTCACAACATAAAAACTAAAAACTTTTGGGGAACCTCTCATGGGTATCCTCCGTCTGTGGAGACCGAAATGTTATGCCAGACTCTTACTGACAGAAACCCCTCGTTTCTCCTGTTACCATGAATCGGGGCCCGGTATTCGCTTGACAAATAATCCGGGCCCCCGACTGGTATTAGAACACCGTTGGCAGGCCCCTTTAATAACTAATAGCCTAATATAATGTAGTGTAATATATTATGACTTTAGAATCGCATGGTAGTCATAGTCAGATCCATCCTTAGCTGAAGTCTCCTACATCTACCTACCTGGCAAATTTTAGGTTCATCCTAACCAATATTATAAATGCGAAAGTAAGTTTGTTTGTTTTTTATCTATTCACGTCTCACTGGAACGATCATCCTGAAATTTTGCATGTACGTTATCAGGTGTACAAAAACGGACATAAGGTTCCTTTCATCAAAGTCAAAGTAAGATTACTTTTACTATAACATGTTAAGGTATAAGAGGCGCAATAAAAAAGGGCGTTATGAGATCCAAATTATTTATTAACTAATTTTCAGGTTCCAAAAAGAACATTAAGTAAAAATATAATTTAACTTATACAGGCAAAGTCTTAGTAGGTAGTACAGAGCAGTGAGAAGTAGCAGCACAGAATGGTACTTCCAGAGGATAAATGCATAAAACAAGCAAGTACAGCGATCTTGGACGAATGCCGGTTCCAGAAATCCATGTGTTCGTGTGTGTATATGTCTATGTGTGTACCTAGGTGTGCCAGACCCGAAATTTGGAAAGACGAAGCACTAACCAATTAAGGCAATAAGGTATTTTAAAACCCAGTTGTAAATAAAATCTATGGATAAACATAAAGCACTGCCTATATGCTTGTACTGCCTTAAATTAGAACAATTTTATAAATTTTAATAAACAATATTTAATCACATAAAAGTAACATTTCAGTGTTCGTAATATGATTGTAAATTAATTTTCTAATTTACTTGTTCGAGGGCGTGCGTTATTCCAGTTACATATTTCATTAAGTAACATACCAAAGGCCTTAGAAATAAAAGTACGTGTTTAAGGTTAGTTGAAGTGCAATAACCAAGATTTCTAATTCATACGTACTTTCTAAGTTTATCTTGGACATCACTGACATCGGTAACCATGTCCGAGGCCCTTGAGGCGGTTTAGAAACTCTGAAGCTAGGGTGCGTGGGGTCGTTAGACTTTACTGCACACACGATGAAGAAGAGGATAACCAAGATTATCCAGAGAAGCAATTGGGTATTAATCACCATCTCTACATAGTATAAAACAAAGTCGCTTCCCGCCGTCTGGACGCTTGCTTAGATCTTTTAAACTACGCAACGGATTTTAATGCGGTTGTCACCAATAGATAGAGTGATTCAAGAGGAAGATTTATACGTATAGAACATCACGCTGAAACTAACACGTGCGGTACAGTAACCAAAGACTTAACTAAACGCAGGGGACGCCGCGGGGTTTTTACAGCACTCTTACCGGCTAAAACCACCGCGGTGTTCCACTTCTGCCTATGGCCGGGGCTGCGGGATTCGCATAAACATTCACTGCCCAAACCCTACACGATTCTGCTATGCTTACTTCTCATATGAACCTTCCAAGCGGTCCGATGGACAAAAGTCCTTTCACAGCAATCACATTTGAACCGCCTATCATCTAAATGACCTCTAACATGCTGATTAAGGCTACACCGGGTCCCAAAAGACTTCATACACATAAGACACTTAAAATCCCTAGATTTTGTATGAGTAACTGTATGGGATCGCAACTCGATCTTTGAGAAAAACGCCATTTCACAATAGGAACACTTATGGGGCCGTAGCATTAAGTGGTAGCGTTTTTTATGCGTCGTTAAGGAACTCTGGCTGTTATAAGACTTGTTGCAAGCTTGGCAAGAGAAGATTGTTGGTGTGACCCCATGGACTTTTACCTCGTGGGTCTGTACTAGATCTTTGGTAGCGAATCTTTCGCTACAGATAGAACACTTTCGAGTTTTATTCGACAAAGCATGTACCACTCTTTCGTGGACGCTTCGTTTCGGCCGGGAGTCGAAAACTTTCGGACAATGAGAGCATTTGAAAACACCTATGTTATGTCTATAGCTATGTGTTTGCATTGATTGCTTATTTATAAACGCGCGGTCACACGCAGAGCATTCAAAGTTCCTATAATGCTCACTCATATGCTCGGATAGCAGCTTGAAATATTTAAATTCTTTGCTACACATGACACATAGCAATTTATCCGTATCAAATTTGAAAGGAATTATATGATTTTTTATGTCCGTGTGAATAAATTTCGAATGTATTTTAGTTAGGTGTGTTGTGAATTCTTCTAAAGCATTTATGCGTGCATTACACAGTTTGCATTTAAGATCTGTAATGTCTAATCTAATAACTAAATCTGATACATATTTAACTTTGATTGCTTCGTCTGCTACATCGCTATGAACTTCTAAATTATGTAGTTTCAATTCTGAAGGTGATTTCGTCTGTTCATCGCAGAAGTTACAAGAATACCCGACACCCCAATATCCTTTGATTATAGTTGCGTTGGAATGTTCTAGTATAGTTTTTATATTGTCTTTATGCTTATTCATTTCGTTAATTTCAACTTTGTCAATATCTTTGTCCTCTTTTTTGAATTTCTCGTTAACCATCGCCTTGTATCGGGCCCTGATCTGTTCAGCATCCACTGGGACCTCAATTTCCTCGATCTTGGGTTCTTTAATCTCAAATTCCGTTTCTATAGTCACTTCAATACTTATTTCATCTTTTTTTATTGTTTTTATAACTTCTTTTGTTAACCTTTTAGCCTTTAATTTGTTCATCTCTATAAGACTTTCAGTTTTTACATCCAAATGTGACGGTTTATTTTTAAAGATGGTAGGTTTTGCCTTTGGTTTCTTCTGTAACCGTTCCATTTTGGATTTCGTTGTATTGTCAATCAGGACATCTACAACAAGAAATTCATACATTGATTTCTACATCTTGATTAAAATTACAGTATTCATAATTTTTATTTCTTCTCCATTCGCTCTCAGTCACAGTATCTAGAATGTTGCAGTTGTTTTAATGGTGAATAAAACGAAATCCATGATGATTTTTCTGAAAAACTTATTGTAAGTCGCAAAATTATGAACTTCTTAAAGTGCTTCGAATAGGTATGGGCCCAATGTCGACTCCTAGGGAACCCCTTAACAATTGAAGGAGTTCTAAATCTCCAAGTGATTTATTTTTGCGCAACGTGCAATCTTGGGAACTTTTATATAAATAAGAAATGGCGTATAACCTGCAGGAGCATTTTAGGTAGCGATAATTAAATTTTTCGACGTTTGTTTCATGATTAATCAAACCAAAGGCTTTAACCCTTAAATCGATAGCGGCACCCACAGGATACGTTGGTTTCAAAATCTAGTACAGACGTTATTTTTTAACAAAAGTAATTTATTATATTTTAGAGTATTTTTTTATTTATTTACAATTAGTAGAAAAAATAATTTGAGTTGACAACACCGTTTTTTACCCGTCAAAGTCAAAATGTCTTCACGGCGGCAGTACGTCGCGCCGACTCGGGTAAGTTTTTAATGTATTTCTTTTAAATTTTGCATTAGCCTACTGGTAACTTATGGTGTAATAAAGAGTAGATATGTTAAATAATAGATTGCTATATTATTTTCTGCATTTTCTCTCAAAATTATAATATTATGGTGTCGGAAGTTTGTATGTACCCCGTGGTTCCCGTTGCCAAGTCTAACGCAAGTGACCGATTAGAAGTGACGGGTACCTCGGGATACATTGCCAATTTATTAAGCATATCCATTAATGCCATTTTCTTTTAAATTTTGTATTTTATTTTTGATTATGTTATGTGGTGTGGTTGCATACAGCATGTCCTTTTTTTATTTGCTTCAGTGCTTGAAATTAACCCGAACGCAAAAAATTTTGGCCTTAGTTCCCGTCGAAAATGCCAGTTCTGATGATGAAAATGGTGATTCTGACAGCGAACAGCGTTTTGATCCTGTTTCTTCGCCTATTATAAGTTCCGATCCACCTTCATTAGATTCATCGTATGAGAATCTAAACATTTTGAACAGTGACGAAGATGATAATGTGACTGCAAATGTCATCAATAACGAAAATGTGCGGTTAACACCTACATTTGAAGAAGTTTTTCCGTCCCCTTCAACAAATAATTATGAAGCTATCCCTACATTGAACTCGATACAGTCGCTGCCTACACCATCAGTTCCGAGTTTACATTCTCCTGCGCCCGTTACACCACTAACCAGGCGTAAACGTAAGCAAGCCCCAAAAATAATAGCAAAAAAGTTAAAAAAAAAGAAGTTAGTTCTCAATTATAATTGGACAAAAACTGCATTCCGACACACAGCATTAGTAGATGAAGATTTATACCAACTCCACAAAACGCAATTAGATACAGTATTGGATTATTTTTATAATTTTTTCTCACCGGATATAATTACAGATATCACTCAAAATACTAACCTATATTCCGTACAGAAGACAGGGAAGTCTATACAAGTAACTGAAGATGATATAAAGAGCTTCTTGGCAATAGAGGTTCTAATGGGTATCGTCAAAATGCCTGCCTATACTGATTATTGGGCGAAGAGAACTCGTTACGCTCCAGTCGCAGATATCATGAGCTTGAAAAGATATGAGCAGATTCGACGCCACATCCATTTTGTTGATAACATTCACGATGACAGTTCGGATAGATATTTTAAGATTCGTCCAGTAATGGAAAAAGTTCGCCAAAATTTCTTAAAACTAGAAGAGGAAGGTCAATACTCTATTGATGAAATGATGATTCCTTATAAAGGTCGAAAGGCCGGTAGTAGGAAACAATACATTCAAAACAAGCCCAAGAAATGGGGATTCAAAAATTTTGTTCGCGCTGGTGTATCAGGGCTAATATATGATTTTGTTATGTATGGTGGTGAAAATACGTTTCGTGGATATACTTTCTCTGATACGGAGTTTGGACTTGGTTTTGGAGCACAGATAGTACTAGCGTTATGCCAAACCATTAAAAAGAAGCCCTGCTGTGTATATGCGGACAATTACTTCACATCGCCAGAACTAATATATTTATTGCGTCATCAGTACGGAATATTTAGCCTAGGAACCATAAGGTCTAATCGTTTAAGAGGGTGCCAACATTTATTACCGAAAGATTTACAAATGAAAAAGAAACCTAGAGGATACAGTGCACAATTAGTTTGCAATAAAAACAAACTTGCAGTCGTAAAATGGAGTGATAATAAAGTAGTAACTTTTATTAGTTCATATATAGATTCCTATCCAATCGAAAAGATTAAAAGATACTCGAAAGAAAGTAAAAGTAAGGTAGATGTAGCATGTCCTCAGGTGGTGAAAGAATATAATAAGTATATGGGCGGTGTCGACTTGGCAGATATGCTGATTTCCTTATATCGCACTCCATTGAAAAGTCGTAGATGGTACCTAGGCATTTTTGCACAATTATTAGACATGTGTATAAATAACGCATGGTTGCTGTACAGAAGAGACAATAGACCTAAGATATCGTTAAAACATTTTCGATACGATGTATATGAAAGTTTACGTGCTTCAGGCAGGATAATTGAACAACCAGGAGATTTAGTTGATATTGCTAATGCAAGAAAAATACAAAAGCCGAAGCCGGTAACCAATCGACCTGTCGACAGTGTTCGTTTCGACAACCTAGGACATTTTCCTGATATTCAAGAGAAAAAGGCACGTTGTCGCTATTGCAAGGAAGGTAAAACTAGGGTGCATTGCACTAAATGTAATGTAAGTCTGTGTTTTGTGGTAGGGGAAAAGAACTCTCGGAATTGTTTCCGTTTATTCCACAATAAGTAATGTTTTTTATATAATAAATATCTTATTTTTGTATTGACTTATATCTTTTATTATTCGCCAACGTATACCTCCGTACCCGTAACGAAGCATTAAGCCTTTACCGAGTTATCGGCATCGGGTTTTGTGGGACCCGTGCATTTTCTCGAAAACTAATAGTTTAATTTTTTTTTAAGTATTTTTTCTATAGTTCAGGAAGGCCAATGAATTAAGAATAATCAGAAAAAAATGGTTTTTAACATATTTTAAATCTTGCCAATTTAAGGGTTAAACAAATCAGTTATGTAAGTTGATTAATTTTTAAGGTAAATAATTTATATGTCGGGGTATGTGCGTATTATGTGATTAGTTTTGTGTGTTTTTGTTGTAGATGCAGTTATATTAGTTATTTTTCTTATCACTGTTTGCGGATAAGTATTATCAGTACATTTGCTATAAATAGCAATAGCTTATTAAAAAGTAATCAGAAAGGGTATCCTTAAAAATGATGCCAACAATATAGATGGGTAGTATTTTTATTAGTATCAAAAAAGCTTACAACAATCTACCAAAGAACAAGTCTTATACTCGTAGCACTACTTTGACCTGCACGCCATGGGATTTTGTGCGTTATCATTATAACACTACAGTTGACGTTTCAAACACGTCTTTACACGACTTCGCACAGCACTTGTTGTAGATACTACAATTGTCATTGAAATTTCAACTGTAATAGCATAAAGTTAAGGTATATGATGTATCATCAAGGAAATCCCTTATCACAAAATCACATGATTAAAATAAAATCAACATAACGAACTAAATTAACAAGTAACGAATTTTTTTTCCCCAAAATATCAGTTTAGTTACAAATAAATTGGTCCATAGACTATGCAATAATTATGAAATTAAAACCCTTAAACTGAAAGCAGAAGGTTTAATTTTCAACACAAAAACAAATAATAATAGGTATACATGATAGAAGTATCATATACCACAAGTTTGACTTTACTAAATATTTTATACGACATTGAACATTATGACAATGAAATAAAGTAAATATTGGCTTGCTCACATTCGCTTACACGAATATGTAAATTATTAACATGAGAATAAGGTACATAGTCAATTGAAACGCTAACCAAAAAACCCAGTGGCAAGATGGCCAGTTCAAATTCGAAAATCACCTAACAAAAAAGACCTTTTTATTTTATTATTGTTTCGTGTTAAGAATCACTAGCATAGATATCTCCTTGAATTTGACGATGATACGATTGCACACGATTTTCAACCGTATTCAACCTAACCTACTTAAACCTTTTGACCGCCACGTCAAAAAAGCAAAAACGTGCCCTTAGCGCCAAGCTACGAATTCATCCTTTAATACCTACAAAATAGTAGTGAGTTCGGAATTACATCGATGTTGTTTTACGAGTTTTATTTACGTTCACAAGTCTGTCATGGGATCATGACCGTGGCGTGCTGGGCAAATCTTAGTTTGTCATCCATACATGACAGTGGCGGCCCAAAGGTTAAAATCACACAATTTCCCCATGCATATCTCTCATATGCCTTCTAAAAGTCGTTCTATGTAAAAATCTTCGGTCACAGTAATCACAGTGGTATTTCTTATCCCCTACATGCGTTCGTACATGCTGGCTCAAAGTAATCGGGGTTCCAAAGGACTTCTCGCAAATAGCACAAGTATAATTCTTAGTCTTAGTATGTGTTATAGTATGATAACCTAATTCTACTTTCGTGCAAAACGATTTGTCGCAAGACGAACACTTGTGCGGTTTCTTAAACAAATGGAAGCGATTTTTATGCATTGTTAAGCCACTTTGCGTGTTGAAGGATTTTTCGCATTCATTGCAAGAGTGTTTGGGTCTGTCTACGCCATGAGCTTTAATCTCGTGTTGGACTACAGTATCCCAGCTTCTGAATCTATCATCACAGTACGCGCATTTCCTATATTTGGCCGAAACTATATGGACCACTCTTTCATGGTCCGCGCGTTTTGGTCGACTGTCGAATTCTTTGGAACAGTAAGAGCATTTGAAAGATCCTCGATTATGTCTATAAGAATGCGTTTGCATCGATTGTTTGTTTATAAAACTGCGATCGCAAAATGGGCAATCAAAATTTCTATAGTGTTCTGTCATATGTTCGGAAAGAAGCTTAAAATATTTGAATGTTTTATCGCACATGAAGCACCGAAAATCGTTGGAATCAAATTTGAAAGGAATGATGTAATTTTTGATGTCTGTGTAAATATTTTTGGAATGTATTCTGCTTAGATGTTTTACAAATTCTTCTAAAGTATTAAAAGAATCTTTACATATCCTGCATTTCAAATCTGTAATGTCTATCTTTATGATCAAATCTGTTACGTATTTAGTCGTTATGGCTCCATCTCCTTCATTGGCATGCTTTTTCAGATTATGTTGTTTCAGATCAAGCGGAATTTCCGCTTGGAAATCGCAGAAATTGCACAAAAATCCGTCTCTCCCGTAAGATTTGATTAATGTTGCATTTGAATTTTGTAATATAGCTTTTAAATTAGCCTTGTGCTTATACATGAAACGTTGTTCATCAGATTTCGAAGTTTCTTTAATATTTTCGCCCGACTTCGCTTGTTTAGTTTCTGTCACTTTAGGTTCAGCGATTTCAGAAGCAGAAGGGGTTCTCACATTCTTTATATTGTCGAATGTCGTTGTATTGTCTTTCTGGACATCTACAACAATAAAATCAAATATTGATTTCTGTATGTTGGCAACATAATCTAAATGTCTACATAGTATAAAACAAAGTCGTTTCACGTCGTCTGTACGGTTAGATGTTTTAAACTACGCAACAGATTTCAATGCGGTTTTCAACGATAGATGGAGTGATTCAAGAGGAAGGTTTATACTTATAGAATATCAATTCACGCTACGACAAACGTCAGCGGAGTAGTAACCAAAGACGTTACAGAACGTGGGTAACACCGCAGCTATTTTTAAAACTTTAGCTCCTATGAGTGTTGTGGCCTAAATTACGAGTATGTAGCCAAAAGCGGGGAAAATGTGGACGAATTCTATACCAAACACAACAAATTATGTCACTAACACAATCAAGTGTATGATAAACCTGGAATCCAATTATTACCTATACAAATAAATAAAATTGAAGGGTCTATGTGTATTGTCAAAAATGACAGCTTTTTACTAAATGCATATAAAAGAATAAACGATACTTATCACTTAAAACTTATAAGTTATATCTTAGAAATATTAAATATTGGTATGTTCACCAATGGTCCCTACTATCCCTACTAATATTATAACCTCGTAAGGCCCAACGACCTAATTTAATGACAAAAATAAGTAGGTGTTCCGGCCCAAGACAGTTTTTAAAATCATTAAATTACGGCCCAGCGACCTAAAATTATGACATGACATAATTTTAGGTCTAGTCATTTTTTTTCACAATAATATTGTACATGTAACTTGGCCCAGTAACCTAATAAAATGACATATAATTTCAACATATTTTTTGCATGAAATAGTTAACTTTAGATACCTATAGGAAATACCCCTTAAAAAAATTAAGCCAAAAGCATTTAAACACTTTTTTACTAGATCAAAGTTCTGGGCCGCAACTACTTGCACTTATTTTTAGTACATTGGGTCGTAATTTATAGCGACCTAAATTTAGGTTGGGCCTTACGAGGATAAATGCGAAACTACTGACATATTAATTTGCTATATTAATTTGAAAGTACTAATCAAATGCTAACCTAATTTCTGTATTTTTTATTCTTGTGTACCTAATGTTTGCACGCCTTTCGTGGCAGAATGTGATGAGATATTTATTAAATTTAAGACCATGTAATGTACCATATTCGGACAAATAAATGAATTTGAATTTGAAAGTATATCTATCTGTCAGTCTGTTATACTTTTACGACTAAACTACCAATTTTGGTAAAATCTTTGGTACGTTTGTAGCGACATCTATTGTTCAAAAAGCGAACTACTA
Source organism: Caradrina clavipalpis (assembly GCA_932526535.1). NCBI lineage: Eukaryota > Metazoa > Arthropoda > Insecta > Lepidoptera > Noctuidae > Caradrina > Caradrina clavipalpis. The sequence goes on from OW052115.1 coordinate 5,349,234, forward strand.
CGACAAACTGACAGTGCCTAGATCGCGCTATCAAAGTTCTCCGCGACATTATCCCGACAACAACCGTCGGGCAGTAGTCCACCAGACACAACACCCGTCTGCTCGAAGGATCCTCCCTTTTCTATGGAGGATGAGAGACTTAACACCCTGTTTCTCATACCTCTACAGAATTATGGATTAAAGGGTTCTGCGTCAACGGTTAAGACCCTACTATACCTACTAATATTATAAATGCGAAAGTACATATCTCTATCTGTCAGTCTATTATACTTCTATGACTAAACTACTGAACCGATTTTGGTGAGATCTTTGGTAAATTTGAGTCCCAAGAAAGGACATAGCCTACTTTTTGTTTCTCGATTTCGCACGCGTTCGTGAAACCCTACATTTACACTGACGAGCTAAAGCTAGTATTATAAATACGAAAGTAACTCTGTCTGTTACGCTTAGACTAAACCACTAAATCGACTTTGGTGAAATCTTTGGTAAGTTTAAACCCCAATAAGGGACATATTACTCCACATTTTTATTCCGCGACATTAGATGGCAAACAAGCCGACAGCCCAGCTGATGTTAAGTGGTCACCGCTACCTATAAACATCTGCAATACCAGAGGCCTTGCAAATGCGTTTCCATCTCGGAGACAAAGTTGAAATATCTCATGTGCCTGTAATTACACCGGCACCTATACCCTTCAAACCGGAACACAGCAACATTGCTTTTGATTTCGTCTGTCTCAGCGATATCCTACAATTTACGCAGATAAAGTCGTGGGAAAAGCTACTTAAATTAGTGTTTCGATTTTCGTCTATGCAACAGCACATGATTATGCCAAGTACTAATATGTACGAACGACATATCACAATAATCACACTTGTACTTCCTAATAGCTTGATAACCACGAAAATGATCGCTTAGAACTGGCGTTTCAAAGGCACTACCACAGTCCTTACTTCTAGAATGTTTAACAGAATGCCAATCGAGTTCCTGCCGAGAATAATACCGACGACCGCAAGTCTCGCATTTAAACGGTCTTAATAAATGATGACTTCGTTTGTGGATCACAAGACCTTTCTCACTTGCAAAAGTCTTGTCGCATGCTTCACACCTTGGAAAATAACTGACAAATCCGTGTGTCGTAGCTTGGTGGTTCCTCACCAAATCTGCTGAAGAGAATTTTTCGTCACAGAATGCGCATTTTCTCTTTTGATTGTTAAAAAGTTTGTGGGTTACATATTTATGGTCGCGCATTCTCAAGTAAGTATCAAAGATTTTAGGGCAATACGGGCAATGGAATTTGCCTTTTCTATGCCTATATTTATGTATTTTTAAAGAATTTGTATTAACAAAAACGCGATCGCAATCAGGACACTTATAATTGCTGTAATGTTCACTCATATGTTCAGTAAGCAACTTAAAGTACTTGAACTTAGAGTCGCAAATCGCGCATTGCAATTCCTCTGTATCAAATTTGAACGGTAGGAAATGATTTTCTATTTCCGTATACATTTTCTTGCCATGATCTTCTTGTAGATGTCCCGTCAATTCTTCAAGACTTTCGATTCTTTCTTCACAAAGCCTGCATCTGAGTGCTGTTACATCGAGTTTCATTATTAATTCTGCTACGTATTTGACTTTTATAGCATCATCGTATACATCACCATGTTGAAAGTTGTGTTTTTTTAGTTTATCTGGGTCGAAACGCTCATCGCAAAACCAGCAAGTGTACCCGGCTGTCGTATATTTATTTATTAATGTAGCGTTAGAATATTTAAGTATCATTTTGAGATTATTCTTATATTTTAGCATTAGGATTTTGTTTTCTTCTTTCTTCTTTGCGAATCTCTTTTCTACGTCTAGAATGTCAATATCAGTCTCTATTTCTTCGTTTTTCTCTGTACCTGTATCTGAGACTTCGTGATTCTCAGTATCTGGGTCTGACACTTCATGATTCTCAGTAACTGTGTCTGAGACCTCCTGATTCTCAGTATCTGGGTCTGACACTTCTTGATTCTCAGTAACTGTGTCTGAGACTTCCTGATTCTCAGTATCTGTATCTGAATCCTCGTGTGATGCTGTGGGTACCTCAATCTCGCTCCTTGTCACACTTTCGAGCGTCGCTTTGTATGTAGTGTCCCGGATGTCAGTCCGGACATCTACAAACAATACGAATATTGAGTTTTAATCTTTGGTGTAGAACGCGAAACCAAAAAAAAAAACAACCCCCAACATTTCTGTCATACGACACAATTTTAAACAAAGTCAAATCATTTATTTCAATTAGACCATTAAAGGGCACTTTTGAACGTTACTCACAAGAAAAAAAAAATGGATCCAGTTGCCCAGTGCGAACGCGGTGCTCCTGACCAGACAATGGCCCAAAACTTATAAGGTTATCATCGACTACAAATAACAATGTTTTATCAATAAATTAGTATTACATTGTAGATTTTATGCATTTCGCAAAAGCTAAACGCGATAGTACTTGTAAGGACTGGATTGTAGAGTTCCGTTTAGGTAACGATGTCTTGATCAAACAAAACCTTTCGATACTGTTTTACTCAATTATACTGAGAAAAATAACCCTTATTACTACTTACTTAACAACCAAGGACATTGGTAAGGCTTATTCTTCTAATGGAACCAAGGGATCATTAATTCAGGTTTACTACAGACTTTTCAATATCGCGAAGTTTGGAGTACCTTAAGGCAATATACTAGGACCATCTTTACTGATTACGCAACGAAAACGGCAGTGTATTTGGCCAATATAATCACATCTTTTGCTTTTTAAAGCACCACTTTTTGCTTTAGCATGTATTTGCTTAGTTTATAAGTTTCACACTCTGAAAGCCTCAATTTTTAAGGCATCACAGGAGAGTTGTTTAGGCCGACAACCCCGTACCTGCGGGCGGCGAACTAGGGGCAAATCGCCGGCCAGGCACAGGCCTGTGAGGGGAGCATGCAGTGTTCCGTGCTAGTGAAATATGCTGTCGCAGGACATGCCGCATCTAGTAAAGGGGCCAGCCAATGGTAGTGCGATACCAGTCGGGCTGAGGATCATGCGTCAAGCGAATACCAGCCTCCGAATTAATGGTAACAAGGAGAACCGTGTGGTTTTAATCGGTAAAAGTCCGACATAACCCTCCGTTCTTTCTTCCCTGTACTGTTGCATGCACCCGTAAGCAAAATGTGTTAACGTGCGTTAGATTGCGTACTACCATAAACAGTGATGTTTCACACCAATTATAAATCTCGTTCCTCAGCAATAATGTTAGCTCAATGTTATTTAGTTTGATGGGCAGTATGCGTAGTTAACGACTATATGTCTTGTTACACCGTGTATTTAGTAGTTAAAAATAAAAATAAAATAAAATATACCATCACGCCTGTATTCCCCGAAGGATTAGGCAGAGGTGTACCAATGTACACCCACAGTTCGCCGGTATATTTAGGTCCCATGTAATAGGGGGCGAGCCTATTGCCATTAACCGGGCACAAATCCAAACTCCGAGCTGCTACTGAGAATTTCATAGAAAAACCCAATAACACTTTTGCGTAACTGCGTCCATATGTATGTATGTATATATGTATGTTTGTATATATGTAAAAATGTATGTATATGGAATAATATATATTGCATTATTATAATATTATTGTTTTTGTACATTTAGAGTATGGAGTATTTTAATTTTTTTTTGTACTTGTGTACATTTCATTGTTATAATACTCTTGTACAGTAATTTGCACCTGCCATGTTATCTCTTCACCACCTTTGGTTGACTGGTAGAGAATGCCTAAGGCATTAAGTCCGCCTTTGTACTTTTTTTTGTGCATAAAGTTTAAATAAATAAATAAAATAAACACTTTTTGCTCGACCTGGGAATTGAACCCGGGACCCCTTGCACAGCAGTCGCACTTGCGACCACGAGACCAACGGGGCAGTTTTTAGTAGTTTAAAAGTATATTATCATTTATCATGAGCCTAACCTATATTATAAGACTAGCCTTTCCATGGGTAAAGGCTAGTCATGACATGGGTCACGGACGATATTTGAAATAAGTAAAATATGTTATGGTCACATATAAATAGAATGTCACATAATTATACCACTTTTCCTGTGGCAAGTGCAATATCAAGTTAGCAATTTGGCAACAATGAAGGCATAAGTTCATATAAAATTGAAGAAAAAACAAGAAAAAAATATGATAAAAAGTTTAGTAAACAAATAATGATTTAAAAAAAACCGTTCAGAATTTAAAGTTTTTCTGAACAGTTTTTTTTTAATTCCACATGTGCAGTCAATATAGAAAATCGAAATTTCAAAAAGAATTTAAAAATTTTTGTTCCCGGAAATGTTTGATTGTTGATTGCCTATTTCACCTATTAATGATTGCCAATATTCCTATCACAAACAGTGTGATTCATTTCGAAGATCAAAATTCTTGATAAAAAGATATCGGAAAGATATTCCAAAGATATTTTATTTAACTGCCTCGTTAGCCTTGTGGTCCTGAGAGCGACTGCTACGCTAGAGGTCTTTGGTTCAATTTCCACGTCAAGGAAAAATGATTGGATTTTTCCTAAATTTTTTTTACATAGGACCTAAACATACCTCTGCCTAACCCTTCCAGGCATAAAGACTTAACAAAAGAAATTCCATATTGACCGCACACAAAAAAACAAAGATCAAACTGACCTTTAGGCTCCATTTTGATCTTGGCACAAATAGTTTTCTTGGGTATATTGTACTTAGAAGCCGCTTCACCAGCTGTTAGGACATTATTCCGGACTTCCTCAAGGCATTTTCTCAGGTCCCCTTCCGAGTATTGTTTGTAAGTCTTCTGTCTTTCAGATTTGGGTAGTTTTTTTGGCCATTTCCGCTTTGGTCCATCTTCCTCGTCTGTGTCAGGTTGTCGGGCCTGCTTTCGCCGTTTGACTGGTTTCTTCTGCTCTGATTGTTGGGAGGAATCTGCAAAGTTTAATGGGATCTATACTAATACTGACAAGTCTTACCAAGAAGTATTACGTTGCCCATTAACTGGGTTGTGGAGGTGGGATAGGCAGTCGCTCCATCTTTGTGAAGGAGATCGACCGAAGAAATACTACCACCATGCCTATTTCTGCCACAAAGCAGTCGGACTCCCGCACGAAGGGTACCGTTTTTATAGATCATCGTGCGGAAACCATTACCAATAAAAAAGTCAAGTTTGTTGTATGCGAGCCCCCTAAAAATATGTGTTTTATTCTGTTTTTTAGTATTTGCTGTCATCATCTGTAAAAATGTCAACTGTCTAACTACCACAGCTCATTAAATACAGCCTGATGACATACTGAAAATCAGCGCAGTCTTAGTAATATCCTTTTTAATCTTTGGATGCGGAAGCATTTTTTTTATTTAGGTCGTACTGTCTCACTTCTGGGCAAAGGCCTCCCCCAATTCCTTCCATTTGCTCTTTTCCTGCGGAGCCCTAAAAAACAAAAAAGAATCTTACCAGAGTCTAATCCGTCTCCCTCCAACTCCTCCTTCGTCCCTCCAGCCTCCTCATCCTCCAAATACTCCACCTCTTCATACTCCGTCTCATCTTTGACACTGACAGCATTGTCAGCGGTGTCCATAGTGTATTCTGTCTCAGCGTACACTGTGTCCGTTTCACTTTCCGGACGTTTGTACTCTAAGAGGTAGTCTTCGTCCATTGATTCATCTTCTTTAGCCGTTTGCATGTTTTCTGGATGGTGTAAAGTTGATTTTGAATAAGTACAAAATGATGTATAGGTCTATACTAATGTACTAAAGAGGTAAAATTTGTGAGGTTGTAGGGGGTAATCTCTGGATCTACCAAACCAATATTGAAAATTCTTTTACCCATAGAAAGCCACGTTACTTCTGAGTGTTATACAAACATCACGCTGCGACAAAGGGGGCAGTGCAATAACCAAAGACGTAACTTAGCGCGACATTTTGCTAGTATAGTTTATTTACTGGCTCGGCTTTTGAACGGAGATCAGTATGGAAGTTTTATCATCAGTTTAAGTTGCAACAATAAAATGGCAAAAATATAACTAGAGTTTGCCTACCAAATTATAACTAATAAATTTCTATAATGTTTTAAAAACGCATTTGGATTTTGTAATTCAAAAGTCAACAAAACAAGGAACTTCCTTCATGACTACAAATTGCATATTTACAATTCCCAAAAATATATTTTATAACAAAATAAACAAAGATGCACATGCATAAATTGGAAATCAATACTATTGCCAATGCTTAAGATTATTTTTCTCATATTTTTCAGCAGATAGCAAACTACAAAGTTTACCTGCATCAATTTGCAGCAACAGCTCATCCTGCGAGTCCAACACCACCTTCTTGAATTCATTAGCATCTCGCAACCGACAGATGCATTGCTCACAAATCTGATCTTGTTCCATTGCGTCCTCTGACTGATCCCACTGTTCGGACATGAAATAATATTATGTAGAATGATGTTTATATTTTTTTTTAGTATTGATGATATTCTGGCTGGTTGAACTTTAAACCTTATTTTAATAGTATTTGATTTGTAATTTGAATACTAACTTGACAGCCAGGACTGACAACTTGACCATATTATTTTGTATAGGTTCTAATCATTATCTCTAAGAGTTTAATTTCAATAGAAAGACAAAAGAAAATGCCCACGGCATTAAGTTCGCCTTTGTATGGTATATTTTACCTCATGTGCATAAAGTTTGAATAAATAAATTAAGACTTGAACTCCTGGGATTTTAATCCCAATCAATTTAATCCAGTTTAATTGGTACTTCTCTAGTACATTAGTACTCTTTCAATACTTATCATTGCATTGAAAAACAATGCTTAATGTATTATTTTTTTGTGATTGTTTTTTTTTTCATAATAGCATAAAGTACCTAAGATAAAATTAGGAGGGTACTGACGGGTCTGAATTGCTAAAGAAAAAAGTTTTGTCAACCACTTGCACTTCTTGCAAGAAAGTAAATAGATCATTTCATTTTCGTTACATAGAAAACAGCTATAGGTTGCATCACAGAATTACATTTTCGTGACGTAGTACAATGGCGTGGCATGCGCCGGACTCGCTGCATTTCGTAAAAATATTATCTCAAATTAATTTGAATTTTAAAATCCAAGATTTACGCGGGAAAACATTTTACCAAAATTTCAAGTTTGAAACAAAGTCAAAATGTAAGAATATTGGGCAAATAGGCTCATGATTAAAACGTGATTATCAAGAAGAAAATACTTACCGTCAAAGCAAAACATTGGACAAGCATCTCGCCGTATATTTCCGGTTCTCCTTTAAAATGATGCTCTTCCCACATGTTTTTTAAGTAGCCATAAGAGAGACAACATCTACATCTACCGAAAAACGTCTCTATCTCAGTTTTTTCGGCCGACATGATTGCGATTTTACACAAAATACAAGTTTTAATCAGAGAAACACCGCCATTTTATAGCATAGACTAAAAATGCCGCTCCGACCCCGCGCGCATGGCCACAGGCCGCGCGAGCGAGTCGCGATCGCGATTTAATCACGCCATCTATCGTTTGTACTAATCTATTGACAGACTCGACTCCCGAATCAAACAGTCCGTGTCTCGCCGTTTTATGTTAGACCAGGCAGGGAGGCAGCCCTTCCTGCAACTTTTAGCCATTGCGCGGTTATTACTAAACCGCTAAAGTGTAAAAAACGGCCAAGGCGAGCGCTAGCATAAAGTAATACTGGCTAAGGAAATCTTGCGACTACCGCGAAACCGGGCGACCGTAAACGGAGCGTTGCTGTTTTGCGCTTAGCGGAGGCTTAGCGCTTTATTGGTGTTAGGCCGCACATTGTGGATATGAAGGTTAAAAACTGTCAGATTTTGTAAAATGAAGGAATGAATGCTTGCTGATAGTATACAATATTATACCGCAGTGTTATGCACCTTAGTGGTTTTGTGGATACGAACTTTTGTGCGGCCTTCGATTTGCTAGCCTATTGTAAAGTCGGATTGACGTTTTATTTACTAAACGGCTAATCCGAATATAGTCTGTTGGCTTTTGACATTTTTATTCTGTGGCTTGGCTAGCCTATGTTATTGACAGGACGATTTGGCGTGAAGGGAGTTTTTTTATCAAAGCTTTCTTTTGCAAAAAATCACATAGAAAGTTGAAATTATGATAAATACTGAATGTATATAATGAGGAAGTCGTGTTAGTTATCATTCTGAAGTACAATAATACTTAAAAATGGCTACAGTTAAGAATAATGGGCCGATAATAGATCCAGCGCTGTGTCGTTGCTGCAGGGCGATTAAAAAATGTCGAGTTCTCACAGCGGAATATACTTGGACTGAGAACAAGGAAGTGTACGCTGATATGATCATGGACTGCTTCGGAATCCTGGTCAGTAAAAAAATTATAATTTTGACACTAGAAACTATAAAACTTTTTTAATCTACCAATTACTAACCAGATCGCTGGTAATTTTTTGTTTATTGTTTACGCTTTCGAATTTGATTTAAATTTAATATAATTAGCATTGATATCTGTTTTTCTTACAAGAATAATGTTAACTAATTTATCTTTGCTGTAAATATTGCTTTATATTTTAATATCAAATTAATACTTAAAAAAAAAAACTTACAATATTAGGTCAATGATATTAAATTCTCATCATCTGACGGTGATTATAAATTAAATAAGCTAAAACACTAGTTAACTATCTTCAAACTTTTATACCTAGTTTAAAAAAATATTGTAGGCATTATGTTGTTTATTTATACAAAACAAATGTTCAAAAGTTATTCACAAGTTAAGACATAAAGTTGGTATAAACTTTTGGAGAGATGTTAGATGATCTATCAGTATTACATTGCTTAAATATATAAGTTTAACAGTTATTCACAGGTTAAGACTTAAATTAGGTATATTGATAGATGATCTATCAATCAAAGTATTAGATGTCCGGTTAAGCAGTAAACAGCCTGTTGGCTGAACAGCAAGATGCCCTTCCGAAAAAAAAAAACCAAAGTATTATAAAGAAAAAAATACTTTAGAACTAGTACAATAAATTGTTATGATGGCTTAAATGGTGTAGACTAGAGATGCACCGAATATTCAGTTACTATCCGGTATCCAGCCTATCCGGCCCTTTTTTGCTATCCGGCCGGATACCGGATGGTAATGTACTACCCGGCCGGATACCGGATAGTAAACTTGGTAGATTTTATAAATGGAATCTTAATAAAGACACAGTTGTAATTGAAGCTTTTTATTATTTTAAACAACTTTAACTTTTTATAATAAATCAATTATTTAAAGTAACTTGGTGATAATACTGATAGTTAAAAAATGTACTTATTTGTAACTAGTAATAGTAATATAAATTAACTTAATATTGGAAATCCACCAAAGGTAAATTATGATGTATAAAAACAAGATTTTCAGCATTTTTAGGACTACCGAATATTCGGCGGCCGGATACCGAATATTCGGCTGGTGGTCAGGCCGAATATCCGGTATCTGGTATCCGGCCAAACAACTATTCGTTGCATCTCTAGTGTAGACCCTGCCCTCTTTAGCTTAACATTACTGGTTCGACACCAGACAAGAACAAATGTGAATTTTCTGTTTAATAATGCACAGTCTAAAGTTTATATTGAACATCATTGACGTGGGAGAGAGAACAGTGGCATGTGGTTCATACAGACAAATAGACATTGTCTACCCTATAAAATACGGATACGTATACGTAGATGATTAATATCAGCCAATCTATAAATATTTGAGGTGGCAAATCATATACATCATTATTTAATCGACAAGGCGACGAACCAAAACCAACATGCAGTAGAGTGTTTTTGGTAGGTACCTTTTTTGCCTACCCTGTCTAAAAACTCTGTGCACGCCACTGAGAAAGAATATATAGTAAGGAGAACAGGACTTATAAGTAACTAGCTTTTGCCCGCGGCTTCGCTCGCGTTAAGAAGTATTATTATTAATTAGGTATATCGTTCCATTAGGTACTGATAGGTTCAAACTAATATGTTTACATCCTCCATCATCCCTTATTTTAACCCCATGGGGGTTCAATTTATCAAAATCCTATTTAAGCGGACGACTTCATCATAGTAGCTCCAATCTTTAATTGCAGTTCAATCAGTCGAAAATCTAAGAAGATTTATACAAACTTTCATCCCCTATTTTATACCCTTAGGGGTGGAATTTATCAAAATCCTTTCTAAGGGGATGCCAACGTCATAGTAGCTTTAAGCATGCAAAGTTTCAGCTCGATCGGTTTAAAATTGACAAAGTTTCATACAAACTTTCATCCCCTATTTTATCCCCTTGGGGGTAGAATTGATGAAAATCCTTTCTTAGCGGATACCTATGTCATAACATCTACCTGCATGCCAAATTTCAGCCCGATCCGTCCAGTGGTTTGGGCTGTGCGTTGATAGATCACTATCTCAGTCAGTCAGTCAGTCAGTCACCTTTGAATTATATATATTTAGATATTAAGTCTTTAATCGTCAATCTAGCTAGAGCAAGATGAGTGATCAATGCTCATGCCTTCTCTGTACGAGAAAATTCCTTTTTGCCCTGCAATAGAACTATAACAAACCAATATTATAATTATTAAATCCCTTATCTTCCAGCTCTCACACGTAGATGACAATGAGAAGGACTGCGGGGTGTGCGCAACGTGTGTCGTGCGTCTCCGAGACGCGTGCGCGTTCAGACAGCAGGTGCTGCAGTGCGAGGAGTTGTTCCTCAGTGCGAAGCTTGAAGACAAGGATGTACTGGCTGGTATGATACTTTTATTGTTTATAGTTATTAGAAGAGATAAGAAACTAGAGCTAGAGCTAGAGGTCCTGGGTTCGATTCCCGGGTCGAGCAAAAAGTGTTATTGGGTTTTTCTATGAAATTCTCAGTAGCAGCTCGGAGTTTGGATTTGTGCCCGGTTAATGGCAATAGGCTCGCCCCCTATTACATGGGACCTAAATATACCGGCGAACTGTGGGTGTATATTGGTACACCTCTGCCTAACCCTTCGGGGAATACAGGCGTGATGGTATAAGAAACTGTGGTTGTTAGATGTTTTTTAAGTTTTCTTAGGGGATTTTTTAATTTAGATGTTTCGTGCCAGACCACTGTGGTCTCAAATTGGTACGTTTGTCGTATTGCGCACGTACTGTCGCTTGTTTCATACAAAGCGCGCGGTGCGGCAACTATGCAGTGTCGGTACTGCGCACGCTGCACAGTGTATTTTTTCCCCAAAAAATCGGACATGCCTTTTTTTTTTGTGAAATCTTATACATAAATGTTTTATGAATTAATTAATAGAACACTCGTGCACCTATTTCTCATTAAGGAGAAATAAAACCACTTTATTCTTTTTTATAGTAAAATAGTAAATCATCCACAACTTTTGAAATATTTCACAAATTGTCTTCTAGGTTTTTCTGATCCACAATAATCTCAAAACACACAATACTAATTGATTTATATATTTTTTAATTGAGTTTTAAGAGATTTATTTACAATTTAAGCATTTTTTTATTTTATTTTTTTATGGTCGTATTTTCAATTATTTGGATTTTATTTTTGTTTAGAATTGTTAATAAAATGTGTTAGAAGCCTAGAAAAAAAAATCAGATCCAAATAATGAAGGATCTCTAACTTAGAGGCTTCTAAAGTTTTCTATGGTAATTATGGTTTCAATAAGTAAATAAGACCAAGTTAATTTATTCAGATAATATTATAAACTGCGTTGGAAAAACTGACATTTAAAGAAATTACGTCAAATATTATATTTATTAAATTATGAGGCGACAACCCTATCCAGAAAAATCTAAATTTTAACAACTCCGAGATCCTGCATAATTAGGATCCAAGAATTTGTAGGATCATAAGCGTAAATAAAAAGAACATTTCAATCCTAGTTACAAATCCGAATATGTAATAATATGGCGGTAAAAAAATGAAAACATAAATTTACAAAATCAGCCATAAATCTATTATCTTTAATAAATAAAGCCTAGATGTTTTTTGTTATAGGAGGGATTTTAAGACACTATTTAATGCCATCAATAGATTCTTAAAAAGAAGTCTAACTTTTAAGTTATAACTTTTTTTATGGTTTTTCTGGAAACCATAGAAATTTTTTTCAAGTACTAATTTCCAATATTTTATAGCAAAAGGGCAATCAGGAGTTTTCGTCTCGCATTTATAATCACAAATCCTATGAAATTAGATAGTAAAAATGCCATGTCCGTTTTTTTGGGCGAAAAATACACTGTGCGCTGGAAAAAATCTCATCACACACCCATTAACTACTAAGTACATTCTGACCATCAAACTAAGCAACATTGCCTATCAATATCTTCGTAACCAGAAGCTTTCCAGGTATGGTCCAAAACAAAAATATTAAAATGATTAAGAGAACATGCCATTTTTAGCTATGTTAAGCGTCTCAGTACACCCGATATTTAAATGCAATGAAATTGAATTATCATTAAAATTGTGTAGACCAATGGCATAGACCAAAAAATCTTATACATACTAAAAATCCGTGCTGTATATTTTTACAGAACCGAAGTTGCACAAGCCTCAAATGGACATAGAGTTGAAGATTGAGCCTAAAGACGACTGCAGCGAGCAGTCGGGTGGAGCTGACCATGACGATGACATGTCACTGGACTACCCCATCCCGGAAGAGATTGAAGGTAACAGCAATACTACTGTTATCACCCTTTCTACTTGAATTGACGACACGGTTGGCGCGATGGCCGAGCAATCGACAGCTGCGCTGCGTGTCGAGGGTTCGATTACCGCACGGAACAAATATTTGTATGAACTACAGATAGTTATTCCGGGTCTGGCTGTTTGTGTATGTAAGTTTATATATTTGTTGGGGCAAGGTTTATTAAAAAAAAAACAAAAATGTCTACGCCTTGGGTTCTGGATAAAAATCCCATAATGGGCAGTGTTATTGAGTTTTTATTTTTATTTATTTATTTATAAAAAAAAATGTTACCTGTCTCGGTAGCCTAGTGGTCCTAACCGCGACTGCTACGCTAGAGGTTTCGGGTTCGATTCCCAGGTCGAGCAAAGTGTTATTGGGCTTTTTATTTAATTCTCAATAGCAGCTCGGAATTAGGATTTGTGCCCAGTTAATGGCAATAGGCTCGCTTCCTATTACATGGGACCTAAACATACCGGTGAACTGTGGGTTTACATTGCTACACCTGTAACTAACCTTTCGGGCAATACAGGCGTTGGTATTATGGTACTTCAAAATCCTAGTATTTTGCACAAAATATCTCATTTTCCAGATCACCATATTAATGAAGAAGAATCGAAACCCCCAAAAGAAGAAGAAGAAACCCTGGACCAACCAGAATTGCCTCTGGACGACGACACCAAGTTCCAAGATGATGATGATGACAGTGACTGGTCGGCTTCCTCATCAGACTCCGACAAGCCCATCAAGAGGAAATCTAAGAAGAAAGGGAAGACTAATGGAGCTCAGAAGAAGAAGAAGGGCAGTAGTAAGAAGCAGAAAGCTGGTATGTTTATAATTCAAGTCATTTCTTTTGTTTTAAAAAGGGGGGGGGGGGGGATTCCAAGCTAGCTACTTCCTTAGATAAACGTCGTGACGGCCAAGTGGTTAAGGCGCCCGCCTCTTATGCGCGAGGTTGTGGGTTCGCAACCGGGCACGGGCAAGTACCAATGTGACTTTTTCTAATTCATATGTACTTTCTAAGTTTATCTTGGATATCACTGACATCGGTAATTATGTTAGAGGCCCTTGAGGCGGTTTAGAAACTCTGACACTAGGGTGTGTGGGGTCGTTAGACTTTACTGCCCACACGATAAAGAAAGAACTTCCTTAGATATGTTACTGAAAGGAAAAACTACTCAACTGTTGCTATGTAAAGATACGGCACTTACTTTTTATCGCTCCCTCGGAATGCAGCAGTAAGCGTAGCAGTATTGTGGTGTCATGGTTGGCTTAGCTCAGCTGAGCACCTTATGATTAATTAGCTGCAACGACTATAGGCATAATGAAGGCTGAATTCACCTAGCTAGCTACACCAGTAGCTAGGACTTAGGTATTTTGTGTTTATTATGTTGTGGAGATTCCTTACCTGGTGGTCAGGGCTCCTGAGAGAGGAATCCCATGACGATGACGGGCCTGTTGGTCTAGTGGTTAGCGGCCCTGACTGCTAAGCCGGAGGTCGTGGGTTCGATTCCCACCCAGGACAAACTTTGTGTGATGAGCATGATTGTTTGTTCTGTGTCTGTTCTCTGTCTGGTGTGATTTATCTATAATATGTATGTAGTTATAAATTATATAAGTATGTATATCAGTTATCTGGTTACCATAACACAAGCTCTGCTTAGCTTGGGATCAGATAGCCGTGTGTGAGTTGTCCCAAGATATTTATTTATTTATTTATTTAATCTCCCAACAATAGGCGCCGTGTCTAGGAGTACCATTGAGCCTCCTTAGGTGTTGGTCGAGGCTCTTAGCTATTAGCCGTCACGACTATCTGCACAACGACTGCTGTACTTACATCCCCCATGTGAAATATATCTCCGGTAATTGTTTCTCATCATAACTTCGTCCATAATCACAAAGACAAAACCTTTGGTGTCCCCAAAAAGGTGACTGAATTAATATTATTATTACCCTGATGGAATACACATCTCTCCTTCCAGGTACATCAAAAAAATCACAGAAAACAGTAAAAAAACCGCCAGTCGAGAAGAAGAATAATTACGACAGAGATTTAGACTGTATGTCAGAAGAGAATCTTCTGACAATCATCCAGTATTCATACGTTTGTCCCTTCAAGAACAGAAGAAACAACTACTACTGCTTCTATTGCAAGGATTACTACCCAAAACCAGAAGATCTGAGGGAACACACCGTTTCCCATGATACCAAGCCGTTCCAATTACTAATGGGGTATAAGAAAATGATAAAAATTGATATCACAAGAATTGACTGCCGTCTATGTCCTACAAAAATTGAAGATTTGAACGTTTTCAAACAACATATCGATCAAGTACATGGTAAAAAGATTTATTTTGAAGCTCCGGACAAAATGTTGTTGTACAAACTTACTTGGAATGATTTAGTATGCGTTATGTGCAATGATGTCTTCGAAGATTTTAATACGTTAAATACGCATATGGTGGAGCATTTTAGCAATTATACTTGTGATATTTGCGGTGTCTGTTTTCTAGAAAAACCTCGGCTAGATGCCCATTTGAAACGGCATAAAGACGATGAGAGGCACACATGTGAAGTCTGCGGCAAAGTGTTCAAATCAAATCACTACAAGGATATGCATGTTGATATAGTTCATAAGAAAAAAGCTATAATTAGATGCCCTAGATGCGACGAGTGTTTCATGTCATATGCCTTAAAAAACAAGCACTTAACCGAAGCCCACGGTCAAAAAAGAACTTACCCGTGTAATCTATGTGATAAGGTTTACAACAGACAAAAAACTTTGACAGAACATCAGCGGAGGAATCACCAAAAAGTTTTAAAGCATCAGTGTGAGTACTGTGACCAACGGTTCTACTTACCCTCGCGATTAAAAGAACATATGGCAACACACACAGGCGAACGGAACTTCAGATGTGAGTATTGTGAAAAGAGTTATCCTAGATTAAAATCTTTGCAGTATCATATACGGACTCATAATAATGATAGAAGATATCGCTGCCATATTTGCGGGCAGACTTTTATACAAAATGCTAGTATGAAGTCTCATATTAAAAGTCATCATCCGGATTGTGATATTGAGGGATGTTACTTTTAAGTGGTACGCCTGATTTATATTTATATTTCAGTTTTAGTTCTATTGTAAAAGTTGTGCATATTCATTTGTACTTGCAACAGGGGCGGACTAGGTCTGTTTAGGGGCCCGGGCGGTATAAATGACTGAGTTTCGGTCAATAGGCTCGCCCCCTATTACTGTTAATATAACGTATATTGTACCGTGTATAGTTAATATACCGGCGAACTGTGGGTGTACATTGGTACACCTCTGCCTAACCCTTCGGGGAATACAGGCGTGATGGTGATGGTCAGTTTCGGTCTGATTGAGAGGATGAGTGAAAGGCGGCTAGCAAAAGGGATTTATGTGGCAGATGTGAGTGACAACGCCGGGTGGGGAAGCCCTAGAAAAACCTACCCTGACCTTATCGGTGAGGTACTTCAGAAAAGTCGGGTGCGCAGTACTCGTAACCGGCGTGCTTGTATGACCAGATGTATGAATGTGGACGAGGCGAAAGTAGTATGTAAGGATCGTAGCATATTGCCTTCTGTGGTTTCTGCCTATCCCCATGAGAAAAAGGCGTGAGTTTATGTATGTATGTCAGTTTAGGTTGATTTGTATTTGTGGGGCCTTCAACCAACTCCAAACAGCCTTTTAGCTTTAATTATGAAAACTTCTCGTTGTTTCTGGGGTTCCCAAGACCGGGGCCCTTCTTCCACTCCCTTAGTCCGTCCCTGTCTTGCACTAGTACTCCTTGTTTATGTTCTTTAACTTTTTCGAGATTACTAGTTAAGAAATATAGTCTGAAATATTTTTTAAAGAAGTATTGTACATTAATATTATTAGTATTAGCTAAAATACATCACAATTTATTTGGTTTACATGCTTATGCATATATTTATTTATACAGAAAAGACAAATTATTTGATTGTTGTACAGTTGACGAAAGAGGTAGGTATGCAGGCCATAAATTTATATAAACTGCTGTAATTCGTCTTTGAAATAATTCAGTAAACCAATTATAGTAGCTTACGGGCGCTAGATAATTCATCACATTAATTGTATTCTGTCTTAAAGTCAGTTTTTGTATTAAGAACTTAATTTCAGTCGTAATAAAGTTCAAAATGTAATAACCCGCTCGAAGGTTTAAAATTGGATTAATTGTAGAACTAGTTTTTATAATAACTTATTTTGAAAGTTTATGAGAAACTGATGTTGAAGAATTGACTTAATTCAACTCACACAACATGATATAAAAAGTAGTTAGAAGTTAGCAACCTGTATACCTATCTTTTTCGTTGACTGTACGTGAAAAAATGGTCGCTGTTAAAGAGTATATAGCAAATGGAGTGCTCATACATATTTTTACTGAATCTCAATTTACCTTTATTGAATGTCCTTATTATGAAAAGCCGTCATTCCCGGGTTGTCCCGGGTTCGATTCCCAGGTCGAGCAAAAAGTGTTATTGGGTTATTCTATGAAATTTTCAGTAGCAGCTCGAAGTTTGGATTTGTGCCCGGTTAATGGCAATAGGCTCGCCCCCTATTACATGGGACCTAAATATACCAGCGAACTGTGGGTGTACATTGGTACACCTCTGCCTAACCCTTCGGGGAATACAGGCGTGATGGTGGTTAAAGCAGTCATTTGATAATCAGTTTCAACTGAATTCAAAAAGGAGGATTTTTTTATTTTTGTATTTCCCGATTATGAAGCCTCAACTTTATGTATGAGAGGCACCTTTACCACTCAGTCATCTCGACACTTCATTAAACGAAAAAATAAACGAATAAAGTGCAATGCTTCAGCCAACACCTCAAAATCAAAGTATTTATTTCAATTAGACCATTTACAGGCACTTTTGAATTGCCAAGAAGTTATTCAGTAAGGCCGTTTTCACATTAGGATGTTATCAGCGCGACAGTAGCGCGGCAGAAGTACATTCCTTCACATTACAAGAACAGATCAAAGTTCAGGTCAGTATGGCGCACTACATTTTAAAAATAGATGCTGTGGGCGACAGCTCTTCTGTTTTTTTATTATGAAATTCTGACGGGGCGACAGTCGCGCGACAGCCGCGCTGCTAAAGTCGCCTAAATGTGAAAGAGGCCTAAGTTGAAGCTAGTTGCTCGTTCCAAAACGTAGGTCTCTATGGAGAAGAACGAGCAAGAAACTCCATGGACATTCTTCCTCGCAGTTGGCACTCCATTTGTTTACTACTCTGTGTATTGGTACATTTACTCGTCGTGCCTAGTGTTTAGTAGAGTGCGCGATTTAGTAACTCGACTCGTGTGAACACATTCGGTTTAGTAATTAGTAGAGTTGTAAATTCAGCCTTTTTTGAAATGTAAATGTTAGTATATCTCGTACTCAACTAAAGATAAATTAAAATAGTAATTAAAACAAGGTACAGTTTTGCATCCTCGTCAAATTTCAGAAGGCTATCATAAAAGCTATAAAGATTTATATTATAGACTTCGGTTACTGTTCCGCTCCTATGGCTCGTGGCTACATGTTATAGCCTAAAGCCTTCCTCGATAAATGGACTATCTAACACAAACAGATTTTTTCAATTCGAACCAGTAGTTCCTGAGATTTGCGCGTTCAACCAAACCAACTTACAAACTTTACCTCTTTATAATATTACTATAGATTCGTGTTGAATATTAATTACCTCCTTGAATTTGACGATCAAGCAAAACTGAACCTTATAGAACAGTGATAAAATGCAAATGAACACAACTTATGAATGATTATGTACCTATGACTAGATTAGATTGTAAATGTATTTAAAGAGTGTGACTTACACCAGACCGTACTATGACCGTGCCATGACCGTATCAAGCACGGAGAGAAACGTAACATGGACTACTATGGTAGTAGTAGTAGAGCTCTTTGTGAAGGAGCTCGCCCGGGGAAGTACTACCACCATACCTATTTCTGCCACAAAGCAGCGTTGCTGTGTTCCGGTTTGAAGGGTATGAGTGCCGGTGTAATTACAGACACATAAGACATTTCAAGTCTCTTGGATGGCAACGCATTAGCCAGGCCTCTGGTATTGCAGATGTCTATAGGCAGCGGTGACCACTTAACATCAGGAGGGCCGTCGGCTTGTTTGCCATCCAATGATAAATAAAAAAATAATGCTTTCTAATACAAATAATTTTGTCCTACACGCTCCTAGCACGGTCATGGTATGGGACGGTGTAGTAGGCAAACTCCTTAAGGCCTGGCGCCCATTGTCGGCACGGCAAAAGCCTTTTTAAAGACAAATAAAAATATAACTTAAGGGTATGGAAATAAAGTTGAAATTACAATGTTAACTGTAGGCTTACTGCGGTTGATTATGTACTTACGACCGTTAAAATTGAAATTTTAACTTTATTTTTATACTGTTAAGTTATATTTTTATTTGTCGCCAAAAACACCATTGCAATGCCATGTGCCAGGCCTAATAATAAGGATTTAATTAAAAATGTAAATGCTATCACAAATTAAAAAATAAGTATTTTAATTTGATCTCAAAAGTTGACACTGCCTTATTGGAATCTCAAAACCAGTATTTTTTTAATCAATATTTATTAATTATTAAAAAATAAAACTTAAAAATCACAAAATATATCTGCTTAGCCTTTTCCCAACTATGTTGGGCTCGGCTTCCAGTCTAACCGGATGCAGCTGAATACCAGTGTTTTACATGGAGCGACTGCCTATCTGACCTCCACAACACAGTTACTGGGCAACACAATACCTCTTAGTTGCTCTTAATATTAGGAAAAAACTAAAGCTGTTTGACTGTTGTAATGATTTCATCACAAATAAACAATAGTTTTATAAAAAACATAAGTACAGAATAGGTTATTAGACACCACTAATCAATTGACGTACTTTTTATGAGCTGTCAAAACTCGATTCCCGCCTTTTTTAATGTCAAAGTCAACTGTGACGTCACTTTTGTGTCGACTCAATTGGGTAACTATTTATTAATTTTAAAGCAATAAAAATTGAATTTTAAGGTGACGCCAAACGAGCGTAATTTTGTGAGCCGTGAGTCGCAGAATTTCGGTTGCGTAATTTACTTTCTACTGAAACTGACAACTCATTTTGCGTCGCCGTGTGAACGAAACAGGAGTTTTGTATGAAACAGAATGTAGCAGAAATTACGCGACCGAAATTCTGCGACTCACAACTCACAAAATTACGGTCATTTGGCCTCACCCTCACAGTTAATCTGTCGGCCCATGTCCGACAATCGGTGACCGATTTTTTATCGGAGAGAATGGAACAAAATATGTATTAAGTAATATAACAACAGCAGATGTCCTGCAAGAAATCGGTCTCACGAATCTGTGGATCTATTGAACGGTCCGATAATCGGCCCTTCAAAAAGTCGGACGTAGGCGGGAGGCCCTTAGTTTTAAAATAAAGAGGTTATGTCTTGAAATTATTGATTTAGGCCCAGCGCTCATTGCCGGCATGGCATGGCAGAGTATTTTTTGGCGACAAATAAAAATAAAACTTAACGGCATAAAAATAAAGTTCAAATTTCAATGGTCGTACAGTATACTTTTTGTACTTATGACCGTTAACATTGAAATGTCAACTTTATTTCCGTATATTTAAGTTATATTTTGATTTGTAGTCAAAAATATCTTGCTATGCCGTGCCGCCAATGTGCGCTGGGCCTAATGGTGTCTAATACAGTACGGCCGACGTACCTTCGCGAGTCTGAAGTTAGGCGATTAGCTGCGCAGTAGACAATTTTGTTCCTAAAATATTCATTGCGCAGACAAACGGCTAACTTCAGATTCGCCAAGATACGTCGGCCGTACTGTACCTACCTAATTACTTATTAATTTAATATATTTATTTTAAGTAGTTATAAGTAACTAAATTAGATATAAGTAGATGCATAATAAATAATAATGATCACATTAATTAAGTAATTATTTATTAAGTTTTATAATAATACTTTGTTTTATTTTACTCCTTTCCTTAAAAAAGGGCGCCATGTTTGTAGTATTGCGTTACTGCTACGCTTGAGGTCTTGGGTTCGATTCCCAGGTCATGCAAAAAGTACGTGTTATTGAAATTTCTATGAAACTCAGTAGTAGCTTGGAGTTTGGATTTGTGCCCGGTTAATGGCGATAGGCTCGCCTCCTATTACATGGGACTGACACATACCGGCGAACTGTCGGTGTACGGACGCCAGCACATAAAGCTACTACAATCTGTCAAATTTCTTGAATCGATTTTCAACTTTATCGCTGTAGCATATGGTTCAAAGTTGATAGCGAAAATTTTACAGTTTCGGGTAGTCTGATGTGCTGGCGACTGTTCATTAGTACACCCCTGCCTAAACCTTCGAGGCAAACAGGCGTAATGGTATGTTTGCATAAATTGCGTCGAATCGACGGGCCTGTTGGTCTAGTGGTTAGTGGCCCTGACTGCTAAGCCGGAGGTCGTGGGTTCGATTCCCACCCAGGACAAACTTTGTGTGATGAGCATGATTGTTTGTTCTGTGTCTGGGTGTGATTTATCTATAATATGTATGTATTTATAAATTATATAAGTATGTATATCAGTTGTCTGGTTACCATAACACAAGCTCTGCTTAGCTTGGGATCAGATAGCCGTGTGTGAGTTGTCCCAAGATATTTATTTATTTATTATTTATTTATTTATGGTATGTTTGCATAAATTAAAAATAATGGACTTAGACATTATGGTTAAAGAAAACCAGCATGACACTAAATCATCATCATATTAGCCTCACTACGTCCACAGCTGGACATAGGCCTTCTTCATAGATTTCTAAAAGGACCGTGTGGACACGGAATTACCTACTAGTAATTCAGTTATATACTTTTAATTAGATGTTAGTATCACTGACTACTGAATTCTAGAAAGAACATAGCTCGATCGCAATATGCTCTTCGGCGGTTTTTTATATATTAAAATACAAACGATCGATTAATATATTAGTTTCTAAACGAACTTTGTTTGAAGGCATACTTTTGTTTCATTCGGCTTCATCGATTACGAACACAGAACAATAAAAACACACACGGTAGAAGTAGTAAGTAGGCGTGGCACATGCGCCGCTAGTAAGAACTGCAGTACGCACTTGCTGTTCAAGCGCTGTCATTCGCAAACTAGACTGCGTCAACATATAATTTACGAAAAATAATATTAAAATGCCTTATTGTGCCATACTGGACTGTAAAAACCATAGCCGGACTAAAAATCTAACTCATGGAGGTGTATCATACCACCGGTAAGTATTATTTTCGGATTTATTATAATAAAATGAAAAAATAAAATTTCTTCAATCATTGCACAAGATATACAAACAAAAATTGTCCTTATTGTCATAGCAACAAAGTTGATTTTCTTTTCCCGGTTATTAGCCTTTCTGGAATATTCGCTTGATTACCTATACTTTTGACGCTATCCAAATAGTGCGTGACTTATCGATAAAATCAATCGACATGTATTACATTGCCTTTTTAAAATAAAAGTATTTAAATATGTATGTAAGTAATATAATACAGATAATTATTAAATTAGTAAAGTTAATAAAATAAAAATCGTATGATATTCGTAATGTAATTTAATCCTACTACTATTATAAAGGCGAAAGTTTGTAAGTATGGATGTATGGATGTATGGATGTTTGTTACTCTTTCACGCTTAAACGGCTGAATGGATCTGGATGAAATTTGGCACAAAGATAGATTATAGTCTGGAATAACACATAGGCTACTTTTTATCCCGGGAAAATGTACGGTACCCGTAGGATAACACATCAACTGTGACGCGGACGAAGTCGCGGGCAGAAGCTAGTTTTAAATACATGTAGCTAAAGACTTGGTACAACATAGGGCGTTTGAATTATACCTTAATATTCTTATGTTTAGCAGTGGACGATGACGATGATTTGCTGCTGAGATGATGATAATGATGATAATTGTTAGATTTTATTTTCCTTTCTTAATAATTTCAGTTTTCCTGATGATCCAATTTATAAAGAGATATGGATCAACGCTACTGGGAGATTAAGCTGGTTCCCTACAAAAAACAGGTCCTTAGTAAGTACGTTTTATTTCAGGGACAGTAGCGTTATCCATAGTACGTGTGTAGAAATTAATGTAATGATTTCTCTAATATATGAATATTAAAAATAGTTTCTACATAGTTCAATTCGTTAGATTTTTTTTTTGTTCGTTTTCAGCGATATCTTCGTCAAACGTAAACCGATATTTATAAATTATATAATAATAATAATAATATACCATCACGCCTGTATTCCCCGAAGGGTTAGGCAAAGGTGTACCAATGTACACCCACAGTTCGCGGGCATATTTAGGTCCCATGTAATAGGGGGCGAGCCTATTGCCATTAACCGGGCACAAATCCAAACTCCGAGCTGCTACTGAGAATTTCATAGAAAAACCCAATAAACACTTTTTGCTCGACCTGGGAATCGAACCCGGGACCCCTTGCACAGCAGTCGCACTTGCGACCACGAGACCAACGGGGCAGTCCTTCAGTCAGTCCGTCAGGGCAGTCATTTATAAATTTATTTATTTATTTATTTATGTCACACTTACAACTATTATTACAGGTCTTAAACCTAATACAATAGCGTTGTTCTAGTACTTACTTATATAGGTATATATATATAATTTGCATGCAATAATTCTAATTACATAATAAACAATAGGCGACTCGTGTAAATTCACTCAGTGTGCAGTTAAATAAATCTTAAATTATATAAGTATGTATATCAGTTGTCTGGTTACCATAACACAAGCTCTGCTTAGCTTGGGATCAGATAGCCGTGTGTGAGTTGTCCCAAGATATTTATTTATTTATTATTTATTTTATTTACATGATTGTAAATAAATACCTTTTTTAATAGGTACGTTTAAAAATTGCCCTACGACATTTATTAATTCCATTATTTTAATACTATCGCATTTTAAATACGTTTTCTACTACTATCGATATTACTTCGATCGAACTAGGTTACATCACCATTTGAGTAGCAACTTGCAATCGTGTCAGCGATACGCCATTCAAATATCACCCTTATTTTTATGATGTTACAGTTCAATAATGTCAATTCTGAATAATGCCATCTAGCGACGAGTGGCGGTACTTGGTAGTCCAAGATGAATTTCTTTCTTGTTTTTGTCAATTTGATTTATAGTTTGTTGATATTAAAGTTGCATTTCGTATAATATTTGTTTTGTATTTCGCTTACGCCCATTTTTTGTGTTTAGCCAATCGTATCTTCGGGTTTGCAGTAAGAGTAAATTGTAAATGTGTGAGTTTGGCGACACCGGTTCTGGTACAAGCATTTTCTCAAGCTACTTCTAGTGTTTTTATTGTTCTGTGATTACGAAAGAAGCAAAATAAAGCATTACAATGCTTCAAAACTGAAATTTGTCAAATGCGACTGGAACGTAAACGTCAAAACGAAATGGTTTCTTTCTTTTTCATCGATTTCGTACGGAACAAAACAAAGCATTGAAATGCTCCAAAACTAAAATTCGACAAGGCCGACTGGAACGTAAACGTCAAAACGAAATTTCGATTTTACGTGTAAAACAATCGTTCACAGAAAATATTATTTTTAAATGGAAAGATAACATAATTGTTGCGAAATGGAGTCTCCGGTGCCTCCTGTGATAAGCAAAGGTCCTATAATAGACCCTGCATTATGCCGCTGTTGCAGATCTATTAAGAAATGTCGACTTCTTACCACCGAATATGAATGGATGGGAACGAAAGAAATTTACTCTGAAATGTTTTTGGGCTGTTTCGGCCTACTTGTAAGTATAATAATAACAAATCCAGCCTATTATTCTGCCACTCGGCAAAGCCCTCTTCTCATACAGAGAAGGCGCGAGCATTGATTGCTACACTTGCTCAAGGCGGATTGGCGATTTCAGACTTCTTTCTTTTGCTTGTAAGTAAATAATACATCATTAGTTAGCCTTTAGATTGGCTAAATTTAAGTCAGTCTTTCACCAAATCAAAAAGTTCTTATTTCCAAGAAAAGAACTCGAAACTACATAGAGTAATAAAATAAAGCATAGCTTATTTTTCATGACAGTCCTTTTCTTATTGCATTTTTCAAAAACTTTCTTGTGCATGCCATGGTAGGCTGTGGTCTCCAATATGTGAAGAAGTACACCCTTTATTGAATCTTGTTTGTATGTCATGATTTATCTATATTGATCCTAAATAAATAAATGAAAATAAAACAAACTAATGTTTCATTCAGTAATAAATACTGTATGGGGAATTACTTTTGTGTGACTTACAGAAAGTCAGAAAGCCTGCATTAAAATTCTCATACTCTGGTTGTCTGCCTCGTTGGCCTAGTGGTTCTGAGCGCAACTGCTACGCTAGAGATCCTGGGTTCGATTCCCGGGTCGAGCAAAAAGTGTTATTGGGTTTTTCTATGAAATTCTCAGTAGCAGCTCGGAGTTTGGATTTGTGCCCTGTTAATGGCAATAGGCTCGCCCCCTATTACATGGGACCTAAATATACCGGCGAACTGTGGGTGTACATTGGTGAACCTCTGCCTAACCCTTCGGGGAATACAGGTGTGATGGCATATTTAATATATTTAATTTAAATTTACTCTGGTTGTTTTAAGATTATTCACCAGGTGGTCAAAACAATGCCTTGTATGCAAAAAAAAAATGAGTAAAAAAATAATAATTTTGCTTTTAGACAAAGACAAATTATTAATTATACAGTTAGAACATTAAAAGGCACTTTTAAACATTATAATTTACTTCTTCATGTTTAAATTTGTCAAGTTTTCATTCATCATTTTAATTTTAATATGATTTAAATTTTTAGATGTTTACTTTTTTTACTGACCATTAACTTGTTTGTGTTATTTTGAACTGTTAATACAAGTTGGTTTCATAAATAAATAAATAAATTAGCCAATCATCATCATCATCATCATCTCAGCCATAGGACGTCCACTGCTGAACATAGGCCTCCCCTTTAGATCTTCACATATACCGGTTGGAAGCGACCTGCATCCAGCGTCTTCCGGCGACCTTTTTGAGGTCGTCTGTCCATCTTGCTCGCAGAGCAGATGGCCAATGGGGTCGAAAAGCGCTAGAGTGGAGACCACGGACTAGCAAGCGCAGCGTAGGCATCCACCAACAAGATGAATTAGCCAATGGTATAAATAAATTAATAAATGATACAACAGTCCAGTACCAAAGTCTAAACTCCCATTACATAACATTTCAGCTATCACACTTGGACGGAGACGCTAAGGAGTGCGGTGTGTGTGCGACGTGCGTGGTGCGCCTGCGCGACGCGTGCGCGTTCAGACAGCAAGTGCTGCAGGCGCAAGAGGTCTTTCTGAGCACCAAGCTGCATCTTAAAGAAGGTACAATAAATCTTCAGAATATTATTTCAACTAACGACCCCGTTAGTCTCATGGGTTCGATTCCCAGGTCGGGCAAAGTGTGTTATTGGGATATTCCTAGTAGCAGCCCAGAGTTTGGAAATTGGTGGCGTGATACTGCTGTACCGCTGAAAGTAACTGCCGCGTTGGTGTTGTGGTCCCAAGCGCTACTGATGAGCGTAGGGTCCTGGGTTCGATTCCCAGGTCGGCAAAAAGTGTTATTGGATTTTTCCATTAGGAATTTATCAAAAGCAGGCCAAAGTTTAGAAGTTGGTAGTGTCGCATCCCCGTGCCTTGGAAAACAAATAAAGCCATTGGTCCTGGCTGTCATTCATAGATCTTTGACAGTCGTTACGGGTAGCCAGATGCCAGGAAGTCTGACAACCAGTCTTACCAAGAGGTACCGTGTTGCCTTACATCACGGCAACACGGTACCTGTGGGTTGTGGAGGTCGGATAGGCAGTCGCTCCTTGTAAAACACTGGTATTCAGCTGCGTCTTGATGGATTGATCGTTACTGCTCCGCTCCCGTTAGTCGTAGCGTGATGTTCTATACGTATAAACCTTCCTCTTAAATCACTCTATCTATTGATGAAAACCGCATTAAAATCCGTTGAGCAGTTTAAAAGATCTAAGCGTACAGACGGCGGGAAGCGACTTTGTTTTATAATAATAAGATTTATTTCATTTACAGATGGTATAGGCAAGGTGGAAGTAGAAATAAAGGCGGAACCATATTCTGAGGATGATTCGGATGCAATGGATGACGGGGATGGCTTAGCGGATGATGATATGATAGGTAAGGATGAGATT
Organism: Caradrina clavipalpis; assembly: GCA_932526535.1. Lineage (NCBI taxonomy): Eukaryota > Metazoa > Arthropoda > Insecta > Lepidoptera > Noctuidae > Caradrina > Caradrina clavipalpis. The sequence goes on from OW052115.1 coordinate 5,376,302, forward strand.
CATTATTTTACTACAGTGAAGCGTTGATTATCCAAACGACTGCTTATCCGAACTAAAAGTGGAAATTATGTTTTTCTTATTCCTCCGTTAATCTTTTCTTATTAATTTCGTTGCGGGATACAAGATCAAGATCATTGGTTTAATTTTTCATAGATTTTTGCCCTAAGGTAGACTGGTAGAAAATGTCTAAGGCATTAAGTCCGCCTTTGTATGGTGTATTTTATACATTATTAGCCGACCCGCCACGACTTCGTTCGCGTGGTGTCCTACCCCTACCCTACCCTACCCCTACCCTACCCTCTCAACTATCCTATCTCTCAAGTTGGATAGAACTGCACATGGTGTGCGAATTTTATTATAATCGGTTAAATGATTTAGGAGTCCATTGAGGACAAACATTGTGACACGAGATTTATATATATTAAGATGTGCATAAATAAATAAATACAGAAAAGCTTTATGTAGGTGGTTAATTGAGAATTCCTTCTACACTGTAAAATAATTCCTACAATGTAAATTTAAATGATATAGTTGTTCGAAAATCTGCATGTCATTGTGTTATGATTAAATATGTTAAGCTACTATTATAATACAATGTAAGAACTTTTGTAACCATATTTATCTGCAAATAAATTGATTTGATTTGAATAAATAATTTTCATGTATTCCATTCATAATTTCAGACGCGTTAGACACAAAACTGGATGTTGAAATGGATGAAGAGGATGTAAAGCCCCCGGACGACGTGCCGGTGTCGGGTCGCACGCGCGCGCGGCGGGAGAAGGGCGGGAGAGCGATCAAGAGGGAGATTACAATCAAGATCAAGAAGTTAAGAGCCAAGCTTGATGATATGTTGGAGAAGCCTGGTTAGTAGATCATTTATGTATTTATATTAAAAAGGTCTACCAACAGCTTCTTTGTATTACAAGTATATAAATAAAATAAATAAATAAAATAAATACATATCTTGGGCAACTCACACACGGCTATCTGATCCCAAGCTAAGCAGAGCTTGTGTTATGGTAACCAGACAACTGATATACATAGGTACTTATATAATTTATAAATACATACATATTATAGATAAATCACACCCAGACACAGAACAAACAATCATGCTCATCACACAAAGTTTGTCCTGGGTGGGAATCGAACCCACGACCTCCGGCTTAGCAGTCAGGGCCGCTAACCACTAGACCAACAGGCCCGTCAAAGTAATAAGTAATCCGTAGTAATCGTAATCCGTAGTAATCGTAATCCGTAGTAATAGTAATGGTTATTAAGTCCTGGACTTACACAGTCGCCAATTACTGGTCACCCAACATTTAGAAAGAGTGTAAAAAAATGTGCGGTGGAGGGCCCTCCGTCAGGAACGAAGCCCCTATATGTGAAATAAAACAAAACATAATACACATATTATACCATCACGCCTGTATTTCCCGTAGGTTAGGCAGAGGAGATTAGAATAGATTTCATACAAAAACCCAATAATGCTTTGCTCGACCTGGGAATCGAACCCATGACCTCTAGTGGGAGTAGCACTTAGCACCACTAGGCCAACGAGGCAGTTAGCAGTTTATTTTTTTAAGGACAACTGCCTGGTTAGCCTTGTGGTCCTAAGCGCGACTGCTATGCTTTTGGTTTTGGGTTCGATTCCCAGATCAAGCAAAAAAAGTGAAAAACAAAATTTGTTGTTCTCTCTCGTACATTTGCACCTGTCATTTTATTTCTTTACTATCTTTGGTAGACTGGTAGGGAATAACTAAGGCATTAAGTCCGCCTTTGTACTTTTTGATGCATAAGTTTAAAAATAATATAAAGTGTTATTGGGTTTTGCCCGGAGTTTGGAAGTTGGTGGTGTGACCCCCCCGTGTCTCGGAAAGCACGTAAAGCCGTTGGTCCTGCGCCTGATCTCTCTACGGCCGGATTGCCGTCCCATCGGACTATGAGAGTTAGGGAAGAGGGAGTGCACCTGTGTTTGCGCACACATTTGTGCACTACAATACCTCCTGCTTACTTGGCCAGTGTCTATTGATTTTAGCTGCCGTGGCCGGAATCGGTCTGGAGAATTATTTTCACATAGATATTTATTAATTATTTACATAATGATTTCTCCATTATTTCAGATGAAGAAGAAGTCCCAATAAAAAAAGAGAAAGAAACGCAGAAAGTCAAGAAAAAACAGCAAGACATAGACCACGACTTAATGGTGTACACCAACGCCTTAACCATAGTCAAGAACTCCTACGTGTGCCCTTTTCAGAACAGAATTAGCATATACTACTGTTTTTACTGCCGCGACCAATTTACTAACCCAAACGAACTAAGAGAACACACCTTGACCCACGACCCAGTAGAACTCTTCCAAAGCACAATGGAAAACCGTAAAATACCGAAAATAGACATCACTAGAATCGATTGCAGACTGTGCAACGAAAAAATCGATGACTTAGAAATTTTCAAAAAGCACATCACTAGCGTTCACGGTAAAATGCTGTATCCCGTCTCTAATGAGTTCTTGAAATTTAGATTGTCTTTGGATAATTTAATTTGCACAGAATGCAATGGCGCGTTCCCGTATTTTGATGTACTTAAAAAGCATATGATTGATCATTTCGGTACTTACATATGCGATGTTTGCGGCGCTTGCTTCCTGGAACGCAACTCGCTACGAACTCACATAAAATCTCACACCAAAGTCGAAGAGAGTTTTCCATGCGAAGTTTGCGGAAAAAATTTAAAATCTAAATATAGCAGATATTTACATGTCGCCACTGTCCATGAAAAAAAACCTACAGTTAATTGTTATAAGTGCGAAGCTAGCTTTTTGTCATACGCGTTAAGAAACCGCCATTTGATTGAGGTACACGGTGATAAACGGACGTTCGCTTGTAAATCGTGTGATAAAGTTTATAACAGGCGAAAAACTTTAATGGAACATAATCGTCGAAATCATTTAAAAGTTTACAGACACCAATGCGATTTATGCGATCAAAGATTCTATCTTCCTTCAAGGTTAAAAGAACATATGGCTACACATACTGGCGAGAGGAATTTTCGCTGCGAATTCTGTGATAAGAGCTATCCGCGTTTACAGTCACTACAAGAGCATCTTCGGTCGCATAGCAACGAGAGGAGGTACAAGTGTGATATCTGTAATTCTACGTTCACTCAAAATGGTAGTTTGAAGAATCATATGAAATCTCATCATCAGGAATTCGATTTGGATCCGAATTACAGTTGATTTGTTGTTTGAAATTAATTTATTGTATTTTTTATCAGTATTAATTAAAATGTGTATGAAATTAGTAGGTGTGTTTTTTTTGTGTAATCCTATATATATAATATTAAAAATCCGAAAGTAAATAAGTTTGTTTGTTACCCTTCCACGCCTAAACCACTGAACCGATCATCCTGAAGTTCTACATATGTACAGAAAAGGACATAGGGTACCTTTCATCCCGGAAAAAGGTAACTTGTTTACATTTTTATGATAATAGATGGCGCCACGTGTCTGTCATTCTGTTGAAAAATAATGTTATTGTTCACATCTTATGATAATAGATGGCGCCACGTGTCCTGTCATTCTGTTGTAAATAATGTTATTGTTCACATCTTATGATAATAGATAGCGCCACGTGTCTGTCATTCTGTTAAAAAAGAATGGTATTGTTCACATCTTATGATAATAGATGGCGCCACGTGTCTTTCGAATCATGATAACATTTTATATATAACCGACGTTTATGGATGAAATCGCGAGTAAAAGCTAGTAATATTATAAATGCGAGAGTTGGTGAGGATGGATGGATGTTGGTTACTCTTTGATGCTTAACATATGGCAACTCATACTGGTGAAAGAAATTTTCGCTGTGAATTCTGTGATAAGAGCTATCCGCGTTTACAGTCATTACAAGAGCATCTTCGGTCGCATAGCAACGAGAGGAGGTACAAGTGTGATATCTGTAACTCTACGTTCACTCAAAATGGTAGTTTGAAGAATCATATGAAGACTCACCATCAGGAATTCGATTTAGATCCGAATTACAGTTGATTTGTTGTTTGAAATTAATTTATTGTATTTTTTATCAGTATTAATTAAAATGTGTATGAAATTAGTGGGTGTGTGTATTTTTTTATATGTATAATAATAATAATAACCTATTCGTGTCGATTGACTCATAAAATTTTATATTAAAATTTAATTAAAAAAAATTATTATTATTTTTTATTTTTTTATTATTAATTTTTTTTTTTTCTATACAAATCTACACTAATATTATAAAGAGGAAAGTTTTATTTGTTTGTTTGTACCGGATAAGCTCCGAAAGTAATGGACCGTTTTTTTTTTATCAATAGCGAAACCGGCGTACGGTTGTGGTGTTCATTAGTACACCTCTGCCTAACCTTTCGAGGAATACAGGCGTGATGGTATATTTATTAATATTTTTCATCAATAGAAGAAAACTACTACCTGACCTTATTGGTGAGGTTCTTCAGAAAGGTCGGGTGCGCAGCTGTACTCGTACCCGGCGTGCTTGTATAACCAGATGTAAAATAAATAAATAATGTATGAACGTGAACGAGGCGAAAGGAGTATGTAAGGATCGTAGCAGGTGGCGTTGTGGTATGTATGCATCTTTGTAGATAACTACATTATTCCCGAGTAAAATGGGCTTTATAACATCACACTACACCCCACGGGAGCGGAGCAGGAACCGAAGACGAAACTGAACGCACGTGACACCTCAGGGTATATAGCTAGAAAGGAACAAAATGTAAATAAAACGCTTTCAAGTTAATTACAATTATCTTTTAATACAATATACATAGTTTTAAACTTAACTTGTTTTAAACATATTATGCTGCTTTTGTAGATATAGTCGTTGCAAATCATGAGGAGGTCACGTGACATAATGAAGAATGTTAACTAATTTTGATTAATAGCACTCCATATTCTCTGTCAAAAATAAAAAATACTAGTGAAAGAATTACTTCGATAGGTCAATTAGTTTCCGATTTAGAAGTAAAACAAGTTGGAACTGCACAACGCGGGCTGTCGGTGTCGGTGTGATGTGCGATGACGTCACACACTCAGTCTGGCTCACTCAGTCCGCCGGCTGGCCCGCGCGGCGCGTTGTGGCATGACGTCACAAGCGGTCACATGACTTAGCGGGACTCGATATTTTTCGAAACTTTGAATGCCTATAAAATAAAAACTACTAGGTATTTTTCACTACAACAAAAACTAGTGTATTTGTATACCTACAGGCTTTACTAAGACAAAATTGCAAGCGATTTGGCATACCTTGTAACATTCTTCATTATGTCGCTGTCAAATATTTCAATTTGTATTTGAATAGGAGGGATGAAACGCATGTCACAGATTAAATAAGTACAGATACTTCACTCAGTATCAGTAGAAAATGTCCAATACCTACTGCTATAATAGCCTACTCCGTCGCGTCAACTGGCGTCAGCAACCACTGCAAACTAAAATGTGCCTAAATGCTCAAGCGTACAGTTGTGATCGCTTCGCACCGCGCGATCCCACAACAATCGTAGGGCCGCCTCCTCGATAAAATTAAATTAACGTAACTTTTTGTGTCTATGTTATTGAGAACTGTGAATATGTTCTGACTTATATGTGGCAGTTTAAAATTGTATCGTAAATGTTTATAAAATATTTTTACCCATCTACAGCACATAAGGCACCAGACGGGATCGTAGGTAACGAATGGAACTATTAAAATGTAATAACGTGCGTGCGCTTCGTTTGCAAAAACCGCACTGAATTTGGTTCGCAAACGGCCCGAGACCGCTCGGCCGGGCGGTAGGCAATTATAGCGCGCAAGTACATAGAGTGACGGAGGCCTGCGCATGTGACCAAAAGAGTAAAGAATATTAATGTGGATGGATGTAGAGGAAGAGGGAGGCCAATGAAAAGATGGATGGATTGTGTGAAGAATGATATGAAAGAGAAGGGAGTCAGTGATAGCATGACGGTTGACAGGACGGCATGGAAGAAGAAAACGTGTTGAGCCGACCCCAAGTAACATGGGATGGGGGCAGGAAGATGACGATGATGATCGTGCCTTCATGAAATGGAACAACTATATCTGTTGACAGTAGAGTATAAAAATAATGTGTATTGTTTTCATTAATAATAAATAAAACTGGAAGATTTCGTTTCTATATAATATCTATGTTATGTTTAGATCTTTGACAGTCGTTACGGATAGTCAGAAGCCGGGAAGTCTGACAACCAGTCTAACCAAGAGGTATCGTGTTGCCCAGTAACTGGGTTGTGGAGATCAGATAGGCAGTCGCTCCATGTAAAACATTGGTATTCAGCTGCATCCGGTTAGACTGGAAGCCGACCCCAACATAGTTGGGGGGAAGGCTAGGCAGATGAGGGAAAAAAATCCGCACATATAAAAAACTTTTTTCAAAAAAGTTTAAACTTATTAATCAAAGAAAATTGCACAAACATATTAATGCTTTGTCAGTCTGTCTAGCCATAATCTAGAACTAACTTGACAGTAATCTTATCGATTAAATACAAGTTACAGTGTTGAATCCTCTTCAAATTTCTGTCAAAAAATACAAATAATCAAATAAAATTACGACACTTATAATTAATAAAAATAAATACTTGTTAATGTTTGACAGTATTTCAGAATACACCTCTTTCAAACAACAGAATCGCCCCGTTGCGTATGCGCAGCAAGATGACTATACAGGAAAAAAAATTAACCAGTGCGTAAATTTTGCCATAATAAACTTCAACACGTTTTATTAAACACGTATATTTTATTTTGATATGTCTTAGTACTAAAAAAAAAAGTTATCGCTTACGAAACATGTTTACTTAAAAACCATATTTTATTGTCACTCGGCGCTAGCGCATTCCTCACCCCCTCACCCCAGCCATGCGCCCGGGCGGCGGACAAGAGTTGTCATTGATAGTATGGCGAATAGATTATGTCCATGTTTTGCTTATTTCAAACTCGGATAAGGAGGACATTTTTTTTTAACTAAACACGGAAATGTGTTCTATTGCTGACACTGAACTACCAAAAAAAAATTACGCACTGGTTAAAAACTTTTCCTGTATAGTTTGGATTCAAAAATCACCTAAAAGAAACATTTTTTTTAATGTCATTGGATGGCAAACACGCCGACGGCCCACCTGATGTTAAGCGTCGCGAGCGGTCATCGCTGCCTATACACATCTGCAATACCAGAGGCCTTGCTAATGCGCTGCCATCACAGAGACAAAGTCGAAATGTGTCATGTGCCTGTAATTACACCGGCACACATACCTTTCAAACCGGAACACAGCAACGCTGCTTTGCGGCAGAAATAGGTATGGTGGTGGTACTTCCCCGGACGAGCTCCTTCACAAAGAGCTCTACTACTAATTTGACTTGTATTTGAATTTGACGAAGATGCAAAATTATTGTACCTTGTTTAAATTTTAAACAATATTTACTTGCTTATTTAACAGTAATCTTACCCATTAAATACAATATTTTTATTCAACGATAAACTGCCTCGTTAGCCTAGTGGTGCTAAGCGCGACTGCTACGCTAGAGGTCTTGGTTTCAATTCCAAAATCGAGCAAATTGTTATTGGGATTTTACATAAAATTCTCAGTAGCAGCTCAGAGATTTGTGCCCGGTTAACGGCAATAGGCTCGCCCCCTATTACATGGGACCTAATACTGGCGAACTGTGGGTGTACAGTACACCTCTGCCTAACCCTTCGGGGAATACAGGCGTGATGGTATGTGATCAACGGTAACCATCTACCCCCTCCGGCATAGGATGTTTAGTTTTCATATGATTTCTGTAATTAGTAACTTGTGTATAAGACGATGGGCAAAGAGAACACTTATACTTCTTCTCAGCACTATGCGATTGCAAATGCACCTTTAAGGCCTTGGACCTAGGGTAGTTTTTCCCACAGAACTCGCATCTGAAGTTTCGTTCACCCGTGTGTGACGTCATATGGTCTCTAAGAGCGGATGGTAGATAGAATTTTTTGTCGCAAAGTGTACATTCGTGGCGGAACAGTTGTAAGTGTGTCCTTTGGTTATGTTCTCTTAGAGTTTTTCTGCTATCAAAGATCTTGTCGCATCCTTCGCAAGGGAACATACGTTTTTCGCCATGAACGTCCATTTTGTGCCGATATCTCATATGGTAAGAAATAAAAATCTCGTCGCACTTATTACAAGGGTACGCTGGTTCGTTTTTGTGAATCCGCGATATATGAAAACTTCGACTGTTTTTTGATCTAAATGTCTTATCGCATTCATTGCACGGATACATTTGAACATTCTTCTTAGTATTATGAGAATTCTTATGAAAAGTCAAATGTCGTTCTTCAAAATAATGGGCGCCGCAAACGTCACAGATAAACGTGCCAAAATGTTCAGCCATATGTTTTTTTAACGCGTGAAAAAAACTAACATTCTTACCGCATTCTACGCAAGTTAACGTACCAATTTTAAGCTTAAAAGGCATGAACTCGTTAGAAACATCCCTATACAACTTATGCCCGTGCACCGTAGTGATGTGATGTTTAAAACTATTAATGTTATCGATTTTTGCGTCACATAATCTACAATCGATTCTTTCAATATCGATTTGGATTAACTTCTTAGTGTCTAAAACATCTTTGTATGTTTTGGGGTCGTGTGTTAATGTGTGTTCTCTTAATTGGTTGGGGTCTAGGAACATTTCTCTGCAGTATATGCAGTGGTAGTCGCTGAAGACGGTGACAAACGGACAGACGTATGAGTTCTCGACTATTTTCACTGCGTTTCTTAGTATGTGAAGGTCTTTGTCGACTGAGACGGGTCGTCTGGGAAGAGGAGAATCGGCTCGGCGTGTTTCTGAAAAAGTTAGAATGTTATTTTATATAAATGTCATAGAATAATGGTCATTGTTTATTTCATAGCACCGCTTCGAACTGGCAACATCGCCTTGACAAGCTGTCACCTTATCATCTTTTAATTATCAATAGCATTAAATCGTTATTTTATTTTTCTGTTCTTTTGTTTCGGCTCGTCTCTTAACCGGCTTGATAGCTGATATTGTAAGGAATAACTTAGGCTACTTAACTTTTTATATTAAATATAAAAATACCTTGCAAAAAAATGCCCATGTTAGCCGACATACACGCGAACGACGCCGCGGGCATAATCTAGTAAATAAATAATAAAATATCTTACCATCAATATATTGCAATTGGTCAAGTTTTCTCTTCATACTGTTGAATTTTTCTAACATATCAATCTCGGCCCTGTCGATAGTGGCGCCCTCAAGAGGCCGCGGCGACAACTGGTCAACTGAGGTATCCTGTAGATCTTCCACTTTTATTTGTATTGCCACTGAAAACGAGAGGGGAAAAAATAAATACCATCACGCCTGTATTCCCGAAGGGTTAGGCAGAGGTGTACCAATGTACACCCACAGTTCGCCGGTATATTTAGGTCCCATGTAATAGGGGGCGAGCCTATTGCCATTAACCGGGCACAAATCCAAACTCCGAGCTGCTACTGAGAATTTAATAGAAAAACCCAATAACACTTTTTGCTCGACCTGGGAATCGAACCCAGGACCTCTACCGTAGCAGTTGCGCACAGGACCACTAGGCTAACGAGGCAGTTAAAAAGCAGGCGGGAAAAAATACTAAACTTTTTTAAATATTTTGTTGCATGAAACTTTCATATTTCTCATGTTTTCTAATAGGTTAAGTTGCCTTTATATTTTTCACAAACTACAGTCCGTGCCACGAAAGATGAGACTTGGCGAGTGTCAGTATGGGGAGCTTGCGCAGGTACTAAGTGTACGAAATAGTTATCCATAATTTGTTTATCTATTCAGAGATTTTTCGATGACATTGGAATTAAAACCACATACAAAAATTCTTTACAATATTTATTACAAAATAATAAAGTTGGAGGTCAAGTCTCATCTTTCGTGGCACGAACGAGTATTGTTTTTTATGGGATAACAAAACAGGATTTGTATTGCGCAATGTAACGCACGCAAAATATTGAGCTTATTATCTTTTGGGATGGAAAATCATCATATAACTTCAGGGAGTGTCAGACTTTTACTGGCTACAACCCAACCATGTTCCTTCTTGTGCCATTGGAGTTTCGGGGGCGCGGTATCTCTTTCGAACCACCCGCAGCCCGGGCAAGCATCGGCCCTGAGTAGTCCCTCCCGATGATTTGCTGACATCTCTATGAAGCGCGCGTGGAACACGAACGCGCCGGCTACACGGTCTGTCGTTAGTTAACGTTCGGACGGTGAGCTACCCGTTGCTGACCATCCACAGGTCTACGGTGGCCGGGAGTCGTCTCGCGGCTACTAAATAACATACTAACTTGGTGCTAGCAAATTCTCTTCATCCTGGTCCATGGTATCTTCCATGGGGTCAGCCACGTGATTCTCATCATCATTATCATAATCCTCGGCTGGCTGTAACGGTAAGGTGTCCACTTCTTGTTTCACCTCCACTTTCATCTTGAAACTGTCCTCGTTATCTGGAATTGAATATTTTAATGTCAATCATCATGGTTCATTTTAATGTGAACCAGCGCTGTGGTTCCGTGTCTCGTGCACGGACCACGGCTTTATGCTGAGCGTCAGCCTTTTCGCGCGGTAGTGGCGCACATTATTGTTACTGTTATTTTTATTTTATTTTTATAATTATTTTTATTTTTGTGTTGTGCGTCGCTTTCGCAAAGAATAAATGGATTTTCTTTCTTTCTTTCTTTAATCGTATGTAAGGTGCAGCGGGGCAATCTCGACAGCGGGAAATTTCAACTAATCTTAATAACTTCTACATTTTACTAAGATTAGTTGAAATTTGCCGCAGTCGAGATTGCCCCGCTGCACCATAGTAGTATTTGCGTGGCTTATTTCACCCGCGTTGAGGCCTTATTTCACTAGAGTTAACTCCTATGGCTTGTGGCGTGATGTTATATAACAAAGCTGCTCAACCGCAGGCCATAAAGTGGCCCGCGTGGATGAATTTCAAATGGCCCGCATAAACTAGTTTTAAAAACCCTGCTAAAAAGTATTGCGTGTTTCGAAAGAACGAATTGCGCGCGATTAGCGAGTTCCCTGCTGAGCCGTTTTTTTTATAAACAACTATTTAATTTCGTTCCTGTGTTTTTTTTTGCACAAGTCCCAAAAGTAACTAAAATAGGAATCCTGGCGAAAATTTCTGAATCAATTGTTTGGGTCAACTGTTATAAAAGTTGAGCATTCTTGTTATATAGCCTATGTTACTCAGGAATAATGTAGTAACTATTGGTGAAAAAAATGATAAAATTGGTCCAGTCGTTTCGACACTGATTCATTACAAACAAAAAATCTTTCCTGTTTATAATATTAGTATAGATTTCATTACTTACCATCATGAATATGAACCATTGCACTGAGCAGTTTCTCTTCACAGAGTAACACTTGTTGTCTGAAGGCGCAGGCATCTCGGAGTCGAACCACACACGTAGCACAGATAACACGCTCAGACTCGTCACCCTCCAAGTGAGATAGCTGGAAATTAACGAGAAAAAATATCTTTAGTTTTCAAAAATTAATTGCTGCTTATATGAAAGGTGAGAGATAGATGAGACTTGAGAACAGCTGGACCAATTTAGCAGATATTTTTTATGTTTTTAATTGTTTGAAAAATGTCTCTGAGACCTCTCATGCATGAAGATGCAGGTTTGATACTAGGCAAGTAACAATATGACTTATTTAATTCATATGTACTTTGAAAATATATCTTGGACATTACTGAAATCGGTGAAGGAAAACATCGTGAGGAAACATGGACTTATTATTAATTAATATAAGTCTGAAATCGCCAATCCGCCTTGAGCAAGCGTGGTGATCAGTGCTCGTGCCTTCTCTGTATGAGAAGAGGGCTTTGGCCTGCAGTGGGACCGTAATAGGCAGGTATTATTATAAATTTTCTCAACAAGATTAGTATGAAAGATTTTTCACCGGAATAGTTCGATTTTTGGATGGTATTTTTGTATGAAAATCTCAACAAAGGGCGACATTAAGTGCCTAGATCATCATTAGCCTTAAATTAGTAAGTAAAACTGACCACAAGACCAAAACAGTCGACAAACATATCAGAATACACTTCTCGACGGCCAGACCACTCGTATTCCACGTTCAATAAACGACACTTCTTGACTGCACCGCAGCATCTACACAGACCAGGGTCCACGATAGGACCCTTGCGGTTATTTATGCTCATTTTAGTGTGATAATAACGTATGAATATTATTAAATTCAAGCTTTTCTTTGCCCCATTCCTTGCAATGAAATTGCTATAGATTTGTTGTTTGACTTTCGGATGACACTGACAACCTGGTTAGTGGTTGTTGTTTGACGTTGATTTGATACAGATTATGCTAAAGCTGCTCCATGAAAAACACTGGTATTCAGCTGCATCCAGTTAGGCTGGAAGCCGACCCCAACTTAGGTGGGAAAAGGCTAGGCAGATGTTATGATCATCATCATCCTTCAACTAAGATTTAATTAAGATCTCGCTATGCTTGTGACATGTCATCGACAGTCTCCACGAGCCATTTAATCCAGCCTTGATTTAATTTAATTTAATAGTTTACTTTGATACACTTCTACCTAGCCCTTTTGGGAATACACGCGTAAGGAAGGATGGACGAAATCTTCTTAGAAATATTTGAATTAATGCCATCTAGTGTAAAGTAGCAAAACTAATCAGTTTTCAATTTTGACTAAATGTTGAAGTTATCTAAATGTTCGTTTTTCCTAATTTGCTAAAGTTCACACGATTGCAAAATTACAAAAACAAAACAGGTTTTAAGGTGTAATTATAAAATATCTAACTTTATTTTTAAACACTGATAAGTACGATTCAGTCACGTCTGTAGAAGCCGGATTTGAAATCTCTTGAAGAGCACCTAAAGGCACCTAAAAACCTACTAAAAGTGCAGTGGTAGACGAGGTGGGAAACCCATTCTTTGGGACTGTCCCGTAAAAAACGGTTAAACATCTTAACTAATATTATAAACACAAACGTTTGTTTGTTTGTTACCTTTCGACGTCTAAACCACTGAACCGATCACCCTGAAATTTTGCATATACGTTGCCAGGAATACAGAAACGGACATAGGGGACCTTTCATCTCGAAAAAAGTAACTGTAGAAAGTTTATTTGCGAAATCAATTTTGAATCCGCGGTGAAATGGGTAAAACAATAACGTTCTTATGATAATAGATGGCGCCACGTGCCTTTTGAATCATGATTGATTTTTTTAAATTGAAATATTTCCTCTGCGTAGCTTGTGTGCTTGTGTACGCGGACGAAGTCACGGGCACAAGCTTGTCGCTTATATAAAAACAACAGTTACATAAGCAAGGTCAAGGATTTTTATATAACCAACTACCGGTTTGTGAATTCTAAATTAATTAATTAACGAAATGTCAGTCGCCTGACCGGGTCATCACGAGGCGATTAACAATAATAATTTGATGAACTCGGCTGGTTTTTTTTTTTTTGTTTGTAAACAGGTGATTTACGTAATACAATATTTAGTCGGTTGATAGGCGCGCTAATCTACGAAACTACTGGTTTGATTTTGAAAATTTATTTTGCTATTACAAAGCTAGAATAGCCTTGAGTGTTACAGACTTAATATCAACATAATATAAAACGGTCGCTTCCCGCTGTCTGTCTGTCTGTACGCTTAGATCTTTTAAACTGATTTTAATGCGGTTTTCTTCAATAGATAGAGTTATTCAAGAGGAAGGTTTATTCGTATAGAACATCACGCTTCGACTAACGGGAGAGAAACGGTATTCAAAGACGAAGTTACGTCTCTGAATGAATGAATGAATGAACTAGCTACCATATTAGAGATTTGTATGAAAATTTATGCGGGCAAAGTCGCGGGCAAAAGCTACTATATTTTATTATCTTTATATATGCCAGTTTTGTCGTGCTAAAGAAAAAAAGAAAAGCCAATAACCGTCCACGACTGAACGTAGGCCTCCCCCAAAGAGCGCCAACCATCCCGGTCCTGGGCAGCCCGGATCCATGCGCTGCCCGCCACCTCCTTTAAATCGTCAGTCCACCGTGCAGCAGGGCGTCCCACACTACGTTTGCCTAAACATTCCTGCTCCACCAACCGTCTGCCCGTCTGCAGACATGACCGGCCCACTTCCACTTCAGTGTACACATTCTCCGAGAATTTTTTCTTGTTTTTGGCCATTGGATGGCATGTAAGCCCACGGCCCACCTGATGTTAAGTGGTAACCGCTGCCTATAGACATCTGCAATACCAGAGGCCTTGCAAATGCGTTGCCATTCCAGAGACACAGTTGAAAAGTGTCATGGGTCTGTAACTACACCTGCACCCATACCCTTCAAACCGGAACACAGCAACGCCGCTTTGCGGCAGAAATATGTATGGTGGTAGTACTTCCCCGGACGAGCTCCTTCACTAAAGCTCTACTACTATTTGACTACTATGTCGGTGACTTTACTTACTTTTATTATTATTTTTAATAGTTTTTAGTGGCATCCAAAAAACAAACCAAATACGTAAGCACTTAAGTAGGTATTCAAGTGCTACGCTACGGTTTGGGCAATTCCAAATAGGTAGGTAACAGGTACATCTAAAGTTGAATGATGACCTAGCATTGGAGTTATTAGAGAACACATTAAACAGAAAAAAACCGGTCAAGTGCGAGCGGACAAGCACGTGTAAGGTTTCGTACAACCGTGCGCATAAAAATTGAGCAAAAATGAAAAAAGCTTTATTTAAAAAAAGACAGCCTTCAATAAATAAACAAAACAAAAGCCGCCTACTTCCAAAATAATTACTGAAGAAATTTTTTACCTTTTAACTTTTTGAAGGCGGTTGTCTTTTTTTGTAAAATAGGTTTTTTTATTTTTCACTTTTTAGTATTTATTGGCAAGATACCACTTAAAAGTCATAAGAAAGCAGAATATTCGTTTACGTGGATGACATATTTTTTCAATTATTTTGATTTATATGGTAGCCTTCCAAACAAAGAAAGAATCATCAAAGTTCATGAATTGCGGAATTATATCTATGTCACCGGAAAATAACAAGATCCGTAAGTTTATCAATTTACTAGGAAGTTTATAAACTTTCGTAAGATTCTAAACGGGAGATAAATTGTAATATTTTACGTCCACATTTTCGTAAATTGATAAACTTACTGAACTCACTCGTAAGTAAGCAGTAACCAAACGCTACGCGCGATCTGATTGGTTGGCTATCACGTGTCACTTCTCCTTCCTCGCGGCCGCCAGCTGGACACAAGCATTGCCACTATAAATAAATGCGTTATTCATCACAAGTGTTTCATTTTGAACAAAATTGCCCTTTACATCATTTAATTTCAATGAATATCTTAGGAGATATCAGAGTTTTAAAATAACTTCGTAGCAAAATAATGACTCTGCGAGAAATTCCGTAGCTTATACATCAGAATAACAGATTAAAGGCTACATAACATCGCGCTATTTGCCACGGGAACGGATTAGTAACCAAAAACCTAACGTAATGCGGGTGAAACCGCGGGGCACAGCTAGTAATTAAATAATTATCCTTTTTAAAGTCTATTCGAAATGTTAAAAGATGTTGTGATGGCCCAGTGGTTAAGGCGCCCGCCTCCCATGCATGAGGTTGCGAGTTTGAATGTGTCTTTTTCAATTCATTATGTATCTAAGTTTATCTTGGACATTACTGGTTGTGAAGGGAAACCATCGTGAGGAAATATGGACTTATAATGAACATGAGTCTGAAATCGCCAATCCGCTGTGGTATGAGAAGGGATTTTTGTTTTGAAGAGGGACAATAATAGTTCCGGTTCAAAGGGAATGGGTGCCGGTGTAATACAGGCACATGAGACGTTTCAACTTTGTCTCTGGGATGGTAACGCATCTGCAAGGCCTCTGGTATTGCAGATGTCCATAGGCAGCGATGACCACTTAACATCAGGTAGGCCGTCAGCTTATTTGCCATTTAACGATATAAAAAAATGCAATAAGGCTCCGCGCGTACTCTTAAGGTACCCTAAAACCAGCATGAACTTGACGCCTTTTTTTTACAATTTTTTGGTCGTAAAATCCTGATCAAAAATAATAATTTAGAAGTACATAATTATAGCAAGAAATGTCAGTTTTGTTAAAAACATTTGTGGCGATGCCCGTCCGTGATTCGTGTAGATAGTTTTATTATTAATTTATTTATTTAATAATGAACAATAAATATGTAATTATTATCTTGTATGTGTTCGTTTTTAATTATTATTCTTCTAAATGTGATTTTGACGTGGAAGAAGGTATGTACTACATTATGAATTTCATGTGTTTTATGTGATTATTTTCATCATCATCATATCAGTCGCAGGACGTCCACTGCTGGACATAGGCCTCCCCCATAGATTTACAAAAAGACCGGTTGAAAGTGGCCTCCATTCAGCGTCTTCCTGCGGTCTTAATCAGGTCGCCCGTCCACCTTGTGATTATTTTATTATGTTTATACTAGGGATGTTACGGAAGTGGTTTTATCGGAATCGGAGTCGGAATCGGAGCTTTTAAATTTAGTTTATAGGACTCGGAACCGGAACCGTAACCGGATCCGGAACCGGAATCGGAGTCGGAGTCTGAGATGGTGACAAAAAAGAGATGTGTTTCTACACTAACTTCACTGAAGTAGTTCCATATAAAACTAGATTTTGGCTTCATTATCCAAAAATCCAAATCAAACACAGTTACACAAACTAGTAGATAACTCAATACTTAATTGACACGTTCGTCGCGCAACCACAAAACAATAACAAACCTTCATCAAGATTGCGTAACAAGGAGTGAAATAGTAAGTACGTAATCGACGACAGAAAGCACACGGGGAGTGGGGCTGCGCGACCTGCAAAAACCTGTTCATACGTGTTGACCGCGACCGCCGCTATGCTTCGACCTCCGAATGCCTCCGATTAAAACTTCCGATTTAAAGTATCGGAGCCGAAGGCGGAACCAGATGTGTAATATCAATCGGAAGTTCCGACTTATCGGAATCGAAGTCGGAGCTCCGTAACATCCCTGGTTTATACTCCGAAATAGGAAATATGCATTCATTTTTTTATCGCATTTATTAACAAAATATGCAAATACCGTAGAAGAGATGACAGAAAGTGAAATTAAAATCGGTCAAGAAATACGGCCGACATTTAAAACTATTAATTACGCACCGATTAGACAGAGAGATCCGACATGGACTGTGACGTCACATAACACTACGGTCATATAAATTCCGTGGTTTTCGTTTTGATAGAAAGATGTAGAAACAAATCTTCGATGGCTTATATCTTTTTGAATTTCATAGTTATTCGAAAAATAGTGTTACTAAACTGTTTATTACTCGAATAAGCTTGAATTTGTTAAATAATAAAAAATATATGCCTATTTCAAGACTCCAAACGACACGGTTAGCGCAGTGGTTGAGCGATTGGCTGCTGCGAGTCGTGGGTTCGATTCCAGCTTGGAAGAAATATTGTGTTGATAGTTGGTGTGGTTAATATATATTGTTTGATTGAGAGGTTATTGTTGAACTTATGGTAGGTATATACTTAGTGGTAGTGTTACTGGGTTTTTCTATGAAATACTCAGTAGCAGCTCGGAGTTAGGTTTTGTGCCCGGTTAATGGCAATAGGCTCGCCCTCTATTACATGGAACCTGAACATACCGGCGAACTGTGGCTGTACATTGGTACACCTCTGCCAAACCCTTCGGGGAATACGGGCGTGATGGCATTGGCTGCTGCGCTGCATGTCGCGGGTTCGATTCCCGCACGGAATAAATATTAGTAGATATGGGCTACAGATAGTTGTTCCGGGTCTAGCTGTTTGTGTATGTGAGTTTACGTGTTTGTAAACGCACTCACGATAAGTACAGAGAAATTGCTAATATGGCAAGTTTACAAAAAAAAAAAACTAAATTGGATCGTATTTTTTAGCTAAGATAAAAGTAAGTACTTAATACCTTTAATATAATAACACTGCACTTACCAAGTGAATCTATAGTCACGGTAAGTGAACATCCTGCTATGCAAGCACAAAATCTTACGTAAAACAGCAAATTATACCTACCAAAACATATATACATACCATCACGCCTGTACTCCCCGAAGGGTTAGGCAGAGGTGTACGAATGTACACACACAGTTCGCCGGTATGTTTAGGTATTGCAATTGCTAAGCCACTGCGCAAACCATGCCGACAATGAATGAATGATATTATGAATTCCGTCACAGGATCGCAATGCTTTGACGGTCGGGGCAAGAATGGCACTTGTGTCAATGCCTGCCAGTGTCTGTCAATGATCGGAGACGTGAAGAGACGAGAGTATCCTCAGGTTGGTCGTTCTCTGCTTTATTCTTCTCAATTTCTCCATCTATACTAATATTAAAAAGCTTAAGTTTTTTTGTTTGTTTTAACGTGCTGAACTCACGAACACATTCTGAAAATTGTTTCGCTGATAGGGAACTATGGCCTGCGTGCTATTATTATACATACTAATATTATAAAAGTGAAAGTAACTCCGATTTAGTTGTTGGTATGGGGTAAGTTTGAACCATAGGAAAGAGCATAGGCAACTTTTACTTGTTGGCTCATATGGATCGCCCAATTAACGCCCTTACGGGTTAGGTACACATCTGAATGACTTTATTCCGCTACTTCATCTGCGTCCGCGATAACGGACAAATAAACAGGCGAAGTTGCGGGCAAAAGCTAGTATAATATAATATAATATAATGCCTTGACGACCAAGCGTGGTGATCAATGCTCGTGCCTTCTCTGTATGAGAAGAGGCCTTTTTCCTGCAGTGGGTCAATAATACACTGGTATAATTTTTGTTTATTAACATGTTACAGATCTGCTCATTTCAAGGAAACACTCCAATTGTCTGTTGCACTGACTGCAAGAAAGTCAAACATATAAAGTGAGTAAGTACCTATTCACCACTACTTACTACATCATCATCTGCTTAGCCTTTTCCCAACTATGTTGGGTTCGGCTTCCAGTCTAACCGGATGCAGCTGAATACCAGTGTTTTACATGGAGCGACTGCCTATCTGACCTCCACAACCCAGTTACTGGGCAACACGTTACGTCTTGGTTAGACTGGTTGTCAGACTTCCCGGCTTCTGACTATCTGTAACGACTGTCAAAGATCTACTAATGATAGCTGGGACCAACAGCTTTACCTATTCAATACTACTTGTTCCTACTTATATTCAGGACCTATCTAATTGCCATGTCCTCGGTTCGATTCCCATGCAGGTCAGACAAAAAATCTCATTAGGCTTGCCATAACGAATTTCTCGGTAGTAGCCCCGAGTTTAAAAGTTGTTAGTGTGACACCCCCGTGCCTCGGAAAGCACGTAAAGCCGTTGTTCCTGCGCCTGCTCTCTCCCCGGTCGTGTCGGATTGCCGTCCCATCGGGCTATGAGAGTTAGGGAAGAGGGAGTTCACCTGTGTTTGCGCACACACTTGTGTAATATAATATCTTCTGCGTACTTAGCTAATCTCTGTTGAGATTGGCCGCCGTTACTGAAATTTGGTCGGGAGGATGTTATTCTTACTTAACAACTTAAGCTTTTGTTTCTAGTAAAGCCATCGTTGATAAAGCGGGAGGAATACACTTCAGGACCGGCAGAAAGGCTTATGATGGTATGTGTTCATGTAACAGTAATCTGCTTTCCTTTAGAAGTATGGAAGTTGGGACAATAGCTACTCTACATATAATTAGTTATGTAAAACTAGCGCTCTTTTTTAAAAAAAAAAAAATTGTTGATCATCAAATGACTTCCCCCGCCCTGGGCGGGCCGGGCGGGAGTGTCAGACTTTTACTGACTAAAACCCATCCATGTTTCTTTTTGTGCCCTTTGCGTTCCGGGTGCGCGGTATCTCTTGCTCACAACCCGCAGCCCCGGCAGGCATCGGTCCTTAGAGGCCCCTCCGAATGTTTGCTGACATCTCTTTGAGGCGCGCGTGGAACACAAACGCGCCGTGCTTCGACACAGTCTGTCGTTAAGTTAACGTACGAACAGTGAGCTACCCATTGCTCACCGTCCCCGGACCCAAAACTAGCGCTATCACTATCAACATATATACATACATAAACTCGTTCCATTTTCCCATGGGGGTAGGCAGCAAACAAAGTTATAGACAAATGAAACGCCTAAAATTTTAATCACACAATTAAAATTCTAGACTCTTAATAATTCTATTATTTGTATCGACAATTTTTCCTCCGCCATTAGTGGAGAGTTCATTACATCATCATCTACCTGCCCTTATCTCATGTTACTTGTGGTCGGCGCAACACGTTTTCTTCTTCCATGCCATCCTGTCAGCCGTCATGCTATCACTCACTCCTTTCTCTTTCATATCATTCTTCACACAATCCATCCATCTTTTCTTTGGCCTCTCTTTTCCTTTCCATCCAGCGGAGAGTCCATTACACTGCCTGATTTCCAGTCAATCTCCCACAGTATGTCTGGAGCACCTAGCGAACCTGCCGTACGAGGAATGCGGTCCCTCCTCCGGGCTGGTCAAGAGCTGGCATCCCAAGGAGCAGTGCTACCAGTACTCGCGAGGTGCTGCCCACATCTCCTACGGGGTGTACGCCGCGCATATCGGACAAGACGCTAGAAGAGGGCAGTTTCCACATATGGTAATACTTTATTTTATTTATTTCAGACATCCATAGTAAGTATATACATTTAAAATCTAAATAAAAAAAACATAAAAACCAAAATAAAAATATTGAAAATTTCGAGTTGCAATAAATTAAAATATTTATAAAGCTCATTAAAAAATATATTACTTCATTTGGTGGCTTGTCAGTTTCCCAAAAAATAATTTACACATTTTTACTCGACAAGCAACTATTAGCAAAACCATGAATTGTCTTTTCATCATTATACATCATACAACGACTAGAGTGCCTAATAATTCACTTAAGATAATAATTATCCGATTAACTGTTATTTAATAACGTATTATTTGACTTAACTAACCTAGTGGTCCTAAGCACGACTGCCACGGTAGAGGTCTTTGGTTCGATTCCCAGGTCGAGCAAAAAGTGTTATTGGGTTTTTCAATGAACTTCTCAGTGGCAGCTTGGAGTTAGGTTTTTCTCGCCCACTACGAGTATAAGAAACCTAAACATACCGGCGAACTGTTGGTGTACATTGGTAGGTACACCTCTGCCTAACCCTACGGGGACTACAAGCGTGGTGGTGTATGGTGTATTATATGACAAGCAATTCATTTTTTATTTTATTACATGAAACAACATTTGACATAAAACTATGTTGCCTGTAAAACTATTGATGCTATTAAAATTTTTCTTTGTTATTATTTCCAGGCGTTGCTAGGCTACGGAGGGGGCATGGACACAGCTCACTGGCTCTGCGGGGGCTCCCTCATCAGCGACAAGTTTATCTTGACAGCAGGACATTGCATCTCCAGCGCTGTGCTGTAAGTTTCAGTTCTTTCTTTATCGTGTGGGCAGTAAGGTCTAACGACCCCACACACCCTAGTGTCAGAGTTTCTAAACCACCTCAAGCGCCTCTGATATGGTTACCGATGTCAGTGATGTCCAATATAAGCTTAGAGAGTACATATGAATTAGAAAAAGTTTCATTGGTATTTACCCGTGCGCGGTCGCGAACCCACAAGCTCGTGCATGAGAGGCGGGCCGCGTTAACCAGTGGGCCACGACACTTTTATTTTCGGCTTAATTTTCCCCGACCCTTCCGCGAGCCAATCCGTTTGAATCAAAGTCAAAATCAAAAGCTTTTATTCAATTAGACCATTTACAGGCACTTTTGAATTGTCAAGAATTAACAGTTTAAAAATTGAAGCTAGTTGCTCGTTCAAAAACGTATGTCTCTATGGAGAAGAACGAGCAGGAAATCCTATGGACACTCTTTTCATTCAATGATCTTATCCCTAAATTAATCAAGATCATACATACATAAATTCACGCCTTTTTCCCATGGGGGTAGGCAGAAACCACGGAACGCCACCTGCTATGATCTTTACATACTCCTTTCGCCTCGTCCGCGTTCATACATATGGTCATACAAGCACGCCGGTTACGAGTACTGCGCACCTGACCTTAATCAAGATTAATCAAGATCTGTTAGTAATAAATTGACCTTTATACTTACAGAGGTAAAGTCCGCTATGTAGCAATGGGTATCCTGAAACGGACAGATCCGCCGGAGCGCTGGCATCGGTACCACGTGTCACGTATAGTACCGCATCCGGAGTACCACGCGCCGTCCAAGTACCATGACATAGCGCTACTTGAGACTGACAGTAGGTAAGACTTTTATGTTGCAGAATAGGTAAAAAATAATGATGCGCTATGACCTTCCTTTTATATATTAACTGTACATAAGTAGTTTGTAATTTAAATATCATTATTTAAGTAAGTTTTATGTCCAAAAAACAAAAAACTAAAAAAAAAAACGACGGGTTGCACTCCGGGAGTGCCGGCAGAAGTGAAAACTTGAATATTAGCGTTGTGCATTTTTGATATTTTGGAATGGTTAGGGAATAATTTTGCACGAATTGCTTTAATTATCAGTATAAAGTACTATCATTTATTTATGTGGTACTAGCTTCTGCCCGCGACTTCCTCCGCGTCACAGTTGATGTGTTATCCTACGGGTACCGTACATTTTCCCGGGATAAAAAGTAGCCTATGTGTTATTCCAGACTATAATCTATCTTTGTGCCAAATTTCATCCAGATCCATTCAGCCGTTTAAGCGTGAAAGAGTAACAAACATCCATACATCCATACATCCATACTTACAAACTTTCGCCTTTATAATAGTAGTAGGAAGTAGGATAATACAATATTTATTTATTGCGCCTCGATTGACTGCCCCGTTTGTCTCGTGGTCGCAAGCGCGACTGCTGAGCAAGGAGACCCGGGTTCAGTAGCAACCCGGAGTTTGGAAGTTGGTGGTGTGACACCCCCCTGACTCAGAAAGCACGTAAAGCCGTTGGTCCTGCGCCTGATCTCTCTCCGGTCGTGTCGGATTGACGTCCCATCGGGCTATGAGAGTTAGGGAAGAGGGAGTGCACCTGTGTTTGCGCACACAATTGTGCTCTATAATATCTCCTGTGTACGTGGCTAGTCTGCATTAAGATTAGCCGCCGTGGCCGGAGTCGGTCTGGAGAATTACATTTACTTTTATTACATAATATATTAGTATAGATATAGATTAAGTTTGTTGTATTCCCTCGTGTGTAATTCCAGGGTGACATTCAACATGCACGTGTTCCCCGCGTGCTTGAACATTGATGATCAGTTCCTAGGAGTGGTGACTGCAACAGGCTGGGGGGCGCTGGGACACAACATGCAATTGGCAGACACGCTGCAGGCTGTAAGTAAATTATACCTAACTATTTATTAAATAAAACCTTGATTCTTTCTTTAAAAAAAAAGTTGTCCCACCCCAAAAATTTCTCCTGTAACGTGGGTGCGTTTACAAACATATAAACTCCCATGTAATAGGGGGCGAGTCTATTGCCATTAACCGCACACAAATCCTAACTCCGAGCTGCTACTGAGAATTTCATAGAAAAGCCCAACAACACTTTTTGCTCGACCTGGGAATCGAACCCAAGACCTTTGCCGTAGCTGTCTTGTTTTGGACCACTAACCTATCCTACTGATATTATAAAAAAACCTGCCTATGATCGTGCTCACTGCAGGACAAAGGCCTCTTCTCATACAAAGAAGGCACGAGCATTACTCACTACGCTTGCTCCAAGCGGTTTGGCGATATCAGACTTATATATTAATTACTAGCTTCTGCTTGCGATTTCGATTGTTCCTTTACGCCTCTTTGGCTACTGCTCTGCTCCCGTGAGTCGTAGTGTGAATTCTGCCTATCTTGAAGTGAAAACTTCTTTAGCGGCGCTGTGCACTTTTTTTGGAATGGGTAAAAAATTTTAAACTCGCTTCAGGACACGTGACCCTGATCGAAAATTCGTAAGCGGCGTTGTGCACTTGTTTTGGAATGGGTAAAAAATGTTAAACTCGCTTCAGGACACGTGAACTGATCGAAAAACTTACGAATTTATTCTTTAGCGTTTTCACTTCTGCCGGCACTCCCGGAGTGCAACCCGTCGTTTTTTACTCAGCAATCAGGTCGATCTTCTTCATACTACCTATCCTACGTTATGGAACGAGCAACTAGCTTCAACTTCCTGTGAAACTTCTTGACAATTTGAAAAGTGCCTGTAAATGTTCTAATTGAAATAAATGCCCTGACTTTTGAGTTTTGACATATTTTAATGCTGTATTTCAGGTAACTGTCCCGTTGGTCTCGTGGTCGCAAGTGCGACTGCTGTGCAAGGGGTCCCGGGTTCGATTCCCAGGTCGAGCAAAAAGTGTTATTGGGTTTTTCTATGAAATTCCCAGTAGCTGCTCGGAGTTTGGATTTGTGCCCGGTTAATGGCAATAGGCTCGCCCCCTATTACATGGGACCTTAATATACCGGCGTACTGTGGGTGTATATTGGTACACCTCTGCCTAACCCTTCGGGGAATACAGGCGTGATGGTATATATGATTGTATTTCAGGTATCTCTCCAATCGTACTACGAGGAGGCGTGCGCGGTGCACTACCCGCCTCACCGTCACCTGCGCACCGGGTTCAACGGCACCATTCAGATGTGCTACGGAGATGAACTGGGGGGCAAGGATACTTGCGAGGTAGCCAGGCGTTTTATCAGGCCTTTAATTTTTAGGGTACCTTAGATAAACGGTCCAAACTGAAAGAAGAAGCCTGTTCACTCTAACTTTGAAGAGATTAGGTTGAATGCGTTCGGAAATACAGACTTTGACTTTTGATCGTAACTGGTTGACATTTGCAATTGGGTAGTTGACACCACTAATCAATTGACGTACTTTTTATGAGCTGTCAAAACGCGATTCCCACATAGATTGTGTTTTAAACTATGACGTCACTTTTTTGTCATCCGCCGGCTTACGCTGAAAACCAGCGCTGTGGTTCCGTGCCTAGTGCACGTTTTATTTTTGTGTTGTGCGTCGCTTTCGCGGGAATAAATGGTTTTTCTTTCTTTCTATTTTAAAATAACATCATAATTATATCTTGGAGTTATTGTTTAATGGTGTCATTTACCCAATTTTAATAGACTTAATAGTATTGAATCTCCACAGGGCGACAGCGGCGGTCCTCTCCAAGCGAAGCCCTACCTCTCAAAGTGCCTACACACCGTCATAGGCGTCACATCTTACGGACGCAACTGCGGGTACTCCGGTCAGCCAGGGATCTACACACGAGTGAAGTTCTATGTCCCTTGGATTGAGAGCATCGTATGGCCTTGAAGGGAAATATATTTAACGGAAGTTCAAGATGTAACAGCGGTGAACCGCACGATGCCTCGTTGTCAGACATTGATTTTAGGCAGTGGTCCGACCGCCGGCGAGGAATCGACTAACTATCGGCGATTTTCTCTCTCAAAATGTACACTCGTGTAAACGAAAGAGATGCATATATTGAAATTTGCTTTCTGACTGTTCGCACTGCCGGCGACGACTCGCTTTTCTAGTTTTGTCGCTGAGCGACGAGCTTTCAAAAATAAACTCGCTCAGCGATACTCGTTCAGCGATGCTCGCTCGCTTGATAGTTGATCATTTCTATACAGTGCGGCATTGAAAGTAGACGTATGGATAATAGACAGCGGGCGAGTGTAATCGCTCGTCGTACTTGCACACTCGCTTGTAGCCCGGCGACAAAACTATCGAAACTACACACTCGCTTCCCGCTGATCGCTAACTCTTTTATAGTTTCTAGTTCTACACGTTTCTCGTTCATCGCCGGCGAGTTCGTCCCAATAATGAATGTGATCACCCAAGATGGTTGACACATCTCCTTTTCAAAACGACGTTGACGTCACAGCCATAGTGGCCACCTCACCCAAATTAATCGCTTGACGTTGCCATACTAAAAAAACTTTATTTAATTTTAATTATTTTGTTGACACTGCGACATATTGATATTTTCTGATTAATTTCGTTGCGGGATCCAAGACAGTTGAATCGTTTCTCCGGGACTCGTCGAGGTGTTGATTCTGGCTTACAAGCACGCACTCGCAGCTAACTTCTGCACCTGTAGCCATGTAACAAACGATAAACGCAAACTCTGAATAGGCTTTAATAGATCTTCAACTTTATGTGCTTGGTTTTAAGTTGAAGATCTATATCTTCAACTTAAAACCAAGCTTTTAAATGGCAGGCAGGCTTTTTTTAAATGGCTTTCGGATTAAGGGTTTTAGTCAGTAAAAGTCTGACACTCCCTCCAGCCCTGCTCAGGCTGCGGGCTGTTCGAAAGAGATACCGCGCCCCCGGAACGCAAAGGGCACATGAAGGAACATAGATGGTTTTTAGTCAGTAAAAGTCTGACACTCCCTCCCGCCCCGCCCAGGACGGGGGGGGGGGGTCATTTGATGATTTTACCATCTTTAAAAAAAAAAAAAAAAAAAAAGCCCTGCTCAGGGCGGGGGAAGTCATTTGATGATTTCCAATCTTAAAAAAAAAACCCTTGTTTCTCTGCCTTATTTCCGTCTGACTACACAATATCACTATAAGATTGATGCCACTGTTTCATATGTTTATCAAAATCACTCTGTTGGTGGAATCCCGCCCCGCACTCAATACACTTGCACTTAAACACCGTCGCATGACTTTTCATATGCTTACTCAACGTTCGTTTATGCATATACGCATTTTTACACAATGCACAAATAAAATTTCTCTCGCCAGTATGCCCTCGCATGTGCTGTTTCAATTTCGACTCTATGCCGAAGCATTTAGCACACACTTTGCATTTGAATTTCTCACTGTGGTTCTTTGTTAGGTGTTCGGTCACCGCTCTTCGGGTTGAGAACGCATTTTTGCAAATATGACAAGGGAATGTTTTAGAAATACCATGGGCTTTCTTTAAATGTACCATTTTGCTATAATGTTCTTTAAAAGTTTGTGGGCATTTCGGACATTTCTTGGTCTTCCCTCGTTCTTTCCCCTTATGCACGATCTCCGTGTGATATTTCAACTGGCTTTTTTTCAAGAAATTTCTATCGCATTGTTTGCAGCTAAACAGTTTTGTTAAATGACTTTCTTTATGTTTTGTTAGCAGATGTTGGTTCAGAAACCCTGCCCCACAGTTCTCACACACTACTTTACTTACATGACTATTCATGTGTGAATTTAACAAGCTAAAGTTATAAAAACTTTCCTTGCAAATATGGCAAACGAAAGCATTATTAATAAGCTCTAAATTGTACTCTATAATGCCGTTGCTTGCGGAATAGAACTGCGTTCCGTGTTTGCTTATCAGATGTTGTCTTATAGCGTTCAGATCAAAATATTTCTGATCGCAAATCCGACATTTTAATTTGGAAATGTCGACTTGTAAACTTCTTTTGCCTTTGGTTAAATATTTTTCGTAGATTGTTTCTTTATTTTCGATGTTGTGTGTTGAAGTATGTTCTAATAAAGTTGCTGGTTCAGAATGGTATTCAGTGCAGAAGAAACATTTAAAACTTGAACCCATGAAGGTAAATGGTCTGGCAGTTGTGTAATGAATAAATGTGGCTGCGTTTTTTCTTTCAGTAACTGTCAACTGCCATATGCTTGTTTCGAGGGCCATGTTGTCACCTGTGAAATAAAATAAATAGTTTTATAGTTTGGATAAAATTTCTACATAGTATAAAACAATGCCGCTTTCCGCCATTTGTACGGTTAGATCTTTTTAATTACGTAATGGATTTTAATGCGGTTTACATCAATAGATAGAGTGATTCAAGAGGAAGGTTTATAAATCATCACGCTGCGACTAATGGCAGCGGAGCAGTAACCAAAGACCTAATTAACCTTTTGACCGCCAGAGCGTAAACACATCGGCGCCACTGCTACGCCAAGCTACCAATTCAGCATTTCGATTAGCAATTTTTGATTATTGTTTTTTCTAGTGAAATGTAAGAAATCAATATATCTTTGTGCTATTTTACAATATTTCATTAATGTAGTTTTAAATAATAGGAAAGAGAAACACAAAAAACTTAATTTAGGACATTTTTAAGTAGAAAATAAGTACTTAAAAATTTCGTTTTCTTGACGTCTATAGACGTCGGTGGCGTGTTTGGCACGATTTCGTTAGACGTCTATAAACGTCCGTGGCGTTCAAAAGGCTAAAGGCGTGTGTGACACCGCGGGGTATATAAAAACTATTGGAATACTTACTAATGATAGTAGCATTATAGTAGTGAGGTAAGTTAGTCAATATGGTTGAGGCTGATTGCAGCCCCAGCCGAGTGCGACGGTAAAATGGAGTCATAATATGTGAAAATAGGGGTTGATTTTTTTAAAATTCAAACTTCGAATCACACGATTCACGTTTGCTCACTCTCATAGTTTACTGACGCAGCAGCAAGTGTGTTGAAAATCTTTTAGGTGCTATTTTTTTAGACTGGTTATAAAGTCATGAAAAAAAAAATACAAAATTCTTGGTAAACTCATTTTATTCTAAATAAAAATTATACCTAAGCTTATTTCTAAAAGAGATCCATTAAATCAGTCTTACAACTGGTACATAAGAATATAATTATGTATACCAATATTCCTTAACAAATTAAAAAGTAAGTCTCAATGGCAGTTAGTGGCGCCCAGCTGGGACTGGCCATGGCCCAGTCGGGCGCCAAAATAGTTACAAGACATTATTACTATAAATAAATAAAAAATTAAATATACCATCACGCCTGTATTCCCCGAAGGGTTAGGCAGAGGTGTACCAATGTACACCCACAGTTTGCCGGTATATTTAAGTCCCATGTAATAGGGGGCGAGCCTATTGCCATTAACCGGACACAAATCCAAACTCCGAGTTGCTACTGAGAATTTCATAGCAAAACCCAATTACACTTTTTGCTCGACCTGGGAATCGAACCCAGGACCTCTAGCGTAGCAGTCGTGCTTAGAACCACTAGGCTAACGAGGCAAGTGCATTATTACTATAACTAATATTAAAAACAGTGTCCGTCTTTCAGTACGTTCTTTCTACATAGTATAAAACAAAGTCGCCACCGTCTATCCCTCTATACGCTTAGATCTTTTTAACTACACAACGTATTTTAATATGGTTTTCATCATTAGATAATAATAATTCAAGAGGAATGGTTATAAGTACAGAACATCACACTACGACCAATTCGAGCGGAGCAGTAACCAAAGGCGTAACTGAACGGGGTGACACCACCATTGATCAATGACCAGAATATTCAAAAAACGTCCTTGGATGCCATTCTTTAACGTGTTTATTAAAATCGTTCCTATTTGGAAACCCGCTACCACAGACTGAACAATTAAACTTTATATATTGTTCTCCTTGAACGTGCGTTCTCATATGCAATTTCAAACTCTTATGATGCCTGTAAGCTTTCTGGCAAAGAGAACAAATGAAATTTCTTTCTCCAGTGTGAGAAACCATGTGTTTCTTCAAAGAGGTGATACAGCTAAAACTCTTTTTGCACACTTCGCACTGTGTTTTTTCAGTATGCAACTTATTTGTGTGCATTGTCAGTGCTCTGCGGCTCGGGAACACAGAGTGGCATACTTCACATTCAAATGTAAAAGTAATCCCGTGTGCTTCTTTCAAATGCTTCAACTTCCTGAAGTGTTCAGTGAATCTTTCGGGGCACTGCGGGCATCGCAACATTCTCATCTTCGTAGTCCCTTCATGAGCCTTCTCTATGTGATATTTTAGGTTAGAATTTGTTGTGTATACTTTGCTACATTTATCACAAGGATAGCCTCCTGGAAGGTGGATTTCTTTATGTTGTATTAATCGTTGATGTGTCATAAATCCGGCTCCACAAGTCTCACAAACAGCATTGCTAAAATGTACATTCATATGTCGGTTTAAGAGTATAAAAGTTTGGAAGATCTTGTTGCAAATATGGCAGGAAAATTGGCCATTTTTGGACGATAGATTGTAAGCTACTAAACCATTCCCAGATTCAGTGAAAGACATTTTATGTTCCACGGCCAAATGTTTTCGTGTTTCGTCTAGGTCCTTGTAATTTTGATCGCAAATTCTGCATTTTAACTCTGATATATCAACTTTTACTGTCCGCTTCCCTTTCGGAAGGTATTCTTTGAGGATGACAGCATTTCCAGGTGTTTCATGAGTCAGTGTGTGTTGTAGGAGTGTTTTTATCTCTGAATACTGTTCTCTGCAGAAGAAGCATTTGAAATAGTATCTGCAGTACACGAAAGGTGTCGCTGTTGTGTTTTCGAGAAGTATCGACGCGTTTTGGCGTTCGGAAAGCGTCAGTTCCCAGATACTGGTGAGTGCGCCTTGACGTCTCTTGGCTTCGGTTCCTGGGGAGATAAAATGTTTATGTTTTAATGTTTTTGATCCTTGCAGTCCTATATAGACTAGTTTTTACATAGACAAAGTTCTCTTTGTTCGAAGTTGTTTTAAACCTTCAAGTCAATTTAGTTGACATTTCGGTCAATAGATGGCGTTATACTGAAAACCTGTAATCCTGAATCGCGCTATTAAGATTTTCTGCCGTTTAATGACCCTAGTGACATTTTGTTCAATAGAAATCTTTGGTTGTCACACTTCTGAGTATTATTCAACCTGTTCTACAGTAGCTAGCTGGTCATCCCTTGAACCGTCTTCTTTATAACCGGACTCATTTGTAATCTTTCACTTTTAATATTTGAGTCCTAGGCCGGTCTTGTGGTAAGTTTATTGTGGAATAGAGTTACAAAATATGGTTTAGATTTTTTATTTTTTTGGGTTCTGATAAGCCTTCGCTGTCCGTCCATCTCTCTGTTAGCGGGCTGTATCTCATGAACCGTAAAGAGATAGATAACCGTAATAAATAGTTGAAATTTTCGCAGATAGAGATTTCTATCGTCGGTATAATAGCGAATAATTTATTTATTTATTTATGAGTTATGGAAGACTTACAGCTAAACAAAACAGAATATAAAATAGTAGGTGAAACTGACAGCCAAGTACAAGTCTTCACTTATAAATAACAGACTGGCAGAGATGGTGTGAACAACACACGCACTGCTCACACAAAAAAAAATATATATAATAAAGAGAAAATAAAGTATTGGGGCCCCGTTTAATTTTGTTCTTTGTTTTCTCCATACAGGTCTTTTTTACTAGACTGCGCCAGAACAAGGGTTAGTGAATTAGGAGGGAAAAATTGTAGCACTCGGGACCCATTCTAGAAATGGAGGCGTAGTGAATTGAGAGCACATTTGCAGACGGTCCCGACTGCTACAATTTTAAGAGCAATCGGGTACAACGACTTTCTTGTTTTATGGCTTTTTCATGAATACTCAGAAACGCAGTCGGGTTTTTTAGTGTTTTAAATAACCGTTTTTTCTTGCAAGTGGTGATAAATATTGTCTGGTGCGGAACCTTTTGAATGCAAGTAAGACTCACACTTGGCCACTCTTGATATTCAATTTTTGTGTCGTCAAAGTAAGTTTGAAGTACTTATGTTACTAAAAAAACGAAAGTATTACGTTCAAAATACTATTTATTGACACTCTCATACGTATTTAAACTTATTAAAGATATGTACAAATTCATTCATAAATAAATAGTATGGCTGCTATGAATGGCTTTACACATAGTTAAGTTTCTCTTACTATTCGGTAATATTATAAGCGTATTATACAAGGTATAGTTTTTCATCCACGTCAAATTTCAGGAGGTTATCATAAAAGATATAAATAATCAAATAAAATTGACGACAATGACGAATAATTACTTGATTTTTAGCTGTTTATGTTTGACAGTACATAGTTCAGAATATACTTTTTTTTAAAGGACAGAATCGCCCTGTTGCATCAGCAGCAAGCATACGCATAAAAAACATCGCTGTTCCTTCCACTTTGATCGTGTTGTAGTACATTAGGAAACAGCTGTTACGATCACGCCTGTATTCCCCGAAGGGTTAGGCAGAGGTGTACCAATGCACACCCACAGTTCGCCGGTATGTTTAGGTCCCATGTAATAGGGGGCGAGCCTATTGCCATTAACCGGGCACAACTCCAAACTCCGAGCTGTTACAGAGGATTTCATAGAAAAACCCAATAACACTTTTTGCTCGACCTGGGAATCGAACCCAGGACCTCTAGCGTAGCAGTCGTGCTTAGCACACCTAGGCTAACGAGGCAGTTTTTTCTCATACAAACAAACAAACAGCTGTTTTTTCTCATATTTCAGAGTTGGTTTTGTTTTGTTTATATTAGTGAGTACTTTCAACCCCTGAAAGATGGCAGAGGATTCAAAAGTAACCCTGCATTAAGCTTTGCATTTTTTATTTTAATACTGTAAAAAAACTCATGGAAAATGAGTAACAATTACTATTAACATAAGTACCTAAATATTATAAAATTATAATATAAAACTTAACTTATATTAAATGAATATAATATCTTGACTAGAAACTTGTTTTTAACTTTATATAAATAACGTTCATCTTGGACATCACTGACATCTGTGAAGGAAAACATCGTTTTGAAACCTGGACTTTTAATTAATTTGTCTAAATACGTCATCAGACAAATTATCCTTTACCAATGTCAGTGATGTCCAAGATAAATTTGGAAAGTACATATGAATTAAAATCCGTCTTCAGCAAGCGTGGTGATCAATGCTCGTGATTCTCTGTATGAGAAAGGGCCGTCGGCCATTGTGGTGTAAGGCAAAGCTCTCGCGTAGCGACCACGGACCAGCCCCCCTAGCCAAGTCACAAACGATAATCGTAAACGCTGAGTAGGCTTTAATAGATCTTCAACTATATGTGCTTGGTTTTAAGTTGAAGATCTAATGAAGATTGCATAGCGTTTTCGTTCGTTCCAGTCGCTAACGCTTAGAAATCTTTAATAGATTTTCAACTTAAGGCTCTTGGGTATTAAGTTGAAAATCTATTGGTACCTACCGAGCGTTTACGATTATCGTTTGTGACTTGGCTAGGGGGGCTGAAGGTGCAGTGTGGGAAGAGGTAAATGTCGCGGGAAACCGCTGGATGCGGGCAGCGCAGGATCGGTCATTATGGCTATCTTTAGGAGAGGCTTATATCCAGAAGTGGACATCGTTCGGCTGATATGTTGATATCATAACGCGTGTGGCCTGCATAACACATCTCTTACACTTGGCCTAATTCTGTTCTGTCTCCTGCTTGTTTGGAGGGAAGTGGAAATTATATTTTTCTTACTCCTCCGCTAATCTTTTCTGATTAATTTCGTTGCGGGATCCAAGACAGTAGAATCGTTTCTCTGGGACTCGTCGAGCTTCATTGTCTTGGCGCTTTTCTTGTGGTCGCTACTGTTGATTCTGGCTTACAGGAGTTGCAGTGGTTTCGGAACAGTGTGGCGGGCTTGTCCCAAATAAAAAAAAAAATCTCTTACACTTCAACCCATAAGATCACTTCCAAAATTCTTAACAATCGTCTTAAACTGCCATTGAGGATGCCATTGTTTCATATGTTTGTTATAATCATTTCTATTATGGAAGCCATTCCCGCATTCTGAGCAACTGAACTTCCACACAGGACCATGAACTCTCATGTGTTGTCTTAGAGTCCTTTCATGCATGTATGCCTTCTGGCAGATCGAGCAGAAGAAGTTTCTTTCGCCCGTATGACCCCTCATGTGCATTTTGAGCAAAGATCTGGTACCAAAACACTTCCCGCAAACTTTACACTGAATTTTCTGTGTGTGGAGTTTCGTTGTGTGTTCTGTCAAAGCCCTTCGAGTTGCTAAGACTGCCTTACAAGCACTACACTCAAATGTAAAAGAAATTCCGTGCACATCTTTCAAATGTGTCATCTTTTTGTAGTGTTCCGAAAATCTTTCGAGACAATGTGGACATTTTAGTGGCTTAATCTTCTTTACGTTGGTAACTTCGTGTTTCTTCAACATGTGGTAGCGGAGTTTTAGCTTTGTAGGAAATATATCTTGGCATTTATTGCATTTGTGATCACCTGTTTGGTGGACTATCCGATGGTTTATCAAGCGCTGATGCGACATGAATCCTAAGCCACAAGTCTCGCAAACTACGCTAAAATGTACATTCATATGTCTATTTAAAAGGAAGAAAGAGTTGAAAGTTTTTGAACACTTGTGGCAAGTCAGCTGTCCGTTATTCGTATTTAAATCGTACGCCATTAGTCCATTTCCCGCTGAATTAAACTCTTTCTTATGTGTTACAGTCAAATGCTTTCTTATATCATCAATATCAGAATACTTTTGCTCGCAAAGTCTGCATTTGAGCCCAGAAATATCAACTTTAATTACTCTTTTTCCTTTAATTAAATACTGCTTAAGTAAAGAGCATCTTTCTGGGGTCCTATGGAAGGCAGTGTGTTGTAAGACTGAATGTATTTCTGGAAACACCTCATCGCAGTAAAAGCATTTGAAATTTGCCTGCTGGTAAAAGAAAGGCTTGACAGTGGTGAATTCTAGGAAGGTAGCTGCGTTCTGTCTCTCTGATACGGTCATCTGCCAGACACTGGTCTTTGGCCCCATTCGCTGTCTTGCGGTCTGTCCTGAGGAAAAATAAAATATGGCCTTTTTAAAATGGCGTCTGCAAACTAGCTAAAATATCAACATTATTTTGAGTTAACACGGACCTAATTAGAGCATTTTTGTATACAGAAGTTGGTGATTCTAAGATACTAAAGGTATAGGAGAGTCTTAATTTTTATTTTATTTTATATAACTTTGGATGGCAAACAAGCCGACGGCCCACCTGATGTCAAGTGGCCACCGCTGCCTACAGACATTTGGAATAACAGAGGCCAAGTTGAAATGTCTCGTGTGATTGTAATTACACCGACACTCATACCCTTCAAACCGGAACACAGCAACGCTGCTTTGATGCAGAAAAAGGTAAAGTGGTAGTACTTCCCCAGACAAGCTCCTTCACAAAGAGTTCTACTAATAGATTATAAAGGTAAAATAAAAAAGAGAGTTTGTAAAAGCAGAATTTATTAGACAGTTTTAAATATTAACAGAAATTGAGTATCCTTTAGCACACTTCAACTGCTCGCCACTTCCTACGCACTACTTCACTCGCGTTAAGGTACATTTTCAATTATTGCTCCGTTACCGTCAGTTGTAGCGTGATGTTATATAGCCTATTCTATTCCCCACAAATCTAACTATCATATACAAAAGATTTTTTCTAATCAGTCTGGCAGTTTCATATATTAGCGTGTTTAAACAAGCAAAAAACGCTTAGGCTTTATTATATTAGAATAGATTATATTAGATAATAATTATAAGAATGGAATGAAACATCACTTTTTTAAGTAAATGGTGGTAGGCTGATGAAACTTCATAATGTGTTTTCTTCTTCTAAAATTTATTGTCGGTCCGAAAATTGTTCCTTGGGGAACGCCAAACATATTTGCTCAGTAAGTGCTCATCGCTGCCCATAGACATCTGCAATACCAGTAGCCTTGCAAATGCGTTACCATCACAGAATCAAAGCTGAAACGTGTCATGTGCCTGTAACTACACCGGCACCCATACCCTTCAAACCGGAACACAGCAACTCTGCTTTGCAGCAGAAATAGGTATGGTCGTAGTCCCTGAACGAGCTTCTTACAAAGAGCTCTATTACTACTTTTGTTCGGTCTGCTTCGTAAATAAAGTTCACAGTCCTCCATGCAGACTGTTAACATGAGCAACCAGATTATTATGGTCTCCACAATTCTCTCCACAAATAGAACACAATCCAATATCATGGGACTTGCAATGGTCACGAAGATTCTTCCTCCTGGCAAAAGCCTTCCCACAGATCTCACATTTAAAATTCTTTTCTCCTGTATGTATAACCATATGCCTCGAAAGACAATACTTGGAGAAAAACCTTGAATTGCACATTGGACACTCGTGGTTTCTTTCCTGAAGATGAACAGATCTTATATGGACAAGAAGATGGTATTTCAAGTCGTATTCCCGACCACAAGTATCACACCTAAACAGTCCAGACGACTGATTGTGCATAATACGTAAGTGTTTGGTCCTTTGATAATTTGAGTTAAATCTTTCGGGACAAATTGGACATCTTCGTGGGAACTGCTTTAGATGAACCCCTTTGTGATGAATAGCTCTTTTAGAAGAATTCGTAAACACTTTCTCACATTTGCTGCAAGGAAAACTCCCAGTTTTGTGACCCTGTAGATGCGATTTCAGTAAATGCAACGATATGAATACGGCTCCGCAAATTTCACAGCTGTAGTTATTAAAATGTTTACTCATATGAATGACGAGTAATCTTAGTTTAAGATACTTTTCGCCGCATATTTGACATTCGAAATTTTCGCCTCCTAATTTGTAAGGAATAATATTATCTTGAAAGTTTGGGTCAATTTTCTTGCCATGTTCTTTCAAATGTATCTTTAAGTTGTGAAGATTAGACAGAGATTGGAAGCAGATCCTACACTGAAGACTTGAGACGTCAACTTTGAGATTCTTATCACGAACTCTATTATTGAACGCTAGTTTCATATCTTTAATAGTATGTTCATTAATAGTGTGCTCTTTCAATAAATTAGCATCTAGAAAGGGCCTGGAACACATGAAACATTTATATTTATTTGCCGTATGTATAAATGGATAGACGTAAGAATATTCAAAGATGATTAAGGCATTCTGTTTCCAAGTCTTGTAATCACAATTCTCGCTTCTTTTTCTTGTAGATCCTCTAATATATCCTTGTACAGTTTTGACGTTAAATGTTACAGCGTTTTCTTGTTCATTAGTATCGTTATTCCAATTGATATTGTTTATTGAAATAGGCTCTTTTAGCAAAGATATGTTATCAAATTTGAAGTTATTGCCTTTAGCATCTTTCGTTTTGTTAATTTTCTTTTTTACTTTATCTTTAGCAGTAAAATCTTGAATTTCATATTCTAAGGTATCTAAAGCAATTGGATATTTGAGAACTGTGAGTTGGATTTGCTTTCCATCTTCATCTTTTAGAGTGATTGTTGAGTTTGATTTCTGGATTATACCTAAAAGAGAAAAAAGAAATGATGAAAATGAAATATCCGTCTCGAAGTTTATCGTAGATTTTTAATATTCACTTATAATGAATGTATGTTAAGTAATCATTGTTTTGTTTAGTTAATAAGAAAGATAAATATATAGAGGACTTACAGAGGTCGAGAAAGGTATTTGTATTGAAAAGCGTAGGAAGAGTCAAAAATCCGTACATATCTTGGAAGTGAGCTGCATGCACAGCCCCTTATTTTTATTGCATAGTATTGGTATAGGTGATTTTTGTAGTACTACTTTTTTTCAGATGGGAAGCTATCAAATTACTTCTTTTCTTTTTTTAAACCACTGAAGATGGCAAACAAGCTAACGGCCCGCCTGATATTAAGCGGTCACCGCTGCCTATGGACACTTGCAACACCAGAGGCATCACTCGTGGGTTGCCAACCACGTAAAAATCTCAATACTCCTTTCTTGAAGAACCCCATGCTGTAGTCTCTTGGGAAAACCTTAGCAGAGAGCGCATTCCACAACCTAAGCGTACGCGGGAGGAAGTTTCTCTGAAACCGTACCGTACTG
Organism: Caradrina clavipalpis; assembly: GCA_932526535.1. NCBI lineage: Eukaryota > Metazoa > Arthropoda > Insecta > Lepidoptera > Noctuidae > Caradrina > Caradrina clavipalpis. The sequence goes on from OW052115.1 coordinate 5,414,093, forward strand.
GACCATTTGTGTTCTAAGGTCTTCTCCCGCCCTTAGTTTCAGGCTTTTACTGACTAAAACCTATCCCTGTTCCTTCATGTGCCCTTTGCGTTCCGGGGGCGCGGTACCTCTTTCGAACAACCCGCAACCCCGGATTATAGTACTACTGATATGGGATTTAACGCTGGTACTCACCAGTGAAGAGTCAATTTTTGTGAAAGGCAAGCCGCAGCATAAATTGCTTACTTCTACTACGTATTGAAATATAAATTATTAACATTAGTCTGGTTGCCACGTATATTGGCACTTCGAACAATATGCCTATCTATACATGCACACAGGTCGCTAGGCATCGCCATTGTGGGGCAACTCGTAACATTAGCATGTTGGTGACGCCCTCAAAGAAGCATGTTGGTGATGCAGTCACATTATCATGTCGATGCCGCCGCCACATTGGCATGTCGGTGACGCGAATTGTCGCTAAACGTGGATAAAGAAGTTTTCAGTTTAATAAAAAACAATAAATTATGCAATGATTTTATTGTGTAAGTATCCAACATAGCAGTAACATTTCACATAATTATGTTACAAATATTGTTTTCTTGTAAAAAAGAATTCACAAAATTTGTGCAATATTCTATAAAATTAATTCAGCTATTTTACATATTATCATTCTCATAACAGTTAACGATACATAGGTTTATTTATTTGTGTTTTTAGATTGATTTAACAATCAGTGTTACAAAGCTATTAAGCATTATACAAAATTGAGGCTAAGTATTGCAGTCTTCTAGTCAGGGATCGCGAAAGGCGCGTACGTTTTCGGGATCCCCGGTGTAAGTGTGGGACGTCACCGACATTCCACTGCAGCCTCGTCACTAACATGCATATGACCGCGTCAGAGGTCTAGGACTATTGACTGACTTCAAATTACACCGCACAGGGGTGGTTTTTAGTCAGTAATAGTTTAGACTATTCAAGACCTCTTTGTCCTTTAAGGGCGGGGGACTTCCAAAAGGATTTAAAACCCGAATAAAAAAAAATGGCGGTCGCGGGGACTGCCGACAGAAGAGAAAGCTTAACGTTACATTAATATGTCGGTGACGCGGTCGTATTAGCATGTCGGTGATGAAACCACAGTAGAGAGTAGGTGACGCTGTTACTTTAGCATGTCGATGACGAGTCCTTATTATTATGTCCGTGACACAGACAATTTAGGATATCCGTAACGCGGAAGCAATGGCACTTCGGTGACGTGGTCAAATTAGCATGTCGGTCACGTGATCCTATAAATTTTACCCACAAGAAAAACAGTTCAACGCGGTTAAAGAAATATTTACTTCAAAAAGTCAAATCTTACAATTATATCTAGCGCACTGTATAAGTCTATCTCCTATGATCAGAGTATTACGTATTTGCCATTTTTAGGGTCCCGTACCCCAAGGGTGCTAATAGGAACCTATTACTAAGCCTTCCTTATTAAGTCCGTCTGTCTGTCTATCAGCGGGATGTATGTCATGAAATTTTATAGGTAGTTATTTTCAGTGTTTATGTCAATTGCAACTATTACAACAAATATTAAAAAAGAAACATTACCCCATTCGAGAAATGTGTTAACTTTAAAAGACTTTACAGAAGGATGAGTTTCAAAATTCGTTTCTATTTCTTTTTTTTATATTTGTTACCACAGACCTCCTTCATTTTTATATGCAACTAGCTTTTGCCCGCGACTTCGTCCGCGTGGATTAATAGTTCCCGTTCCCGGGGGATTACCGGGATGAAAACTATCCTATGTCCTTTCTCGGGTCCGAGACTATATCTGTACCAAATTTCATTGAAATCGGTTCAGTGGTTTAGGCGTGAAGAAGAGACAGACAGATAGATAGACAGACAGACAGACAGAGTTACTTTTGCATTTATAATATTAGTACGGATAGTACGGATGTTAAATAATGTACGGCGGGACAAGACCCTACATATACAATGTCCTCAAGCACTGATTCGGTTTTCAAACAGATTATTCTTGCATCTAACTAATATCATGCAATCGCAAATGGTCCTTCAAATTCTTTCTCCTCAAAAATGCCATTCCACAGACATCACACTTATGATTTTTCTCCCCTGTGTGAATCACCATATGTCGCTTCAAAGACTCCTTATTACAAAACCTTTGATGACACACATCGCATTGCTGATTCCTCTCCTGCAAGTGAACGGAACGCACATGACAGACCAGGTGATACTTCAGATTGAACCCCCGACCACAAGTCTTGCACTTATGAACCCTAGTCTCCTGATTGTGAACATCTTGCAAGTGAATCGTTCTTTTGTAATTCGAATTGAATTTTTCCGGACATAAAGGACATCTTCTTGGGCACTGCTTCAAATGTACGCCTCGAATATGCAAAGTTCTCTTGTAAGGGGTACTGAAAATCTTGCTGCAACGATCGCAAGGGAAGCTTCCAGAATCGTGGACTTCTAAGTGTTTCTTTAAAAGCCTCAAAGTCATGAAACCAGACCCGCAGATCTCGCAACTGTAATTATTAAAGTGCTCACTCATATGTATGACTAAAATGCGCACTTTTATGAAGTTTTCCTCGCAAATAACGCACTTATACGCATCGTCTCTGAGTTCAAGATTGAATGGTATCATATTGTCTTTCACTTCTAAATCAATTGGTTTGTCATGTTCTTCTTTGAGGTGGCGTTTCAATTCGACCAGGTTCGGCGGTCTTTCTGAACATATCTTGCAGGTTATGTTACTAACATCGACTTTCAAGACATTCTCTCGACGATTATTCACAAGTCTCTTCAGAGGAGCAAAAGTATGCGACAAATGCATGTGAAGCTTCAATTCATTTAAGTCTAAAAACGGCTGCGAGCAGACAAAGCATTTGAACTTATTGCTGCCGTAAATAAATGGGTATACGGTCGAAAATTCAAAGACAGCCAACGCATTCTGTCTAACATTTGGAGTTTGCTTCGCTTGCGGTTTTTTAGTTTGGACGGATATAGATTGAGTGGTATCAATGAGAGGCAACGGAGTGGAGGCTAAGTAAACAGGACTTGGACTGCGACATGGAGAGAATTCTCTTGCTGGAGACGAATAGGATCTTATACTCTTTTGTCGGAGCCTATTGAAGTCTATTACTGTCCCAAGAGGTCTACACAAGCTTCTGTCGTAAGCTACTTGAAATAAGGGGATGATTCTTCGCTTCTGATCCGGTATTTTGGAGTCCGGGCCTAGAAAAACAGAAATAAACATTGTAGTAGTCTTTTTGTTTGCTGTGTAGTTATATCTTAGTGCGTAAGTGAAGGTTAGCGTACCATTTCCCAGTATGTACATCGGTGTTATTTTAAAAATAAAATAAAATGTTTAGATAAATCACAATTTTATTCAGTTCAGTTCAATTACATGATTTTATTTCCGTCAGCTTTTTTAATAAAAATGAGCACAAAAAATAACGGCGGATTTTCCTAAATCAGAAAACATACGAATTTTCTGCCTCAATTTTTATTGCGTAAGTACGATGCGTTATTTAAAGACATACTACCGTATGGCCAGGGGACCGTTTCTGGGGCCAAACATTTATTTATGCTGGTAGAATTATGCACCTAACCACCATAAGTATAAAGTTGTTTAATGAATAAACTACAAACAATATTAAATTAACTTACGATATCAAACGTGAACTAAGTTTTACACTTAACGTAAAAAAGTAATTTCGCCAAAATCAGTCTTCTAAATGGAAGCAATAGGGAAATATGCATGTGATTCAAATGAGTCAAATACTTTTTTTTTGTAATATTTATTGCATCAAAATTATGCCTCTATTAATATTTTTCACTATAATTTCATTTGAGCAAGATTTTTTTTTAAATGCCAGAAAATTGTGGAGTATTCAAATATTGGAAAAGCGTAGTAATTGTTCAGAGCGAATGTGATGTAACAATACATTACAACAAATGTCAATGCCGAGTGCGTAGTAAGGTGTTCTCTCTACTTGTTTTTTATTTTCATAAACTATGACGTCACACCAAGCGCGTCAAAATGGCGGGCGTTAATATTGCCCGTGTGGGTTGGCAATGTTTGAGTTCTTTATTGGTTTTGAACATTTTTTTAGTATTTTACAGCGATGTAAACTATCGAACAAAAATGTAAAAATCCATGCATATTCCATATTAACGAAAAAATTCACAATAATCACGAAACAAACGCATCTTTATCTAGCTGGCTTATATTAGGATGATGAATCTTAGTATGATGTTTTAAGCTACAATTTTGAATGAACGATCTTCCACAAATCGTGCACACGAATCGTCTATCATTCTCATGTATCCTCATATGTTCTCGGAGCGTGTACTTTCTGGCATACGCCTTCTTGCATATAGTACACTGGTACTTCCTTTCCCCCCCGTGTTTAACCATATGATCTTTTAACTCAGATTTTGAATAAAACTTCCAATCGCATACATCGCAGGAGAACCGTTTTAACTTTAAATGTACTGTCCTTACATGTACACCGAGTTTACCACTAATTGTGAAGACTTTTGGACACATAGTGCACTTAAACTCTTTTAATTTTAAGCCGTGGATGGCGGAAATGTGTTTGTTTCTTTGAAAGTAGTTTCTGAAGGCTTCAGGGCAGTGTGGGCATCTGTGGCGTTTTACTTTCATGTGGACTGTAGCGTAGTGTTCATTTTTCGCGTTCGTTGATCGAAAGACTTTATTGCAACTATCGCAAGGAAAGGATCCAGTTTCGTGCGAGAATGCATGAGTTCTTAAACGCTCTGGTGTGATAAACCCCGTACCACATTGCTCACATATGAAATTCTGGAAATGTACGTTCATATGCTGGTTCAAAGACTTGAACTCCGTGTATTTTTCTAAACAAAGCGCGCAAGGGAACTCGTTCTGCGTAATTTTGAACGGCAAGACCCCATCGCCAGATTTTAGATCTAAATTCTTCTTATGTTTTTCAAGAAGATGCCTTTTTAGTGACGCGAAATCTGGGATTAGATCATCGCAGAGTTTGCAGCCTACATCAGTAATATCCACTTTGACTAATTCGTACTTCTTTAACTTCGATAGAGCGTATTTGACTTGAGAATTTGTCAGAAAACTGTGTTCTGTGTTATGAATTCTTAATGATGATGGGTCTGAGAACTGCTGATGGCAATAGAAACATATGTACAGATTCTTCATCCATTTGAAAGGACATATTCTAGTAGATTCCAGTAATATTATAGCGTGTCTTGTCCTAGCTTTAACATCGTCGGTAAAATTCTTCTTTCGTTCTGCGATTCTTGCCTTCAATTCAGCTCTTTCTACAAGGCAATCTTCTTCAGATTGTTCTTCACCTAAAAATGAGAAATGGTCTTGTTATCTTCTTTGTTATGCTTGTCATGCTGTAGGTTTATTTGTTTCCAAATATTTCTCACCTATTATACCCAGAACATGCTTTAATATTAACGTTTTTTTGTGATGTATCAGTATAAAACAATGTCGCTTCCCGCCGTCTGTACGCTTAGATCTTTTAAACTACACAATGGATTTTAATGCGGATTTTCTTTAAAAGATAAAGTGATTCAAGAGGAAGGTTTATACGTATAGAACATCACGCTACGACTAATAGAAGTGGAGTAATAACCAAAGGCGTAATTGAACGCGAGTGACATCGCGGAGTAGGTATATAGCTGGTGGTATATTAGCATATTCACTGTTATTTCTTTATTAATAGTCAACGTATCAATGATGTTATTTACGCTTAATGTAGTGAAGAGTTTATTTGTTTATACGTGCTAATGTCAGGAACTTTTGGGATCGATTAGAAAAATCTTATTGTGTTATATAACCTGTTTACCGAGGAAGGTTATAGGCTATATCACTACAACTCACGGGGATGGAGCAGTACCCAAATACGTAATTTATGTGGGGTCTTAGTTATAAATAAATACAGCAATTTAGTAATGACAACATTAATTACCATTGGTATACAACGAAGAAAATGAGTATGAAGATTGGTAAACAAAGAAAGGTTTTATGCTTAGCCGTAGGTGACGATGTGGTGACGTAATACTAGCCTATTATTGTTTGCCAAAAGTCATTGGGTTTTTTTTTTTAATTAAAAAAATTTCAGTAGCAGCCCGGAGTTTCGAAGAATGTGGTGTGACTCCTCTTTGCTTCAGAAATCAAGTAAAGCCCTTGTGTGCCTAATCTCTCCCCAATCGCATCCCATTGGACTATGAGAATGAGGGAAGATGAAGTGCACCTGTGTGAAAAAACTAGCCAAGTATTGTGCACATGTGTGTAGGCAACTACACACATGTGCACAATACTTGGCTAGTTTTCAAGAGTTCAAACGGAAAGTTAAAACAAACACCAGAATTTAATGCACAATTTATTTACGCTAAAACACGTCTTTCAAATGAGCTGGATGATGTACCCTCATATGCTGCTTTAGGCTACAATTCTGAATAAAAGACTGTCCACAAATTGGGCATATAAACCTTCGATCATTGTTGTGGATCCTCATATGCTCTCTCAAAGTCTTTAAACGAGCGTAGGATTTTTTACAGACATCACAATGATATATTCTTTCGCCTCCGTGCTTGATCGAATGCTCTTGCAACTCGTAGTTGGTGAAAAACTTCATTCCACAGACCAAACAGACATGATTTCGTTCCTGCAAATGCTGGAAGCGTATATGGGAAGTTCTTCGACTACACAAGTCAAAAACTCTTGGACATGAAGGGCAGGGAAACACGGCTGTCTTTTCTCCGTGTATGGTATTTAAATGTTTAAGCCTATGTTTGTAAGAAGCGAACTTCTCATCGCAAATCGGACATTTGTATCTCTTATTTGATCTATGCACTTTCGCGTTGTGTGCGTATAAGGACGCGTAAGATGGAAAGGTTTCTGTACACCGTTTGCAAGGGAAATCTCCTCGTTCGTGAGTCCTAGCATGGTTTACCATTCGTTGAGAAGTAGCGAATCTTTTTCCACAAGTTTCACAGATAAAATGTTCGTAATGTTCGTTCATATGCTTGTGTAGGCTTAAGAACATTTCATATGTTTTCCCGCAAATTTGACAGCTGTGTTCTTCTTTACTAAGTTTGTATGGAAGGATGCTATCCCCATAAGTGCAGTCTATAATCTTTCCGTGTTCTACAGTGAGATGGATCTTTAGTTCAGCGTAATCTGAGATTCCTGTGCCGCATATTTTGCATATCGTTGTAGCAAAGTCCATTTTTAAGGGCTCATATTTTCTAGGCTTCAAAAGCTGTTTGACCTCTGAGTGGTGCAGTTGGTTGTGTTCCCTCAATTTCTCTGGTTCTAAAAAGGTGTTTTTACAGAAGAAACATAGGTAGGTTCCTTTTCTATACTTGAAGGGGTAAGCAGTGCAAGATTCCATGATGATGGCAATGTTATTTCTGAAGATGGCTCGTCTTTGGTAGCCCTCTCGTACAGTTGAGATCAAAGGTGTTCTGTTATTTTCAGTATCTGATTCCACTTCCAGCTTTATCACTGTTTCTTCAGTTTTTCTTCCTAAAAATAGAAAAATTCCATTATAGGCTCTTGATGTGTATTCCATTTTGCTATCCTTTACATATTTTGTGGGTTCTACGGCTACTTTAGCATAGATTATGTTGTTATATCTTGATTGAACATGCTTAAAACTTTGCTTTTTTTTATAATAGCGGCTTTAACAAGACACGTTTTTTGAATGTAAGTAAAAAATAATAATAATTGGGCAGCTGGATCAAGGGCTTAATTCAGAAAACGGTACTCCTAGACACGGCGCGTATTGTTAGGAGATTCTTTTCTCAGGAGCCCTGACCACTGGTGGCTTGGACCCTGTTCCTTACGCCCGTGGGCTACTATTTCTTATATTTTTAAATGTTTTTATTTTTGATGTAAATATTTAAATATGTAAGTTATATGTTTAGACTAATGAATAAATTTAATAATAATAATATAAGCCTATTATTATCCCAATACAGGGAAAATGCCTCTTCTCATACAGAGAAGGCACGAGTATTGATCACCACCCTTGCTCAAGGCGGATTGGAGATTTTAGACTTATATTCATTGTAAGTTCAGGTTTCATCACGATGTTTTCTGTCACCGATATCAGAGATGTCGAAGATAAACTTAGGCAGTACATAATTAATTGAAAAAGTCACATTGGTACCTAATGCTTGAGAGGCAGGCGCCTTAACCACTGGGCCATCACAATATTTAGGCCCAGTTTCACCAAAATCATTAAACATACAGTACGGCCGACGTATCTTGGCGAGTCTGAAGTTAGCCGTTTCGCTGCGCAGTGGATCTTTTAAGAACATAATTGTCTACTGCGCAGCTAATCGGCTAACTTCAGACTCGCCAAGATACGTCGGCCGTACTGTATTTAGCGCTAAATGTATTTAATGACTTTGGTGAAAGTAGACATTGATGTGGGTATTTCAATAAAAACAAAAACCGTTAATTATGAATCTTTATTTGAAATTATTATTGTATTTACAAATTAATTTAACAATATACCTGCACCTTAGGTAGGTAGGTAAATTACAAGGCAATAAATTATAAATTAGCCTCACCGCGCACGACCGATTTTTTTCAGATTTGACAGATTTTTTGTCGGCCAACATGGAACATATGAATTCCGACACACCAACGCATACGGCCGACTTAAAAATCGGTCGTGGGCGGAGAGCCTTAGGTTTAAAAACACAAAAACATTTGGACATTAAAATATTAATTAATACGATTCAGGTTCAACGCATTTAAATAGTCAAATAATTAAATTGGCGTATTTTATTATTGAAAGGGCAATATGTGAGCACATTACAGTGATTACAGTGACCTTATTGCAGTGACGTTACAACCAGTTCCTTAATAACATAGTTAAGTAAATTGTCACTAACGCTATGAGTCTTGATACTTGAGAATATTATTTTTATTATAACCAATGGCGGATTTACCAACAGCCTGAGTGAGCTTGAGCTTGGGCGGCAAATTGAGGACAAATTTTTCATTTTTTTGACTAATTTAAGAAATCTTTAGTAGATCTTTGACAGTCGTTGCGGATAGTCAGAAGCCGGGAAGTCTGACAACCAGTCTTACCAAGAGGTATCGTGTTGCTCAGTAACTGGGTTGTGGAGGTCAGATAGGCAGTGGCTCCATGTAAAACACCGGTATTCAGCTGCTTACAGTTAGACTGAAAGCCGACCCTAACATAGTTGGGAAAAGGCTAGGCAGATGGACTTGGGAAATATGTAAATCCGCCCCCGATTAGTATCGATTAGGTAACTTAATCTTCTTCAAAGGCTCAGCCGTAGGATGATGCGTTCTCATATGACTTTGCAAACTACATTTCTGAACATACGCATTATTACAATACGCACAGACAAACCTTTTATCATTATTATGAATCCTCATATGCTCTCTCAAAGTCTTCGTCCTCGCATACGATTTTTTACACACCTGACATTGAAATTTTCGCTCCCCTACATGCTTAATCATATGATTCCTCAATTGAGCTGCAGTAACAAATTTGTACGCGCAAAAATTACAAGCAAAGGACTTGATTCCTAAATGAACCTGTTTCATATGTTTAGTTCTTTGATTACACATAGCGAAAACTGCTGAGCATAACTTGCAAGGGTATTCGATTTTTATATCGTGGGTTGCCTTCAAATGCTTGACCCTCCCGGAGTAGCTTTTGAAGGATTCTTTGCAGTAAGGGCACCTGTACCTATACTCCGGGCCATGAGCGACAGTAATATGATTATTTCTAGAGGCGCGCGTCGCAAAAACCTGTTCACATTTTGTGCATTTGTATTGCTCTTTTGCCGAATCGTGGATGATTAAGTGTGACTTCAACCTATCTACAGAAGAGAATGCTTTGCCGCATTGAAAGCAGATACTATTAGGGTAATGCTTGTTTAAATGTGTATTCAATTTAGAAAAAAGCTCGAAACTCTCATCGCAATGAGTACAATTATATTCTTTCCTAGTCAAATAGAAAGGCGTAACTCCTAGACCGTGTTTAGTGATGATAGGTTTATTGTGGTTTTCAATTAAATGTTCGCATAGATTATCTATGTTCGTCATCCGTGTGAGACATAATTCGCATCGAAGTTCAGTGACTTCAATTTTGACGTTCGAGAAGGTTCGAGCGAAACGTAGAGCTTCGAGCCTTTCGGGGTGTTCGGCAGTGTGGGTCTTCACGCCATTGAAATCGCCGAAGGAGAGTGGGCAGAACGCGCAAGTGAACGCTCCCCGCTTCCACCTAAAGGGGCAAGCGTTGGAGGATTCGATAATGATAGCGGCATTATCTCTATGATCGTTATACTTGCGTCTCGGCCTCCATTTAACTGTGAGTTCGACGGGGCCTAAAAACAAAAAGAAAATAATCACTATGACGCCCAGGGTAAAGTTATAATGGATGAGGGATTTGATGTCTAAGAAATACGTGGAACATATTAAACGCAGAACCTAAAAGTAGTTTGCTTAGAATGGGCTATTAAATCGATTTTAATACTAAAATAAATGAAAACTTTGTAAATTATAGTCACCTTTCAGTTGAACAGTGGAATCAATCGAAAGCTAAAAATAAGTCAAGGCAGTAAGGCCTATTAAAGCGCAGTTGTAAATTAAAGCTATTGTTAAACATAAAACAACCTTGTCGTGAAGAGCATAAGGTTAATTTACAAAAACGAAACCAAACAACTTATATAGACGAAAAAAAAATTTACTAAGTATATTAGAAATAGCTGAAATAGATTCAGTAGCCGATTCTTAACAAACTAATTTCAGGATCTGCGTTTAATATGTTACACATTGTATACGAGAGGAAATGTATATGTCAGGTTTCTTCATATATTTCCTTAAAGTTTTGGCTCTAGCATAAAATTTCAATGATTCCGTACCCGAACGACGGCAATGGAGCCCTCAAGTCAAAGCATTTATTTCAATTAGACCATTTACAGGCACTTTTAAAGTGTCAAGACTGCCTATTACTAAGCATCGGCTGTCCGTCCGTCTGTCAGCGGGCTGTTTCTCATTAACCATAATAAGTAGTAGTTTTTCACAGTGTATATTTATATTGCCGCTATATCTATACATAGTACACTTCTGGACACATCTATTGGCCCACCTTAGAGTTTAGGTTTCGATGGCCCCTACCGAAATATGATTGCTAGATTGAACAAAAACTGTTGATGCAGTTTTAAACCTGATACATTTTACCATCTTTTTCGATCGTATTGTTTTAAATTTGAATTCAGAATACCATACGACATGGAGCTACGCCCAACAAGTCGGATATGCGCCTTGTTAAAGGCAATTGATTTATGAATAAAAAACATGTTTTATCAAATAAAGGTTTAATTTAATAACGCGTGTTGCCTCCATGGGCATCTACCACAGCTCTCATACGATTAGGCATAGAGTTTATCAACCGCTCTATGAAATTTTGAGGGATCATCTCCCATTCCTCTTCTATGGCAGTTTTCAACTCCTGCATCGTCTGGGCAACTGGCTGACGAGCCCTAACACGTCTTTTTAGCTCGTCCCACATGTGCTCAATGGGGTGCATGTCTGGGCTTCTGGCTGGCCAGTCCATAACTGTGATGTTCACATCCCGAAGATATTCCCTGACGATGCCGGCCGCATGGGCTCTTGCATTATCATGCATAAAAAGGAAATTTGGGCTCACATAGTCCGCGTATGGTATCACGTGAGGTTCTAAGCACTCACGAATGTACCTTTCAGCATTTAATGTTGGCAGCCGTGGTCCTGTAACATCCTCAGGTTGAGTTTTGCCGCTCGCGGATATACCGCCCCAGACAGTCCATGAGCCACCGCCATAAGCAACCCTCTCTTCAAAGCAGCATTATGCGAAACGCTCTCCCTTACGTCGGTAGACCTTCTTCCTTCCATCATTGCCATGTAACACAATTTTAGACTCATCAGAAAAGAGTACACGGCTCCAATCTTGCTGTATCCAATTTAAATGACTGCGTGCGAAATGAAGGCGCGCTGTTCGGTGGGCTCGCGTTAGTTTGGGCCCATTAGCTGGCTTGTGTGGTACCACATCGCGTTCTTTTAACCTTCTCCGAACAGTTCGAGCGCTCACAGATACTCCGTGGAAGTCGCGAAGTTGGTTTTGTATCTCAATGGTGGTAAGGTGACGATTTCTCAAGCTGGTCGTCACGATGAATCGATCCTGCCTTTCAGTTGTGACCCGAGATCGTGGCCTCCCTTGGCGACGAACAAAGCCGCCAGTCTCTAGGTACCTCCGATAAACATTTCGGACCGCAGATCGACTTAAATTAAGTTGAGCACTCACGTTTCTTTGGCTGTGTCCGGCCTGAATAAGTGCCACAGCTTGGGCGGCGACTTCAGGTGAAATGTCCATAGATTATTGATAGAACCTCACCTTAATGTTAAGAATAAGTAATGTTTGTTGCAAAGCCAAAGATATCAATCACTTTTTCAAGAGTTAAATCCAAGTAAACCAATAAAACCAAGTTTTCTTAGTATTCGATTGTTTGATATCAACAAACAGGCTCCAAATTGTCTTTTGTTTCTTTAAATTCTGTGTTCGAAATTCAAAAAAAGACTATTGAATAAAATTGTGAATGTGCCAGGTTCAAAACTGCATAAAAACTTTTTGCTCGACCTAATATAAAATTTTAGTTAGGACCAAACGAAACTGAAAATACAAGGTGGGCCAATAGATGTGTCCAGAAGTGTATTAAACAAAGTTGCTTCCTGCCGTCTGCAAGCTTAGATTTTTTTAAGGCGCAATTTCATCAATAGATAGTGTAATTCAAGAGGAAGGTTTATACACATAGAACATCACGCTACGATCAAAGGAAGAGGAGCAGTAAGGAAAAACGTAACTGAAAGTAGGTAATATCGCGGGGGATATAAAAATAAATCTGCTTAGCCTTAACCCAATTATCTTGTGGTCGGCTTCCAGTTTAACCGGATGAAGCTGAATACCAATGTTTTACATGGAGCGACCGCCGGGAATATAGGTGGTATCAAATAAAATAACGTTAAAAATTAAAGTGGATCCCCATGCCATGAAACATATTTTTTTAGGTTTGTACTGAGTGCCGAGTGTGAGTTTTTTCATTCACGTTCGATTGCGAACGCGTTAGAATTTTGTATAGGAAAAAGTTATAGCGCCAGCTGGTGGTCACTAAGAGAACTTAATTTGCCATACAAAATTCAAACGCGCTCGCAATCGAACGTGAATGAAAAAACTCACACTCGGCATCCTGTTAAGTAGTTTACGGCGGCAGTACGAACCACAACTCAATCAGGGTTTTCTAACTCATGCGCCTTATTCAAATGCCTCATTTTTAAACGGTAATATCGGAAATGTTCATCGCAAATTGGACACCTATATCTATCTTGTCTACCATGTGCTATTGCCAAATGTCTATTCTTCGTTGCACGAGTAGGAAACACCGAATCGCATTTGGAACAATGGAACTGTCCAAATTCGTGAGTCACTAAGTGACTTCGAAGCTTATTGCGTCCAGAAAATCCTTTACCACAAGTGGGACAAACGTAGCTTTGGTAATGTTGGTTCATGTGTGTGAATAGGGGCATAAACTGCTTGCATACAAAGCTGCAATGTACGCATTTATACTCCTTGCCAGTCAAAACGAATGGCATGACTCCGTCCGAAAAATCAGAGTCAAAAATCTTCGAATGTTTCTCTGCTAAATGTGTCTTTAAAATATCTATATTCTGGACGTTTTTACCACATAAACTACAAGTTAAATCAGTGATATCGATCCGTAAAGGAAACGAATTCCTTACAGTGGGGTTCTCAAATATTTCCAACTTCTCATGAGAAAGGGAATGTGCTCTTATTTCTATTATATTTGGTTCCATTTTTGGACAATAAGCGCATAGGAATTTTCCTCTATGCCATCTGAATACTACTGCATTCGAGTATTGTATTATAATAGCTGCATTAGCCGCGTCTTCCGTAATCTGGCGTTTTTTCTTCCAAAATATTTTAGCAGATTTATCAGCCACTTCTTCTATCGCCCCTAAAAATAGAAACACACGTATGTAATCTAATACTACCGTAATACTGTCCCGTTTGTCTCGTGGTGATAAGCACGACTGTTGAGCGTGAGATACTGGGTTCGATCCCCAGGTTGAACAAAATGTTATTGGGTTTTTCTATGAAATTCTCAGTAGCAGCTCGGAGTTAGGATTTGTGCCCGGTTAATGGCAATTGGCTCGCCCCCTACTACATATGACCTAAAACATTCTGGCGGACTGTGGTTGCATATTAGTACACCTCTGCCTACACTACAGGCGTAATGGCATGTATGTAAAATAAATAAATAAAATCTCATACATATATCAGTTGTACTTTATTCTATGTGTTCTAAGATGCCGCAGCAATTTCGATTTGCTAACAAATATTGACGGGCAGTTTGGACAGGCGTGTCGTTTCTCAACATTCGCGTGAGTCATACGTATATGACTAGCTCTTTTGGAGCTGGTCTCAAATGTTTTATCGCACGCATTACAATAGTATTCCTTCCTCATTTGGTCATGTATTTCGACCAAATGTTTCGCCCTCGTGTGGTAGGTCGTAAAAACTTCGGGACATCTCGGACAAGCGTACCTTACGCCCTTTCTGTGAATTCTCATAGTGTGACACATTCGAGACGCTCTCGTTTCTAATACCTCCCCACATTCCCGACAAGGAAAGCTGCCCTTTTCGTGGGACTGCACGTGCTTTCTGAACCTTGACTTAGAAACAAATGCCTTGCCGCAAGAATCGCAAATATAGTTCTGAAAATGAGTATTCATATGCTCATTCATTTTGGCAAAAGTTAGGAATTGAGCGAAGCAAAGTTGGCATGTAAACCCTTCTTCATCTAACTTGAAAGGTAGAACTCCGTCACTGTACTCTACATTTAACGTCTTGCCGTGAATTAACAAGTGGTCTTTCAAAGCATCAATGCTGTTCAAAAGTCTGCTACACAGCCTACAGCCAAGCTCAGCAACATCAACCTTGACCATATTATTTTCTTTTAACTTCGAGAAGATTCTGTCCGTAGGTAAATCATTTAAGTGATGTATTTTTACGTGGGCACGAAGAGGAGGTACGTCGACGAATTTAGCGTCACAGTATGAGCAGTAAAAAGCGCTGTGATACCATCTGAAGGCCCAGGCTGTGGAACATTCTAGAAGAATCATTGCGTTCCTACGCATCATTGTTTTAGAGATTCTTCTCTCAGATTCTTCTGGAAGCTGGTTATTAGCCCGTCGGCGCCTGCGCATCTGTCGGTCGCTAACTGTCTCCTTTAACTTCCTAACGCGTCTAACGCCTAGATTTCCCTCCGCTTCTTTAGCGGTACCTAAAAGCAAGAAACTAGGTGTTATTTTGTTAGATTGTCAGTGAACCAGCTCCCGAGAACATGCATTTAGTGATATTGTTTATTTTTAATGCTTAAGTGTCATTGAGTTTTCCAATAAGAATGTCTTAGTAGATCATCATACAATCACGCCTGTATTCCCGAAGGGTTAGGCAGAGGTGTACCAATATACACCCACAGTTCGCCGATATGTTGAGGTCCCATGTAATAGGGGGCGAGCCTATTGCCATCTAAGTGGAATTACGTGTAAAAGCCGTTGGTCCTGTGCCTGATCTCTTCCCAGTCGTCTTGGGTTGTCGCCCCATCGGACTATGAGAGTAAGGGAAGAGGGAGTGCACCTGTGTTTGCGCACACATTTGGACACTATAATTTCTCTGCGTACCTACTAGCTTATTCATTTCTAAGATTGGCCGCTGTGACCGAGGTTCCGTCGGGAGATTAATCTATACTTATACAAATTTTATAAAGTTGAAGAGTTTGTTTGATCGCGCTAATCTCGATAACATAAATATGGCGTTATAAAGCCTGTTTATCGAGTAAGGTTATTATTTATATAACATAACACTACACCCACGGGAGCGTAGCAGTAATCTAAAACGTAACCTAATGTGGAGGAAAACCACGCGAACGAAATCGCGAGCTGCAGCTAATATTCATATTATTAAACTTGTTAGAATTTAATTATTGTGGACATTTCTCAAAAAAGTACTCTCAGTCGGTTTAAGTTATTTGTCTTTTACTAGGCGAAACACAAGTTCTTAAGAATTAGAAATCCTTGTTATTTAGCTACGTTAATAATTTAATTGTGTCGTTAATTATTAAGTTTATATCTCTCGGTATGAATAAAAAAAAGAAAGGCACTTCAAAAATCCTTTATTCAAAAAAATAATACTGTACATAAAAATACTAAATCTTAACATCAGTAGGAATCAAATCAGTCAAATCATGAGCATTGATCGTAGGTAGTCTTTGCGTTCTTTGTTTAAACAGCGGCGCCCGCCATTTTGAATTCACGTCCTGGTGAGTCTTAAGATGGGTCGTCAGTGCCCTATTTCTCGGAAAAGACTTCCCACACACATTGCAATGGAAATTCTTCTCGCCGGTATGACGGACCATATGCCTTTTCAACTCATAGTTAGTCCGGAATTGCCATTCGCAGTAACTGCAACCGAAGTTTAGTTGTGGCGGGAAATGGACTGTCCGGACGTGGATGGCGCGTTTCCCGCTAGTCTTAAACGACATCTCGCAATGTGCGCACGCGTATGACACCTCTCGCTCGCTGTGGGCTATCTTCATATGATCAATTCTGTCGTAATAATTGTCGAAACGTATATTACAGTGAGGGCATTCGTATCTTGGCGCTTTAGGGTGAACTGACGCCTTATGAGAGTCCCTTGCAGCTCGCATTATAAAGATCCTCCCGCATTTGTTACAAGGGAAAGACCCAGATACATGCACTTCTAAGTGTTTCCTCAATCTTGGCGCAGTCATGAATCCTTTGCCACATGTAGCGCAGATGTAATGTTGGTAATGAATATTCATATGCTCATAAAGTTTTAGGAAGTTATTGAATTTTTCCGGACAAATAACACATCTCCAAGATTGCTTGTCTAGCGAAAATGGTAAAACACCATCAGGATGAAACGGATTGAAGTCTAGCCCATGATGGATAACGTGTTCTCGTATTTGGCTTGAATTTGTGAGTGGCAGTGAACATAGAGAGCAGATAGCATCGGTTATATCAACATTGATAAGAGGCATCTCCTTGAATTTGCTGTAAATGTCCTTAATGCTATGACTTGCGGCGCAGATGCGAACATGGTCTCTTAAATCGGAGCAATCGGTGAAGTTATCTTCGCAGTACGCGCATTTAAATCTGTTCTTCTTCCATCTGAAAGGGAGCAGAGACCAGCATTCAAGAATAGATGAAGCGTTACTCTTGGTGATAATTCTCGCTTCAGCTCTAGCGCTTCTCGTGTATTTCTGCTTGGGTATTTTTTCTAATTCGTAATCTCCTTCATTTTGTTCGCTCGATTGCCAGGGTTGTCCTAAAAATAGAAAATGTGCGTCAGATTCCTTAGCTATGTTTCTTTGTCCGTCTTTTCTCGGTTCTTCTTGTCTTACAGTTCAATTTCCAATTCTGTCTTGTTATAAAATCTTTAGATTCACGTTTAATGGGGTTTATTAAAAAGAGCTTCGTCGCTTTATATTTTATGTGTTTCGTACTTAAAGGGTGCCATACGGGACCTCATTAAGACTCTACTGTCTGTCTGTTCGAGGTCTATATCTTTTGAATATTAATAGGTAGACATTGAATGACAACTTTCAGGCCAAGGAAGCCAGGATGTGTGACAACCAGTCTAGCTAAGAGGTATCATGTTGTAACTGGGTTGTGGAGGTCAGATAGGCAGTCGCTCCATGTAAAACGCTGGTATTCAGCTGCATCCGTTTAACTGGAAGCCGACCCCAACATAGTTGGGGAAAGGCTAAGCAGATGATAAAGATGACTTGTCAATTTGTACTGTATGAGTCACTATAAAATAATTCAAAACGTTTTTTTTTAGTTATGTAATAAAAGTGAAAAGAGAAAGAGGTGGCGAGACGATCTGGACGCGTACCACGAGGGCTGGTTCGAGGTAGCGCAGGAAAAGAGCAAATGGAAGGAATTGGGGGAGGCCTTTGCCCAGCAGTGGGACAGTACGGGCTAAATAAAAAATAAATAAAAAAGTGCTTTTAACCACTATACGGTGTTACGGAACCCTTTAGGTGTGAGTCCGACTCGTACTTGCCTATTTTTGAAGGGCTATTGCTTGGGTTAAGCCAAGACACAAGAAAATATAATCATTGTTCAAATATTAATATTTTAAAGTATTAGAATAAAAAGCCATGTAATCTATGTATAATCTCTTTATTGGACTTATTGCTTACTCCTTAAACTTCATTATTTTACAATACACTAATTAATAAATTACATACATACATACTACGTAATGTCTAGATTACAATTTGAGAATTATGCTGAAAACGGGTAGATATTATTGAGAATTTTTGTGACAATAAAATAACCGTTAAATGTTAAAAAAGGCAGTCAGAGGGACTGCCTGCAGAAGTGAAAACTTAACGTCAAATTAGCATGTCGGTGACGCGATTCCATAAGTTTTATCCCTACCAAAAATCGCTCAACGCGGCTAAAGTTTTCGTGCAAAAATTGATGATAAATAATGTAGATAAAAATATATTTACGGAAGACATTGTAATATTGTAGAAATGGGCAGTTAAAATATCCATTAAAAATCAAAATGGCCCAATGGATTTGGAAGACTTGGGAGACCAAAATTTAATAAAAATATAAATAAAATTACGACACGCACGATTGACGCAATGGTTGAATGTCGGCTGCTGCACTGCGTGCCGTGGCTTCGATTCCCTCACGGAACAAATAATTGTATAGCCTACAGATAGTAGTTACATCTACGATTGAGTTTGTACATACAATCACGATACTGAGGTTGCGGATTTATTCGAAAGAGTCTGATTGATTGATTGAGTCATCGCAAACCCTGGAACGCAAAGGGCATTAATAAGAACACGGATGGATTTTAATCAGCAAGAGTCTGACACTCCCTTCCGCTCAGCCCAGAGCGGAAGAAGTAATATGATTATTTCCTATCCTTAAGGGTGAGGCCAAACGAGCGTAATTTTGTGAATCGTGAATCGCAGAATTTCGGTCGCGTAATTTCTGCTACATTCGGTTTCATACAAAACTCCTATTTCGTTCACACGGCGACGCAAAATAAGTTGTCAGTTTCAGTAAAAAGTAAATTACGCGACCGAAATTCTGCGACTCACGACTCACAAAATTACGCTCATTCGGCCTCACCCTAGAAAGGTAACCTACAACATAGAAAAAAATAACAGTAGGGCAAAGATTTTTATTTAAAAATACTATCCAATTTCAGCATAATTTCTTTATTTTGAGCTAATAATACATTATTGTATTTTAGACAACATCTTTGCTTATTATTCGTTGCAATTCTATACACTTTTATACAACCCTTTTTACGAGATCCTAAAGTTTACTTACATTACCCGACAGATGGCGTGATTACACTACCGAAATACTGGACAATCAAAAATTTAAAACAACGCCATCTATCGTATTATTAAATGCAACATAAATGGATTATAGGAGAATGTAGTTTTGAAGTACATTTTAATCAATTCCGATTCTTTTGATTTCACATCTTGCCTAGTTTTTTTTTTAATAAACGTCTGCTGCAAGTGAGATTATGAAATCAGCTGTTAGCTATTTTGATTGGTTGAACGAAAAAACAACAGCCAATCAATGGGCATGGAATCAAAAGATTCTATTGGATTAGCTTTCAAATATTGATAGTTAAGTATCCAATCTTTACCTTGCTTTAATTTATTTTCAACTAGCGAACCGCCTTGGCGTCTCACATGTGTAAATTTTACGACTTTTCGAAAGTTTTCTTTCATAAAACCTTATCCGGGAAATTACGAACACAAACAAAAAAAAAACAGCCAAATCGGACCAGCCGTTCTCGAGTTTTGCGCTTAGCAACACATTTAGCCATTAATATATATTTACTTGTGTAGATATATTAAACACAAATAGGTTTAACTGGATGCGGGCAGCGCAAGACCGGTCGGCTGTCCTGTTTCAAAACCTAGTAAGGCCAGGGACACTTTTTACAAAAATCGTTTTATTGCATAATTTTGCTAACCTAGTAAGTCCCTACCAAATACAAAAACACCAGGGTTGAAAACTCACATTAAAGCGGTGATATTTAATCATCGATAGCCAGTAAGTGCACTACTCGTCTCTGATCTAATTTACGTTTATTCGCTCGAATATAAAATTAGGTTTTAGGTCCTTGCTAGGTTTTGAAAGGAAGCAGTCGCGGTCATTGTGGCTATCTTTAGGGGGGGCCTATGCCCAGCAATGGACGCCGTTCGGCTGTTATGATGAAGATGATTGAATTAACAAGTATTTGCTTAAAGATTCTTAATAGAGAGCATTCGTCTTTTTAGCAATGTAATAAGATATGCTATCAGATGTACATTTCTAAATATTGCTTAAAAATACAACCACTGGAGATGTCAAAATAAATCTCAATAAGTATAAAATCAGTCAAAAAATATTCGAGACAAAATGTAAGAGTCTAAAACTGATTTTTTATCAGAGATAAGCTAGCGTGGGCGATGGAAGCTTGTGTAAACTACCAGTGATATCTCGCCTCATTCTTAAGCTAAGATGTGATTGGTTAGTTCCAGGGGGTCACGCCAGATGGGGTTCAAAGTTCAAACCCCTTCCGAAATATCAAAATTGTACCTTAATATTACTTAAGTTGTGATGGCTTAGTGATTAGGCGCCAGTCTCTCATGCTGATTGTGATTGTGGGTTCGCAAGTTTTTCTATTTCATAAGTTTATCTAAGACATTACTGACATTGCTGAAACATCGCGAGGAAACTTTAATTAATATATAATTCTGCAATCGTCAATCCGCCTTGAACACACGTGGTGATCAATGCTGGTATTGTTTATTACTTGAATACCCTGGTACTAAATCTTAGCTACACCCTTGATAAGTACACACATCCCTCGCTTAGCATTCTCGCTCATCTCCGCTAAAAACACAGCTTCAATGGAAGAGTCTAAATACATCATACATGGAAATGCTTTTTCGCGATATGCTTATCCAAAGACAGCCTGGAAGCGAAGGCTCTAGAACAACTCCCACAAGGATAAGAATATTCAGTTTCTTTCTTCGTCCGATGCGCTTTAACATTATGGTGGTACTTCTGTGAACGAGTTTTAAAAGTCATATGGCAAGTCGTGCACTCATACATTTCAGCTCCAGGTTTGTAATTATGGAACTCCATTAGGTGTCGTTTTCTGAGCTCCCAAGTCGCAAATCTGGGCTTCTCTTTACAGTAAATGCACATGTACGGTAGCGTTGTGTGTTGGGTTTTGATGTGTATGTTGCGTTCTTCCAAAGTCGTGAATGTAGCTACGCAGCGACTGCAAGTGTACTTGTTGTCATGTGGTATTTTCGTGTGGGCTTTCAAAGCAGATTCTGTGATGAAACCCTCTCCACAAGTATCGCATACGTAATTCTGGAAGTGTTCCGCTGTGTGTTTCTTTAGCGATATAAAGTCTGAGAAGGGAAGCTTGCATATTGCACATTTCCAGTTCGTACCATCGTTTAATTTGAACGGCAGTACACCTGGTTGTACATCCGCGTTCAAGGGTTGCTTATGATCATCCTTCAAATGTGCCATTAAGTCATCTAAAGTTTCAATAGGTATTAAACAAAGTTTGCATTGCAAATCTGTGATATCAACTTTCAAAAATTCTTTCCGGATCTTCCTACTGAATACCAGTTGTATATCAAAGTTAGCATGACGTGACGCCATATGAGCTCTCAAACCTATAGGATCGTTTGACTGGACCCTACAGAAAACGCAGTTGAAATTCTGGCCCCAAGTCCTAAAAGGGCAAGCTGTGGAACATTCTAGAATAATCTCAGTATTGCTTTTATATTTTAAGGCCTTTCCAAACCGAGGATTGTAGGAAGACTTGTAGCATTTAAAATTACGTTCGTGTTGTCTTAAACCATGATCAGATAAAAATGTGGCACCACATTTGTCGCAAGTAAAAATTTTCATATGCGTTCTTAAATGTACATTAATTTGGGAGAATTTTGGAAAAGTTTTATCACATTCAAGACAAGTCCATCTGCCTGAGGACCCTTGTCTATAAGGGAGTACACCAAACGGTGCGTCGAAGTTGACCTTTATTTTGTGATCTCTAGAAATATGTGTCATAAAACTGTCTATGTTGGGAATATCTTGGGCACACATAGTGCACTTTAGATCGGTAATTTCGACCTTAAGGGCATCGTAGACTTTATAGAAAGCGCTGTTGTAGTCAGCACTGGAATGGTCGGCTTTCATATGCTCTCTCAATGCCGCCATGGGCTCAAACTCATCATGGCAGTAGGAACAGACGATCCTATTGAACCGAGTCTTAAAAGGGAAAGCTGTCGAGTGTTTTAGCACAAGAACGGCGTTCTGCCTTTGCGGATTCTGTCCAACGGACCTTTCGAACAATCTTTGTTTTGGTTTACTTTCGTTCTGATTAAGTCCGTCAATATCCTTTGGGGACCCTAAAAAAGAAAAGAATTTTCATCATTATTATATTTTGGCACAGCTTCTGGTCTTCAGAGGGGAGTAATGGCATCCCAGCTTACATCGATTAGTAATTTTATGCTTGATAGCTTTTGGAGATGTGAAAATATAAATAACTAGCTATATACCCCGCGTTTAGTTAAGTCGTAGGTTACTGCTCCGCTCCCGTCAATTGCAGCGTGATATTATATACTTATAAACCTTCCTCTTGAACCATTCTATCTATTGATGAATTCACATTAAAATCCGTTACGTGGTTAAAAAGATGTAAGCGTACAGAGGGAGAGAACCAACATTGTTTCATACGACATACTGTAGAGATGTTGTACTTCTGTACAAATTAATGAAAAATGTTCGTTAATTAATGAAGAGGACTACCTTAGAGACTTCAAACATCAAAGTGCTTTTTAGCAACATGCTTATCCAAGAACAGTTTCGTTGTAAACGCTTTGGGGCAGTTCGGACACGGGTAGCTAAGCTCCGTATCCTTTTTTATCCGATGCACTCTCGCCATATGGTTGTACTTCCCCGATCTCGTCTTGAAAGACTTCTGACACGTCGTACAGTCATACTTATCAGCTCCTGTTTTATAATTATGGACTGCCATCAAATGTTTTTTGCGAACCTCCCAATTCGCGAAGCGTGGCTTATCTTTGCAGTACACACAAACGTATGGCAAGGATGTATGTTGAGTTTTCACGTGCAAATTCCTCTCGTCTAGCGATGAGAATGTGGCAATGCATCGACTGCAGCTGTACTTATTCTCGTGCGGTATCTTTGTATGGGCTATCATTGCTGATTCAGTAATAAACCCTTCCCCACACGTATCACAAACGTAATTTTGAAAATGTTCCGACGTATGTTTTTTTAGTGAAACGAAATCTTTGAACTGGTTTGGACATATTGTGCATTTCCATATTGAGCCATCGTTTAATCTAAATGGTAGGACGCCGATCTGCGCGTCAGTATTTAGAGGTTGCTGATGATCGTTCTTTAAATGGTAAATCAAACTGTCGAAGGAGTCTATTGGCATGAAACACAGTTTACACTGAAGATCGGTAATATCAACATTGAGAAATTCTTTACCCAACTTCTTGTAAAAAGCGGCTTTAACATCGTAATTAGCATGAATTGTAATGACATGCATACGCAAACCGCTAGGGTCATTACTTTGAACCCTACAGAACACACAATTAAAGTTACTTTTCCAAGTTCTGAAAGGACTAGCGGTGGAGCATTGTAGAATAATTTCAGCATTGGATCTTGGCTTTAATACCCTTCCATTTCGAGCTTTATAAGCCGTTCGGAAGCACTTGACTTGCCTGTGGTGATCTTTCAAAGCGTAGTCCGACACAAAAGTCGTCCCACACTTATCGCAACTATAATTCATGAAATGGGTAACGATGTGACGATTGAAAGCTATAAACGAAATGAAAACCTTGCTACAGTACACACAACTCCAATGACTATCAGAATTCTGTCTGTAAGGCAAAACTCCGTAACGAGCATTGAATTTAACAGGCTTATTATGCTCTGTATATAAATGACTCATAAGACTGTCAACATCTTGGATTTGTTCAGCGCAAATTTTACATTCTAAGTTAGTAATATCAATTTTGATTAAATTATCTCTTGCTCTATAGAAAACGTTTTTAAAACCAGAGTTTATGTGCTCCGTTTTCATGTGGTATCTAAGATCAGTGAGAGTGTTAAATTCTTCATGGCAATAAGAACAAAGTATTTGGCTAAAGCGAGTCTTAAACGGATAGGCGGTTGAGTAAGTTAGTATAAGCTCGGCGTTGCGCCTTTGTGGCGTCTGGTAAACAAGGACAATTTTCTTTTTTGTTTCATTCTCAGTGTCACTACGTCCGTGAATTTCCAATGTGGTCCCTAAAAACAAAAAAGAAAATGGTCAGTGTCATACCGGGATACTTTAACTAATTACTTTTTAAACATCGAACTAACATGACCAGAATCAAAGACTAATTAATTATAAGTACCTGTTTTGTTTACTGAAGTTTTTCTGAGGTTTTGACAGCAGTTAGGATATGAAAATAAATACAGTTATCGAAGTATACAAAGTTTAATACAACTGAATACAATTGTCACACCTAGATTATATCTAAGATAAAATGATGGTATTTTTCGTAGCTTACATAATTAAGTTTTAAATAAATATTATAAAATAACGGCGTAAAAAGACAGTTTGAAGCCAAAAATTACATAGTCTTTCCATCATTGAGATCATATTTTTAATTCTAGGCCATACCTGGGACACTTCTGACATATTGAAAGTAGTTTAAATGTTATAACTAAACTTCAAGTAAACCCCCCAACTCCTGTACTGTCGCATGTACTTGGAAGCACAATATTTAGCGTGCAAACAGTATTTTTCCACATCAAAAATAAAAGTCGTTACCCAGCAACCATTTTCGCTTAAACCTACTTAAGTTTGATGGTCAGTATACGTAATTATCAGCTGTGACGTGTCTTCTTACACCCATATACACTGACACTTAGAAACTCTTAAAATCAATGGTAACATCAGGGTGAGCGCTTTTCGTATGAATTTTCAAGCCAACCTTTTGTGAATACTGTTTATTGCACAGAAGACAGACAAATCTCTTGTTCTTGCTGTGAGTCCACATATGCTGGTCTAACGTCTTCTTCCTGATAAAAGCCTTGGAGCAAATACTGCATTTGAACTCCCTCTCCCCATGTCCAAGAGCATGGTCATCCAACCTCGCTTTAGTGTTGAATTTGAGTCCACAACAAGCGCATTGGAATCCTTCATCAGTGTGAGCCAATTTGTAATGTATATAGAACTTCTTTCTTGAAGTGAACACCTCTTTACAATCCGGGCAATTATACACTATCTTTTCATATCCATGTGCTGCTTGCAAGTGCTTTTGCTTCAGCTCCCAAGATTGGAATCTATCCGCGCATATTATGCAGCAGAAAGACCAGCATGCCTTTGTCGTTCTAACGTGGGCCTTCCTTTCTTCAAGTGTGGGGAATTCTGTCCAGCACCTCCGACACAGATGCGTCCTTTCTGAGTGTATACATTTCACATGATAATTTAGGGCATCCTGCGTCAGGTAATTCCTACCGCAAGTCACGCATATAAATCGCTGATAATGCATGATGGTATGACGACACAGTTTAACGAGAGTCGGCATTTTCTTCCCGCAATGGAAACAGCAGTAATTGTCATTTATCAGTTTGTAAGGCTGCATGCCCACATCATATTCTAGGTTAAGCTTCTTTGTGAGCTCTGCGTGTGTTTCTTTCAAGTGCTGAGCCAGATCATCGATCTTTTCGAAAGGCGTTGAGCATAGCCTGCATTTCAGGTCGAAGATATCGACTTTGAGGTATTCTTTCACGCTGGTGAGGTGGTGAAAAGCAGTGGCAATGTTGTATTCTTGATGGTGCACGTCGACATGTCGTCTGAAATGCGTGGGATCTTCGTAACCCTCGCAGCAATAGACGCAAGTGATAGCCTTCCCTCGCAATCTGAATGGGTACATGGTCGCATATTGCAACACAATCTCAGCATTCCCTTTCGCCCATAAATGTGGTTCTAGAAAAAAAAAGAATATCGCTGTGACTGGTCGGCTCTCTTCGTTCCTTTTGAGGAGACTTAAGATTTTAAAGTATGGTAAAGGACAGGTTACTGATATATGAAAAAAAAATACACCAAATTTTATGTAACCATAGTTTATTCCAAAAATAACCTAAAGAACAACATTTAAGTAAACGAAACAAAACACAGTAGACTAAAAATTATAAAGTGGTATCATTTTTCTGTCAAGTTGGCTGCCTAACGGAAAAGTCAGGTAAATGAGGAATTTGTACAAGTCAGTTTTTCAACAACACTTTTAATTTTTTACTTGAATGGTAAAAAAGAAATAGTATGTGAATGTACTATCGATATAGACTTTTTGGTACGTCGCGAACGCATTAAAACAACAAGAAAACCGATTACTTATAGACTAAGTATGTTTTCATAGTATCGTAACTATTACTGACACTGGTCTAGAGAAACTCAAATGTAAAAAGTCACTTCTTACTGAATCGATAGTTTAAAGAAAAACCTTTTTTTTGTCATCATCATATCAACCGCAAGACATCCACTGCTGGACATAGGCCTCCCCCATAGATTTCCAAAAAGACCGGTTGGAAGCGGCCTGCATCCAGCGTCTTTCTGCGGTCTTAATCAGGTCGTCCGTCCACCTTGTGGGTAGGCGTTCTACGCTGCGCTTACCGGTATTTTTTTGTACTTAACCTCAATAGGTAACCGTCGCGATTATCGCGGTATCTGTGGCTGCGTGGTTAAGAGCATCGCACTAACACTGGATGAAGATGGGGTTATAGTCCCCCATTTCGATAGGATTTATTTCACTAAACTCTACTTTTTATCTTAGGCTTTCGTCGCAGCGACTTTTAAATTTTGCCAATTTCACGCAGATATTAGTTAATATCATGTAAAGCATTTAGACTGACTTTTTTAAATGTGAAAATGTTAAATGGGATATTTTATAACTAACAGAGTATGGCTTTTTTAAGAATGGAAAATTATCAATCAAATGATTTCTTCAAACAGTCAAAGTTCTGTAAAGGCAGCAAACAATACAATATATATTTTTAAGTTCTAACATAAACATAGATACCTATTTTTTTATAGATACGAAGTAAAACAATGGATCACCAATTATTTTAATAGTAGATTTTCCTATGTATGTAAATAATATACAGTGTGGAAGAATATCGACTCAAATCCTGTTACCGTAGATTCAGTATATCATTCGGATACCCAAGAATTAAAATTTTTCGTCACGTATTGAAAAGAAAATGAACTGTTCCACGGTTTTTTTTTAAACTTGGTTTACTCAATATTATTTATTGCGTTCCATAAAGTATATAGTAATGTAAAGTACGGTGTTAACAATATAACTACAGAATCATTATAAACCCTGTCGGGCACAGCAAAAACATGGAGAGTTGGCAAACAAGCCGACGGCTCACCTGATGGTAAGTTATCACCGGAACCTAAAGACATACCAGAGGACTTGCAAATGCATTGCCATCCCAGTCTGTCTGGAATTCCACCGGCAGCGATACCCTTCAAGGCAGAACACAGCAAGGCTGCTTTGCGGCAGAAATAGGTATGGTGGTAGAATTTCCCCGGACCAGCTCCTTCGCAAAGAGCTCTACTACTAATGGACGGTGTAAATAAAAATAAAAAATACAAAACTGCAAAACCAACAAATTCAAGGTATCTAGGGAACAGATGATTGATTGATTTATTTTTAATAAGCGACAAAAAACAACGCTTTGGGTTTCTCAGATCGTGTATTGAATCTACGGCAACAACTTACGCGTCCCTTCCACCTAGTAATATGTACTTAAGACTTATTTATAAACAAAATAACATTCATAACGTTTTTTACAATATACAACAGATTTTTCAAAGCTATCAGAGCTTATTTCCATGTATTAAAAATTTAGCTTAGTGGCTAAACCTCCCGATACTGCACGACGAAAATTACGCGTTCTTACTTTCCTATGAAAATTACGTTCGACCTGATATGTCTTAATAACAAGTATGTAATTTAAAAGCAGCGGATTTCAGCTCGGAATCATCTATTGATGAGATCGCATTCATACTACACTCCCAGACTCCTAAATCGAGCCACCTAACATGATTTAGTAACGTCCATAACTTTAAAAAATTGTATGAATGATCAAAAAGTTTTTATGTAAGTTTGTAGCTGGCATAATCAACATTAGGCTCATGTACTATTGTTCTAAATTTGATTTTTCATTCATTTTCATTAATTTGTCATTCATATAATTTTTTGAAGATAAGGACGATACAAACTCATTATGCTAGGTGGCTCGATTTAGGAGTCCGGGAGTGTGTTTAGAATATGCATCTAACACCATCTTTCCGACTGACTAACTCCTCGATAATTCAAAAATGTTTGTAAATGTTTTATTTGCAATTATTTGGTTTGATTAGTGATTCCTTTCCTTCAACTGGAACGAGGAAGTCGTTTCATGCGTCTCTCCTCCACGCGTTTCTACGATATAGTTTGCCTGGTCATTACTTTCCAAAATATTTTTTATCATCGAATTTCAAATTTTGAACTCAGAATCCTTGTAGATATTTACAGAACTGTGTAGGATTTTGTTCTCAGAAATGCCTTGTGGTACAAGTCCTATTAAAACCATTTCTCTTCAGAAACCTCCGGATGATGACTCTTCATATGCGCTTTATAAGTACATCTCTGATTAAACTGCTTCTTACAAAATCTGCACTCAAACCTCTTATGATCACTATGTACCCACATATGCTGTACAAGATTCCTCTTTCTGGGGAAGGATTTAGAGCACACATTACAATGAAAAGTTTTAATTCCTGTGTGGACCAAGGTGTGCTGTTCCAAATATTTTTCAGACGCGAATTTTCTTCCGCAGAACGCACAAGTGAAGTGGATCTTAGCGTGTGTTTTATTAAAATGACCTCTATAAGCATTTCTGGTTGTAAAGCATTCACCGCATTCCGGACAGGTGTAGGACTTTCTGGTTTGTCCATGGGCTTCTACTAAGTGTTCCCCTTTGGCTCCCCAGGTCATAAAACGCTGCTGACAGGTGCAGCATTGGTACATCCAACAGCTGGGAGAGCTAACCGTATGCTCTCTTTTAGCTTTTAAAGAACTGAAAGTCTGCTTGCATTTTCTACAGATTCTCTCACCAGCGATATGAGAGAAGCGAATATGCTGTTGCAAGGAAGTGTTCGTCGTGTAAGACTTCCCACAGGTATCACAAGTAAAATTCTGGTAATGCGAAGACATATGTCGGCTTAACTGTCTCAGACAAGGAAAGTTAATACCACAATTCCCACACATAATTCTATCTTCCGGAAATCTGTAAGGATGCAGTCCAAGTTGGAAATCAAAGTCGATTTTGGCTAAGTGCTTCTCGTCCAAATGACGGGCGACATCCTCAATCTTTTCAAAGGGTTCTAAGCACCTGCGGCAAGACATTTCTGTGCAGTCAATTTTCAGGTAGCTTTCGTAGGAGCAATGAGCGAAGGCGTTTCGCACTTTGAACAATGCGTGTTCTTCTTTCATGTGTTGTCTAAACAATTTGGGGTCGGTATAAGATTCACAGCAATATACGCACATGAGGGATGTTTCCGGCAGTCGGAAGGGATAGACCGTCGTGTTCATGACGATTGTCTCTGCATTCCGTCGCGCGACGGACAACGGACGCATCACGTCTAGAACAGACAAATGTCTTTGGTCATATTTTTGGTGTGCTCCTGGTTTATGCTATTTCGTAAATGGTATATTATGATACAAGTGAGTTAGGTTTGTTAGCATTCGAGGCTCCATCACTCCCATAGAGCCGAGAGTGTAATGGTAAATGCTCGAGCGTTTCTTAGGACGCTTATCTACACAAATACGAGAGAATATTATAAACAAGTATTTTAGAAAAAAATGGCGCGCGAGTTTCTTTTTTCGAACTTCGAACCCTACTGGTTGCCCGCCCCCGTGGTTAAGTTAGCTAGCGCAGGAAAAAGCACTGATGAAGTCGCCAAACAGCCAGATATTAAAACTATGTGTTTTTTTTACATAGAACACAAATTACTGTTAATTCGTTGACAAAATATTAAAATGTTGTGACTTGCACTATTGCAGTATGTATAGTAATGCATTGTAAACCTAAAAGCGAGGCAATAAGAGCCACTTTAGGTGCAAACAACCCTAAGTAATTTGATTGTATATCTGTTATTATTTGTCGTAATTTTTAAATTCAGTACAGAAAATATGATTATATTGGATGCGGCGTAACGTGACTTGCCTTCGGGTACTTTTACAATTGTGACTTTTAATCCATGCGTAATTCAAAGTTGACATCGGTGAAGATAAAATCGTAGGGAAACCCAGAGTCATAATTAACTAGAACTGCGGTGTTATTCTGTAAAACCCTCCTTCCGTGAAGTGAGCGTGTGGCGACCCGTCAATCTCTAGCATCGTATAAATACAGCCCAGTTTTAGCTCACTTCACCTTAATTCACCGAGGGAGATTTCTTACAGAATAAGCCGGCTGCTCACGATTTCATCTGCGTGGCTGATTTAAGTTTAAAGAATTTATTCTCATAAGAACAATAGGTTCACTTATAATGAGATACAAATATCTTATATCTAAACAAATACATTTTGCCTTCGTTGCGCGCTGATGAAGTTATATAAACAAATAATTAGGTAGATGTGTAGTTGCTAATATTATATTCGGTATGACTACATTTCATAAACATGATTTCTTAGTTTCCGTTTGAATGTATTGATACTATCACAATCTTTTATGTCATTAGGTAGGTCGTTAAACAGTTGTGCTCCTTCAAACAATATGGTTTTTTTACCGTAGTTTGTCCGAGCTTGTCTTCGATGTAATTTATTTTTATTTCTTAGGTTGTGCGATATTGTTTTTTTATGAAATTGTAAATTTGATAGTAAGTTGTTTGACATGATTTTTTTTATTAGTATGCAGGTGCCGTATGTGTACAGTTGTGTGAGATTTAATAATTTAGTCTTTTTAAATATTGTTTTTGTTGGAGTAAGGTATTGGTAATGATACAGGGTTTTTATAATTTTGTTCTGGGTTCTTTGTAAAGGCATCAGGATAGTTTTCGCGGCAGATCCCCATACTTCGATGAGGTACTCGAGATGTGATTTTACCAATGAGTTATAAATAATAGTACGTATTTTCCTTGGGATGCAATTTGAAATTTTACGTAAAGATGCTAGTAATGACATTAATTTGGTTTTTAGATGTTCAATGTGCAATTTCCATGTGAGTTTGTCATCTATCCTCAGACCGAGATACTTTTCGTGACTTGACCTTTTTATGATATCATTGTTTATAGTAAGAGGCGGGAATTCTGGTAGTGGTTTATTTTTTGCTGTAAAAATCATGTATGTTGTTTTAGAGGTATTTATTGTTAGTAGGTTGTATTTGAGCCACTCACTAAGTACGTCAAGATCTTTTTGCGCATTGGTTATAGAGTTATGAATAGATTTGTCGAAATAGAATAGGGATGTGTCGTCCGCGTATAAAGTTAGGTGGCCCGTTAACCCTATTTTGTTTACATTATTTATATAGATTAAGAAAATGATTGTGAAGTGAAGTGAAGTGAGAGAAGTGAGTGTGAAGTGATTTCACCCGCGTTACTTTACGTCTTTGGTTACTGCTCCGCTCCGTGTATCGTAGCGTGATGTTACAAAGCTTATGTAACTCAGGAATAATATAGCTATCTATTGGTGAAAACTTTGTTAAAATCGGTTCAGTAGTTTCGGAGACTATTTGGTACAAACGAACAAACCAAAAAAATCTTTTCTCTTTTTTAATATTACTATAGATGTATAGAAGGTACATTAAGACACAATAAATCAAATAGTAATAAATTTATTAAATACTACACCTAACTACAAAACAAGTAACGAAATATAAACTCATATATTAAATATTATATGCGACTCGTTAAACTATGCCAACAATTAACAGATATTTTGAATTCTAACGGTTATTTGGAGCGCATTTGGAAATATGGAGCATTTTTTTATGGGACAAGTCCGCTACACTATTCCCAATCCACTGAACTCCTGTAAGCCAGAATAAGCAGTGGCGACCGCTAGAAAACACCGAGGCAATGAATCAAAACAAATCCCGGAGAAACGATTGTCTTGGATCCCGCAACGAAATTAATCAAAAGAGATTAGCGGAGGAGTAAGAATTGGGTGTCAGACACTGCAACTCAATTGACAAACTTATTTTTACGGGACTCCCTCATAAATGTATGGAAATAGTAAACTATGACGTCACTTTTTACCAACTCATAATAAAGTATCTCTTTAGAGAAGTTATGTCAGAGTTAATGGTGTATAATACCCACCTAAATGACGGCTCACCTCGGTGTAATAAGCATGGATGATGGTATACCTCAAGCTCACTATAGATACATAAGTTCACGATAGAATATTAATGATGAAATACACCAAAATCGTTTTCATTGGACAAGAAAAATTACTCCCATATCAAACACGCTCCAAATATTATACCAGTTACAAATTAATTACAGTAATTTGATAAATATTATACATAATAAATAATATTCAATTTTCCTTACAAACTGTACAAAATATAAGATAAAATTTGCCAGAATTAACAAAGAAATCCATTGAGCCAATGAATGCTTTATACAAAATAAAGGAATATTTTTCACACAAGCTGTTTTGTAAGGCGATTCGCACACTGCCCCGCGCAACGCTCCGTGGTGCGTGGCGACGGAGCTCTGGTGGTATGCAACACTGCGCGTGAACGCGTTTTCAGTGTGTTGCACTACGCGTGTTTTCTATACAAACACAGATACTTGCAAACAATGTAAGAACACGCACTCCCGCGCTACGCTCCGTGATGCGGAGCAGTGTGCCAATCGCCGTAGGGTGGAGCCAGACGAGCGTAATTTTTTGCGTTGTGAGTTGCGTAATTTCGGTCGCGTAATTTCTGCTACATTCGGTTTCATACAAAACTCCTGTTTCATTCACACGGCGACTCAAAATGAGTTGTCAGTTTAAGTAGAAAGTAAATTACGCGACCGAAATTCTGCGACTCATGACCCACAAATTTACGCTCGTTTGGCGTCACCCTTACTCATTTTTTTTTTTTTTAACTCAAGTAAAGAATACCGCTCGAGCGTACTTGTAATGTAGATATTCCGCGCGACATTTATTAGTTACGCCATTATCAACTATATTACTGCTGCGTTTGAGTTGAACATCAATTAATCAATGCTTAAAATATGTATTTACAACAAATGATGGATTGCTAGCAAAATGAGACTATCTTTTGAAGTAAGAAAGAGCGAGCCGGAGGACAATAGCGTGATTGAAAGAAAGAAGAAAGTGAAGTCTAGATTATGTACAGATAGTCTAGACATACCCCTGGACTATAAACGTACCTATCTAAAATAGTCATAGTCTAGAAAAAGTACTAATAAACACGTTTCTATTTTGTATTGTCATGCAATGTGCATATGTATACAAAATTCCAGCTTAATCGTACATCGGGAAGTGGGTCAAATTTAACTTGTAAGATTTGATTAAGTTCCTATGACCACCTTCCGTCTCCATCAGACCAGCTCTGTGTCATCATTATATTGTATTGTCATGCAGATTGCACATTTACGCAAAATCTCACCTCAATCGAACATCGGGAAGTGGTTCAAATTTAACTCGTAAGATTTGATTAAGTTCCTATAGCCACCTTTCGTCTCCATCAGACCAGCTCTGTGACATCATTATATTGTATTGTCATGCAAATTGCACATTTACGCAAAAACTCATCTCAATCGAACATCGGGAAGTGGTTCAAATTTAACTTGTAAGATTTCATTACAATCCTACGGCCACCTTACAGCTCCCTTATCAGACCAGCTCTGTGATATCATTATATTGTATTGTCATACAAATTGCACATTTACGCAATCTCATCTCAATCGAACACCGGGCAGTGGGTCAAATTTAACTTGTAAGATTTGACTAAGTTCCTACGGCCTTTTTTTGTTTCCATCATCAGACCAGCTCTGTGACATCATTATATTGTATTGTCATACAAATTGCACATTTACGCAAAATCGCATCTCAATCGAACACCGGGAAGTGGGTCAAATTTAACTTGTAAGATTTGACTAAATTCCTATGGCCAGCTTGCAGCTCCTTTATCAGACCAGCTCTGTGACATCATTATATTGTACTGTCATGCAAATTGCACATTTACGCAAAATTCCTGCTCAATCGAACACCGGGCAGTGGGTCAAATTTAACTTGTAAGGTCTGATGATAAAGTTCCTATGGCCACCTTCCGTCTCCATCAGACCAGCTCTGTGACATCATTATATTGTATTGTCATGAAAATTGCGCATTTACGCAAAATCTCATCTCAATCGAACATTGGGAAGTGGTTCAAATTTAACTCGTAAGATTTGATTAAGTTCCTACGGCCAGCTTCCGTCTCCATCAGACCAGCTCTGTGACATCATTATATTGTATTGTCATGCAAATTGCACATTTACGCAAAATTCCTGCTCAATCGAACACCGGGAAGTGGGTCAAATTTATCTTGTAAGAATTGATTAAGTTCCTATGGATATCTTTCGTCTCCATCAGACCAGCTCTGAGATATCATTATATTGTATTGTCATGCAAATTACACATTTACGCAAAATTCCTGCTCAATCGAACATTGGGAAGTGGTTCAAATTTAACTTGTAAGATTTGATTAAGTTCCTATGGGCACCTTCCGTCTCCATCAGACCAGCTCTGAGATATCATTATATTGTATTGTCATGCAAATTGCACATTTATGCAAAATTCCAGCTTAATAGAAAACCGGGAAGTGGGTCAAATTTAACTTGTAAGATTTGATTAAGTTCCTATGGCCACCTTTCGTTTCCATCATCAGGCCAGCTCTGTGTCATCGTTATATTGTATTGTCATGCAAATTGCACATTTACGCAAAATTCCAGCTCAATCGAACACCGGGAAGTGGGTCAAATTTAACTTGTAAGATTTGATTAAGTTCCTATTGCCACCTTCCCTCTCCATCAAACCACCTCTGTGATATCATTATATTGTATTGTCATGCAAATTACACATTTACGCAAAATTCCAGCTTAATCGTACATCGGGAAATGGGTCAAATTTAACTTGTAAGATTTGAGTAAGTTCCTATGGTCTACTTTCGTTTCCATCATCAGACCAGCTCTGTGAAATCATTATATTGTATTGTCATGCAAATTGCACATTTACGCAAAATCTCATCTCACTCGAACACCGGGAAGTGGGTCAAATTTAACTTGTATGATTCGACATGATCTTTTTTGCTACAGACACCAAGACATTTAGAAAATAAATAAAAACAATTTGGAAAAAGAGATCATTGACACCGGTACCGGTACAAACTAAAAAGAACCTAATCACCTAATTAGTATGGTACGATTTCATGTGCAGCCGCAAACAGACCTTCTGATTAAACTGCTTATCGCATATTTTACACTTAAACCGTTTGACCTCACTATGAATCCACATATGTTGTCTCAAAGTCGACTTCCTCGGAAAAGTTTTCGAGCAAATATCACAAGAGAACAGTCTCTCATTTGAATGAACGACCATATGTCTGTCCAACGAATATTTCGTGTCAAATTTTCTGTCACAACTTGGACAGTCAAAATGTTCATCCGTGTGTAAAATTTTGAAATGAGCTCTAAACTTGTTTGGCTTTTCGAAAACTATTCCGCATTCAGGACAAGGATACACCTTAGTCGGTGTACGGTGAATTTGTTCCATGTGATCCCGTTTAATCTTCCATGTGTTGAACCTATCTCCACATATAGAGCACACATGCTGCCGACACTGCCTGGAGGCCTCATAATGCCTCCTCTGATCTTCCGACGAGTACAAAACAATTTTACACTTCCTGCATCTCCGCTGTTTCGGTAAAAACTCACAGGAGAATTCTGTATGTTTCTGTAGAGAGGTGGCCGCAGCGAAAGACTTGCCACACAGCTCGCAAGTGCATTTGAAAAAGTGTTTTTGGATATGACGACTTAAACTTCGAATGTTGGAAGATTTGGTGTGGCATACACCGCAGGATAACTTATCATCTTCTATGCGGAAAGGCTGGAGGCCTATATCATGACTTAGATCAATATTTTGCTTATGAACAATGTTTAGATGGATAGCTGATTCTTCAAGGGTGTTGAAATGTTCAAAGCACATTCTGCAACGCAAGTCAGTGCAATCGACTTTAATATATCCTTCGTGGAGATGGGAGAAGGCTACCCTGACATTAACATCCTCGTGGTCTTCATCCATGTGCTTCCTGAAGAGAGGAGGGTCCTCAATGATCCCGCAGCAGTAAACGCATACGATGGAACTCTCCGGCAGTCTAAACGGGTGAGCAGTGATATACTGTATTACGGTCTTCGCGTTCCTTTTTGCGATGTGCATCGGATTTAATTCTAGAACAAAAGAGACATTGGTCACTTTTTTAAGAGTTAGTGCTACTTAGGTTTCAATAAATCCATTTATTGTACTATACTCGTATGGCTATTGCGTAAAAAGTAGAAAGGCAAAGCATAAATATATTTAGTATGCAAGTGACCACAAAAGCTTTTAGAAGAAAAAAAAATACTATTCCGACCAACGTCAAATTTTATACGTATTTTTCTATCACAAAACCGAATTACTGCCGTTGCCGCCATTGTTTTATTAAGTTTTCCGTATATCTGTGTATCATACGAACAACCAATCAGGAGCTATTACATCAATAACATGCCGTAGTCCTACTCTGTAACCGATCAATGTCAATGGTCGGGCCGCCATTTCTTTCTCCCACAGATAAAAAGAACTCCTGTCACTTTTTGACATTAAAAAGCGCGCCTATTTGTAGTTATCTCTTTAAGGCCGAGTGCTTTATGTCAAAAACTACTTAGATACACACTGCCAATTTCAAAAGATCCGCATTTCAGGATGCCTCGCCTTCATATGTGTCCTCCAACTCACTCGCTGATTAAAAGTTTTATCACAAATTTTACACTCATGTTTTTTTACTTCACTATGAATCCACATATGCTGTCCTAACGTAGATTTTCTCGGAAACGCCTTAGAACACACTGTGCATATGAAATTTCTCTCCCCTGTATGAATTACTATATGCTTCTTCAAATTCCTCTCAGTGTCGAACCTTCTTTCGCAGTAAGAGCACGCGACGTAGTCATTCGTGTGGTTGGTTTTGAAATGCATACGTAGAGTGTCACGTTTGCTGAAGACTATGTGACATTCTGGACAGTTGTACGTCCTCTGTGGCACATCATGGACATCTTTAAGATGATTCTGTTTCATATTCCACGTCATAAACCTCTCCCCGCAAACATTGCACACGTGTTGTCGACATCTTTGCGATTTTTCCAAATGATTCATTCTTTCTGCTGTAGACGTGAAGACTATTCGACATTTCCTGCATCTATTCCTATTGTTTTTATCGGATTCTGTGCCGCAGTTGTACCTTAGGTGGCAGTGTAGAGAGGTCAGGGACGCATAGGACTTGCCACAAGCATCACAGGTGTATTGTACGAAGTGCGTATGTGTGTGTTTACTCAACAAAGCCAAAGTTGAGAATTTCTCCGCACAAATTGCGCACGAAAA
Source organism: Caradrina clavipalpis (assembly GCA_932526535.1). Lineage (NCBI taxonomy): Eukaryota > Metazoa > Arthropoda > Insecta > Lepidoptera > Noctuidae > Caradrina > Caradrina clavipalpis. Next base: position 5,451,989 of record OW052115.1, read on the forward strand.
TTTATCCTTATAAATTTTAAACGGGTGCATGCCTAGATCGTGATTTGGGTTAACATTTTTCTTGTGTTTTATAATCAGATGCTCTGCTGCTTGCTCTAAATTAGACAGAGGCTCAAAGCAGATCCTACATTTGAGGTCGGTGCAGTCGACTTTGACGGAGGCCTCGGCTACATGAGCGAAGGCCATACGCACTTTAAAATCCTGATGTTCTAAATTCATGTGTTCCCTAAATTCTGCGGGATCCGGAAAACTATCGCAGCAGTACACGCATACCATTGACGATTCTGGCAACTTGAAGGGGTAAGCTGTTGTATATTCTAGCATCGTTTTGGCGTTCTGTCTCGCGATGAACATCGGATTTACGTCTAGAACAAAAAGAAACGACCGATCACTCATTCTGCGTTCGTTACGGTGAAAGAAATACTGGACGCCACAATAAACTATGTACTAGTGATGAGAACCAAATGAAAACTTGCTTACAGCGTCTCCGTTGCTTCGTGATCAAATCATAGTGAATTTAAGATAGGAATCCTGCTTGTAATGATCCATATAACTTAAATTAAATATTCATCTTGTGGTAAAACGTAATTATTTTAAAATTAAAAGCTTGCTAGCGGTCTCGGGTTCGATTCCCAGGTCAAGCTGAGTTATTCGGTTTTTCTATGAAATTCTCAGTAGCAAGGATTTGTGCCCGGTTAATGGGAATAGGCTCGCCCCCTACTAAATGGGACTTGAAAGATACCGGCGAACTGTGGATGTACAGTGATACACCTCTGCCTAACCCTTCGATGAATACAGGCGTGATAGTATTTTATGGTGTTTAATTATGAATAACATGAATCTAAGTTCGTATTTTTGTAAATTGTAACGCACTCGGTCAAACAAAAACCAACCTAAATGCACTTAAGCGAAGTAGGAAGACTTTAGAAAAGAAACAACTTGGAAAAACATTATTACTGTAACTCATCATCTGCTTAACCTTTTCCCAAGTATGTTGGGGTCGGCTTTCCAGTCTAACCGGATGCAGCTGAATACCAGTGTTTTACATGGAGCGACTGCCTATCTGACCTCCACAACCCAGTAACTGGGCAACACCACACCCCTTGGTTAGACTGGTTGTTAGACTTCTTCTTCTTCTTCAAACATTGTTACTGTAACTAAAACCTACTAATTGATAACGCTACATAATCAACTGACAAACAAAACTGGCCTTAGATTGCACGACTAGTCATAGTAGTAGTAGAGCTCTTTGTGAAGGAGCCTGTCCGGGGAAGTACTACCACCATACCTATTTCTGCCGCAAAGCAGCGTTGCTGTGTTGCGGTTAGAAGGTTATATTATAGGTCCCGGTGTAATAACAGGCACATGAGATATTTAAACTTTATTTCCGAGATGGTAACGCATTTGCAAGACCTTTGGTATTGCAGATGTCTATAGGCTGCGGTGACTACTTAACACCGCATTTAACAAAAAAAAATAATATTAAAAATATGATTAACATAATTATATCGGCTCCTACTGCCCCACTCTTGGACAAAGGCGTCACTCATAACATTCCTCAAAGCAATCGTCTGTTGTGTTTCAATTCTTCATGAAGCAGTCTTATTCATCTTGCCATCTTCATCTGAATCTTCCATTGCGTCACTTTTGAAGAATACTATGTCCATCACAGTAATACCACGTAATACCTTCGATATTTATATTAATATTATCGTTAACAGCCACCAAAGGGCTCTTGGAGCACTATATACCAATCTGAGTGTTAAAATGTTAGAGCTAGTGTTAGATCTCCACTTGTAGCGAAATTAGTAGGAATTTTTGTTTTTTGTTTCTGGTCGGAAAATCCTCTTGGATATCCCCCACTCTGAACCGGGAAGGGTCTGTCAGACTCTTACTGACAAAAAACACCCTTAGTGTCCCCTTCCCATATTGACGCCTGGGCTCCTAGGTGCGTACGAGCCTTCCGCGATCCTCGACTGATGCCGGGCCCATCCCAGCAGGTCTCCTCAGGAGTTAGTAGGTCTACTACAACACCATAACAATTAAAAGTAAACTTCCCAACCGTTACTCAGTTAACACAGAAAACATTAGTTTCAAATTATTATTTTTCCCTTCAAAATCTTCTAACTCAGGATGGTACGATTTCATATGCGTTTTCCAACTGACTTTCTGATTAAACTTTTTGTTGCAGAGTTTACATTCAAACCGTTTGTGCTCCATGTGTATCCACATGTGCTGTGCCAAGTTTTTCTTCCTAGGAAACGATTTGGAGCAAACTGTGCAAGGGAATAGCTTCTCCATCGTATGCGATACTCTGTGTTCTTCCAGCGTCTTCTTAGTAACGAATTTCATGCCACAACAAGAACAGACATAATTGTCATCAGTATGAGATAGTCTGAAGTGTGTCCTGTATTTTTTTCTTTCATGGAATATGTGCCCACATTCCGGACAAACATAGACTTTCTTTTCGACACCGTGGCATTCGGATAAGTGGAGCTGTTTGGCATGCCAAGACATGAATCTTTCTCCACAAACGCAGCACAAATGCGACCAGCATCTTTGGGATTCCAGCATATGCTTCCTCTTGTCTTCTATAGAACTGAAGGTACACTTGCATTTGCGGCATATCTTTTCGGTGCCAATATGCGAAAATCTTATATGACTGCGCAGCGCTGTGTTTGTCGCGTAGGATTTCCCGCAAGCTTCACAGGTATACCTCCAAAAATGGCTTTGCGTATGTCTGCTTAGCTGCCGTAAGCTTATAGCCTTGTAATGACACATTGCGCAAAACAGCTTATTGTTTTCTAGCTTAAACGGTTGTAAACCTAACGCTACAGTTAAATCCAGGGGTTTCTTATGTTCGCTGTAGAGATGGTCTGCAATTAAATCTAGATTCTGATAATGTTTGTAGCAGAGTCTGCAATTTATGTTGGTGCAGTCGACTTTTATGTACCCTTCGGAACAATGGACGAAAGCCATTTTGGGATTAAAAGTTTCATGTTCTTCGTTCATGTGGGTTCTAAACTCTGCAGGGTCTGGGTAGGTCTCACAACAATACACACAAACCATGTTTTCTTCGGGCAGCTTGAACGGGTATACGGTTGAATATTTCACTATTATCTCGGCGTTCCGTTTCGAGATGAAATTCGGATCATTTTGCTTCTCTAGAACAAAAAGAAATGCCCAGTCATTCAACTGTTCTTCAGTTTCTCTTCTGTCGTGTTGATGATTCTTTCTAAGGGTATGAAAGGGGATGGTATGGTTAGATTTCTTTTTTTTTCTGAGTGTAAGGTAGAGAAAAGTTACGGATTGAAATCTGGAGCACCGAAAATGGAGCACCGAGTATGGTTATAACAAATTGACGGATAACGACTTATATTATTTATTTATTTATTAAAGTTTATGCACAAATGTAAAAATACACCGTACAAAGGCGGACTTAATGCCTTAGGCATTTTTTTTTAGGCATTTTATTATAATACCCTTCAAGTTTATAAACGCCGTATAAGAACTGTATGTATTTTAAAAACGTGAAAAGAAATATCTTTGGGACGTCTGTGAGTATTTTTAGTTAGGTACAATCCTGAGATTAAAAATGAGGCCTGAAATTTATAGAATGAAAGAAAAAAATCATTAAGTTACGTACAAGAAATATGAATGAATACAATCTAAAATGACCCGACACCCAGAACCTGTTATTAATAAAGTCTAAAATCGCTTATCCGCCTTGAGCAAGCGTGGTGATCAATGGATGTGCCTTCTCTGTATAAGAGGTCTTTGCCCTGCAGTATTAATATTAAATAAAGAAAATGCCTGTTACATGACACCTAAACATACCGGCGAACTGTGAGAGTACATTGGTTCACCTGTGTCTCACCCTTCTGGGAATACAGGCGTAATGATATGGTTATCGCCTAACTCTAGATTTTATTTTAAAAAATATAGGTATCGATGATTTAGTTTGGATTTGGGCGCGAGAATTCTTTCTAGCAGCGAAAATGACAACAAGTTGAATATTACTCAGTAACTTATGTACTATTCGTATAAAATGTAGAAAACATCGTTTTAACATTTAAAGCACGCTTAAAGGTAGAAAAACAACAGCAATACATCGTTAACTTAACAATCTTAACATTAATCAACTCAGGGCGGACAACGCGCATGCGCGTTTCCCGCAATGAATGGATTAAGGCGCGAAACAGGCGGGGCAGGCCGAGCCAGTCAATTTGACCGCGAACTAAAGTGTAAAAGGGAATCCTATACTACCAACGCACATAGAGGGAAAAAAAAACCGCAGCAAATCTGTGAGGTATATTCGCGGTGAGGGCAGCCGCGGGAATCACCGGTCAGACGCGGTCTTGATTGCTTCGCGGTCAAAAAGACTGCCCCGCCTCGTCGATTGCAAAGCGCCTTCACCAACAACTACATAACTCTGGTTCATGATAATATTTAACACTATGCCAAAAACCGTGTGACGGTTTTTTACGCAAAATATTCTAGACCAGCTTATGCCCGCGACGACGTCTGCTTGAATGTTAGTCATCTGCGGGGTTTTAACTTTATTGGGCGAAAGCTTAATTCTTTTTCTAAAATAATAGTATAACGTTAGCTTTCTGCCAGTCAAAGTACTGTCAAAATCGGTGCAGCCGTTTTGGAGACCATCCGGAAAAAATGATATTTTTTATTTCGATATAAACGCTGTGTAAATATTCATCTATGCAAAAAAGCATCTATTTCGACATTACAATAGAAAATCAAATGTTATTTTTATTTATATGTACAGAATAAAAATATGACGAACTTAGCTCTTTCCAAAGCATTGGCCAATAAGTAACCAGATAAATGTGAGGATATATGTTTGTAAACGCACCCACGACACACAAGAAATTCCTAGCATGAGACAATTTTGACGGGCCTGTTGGTCTAGTGGTTAGTGGCCCTGACTGCTAAGCCGGAGGTCGTGGGTTCGATTCCCACCCAGGACAAACTTTGTGTGAATAGCATTATTGTTTGTTCTGTGTCTGGGTGTGATTTATCTATAATATGTATGTATTTATAAATTATATAAGTATGTATATCAGTTGTCTGGTTACCATAACACAAGCTCTGCTTAGCTTGGGATCAGATAGCCGTGTGTGAGTTGTCCCAAGATATTTATTTATTTATTTATTTTAACCCTTAAATTCCCGCTCAAAAATCAACCAACTCCGGATGATACGACCTCATATGAGTCTTCCAACTAACTCTCTGATTAAAAGGCTTATTACACAAATTACAATGAAACCGCTTATGCTCGCTATGTATCCACATATGCTGAATCAAATTCTTCTTCCTCAGAAACGATTTCGTGCAAGACGTACAGTGAAACAATTTCTCCTTCGTATGCATCAATTTGTGATTGTCCAACCGACTTTTACGATCGAATTTAATCCCGCAAAATTGACAAACGTAGTTCTCGTCTGTGTGAGTGATGATATAATGTGTCCTGTACAAACGGTATTCCGGAAAACACTCTTGGCATTCAGGGCAGGTGTGGAGCTTAGTCTTGTTTTCCAAATTGTGGGCTTCGATCATGTGATCTGATCTGACTTTTTTGGAAACGAATCTTTGACGGCAGACAGTGCAGCAGTAAGGCCAGCATCTTTTACTTGCTAATACATGCTCGCGACGCTCTCTAATATTAGGGAAGGACTTTCTACACTTAGTACATATTTTTTCCTCAGAATGAGTAAACAGGATATGCTTTTTCAAATTATCGCGACTAATGTAGGACTTGCCGCAAGTCTCGCATGTATACTTGTGGTAATGCCCACTGGTGTGACGCGACAAGTTTCTGAGCGACGGAAATTTCTGGAAGCATGTAGCGCACACCCATCTTTCGGGCCCTAACTTGAATAACTGCAGTCCCATCTCCGCGCTAAGATTGAAATTCTTGTCGTGTTCCAAAACCAGATGTTCCGCTATGGAAAGGAGGGATTCAAACTTTTTTGCACAGACTTTGCACCCTAGGTCTGTGCAATCGACTTTGAGGAACTCCTCAGTTCCCATGGTGTGCGCAAACGCATGCCTGACGTTTGGCTGGTAATGCTGTTGTTTCATATGTTCCCTGTACACGTCCGGATCTTCGAAGGCGTCGCCGCAGTATACACACATCATGTCATTAGCGGGTATCCTGAATGGATAAGCAGTAGTGTACCTCAAAATTTGCTTAGCGTTTTGTCTCGCTTCGACCAACGGATCAAACTCTAGAACAAAAAGAAATGGTCCTTTGTCACTTTTATTTTGGCAGGAGACGCGTTTTGCCGCGATTGTGTAATGATTCTGAACTGCGTAAAGGTTCCGCGTAATATTTTCTGCTTAATTTAAATGGCCGATAAGTTTAGTTGATACGTTTGAAGCATGTAGGTAAGTAGGTACACAGATCCATAATAAATCTGTGGAAGCGACAGTGGCGCCACCTGGTGTGGGCGACGTGAGAATGAAAGATGGCGACAGAAAACGGAGTGTGTACGTAACATATAGGTAAGATATAAATAAAGTTGTAGTAGTTGTTTGTTTAAATGCCTTTATCTCTGGAACTGTCAGTTGGATTCGGAAAAAAATACTTGAATATGAGCTTGATTCATGTGGAATAGAGGCTATGAGGCTATATAACATCACGCTACGTCTCACGAGAGCGGAGCAGTAGCCAAAGACGTAACTTAACGCGGATTAAACCGCTAGTATTGATATAAAATGTGTTTAAAATCTACGTAGCTTGATTTTCTCGGTACAAGTCACCCACCAAACAAGGTTTACAGTACCTAACCACCCAAACTTTCCCAATACTTACATCTCTTAACTAACTCTTAAATAAAAGGCGAAAATAATACAGAAAATTGGTAATCATAGTTAGTTTAATGTGATATTTGAAAAATTAAATACAAACTCCATTAATTCAAGTGTGTGTTAATCTTAAAATTACCAACTACCCTCATTCTAAGAAACCGTTACGTACCTATTGGGTCGTACACAACATCATTTTTTTCTTTAAAGATTGGAAATCATCAAGTAACTTCCCCCGCCCTGGGCGGGGCGGGAGAGAGTGTCAGACTTTTACTGACTTAAACCTATATATGTCCCTTCATGTGCCCTTTGCGTTCCGGGGGCGCGGTTTCTCTTTCGAACAACCCGCAGAAGACACCATCATCAATAACTACATACATTTAGTGCCTAAACGTATTTAGAACATCATTGCATCCTTGCCATTGTTAGAATGTGACAGTGACAGAATGATAATTTAAATACATTTAGCGCTAAATACGTTTATTGATTTTGGTGAAAGTGGGCCTAAATAGTATAAAACAAAATCGCTTACCGCCGCACAGTGTTTTTTGAACCCCAAAAAAGTGACATCTGCCTTTTATTGAATATTTCTAATCAATAGTTCATCACAAATGCAAGAGTAGAACTCCCAAGGGTCAATTTTGAATACCTGATTTTTAAAAAAATCTTAAAGTTTTCGTGACCATGAAGGTGAAAACACACAAAATAATTCATACAAAAAAATCTATATATAATTGAGTTTTTTTTTGTATTGGAGGTTTATGGAGCTAAACTAGGAGTATATTATCCCGCTTTTATTTTATCAAAAATGGCAATAGAACCCACAAAAAAAATTTTTTTCGTTGAATCAGTTTTTTATTTTTTGTTTTTTTTCTAGGTCGAAGTAGAACCTGGGTCTGGTAGAAATAAATTCCTTATACTAAGGCTTATCACTCAAAAAAATATGGTGTTCTAGTTGGGCCTAGGTTTTGAGAAAACGATTTTAATGTACTGAGGTCAAAATTCTAAATTTAGGGTTATCACAAAAAGGTTAATTGACTATTTTATAATTAAATAAAATTTAAAACCAACGGTACGGTTGGCGCAGTGGTTGAGCGATTGAGTGGGTTCGCGTTTCGCACAGGATCAATATTTGTATGGCATATTTGTTCCCAGTCTATTTATTTGTGAGTTTATATGTTTGTAAACGTATCCATGATACAGCAGAAATTCTTATTGCAGTGCAACACTATATTATAATGTAGCCAAATGCAAGTCGAATTTACATACAAAATATTCTGTACCAAATGGTATTACCGAACAGTATTTAACACCACATAAAAACAAGAACATAGTTGACAAACACGATTGTTTTAATAATCAAGGTTTTTTTTTTTTATATGTGCCTCCAAAATTCAATTTATTTACGTACAACGGATGTAAAAGTGTACGTCCGCTTTTGGGTCATGTGTACCAAATTTTTACTTAATCAGTTTAACATATAACTAGCTTCGTCCGTGTGTAAGGGTGAAATAAACAAGAACAAACTTAACGTTGTAGTTGATGAACACGTTCTTCCATACACTAGAACCGCAAATGTAAGTTTTTGCGCGCAATATTGAAAGATTTACTACACTACACTTAAAAACAAGTGGGCCGTCAGCTTGTTTTTGCCATATAATGATATAAAAAAAATTATGTCATACATAGATGCGTAAAATCAATCTATTTTCTTAATTTTACGTAAAAAGTGTTTTAACATTTATTGTTAGTATTATAATCGGTATAAAACTAATAATAAATATTAAAACACTTTATTTAAGATGAAAATGCTACAGAATATAAGTTAATAAAACCTTAAACACAACAGGTCAAAATTTTGACAACCCTAACACATATTTTTGAAAATCATTATCTCAAAACCTAGGCCCAACTAGAATACCTTATTTTTGTGAGTGATAACCCTTAGTATAAAGAATTGATTTGTACTAGACCCAGGTTCTACTTCGACCTAGAAAAAAAATAAAAAAATAAAAACTGATTTCGTTAAAACATATTGTTTTAGTAGGTTCTATTATCATTTTTGATTGAATCAAAACGGGATAATATGCTCCTAAAATAGCTCCATAAACCCTCAATACAGGCAGAACTCAATTGTATATAGATTTTTTTATGCGAATTTTTTTGTGTATTTTGACCTTCAGGGTCGCGAAAACTTTAAGATTTTTTTAAAAATCAGGTATTCAAAATTGACCCTTGGGAGTTCTACTCTTGCATTTGTGATGAACTATTGATTAGAAATATTCAATAAAAGGCAGATGTCACTTTTTTGGGGTTCAAAAAACACTGTGCGCCGTCTGTAAGCTTGGATCTTTTAGACGCTTCGCTTTTTGACCGCGAAGCAATAAAGACCGCGTCTGACCGTCGATGCCCGCGGCTGCCCTCACCGCGAATATACCACACAGGTATGCCCCCTATGTGCATTGGTAGTATAGGATTCCCTTTGCACTATCGTTCGTGGTCAAATTGGGTACCCGGCCCGCCCCACCGTGTGTTTCGCGCCTTAAACTACGCAACGGATTTTAGACAGTTCGAAATAGCATACATTGTCGTCTCCCTCACACATAACTGTCTGTTTCTAAACCCCGACGTGGCATATTAACATCAATTTCTATGTTTCTACCCGACTATGGAACGCAAAGGATAATGTGTTTATCAACCTATGTATATATATATATATTTCGTCCTTTGTAGCGTTCTAAAGACCAAACGCGAGCCCCGATTTGATGATTCTTACGCCAATCGATTCGTCAATCGATCTTGCTTTTCAAATTAGAGAATAAATTCAAACATTATGTTTCGCAATATGCCGTTTCAACCGATAAACCGACACGAATTTCAAACCACAATGCTTGCACACCGCACAATCTTCCGAATGATGCAACTTAAAATGGTCGTAATACGCATTCTCTGTCGTAAACTCTATGTTACAATCCGCACAACGATACGTTCGCTTCGACTGTCCATGTGCCATTTCCATGTGTTTCTTCCTAGTCTTATGATCAAGGAATCTTTCTTGGCACTTGGAACAGCAGTACGGCATACAAGACTTCTCAGTTCGTCTATGTTTCTCTTTGGCTTCCATGTTCGGGAATATTTTCTTGCATCTCTTGCATGACACTTCGTAAATCTGGTGTTTGGAGCGTACATGTCGCAACAAGCCTGTTGTTGCCACGTAACTGCTACCACAAACGTGACAAACATAGCTCAGAAAATGTGTTATCGTATGCCTGTTCAAATGCAACAACGACGGAAAGTTTTTATCACAAACCGCGCAGTTATAAACATCCTTCTGCAATAAATAAGGCATGACGCCAAATTTCCCATCAGGATCGATCTTCCTATCATGTTCGGTTTCCAGGTGAGCCAAAACCGTCTCTAGGGTCGGAAAACCGGTGTTACAGAGGCGGCAGCGCAAATTCGTGAGGTCTGCTTTAATGAACTCGGTTTTTGGGAGGTGATGGAACGCGACTCTGATGCTAAAGTAATCGTGTTCCGTGTCCATGTGTCTCCGGAACTCGTCAGGATCTTCAAACAACTCCTGGCAGTAGACGCAGAGTATAGACTTATCGTTTACTCTGAAGGGGTAAGCAGTAGTGCTACTGATTATCGTCTCGGCGTTTGAGCGCGTCGCATCATAACTTTCGGCTAAAAAAGAAAACATTTCTTTGAAGACCATCTTAGTAAACTTCTTCTATCTTCTAGAATTTCGGATATCTTGACGCGTGGTAATGTATCTTCTGGGAGACGGTGTAAATGGAATTAATTGCTTTCTCGTGGTGTTTGTAATGATCCGGGGGGGTAAAGACGAAACACACTGGGGTAAGAAACCCCAATTAAAGCGAAAATATTGTCCAGTACCTCAATCAGGTACCAAATTGGTTAATTTTGATAAAGTGTTAAAGATATTTTAATCATAAAAGACCTTTCAATGTTGTACCATTGACCAAGGTAGATAATTATGTGGAATACTTTTTTATGAACGACATTTTCTTTAATTAAAATGTCCTATTAGTTTACGTGAAATATATAATTAAATTCTAAGTATAATACGTATTGTACGAACAGTAATAATAACTAGAGTAAAACATTTTAAAGCGTGAATAGCACTAAAGAATATGAACAGACTTTACTGTGGGACCAAACCACGATATTTCAAAGTTGGGCCCAAATTAAAATTTGTCCCAAAGTAAAAATAAATATTGTTACGCGTTGAGTAAATACCTACGTAGTGCCTAATTATGAAATAGCAGTAATTTTATGAATGTTCATACATGGTCCCAAATTAAAAATTGATCATATTCACAAGTCCCTCATACTTCAATATATTTTACACTAGAAATATCACGTAGTATAATAAAAATGATTAATAAAGTTAATGAAAAGTTCTAAAATATTTATGGTAAAGATTTGAAAAAAGTTACGCGGGCAAGAAAACCCGGAATTTTAATTAAAGCCGGGAATTAATCCCACAGAGAATAAATGTGACATAAAAATATTTACGGTACAAAAAGGGTTTAATTCAAACTTAAAAACTAAGTGCAATGTATGACAGATGTCAAAAATTAATTGTAATTTTATTTTTTAAATACTAAAATAGGCAAAATTATTACAATTAATTTTTGATTTACTTAAAGCTTTGAATATTGCATAGAAGAACTTTTTGAGTATTAGTATACCATATTAATTAATTTGTTGAAATTAATATGGAATAGGACTCCAAAAAATATCTGAGGATGGTCGGTGTTCCCGAGGCCAGCCCAGGAAGAGTTGGCTTGATGACCTAGGTCTCACCAAGAGAGCTAGTTCGAGGTGGCGCAAGAATAGAATACTTGGAAGGACAAGAGGCCTTTGTTCAAAAGTGGGACAGTAAAGGCCAGATAAAAAAAAAAACATTTTTTTACGTTTTTAATTCTTCTAAGCTATATTCAAAAGCTGAAAGGCAGAAACACCTACATATGGATATGTCTCAAATATATGAAAAAATCTTTCATAAAATATTACTGATAAAAAAAAAACTCAGGTATATTAAAATCAGAGCATATTTGCCTACATTTAAACACAATACAGCCAAAATTATGAACGTTGAAATCAATCAATTATAACATCTATTCTAAAGTGTAAAGAGATTAAAATGTCTTGTATGTTTGTAAGGGATAATCTCTGGAAATGCTGGACCGATCACAAAAAAATATTTCACTTATATAAACCTACACAATTGGTTTGTATCATTGTATATGTTTTATAGTATACTGAATTGTATTTTTTTAATCTCAGAGACTGATTTGACGGCTTTACGTGTCCAACTTGAAAATAATGTACAACAATACAATCACGCCTGTATTCCCCGAAGGGTTAGACAGAGGTGTACCAATATACACCCACAGTTCGCCGGTATGTTTAGGTCCCATGTAATAGGGGGCGAGCCTATTGCCATCAACCGGGCACGAATCCTGATTCCGAGCTGCTACTGAGACTTTTATAGAAAAATCCAATAAACTTTTTTTTTTTAATAATGTGCTTTATGTTTGTGTCAAAAGCACATTATATTTATATTTGACTTGGTCGGTTATATTTAAAATTCAATCATGATTCGAAAGACACGTGGCGCCATCTATTCTCATAAGAACGTTATTATTGTTGTATTCCTCGGGAACAGGGTGCCAATTGTGAGTTTTTTCATTCACGTTCGATTGCGAGCGCGTTAGAATTTTGTATAGGAAAATGTTATAGCGCCACCTGGTGGTCACTAGGAGAAACCTAATTTCTCATACAAAATTCAAACGCGCTCGCAATCGAACGTGAGTCGAAACAACTCACACTCAGCACACAGTACTGTTTTCAGAATGAAAGGTACCCTATATCCGTTTCTGTACACCTAACAACGTATATGCAAAATTTCAGGATGATCGGTTCAGTGGTTTAGGCGTGAAATGGTAACAAACAAACTTACTTTCGCATTTATAATATTAGTTAGGATATATGATACTGCCAATTTAGTCTCTGAGGTATAAAAAATACACTTTACGCTGTCTACCCGGACAAAGTCACGGTCAGAAGCTAGCGTAACTTACAATTATCAGAAAAAATATTTCCAGAAACTATTCAATTTTTTTTTAAATATTAATAATAGATAAAAAAGTCAACGTTCATAAGAAAGGCATACAAAAGAACATACCTGCATTCTCGAAGTGAAGAGTAGAACACAATTTAATAAGCTGGGAATCGAACCCAGATACTCATTATGACCTTGTTGCAACTTGTAATCACACCGCGCCGCACGCTGGTACCTTTCGACGATATTGCTAATGAATCCTATCTTTATTTAAAAGACTATTTTCTTTCCTACTCCATGAACTAAAAAAACTATTCAAAAAATCTTCATAATTAATCAACTCAATGGTTTTGGTATATGACGATTTATGTCAACAATATATTATTTATTAAACGCATTTCCTCACACTAGTAATTTCTCTTGTATCGTGGGTGCGTTTACAAACATATAAACTCACATACACAAACAGCCAGACCCGGAACCACTATCTGTAGGTCCAACAGACATTTGTAACGTGTGGGAATCGAACCCGCCACACTGAGCGCTGTAACCAATCGCTCAGGCCACTGCGTCAACCATGCTGCCGATACAAGCATAGAGACCAGGAGTTGCCTGTAACGTAGACTCCAAGAAAACGAATCTAAGGACAGATATTTTGTGAAAGCCCTAAACACTACAATACCTATATTACTGTAGTACTTTAAAAAAAAAAGGCTGCTGCCGATTATTCCATTTTTTTTTAAATTAAAGAACAAAATACTGATTTATTTACTTTTCTATCAAAATAAAAATAGAGATTAAACTTCAGAATAATTATTGCGCTTTTCATCATCTTCGTCAAAATCGTGACATTCCTAAATGCTAAAAGGGAAAAGACACAAAAAACACACAGAAAAATACACAAAATGCAATCAACTACACTAAAAAACATATCACATTCAAATAGCTCTGTGTACATTCGTTTTGCAAATGGAATGACAGTTCAAACAATATGGCGTCCTGTTTGTAGTACAAAAGGTCGACAACAGATGGCGCTGTTACCAGTTTGGAGTGCTTAGTTTTTCAACCAATGGAATCACATAATGATTATTACTTTGATGGCAAACAAGGCCGACGGCCCACCTGATGTTAAGTGGTCACCGCTGCCTATAGACATCTGCAATACCAGAAGCCTTGCTAATGCGTTGCCATCCCAGAAACAAAGTTGACATGTCTCATGTGCCTGTAATTACACCGGCACACATACCCTTCAAACCGGAACACAGCAACACTGCTTTGCTTTGGTTAAAAGAATAATTGCAACATATCCCAACTATATTTTCAATAAAAGTTAAAATTAAAGAATCTACCGACATATTAATCAAACTCTCATCCTATATTTTGCAAAACGAATTCTTTTATGAGACATATCCATATGTTACTTATATACTAAACATGCTTTGAAATAGTTTATATTGTATTCACAAGTTATGTACTGAAATTTTAATAATTATTGTTTTGAATTAAATTAGGATACAATACTAATTGGCAAGTGATGGTGTCACAAATGTGGGAACGGATAAGATGATATTGCGGTCTCCCTCGCTCTTCCATGCTTTAGACTGGACTTTCTTGCCAATTTTTTTTTTATACGGAACTTCCTTTTGTTAGGTGCAACTCAATCGATATTTAAAAGGAAACAAGGTCCTTGACTGTTTCGATATTTTCGCCTTATCTAGCCAGACAGGTAATTTTAGCCCCAATAAATATAATTCTTTGTAAAACTGTCTTGCTTTTTTTTGCCAGCTACTCCGCCTAATTTATTTACTATTTTTTTATACCACAGAAAGTGGCAAACAAGCTAATGGCCTGCCTCATGTTAAGCGGTCACCGCTGCCTATGGACACTTGCAACACCAGAGGCATCGTGCGTTGCCGACCCCGTAAAAACCTCAAAACTCGTTTCTTGAAGAACCCCATGCTGTAGTCTCTTGGGAACACCTTAGCAGGAAGCGCATTTCACAACCTAAGCGTACGCGGGAGAAAGTTCCTCTGAAACCGTACCGTACGGGACCATGTGGGTCAATTTCGGACCATTTGGATCCATTTCGGACCATTTGGATTCATTTCGGACCATTTACAAGCCAAGACCAGATTACAAGCTACCTAGTCTTTTATTACGATAGGTTCAGCGGTTTTGCAGTGATAAAGTCACAGATAGACAGACAGACTTCCAGAATTGTAATATTAGTATTGAATGCGATAGAAAAAACATTTCATTTTTTTTTAGAATCTCTTATTAGAAGCCTAGTATTCTGCTAGTACGGGAAAATTAAATAGACAATGCATGTGTGTGTGTTTGTGTTACGTCAATACTCCAGTACATAACCTGCCAATAGAAAGGTCGGTAAGCAGAGCTGCTAAAGATTTGTTATTGTTAACGATAATTTAAAAAATGAGCCCCACCTTTGAACATGACATACTGGCCATGATTTTAATAACATAACATTAAAAATACTGTTAGGTTAATTTTGCGGAAGGCGCATACGTTCCCGGGATTCCGAGCGTAAGTATTGGAAAGAAACACCGGGGGTGCTAAGTCAGTCAGAGTCTGACAGACCCTTCCACCCCCAGAATTTGACCAGGATACAAAACTGCATCTTATAGAAAAGTATTTTTTTTAATTTTGTATATTTTCTATAAGCTCTTGTTGCCTGGTCTAAGGGACTATACACACCACGTTTGTTAAACGAGCCGCTGACGCGCGTTTTAGAGACGTGGGTCGACAGCGCGTTTTTCACTCCACATAGCAGTTTGATTTTGTCTCCGAGTTGCGTGCTTATCGCGTCTGTATAGCTAGAAAAGCGCGTCAACGTCGCGTTTAAAAAACGTAGTGTGCACAGGCCCTAAATGTATGATCAAATTGCTCTAAAAATCTTCAAATCTTATTTCGAGACAAAAGACATATGTAGAGATTGTAGCAGGTGGCGTTCTGTTTCTGCCTACCCCCACGGGAAAAAGGCCTGAGTTTATGTATGTATGTTACTGCACAAATCTTCAGCAACTCCACGTCCTAACCGTTACAGAATACAAAATGGATGCCTACCTTTTTTCTTCTTCTCAGTCTTAGCAGCTCCCTTACTAGCGCTCGCTTTGACGGGCTCCTTCTTGACAGTCTTTGCCTTTTTAGCGGGAACCGACTTGGTTTTAGTGGAAGATTTTCGTTTTTCAGTCGCTTTTGTGTTATCGAGTAGGTCTAGTAAGTCAACAGATTCCTTTTTAGGTATTTTGCTTGCTAATTTCGTTAGGGGTTCATCGTCAACTGAAATTAGAAACGGGTAATAAGTTTTATTACATAAAACAAAGTCAGATTATTGTTATGATAATTGGTTCTCAACCAGTGGTTTGCGGAGTACAGGTGGTCCTTAAAAGCATCAGAACTGGTCTATCATTAGTTTACCAGGTACAGGGTGTCAAATATCAGGACGACAGGTAAAAATAATCGGGCTTTTGGTTTTTAAATGGGATAGCTACAACAGATTTTTGTGAATCATCGTTGTGTGGCATTAATTCGAAAATATAAAACTAGCGAGCAGCGGAGTAAAAAATCGTGACGTTTAGCGTCCCGATCAAGGGTTAAATCAGAAAAAATGGGGGAAAATGTGGACGTCCTATATATCATAATAATTATTTTTGCCACCAATCAGTTAGTGATTCGGAATTTCTGACATTGATGATTGCCCGATGGTCACTGAGATTGTAAATAAATCCTTACTAATATTATAAAAGTAACTCTGTCTGTCTGTCTCTTCGTCACGCCTAAACCACTGAACCGATTTCAATGAAATTTGGTACAGATATAGTCTGGGACCCGAGAAGGGACATAGGATAGTTTTCATCCCGGAAATCCCCCGGAAACGGGAACTATTAATTCACGCGGACGAAGTCGCGGGCAAAAGCTAGTTTTTAATATTTTTATTAAACATTGAAATTGACCTACAAGTAATACCAGGCTGTACTCACGGTCATCATCATCATCGTCAAAGCCGCATCGTTCATCAAAATCGTCATCATCATCACTCAGCGGCTTCTCTTGCTTCACTCTCTCCAATTTGACGTCCGAATCTATTGCTTCCACATGTACTGTGTAAAAGAAAATCATCAGTTAGCTAGTTAAACATGCAGAGATTATGTGGAATCTGAAGGCATCTGCTGCTGTAGCCATGTAACAAGCGATAAACGCAAACGCTGAGTAGGCTTTAATAGATCTTCAACTTTATGTGCTTGGTTTTAAGTTGAAGATCTAGTGAAGATTGCATAGCGTTTTCGTTCTTTCCAGTCGCTAACGCTTAGAAATCTTGATAAGATTATTAACTTAAGGCTCTGGGGTATAACGTTGAAAATCGATTGGTACCCACCGAGCGTTTACGATTATCGTTTGCGGCTTGGCTAGAGGGCCTGATTCGGCTTCCCACACAAATCCTTAGGGTTAGTTCACACTGAAACGCGACGCAACGCTGCGCGCACCTTTCAAGAGCTACCCAAAATGAAACTTTATGTACTACAAGATAAGGAACATATTTTATTGTGAAAAGGTGCAACATATTCTGAATTCAAACAATGAAATGTGTACCTTTTCTTGTAGTACATAAAGTTATATTTTGAGTCTCTCTATTCAAAGATGCGCGCAGCGTCGCGTCTTGGTGTGAACTGACTCATATGGAGATCGCTAGCAGCATCAAGGCGATGCTGGCCTTGCTT
This sequence comes from Caradrina clavipalpis, assembly GCA_932526535.1. NCBI lineage: Eukaryota > Metazoa > Arthropoda > Insecta > Lepidoptera > Noctuidae > Caradrina > Caradrina clavipalpis. The sequence continues at coordinate 5,469,647 of OW052115.1, forward strand.
AGGGAACTGGGATGGCTCGATTGATCTACTTCCCACCCATACGCAAAATACGCACTGATACGTGTAGTTGTGGACACCAGCCTACCTATACCTAGGCACAAATCTTAGGACCTATGAGGTTTCCTTGTTAACCTGTGAAGCCCCCAAAAACGTTTTCTACTGGGTGGCGCAGGCCTGGTCATGTTAACCAGAATCTTAGAAGTATAACTGACTAAATGGTACTCTAAAGTCTGCACTTTAGAGTACCATTTAGATAGTCTAGTGTCAATGTAATTTGGACTCCTTTGTCTGCACTCAATGTAATTTGGACTCCTTTGTCTGCACAAAGGAGTTCAAATTGCATTGACACTAGTTCTTGCTTTCAATTTTTTACCTAAAATTCTCTACAGAACATCATAGTTTAAAAAAAAGGCTAAATCCTGAAATATTACCTTCTAGTTCGGAAAGTGTTGAGCTGGTAGCGTCTAAGTGCTGGATAAAAGTCTTCTCACACTCCTGCACCTGCCGCTTAAAGTCTGACGCATCCCGCAACCGAGATATGCACAGTTCACATATAAGACGACTGTTGCTGTTCGGACCGCCCGATTGGGAGTATGCAATCTGATGAAAAAGAGATACAATGGCTATTTTAGTCTTCGTAACTAATCAAAATGGACATACCATCACACCTGTATTCCCCGAAGAGTTCGACAGAAGTGTACCACAGTTATGTTTTAGGTCCCATGTAATAGGGGGTGAGCCTATTACCAGGCCCAAAGCCTAACTCTGAGCTGCTACTGAGAATTTCATAGAAATCCCAATAACACTGCTTAACCTGGGAATCGAACCCCAGACCTCAAGCGTAGCAGTTGATCACCAATCACAATGGAAACTAGCAGAAGATATTATAGTGCACAAACACAGGTGCACTTTTCTGTCACTCTCATAGTCCGATGAGACAGCATTCTGACATAACCGGGGAGAGATCAACCCAGGGCCAACGGTTACATGTGTGTGAGCAGAGGCACTGTCACAATAACAACTTCCAAACTTCAGGCTGCTACTGAGAAATTCCAATTGAAAAAACGCAGTAATACTTCGCCACAACCTGGGAATCGAACCCAGGACCACTGCCTTGTGGGCACAAGACTAAGGCCGGTTATAGTGCTCCACTGACCGTCAGTACGTACGGTCCGTCCTGACGATACGCTTGAACCGAAAGTCAGTTTGTATCATTCAGTGCTCTCCTGACCAACAAACTGACCGGACTGGTACAGTCGCACGCAATGGAACCGTTTACGAATTGTTTAATAGCTGCTTATTATCTTCGTAGACGTTTTAGGAATAGAAGAAGACGTAGACGATATCATGTACACCCTATCGTCGCCCAAAGAACATTACAAGGGGAATTCACTATTATATATTCATTACTGCGCGAAGATGAAGAAAAGTTTTTTAATTACTTCAGAATGTCGATCAAAAGTTTTGATGAACTATCAGCGAAGTTACAAGACTACTTAAAACACGTAAACTTATTTCGAGCTCCTGTATCACCGGTGGAAAGACTTAATTTTTCGTCAACGATGATACGCACATCCGTGCGGTCGGTCCACCGGTCGGTGCAGCACTGAACGCGTTCATATGTTTCCATAGCGCGTCGGTCGACCGACGGCACGCATGCGGACGCGCTCGACCGACGGTCCTCGTACGCAGTGCGTACCAATATACGCGTGCGTACGGTCAGTCCAGCACTGTACGGTTTGTGAATTTTCATTAAAATGACAAGCGCGACTGACGTACGCACCGACGATCGGTCAAGCACTGTAACCGGCCTAACAGGGCATTCATATGGTCTGGACAATGGGCACTCAATGATATTATTTTGAAACTGGTGAAAACAAAGATGCTAAGAAATCCTTATAAAAATAAACAAATTAAAGCCAAATCTTCGATTTCTAAAATCTAGATTAAATGTAAGTTCTTTAATTAATTAAAGCTTTTATAGAAATATTTAGTATCAAAATATCGAAATAATAAAATGAGCATTGCTCAATCGATTTTAAAACCCGACCAATTAAAGTAGTCCCAACCAAAGAATGATAACAAAACAAAACATAAGACTCCACAAATAGGTCGAGTTATAGAAAAACTTGTTCTCTTCGAAGAAAATGGATGCCGTGGCGTCTTCACAAAGGTGGATCGATAAATAGGCAGAAATATTACTTACTGAAAGACTGAGGGTGTCTGAGAGCATTTCAGCGTACACCTCACGCTTTCCCATCCAAAAATATTCAGTCGAAATGTCTTTATAACATCCCTCAGCTAGGCAGCAACGACAAACATTCGGCCCGGCTCGCCACTCCGTAGTTTTAGCATCCATTGTCACGTTATATTAACTTATTTTCACAGGAAATATATTTATCATACTAATTATTATAAACTAACTTAGATTATTAGGCGAAATTACATAAAAACTATTTATTTTCTTGAAACAAACGCAAAACGACGCCATCGAACCTATGGGCCTATGGCGGCGGTGGGCGCTAGTGTTGGGTAGCGAGCATGCGCGGTGCGCGCGCAATCGAACCGTATACACTTTTCGCAAGTATCGATTTTTCACAATAAAATATTTTACATTGATGGATTACATTGCTAATTATGTAACTTGGGAGCTATCAGCCATATCTGTTAAGTGGCATTTAAATATTTCTGTTAAATAAAGTTTTCAACGTTAAATTACTATTTCAATATTGAAGGAAAAGTTTTTACTTAAATAGATTGTGGTGCCAAGTGTTATTACGAAGTTTACCTCGGAAGTGTTTTTATTAACTCGCCAACTGAACTGCGAAGATTAAAAATGAGGAGCTTACTTGAATTCACAATGGAAAAACTTATTTCCACTCAACTACTTATAGGTGGTACGTTTGATAAAATGGATAATTTAATTGCGTCTCACATGACACAGTTAAACAAATTAAGGAAAATTTACACGCAAATTTCCATTGATTCTCTTCAACTATTATGGAAAAATTTTGAAGATAATAATCGTTTACTGATGGAAGCTCAAGTCAAAGACGACCATTATTTCACCACCAAATATTATGAAAAAGTCAGAGTAAAGTATTTGTGCGTGATGCCAGTTTTGTGCGAAGTTATCCTTGCAGCGCACCCGAATATGCATTTCCCAATGGGACCTTTTCCCATCATTCCACAATCGCAGCGAAGTACACTTATTGGCCATCAGCGTCTACGTTTTATTGCAATGAAGGAAGAAATCAAGAGTATAAATATTGACATTATTAAGGACATAAACCGAATGGAAGATTGGCAAAAGATTCTTAAACGCCAATGGGAACTTATAGAGAAAAACCATAAGGAAATAAAGGAGAAATTCTTTGAAATGTGGCCCGATCTAACGTACGAACTGGATTACGTGCGTTACCAAAACATGTACGAGACTACATACTCTCTATTTAACTTCAAGATTGATGCGTGTCTTCAACCTGATGTGCGTGCCATCCCGCGTATTGGAATACCAACCTGGAGGATGTTCGACGACACATTCGAAAATCATGCTTTCGCAGTAAAGTCAGTTGTATGGCCCAAGTTTGATCGCCTCAGTGATATGATACGCCACAGCGAAATAACAGAAGGAGAAAGGCGGGATCTCATGATAAGGATTTTCTTGTCATATCAGCAATACCCCGAAGAGGCGGCCCAGAAAATGAAAGGTTTTCAGAAAGATTTTCAATCCTTTGCTGTTGCAGGATCTGTGAGGTCTACAAATTAAAAGAAACACATATTATGTATTCGACTCCGATGATGCTCAAAAGGAAGGAAATATTTTTAACAGTTTTCAACCTGTGTTTATTTTTGATATTATTGCTTTAATTAGGGTAAAAATTTAAAAGAAATTGTCTGAAGGCTCGATGTGTTGTGCTGCACAACACTGGGTGATTATTGAAAAAGGCTGAGAGCGTAAATATTTACCTATTTTTGTAGGAAGGCGTATAACTTAAAGTATTTGGCCGCAAAGTATTTTCTTCTATGTATTATTTTGACGACTGATTTTATTCATGTCCTTGTTAACCCAATTTTTTAAGTATTTATCAAATTGATGATCGAAATGTATATTCTAGTTGCTTTGTAGTTGTTAGTAGCCCGGCGGATGGAACTCAACCACAATGCAGACATAAAACCACGGCGGTATTTATTCCCTAAAGGGTTAGAATAACCACCAGACATTTTAATGGTACCAGAATACTTTCTACTTTTCATATCTTCAAAGGTTGATCTCTCTCAATGGCTCTAACAACTGCATGCAATGATAATATCAGTATTACTTAACTGATTCATCGCCACAGATATTTTGGTTCATTATTATCACGGACCAAAACATTTGTTCGATGCCGCGCTAGGTGCGTCATTGGCCTCACTGAATCATTTTTATATGACGCCTCTGGCGCGTCAGTGGCCACGAATCTGTTAATAATAATTATTATTCTAGAGACTGGTTTCGGTCATGGCGGCCTATCTAGCCAAGTACACGTGAGATATTTTAGTGCGCAAATACTAGTGCACTCCCTGTTCCCTAACTCTTATAGGGAAGAGGAAACTATTCATAATTTGTGTCAGTATTACTTAGTAATTACTTATACTATACTATACCAATACATATTTACTTCAATATCTGGTTGTTGAACCTTAAAAAAATTGTATTGCGGTTTTTCGAACGAAAAATTAAAATTACTAGTTGTCAAGATTCTGTTATAATAAGAAATCATATCAGTTTACGAGCTCTTGACAATTTGTTCTTCTTTTCGAATCAAGATCCCTTATTCTTCTTTAATATTTCTTTTTTTGTAATACTTGGCCCCAGTAATTGGCCACGTTTATAAAAAATCACGTTCTTAATGCACAAATGTTTCGTTCGAGAAACCAAATAACAAAATGTATGTCTTTATTAGTAACCCTTTCGTCCTATTGTGACAAATTTTAGGAGGAAGCCCTTTGCATACGGGCTAATTAGTAGGTCGTTTTAAAACGATTGTTAGTAATTGTAAACGAAATATATATTTATTGATGTATTTTTGTATTTAGAGTAGAATAGATTTACTTTTATAACTGCGATAGGCAAAGATGAATAAATACATAGTATACCTTAGTAACAAACGTACCGACTAGAAAAATATAGATATTGTAGGTATAACCTACTACTTATAGTAGGTTATACCTACAATATCTATATTTTTCTAGTCGGTACGTTTATGTAATAATACTCAATGTTAGTGTAACGTTTATGTAATTTGATGTGCAAAAAAATAAATGTCTACTTATTGGATTGCAACGCGACTAGCGCGAAATAATACATTATTAAAATCATGTATACTGGACTTACAATAAAGCGAATAACAATAAGTATGATGAAAATGATGACCTTTTTATTAAACCCCCTCAACAATACATGAAATGTTGCAAACGCAATATCCTTACCTATTACAAATTATCATTCCCTTTCTTTATTGCGAAAAGATCATATTTTTTGGAACAAAATTGTCTCAAGCGCCATCTACTATCGAATAGCACAACCACATACAAACGCGAAACGAAATAACCGTAAAATGTAGCACATCACTAAGCGTCAACTACTGCTGTCAAAGTCAAAAGTCATGTTACCAACAATACCAACCAAATCTAAGTCTAAAAACGCGAATAAAAATGTAAACATTTATTAGAAAATTGTCATTTGTTATTAAAATGAGCACTAATAGCCGGAAGGGTCCTATCGTGGACCCTGGTATGTGTAGATGCTGCGGTACGCTAAAGAAATGTCGCTTGTTGAACGTAGAATACGAGTGGTTCGGACAAAAGGAAGTGTATTCCGAGATGTTTGTCGAATGTTTTGGTTTACTTGTAAGTTCTTCATTTTCTTACTATTCACGCTTTTTCTAGGGCTAAGAAGATAAATGGGACATTATGGGTCTGTTTTTGGCTGTCCAAGAAGGCAACTGAGAGATTTATTCGTCATTTTATTTACCTTTTAAACATTGCATTGATTTGCAAGAAGTAATCTCAAATTAGGGTCAAAGCTATTAAGACAACACGCCTCCGACACAGTTAATAATTTTCCATTAAAGTTTTTAAGGATTTGACATCATTTTAGACCATGTTTTATGCAAACAAATCATTTGTCATTATTATTAAATCTTAATCTTTATACATATAAATATAATTGAAGTGTATGTTTTTTGTAATTTAAAATAAAAGCTTTTGTCAAAATGATCACTGACTGATCTTATCGTTCCAGTTGTCTCACTTGGAGGGTGAAGAGTCGGAGCGTGTGATCTGTGCCACGTGTGTGGTGCGACTAAGAGATGCACGAGCTTTCAGGCAGCAAGTCCTGCTTTGTGAGGAGAAGCTGCTAAACGCTAATATACAGGTGCATGGAGGTACATATGAACTAATATTCATCTATATTGCAGTGACAGTCTCGTTGGCCTAGTGGTCTTAAGCGCGACTGTTGTGTTGGAGGTCTTGGGTATGATGCCCAAGTCAAGCAGTGTTATTGGGTTTTTCTTTGAAATTCTCAGTAGCAGCTCGGAGTTAGGATTTGTGCCCGGTTAATTGCAAGGCTCGCCCTCTATTACATGGGAACAAAATATTCCGGTGAAATGTGGGTGTACATTGGTACACCTCTGCCTAACCCTTCGGGGAATACAGGCGTGATGGTATATTTTTTTATTTTTATTGAAAAGCTAATTGCCCGGCCTGCATCATCCAAAAGGAGGCAGGAAAGGAGTATGTAAAGACCGTAGCAGGTGGCTTCTGCCGACCCCCATGAGAAAAAGGCGTGAGTTCATGTATGTATGTAAATGTTACAGAAGGACATCCAGACGATATTAAGAATAAAATGGTGGTGAAAGTGGAACTTGAAGAGTTAACTTCGGATGATAAAATGGATGACGTACAGGAACAAGAGGCAAACCCTGGTGATGGAGAGGGAGACGACCAGGGTGACGAGCCTGGTGATGATGCAGATTATGGTGAGTTGTTTTAATCCAGGGCCGGAGTAGGACGGTTTTGGGGGCCCCAGACAGAAAAAAAATAATGACAGAGTGGTTTGGGGGCCCCCAGGATCTGTGTCCCGGGGCTGACCGTTCAGGATTGGGGGCCCGGAGCCGCGTACATAATATTTGGTATAATAACAGATAGTATCATTTGAAGTAACATTCATTTGATAAAATTTTCATATGCTATAAAAACAAATAACCTAAAGACATAAAAAAATGCGTTTTTTTACATGTTTAGTTACTGCTCCGCCCACGTGGGGCAAAGCGTGATGTTTAATAACTGCTGGTACTTCCAAATAATTTAGTTATCTATTGGTGAAAAAATCCCTAAAATCGGTCCAGAAGTTTTGAGGCTTATTTGGTACAAATGCTTACACAAACAAAAAATCTTTCCATATTTTCATATTAGTAAAACTGCCTCGTTAGGCTAGTGCACGACTGCTACGCTAGAGGTCCTGGGTTTGATTCCCGGGTCGAGCAAAAAGAGTTATTGGGTCTTTCTATGAAATTCTCAGTAGCAGCTCGGACTTAGGATTTGTGCCCGGTTAACGGCAATAGGCTCGCCCCCTATTACAGACCTAAATATACCGGCGAACTGTGAGTGTACATTGGTATACCTCTGCCTAACCTTTCGGGGAATACAGGCGTAATGGTTAAGTTAAATAAAATGAAACATATCTTTATTTTCAGATGCAGAAAGCCTAAGAAGCGAGCCTTCACCGGGACCAGTAAGAAAATCACAAAGGAAAAAGAAGCTTAAATCTAAAGTAAAGAGTTCAAAACGCAAAAAGACGGCTAACGGACAGTGTTCTGGAGAAAAACTCAGCAAACGGACAAAGAGTCAGGACTGCCAGTATATGGAAGAAATAGGTATTTATATCCCTTATATCTTGCTTATATAAGGTGCATTTTTGCTTGCTCGTCAAATTTGAGGAGGTATGCTAGTGATTCTTAACACAAACCTATACCATACCATCACGCCTATATTCCTTGAAGGGTTAGGCAGAGGTGTACCAATGTACAACCACAGTTCGCCGGTATACAGGATAAGTTTTTAACCAGTGCGTAAATTTTTTTTGGTAGTTCAGTGTCAGTAATAGACCACATTTCCGTGTTTAGTTAAAAAAAAAAATTAAAAAAAATTTCATCCTTATCCGAGTTTGAAATAAGCAAAACATCCAGGACATAATCTATTCGCCATACTATCAATGAAAACTCGCGGCCGCCGCCGCCGCCGGGGCGCATGGCTGGGGTGAGGGGGTGGGGAATGCGCTAGCGCCGAGTGACAATGAAATATGGTTTTTAAGTAAACATGTTTCGTAAGCGATAACTTTTATTTTTAGTACTAAGACATATCAAAATAAAATATACGTGTTTAATAAAACGTGTTGAAGTTTATTATGGCAAAATTTACGCACTGGTTAAAAATTTTTCCTGTATTTAGGTCCCATGTAATAGGGGGCGAGCCTATTGCCATTAAACGGGCACAAATCATAACTCCGAGCTGCTACTGAGAATTTCATAGAAAAACCCAATAACAGTTTTTGCTCGACCTGGGATTCGAACCCAGGACCTCTAGCGTAGCAGTCGTGCTTAGGACCACTAGGCTAACGAGGCAGATATAATATATAGTTTATAATATTACATATAGATTTATATCTTTTATGAAAAAAAACTAAAATTTGACGAGGTTGTAAAACTGCACTTTTAATTTCTTAGGTGTCGTGATGGTCCAGTGGTTAAAGTCAAAGTCAAAGCATTTATTTCAATTAGACCATTTACAGGCACTTCTGAATTGTCAAGAAGTTACAGTTTAATATTGAAGCTAGTTGCTCGTTCCAAAACGTAGGTCTCTATGGAGAAGAACGAGCAAGAAACTCCATGGACACTCTTTTCATTCAATTTGGTTTTTACAAAAGGCGATCACCTCTTCTACATAAGGTTTCGATATTGGAAAAGTACCAATATGCCTTTTTCAATTCATATGTACTTTCTAAGTTTATCTTGGACATCACTGACATCGGTGAAAGAAAACATCGTGAGGAAACCTGGACTTATAATTAATATAAGTCTGAAATCGCCAATCTGCCTTGAGCAAGCGTGGTGATCAATGCTCGTGCCTTCTCTGTATGAGAAGAGGCCTTTGTCCTGCAGTGGGACAATAATAGAGTGTTTTTTTTTTATAATGTCTTGCTTTTGGATAAGAAAACTTAGTACTTCGGACTAGAGTTCAAATTTTAATGACTAGCAACAGTTATTTTTATGAATATTTTTTGGTGGTGGGGTTACCAATGAAAAGTAATATTTAAGGCTTCTTAAATAATAATAGTGCTTCTGATCGAATTTCGGTCAATAACACTAGCCATCGATGCCGAAGATATTATAGTGCACAAGTGTGTGCGCAAACACAGGTGCAATCTCTCATAGTCCGATGGGACGGCTATATGAAACGACCGGGAAGAGATCAGACGCAGGACCAAATGTTTTATCGTGCTTTCCGAGACACGGGGGTGTCACACCACCAGTTTCTTAACTCCGGGCTGCTACTGAGAAATTTCTAATGGAAAATACTCATTAATTTTACTCTACCTGGGAATTGAACTAGGGACTACCCGCTCGGTAGTCGCGCTTGCGACCACGAGACCAACTTGGCAAACCAACTGAATTATTGATTTGTTAAATACCACAAAGAAATATTTATTTCATTACAAAAATAAATAAATAAATAAATTGATTATTGGTAGTTAGGTGGTGGTTTATTTATCATTATTTTATTAATTTATCATGCTTAGTAGAGTTATTCACACAATATTTAGGCATAAAACAATCGAAAAACTCTTTGTCAATATTTAAACAAATCCTTTACTGTACTAGTGCGGTAATGTAATACGAAAAGCACACGTGCGTAATACGCTACATTATGACTCTAAAAGCGGTGCAATAACAGTCTCTTTACAAGCAAGTGTATTAAAAATTATATTGTAATAAAAATAAAAAAATGCGTATCACTTATTTATATTTCTGAGAAGATTTAACTTTCGCTTTTAAGTTTTCTTTTTTCTGTATTTTAGTTTACGTATATGAAGATCTGTGCATTCGATAAAAAATAGGGATATTTTACCATAAGTAAAAAATCGGGACGTCCCGTAAAAATCGGGATGTCCGGGAATACTGTTTGAAATCTACATAAATATAATAGGTTGTATTATTGCATCGGATATCGACAGCCAACGAAATTGTAAGATGCATTTACGAGGAACGCTATGAAATGGTAGTTTTTGGTAGAAAATCTTAAAATGGTAGAAAAAATTATGACTATCATTAGGTATGTCGTGTAAAAAACCTTTTCTTTTGTACCCATATTTGCAAATAAATCAATTATTATAATTGAAATATACATAGAGCTGGATACTTTGATCCTTAGGCTATTGTTTTACCCGCGACTTCGCCTGCGTCTACAATAACCGCAATTTTCGCGGCAAAAGATGATGTGGTATAAACTGGCACATCTTTCTATTTCAGAACCGGAGTTCCCGCCTCAGCCTGTTCCGAAAAAACATATCGATACCGAACAGAAATGTTTTGCCAACACTATTACTCTAGTCGAGAATTCCTTCGTCTGCCCCTTCGATACTTCCTTCAGCGATTATTACTGTATCTACTGCCGCGAAGTTTTCACAGATCCTAACAAGCTTCGCGAACACACCCTAAAACACGATCCGAATACGTTCAAAGACCAGATTGCCAATAAAAAGTTACTTTTAGTCGATATTTTTAGAATCGATTGTCGGTTATGCGCGGCAACAATCGATAATATTGACGCGCTAAAATGTCACCTCACTACAGTACACGGGAAGGAACTATACGAAACGTCAAATGACTTTTTAAAATTCCGTCTAACTGTCAATAATTTGACGTGCACAGAATGCAGTTGTAGTTTTAGTTTTTTTCACGCGCTAAAAAAACATATGGCGAATCATTTTGGCACTTGTATTTGCGATGTTTGCGGCGCGCATTATTTTGAAGAAAGAATGCTAATTTTACATCAAAAAACACATAAAAAAATCGAGGAAACATTCCCTTGTAAAGACTGCGGGAAAATATTCAAATCTAAGCATAGCAGGTACTTACATGAGGCTAAACTACACAAGAAAGAGCCTGCTTACCAATGTTACAAATGCGATGAAGTATTTTTCTCATATTCTTTAAGGTATCGCCACATGATCGAGACGCATGGAGAACAGAGGATGTTTCCTTGCGACCATTGTGACAGGGCCTATGATAGTAGGAAGTCTCTAAGGGAACATAACAGGAGATACCATTTAAAAATATTCAAGCATCAATGTGATTTATGCGATAAACGTTTCTACCTACCCTCTAGATTAAAAGAACATATGGCAACACATACTGGCGAGAGGAATTTCCGCTGTGAATTTTGTGGGAAAAGTTATCCTAGACTTAGAGGCTTGAAAGTTCATCTGCAGTCTCATATTAATGAGAAAAAGTTTAAATGTGTTCTGTGTAACGCGTCTTATACGCAGAATATTAATTTAAAGAATCATATGAAGAGACAGCATCAGAGCTTGGATTTGGATGATATGTATGCTGAGTAGTGGGATGGTCCCACTCGAAGTGAATTATTTCTATCTGTCACCCTGGTTTGACCCCTTGTGAGGAAATATCGGGAAAAAGAAGTTTGATCTGTCCCCCTGCTAGCAACGAGCGTGTCATGATGGCTCATTGGGTTTTTTTACCCGTAGGAAATCATTCAATAAATAAAGATCTTGGGATCACACACGGCTATCTGATCCCAAGCTAAGCAGAGCTTGTGTTATGGTAACCAGGCAACTGATATACATACTTATATAATTTATAAATACATACATATTATAGATAAATCACACCCAGACACAGAACAAACAATCATGCTCATCACACAAAGTTTGTCCTGGGTGGGAATCGAACCCACGACCTCCGGCTACTAGACCAACAGGCCCGTCAATTCAATGACTTCTCCCGCCCTTTAATGTCAGACTTTTACTGATTAAAACCCATCCATCTTCCTCCTTGTGCCCTTTGCGTTCCGGGGGCGTGGTATCTCTTTCGAACAACCCGCAGCCCCGGCAGATGGCCCATTGGTTAAGGCGCCCGCCTCTCATGCACGAGGTTGTGGGTTCGCAGCCGGGCAAGGGCAAGTATCAATGTGTCTTTTTCCAATTCATATGTACTTTCTAAGTTTATCTTGGACATCACTGACATCGGTAACCGTGTGAGATGCCCTTGAGGCAGTTTAGAAACTCGGACACTAGAGTGTGTGGGGTCGTTAGACCTTACTGCCCACACGATAAAGAAAGAAGCAACGAGGGGACAGTTAGAACTTCACTTCATCAGTGATAGGGGGACAGATAGGAATCAATGAAGTTCGATCTCTCTTCCCAAGGGGGCAAAGCAGGGTGACAGGTGGAATAATTCCACGAGGTGGACGGACGACCTGGTGAAGGTCGCAGGATGCGGGCAGCGCAGGACCCGGCATTGTGGCTCTCTTTAGGGGAGGCCTATGTCCAGCAGTGGACGTCATTCGGCTGATATGATGATGACGAAGAGATACAGTTTGTACGTTTGTGGTAACTGGATCAGTCATCATCAGTGGCGTGTGGTTCATATAGGCAAATAGACATTGCCTACCCTATAAAATACGTATTTATCTTATTTTATTTTGATACTAGCTTCTGCCCGCGACTTCGTCCGCGTCACAGTTGATGTGTTATCCTACGGGTACCGTACATTTTCCCGGGATAAAAAGTAGCCTATGTGTTATTCCAGACTATAATCTATCTTTGTGCCAAATTTCATCCAGATCCATTCAGCCGTTTAAGCGTGAAAGAGTAACAAACATCCATACATCCATACATACAAACTTTCGCCTTTATAATAGTAGTAGGATGTTTATAATATCAGCCAATCTATAGATATTTGGGGCGGCAAATCATATACATCATTATTTAATCGACAAGGCGACGAAACAAAACCAACATGTAGTAGGTGTTTTTGGTAGGTAAATTTTCTGTCTTCCCTGTCTAAAAACTCTGTGCACGCCACTGGTCATCATCATCTGCCTAGCCTTTTCCCAACTTGTTGGGGTCGGCTTCCAGTCGAACCGGATGCAGCTGAATATCAGTATTTTACATGGAGCGACTGCCTATCTGACCTCCACAACCCAGTAATGGGTAATACGATACTCTTGGTAAGACTGGTTGTCAGACTTACCAGTACGAGCTGAATAATACGCTTTATTTCAGTTACAGTACGGCTAGTGACTGCCCCGATGGCCTAGTGGTCCTAAGCACGACTGCTACGCTAGAGGTCCTGGGTTTAATTCCCAGGTCGAGCAATATAATAGATCTCTCATTTGTAAATAGGATCTCAACGCGAGGTAATAATAATAGCCAGTTAACAATGAACTAGTGAGACTCCTGGGTGCACCTGGAAGTACCAACATTTCTTCTTAATAAGCTTTAACAAAATACAGTACATTTATGAATTGTATTTGATGGAAAGACTAAAAAATAGAAAAGGATTTTTATTTCATATATCATGCCATGGCAAACGAGCCGATGGCACACCTGTAGTGTGATTCTTTAAAATGAAAACTTCGAAAACGAGTTTCACTAAAGTGATCGCGCTCACTTCGATAACGAATCAACTTGTCATTGGTTTAGTATTCGTTCGCCGTGCTGACGTCACCGGCGTGATCGTGTTTAACAGAATACCATTTTGTAATCTCACTGCGGATTCAGCTTTCGAATTACGAAGTGAGGCTTAGATAATCGCACTGCTGATGTTAAGTGGTCGCCCCTGCCTATAAACATCTGCAATACCATAGGCCTTGCAAATGCGTTGCCATCACAGAGACAAAGTTGAACTGTGTCATGTGTCTGTAACTACACCGGCGCTCATACCCTTCAAACTGGAACACAGCAACGCTGCTTTAGGACAGAAATAGGTATGGTGGTAGTACTTCCCCGGACGAGCTCCTTGATAAAGATCTCTACTACTACTTACTAAAACACAATAAAAATCCTGCCTAAATATGAAACGAAAAGCAATAAAATATTGGCCTATATAAGTCTTAGTTCTACCTCTTAATAAATTAAATAACCATAATGTATAAGAAAAACTAGTTTAGCTTTTAGAATAATATATAAAATATAAATTAATTTGAATAAAAAGGCAATAGTTTTGTATCTGGCAACACTTAACGATAATTACCGCTTCCCCATGTAATAGACTTGTATTTTTTTATCTGGCTACTCTAATTTTAGGGTATGTTTGCTGTAGTAAGCTTAAAAAAATATTATTTTTCTACACACTTGGTTGTAATGTGGATCATTACGTAATTGCTTTTAGGTTCATAATGCAGCGTATTACGCACGAGTGCTATTTATTTTACCAGTACTAGTGCCGTAATGGTTTTATTCGAATCTCAGCAAAAAGTGTACCTATATGCGTAAATATTTTGTAAATAAATAAATAATTAACTATTACTAATTATAAATAAATTATGATGAACAAAGCATTAGATATTTTATTTATTCTTGTATTTAATTAACTTATAGTGGACAAAGAATAAGGTTGTAATAAAATAAAATATAAATAAACATCATCATCATCATCTGCTTAACCTTTTCCCAACTATGTTGGGGTCGGCTTTCCAGTCTAACCGGATGCAGCTGAATACCAGCGTTTTACATGGAGCGACTGCCTATCGGACCTCCACAACCAAAATAAAAATAAACATGGATGAAAAAAAAAGGTTAATTGCAGAAACTTGTACAGTTAATCTTACATAGGGACCTTCTTTTAAATAAAAGATATACCTGTGCGAGGAGGCCCCATAATTCTATGTATGTATATGTAGCGACATCTATCGCACAGCATGAGAACTACTACGGCAAAAACTGACGTTGCCTAGATCGCGCTATCAAAGTTCTCCGCGACATTAGCATACATACAAAATCCCGACAACAACCGTCGGGCAGTAGCCCACCAGACACAACACCCGTCTGCTCGGAGGATCCTCCCTTTTCTATGGAGGATGAGAAACTTTACACCCTGTTTCTCATCTGCCACTTCCTCATTTCATTCATGAACCATTGAACCGATTATGATGGGACTTCGGTGGGAGTTTTACGTACGGCGGCAAAATTCCCAGGTCCAAAAAAAACAAAAAAAAAACCGGGAAAAATATCGGGAACATCAGTACTCTGCGCAATTTCGTTGCGGGATGCAGGACCCAGAATCGTTTCTCCGGGACTCGTCGAGCTTCATTGTCTCGGCGCTTTTCTGGCGGACTCCACTGTTGATTCTGGCTTACAGGAGTTGCAGTGGTTGGGAATAGTGTGGCGAGCTTGTCCCAAAAAACAATACGAGTGTGCTTTAACCACACGACTGAAATGAAACTTCCGTAACTGGCTATGAGAGGAAGAGAGAAAGAAAATGTGCGTGCGCACCTTTCTCTCTTGCCCCTACAGTAATACGTAACGTAACTCTCTCTTTCTATCTTCACTAACTTCTATCTCCCTCTCACCTTCCGTTTGTCTCGCCCGATCACACCTTTTCGTAACGCATTCATCAGCTTACTCTCCAAGTCAAGCGTGTGTGAAGTTTTACTTCGAAAACCAGTACTCTGCGCGAACGCATTGCAGCCTAAGCCACAGACAGGACCCGCAAAAATCGATCCCCTTTTCAAAACTTTTCACAAACATTCGTTTGTCATTTAAAGATTCGGCGCGTCCAGAAATACACGTTGAAACAGAAAATACAAGCGACAACCTATTATCAACAAAATCGAAGGAAAAATACATTTCAGCTTACGACAATTTTATCCAATGGAGGAAAGCCAAAAGCGAAGACCAGTCGCTTGCAGAAAACGTATTGCTGGCTTACTTTAACGAGTTAAATCGGAAATATAAACCAAGCACTTTGTGGTGCATATTTTCAATGATAAAAAGCATTATTAGCGCTAAACACGGCATTGATATTAAAAGTTATCAAAATCTCACTGAATTTATAAGAAAAAGTGCAGATGGTTTTATTGGAAAGAAGTCTAATACACTATCGCAGTTTGAGGTCGAGAAGTTCTTGAAAGAAGCTCCGGATAGCCAGTATCTGGCAACGAAGGTTGGTTGCTGCTTAATAGCTAATAAACAGGCCGATTTTTAATTGACTGCATGTAATCTTTTAAGTGGTCAAACCATTTATTTCAAAGAGGTAGTCGATACCATTAAAAAAAAAATTCAAGACACAATTTGTCAAAAAAAAGCACATTACATCATGTAGACGCGCGAGGACGAGGACCAGTGCCTCCAGATCCCACGGCGGCAATCCGGCAAGGAGGCTCGCCGCCTCGCCGGAGACCGTGCGGTATCCTCGGATGACCCGTATGGCGATCACCCGTTGAGACGCGATCAGGTAATGGGCGGCACGCTGCCTTAGACCACGCACACACACCAGAAGCCATGGCAGTTGAGAGATGTGCAATCTCAACTGACAGTGCCTGTTCACGAATATGACGCGTGGAGCACCATTTAGCTCAACCATCTTGAGGGGAACCTAATGACATTTGAGAGCAAATGTTTTTTTGGACAAAAATAATGTGTAGTAAGGTAAAGGTCGGCCTGTATTATTGTAGCTTACCTTATTTTTAAATATTTATTGTTAATGAATTTTTATTTGATCTCATTTTACTATGGCTGAAAATGATGGATGGATTTTTTTCTAAATTAAATGATTTTAATCGTAATTTCGTTTGAAGTATTTTATCAATTTCCAGGTTGCGTTAATATTCGGTATTTCCGGTGCATGCGGAAGTCAAGACCTACTTAATATTACAACGAAAGACATAGAAAACCACGGTAAAATGCTCCTTGTCAAAGTCACAAATACAAAAAGCAAGATACCCCGTTCATTTATAATCCGCGGCCCGTTCTACGAAATAGTGAAAAAATACGAAGCGCTACGTTCGACGAAGGCGAAAAACTCCCGATTTTTTCAAAACTACCAAAAAGGCAAATGCACTTGTCAACCTATTGGGGTGAATAAATTCGGGAATATGGCTAGGGAGATCGCTAAGTTTCTAGAATTGCCAGACGCTGATTCTTATACTGCACACAGTTTTAGACGGACATCTGCTACGTTATTGGTCGATTCGGGGGCTGCAGTGTGATTCTCTAAGCCTTACTTCGTAATTCGAAAGCTGAATCCGCAATGAGATTACAAAATGGTATTCTGTTAAACACGATCACGCCCGGTGACGTCACCACGGCGAACGAATACTAAACCAATGACAAGTTGGTTCGTTATCGAAGTGAGCGCGATCACTTTAGCGAGACTCGTTTTCGAGTTTTCATTTTAGAGAATCGCACTACTGATGTAGTGACATTGAAACGTAGCAAATCTAATTTAGCTGTGGAATTGAATGATGAAGGCTCCATTCTAAATGAAACAAATGAAAGTGCCAATATGAATATAGAGTCAGATTTTAAACAGCTCAGCTCTGAAACTACTTCATAAGACTACTTTTTGAGCCATTACTTTTATATGATTCTTTAATACATTCCTAATAAGGTTCGAATCCGTTGGATATGCAACACGAGTAAATTGTCATTGAGTATATTTTTCGTTTCGACTGTCGCAATCTACATAGAAATATATTTATTGTTACAAAAAAAATTACATAATTATAATTTTAAGTTGTGAACTCCAGACTAAGTCTAGCCTGTCTTGTGGAGTCCTTAATAAGTCCCATAAACTTCATGTGTTGCATTTTGTATCGAAAAAAATCCCGAGATTCCGAACTTGTCGGGTGTATACCTAATTGAAGGGCATCTAATAATCTCAGAGACTGATTTAACAGCTTTACGTGTCCAACTTCAAAATAGTGTACCTTATGTTAAAGTGTCGAAAGCACATTCTTTTTTTTTATACCACTAAAGGTGGCAAACAAGCTAACGGCCCGCCTGATGTTAAGCGGTTACCGCTGCCGATGGACACTTGCAACACCAGAGGCATCACTCGTGCGTTAAAATACTCGAATCTCGTTTCTTCTTTTCTTTCTTCCTTTTTTTATGTTTGACAAACTGGAACTGTCAATTTAGTCTCTGAGATTAAAAAGCACTAGTGTACCGAATTACTGTAAAAAATAGATGTATTATTTACCTAATGTTTACATGGTAAGTAACCATTTGGAATGCTCATAAAGTGTCGAAAAGTTACATGAAAATAATAAAATTCCGAAATACCGGGATTTTTTCTACAAATGCGTTATTTTCTATTCGTCGTATCCATACTTTTCTTGCAAATAATTAATATCCTATTCATAGTTATGAGAAAATAAGGGACTGAGCACACCACGTTTTTTAAACGCGCCGGTGACGCGCGTTGGTAGAAAAAAACGTGGTGTGCACGGGCCCTAAGGTTCCTTGCTACAGTCATAGGCGTATAATGGGGGGGGGGGGGGGGGGGGGGTTGCTTCCAGAATGGTCTTGTGCCTACCTCAGGCTGTGTAGGGCTCATCTTCCCCCTGACCCCATGGCATCGCATCGGCCATGGTATCTTAGCGCCCCCCCTGAAAACTAACTTTAGATACGCCAATGGTTACGGTTGTAACCAAATGTAGGTACTTATTACGAATCTGAAATGTTTAATTTTGGGGAAAACACCCGTAATTTTAAGTATATATTATTTTGTAAATATGTTTAATGGTGACTTACGACAATGTTATTTCATTTTACATAGAGAGTAGGTTTTTTTATTTAAATATCATATAATAGAATAAAATTGATTTTTATATATTTTCCACTAATTACAGTTAAACTAGTTATATATCTCGTGGTGTTTACGTCTTTAGTTACTGCTCCGCTCTCGTTGGTCGTAGCGTGATGTTCTAAACGTTTAAACATTCCTCTTGAATCACTCTATCTATTGATGAAAACCGCATTAAAATCCGTTGCGTAGTTTAAAAGATCTAAGCGTACAGACGGCGGGAAGCGACTTTGTTTTATACTATGTAGATATACAAGATAATATAAATGATATTGTATATAGTTACTAGAAAGTAGGTACTTATTGTAACAATATAAAAATAAAACGTTTTATGAGAATCTTACTGTTTTTTATTATCTTCATTGGAACTGCCCCGTTGTCCTCGTGGTGAGTTCGATTCCCAGGTCGGGCAAAAAGTGTTATTAGAATTTTTCATTAGTAATTTCTCAGAAGTAACCTGGAGTTTGGAAGTTGGTGGTGTAACTCCCTCGGAAAGCACGTAAAGCCGTTGGTCCTGGCTGTAATTCGTAAATCTTTGACAGTCGTTACGGATAGTCAGAAGCCGGGAAGTCTGACAACCAGTCTTACCAAGAGGCATCGTGTTGCCCAGTAACTGGGTTGTGGAGGTCAGATAGGCAGTCGCTCCATGTAAAACACTGGTATACAGCTGCATCCGGTTAGACTGGAAGCCGACCCCGACATAGTTGGGAAAAGACTAGGCAGATGTAGGTACTGTTTTTCTATTATCTTCAATATATCTTTTAAAATGAATCATATTACGCCGTTTTTAGGTTCATAATGCAGCGTATTACGCATGCACGTGTGCTTTTTTATACTAACACTTGTGCCGTATTTTGCAAATAAATAATTAACTATTATTATAAATAGCATATCAACAAAGCATTAAGTATTTAATAAAATTATTTCTTTTAATTTGATCATTAAAAGACACTACTGAACGTCATACACAAGAAAAAATAATTTTGAATCTAGTTACCCATTCCAAAAGATATTTGGTTTGTGCGGTACAGCACAAACGATGGCCCAATTCACATCGTATCCTGCGTCTGCGTGCCCTAACAGCTGCACGCAGGAAGATTTAATGGCTGCCACCGACAACGCAGTCAAAGTGGCCAAATTCTGGGCCGTAACAATATAATACCTATATAATAGTTTGTTGTACTGTAACTGCCTCGTTGGCCTAGTGGTCCTAAGCACGACTGCTACGCTAGAGGTCCTGGGTTCGATTCTCAGGTCGAACAAAAAGTGTTATTGGGCTTTTCTATAAAATTCTCAGTAGCAGCTCGGAGTTTGGATTTGCGCCCGGTTAATGGCAATAGGCTCGCCCCCTATTACATGGGACTTAAATATACCGGCGAACTGTGGGTGTACATTGGTACACCTCTGCCTAACCCTTCGGGGACGTGATGGTATATTTTTTTATTTTAATAGTTTGTCATCGAAACGCTAAAAAGATTCCAAGAGGTAGTTTGTTTTCCATTGCAACTAAAACGAATCAGCGAAAAACGATTTATTTTTACCTTTTCTCAAATATTTCTTTGTCTTAAAGATTCGGCGCCTCAAGAAATAACAATTGAAACAGAAAATGGAACTGACAATCTATTGCCAACGAAATCGAAGGAAAAGTACATTTCGGCGTACGCCAATTTTGTACGATGGAGAAAAACTAAATGCGAAGACCAATCATTGTCCGAGGAAGTTTTCATGGCTTACTTCAACGAGTTGAAAAACAAATATAAACCTAGTTCTCTATGGTGTATATATTCGATGATAAAAAGTATAATAAGCACTAAGTATGGTATTGATATTAAAAAGTACGAAAACCTGACTAATTTTCTAAGAAGACGTTCTAACGGTTTTATTGGGAAGAAGTCTAATACGTTGTCACCACACGATGTTGAAAAGTTTTTGAAGGAAGCTCCGGATAGCCAATATTTGGCAACTAAGGTTAGTTACTACTTTATAACTACTATATCAGGGGTAGCCTTGTCCAACTGCCTCGTTGGCCTAGTGGTTCTAAGCGCGTCTGCTACGCTAGAGATCTTGGGTTCGATTCCCCAGGTCGAGCAGCGTTGTTGGGTTTTTCTATGAAATTCTCAGTAGCAGCTCGGAGGATTTGTGCCTGGTTAATGGCAATAGGCTCGCCCCCTATTACATGGGACCTAAATATACCGGAGAACTGTGGGTGTGCATTTGTACACCTCTGCCAAACCCTTCGGGGAATATAAGCGTGATGGTATGTCATTAAGTATGTTAATTACCTCTTTCCAGGTCGCGTTAATATTCGGTATTACTGGCGCGTGTGGGCGACAAGACCTCCTCAATATAACAACGAAAGACATTGAAAACCACGGCAAAATGCTACTTGTCAAAGTCACAAATACAAAAAGCAAGATACCCCGTTCGTTTATAATCCACGGCCCGTTCTATGACATAGTAAAAAAATACGAAGCGCTACGTTCAAAGAAAGCCAAAAACTCCCGGTTCTTCCAAAATTACCAGAAAGGTAAATGCACTTGTCAACCTATTGGGGTAAACAAATTTGGTGGTATGCCAAGAGAGATTGCCAAGTTTTTAGGGTTGCCAAACGCTGATTCTTATACGGGACACAGTTTCCGAAGAACATCGGCTACGTTACTGGTTGATTCTGGCGCTGATGTGGTTACTCTCAAGCGACAGGGTAGGAAAACAAATCTAATCGTAGAATTAAATGAAGAAGAGTTCGTTAAAAATGAAACAAATGAAAGTGCTAACGTTATTGAGACAGATTCTGAACAGTTGAGCCCTAAGCCTTCTACTTCTTGTAAGAATGATCTTTTGGGGCTTCGCCCTTCTGTTGAGGTGCCAGCAGAGTCAGTGGCGAATTTACACATTTCCCAACTGTAGGCTTATACAAGGTGTTGATTTGCATCCTCGTAAAATTTTAGGAGCTTGTCATAAAAAAATAGAAGTAATCAAATATAATTACGATACCTGGCCAATATCTAATAAATACTTGTTTTTTTAGTTGCAACTATGAAATAACAGTATTCCAGAATACTCCCCTTGCAATTCAGAATTGCCCAGTTGCGTATGTGGTAGGCAGAGTTGTCGCGCGGCTATATCAATGTGTACATAGCCCCTAAACCCTCTGGCGAGATGGCCAGCAAGAAGGTGAAAATCACGTCAAAAAAAAACAAAGCCAATTTATTTTATAATTAATTCGTGTTAAGAATCACGAGCACAGTTAACTCCTTGAATTTGACCAGGATGCAAATCAACGCCTTGTACATTTTTACCGCCCTTACCTCTACAATTGTCCGCCTTAGTTATGAAAGATTCTTACAAGAGTTTTATGGGCAGAGTCCTATTGCTGATTAAAGGCTGTAAATCGGGTGTTTTATCATTGAATACAGAAGTTTGCAGTATCGTCGAAAGTGCAATGAAAGGGAAAAGGGCAAAGGGTGGAGTCCTTGGAAAGATGTCTTGTAGACTTCTGTCGTTAAGGCAAAAGAAAACCGCCAAAAAAAATGGGGATAAAATTTACCGCCTCTGAAATCCGCCGCCCTAGGCTGCAGCCTACTCAGCCTGCTGGTAAATCCGCCATTGGGCGTAACAACACTCTTCCACGTCCGATGGGACTGTCTCCCCATCTTTAGCAATAATGGCGAGTCAAAACGACGCGTATTCAAATAATAAAGTTATCTAAGCATCAAATGCAGTAGTAGTAGTAGTAGAGCTCTTTGTGAAGGAGCTCGTCCAGGAAAGTAGGTACTACAACCATACCTATTTCTGCCGCAAAGCAGCGTTACTGTGTTCCGGTGTGAAGGGTATGGGTGCCGGTGTAGTTACAGGCACATGACACATTTCAACTTTGTCTCTGGGATAGCAACGCATTTTCAAGGCCTCTGGTATTGCAGATGTCTATTATAGGCAGCGGTGACGACTTAACATTAGGTGGGCCGTCGGATTGTTTGCCATATATTGACAATGGTGCCGATTCCCTTGTTCACAAACTAAACTAAAATTAGAGAATTGATATCTCTTACTAACATACAGCGAAAGAAAAGGACGGTAATACCTTAGAACTAAGTTAGAGATGTCAAATTAGTTTTGCCTTGCACTTTTCCGTGTTTTTAATCAACACGTTCTGACATGCCAATTATAATTGTATAGAGGTTTTAGTTCAACAAAAATTGACAAGTCTTATTCACGTCCGTCCCTTTATTGTTTGATTGGAAAGAAAAACATAGAAATAGTCTAAATTAAGTTTAGCTTGTGCATAACAGAATCGACACCAATATATAAAAGAAGTCTGTCATGGTATCGTGACCGTGGTGTTCTGGGCACATTTGAGTTTGTCATCTATACATGACATGTAGGTGAAAAGGTTAAGTGTCTTTTTACACCTAATATAATTTTGTAAATAAGTTGGATAGTCAGTTAAAATAAAGTTATCTAATGTTATTGTACATAGAAAGTACGTTTTTATATTTACATAATTATAGAATAGAATATACAATATAGAATTGTTTTTTATTTTTTCTTACCACAAAATTGCAGATTATATACCCCATCCGCGTTCAGTTCTGCTCCGCTCCCGTTAGTCGTAGCGTGATACGTGCAAACCTTTTTTTAATCACTATATCTATTGATGAAAACGCATTAAAATCCGTTGCGTAGTTTAAAAGATCTAAGCGTACAGACGGCGGGAAGCGACTTTGTTTTATACTATGTAGAGATTACCTACCAAACATATTTTTTTTGTGTTTAATTTCTAGAATATTGGTGCCCTAACTAAGTTTCATAGATACATCTTGTCAGGTTGTATGAGAGAACAAAATTGTAGCCATTTTTACACATGCTATCGTTCAGTTTCAGGTGAAAGCACTCATGAATACTATTGTTTTATTAACATTTAGTACGGAATAAGCTTGAATTTCGAGAAAGTACATTATTTATAAGTTTGCGACTTCGTCTGCGTTTGCGATAACCGGACGAAGTCGCGGGTAGAAGCTAGCAACTGGAACGCTTCAACAATAAAGCTGGGTTTTATTTATATTACACAAGATCTTATAATATTTTAAAAGGTGCAATTTTGCATCCTAATCAAATTCAAGGAGGTAACTAGTGATTCTCAACACGAATCTATAATAAAATAGGTAAATAAGTTTTTTTTGTAGTTGATTTTCGAATTCGTACCAGCCATCTTGTCGCTTGGAGGCAAGATGGTCGATAACCCCGCACGCACACAATCCTACTACTATTATAAAGGCGAAAGTTTGTATGTATGGATGGATGTTTGTTACTCTTTCACGCTTAAACGGCTGAATGGATCTGGATGAAATTTGGCACAAAGATAGATTATAGTCTGGAATAACACATAGGCTACTTTTTATCCCGGGAAAATGTACGGTACCCGTAGGATAACACATCAACTGTGACGCGGACGAAGTCGCGGGCAGAAGCTAGTGATAATTATATAGTCGCGCAACGCTGCCTACCGCATACGCAACGGGGCGATTTTGTTATTTAAAAGGTATATTCTGAAATACTGTCAAAACAAGTATTTATTTATTATTGACCAAGTGCCGTAATTTTATTTGATTATTTATTACTTTTTAAGACAACCTTCTGAAATTGGACGAGGAATTAAAACTACACCTTGTACAATTACTCGTAAGTGCTTATTGTAACGTTATTAAAATAAACATTTAATGAGAATCTTACTGGTTTTTTATTACTTGTCTATCTATCATATCCCTCTATCTATATCTCTTGACCTAATTGCGGTCACGGTTGTCACTCTTCACTCGTTCCCATAGTCTGACGGGAGGCAATCTGGCACGAACGGGCAAAGATCAGGCGCAGGACCAACGGCTTTACATGGCTTTACGCGCTTTCCAAGACACAGGAGTGTCACACCACCGACGTCCAAAATCTGGGCTGCTACTGAGAAATTCTTAATGGAAAAAGGTAACAGTTTTTGTACGTGTGTATATAATATGTTCAATAATATGAATAAAAAAACAACAATTTAAAATTGTAAAATCAATTTAATTGTAGATTATAATATTTACATTATTTACCGTTTTTAATAACAAAGAAATTCATCCACACTTTTTAAATGCGAAAGCAACACCGTCTGTTTCTTACACGGCAAAACACTTAAGTATTTATTTATATAAACTTTATGCAACAAAAAATATACTAAGACGGACTTAATTTATTTACAGTAGAAACTCGATTAACCAAACCTCAATTATCCGACCGCTGACTTAAGGATGACTCACGCTAGACCGTGTCGGGTCCGAGCCGAGTGTCGGCCGTAAGACGGTCATCTAATATTACTTAAATGTTGAATCGGCCGTCACTCGGTTGCCGCTCGGTGTAGCGTGAGTGTGTCCATACAATATATATGTAATATTTAGATGTCCGTGCTACGGCCGACACTCGGCTCGGGCCAGGCACGGTGTAGCGTGAGTCATCCTTTAGTTTATCCGAACACTCAATTATTCGAACATTGACGAGAATATGTTGCTGAAAACACGTTGCAGCTGTTTTTCAAATTAAAATTTACTACTTTATAAGAAAAGCATTTGACTTTTTTTAGGCGTTTTATATTTCAACGTTAATATGTACGTCACATTTTAATAGACTGTACAGTTTTTAAGTAAACAGGTGTTGTTTTTGTTAGATTTTTTCCAAAATACCCACATTTCGATTATCCGAACTAGTCTCTGTCCCAATTAGTTCGGATAATCGAGGTTCTACTGTATTTACATTAACATAAAACAGCCAATGGTGTCGATTCTGTTATGCACAAGCTAAACTTAATTTAGACCATTTCTATCTTTTTCTTTCCAATCAAACAAGAAAGGGACGGACGTGAACAAGACTTGTCAATTTTAGTTGATCTAAAACCTCTATGCAAATATAGTTGACATGTCAGAACGCGTTGATTAAAAACACGGAAAAGTTCAAGGCAAAACTAATTTGACATCTCTAACTTAGTTCTAAGGTATTACCGTCCTTTTCTTTCGCTGTATGTTAGTAAGAGATGTCAATTCTCTAATTTTAGTTTAGTTTGTGAACAAGGGAATCGGCACCATTGGCCAATTACATTAGTTAACCTTTTCACCGTCACGACAAAAAAGCAAAACGTGCCCTCAGCGCCAAGCTACGAATTCATCCTTTAATACCTACAAAATAGTAGTGAGTTCGGAATTATATCGATGTTGTTTTATGAGTTTTATTTACGTATAAAATCTGTCATGGGATCGTGACCGTGGCGTGCTGGGGACATATTGGTTTGTCATCTATACATGACTGTAGCGGGCAAACGGTTAATTGTCTTTTTACACCCTTTAGCATTTTGTAAATAAGTTGGATAATGAGTTGAAATACAAGTTTTTAAATTTTATCGTACATAAAAAGTACGTTTTTTATTTACATATTACAGAATAGAATTGTTTTATTTTTCGTACTAAATGGTTTGTCATCTATACGTGACTGTAGCAGTCAATAAGTGATATGAAATATATATTTAACGGCATTCACACGCACATCCCACATACTCCAAACATACTGACAAGTTCGTCTTCCATTCGTCCGCCAACACAAATGGTATGCCTAAGGCATAATTTTCTACCAGTCATCCAACGGTGACTGATCGTATAGTAATACAATTTGTCTGAGAGATAGCTTAGTATCCGGATATGGATTAATCTACGAATACATACTATAATACTTTTGAAGTGACCTATATAATTTTTTTTCTACTTAAAATTATTGATTTTCTTACAAATTATATAAACATAAATTGGATAGATGACACCACTAATTAAAAATGTTATTTATAGTTATTTAAAAAATAAGCCGTTGGTCCCGGCTGTCATTTGTAGATCTTTGACAGTCGTTACTGTTAGTCAGAAGCCAGAAAGTCTGAGAACCAGTCTTACCAAGAGAATCGTATTACCCATTACTGGGTTGTGGAGGTCTGATAGGCAGTCGCTCCATGTAAAATACTGATATTCAGCTGCATCCGGTTCGACTGGAAGCCGACCCCAACATAGTTGGGAAAAGGCTAGGCAGATGACAGTTATTTAAAAAATAACATTAAGTGTTTTTTTAGAGAAGTTGTGTCTTAGAATTATTGTTTAATGGTGTGTTCTACCCAATTGGGTAGTGTCCACCACCATCAGTTGACATACTTTTTATGAACTGTCAAAACGCGATTCTCCCATAGATTTTGTTTGACAATAGCACGCTGTGACGTCACTACGTGGCCTACTCAATTGACTAACTATTGATTTTAAAGTAAGTAAAAATTTAATTTTACAATAAATTGAAAAGTAATCGGTTTTCATGGGTAAAATAAAGTGCTCTTTTAGAAAAGTTGTGACTTGAAATTATTGGTTAGAGGTGTCAACTGCCCAGTTGTAATAATATGTATACAATAGACGTTTATGCGGGCGAAAACGCAGGCAAAAGCTAGTATGAAATAAATGATAGATATAGGTACAGTCAGCAAAAGAGATAAGTAACCAGGGTCGCCTAATGAAATCAAAGTTTTACAAAAACCGATAGCAGCTTTTGAATGAATTTTATTTTAATTAATAGAAAATAAACAGTTTATTAATTAAAATTAATTTTATTTAAAAACGACTACAACGGTTTGAAAGTAATTTTTAACTATATTAGACGGTCTGGTTACTTATCTCTTTTGTTGACCGTACATAATATTATCTGTGGCAACACTTAGTGAGTTTTGCCATTCGATTCGGTTCGATTCGGTCGAGCAGTGTTAGTAGGTTTTAGCTCGTTAGGATTTGTGCCCGGTTATTAGCAATAGGCTCGCCCCCTATTACATAAGACCTAAACATACCGGCGAACTGCGTGTGTGTTTCATTTCATCTAAAGCCTCATCTCATACTCAGCATGTTGACTCTTCATATGCCCTTTCAGACTGCAATTCTGTATAAAGGCCTGCCCACACACATGACAGCGATACCTGCGGTCATTAGTATGGATTCTCATATGATCCTTTAAAGTTTTAAGTCTGGGATAACTTTTCTCGCAAACTTTGCATTTGAAATTGCGTTCGCCTGTGTGTGTAGGCATGTGATTGTTGAGGGCAAATCGCGTGAAGAATTTTTGACCACAGCATTGGCATTCGTACCTGGGGATGGAGAAATGATGTAAATAATAATATGTAAATGTAATTCTCCAGACCGATTCCGGCCACGGCGGCTAATCTTAATGCAGACTAGCCACGGACGCAGGAGATATTATAGTGCACAAGTGTGTGCGCAAACACATGTGCACTCCTTCTTCCCTAACTCTCATAGCCCGATGGGACGGCAATCCGACACGACCGGAGAGAGATCAGGCGCAGGACCAACGGCTTTACGTGCTTTCCGAGGCACGGGGGTGTCACACCACCAACTTCCAAACTCCGGGCTGCTACTGAGAAATTCCTTATGGAAAAACCCAATAACACTTTTTGCCCGACCTGGGAATCGAACCCGGGACCCCTTGCTCAGCAGTCGTGCTTGCAACCACGAGACCAACGCGGCAGTCTAATAATAGTAAATAAATAAATAAAATGCTCATGCGTTTCAAAAGTCCTTTTTCAACACACTAATAACGAATAAAATTATTGCTATTATTGAAAAAAAAAAGGTTTAAGGATGCCTGTTTATTAAAACGAAGCGAAATATTAACCAATAGGATTGCATAACTGGAGCGGAGCGGAGATTTTAGGCAATCCTATTGGTTAATATTTCTCCGTTTCCCCGCTTCAGTGGACAGCCAGCCTTAGGGACACAATGCGATGAATAACGCACACGTGCTTTTTACATTACAATACCGAACTTTTAGTTTGAAACCTTGCCTTAATGTTTGCCTTCGTATTTGCTTTTCTTGTTAAAAAAAAAATACCTTTCCCCACACTAGGAATCTCTCCTGTATCACAAACAACACAAACACCGTACTGTGTACAAACAGCCAGACCCGGAACAACTATCTGTAGGTCATACAAATATTTGTCCCGTGCGGGAATCGAACCCGCGACACGCAGCGCAGCAGTCGATCGCTCGGCCACTGCGCCAACCGTGTCGTCAAAATCAAAAAATAATAATAAAATAATTAATTGTGATAACCAAGAAAAAATCGTACATACATACATAAACTCACGCCTTTTTCCCATGGGGGTAGGCAGAAACCACAGAACGCCACCTGCTACGATCCTTACATACTAATTTCGCCTCGTTCACGTTCATACATCTGGTCATACAAGCACGCCGGTTACGAGTACTGCGCACCCGATCTTTCTGAAGAACCTCACCAATAAGGTCAGGGTAGGTCTTTCTAGGGCGTCCCCTCCCGGCGTTGCCACTCACATCTGCCACATAAATACCTTTTGTTAGTCGCCTTTCACTCATCCTCTCAATATGACCGAACCATCTAAGCATACCCTTTTGAACCTTTGTCACTACATCCTCTTTTAAGTCGCAACGTTCTCGTATAATTTCATTCCTCACTCTATCGTTCAAAGTAAACAAAAAAAAAAACGAAAAAAAATCGTAACCGTGATATATAGCGGTAACATTCACATCGTTATTCTAGTCATCACTATGAAATAGTTACCTGAAGTCTTTGAGATGATCTTTCCGCCTGTGGATGGTGAGTGTACGTCGGGTGTCGAATATTCTCTCGCACATTGTACAGGGGAAGCTCATGGGCTCTTCGCCGTGTACCTGTTAATAAAAAAAAAAACAAAATATAGATGTGAAACAATGATGAAGGTTGGCAATACTCCTCAACTTTGTTATCGCTGCATCTGTGTATTCTCGGCGGCGGCTAATCTTAATGCAGACTAGTCAAGTACGCAGGAGATATTAAAGTGCACAAGTGTGTGCGCAAACACAGGTGCAGATCTCATTGTCTGATGGGTCGGCAATCTGACACGATCAGGGAGAGATCAGACGCAGAATCAACAGCTTTACGTGCTTTCCGAGGCACGGGGGTGTCACACCACCAACTTCCAAACTCCGGGCTGCTACTGAGAAATTCTTAATGGAATAACCCAATAACACTTTTTGCTCAACCTTATCAGGAACCCACGCTTATCAGTCGCGCTTGCGACCACGAGACCAACAGAGGGCAGATTACATATGGAAAACCAATAAAAATATTAAGTATTGAGTAGGGTTGCCATCACCTAAATTGCCGATGCCGGGAAAATCTTTCAATTAATCGGGGTTTCCCTGACACTAAAAGTCTCCGGGGTTCACCCGGTCATTTTTTACACCCCCCCCCCCCCCCAGACGACCCCCGGACGCCCTCTAAACTAAGACAAATCCGGGGAAACCCGGACGGATGGCAGCCCTAGTATTGAGTAAAAAAACCGCTGTACCCTACTTTTTAATATTTCCGTCTCCTTGGAATCTTAAAAAAGACAATTAAGCAATCTCACCTCCACCAAATGCTTCAACTTCTGCGGGTACGACATGAGCTTGACGTCGCACTTGGGGCAGTACACCCGGCCCTTCTTCCGGTGCACCCGGTCTATGTGCAGGTCCCGGTTGTACTGCGCCTTGAAGCCCTTGCCGCAGTCCGGACACGGGTAGTCGCCTACCTCGTGACGCTGCTGATGCATCACGAAGCGGCCTTTGTCCACAAAACCTGGGGTACAGAAAGTCATAAGTCATTTATTTTGGAGCAATATACATTATGTGGAAAATTTTGTGAAATAAAATAAAATAGTACCATTAAAACATTTCACAAAATAATAAAATTAAGTACACATATATACCATCACGCCTGTATTCCCGAAGGGTTAGTCAGAGGTGTACCAATGTACACCCACAGTTCGCCGGTATGTTTAGGTCCCATGTAATAGGGGGCGAGCCTATTGCCACTAACCGGGCACAAATACAAACTCCGAGCTTCTACTGAGAACTTCATAAAAAAACCCAATAACACTTTTTGCTCGACCTGGGAATCGAACCCGGGACCTCTAGGGTTAGGCAGAGGTGTGCCAATGTACACCCACAGTACGCCGGTATGTTTAGGTCCCATATAGGGGAGAGGTGGCATGAAAGGGACATGTATTGAAAGGGAGTATTCAAATTACCAGCAAAATAAAAATAGCTTGCTTTCCGCTTTTGTACTGCCTCGTTGGTCTAGTGGTCGCACTACTGCTACGCTAGAGGTCTTAGGCCCGATCTTAAGTCGAGCAAAAAGTGTTATTAGGTTTTTCTATGAAATTCTCAGTAGCAGCTCGGAGTTCGGATTTGTGCCCAGTTAATGGCAATAGGCTCGCCCCCTATTACATGGGACCTAAAATATACGCGTGAACTGTGGGTGTACATTGGTACACCTCTGCCTAACCTTTCGAGGAATACAGGCGCGATTGTATGTTGTTGTGTTGTATTTATTAATGAAAAAGTTCTGAAGAGCTGCCACCTAAACTGCCTTCGCCGGACGAAAACATCAGAAACCTCAAAGGTTAAAAAGTAGCCAACTTTTTCTTTACACATAAACCGATGCTTTCTGTGGTTTCTACCTACCCCCATGGGAAAAAAGCGTGAGTTTATTCTTAGTTTTTTTTCCTGTTTGTCCCGGCCAATGTCTGAAACAGCTGAACCGATTATTTTTACTGGCAAGAGTAACTTAGGCTACTTTTAACCCCCGACTCAAAAACGAGGGGTGTTTGACGTCTGTGTGTGTGTCTGTGGCACCGTAGCTCTAAAACGAGTGAACCGATTTGATAGCCGGTTTCCTAGCGATGGTTCTTAGATATGTTTTATCAAAATCGGTTCAGCGGTATCAAGGTTATCTGCCTTTTTATTAGCTGCGGTAAGAACATATATTCTTCTGTCGGGAGTTACTTAAAATTTCTAATTTTATTACTTGTAGTAAGACAATTAGCGTTCCTCACAAAATGAAACTGAAACTCCGTGATAACAGACATTTAGTCGATTGGCACACTGCTCCGCATCACGGAGCGTGGCGCGGGAGTGCGTGTTCATAGGCTGGGTACTCACTTAGCAGTGTACCACGCAACGTATCAGATACGGTATCAACCTGCAGGTCGGTACGGCTCGTCCACGGTCCTCCGCGTATCTAGCTACGAGCTTCCTAGCCGCCTTTGTGTTCGCAGTGAAACCGCCACTCGGCGGGTCACTGCGAGCTTAAAGCGCTCCACGCGCGAGCGGCTCGCAGCGGGCTCGTGCCTACGTACTCACTTGATACCGTATCTGATACGTTACGTGCTACACTGCTAAGTGAGTACCAAGCTTTACGTTGTTTGCAAGTATCTGTGTTTGTGCAGAAAACACGCATAGTGCATCACACAGAAAACGCGTTCACGCGCAGTGTTGCAGATCGCCAGAGCTCCGTCGCCGCGCACCACGCTCCGTGAAGCGCCTTAAATCGGCTTAATTCCAAAACCCATACAGCCAAAGTCACAGACAGAACCTAGTATCATAAAAGCATAACAAACTTACCCAATCCACAAGTCTCACAAACATAATTACTGAAATGTTCGTTCATATGCTTATTTAACGCATGAAAGTACGGAAACAACACATCACAAATTGCACACTTCAACTCAACCGGGGTCAATCTAAACGGCAACACTGAGTCCTTATAATTAAAATAATATTTCTTATTATGAACACTAGATATATGTCTCTTGAACACTTCCAAATCATTAATCTTGATACCACATAGCCGGCAATCAATTCTTGTCAGATCAATCTTCACCATCTTTTTATGCTCCGTCACTTTGAATTTTTTTGGATGGTGACTTTCAATGGTGTGGTTTCTTAGTAATGCTGGATCAGAGAATATGTCTCCACAGTAGTAACAAAGAAGATGGTTGTGTCTGCATTTGAACGGACAGACAAATGAATATTCAACTATGGTCAGTATGTTTGTCTCTGTCATATATGTTGTGTCTCTCTCTCGCATTAGCTGTTGGACTTTTGACATTGGGAGTTCTGAGGGCAAGAGATTCAAATTAGGATTATTTTGCAATTAGTAAATAAATAAATATCTTGGGACAACTCACACACGGCTATCTGATCCCAAGCTAAGCAGAGCTTGTGTTATGGTAACCAGACAACTGATATACATACTTATATAATTTATAAATACATACATATTATAGATAAATCACACCCAGACACAGAACAAACAATCATGCTCATCACACAAAGTTTGTCCTGGGTGGGAATCGAACCCACGACCTCCGGCTTAGCAGTCAGGGCCACTAACCACTAGACCAACAGGCCCGTCATCATCGTCGTCAGTAGTAGTAGAGCTCTTTGTGAAGGAGCTCGTCCGGGGAAGTACTACCACTGTACCTATTTCTGTCGCAAAGCAGCGATTGATACAAAAAATTGATGAACACCTATTTGTCATAAGTCGTTTAACACTATTATGCCGAAAGTTGCTGAACACCATTATGCCATAAGTCGCTAAACAAAAATTTTATAAGTCTAATAGGGCTAAGGACTTTTCTCATACAGAGAAGGTACGAGCATTGATTATCACGCTTGCTCAAGGCGGATTGGCGATTTCAGAAATATATTCGCAAATAATATTATAAAGAGGAAAGATTTATTTTTGTTTGTTTTTACCGAGTAGGCTCCGAAACTGCTGGAATAATTTTAACCATTTTTTCACCAAAAGATAGCAAATTTTTCTGGAAGCTACATAGGCTATAAAACGTCACGCTACGACACACGGGAGTGGAAAAGTCAGTAAGAAAAGACATAACTTAACGCGGATAATTAACCCTTTACCAGGCCTCGGACAAATCCTGCAGTAATAATGTTTTTTTGGTAGATTTAGATGAGTGATAAAATTTGGTATGAGATTTTATCAATTATATTTAGAAACTTAGCTGAAAACCTGAAAAAAAAACATGTGGGAAAACATAATCCCATTGCCTGTCTAGACGACGACTTTTATCTATATATATAATGAATAAATAACAAAAAATACACTAAAGTAGTCTGACAAATAATAATAATGACGACAAAAGTTTACAACTACCCACATTTTATATTTCGATAAATGAGAGTGTGAGTAAATCCTAAATAAAACCCGTGGCAAAACCTAGTATAAAATAATGATTTTGATTTGCCGGGCAATGGGAACAATAACTCCCACAATAATTAGGTATTCACAGGCTTTGGTTATATGGTTCCCCACATGTTTTATTTAGTTATATCATGATATTTTAGAAGTTTTTACATATAATATAATGCACAAATTACTAGAAAAACTCAAATTCTACAACATATCAAAAAATTGTACGACGTATCTTTCTCCGATTCGCCATAATGATTAAAAATACGGTGCACTTGTCACAAAAATGTCCGTTTAACGGCCGACCACAGATGAAATGCCTGCAAAAGTGACATTTGCGTTCCGTTCCACTTTATTTTTTGTGTTACCTTAAACGATATTTTTATGTTAGCGTTTTTGACAGATTGTGGTAGATTCTTTACCAAAACCTGGTAAAAACTCTTAAAAATCTATGTGGGAAATGCTCAACCCATAGCCTGGTTAAGGGTTAAGACCGCAGGAAGACGCTGGATGCAGGCCGCTTCCAATCGGTCTTTTTGGAAATCTATGGGGGAGGCCTATGTCCAGCAGTGGACGTCCTGCGGCTGATATGATGATGACGATGATGATGAACGCGGATAAAAATATACACGCGGATGAAGTCGCGGACAAAAGCTAGTCTTAAATAAAAACATTAGTTTATCATATTTTTTTAAAAAAATCTTTAGAATGGTAAGAATTATCATAGTTAAAATAACAATAATCGATAAACACCATTATGGCATATGACAATTAACGCCATAAGTCGCTGAACAAAAATCAAATAAATCTAATACGGCTAAGGCCTCATACAGAGAATCAGGCATAAACTGTCACTCAAAAAAAAAAACGAACGCGTACAAGCGCCCTAATAAACATCCATCCATCCATCCATCCTCACAAATGTTTGCATTTATAATATTAGTAGGAAGTACATATACAAGCTGTTGATTTGCATTCTCGTCAAATTTAAGGAGTTAACTATGCTCGTGATTTTTAACACGAATCAATAATAAAATAAATTTGTTCTAAAATTTATATTTTTTGACGTGATATTTCAATTCGAACTAGCCATCTCGCCAGAGGGTTTAGGCGCTATGCACGCACTGATATAGCCGCGCCACAACTCTGCCTACCACATACGCAACTGGGTGATGCTGATTTTTGCAAGAGGAGTATTCTGGAATACTGTTTTTTGATAGTTGCAACAAAAAAAAACAAGCATTTATTAAATATTGGCCAGGTATCGTAATTATATTTGATTACTTCTTTTTTTCTATGACAAGCTCCTAAAATTTGTCGAGGATGCAAATCAACAGCTTGTAATATAAATTGAAATCGGC
Source organism: Caradrina clavipalpis (assembly GCA_932526535.1). Lineage (NCBI taxonomy): Eukaryota > Metazoa > Arthropoda > Insecta > Lepidoptera > Noctuidae > Caradrina > Caradrina clavipalpis. Next base: position 5,504,985 of record OW052115.1, read on the forward strand.
ACATTGGTACTTGCCCACAACCTCATACAGAAAAGGCGGGCACTTAACCATTAAGCCATAAGACAGGAATGGCGAACCTTTATCGGTGGACGTGCCATTTTCTATGAAAAAAATTTTTGAATATGACGTGCCATCAAAGAATCTTGACGTAGCCATTTAACTAAAAAAAATAAAACTATATCCTATTAACTCTTCGCTTGCAACTCGTTTGTACAAGAATACTAATATTTACTATTTTATGTTTATTTAAATAAAAGGGTAGTGTGATGTCTGCTGTTGCAAATTGGTTTCGATCATAGTTTTGTCATTTATTGGCGTGCCAGAATTATTTTGTCGCGTGCCACTACTGGCACAAGTATTATTGGTTCGCCATTCCTGCCATAGGACATACCCAGTGGCGTGCGGTTCATACAGAAAAATAGACATTGCCTACCCTATAAAATAAGCCAATCTATAAATATTTGAGGTGGCAAATCATATACATCATTATTTAATCGACAAGGCGACGTACCAAAACCAACATGTAGTAGGTGATTTTGGTAGGTACCTTTTTTGCCTACCCTGTCTAAAAACTCTGTGCACGCCACAGGACATACCTACAGGAAAAATTTTTAACCAGTGCGTAAATTTTGCCATAGTAAACTTCAACACGTTTTATTAAACACGTATATTTTATTTTGATATGTCTTAGTACTAAAAAAAAATCGCTTATCGCTTACGAAACATGTTTACTTAAAAACCATATTTTATTGTCACTCGGCTCTAGCGCATTCCCCACCCCCTCACCCCAGCCATGCGCCCGGGCGGCGGCCAAGAGTTTTCATTGATAGTATGGCGAATAGATTAAATGTCCATGTTTTGCTTATTTCAAACTCGGATAAGGATGAATTTTTTTTTTATTTTTTTTTTTTAACTAAACACGGAATTGTGTTCTATTACCGACACTGAACTACCAAAAAAAAATTACGCACTGGTTAAAAACTTTTCCTGTATAAATTTTGCTATGTTCTTCAAAAAAATAATACCTACTTCTCTAAGTCTTCGCCTGACAGTATTCGCAGACACATTATGAGCCAAGGCCAGTAAGCTTGCTCGTTTTCTACCCTGTTTTCTTAAGCTCCTAATCATCTTGGCATCTTGCTCCAGCGATGTTTTTCTTGGCCTTCCGGATTTTTTTAATTTGTTTAAATTTCCGGACTTGGCCCACCGCCGAAGCCATAAGTAAACAGTGCGGCGCTGAAATAAGGCAATGTTTTAATGAATATTTTTTGGTCGTTTAAGGCTCCGTAGCACAGATTAAATAAGTACAGATACTTCACTCCATAGAAAAAACCCAACAATTAACGCTTTAATTACCCACAAAACGGTCGTGCGCGGTAAAATGTACTTTACGCAAACGCCCGATAGTATGTACTTCGTCGTCTGTCGTGTTTTGCTAGAGAGAGAGAGCAATAACGCGCGTCACACAAGGGCTGTCTGATCCGACTGGATTCCGCGCCCGGGCGCAGGTTTGCCGTAGGCACTTAAGAGAGTAACCTTGAACGAGTGACGGAGGCCTGCCCGTAGCCAGGGCATTACTGTATCGGGGCCAAGATTATTGTAAACATCGGTTTTTTTCACCGGACAATGGACCGATCTTCTTCTTATCGTGTGGGCAGTAAGGTCTAACGACCCCACACACCCTAGTGTCAGAGTTTCTAAACCGCCTCAAGGGCCTCTGACATGGTTACTGATGTCAGTGATGTCCAAGATAAACTTAGAAAGTACATATGAATTAGGAAAAGTCACATTGGTACTTGCCCGAGCCCGGTTGCGAACCCACAACCTCGTGCATGGGAGGCGGGCGCCTTAACCACTGGGCCATCACGACACTAATGGACCGATTTATTCGCCAGATTCACGGTGTTGTATTCACGCTTATAATGAATGTGTGTTCAGTACACCCACAGTTCGCCGGTATATTTAGGTCCCATGTAATAGGAGGCGAGTCTATTGCCATTAACCGGGCACAAATCTAAACTCCCAGCTGCTACTGAGAATTTCATAAAAAACTCAATTACACTTTTTGCTCAACCTGGGAATCGAACCCAGTGCTTAGAACCACTAGGCCACCGAGGCAGTTACGAGGCGAACTGTGGGTGTACATTGGTACACCTCTGCCTAACCCTTCGGGGAATACAGGCGTGATGGATGGTGTGTTCAGTCAACAAAACTATTTGGTACACAGGCAAAATTATTCATCTTACCACTACACTTTCAATATTATTTTTTATTGTATGCGTAATTACTTTTTAAGTTTATGACACACATAAGAGAATGCACCGGATATCGGTAGGCTCGCCCCCTATTACATCGGACCTAAATATACCGGCGAACTGTAGGTGTACATTGGTACACCTCTGCCTAACCCTTCGGGGAATACAGGCGTGATGGTATATTTATATTACCGGATATCGGTCCGGTGACAAAACGCCTCATTTGTTATAAACTATTACCGCTATTTCGGGGAAGAATATGGTCCGTTGTCCGGTGACAAAAACGGATTTATACAAGCGACCTTTTCTTTATAGATGGGAAATCATCGAATAACTTCCCCCACCCCTTTTTTTTTTTTTTTAAATGGTAAAATCATCAAATGACCCCCCCCCCCCCCCGCCCTGGGCGGGGCGGGAGGGAGTGTCAGACTTTTACTGACTAAAAACCATCTATGTTCCTTCATGTGCCCCTTGCGCTCCGGGGGCGCGGTATCTCTTTCGAACAACCCGCAGCCCCGGCCCCCACCCCCTAGTGTCAGACTTTTACTGACTAAAACCCATCTATGTTCCTTCATGTGCCCTTTGCGTTCCGGGGGCGCGGTATATCTTTCGAACAACCCGCAGCCCCGGCATACAAGCGACCTAAGGCAATACATATCTCAAGGCTGCTTTACCCTTTCTAACTAACAATTTAAATCACTACTTCATACTGCACGAGTTGCAGTCCTGAAGACCTACTAGATCTTAAAACAGTACTAATAAATGATTACTCTAAAATTTTCATTATACAATTTTCAACTCTCGGTACTGAGCAGAGCGTTCGAAATTGACCAGCATGCAAGACACCCCCCGCGACCTTGCTATCGCTCCATGTATTTTTAACTGCCTCGTTAGCGTAGTGGTCCTAAGCGCGACCGCTACGCTAGCGGTCTTGGGTTCGATTTCCAGGTCAAGCAAAGTGTTGATGGGTTTACCATGAAATTCTCAGTAGCAGCTCGGAGTTAGGATTTGTGCCCAATTAATGGCAATAGGCTCGCCCACGAACTGTGGGTGTACATTGGTACACTTCTACCTAACCCTTCCGGTAATACAGGCGTGATGATATGTGTGTGTGTGCCCTATAATTTCCATTATCCGATTTTCAATTCTCGATAGTGAGCAGAGAGTTGAAAATCCAACAGCACGCAGAGCACCCCCTGCTACAGTTCTTAACCTTATACATGTCTTCTACAGCCCTCCTTCTTCTTAGCGTTACGATGAAAAACTATTATATAGGTATTATATTGTCGCGACCCAGAATTTGGCCACTTTGGCCGTTGTCGGTGGCAGCCATTAAATCTTCCTGCGTGCAGCTGTTAGGCCACGATGTGTGAAGGGCCATCGTTTGTGCTGTACCGCACAAATAGCTCAAGTCGCTACCGACACTGAAGGCTCCAGCAGAGCGGATGCGTATGCGTTAACGTAAGCGTAGACGTGCACGTACCACTGAGTTGTAATGTATGGAACTGTATGTGACAGGACTAGGGTTGCCATCCGTCCGGATAAAGCCGGACATGTTAGGCTTTTTGACCTCTTGTCCGGCCATATTTGACTGCGTCCGGCCCGTCCGGCTTTTGTTAGGCTTTTTAAACTATCGATTAATTCTTTTCTACAAGAAAAACAAGAGGATCCTCGCTTTAAGCGACTGTTATGTCGCTGAGTAACATATGTATTGATAGTCAGACATACTCGCTATGTGCGAGTATGATTTTTCAAAACCGCGGCATGATGCAACTGTCGAGAGAGTATTCTCGTTAATTGGCCAGCAATGGACAAAACAAAGGAATAGTTTATGTCCAAAAACCATCGCCAAAATTTTAAACGACGAATTTAATGTGAGACATGTAACTTGTAAACAATGTTATGCGAACAATTATTAAAGAAACAGATCTCGTAAACCGTGTTTTTTCAAAACAAAAGTATATTAAAAATCCCTTTTTTCCGGCTTTGGAATTCAAAAGTCCGGCTTTTTTAACGAGTAAGTCCGGCTTTTTGATTTTTAGAGATGGCAACCCTAGACAGGACTATAGATGCGAAGCAGGTTATTAACGATTTTAACCATGCGGTAAAGTATGCATTTTTCGTTATTAACGGTTAATTAACCGCATTTTATGCTTATTACGGTTAAATACGGTTATTACGATTGAAATATGTATTGCGAGTTGCGCGATGTTGCCAGCTTTAGCTGGCGACTTTCAAATTATGTACATACGTAAGTGTTTAATAGTAATAGTTTGTATAGTACGTAATTTATTTACGTTTACGTTAAATTACTCATAATTCAAGAATTGGGTTATGTGTATATTGTAAATATGTGTGTGCTTTAAATATGCTTAATAACATCTAAAACAAAATCTTTATCTTTCAAATATCGATTTTTCACAGGAATTGACTATCCAAGAAAAGACAAAAAACTTTACCCTTTTTAACTGTCGCAGTCGGATATTTAACCGTTAATAACCGCATTTTATCGGTAGCTAACCATAAATTTGGTTAATTAACTGTGGCTAACGGGTTTTTTACAACTATAGACAGGACACACCGCTTGCGTATGCGTGTGCACGTCTACGTAAAGCCTCCTCTACACGTCTGCAGATGCGTCCGCGGACGCCCGCAGATGCATCCGCAGATGGATCACCACGAGCTGTCCACACGTCTGCAGGTCGATCAGTCTAGGTTCATTGTCGACAGACTCAACACGCTCGTTTAAAAATGGATATTGAGACTATAGCTGCCGTAGCTATTTATTTATTTAGTACTTTTAACTACTAATTGAAATAACTACTAATCGAATTAATTGAAATAAGTAAACAATTGAATTAGGTGTAAGTATTAAAATAGTAGGTACACTTGCATCATTTTTATTTTTGTGGTATTTATTTTTGGGTTTCCACAAACAGTTTTCAGCTTGATATAGCTCAATAAACCTAAAAGTTTCCTCGGGGCTCATATTATTAGCTATTTTAACAAAAATTAAACCGCAAGACGCACGCATGCACTCTCAATCACAACACCGATTAAACTGATGCGTCGCCAGACGTGTGGACAGACACCGGACGTCCGCACCGAAACCCTTTGATCTGTGCCACAAAAACCGACAACAATCGGATTCGAGGCGGACGCGTCTGCGTGCGTCTGCGGACGTTAAATACCTACAACAGATGCACAAATTACGCCCTCTACACGTCTTCGGACGCATCCGCAGATGACGTCCGCGGACGCATCTGCAGACGTGTAGAGGAGGCTTTACGCAAGCGGTGTGTCCTGTCACATACAGTTCCATATATTACAACTCAGTGGTACGTGCATGTCTACGCTTACGTGTACACATACGCTTTCGGTCTGCTCGGACCTTGAATCACCCAAATAACAAAGTAGAGATTTTTTTTTAAATGGGACAGCCCGCCACACTGTTCCCAAACCACTGCAACTTCTGTAAGCGAGAATCAACAGTGGCGACCACAAGAAAAGCGCCGAGACAATGAAGCTCGACGAGTCCCAGAGAAACGATTCAACTGTCTTGGATCCCGCAACGAAATTAATCAGAAAAGATTAGCGGAGGAGTAAGAAAAATATAATTTCCACTTCCCTCCAAACAAGCAGGAGACAGAACAGAATTAGGCCAATAGGCACAAAGGGATTATTTACAACTGGGAGAAGCCCAGATTGCCAAGCACCACGGATTGCAATTATCATTAACTTAATGGGTCCTAATGTGAACTGTTACAAAGTAAAGATGAAAACTGCCAACTTACCGTTATGCCTAGTTCCGTGGCTATTTCTGTGACGGTATACCCTTCTTCTTTGAGCAGCACGATCCTATTCCGCTGGAACTCTTCGATATTCAACGTACTAAACGATAACGGTTTATTTACCGTTTGGTCTAAGACAATAATAGATATACGTTAGATTTAGATGAACGTTACATTCTTGTATTCATAAACAGCCTTATTTATAAAAATAACACTAAATAATACTTAGCTACTTATCAATTGATTAACTCTTAAATTCTTGACTAAAAATCAATTATTTTTCAGATAGCAACCACCTTCAACGGTGTCTCAGGTGAAAAATCTTATCTATAAACGTTAATCAGCGTTGAGATGTTGTGTAAGTTGCAGAAAATTTAAACAGCGGCGAGCCGTTGTTTAAGTATAGTTCAGAAGTAAGTTGGCGGGCTGCAATCAGCTGTGACGATGTAATTTTTGGTCTATGGATTCTTTTGTAAATTTTGACAAATATGCTCAATTGTTCGTTCGATATCGTTCTTTAGTCGAATAATTTGGTCATGCTCTATGCTGACCGTCTAAGTGTTGGCAGATTAAAATAGTGTTTCATCGTTCAGTCAATCAATTAAGAGGTAACTAAGTATGAATTAGCGTTATTTTTATAAGTAAGACCCAAAGACGTTACGTAACGCAGATGAAATAAGCCACGTGGACTAAGTCGCAGGTAATTCGCTAATAATACATAATTACAAAAAATAAATAAAGAAATCATAAATAACTAGCTTCTGCCCGCGACCCCGCCCGCGTCTATTTGACATATTATTCCACGGAAACAAATTTCATCCAGATCCGTTCAGCCATTTAAGCGTGAAGAGTAACAAACATCCATCCATCCATCCAAATGGTAAGACCCAAGCTAACGGTGGCTAGGGATCCAGAGTGAGGAACCTCACGATACGCGAACTGTTACTTTAATTCTATAAAACGGTATACACACTAGTCAATCGGCCTTGACAAATGTTCAGCGACTTTTGCAGATTCAAAATATGGTACAAAGGTGTTCATCGACTTTTATAGATTAAAAATATGGTACATGGTTGTTCAGCTACTTTTGTAAAGAAAAAAATATGGTATACGGTTGTTCAGCTACTTTTGTAGGTGACAAATATGGTACACAGGTGTTCAGCGATTTTTGTAGTTCTTAAATGACAAGTTAAGTTGGCAGTAAGGTTGGCTGGTGGCTAGACTAAATGGGCGTAAAACACGGTACCAGTTCAGCCCTCAAAGATTTTTTTTAACAATTTGTTTTTTTATTTATTTGAAACTAGCGACCCGCCCCGGCTTCGCACGGGTGCAATGCTGATACTAAATACACTACAGAAAAACTGTGAACGTTGTATACAAAAACATAGCGGCCCGCTCCGCCGCAAACGCTGCGTCCCGCAATTTTTTAATCTGTATTATCTTCGAGAATATTCATTTAAATCATATGCTGTAAAAGGCCTTATAGATCTATATTAGATCAACAATGTATTTAAGGTATTTAATTGGATAAGGATTAATGCTGTATTGGGTAAAATCGCTTCGAAAATTTAAATATTTATCGTAAAAAGTAAATGACAAAAAAAAATTATAGTGGGATATTCATAAGAGATAGACATATAATATATATCATCGCGGAGTTTTCTGTAGACCTTTTCAATGTGTACAATACTTACGTTCAGAGGCAAAATGTCCAACGGTGTCAAAATGTCTAATTACCCAAAATGTCCAATGGTCAAAATGTCCAACTCCCAAAATGTCCAATCTTTGAGAATGTAGCAAATTTGTTCAATAACTCATCAAAACGCTTTTTTAATACTTATGACAAATAATCAATACAAAATACTGAAAGAATTGATAACAAAAATAGTGATTTCGGGTATGTTGTGGTCTTCTCTGGTCTTAATTTGTAATTTATAAATAAAACATATTTAGATTCTTTCATTTTGGGAGTTGGACATTTTGACCATTGGACATTTTGAGAATTGGACATTTTGAGAATTGGACATTTTGAGAATTGGACATTTTCAGAATTGGACATTTTGAGAATTGGACATTTTGACCATTGGACATTTTGACACCGTTGGACATTTTGAGAATTGGACATTTTGCCCCTGAACGAATACTTAGTATGTGACTAGTGAATGTGACGTAAATAAGCCATGTTGTTACTTACTTAGTGTTATGGGCGCTGGCGGAGGCAGAACAACCGGTTTTGGGTCTTCCTGTTTCGGTATAGCCGGCTCGGGTACATCTGATGATGAGCTAGTATCTTCCTTATCTGGAGACGCGCGCTTTAGAGGCAAATCATCGGAGTCCTCCTCCATCAAATCTGGCTTAAGGTCGTCATCTGAAATAGGTTTAGTCATACATACCATCACGCCTGTATTCCCCGTAGAGTTAGGCAGAGGCGTATCAATGAACATCCACAGCCCGCCCGGTATATTTAGGTCCCATGTAATAGGGGGCGAGCCTATTGACATTAACCGGGCACATATCCTGACTCGGAACGGCTACTGAGAATTTCATAAAAAATCTCAATAACATTTTGACCTGGGAATCGAACCCAAAACCTCTAGCGTAACAGTCGCGCTTAGGACTACTAGGCTAACGAGGCAGTTAATAATAATACCAGCCCATTACTGTCTCACTGCTGAGCAAATTCCGAGATGACCTGGACACGTACGGTCAGTGTCATCAACTGGTTTCCCCATTTTCGAACGAATTTTAACGCTAGAGGGGTAACCAATTGATGACGCTGTCTGTACCACGAGGGCTGGTTCGTGGCGCGTGGACGTGGCGCGGGAATATACTTCCTGGAAGGATTTTGGGGAGGGCCTTGCCCAGCAGTGGGGCACGTCGCCTAAAGACAACAGAAAATCCGCCTCCGCCTTTGTACTTGTTTTGTGCATAAAGTTTAAATAAATAAATAAATAAATAAATAAAATAAATTCTTACCCGAGTCATCAGCTAAGGCATCCGCACTATCTTCATCCTGATCATCATCACTCTCCGGCTGTTCTGCTTCCGGTTCTTGCTTTACCACTACATCTTCCTTACCCTTGGGTTGGCACTCAGTATCCGGCTTCGGATCTGAAACATACCATCATCACATCTGTATTCCCTGAAGAGTAAGGCAGAGGTGTACCAACGAGCACCTACAGTTCGCCGGTATGTTTAGGTCCCATGTAGGTAATAGGGAACAAGCCTATTGCCATTAACCGGGCACAAAACTGAACTCCGAGCTGCTACTGAGTATTTCATAGAAAAACCCAGTAACACGTTGCTCGACCTGGGAATCGAACCCAAGACCTCTAGCGTAGCAGTCACGCTTAGGACCACTAGGCTAACGAGGCAGTCAAAACCGCGGCGTCGGATCTGAATATAAAAGTTTATTTTCAACGTCGGCTCATCGACTGAGTGATTGGCTACAGCACTTTTTTTTTTTTTTTTTTTTTTGGGACAAGCCCGCCACACTGTTCCCAAACCACTGCAACTTCTGTAAGCCAGAATCAACAGTGGCGACCACAAGAAAAGCGCCGAGGCAATGAAGCTCGACGAGTCCCAGAGAAGCGATTCAACTGTCTTGGATCCCGCAACGAAATTAATCAGAAAAGATTAGCGGAGGAGTAAGAAAAATATAATTTCCACTTCCCTCCAAACAAGCAGGAGACAGAACAGAATTAGGCCAATAGGCACAAAGGGATTATTTACAACTGGGAGAAGCCCAGATTGCCAAGCACCACGGATTGCAATTATCATTAACTTAATGGGTCCTAATGTGAACTGTTACATTTGATTCCAGTAATAGGTATGGCAAAAACGCTTGAACGCACGGAAATTAGTTCTAGTTTCTACAAGGTCCGCGTAATAAACAACACCGGATATAGCCTGTACACTATCTAACATAATATTTCGCTCATTCTGCCAAAGAATACACTCCCATAAGATGTGATGAGCAGATTGTTCATATTCACAGTCAGATGTAGAACATTGACACAAAGGAGAGGCAACAAGCTTAAAAGAAAATAATTTACTCTTAAAGTTGCCATGACCTGTGAGAAATTGGGCAACACAGTGGTCCACCTCCAGCCATGTTCTGGCCAGCCGTTCGCGAACTGAAGGAAAGAACTGATGGAGGTGCCGGCCCTTGATGGAATTATCCCACCTACATTGCCATTCAGATAAAAGTTCCTCCCAGACATCAGTCTGCGGTTTAAATAATCTAGAGATCTTAGCACGGTCACGTTGAGTTAGAAAGTTTGCGTCCATAGTCTCTCGCGCGGAATAGTACATTGCAGCACGTCGCTGCACCTCGAGATCGACTGGAAGTACACCTGCAAGTACTGGTAGTGCTTCAGTACTAACGGTCCTATACGCTTTGCATAAAAATATTAAAGCTAACCGTTGGCTTTGAAGCAATTTACGTCGTACCGCCCCTATGGTGGCCCTATCGGCCCAAACAGGTGCACCGTAGCACATACAACCTAGGTAGGTAGCTGCATAAATAGTTTTCAGAGTTAAGAAAGACAGACCCCAAGTAGCTTTAGAAATTCTCGTTAGGGCATAAAAATTCTTTTTAGCTTTTTCTCCGACTATGTTAATGTGGTCAATAAAAGAAAAGTTCTTTTCTAAGACCATACCAAGGTAGCATACGGATTGTTTTCGTTTGACGGGAACGTTATTAAATTTAATACTAGGCCAAGATTTAAGATCACCTTTTAACATAAGTTGATACGTTTTTTGCGGTGCAAAGGTTAAACGGTTCCGATCGCCCCACTGTGATATTAAACGTAGGCATGTGTCAGCTAAATTCTCAAGTCCAGCCCGAGTACTCGACTGAATGAGCAGAAGGCCGTCGTCCGCGTAACCGGTTAAAGAACAGCCGCATGGTAGCGGAATTGCAAGAAAATCGTCAAAACCTAAATTCCATAGATAAGGACCGAGAACCGAACCTTGAGGACATCCCATGGTTAATGACTTCGATGCGGAATAGTGTCCTAGTTTGAGCTTCGCGGAGCCATTGAGAAAGTAAGAGGAAACAAGAGAATAGATGTTTTTATAGCAACCACGGGTTTTTATTTTAAGTAGTAGCATAGGCCACCATGCGTTATCAAAAGCCCCAGAAATATCGAGGAAGATCCCAAGTACATATTTATGTTCGGATGAGGTTACAGTTTCCCTTACAGAAAGTACCGCGTCGACGGTAGATTTACCTATTGTGAAACCGAATTGATTGCTGTGAAATTTCGGCCCGTCTGGCAGCAAGCGTGGAACGATAAGGCGCTCAAGCAGTTTCCCCAAAGATGGTAGTAGGGTTATAGGTCGATACGACTTTGGATCGTCCGGGGGCTTGTCGCCGCTCTTTGGAATTATTCGTATAAAGCCACGTCGCCAAATTTCAGGAAAAACGCCGTCCGCAATGCATCGGTTATACACTGTTAAAATTGCGTCACTCGCGGTTTTACACGCCTCTATAATCATTTTATTAGATATTTTATCTTCACCCGATGACTTATTGAGTGGTAGCCCCTTCACCACATTTAAGAACTCGTCAGTGGATGGTAAATCTGACGCTGGTGATTCAGGTGGCACAGCAGCCCACGCCCTGATTTGCTGGTGGTAATCGCTGTCGTTTACCGCTGAATCATCGGGTATAAGAGTATTGAGTAGTACTTCCGTAGTTTCCTCGATACCGGTAGTATGTTTATCATTTACTTTTATGTTTTCGATATATGCTAGATAGACCAATCTATTAGCCTTAAACTCGTGATACAAGGGAGACCATGGACCTTCTTTATCTAATTTTTCTACAATTTTACGCATTAAATTGCCCTTAGTTTTTTCGACTGCTGCTCTGTAGCGCGATCTGGCAACTCTAAACGTATTTGAGGCAAGAGTAAGCAGGTCTCCGGTAACCTTACGCTTTTTAAGCTTATTAAACTGTCTACGCGCTCTGCGGTAACTTTTACGCTGTTCAACTAAATATTCACTCCACCAATCACATCTACGAATATTGGTCATAGATGCGCGACCAATGGCGATGTCAGCACAGTATATAAAAGTTTCTGACATAATCTCAGCACTTTCTTCAGCTGACAGCCCGTCGTGAGTGAAGTCTTTGGCGTGACAAGCAAAAAGCGAGCTAAAAAATTCCCAGTTCGCGCCTTTACATTTATATCTAAAACTACCCGTAATATGGGACGAACCTTGAGTAAACATAGGAACAAATTCGTACACGATCAGGCGATGATCACTACAAGATGCGTCCGGTAGGACACGCCACCTAACTAAGCGAACGTCTACACTAGAAAGTGTGACGTCAATACTAGATTCGCCCATTTGGCTGCAAAAAGTAGGTGGTGCGTCAGGGGTGTTATGGATTGATAGGTTCATTTCAGCAATAAAATCTTCAACAGCGCGTCGCCGTTCGGAATCCGTCCACCGAACCTTGCCATACCACAGGGACAATGACGCGTTTACGTCCGCGCCAACGATAACTTTGCAGCCCGCAAGCGACCGCAAGACGTGACGGAGGTTGTGTATATGAGGACCAACAGGGTCAGAATATTGAAAGTAACAGCTCACAACGTAAACTTTATAGGAAGCCGATGAGACCTCCGCAACGGCACAGTGAGGCGTCATGAGGTTACGCAAAGAAGTTACAGTAAAGTTAGCAGAACGCGCTACGTAAATACCGGCTCGTGCTTTGCAATCCAGCTGTACTACCTTGTGACGTAAGCGCGCGTTTTGATATTGTTCTTGAACAAGTACTATATCTAAATTGTACTCGATGATTAGTCTATCTAACTCAGAAGTCGCCACTCTATCGTTGTGAAGATTTAATTGTCCTATTTTTAAACTATCCATCTTAATTAGTAATTAGTATTCAGAATAAGTTGCTCAAGTTTTAATTTATAGGTGGAACAGTCTTCAGACCCGCAACGATGGTCAAAAGGTTTTTTAAAACGTTTACACGCCACGCAAGTCGGCGTGTAATCTAAGTTGTCCTTATGGGGGCAATCCTTTGATTCATGTGCCTCCGAGCAGTTAGCACAGGCAGGTTTTTTGCCAGTGCAGTGTTTCTTCACGTGACCGAAATGTTGGCAGAATAAGCACCGAACTACCTCAAGATCATCAATAAAACGGCATGTGGCCCAATCAATGAATAATTTATCTTTGGTTGATACTAGATGTTTCCGTATCACAGAGTCAATTTCAATGCCTATCCATCTCCGACCGTTGTCAGTGGAACGCTTACGGATGATTTTTGTTGATTTTATAAATTCATCCTCTTTGATAGGTAGTTCATCTTTAATATTTTGCCGATATAACGCAACCAAAAAAGCGCTATCTTCCATTGAAGATGGGATGTCTTTTACTAGAATGCGGGGCCTACGGCCTTTAGGTTTTTCTAAACGCAGTCCAGCGGACTTTATGGCGTCGACCGATTCTAACTTTTTTAATTGTGTCTCGTTAGCGACACGCAGTACAACGCCAGACTTTGCGGTTTTTTTAACGCCTACAATTTGAAAGCCGTCGTCACTAGGATTAATTGCCTTCATAAGGGCTTGTTTAGTTGCCGAGGAGGACGCGTATTCGGCCGAGCGCTCGGCGGTGGGGTACGCGACGACACACGGCAGCGGAGCGCGGGACTCCATCGGCGGAGCCACTTTAGGCAAGCGAAGTTTTAACGAATCCGCGTAAGAAATTTTTTTGGGTTCATTATTGGCTACAATGACACCGGGATTCAATTTAATTTTATCTAATTCGCGTTCCGTATTGGCTAACTTAGTTTCGTTGCACGAAGATTTCAATGCTAACATCGAAACAATTGCCGTGACTCGCTGAGTCATATCCATGATAGCGGTTTTATTTGCCACGTTAATGCGGGACCCTTGGTCGTTGACGAGGTCGTTAATTCTCGACAAGTACGACGAAGCCTCGGAAACTAAGTCACAGTAATCGGTATTGTTATTATTTACGGAATTACTCGCAATACTAATATTTACAATCGGCGAGGACTTTTCAAATGAATCCGATGTTTGTAGCCGTTTGGATCTATCCTCAGGCGAAACGTATGTCGGAGACATGTCGCTGAACAAGCGTTTACTATTAGCGGAGGTCGGCGCGGGCGGCGACCTGGGGGTTTTCATATTTCTCCGAAATATTTCCCCTCCACGATCGGGAGGGTCATCATTATTAGTTATCATTATTAAGCGACGACAAACTTATTAAAGTGAAGAAAAAATTAAATAAAAAACACAAAAAAGTAGCGGACGATTAACTTTTCGCGATACCCTCACACTAAGAAAATAAATGTACTCACCGATAGCTGACGAAATTAACTAATTACCAGTAATTATGGGATTAAACACGTATACAAACTTACGTTACCAGCACTTAGCACAATAGCACACAACTAGAAACAACTCACGAGCCGGGGATCAATCACAGAACACAAAAACCGTAATTACAATTAGCAGCGAAATAGATCGCAGCTGCACCGTGCGCGCGCGCGGAGGGAAGTGGCTACAGCACTGCCTATCGCGGGTCCGATTCCCGCAGGGTAAAAAGTAAATAGTCTGGATTTTGTGTATTCCAGTTTATATGTTTGTAAACACACCCAGGATACAGGAGATATTCTTAAAGCAGGAGAAGTAGCCTTTAAAAAAAAAGCAATAATATTTTTCACCCACATTAAGTTACAGTCTTTAGCTACTGCTCTGCTCGCATTGGTCATAGCGTGATGTTATATACACGACACAGTTTGTCATGAATCTGGCTATCATACAAAATATTTTTTTGCAATCTTACTGATTACGCTCGTGGCTAAATAATTACAGCCGCATAGACCGATCTTCCTGGTTAAGCCACGCTTGCCGAGATTGGTCTGTGGATGGACGACCATTTACCATAGCGAGTTTCCTCCGTGCCTCGGAAAGCACGTAAAGCGGTTGGTCCCGGCTGTCATTTGTAGATCTTTGACAGTCGTTACTGTTATTCAGAAGCCAGAAAGTCTGACAACCAGTCTTACCAAGAGTATTGTATTACCCATTACTGGGTTGTGGAGGTCTGATAGGCAGTCGCTTCATGTAAAACACTGGTATTCAGCTGCATCCGGTTCGACTGGAAGCCGACCCCAACATAGTTGGGAAAAGGCTAGGCAGATGAGATGACTGATTACGCTTCAGATTTATTATACTAGTATAGATCAGTGTTTTTCAATCTTTTTGAATAACAAACAGGTTGAAATATTTCAACCATTTTTCTCTATTCTATTTTTCTCTCATTTTTTTAATTTTTATTTTATAATGGACCTTTTTTTTACAGATGAGAAATCATCAATTGACTTCTCCCGCCCTGAGCGGATCAAGGGAGTGTCAGACTTTTACTGACTAAAACCCATGTTCCTTCTTGTGCCCTTTGCGTTCCGGGGGCGCGGTATTTCTTTCGAACAACCCGCAGCCCCGGCAGGCAGCGGCCCTGAGAGGGCTGAGTGGCCCCTCTAATATTGCTGACATTTCATTGAGGCGGGCGTGCAACACGAACGCGCCGTCGACACGGTCTGTCGTCAATAGATATATTAATTTAAGTAATGTATTACTAACCCTCGCTGCTAGCATCGTATATTTTCATCTGCAGGAAAGCCTCCTCGCACCGCAACACTTGACGTCTGAAGCTCAACGCGTCGCGGATGCGAGTGACGCACGTCGCGCAGATCAGCCGCTCTGACGGTATGCCATCTAAGTGTGATAGCTGAGGATATGGAATAGACATCCGGTAAATAATCATCACTACACCATCATATATACCATCATGCCGGTATTCCCCGAAGGGTTAGGCAGGGGCACCAATGTACAGTCAACAAAGCTATTTGGTATACAGCAGAACCTCGATTACCCGAACCCTCAATTATCCGAATGCTGACATAGTTTATCCGAAAACTCAATTATCCGAACATTGGCGCGAATTTGTTGCTAAAACGCGTTGCAGCTGTTCGTCAATTAAGAATAGAGCATTTTATAAGAAAAGCATTTGACTTTTTTTAGGTGTTTTATATTTCAACGTTAATACGTATACAGGATAAGTTTTTAACCAGTGCGTAAATTATTTTTGGTAGTTCAGTGTCAGTAATAGAACACATTTCCGTGATTAGTTAAAATAAAAAAAAAAAAAATCATCCTTATCCGAGTTTGAAATAAGCAAAACATGGACATAATCTATTCGCCATACTATCAATGAAAACTCGCGGCCGCCGCCCGGGCGCATGGCTGGGGTGAGGGGGTGGGGAATGCGCTAGCGCCGAGTGACAATAAAATATGGTTTTTAAGTAAACATGTTTCATAAGCGATAACTTTTTTTTTTAGTACTAAGACATATCAAAATAAAATATACGTGTTTAATAAAACGTGTTAAAGTTTATTATGGCAAAATTTACGCACTGGTTAAAAATTTTTCCTGTATATGTATGTCTAATTTTCAGATGTACAGATTTTAGGAGAAATGGTGTTGTTTTTTATTGATATCTTCCCTAAAAACCCACATTTTGATTATCCGAACCAGTTTCGGCTCCAATTAGTTCGGATAATCGAGGTTCTACTGTACTTGTGATTACTTTTAAACAATGTTGTGAGTGTGCTGCACTTTTTTGGAATGGATAAAAAATGTTAAACTCGCGTCAGGACACGTGACCCTGATCGAAAATTCGTAAGCGGCGTTGTGCACTTGTTTTGGAATGGGTAAAAAATGTTAAACTCGCGTCAGGACACGTGACCTGACCGAAAATCTTACGAATTTATTAATTAATAAATAATTTAATACATTTACATTTACATACAAAAAATTTAGCGTTTTCACTTCTGCCGGCACTCCCGGAGTGCAACCCGTCGTTTTTTTCTTAAATAACTCTCTTAAGTGTAGTAGAAAGATGAATAATTTTGCCTGTATACTGAATAGTTTTCTTGACTGTACACCCACAGTTCGCCGGTATGAAAAGATACACATTTCATTGTTTGAATTCAAAATATGTTGCACCTTCTCACAATGCAATGTGTACCTTTTCATATAGTAAATAAAGTAATAGTAGTAATTTTCAGTAGCTCTATTAAAATGTGCAAACAGTGTCAGATTGCAAAGTGTCTCGGTGTAAAATGACCCAGCTGGATAATGTTGTTGACAGTATGTATAACATAAATAATAATAAATAAATAAATATCTTGGGACAACTCACACACGGCTATCTGATCCCAAGCTAAGCAGAGCTTGTGTTATGGTAACCAGATAACTGATATACATACTTATATAATTTATAAATACATACATATTATAGATAAATCACACCCAGACACAGAACAAACAATCATGCTCATCACACAAAGTTTGTCCTGGGTGGGAATCGAACCCACAACCTCCGGCTTAGCAGTCAGGGCCGCTAACCACTAGACCAGAGGTTCCCAAACTTATTTTGTCTACTGCCCACTTTGAGAATAAATTATTTTTTAGCGCCCCCCTGTTTTCCATACCCGTTTAGATTAGTCATAACTTGGGGAACTAAAATTAATCAAACAACGCCTTTCGCGTACTTGCCTTCTATAGTGGCATGCATTTTAATATAATGTAAATAATTTGAATGTTGAATTTTTAAAAGACTTGGCGCCCCTATATCGCCCCCCAAACCTCTACACAACGCCCCCCATTTTTCTCTGGGTCTCTTACCGCCCCCCTTTAGGCCTGCAGCGCCCACAAGGGGGCGTTATCGCCCACTTTGGGAAAGGCTGCACTAGACCAACAGGCCCGTCAACATGTAATTGTACTACTGTTTTTTATCGGAAAATAAAATAAAATATGATCAAGAGAAGAATGAATGAAGGCTATTGCATACAATCTTGTTGCTTTCCTTTTTTTTTAAGGATGGGAAATCATGAAATGACTTCTTCCACACTGGGTGGAAAAAAATAGGGTTAGGGTTTCAGGGCCCTAGAGACTCTTTCTAAAAAAATCCAAAATCTCGGATGTTTTTGCTAGAAGCAATAGTGTGGGTGTCGACTCCGATTGTCAAATGTCACTGTTTGTGGCTGGGCTACGCCAAGTTTATTGCTAGTTAGAATGTGTGTGTATGTTGTAATATCTCCTGCGTATGTGGCTAGTCTGCATTAAGATTAGCCACCGTGGCCGGAATTGGTCTGGAGAATTCATTTTTTTTTACAGTTAGAATGATGGAGTATTTATAAAATACTTATATATTTGAAATTGTTATTATTTCTACATTTTGGAATACTTATTTTTTTTTTCTTCAATTGGGGCTCCTCATATTCGTGGTGACTATCTTTAGGGGAGACCTATGTTCAACAGTGGACGTTCGGCTGATATGATAATGATGATATTTATGGAGCTCTAAGCCGTAGTTCAAAAAAACAGTTATAAGTCATCAATCAACTAGCGAACTATCTGCATCTTTGTTCGAGTAGCTTATTTCACCTGCATTGACTTAATCTTTGGTTACTGTTCCACTCCCATGTGTCGTAGCGTGATGGTATATATAGCTTCTGTTAATCAGGGGTAAAGTAGCAAAGTAATGGTGAAAGAATTTTTGTAATTGGTCTAGTAGTTTTTGAGTTTATTGATTACATACATACTTACATACAAATCTTTCCTCTTTATAATATTAGCATAGATTGAATTAACCGCTCGCGCTCGCGCTTGGCGCTCTAATAGGAGTTCAAAGCGGACCATAGAATTCTCGCACAGAATACTTACAAAAACTGTGTACTTAAATATAAATAATCTTACCAGTAAGCTAAAGCAATCCATTATCATATCAGAATACACTTCTTTTTGTCCAAAACTTTCATATTCTATATTCAAAACACGACACTTCCTCGTACTTCCGCAGCATCTACACAGTCCCGAGTCGAATATTGGACCTTTGCCTTTCTTCGTAGCCATTTTTATTGTTTACCGTAGCGGGATATTAAATCCACACTCTACGGAGTATAATTAACATAGAAATTAAGATATTTTTTGTTGTTTAAATACCCTTATAAGATGCAATTTTTTACAACAAAACAAATTATCGACTGAGTAGGTAGACCCTCCCTAGAGTAAATATGTTCCTTGAGGTAGACTGACACTTTGACAGTGAGGTACAATAGACTGGTAGAGTATGTGTTGCCATGCCAACTTGTGAAATTAACTTACAATGGTAAAAACATTCAATAATATTATACTTCTTGAACAACACATAACTTTTTGGAATGGTAAAATGACTAAAACTGTCAAAAATAAGTCGTGCCATCTGTTATTTACTTTTGTAAACGCCGATTCATCAAGTAATCCATAAGGATTATTCGATGCATCAAGACTAACATAAAACAATACTCCCACTTCAGTGAAGCAGAATCTCTTTGAGCAGAATTGCCACTAATTTAAATACTTTTTGAACGAATTGATCGTTTCGCTGACTTTTGGAACGAGAATGACATTTTTAACAGTGCTATCTAATATTTATCATCACTTTCACACTAAACAAACATTACTATATTCCATCTCTTTCTTATGCTTTTAGTTCTGCATAAAAACGAAAGGTAGAGGAACGCAGCGTTTCAAAACAAAAATAAACAGAAATTAATGACAGATGTCAGATTAACCTGACGGCAAATAAAAATAAAAAATAACAGATTTTATTAACCAGTAAAATCAAATTAAGATTTAAGTGAAACAATGAAAGAGAAACATTTTTGCAGATGTTGTTTATCAGAAGAATGTTATAAAGACATGACCAATAACTATTATATTGCGAATAGAACAGAAAATTACTTTGAAATGTTGTTGAATATATTCGATATCAATGTAAGTTTAATCTATCCTTTTTACCGCGTTTTCTGAAGTCAAGTATACCATATAACATACCGTAGTCTAGTAAAGTAACGTAGTCTGGCAGCTTTCTATTGACGAAAAAAATGTGAAAGAAATATTGATTTTGTAAAACTAGTAATGATATTTAACCTAAATTCAATTGCTGACTATTTTCCGGCGATCCTTTAATATTTTACCAAAAAGTATCGTGTTGCCCAGTAACTGGGTTGTAGAGGTCAGATAGACAGTCGCTCCATGTAAAACACTGGTATTTAGCTGCATCCGGTTAGAATGGAAGCCGTCCCCAACATAGTTGGGGAAGGTTAAGCAGATGATGATTCTTTAATAATTTCATAAATCTTCTTATTTTCCCTTTTAAATACTCTTTTTATTTATTTGACATGGTTAAGCTCTTTACAGTGTCTTGGTCTTAGGTGACATTGACAAAGTCTATGATAGAGTAAGCTTACCCAGAAGAAGCCTGTTCACTTTAACCCTTTTAGTGCCCAGCACCCGGCTCCCGAGTCGAAAGATAATTCATCCGTCTCGGGAGCCGGGCATCATGCACTAAAAGGGTTAACTTTGAAGAGATTAGGGTTGAATGAGTTCAGAAATACAGTTACTTGATACTTTTCAATTTTAAAAATACTTGTCCTATTGCAAATAGCTAAAACACATTAATTGTTCTATTTTTGTTGCTATCAGATGATAACCGATGATGCTCAAAGATGTCTCATTTGTGAAGAGTGCGTCTCTAAGCTACGTGAAGCTGCAGCCTTCAAAAAAAGGGTCCTGGAAGTTCAAGAAATTATAAAAAACAATGTTTATTGGGATCATAATGGTAATGTGCTACTCTATCCTTTTAATTAAAAAAAAAAAAAAAATACCTTTATTGTATAGGTATTCCATTAATTAGAGTGCATCATTATATCAGCTATAAGATGTCCACTGCTGTACCTAGGCCTCCCCTATAGATGTCCAAAAAAGTGCATATGTATTCAAAATTCCAGCTCAATCAAACACTAAGAAGTGGGTCTTGATTAAGTTCCTATGGCCACTTTTAAGCTCCATTATCAGGCCTGTCTAGCTCTGTGGCATTATAAAGCATCTTGGCCAAAGAGCTTGGCTGTTATGCCATGTTAACAACCTCAGGGGCCAAGTCAATACTTATTATTTTGATGTGTGACAAAACACAATGTTTATTTACTAACAAGATCTAATTTAATTACTTATAGACACAAAGATAGAAGATGAAGAAGATGCTGTTTATTTTGATGACTTTGACGATAACATCAGTGATAATGATATTTTATGGGAGAATTTTACCCAAGATTCACAGAAAGGTAAAGAACAAGCTATAATATTTGACTATCTACATAAGTCACCGTGTCTGGTTTGTCGACACGGTTGGCGCAGTGGCCAAGAACTTGGCTACTGAGCTGCGCGTCGCGGGTTCAACTCCTGCAGATAACAAATATCTATATGACCTACAGAAAGTTGTTCCGGGTCTGGTTGTTTGTGTATGTGAGTTTATATGTTTGTAAACGCACTCACGAAAAAGGAGAAATACCTAGTGTGGGGAAATAAGACTATTGCAGTTCTATTTCCACTGACTGCAAGTTGGGATTATTCTCATACAGCAATGTAATATAATAAATTATATTTTTCAGGACAAGTCTTTGTAATAACTTTAGAATCAGACAAAATACAAAATAAGCACAATACTCCAAAATCATTTGAAATAGAAATTGAACAAGATAGCAATACAAGGAAGTCAAGCATACTTGGCCAACGAGATACAAATCCAAACATACTTGGCCAGAGAGATAAAGATAAAAACTTGAGCATACTTGGCCAGAAAGATAATATTAAAAACTTAAGTATTCTTGATCAAATAGTGAATGATAGTGCTAATGTCTTTAATACTCTGAATACAAATGAGAATGAAACCGATGATATAAACCTAGAATGTTACGATTCTGAAGAAGATTATGAAATAGCTGAAGGCGAGAAGAATATTCCGAGAACTTCTAGAAAAATTGTGAAGATCAACACTGGTACAGGTAATAATACTCCTTGCTGCCCTGTTGGTATCGTGGTGGCAAGCACGACTGTTGAGCTTGGGGTCCTGGGTTCGATTCCCAGGTCGGGCGAAATCTTCTATTGAGTTTTTCCATAAGGGATTTCTCAGTAGCAGCCCGGAGTTTGGAAGTTGGTGGTGTGACACCCCCGTGCCTCGGAAAGCATGTAAAGCCGTTGCTCCTGCGCCTGACCTCTCCCCGGTTGTGTCCGATTGCTGTTCCATCGGACTATGAGAGTGTACCTGAGTTTGCGCACACACTTGTGCACTATAATGTCTCCTGCATACTAGGCGATATAGATTCTTTGCTTATTTTTCTCCTTTACTGAAAGCATGTAATGTAATAATGCAAGAATCGATATTGAGTATTAAAATACTGCCTAGCTGACTGACACCCGACTGACTCTGACCCTTTAATAGAGCTACTCAAAAAATAACTTTATTTACTACACGAAAAGATACACATTTCATTGTTTGAATTCAGAATATGTTGCACCTTCTCACAATGAAATGTTTTTTTTTTTTTCAATGAAATGTGTATCTTATCGTGTAGTAAATAAAGTTATATTTTGAGTAGCTCGATTAAAAGGTGCGCGCAGCGTCGCGCCCCGTGTGAACTGACCCTATTTTAAAGGTGGTTTCTACTCTGTGGTGGTTTCAAAACAGAGGATTTATGAGTCCATTTTGCAAAGTAATAAATACTCTATTTACGCAGTAATATATTTCAATATCAGCACGGTTGGCGCAGTAGTTAAGCAATTGACTACTGCTGCGGGTTCGATGCCCGCACGGAACAAATATTTGTATGACCTACAGATAGTGACTGTTTGTGTTCGTGAGTTTATGTGTTTGTTAACGCATCCATGATACAGGGGAAATACCTAGTGTTGAGTAACGTTAAAGAAGATAATGTTGCCATCTAAAACAATAAATACATAATCGTAAATTTCTTTTTCAGCAAAACGAACCAAAGAAGTTAGCAAAACCAAAAGGAAACGACGAGAAGAAATCTCACAGATAGAATTAGCTTTAAAACATAAAAGTGAAAACACACTAAAACTCGTTCAAAACTCGAACCTTTGTCTCTTTAGATCTCTCCGTAATAAGTTCGGCTGTTGTTATTGCCAATTAAAATTTCCAGAATTTAGCCAGTTAAGGGAACACTCTCTTTTACATACAAACCCGGAATTGTTAGCTTTGAAAAGATTACGAGGCCTTTCTTGCAAAAACGCAGAAATTTCAAACTTAAAATGTAGTTTATGCTCCCAAGATTGTACAAACTTAGAAGAATTAATGGACCATTTAAAAAATAAACACGAAATTTCGTTTCGTGGAACAGGGCATTATTTGGTGCCATACAAATTACAAGATGGCGTCCAATGCGTCATATGCGAATTAAAATTCAACACTTTTTTACGTTTATCCATTCACATGAACTCTCATTACACTAATAACGTTTGTGAAATTTGCGGTTTATCTTTTATTAACAGAATAAGCTTACGGACACACTTCCAGTCGCAACACAAAGAAAAAAAATGTTCGCGATGTCCCGCCATTTTTTCGAAAAATTCTTTGTTGAGCAAACATTTGAGGCAAGCCCATGGCTTGAAAAACACGAAAAGGTACTGCAATTTATGCAACAAAACTTTTAAATATACTTACATGTTAGATGAACACAAAATTCAAGAGCATGGGGTCAAAAGGCAGATATGTAGTTGCATGGAATGCGGTAAAACATTTCTGTCGCCATTGAATTTGAAAACTCATGTTCGTTCCGTTCATATTAGGGAAAGAAATTATCCTTGTACGAAATGTGGGATGAGATTTTTTACTAAATGCGATCAGAAGCGTCACGAGAGGACTCATGAAGATGTAAGGTCTTTCTGCTGTAGTTATTGTGATGCTAAATTTAAGTCTAAGGACTCTTGGAGAAGACATTTGAAGAGGCAGCACGGTCACGTGTTTGGGGAGACGACGTAATTTGAGACGTTGGTATACCTCAATGGAGATTAACGGACTGTATAATAAAATTAAAATAAATAAAAAAATTCTATAGTGTTTAATTTTATCAAAATACCATTGAAATAATTGTTTTCTCTCTTCAAAATCATTATATAACCCAAATTACTCGCATATAAATCGACTAACTTCTGTCTGCGACTTTCACCGCGTGGTTCTTTTTCACCCGCGTTATGCTAAGTCTTTCATTAGGTACTGCTTCGCTCCTGTTCGTTGTAGCGTCATGTTCTATACACATAAACCTTCCTCTTGAATCCCTATCTATTGATGAAAATCCATTGCATAGTTTGAATGGTCTAAACGTACAGACGAAGGAAGCGTCTTTGTTTTTACTATGTAGAGAATTAAAGATCTTAATCGCAATAAAATATACGAAATAAAAATTAAAAGAAGGAAAAAATGTTTATTAAATTAATTTTAATTTCGCGCCATCTTTGGCCGCGAGTGTCTATGGGTTTCAATGGCCACTAGTACATGGCACAAGCAAGTACCTACCTTAATGCACATTAGTTTTATATAAAAATAACAAAGCTATAGCTATTTAAAATAAATAAAAAAAGCAGCTAAAAATAAATAGTAAACAATATAAAATTCTATAAAAAGGAGACAAAAGTTGATTAAAAAAAATATATGTAGTTAAGAATAGAAATAATACTCCGCACGTAAAAAGTGGCTAAAGGGTGTTACCACACCAATCGATCGATCAATGGTCGAATGGATTGATTAGCCTATATAAGGTCTTCGCAAACGATTTTTTAACCGATAATCGGGCCGATTGTTGACAGATTTCTTCTCGCCAACAAAGAAATCGATCAAAAATGGATCGATAGTCGATCGATGCCCTCGCTCAATGGCAGAATGGATTAGTCGATCGATTGGTGTAGTAGAAACTATTGTTTGTTTAGTTAAACGCGCTAATGTCAGGAACTACTGGTTAGAATTGAAAAAATATTTTTGTATTAGTTACCTACTCGTCGAGTAATCCATTCTACGATCGATTCGATCGGCCGATTGATGTGGTAACACCTTACGGTGTTCTAAATTTACAAAGCGCAGCGCAGCACATTTGAGAATTGAATTAGGCGAATCACACACTGCCCCGCGCTACGCTCCGTAGTGCGTGGCGACTTAGCGCTGAGACTGCGCGTGCATACGTGTTCTGTGGGTTGCACTACGCGTGACAAACACAGATATTCGCAAACAACGTAAGAACACGCTCTCCCGCGCTATGCTCCGTGATGCGGTGCAGTGTGAATTGCCTTAGTGGCTAGCTTCGTGCATCGCAACATAGTTTATTGTTTTTTAGCCTTGGTAGATGTAACAGCATTTCTTTTACATACATGCATATCATCCGGTATCGGCTTCTGTCCATACAGATCTACGCCAGGTCCGACCGACAACTTCTTTCGTTTATTTGGCCAATTCTTGGGGGTCAGTGATTCCATGAATTTTACTGTATATTTATGGATATGTAAATTACTGAAAAAAAAAAAACACTAGTCAGAAGTATGGAATACTAGCTTTTACCCGCAACTTCGTGCGCATAAATGTCGGTTATATTTAAAATTCAATCATGATTCGAAAGGTACGTGGCGCCATCTATTATCATAAGAATGTTAATATTGTTTTAATCGGGAATAGCACTTTCTTTCCGGTTGAAAGGTATCCTATGTCCGTTTCTGTACACCTGACAACGTATATGCAAAATTTCAGGATGATCGGTTCAGTGGTTTAGGTGTGAAAAGATAACAAGACTTTCGCATTTGAAATATTGCCCCGTTGATCTCGTGGTCGCAAGCGCGACTGCTGAGCGAGGGCTTTTGGGTTCGATTCCCAGGTCTGGAAAAAAGTGTTATTGGATTTTTCCATTAGGAATTTCTCAGTAGCAGCCGGAAGTTTGGAAGTTGTTGTTGTGATACCCCCGTACCTCAGAAAGCACGTAAAGCCGTTGGTCCTGCACCTGATCTCTCTCTCCGCTCGTGGTGGATTGCCGTCCCATCGGGCTATAAGAGCTAGGGAAGAGAGGGTGCACTTGTGTTTGCGCACACACTTGTACACTATAATATCTCCTGCGTACTTGGCTAGACTGCATTAAGATTAGTCACCATGACCGGAATCGGTCTGGAGAGTTACATTTACATTGGTGTCGATTCTGTTATGCACAAGCTAAACTTAATTTAGACTGTCTCTATCTTTATCTTTCCAACCAAACAAAAAAGGGACGGACGTGAATAAGACTTGTCAATTTTAGTTGATCTACAATCTCTATACAATTATAGTTGACATATCAGAGCGCGTCGATTAAAAAGACGGAAAGTTCAAGGCAAAACTAATTTGACATCTCTAACTTAGTTCTAAGGTATTACCGTCCTTTTCTTTCGCTGTATGCTAGTAAGAGATGTCAATTCTCTAATTTTAGTTTAATTTGTGAACAAGGGAATCGGCACCATTGTAGTTCATATTTACATTATGTCGAACTTACTCTCATCATCATCTGCCTAGCCTTTTCCCAACTATGTTGGGGTCGGCTTCCAGTCGAACCGGATGCAGCTGAATATCAGTATTTTACATGGAGCGACTGCCTATCAGACCTCCACAACCCAGTAATGGGTAATACGATACTCTTGGTAAGACTGGTTGTCAGACTTTCTGGCTTCTGACTAACAGTAACGAATGTCGAACTTACTCTATTCTAGGAAATTGACACGGTTCAAAAATCCTGTCTCCAGCATTTTTGATATAGCTCCTCCATCGACACTGAAGAAGCTGATTCGTTTCTAGGGACAGTGCTTGTACCTGCTTGTTATCGCTTATTATTTTCTCAAATAATGGCAATATGGATGTACTCTTGGACAAAGCATACGCTTCCACTGAAACGATGCAACAATCAAAGCGATTAACTATCTTTCTAAGTTTCTACTAGGTTTTACTAGCGAATTCGTCCGCGTGGCTTATTTCACCTGTCATAAGTTACGTTTTTTTGTTAATGCTCCGCTCCCGTGTGTCGTAGCGTGATGTTATATAGTCTTTTTTTTATAGATGGGAAATCATCAAATAACTTTCCCCGCCCTGGGCGGGACGGGAGGGAGTGTCAGGCTTTTACTGGCTAAAACCCATCTATGTTCCTTCATGTGCTGTTTGCGTTCCGGGGGTGCGGTATCTCTTTCGAATAACCCGCAGATGTTATATAGCCTATGTTACTCGGGAATAATGTAGCTATATCCATTGGTGAAAAAATGGTTGAAACCGGTCCAGTATTCTTGGAGTCTATTCGTTACAAACAAAAAAATCTTACCTCTTTTTATATAACATCACGCTACAACCCACGGGAGCGGGGCATTAACCAAAGACGTAACTTATGGCGGGTGAACGGGCTACACGGACGAAGTCGCGGCCAATTCGCTAGTCTTTACATAAAGCAGCAATAGCTTAATCATGGGGCTTACCACCATTCCTTAAAACAGTCATCATCATCTGCTTAACCTTTTCCCAACTATGTTGGGGTCGGCTTTCCAGTCTAACCGGATGCAGCTAAATACCAGTGTTTTACATGGAGCGACTGCCTATCTGACCTCCACAACCCAGTAACTGGGCAACACGATACCCCTTGGTTAGACTGGTTGTCAGACTTCTTGGCTTCTGACTATCCGTAACGACTGTCAAAGATCTACAAATGACAGCCGGGACCAACGGCTTTACGTGCTTTCCGAGGCACGGAGGAAACTCGCTATGGTAAAACAGTATTATTTTATCATTACAGATACGCAAGAGTTCTTAGGTTCCCAAGTCGAGCAAGTGTTATTGGGTTTTTCTATGAAATTCTCAGTAGCAGCTCAAAGTAAAGATTTGTGCCTAGTTAATGGCAACAGGCTCGCCCCCTATTACATGGGACCTAAAACATACCGGTGAACTGTGGGTTTACCTTGGTACACCTCTGCCTAATCCTTAGGGGAATACTGGCGTGATGGTATGGTATGTATTTTAATATTACTTAGCCTTGCGCGATGTTGGGTATTCAACGTCGAGAGTTGAAAATCCTACAACTGAAATTACAGAGTAATATTGAAAATGGTACTTAAGTCCTAGCTCTGAAATTACAGATGATGGCATCGTTTTAACAGA
This sequence comes from Caradrina clavipalpis, assembly GCA_932526535.1. Classification (NCBI taxonomy): domain Eukaryota; kingdom Metazoa; phylum Arthropoda; class Insecta; order Lepidoptera; family Noctuidae; genus Caradrina; species Caradrina clavipalpis. The sequence continues at coordinate 5,533,127 of OW052115.1, forward strand.
TGGTGGTACGCCCCAAGTTCTGACTCATACTTTCAGCGCTATCCTCAATATGTGGCTGCGGGCAGTTTCTGCATTCAGGGTACGTATCGTGACCGCTTTGCCTCGCCATTGTTTTAAATTTAGTCTTTTCACAGTTCTATACCTACCATTAATTACTCATAGATTTAAATGGTTACAGACGTAGGTAAGTAAATATAAAATAAAAAATATATATTTTAAATAGTAAACATCAATATTGATTAAAAAACTTCAACTTCTGCAATAATGGTTATTGTGAAAGATGCAAAAGAGAACTGACATTTCGTTTTTTTTTGTAAGAATTAAAAATCCAAATGTCATTCTCTTCTACTCTTTTTCCCGCCAGCAGATTCAAAAATGAGGAGAAAAGTTTTTAGTATTTTTCCGCACTTTGTGCTGTATAATACAACGGTAATAGAATGTTGTTCAAGATGGTTTGGTAATGATTTACGCGTCATGCTCGTGAACGGGCGCTGTCAGTTAGGATTGGTCATCTCTGTACTGCCACGATTTATCCCTTTTTTTAAATTGCTTTCACACATAGAAGTAACAAGGATAAAGTCAGAGTATCCTTAGAGTTTCCTGCTTGTTTTTTTCATTGTACGTATAAAATATATTATACGTGTTAAATGTTGTACAGAGATATGAAAGCCATCGTGTGCGAGTCATGCGGCCAATTTTATATTATATTAAACAACACATAAAAGTTTCTTATTCAATAAGGTGAGCTCAGGAAGCTATTTTGTATTTGACCTTTAGAAATTATATCTTTCGCATTTTGTATGCAGAAATTAAAGCAATGAAACTAAACGTAACACCTGTCAAAGTGACGGGAACAAAGAAACAGGTTCTTGTGTATTGATAAAAAGCATAAAAAATGTTCGAAAGAGATAGCAAAGCATTTTAGCCTTTTGTTAAAACGAGATAGAAAGCAATCTCGTAATGATCCTGGAACGCATTCACTAAAATGTCAAACGATTGTCAAATGATAGACATAAGACCATCGCAAATCGCAACTGAGAATTGACACCATCACAAAATCATGGATTTAATTGAAAACTACAATGTGAAACTAGTTATTTAATTGTAAAAGTAGACTTAAGGTATCAAAGATGGATACGGAGATAATGGTAGAGGCGTTGCCTCTGCTGGGGATGTGTAATTTGTGTTTAAACGAGGGTGCGGTGAAGAGTATGTTGACTGGGCATACGCACAATGGATTGCCGGAGGTGTACTCTGATATGCTGGTCAAATGCTTTACTATAGACGTAAGTATAATATAGAACTTATTTTAAAAAGTAATCTAGCAGTTTATGGTTTAAAATAAAAACTTTTTTCAATCATAGACGAGGCTTTTGCCGCGGTAGCACCCGTTTTTATCTTGGAACATTTTAAATTAATATTAAACTTATAATTACTCTTAACATTAAAAGTTGTTGCTACCACATAGGAGAGACAGTGGTTAAAATAAATGAAATCTATTGAAAAAGTCCTTTGTCTAAGTAGTTTATTTTCAAATATAATTTCTTTAATTGTATAGGTTTTCATTTACCTATTTGTATTTTTATTATGTTTATTTTGACCTCCACCTTTGTATTACTAAGTATCCTATACAACCTGTTTTTTTTTTATATTTTACAACTCAAGGGTTATTATTCTATTAGTAATAAATATAATACATTAAGTACCAAAATATGTGTTCTAAAGATGCATAGTTTCAAAGATATGAAAGAAAGAAAGAAAAACCATTTATTCCCGCGAAAGCGACGCACAACACAAAAATAAAATTAAAAAATAACAAAAACAATAATCTATATGCGCCACTACCGCGCGAAAAGGCTGACGCTCAGCATAAAGCCGTGGCCCGTGCACGAGGCACGGAACTACAGCGCTGGTTTTCAGCATAAGCCGGCGTCATGTCGCTGTCTCGGAACTATAAGTAAGACATTACCTACAATTCCGAGACAGAACAACAATACTCTCACTTGTTCTGTAATGCTAGTGTATTCCAGGTAACGGTACTCCAGCTGGGTGACACGAAGCGTCTGATATGTGAGCTGTGCATCAGCAGGCTGCGGGACTGCATGCTTTTCAGGGACCAGGTGGAGGCGTCACTCAATACCCTGGAGTCTACGTTCAAGTATCATAGTATGTACTTTACATTTACTTATTCACCAGCCGTTTCCCGCAATTTAGTTATAAAAACATATTTTTATTAAAACATATTAAATTTCTAAAATAAAAGTACACAATGAAATGTGTATCTTTTTGTGACGTAGATCCTTCTAATATTATAAATGCCAAAGTTTGTTAGAATGGATGGATGGATGTTTGTTACTCTTTCACTCTTAAACAGCTGAACGGATCTGGATGAAATTTGGCACTGAGATAGATTGTAGTGTAGAATAACACATAGGACTTTTTATCCCGGTAAAATGTACGGTTCCCGTGGGATCATATATCAAATTTGACGCGGACGGAGTCGCAGGCCCGCTAGTTATAATATAAACATAAAGACAGAAAATACAATAAAGGATGTTTTGTTTTATTTTCAGAAGACGACAAACAATTGAATGATGTGATTAAAAGAGAGATTACCTTAAATGTCACTTTTGGTGATGACTACCTTAGAGATGATGATGATGATGATGATGATGATCGTGATGAAGTAGACCCAGGTATGTCAAACTAACTACATGCATGCATAACCTCACGCCTTTTTTTCTTTTTAGGCAGGAACCATAGTACGACAACAGCTTTGTATTTTTTTTTTGAAGGATGGGACATCATCAAATTTTTTTTTGCTCTGTGTGGAATGAAGAGAATGTCAGACTCTTACTGACTAAAACCCATCCGTGTTCCTCCTATCCAGGGCCTCGGTGACTCTTTTGAACAATTTTCGAAACACTAGGCTAACAAGGCAGTTTGAAGCTTCTTACTAAATTATAATTTACGATTTAGTCTCCTTGTTGACTAGCTATATTATTTAAAAAAAAAAAAAAAAATAACCATCACGCCTGTATTCCCCGTAGAGTTAGGCAGGGGCGTACCAATATACACCCACAGTTCGCCGGTATATTTAGGTCCCATGTAATAGGGGGCGAGCCTATTGCCATTAACCGGGCACAAATCCAAACTCCGAGCTGCTACTGAGAATTTCATAGAAAAACCCAATAACACTTTTATTATTTTAATGTTAAAATCCCTTGTTAATCTTTTGTCCACATAATCATTCAAATAGGCAATAGGCTCGCCCCCTATTACATGGGACATAAACATACCGGCGAACTGAGGGTGTAGATTGGTACACCTCTACCTATTCCCTCGAAGAATACAGGCGTGATGGTATGTATATCTAATAACGAAAACCAATTTATTTACAGAAACAAAACCAGTAATCAAAACGGAACCGGAAGAATGCACAAGAAAGACAAGAAGTAAAACGGTGAAAGTGAAAAAAGTAACCAAATGTTCTGTCAAGAAGTTCAAAGATCTGAGCGAGACCGAATCCATGTTGAAAAAGGGTTTGTTCCCATTCAAAATTAGGAAAAACAGAACATTCTCTTGTTCCATATGCCCAGAGAAATCAACCGATTTAGATGATATTAAAGTTCATGTAGTTGATCATAACATGACAAACATACATTTAGCGTTCAAAAAAATGATATTTTCGAACTCTCAAAGGTTCTACAAGGCCGGGACGAAGTTGAGATGCAAAATTTGCACAACAGACGTCTCCACCTACGAAGAATTAAGTCAACACGTAGAAAATTGCACTAGATTGAAATTCACGAAATGCAAATGGAATAATCTACCTTTTAAACTAGAAAAAGATCAACTTGACTGCCCGGTTTGCAATAAAAAGTTTCTAAACTACGTCAGTTTAAACACACACATGAACGTGCATTATCCTAATTATATCTGCGAGAATTGCGGCAAGGCTTTCGCGTCGAAAGCCCGGCTTCGAGGGCATATGAGGACACACGAAGTCGGGAATTTTCCTTGTCGGTTTTGCAATGCGACTTTCGACAGGGTGACAAAAAGAGAGAATCATGTTTCCAAGGAACATAAATCTGGGGTTAGGTACGCTTGCAAACGTTGTAATATTTCCCTTACATCATTTTATTCCCGTCAAAAGCATCTTGCAGAGGTACACAATGAGGAATTGAAGAGGTACAAATGCAAGGCTTGCCCTCAGAGTTACATCACACCTGGACATCTTTCCAGTCACGTACGACGGGACCATCTGAATGAACGGAACCACAAGTGCGACAAATGTGATTTAGCATTTTACACAAGGAACGCTTTAAAAATGCACATGATTCGGCATGATGGGGAACGAATACACACCTGTCATGTCTGCCAGAAGTCTTATCAAAGGAAGAAGACCTTAAGAGAGCATCTAAGGATACATAATAATGATAAGCGGTTTGTCTGCCCGGTGTGTGGAAGGGCTTTTACTCAAAAGTGTACGCTAAAAGGTCATATGAAAGTCCATGAGAGAAAACCAGATATTGATGATCGTGTGATACAGCCTTTACATTCGATTTAGAATCTTTTTGGGGTTATACTTAAAAAAAAATGGTTTTTGTTGCTGGTCACCTAACCATAGACTTTACTCGAGATAGACTCTTTTGTATCTGTGTAAAAAAAAAAGAGACATTGGTCTATCTTGTCTATTTCCCCGACCGTTTATTCAACTAAATATAACGTTACAACGTTAGCGTTTAATTAGCTAACGTTATTTCAAACTTAAAGCTATGTAGACTTAACCGTTGTCAATGATGTCTTAGACTTCTCATACAGAGAAGGCACGAGCATTGATCACCACGCTTGCTCAAGGCGGATTGGCGATTTCACACTTATATTAATAAGTCCAGGTTTCCTCACGATGTTTACCTTCACCGATGTCAGTGATGTCCAAGATAAACTTAGAAAGTACATAATGAATTGAAAAAGTCATATTGGTACTTGCCCGGATTTTAACCCTTACGAATGAGAGGTGGTCGCTTTAACTACAGGACCATCCCGACTTTTCCTAAACGCACCAAGATATTAACGGAATAGTACTAGGTACTAGTCTATTCGTAGACCTTTGACAGCCGTCACGGATAGTCAGAAGCCGGGAAGTCTGACAACCAGTCTTACCAAGAGGTATCGTGTTGCCCAGTAACTGGGTTGTGGAGGTCAGATAGGCAGTCGCTCCATGTAAAACACTGTTATTCAGCTGCATCCGGTTAGACTGGATGCCGACCCCAACATAGTTGGGAAAATGCTGGCAGTACTGCTAGCCTATTGAATTTGATTGTCATAATCTCATATGAAGGGATTTGATTGGTTGTTTTTATTCCATTCAACCAAACAGCTGTTTAGGAATTCAACCATTTTTATATAAAAATCTTAGAAACACACTTCCTTATAAATATCTCAATAATGTATCATAAATTATTTAAAATAAAACTACAAAACTAATTTAAGACAAACTCGACCTTATGCTCTTTGTGTAAAGTACTTTTTTAAACGATTACTTAATTGAATGAGCGCACACTCGCTCAATAAATGAGCACATAATTCGAGAATGTGTGCACATTCTTTTTTCGAATCGTTTCAATTTGTTCGTCATTTTTGTTATTATGTATTTGATATGTACAGTCAGCAAAAGAAATAAGTAACCAGAGTCGCCTAATAACTTCAAAGTTTTACAAAAACCGATAGAAGATTTTTAATGAATTTTGTTTTTATTAATAGAAAATATACAGATTTTTTAATTAAAAAAAAAATATACCATCACGCCTGTATTCCCCGAAGGGTTAGGCAGAGATGTACCAATGTACACCCACAGTTCGCCGGTATATTTAGGTCCCACGTAATAGGGGGCGAGCCTATTGCCATTAACCGGGCACAAATTCAAACTCCGAGCTGCTACTGAGAATTTAATAGAAAAACCTAATAACACTTTTTGCTCGACCTGGGAATCGAACCCAGGACCTCTAGCGTAGCAGTCGTGCTCAAGACCACTAGGCTAACGAGGCAGTAGTGAAAGAAAACTTTAATTATATTAGGCGGTCCGGTTACTTATCTCTTTTGTTGACTGTACATAATTTTGATGACTTTTACATCTGATATTTTTACTGTTCAAATAAAAACGTAGTTACGTGAAAAGGATTAATTACACAAAAATCCAAAATTGGGATACAAACGCATACCAAGGTCATCGTATAGGTCGATATTTTCGTTCAGAAAAAAGCGATCTAGACATTTTTTTTAATATAAAAAGATGGGTAATCTCTTGACTCTAGTCTAGGTCAGAGGTGACATAGACAAAGTCTACGATGGAGTGAGCTTACCCAGAAGAAGCCTGTTCACTCTAACTTTGAAGAAATTAGGGTTGAATGCGTTCGGAAATACAGACGCAGGTAGAGAGTTCCACTCCTTTGCAGTGAATAAAGATATAACGTTTGTATCAATACAAGGTACCAAGTCATATTTGTATGATTATATTTACAGGCCCCTCTTCCCCACTGGGCACCCCGGGCAAGTGCCTAGGGCCCCTAAAAACTCGGGGGCCCCAGCCGGCCCTCAAAATAATCATTATTTGCAGCCGTCGTTCCATTCTGCTTATTATTAGTACCCGATTCTATGATAAAATATTTTATTTGAGAGTGAGATTTACTTTCATTTTCTTCGTTTATATTTACTTCATTTTATTTAAGTACATCAAACTCGAAGTGTATGAAATATAAGTATTGTTTCTTTTAAATAATTTAATTAGGTTCAATCGAACAGTGAAAGATATTTAATTTGTCAAATATCAAAATATGTAAAATACACAGGGGCCCCATGATTTTTGGGTGCCCAGGTCCCCCAATAGGTTAAATACGGCCCTGTATATTTACGATTTAGTATGTGTAATGTCTCAATTTTTGAATTTTTGAGGGTTGGATCCTTTTTGCCTAACTACATGTCATGTCTGTTGCTTAAACTTGTAAATATCTGCAATATTTCTGGTTGTAACTATTTTATATTGAATCTTCGTCAAACGGGATGAGAATTGTATTTAAATACCTTTATTATATTCTAAAATTAAGTAAGTTATTAATTAGCCGATTCATGGCTCCTGGCGCGCCAGAGGCGTCATATGAAAATATAGGAGGCCAATGACGCACTTAGCGCGTCATATTATACGTTATTGAAAAATACGTTCAAACTAAATACAGTGGAGCGTCCATTATCTGAACGACCGCTTATCCGAACTACTACGCCCGCCCTCTAAGGGGTTGCTTCGGCAGACGAACATTGAAGTTTTATTTTAAGCATTCAAAGTCAAAGTCAAGTCAAGGTTTTCCGAACACCAATTAGTTCGGATAATCGACGCTCTACCGTATGACACCCCTGGCGCGTCATCGAATTAACGTAAGGTTGTAATAAACATTGGAAATAGCGATGAATCGGTTAAACATATTATTGATATGTGTAAAATATAATAATAAATGTTAATGTAATTAAAATAATGTTAAATATTAAATGGTCACTCTTTTATTCGGCGGCAGAAGGAGTAGAAAAATCCTTGGGCATTTATTGATAAAGAACTAAAACGCAACGGAAATAGGGTCAAAAATTGCCTGCAAGAAAAAATTGCTCTCTAAAATCCAACTGCTAACAGTTGCATCCTTTGGAAAACTTGCACAAGTAAGCATTACCGTGTGTAGGATGAATTAGCACAAAGTAAGAAAGCAATTTGTTGGACTTGCACAAGTCTTGCACAATGGTATACTTGCACCAGCCTGTACTTGCGAAAGATTTGCACAAGTCTATACTTGCGCAAGACTTGCACGTTGGTATACTTGCACCAGCCTGAACTTACGAAATATTGGCACAAGTATATACTTGCGCAAGACTTGCACGTTGATATACTTGCACCAGGCTGTACTTGCGCAAGACTTGCACAAGTATATTGTAACATGTATAGCTGCAATTAGAGTGATCTGTAAATAAAACTAAAATATTTCAAAGTGCCACACTTTGTTAAATAAGCCGGTTTTTAGTTAACTTCAACTTTAAAGAAATTCACACCGACTGTTAGCGCAGTGGTTGAGTGATTGGCTGCTGCGCTGCGTGTCTCAGGTTCGATTCTTACACTGAGAAACAATTTGTATGGCCTACAGGTAAAGGAAGAGACAGAGATCTGTGAAAGAATTTCAAATCATCGTACAAAATCCATTAAAAAAAAAATAAGCGTACAAAGATTTTGTTCCTTTTTCTAAATAGCAAGAAGTTGTACTTAAAAAAAAGCTTTTTTTCTATGGGTAATGACGCCATTAAGCAATCATTTAAAAAAAAAAACAACTTAAAAAAAAATCTATTATAATCATGAAAATTAATGAATCTTAAATTAAACGTAAAATAAGTGACATCTTAGTTTAGTATTGTCATACAAAATCTATAGGGGATCGCGTGTTGACAGCCCATAAAAAGTATGTCAATTGATTTTTGGTGTCTGCAACCCTACTACCAAGTATTAAATATCACTAATACTTTTCATATTATAAGGTTTACAAGTAAATACTATAGCTATATACCACGCGTTGTCGCCCGTGTTCAGTTACGTTTTTGGTTACTGCTCCTCTCCCGTTGCCAGTAGCGTGATGTTCTATCCTTATAGACCTTCCTCTTGAATCACTCTATTAATTGATGAAAACCGCATTAAAATCCGTTGCGTAGTTTAAAAGATCTAAGCGTACAGACGGCGGGAAGCGACTTTGTTTTATACTATGTAGAAATTTACAAAAAAAGTTAAGTAAAAATCGGCGCTAAGGTTGTAAAAATAATGTGCAATATAAGAGAATCGTCCTAAAGTTGTATAGATTTATTATTATTTATGTATATTCAATGTTTTATTTTACATTTTATTATACTGATATTATTAATATTAAAATAAAATACATAAATGTTTATTAAAAGTTTGTGGTTTTTTTTTCATTTCCTTGCACTGGATAGTTATTTAATTATTTTTTTACCTTTTGACCGCCACCGCCAAGAAGCTCAGACGTGCCCTCAGGGACAAGCTACGAATTCATCCTTTAATCTTCAATCTTTGAATGGATTAATACCTAAAAAATAGTAGCGAGTTCGGATTTATAAATATTGTTTTATACCATCACGCCAGTATTCCCAGAAGGGTTAGGCAGAGCTGTACCAATGTACACCCACAGTTCGCCGGTAGGTATATTTAGGTCCCATGTAATAGGGGGCGAGCCTAGTGCTACTAACCGGGCAACCATCCAAACTCCGAGCTGCTACTGAGAATTTCATAGAAAAACCCAGTAACACTTTTTGCTCGACCTGAGAATCGAACCCGGGACCTCTAGCTTAGCAGTCGCGCCCACTAGGCTAACGAGGCAGTTAAATGTTGTTTTACAAGTTTAACTTACGTATAAAAGTAAAAAACGTGTTGCGCCGAATTCACGTAACTTTGGATAAAGACAGGAAGATGATGACTTACGTATAAAAGTCTGTCATGGGATCGTAACCGTAGCGTGCTGGGCACATTTTGGTTTGTCATCCATACATGACTATGTTAAGTAAATTGTGAACACAGTTTAACATCTGGTTTCTTGAAAAAAATATTAATTAATATGTCAAATGCAGCTCAGCCAAGTACGCAGGAAATATTATAGGGTACAAGTGTGTGCGCAAACACAGGTGCACTCCCTCTTCCCTCACTCTCATAGTCCGATGGGACGGCAATCCGACACGACCAGAGATCAGGCGCAGGACCAAAATGACCAGGATCAAAATGTTAAGTAAATTGTGAACACAGTTTAACATCTGGTTTCTTGAAAAAAATATTAATTAATATGTCAAATGCAGCTCAGCCAAGTACGCAGGAAATATTATAGGGTACAAGTGTGTGCGCAAACACAGGTGCACTCCCTCTTCCCTCACTCTCATAGTCCGATGGGACGGCAATCCGACACGACCAGAGATCAGGCGCAGGACCAACGAATTTCGAAACACGATTTTCCGAGATAAATGTTTACGCCGCCAATCCCAAACTCCAGGCTGCTACTGAGAAGCCCAATAACACTGCCCGACCTGAGAATCGAACCCAAGGCCCCACGCTCAGCAGTCGTGCTTGCGACCACGAGGCAACCGGGACCGTATTACAAAGGACAATGGGCAAAAATGTGCTGACAGAAGCTAGTAATAAAATAAAATAAAGAAAAAAAAAACAATGAAAAATTGATAGATTATTTATTTAATGAACCCCATGAGTCCTTTTCATATGCCGTCTCAAAGAATCTTTGCTAGCAAAAGGATTATTGCACAAAGCACAAGAGAAATTCTTTTCGCCAGTATGTGTCACTTTATGGCGCGAAACGTCAGATTTTGTATAAAAAAAATTATGACAGATGTCACATTCATGACATTTCTCTTTCAAATGAACGCTTTTTAAATGATTATTGCACAAACTCTTAGTTATAAATGTTTTTGAGCATATATTACATTTAAATTCGGGTTTTTGAGCGCCATGCTTTTCAACTAAATGCTGAACTCGAAAATTCTCTTGAAAAAATCTTTCGTTACAATACGGGCACGGAAAACGTAACTTCCTCTCAAATTTTATATTATGTATTGAAATTTCGTGATTTCTCTTGTCCATCTTACTGCTAAATGTCAAATCACACTGTCGACATTTCAAAGGCTTATGAGACCTAGTTTTGTGTAAATTTAAAAAGACCAAATTCGAAAATCCTGCGCCACAAATATGGCAGACTTGTTTCTGAAAATGTTTGTTCATATGTATATTTAGAAGTCGGAAAACTGTAAAACTTTCTGTACACAACTGGCAAGATAAATCACCGCCAATTTTGAACGGGACCAACAAATCTTCTTTTAATTCGAATTGGAAATTGTGTGAGTCAATTAAGTGCTCCCGGAGTGCACCTAAATTTTGTATTGTCTCGTCGCATATTTTACATTTTAGAACAGAAATATCGACTTTGACAAGCCTATTTTGTTGGTCAATTATTTTCTTTTCAATAGCTTTCAATGTGTGTTTCGTGTTCGTATGTTGTCTTAGTAGATTTATATCCGAAAATGGTTCTTTGCAACAGAAACATCGATAACGACTCTTATTCCATTGGAATACAAATATAGTTGAGTTGGCAAGTAGTTTTAATGAATTCTCCCGTAGTATTGGCCCGTTGCCGCGTCTTTCTGCTATTTTCGACCAGTCTTTTTGAGATTTTATACCTGTAACAAAGATTTTAATTATTATTTTTTTTAATTCATTTGATTCTGCCGCAAAGCAGCGTTGCTGTCTTCCGGTTTGAAGAGTATGGGTGCCGGTGTAATTACAGGCACATGACACATTTCAACTTTGTCTCTGTGATGACAACGCATGTCATTGTGCAAAGCCAAAAATGTTACTTAAGTAAAAAAAAAAACTGCTTTATTTTTATGACGTTGGATGGCAAACAAGCCGACGCCGACGGCCCACCTGATGTTAAGTGGTCACCGCTGCCTATACACATCTGCAATACCAGAGGCCTTGCAAATGTGTTGCCATCCCAGAGACAAAGTTGAAATGTGTCATGTGCCTGTAATTACACCGGCACCCATACCCTTCACACAGGAACACAGAAACGCTGCTTTGCTTTGGCTTGACTATTATTTTCGATAAACTTACCTATATCAGTTTTAATTTTACATTTCTTCTGTCTGTCGTGCGCATAATGTTTTCGCTTCAGAGTATTTAATATGCCGTCATTCTGCAACTCCATTTTAATATTTGCTAAGATTTCTGTGGAGTAAAAAAAATTTTATAAGTATTGAATTTGAGGACACGGTTTCGTGGCTGAGAGATTGTGTACTGCGCTGCGTGTGAATTCGATTCCTGCACGTAATGGTGCAGTTACACGGCGTGCGATAACACGAGTCGCGCCGTCAGTGTAGGTGCGGCTCGGCTTAAGTCGGACGCAAGCCTACTCGTTTACACGGCGCGTATTAACACAAGCCGCGCTGCGCCGGCCGCGCGCGCCTTTGATCTAACTAAAAGAAAAAAAACTAACAAGCGATGGATCGTCAGAGGCGAGCCAATCCGCGCTGGACGTAGCTGTTTACACGGCGCGTGACACGCCACAATACACGCGATATCACGCGCCGTGTAAGAACACCTTAACAAATATTTGTATGACCTACAGATAGTTGCTCCGGGTCTAGCCGTTTGTGTATGTGAGTTTATATGTTTGTAAACGCACTCCACGATACAGGAGACATTCCGAGTCAATCTAGCTATCTTATTATTAAAAAAAGAAGGAAATAAAAATACTTTAGCCCTGAGTGGTAAATTAAGAATTGTAAATACAATGAGAAATTTGGCAATTAAAATATTTTGCATACAATATATTTTATATGTCTGTTGCTTTGCAATGGTAGGTACGGAAGGGTAAGGAACTCACCATCATCATCATCATAGCTGTCATCACCAAAATCCATCACATTTGGTGATTCACATTTTATATGCTCCAGTTTAACTTCATCTTCTGTAAATTTTGTTTCTGAAATAATAATCAACGTCAAAGCAGTTATTTCAATGAAACCAATTACAGGCAGGTGCTAAGCGCGACTGCTACACTAGAGGTCTTGGGTTCAATTCCCAGGTCGAGCAAACTGTTATTGGGCTTTTCTATGAAATTCTCAGTAGCAGCTCGGAGTTAGGATTTGTGCCCGGTTAATGGCAATAGGCTCACCCACTATTACATGGGATCTAAATATTGGTGAACTGTGGGTGTACAGTTGTACAAACAGTGCCACAAAAGATGAGACTTGACCTCCAACTTTATTATTTTGTAATAAATATTGTGAAGAATTTTTGTATGTTGTTTTAATTCCAATGTCATCGAAAAATCCCTGAATAGATATACAAATTATGGATAACTATTTCGTACACTTAGTACCTGCGCAAGCTCCCCATACTGACACTCGCCAAGTCTCATCTTTCGTGGCACGGACTGTACACCTCTGCTTAACCCTTCGGGCAATACAGCTGTCATCATTTATTATTTGTGTAGTGTAGTTCTGTACCCACCTGTTTCATGGCCAGTTTTCAGTGTCTCTACAATCTGCAGATAATACTGTTCATTCTGTAACACCATTTGTTTAAACACCGTTGCATCTCGTACCCGAGTAATGCAGTCTTCACAAATTAGATGAGTTACAGAGTCCACTCCCTGATGACAGATCTAAAAAATAAAAGTATTTGAGTATGGAAATAATATCTGTTAACGCCTCGGGAAATTGCTGGATGCGGGCAGTGCAGATCCGGTCATTGTGGCTATGTATAGGGGAGGCCTATGTGCAGCAGTGGACGTTGTTTGGCAATATACAGTAACTAAAATAATTGTGTATTTCTTTTGTTTCATAGCCTATTGTGTTCGCACTACTGGGCAATGGTGTTCCTTGTCTCATTCCGAAGTTCTTGAATGTGAGGTTTATTTATTTATTTAAACTTTATGCACAAAAAAAAAGTACAAAGGCGGACTTAATGCCTTAGGCATTCTCTACCAGTCAACCAAAGATGGTGAAGAGATCACATGGCAGGTGCAAATTATTGTACAAGAGTATTATAACAATGAAATGTACACAAGTACAAAAAAAAAAAATACTCCATACTCTAAATGTACAAAAACAATAATATTATAATAATTCAATATATATTATTCCATATACATACATTCAAACATATAATGAACAATCAGTGTCTATTTTTTGTATGGGAGAATTTTAATATATAAATTGAGTAGACGACACTATTAAACAATTATTCTAAGACGGAACTTATCTTAAAATCACTTTATTTTTTTACTCCCAACAACCACATTAAGGTTTAATCAACAGTTAAGTTTGATTTTTTTGGTTGCTTTGCTATCAACAAATAGTTCATCAATTGAGTTAGCATTTAAGTGACCTCCATAGGCGTATATAGGGGGGGGGCCGGGTGGGCCGGGCCCACCCCAGAAAGGTCTTGTGCCCACCCCAGGCTGTAGGGCTCACCTTCCGCCTGACCGCATTGCATCGCATCGGCCATTGCATCTTAGGGCCCTGAAAACTATCTCTAGATACGCTAATGGTGACCTCACAGTTTACTATTGCCATTCAAAATCTATGAGGCTGTTGCGTTTGACAGTTCATAAAAAGTATGTCAATTAATTTTATTGGTGGTGTCAAGTACACAAATATTAGTTTCAGAAAAAGTCGGCTCTACGAAACTATTGAAATAGTTTAATAAGCGGTCTAGTCTTACGAAGAGTCGTGTCGTGCATACGGTGTATAGGCAGAGCAGTACGCTCGAAAATCAAGACAGTTCATAATCAGTATAGGTAACATTAAAAACTTGGAAAATCAAAAGGTAATTCGAAGTAAAACTTCATTAAAACCTTACTTGTATATCAAACGTAGTCTTTAGCATGTCTCCGTAAACTTCTTTTTGCCCAGAACAGTAATATTCTGTAGAAATATCTTTAAAACAACCGGCCTTCAAACAGCAGCGGCAAACATTAGTTTGTGTTAAATCAACAGCGTTGTTTGAGCTCATATCCATTTTGAATGAAATAATAATATATTTCGCACTATCTGGTCTACTTTTTGGATAATACTTAATTCAAGAAACTAAATACTTCTTATTTTTTATTTCATGCCATCGATCTATTAGGAATAGGAAAACATTGATTTGACAGCAATTTGACATACATCTTTAAAAGCGACAGCTGCTGGTGTTGACAGAAGGTTGCGTTCAGTTGGTATTTTCATATGGGCGCTTTGGGTAGTTTACTTTATTTTTCTAGAAATTATTATCGTTTGTTAAAAATGAATAGGGCTCCTTGCACCGGCGTTTATAGTGAATATAAGCGAGCGTCAAAACTACATAAATGGCTCTCTGAATTGCGAAGCTCAAGTGACAATGGGCAGGGCACATCATGGCTTGTAGAACCTGTGTGTAGAACAGACGGCCGTTGGGGTCGTAAAGCTCTCGAGTGACGATCACGTACCAGAAGGCGAGGACGACGACCTGGTGAAGGAAGCGGAAAACCGTGGGATGCTGGCAGCGCTAGACTGGTCATCGTGGCGACCACAGGGGAAGCTTATGTCCAGCAGTGGATGTCGTTCTGCTAAAATTATGATGATGAGAATCATCATACAACAATAAACATATGAACAATAGAGCTGATAACAATGAAACAGCTGAACCGATTTTGATAAAACATCATTTCCTAACGATGCTTCCAACCATCGCTAAGAAACCAGCTTTTAGATAGGTAAATAAAACCGCATTCAAATTGGTTCACCCGTTTAAAAGCTACGGTGCCACAGACAGACACGTCAAATATACATATAACACGCCTCTTTTTAAGTCGGGGCTTAAATTTAAAAAAGAAGAGACCTTATTTTTAAAGTCATTTCGAAGCATAGAGGTGAGCCTTCATGTTTCAAAGAATTATTCTAATTTACTTTTTCAGTACCTATATTTTTATATTTACCTTTTATTTACTATCGATCATTTTTAAATATTTTCAGGGTTTGACGGCCTATCGTACCTAGGTTATCACTATACAATTGTGGTGTTTTTTCAGCACAAAACAGTGACAAAGATTTTTGCCTACAAAGGAATTATCAGGTAATATATTTTTTTACAATGTTTTTGATTAGCGACTTCGTCCGCGTGGCTTATTTCACCTGCCATAAGTTATATCTATGTTACTCCTGAATAATGTAGCTATCTATTGGTGAAAAAATTGTTAAAATCGGTCCAGAAGTTTCGAAGCCTACTCGTTACAAACAAACTAAAAAATCTTACCTCTATAAATATATTATTATCACTATATTTTTGACAGATATTTAAGATCATGTCTAGTTTACCGACGTACCCAGATTGCAAGATACCAAGACAGATTCCTACCCTAGAAATTGACCAAGGTAAGTTCATAAATAAAGCAGAATACTGTTTCAGACCGGTAGTTCCCAAGTAAAGTTTAGCAGTAGTAGAGCTCTTTGTGAAAGAGCTCGTCCGAGGAAGTACTATCACTATACCTTACCAAAAAAAAAAAAAAACCACGTAGGGGATGACGGGGTCTGTTCACACGTTCTCTAGACCCCGTCATCCCCTTTTAACCTAACCTGTCCAAGGGGGGGTGTCCCAAGTCCATCTAAACTTTGGTGATCTCGGTCGGGAGAAGAGTCCCGTCGAAGTAAAGTCTTATCGGTGTTGTCTGTCGGCGTTTAGTCGTACACTGGTTACGCTATACAACAGAGCTTCCCAACCTGAGCGCCGTGGCGCCCTGGGGCGCTGTAGAAAGCACATAGGGGCGCCGCGAGACGCTACCCTGAACTTCAAAACATTCAACAGCAAAAATGAAAAAAAAAACATTACATTCAAATTCATGCTATTATAGAAGGGAAGTACGAAGAAGGCTTGTTGTTTGGTTGTTATTAGTCAGTGAAAGTCCGACAGACTTTTACTGACTAAAAACAGAGATTTGTATACTTGTAAGTGCACCGCGGACTGAAAAAGGTTGGGAACCCCTGCTATACAAGATTCGTTCTTTTACAGAATTTGCCGAAAAGGTGGGCAGAGAAGCGGAAGTTTTGCCGGTATTCGAAAAGAGTTTCTACGAATACAAATATAAGAAGTTTTACTCATTGAGAACTAACGAGCTCTTGAAATGTCGCTGGAGGTCTTACGTCAGGGACTTTGGAGACCGCGAAATGGCGCCCTTTACTTTCGTTGATATACGGTAAACGATCACTTCAGTCAAGATTTTGTATAATGCTAACATCGCGGTGAACTTTGACAGCGCCATCTAGGCAATGTCAGTTTGTTGTAGTAGTTCGCATGATGAGCGATAGATGTCGCTACTAGATTTTTTTCCGGAGAAGTACTACCACCATTACATATAATGATTTTCTTTGGCCTTGTTATTAAATTATGTAAGCATGGTCCATGATCATACCTAATTGGTATAGATGTTGCCAAAAGTTAATTATAACGTTTAATTTGATTATATTTCAGAGACATACATTTTTATAACGCAGCAATAAGACTTCTACCATCGCAAAGCCTTCATAGAACATCACAATTTCCCTTCAGAATGGGGGTGGGACCTGGGGTTGATTTTAGGGGTCAAATGCCGATACCCCAAGAATTGTTCATGAAACGGGGGGGAAAGCCTAAACCCAAAGCTAAGGTAGACACTAAGAAGATACAGAAGGAAGAGAAGATTGAAACTAAAGAAAAAAGTTGAAGTAATAGATTATTTCTTAGGGCGGTTAGGCCGGACGGCTATTGGCCTCAAGATATTTAGCCCCAAATGTAACTTATTCTTATAGAAATAAAGTTGCAATTTCAATGTAAGCATACCGCAGTATAGGTTTTGTTCTTACGACCGTTTCCATTGGAATTTCAACTTTATTTACACCATACATTGGTGGACGCACGTAAAGAGGTTTGTCTTGTGCCTGATCTCTGGTCATGTCGGATTGCCGTCCCATAGTACTGAGGAAGTGGACCTATGTTTGCGCACACATTTGAGCACTTTAATAATTCCTGCGTACTTGGTTATTTAAGCCTAGGCTAGTTAAGCCGTAGCTGGCTAGCCAAGTATAAATAATTTATTTATTATTATTTATATTTGTCTAGTCTTTATTGGGTGGGAAGATTGTCGGGAGAATATTTGTATCCTTTGTCAGTAAAACATTTAAATAATGTTTGCATAAGGTAGGTATTTTCTAAGTTTTATGTACTTAATACAAAGATTATGTACCTATTTCAAGGTAGCTAATTTTAATTTTAGATATTGTTTTTTTTTACCTAAGGCCCTATAATTTATGCGTTTGGGGCCCGACAGACATATCGTGACAAACGTCACATGTCAACTGTGTGACAAGTTCAGCATATATAAACAAGCTATATATGCATATTGCATTGTCATGCAATGTGCATATGTATTCCAAATTCCAGCTCAATCGAACACCGGGAAGTGGGTCAAATTTAACTTGTAAGATTTGATTAAGTTCCTATGGCCAGCTTCCGTCTCCATCATCAGACCAGCTCTGTGACATCATTATATTGCATTGTCATGCAATGTACACATTTACGCATAATTTCAGCTCAGTAGAACATCGGGAAGTGGGTCAAATTTAACTTGTAAGATTTGAGCCACAGACATCGGGACATATAAAATGAAAACTTGTAAAAGTCGACCGTCTAGTCCAGTGGTTAAGGCGCCCACCTCTCATGCACGAGATTGTGGGTTCGCAACCGGGCACGGTCAAGTACCAATGTGACTTTTTCTAATTCATATGTACTTTCTAAGTTTATCTTGGACAGCACTGACATCGGTAACCATGTCAGAGGCGCTTGAGGCGGTTTAGAAACTTTGACACTAGGGTGTGTGGGGTCGTTAGACCATACTGCCCACACGATAAAGAAGGAGATTTATCACTCCTTCTGTGTTGCAGAAGTCCGGCAACAAACGCATAAATTGAAAGAGCCTAGTATGTAATTCTCTTATAAATAAATATTTTAAGTTATCATGTGTGTTTTTTTTAATGACATTTGCGTTTGCCTTAAAAATAACGAGAATACTCATTCCAGAAAATAAAACATTTCGATATTTAATGAATGGATCAACTTTATTTTACGAAAAATTAAACAAAACAATATAAACAGCCATATTTTTGTATGTTACACACTTTTTGTTGCCAAGAAGTAGTGCAAATGATTAAAAAAATGATAGGAAGCGCGCCATTTTGTGTGCAGGGGTACCACACGTCAAAAAAGGTCGCGTTCATAATAATTGACTGAATACAATCTAAAGTGGAGTACATGATTTTAAAACATAGAAATTATTCTTAATCTAATATTTTGTACAATAATACCTACGGGTTAGCTAGTAAATGAATTTGAATTTTGAACTTTATATAGTAATAGGTAAGCCATAATTTTACTTCGATGTTTAGAAAGGCAAATAAAAAAAGTACATAATAAGTATACGTCTTGAAGGTATTTACGAAAAAAATTGGAAAGCTAACATGTTTGAAATTACATAGCAACAGATAAAAAAATATTTTTTTTTAACCCTACAAAATGGCGAATGATTTAGATATCAATGCCAAGGAGTTTCTTGTCGAAGATGAACTCTCCGAGGGCGGCATGGCGGTCCAGGAGCTTCTTGAGCGTGGAGGCCTTGCCCGCGATGTCGCGTTGTCCCTTGTATTGCTCTTCCAGGAATTCACCAGTGAGATAGTCAACCAGCTGTGGATGATATTGGATGATTTAGAAGATTGTTTAATTAAATATTAACCACAATTGTCAAGGAGTCAGTCAGTCAGACAGGTGCAACCTAATTGCTCGTTCTAAAAAGTAGGTTTGTACGGGAAAAAACGAGCATGAATTTCCATTGATACTTACTCTTTAAATATCAAAATCCTGGTTTAAGTTGTATAACTCAATTTGAAATACCCCCATAATGCTTCTATGGTTGCATGCACAATGTTAAGCGTGTGTTACATTGCGCAAAACTGACTTTTCACACCAAAAATAATAGTAGTTTCTCAGCAAAAGTTTCTGTTCAAAATTACTTAGTATGCTGGTCAGTATGCGTACTTATTGGGTATGTGATGGACATATCACAAAGGAGGAAGTTAAAAGACATTATTAGTTACAGTATAGGACACTATGTAGTGCCCAAATGATGAAAATCAATCTAAAATCATAACTTACATGGTAATCGTTGAACTCGCTGTCATCTTCGCAGGACTTGATGACGTTTCTTATGCTCTTGGTAACTTCGCTCTCCATGCGCAGCGCATGCTCTAGGGCTTCCACTCCACCTTCCCATGCCTTACGTTCAGGCGCCTGCAGAGATAAAATGGAGAATAAGAAAGAAGAAAGAAAATATGTTGCGACGACCTCCTGCAGCTGCAATCCATACTAATATTATAAATGCGAAAGTAACTCTGTCTGTCTGTTACGCTTTCACGATTTAACCACTGAAAAGAATAAGATGAAAATTGGGACGGAGTAAGGTGGAATCCCAAGAAAGGATTTGGTTTACTTTTTATTCCGCAACTTCGTCTACGTCCACGATAACCGACATTTAAGCAGAAGAAGTTGTAAGAGCTAGTAGTTTTGATATTATTATTCATCCATCGACATCCTCTAGTCCTTCCCAGCGCGACCATAGCAAACATAGTCTCAATATTGCTACGAAAAATCAACACGCATTCATACCATCTATGAATAACATCCGTCTACAAACAAATTTTGTGCTAATGATAATTTCAGCGCAATTCTACTGACTAGAAACGCCTATCTATTTAATCACATAAAAAATCAGCATTTAATTTTGAACACATTCTCTCTTACTCACCCTGACTTGTAACAAGGTTGTGACGTCGGTAGTAAGTTCTCCTCTCATCAGCAGGTATTCGATCAGCTTCATCGCGTGCTCGCGCTCCTCAGACGCCGCGTCGAAGAACATCTTCGCAAAACCTGGGCGGTTGACCTGGAGACAAGAATTATCAAGCTTAGAAATGGAAAAGTTCATTAAAATAAGCCTTAAATCTAGGATAGGTAACGTTGAAAATCCACATTTCACGTAAAAGTCTTGAGCCATAAGCAAACCCTAAGTATTTTAAAACTAATTTGAAAGCAGGTTCTGTTTTCAAATTATTCGCCTGAACGCATCCATACGATGTCGATGTCGTCTATGGTCACGTTGCGCGTTGGTAGCAATAATTTTCCTGTTTGGAAATAAAACCCTCAAAAAGCATGTTCTCTTTTCAAATGATTCGCTTGAACGCACCCATAGCACAATTTTGTCTATCATTGTCTATTGTTGTCATGTTGGTAGCATTGACAAAGTTAATTAAGTGGAGCGTGCAAGGTCCAAGCGAGTGTGTTGACCTCAAATTATAAACGGCGATCGCATGTTTGATACCTATCTATATTTTAGCAAATGGCGAATAACGTTACGTGTCTATGAAATTCTCAGTAGCAGCTCGGAGTTAGGATATGTGCCCGGTTAATGACAATAGGCTCGCCCCCTATTACATGGGACCTAAATATACCGGCGAACTGTTGGTGTACATTGGCACGCCTCTGTTTACTTAATTAGCCTTTTATGCGTCCGATGCGAGCTTCTATAACTGTGCCCTTGAAATTTTTTTTCTGGTCCTGGTCTGGTCATTTCTGCGGCCTGTGCCTAGGCACCGCTGGCACTGCCTCTGCCTAACCGTTCGGGGAATACAGGCGTGATGGTATGCGTACTCACCACATCCTTAGAGAAGTGGGCGCCCATGGCCAAGTATTGGAGTGATGCTGCCACCTCCATCTGGATCTGTTGCCTCATTGACATGCGGCAGTTGCGGTGCATGGTTACCCATTCCCGGGGAATGTTTACTGGGTTCACGTGGCCTGGTGGACAAAGAAAAAATACATTGGTTAGAAGAAAAAATACATACAAAAAAAAATACGCATACGAACTATGCTTAAAGCCCGATTTACACTTCAATAAGTACAGTAGCGAGTTAAAAACTCAGACAGTTAAGTAATAAGTTGTAAGTAGCGTCCAAACGGGCGGAATGAGTAGTCATATAAGTTGCAGATCTCAATCTTAGATATTTTTTTTTATTCTTCATAAATGGTTGGTGTAAAGATTTAAGTGTTCTTCGAAGCCATTCTTCAAACTTTGATCTCTATCGAATCCCCGTGGATTTAATTGTTTTAAAGAATGCATTGTGGTCGGCCATTTTATTTTTTCATTTGAATACGTCACCATGGCAATGATAGTCAACTGCTTGTAATAATGCTTATGCTAATGTAATATGCTGAGGAGTAATGGCGTCGCTGAGGCCAGCCCAGCGCTGCTATTCTGTAAAACCTTCGATCCGTGAAGTGAGCGTGTGGCGACCTGTCAATCCCTAGCATCGTATAGTGACAGCCCAGTTTTAGCTCACTTCACCTTAATCCACTGAGGGAGATTTCTTACAGAATCAGCCGGCAGGAAGAGGTGGCGAGATGACTTAGACTCTCACCGAGAGGGCTAGTTCGAGATGGCGCAAGAAAAGAATATTTGAAAGGACTTGGGGGAGCCCTTTGCCCAGCAGTGGGACTTTGCAAGCTATATAAAAGAATGTAGTAGGCTGCCTTACAACTAAATTTTAACCTTGTTTTAAAATCTACTTGAATTCACCGTTTTTCTTGCATCATTCCTTTTCAGCCAGGAAGGAATAAACAAAGACAATTCTAACTTATTTCATTGTACTTATTTAAAAAAGGCATTGTGACTCAAGTTTTGATAACAAGAGGCACAACAATGAGTTGCCTTCGTCATGAATTTATTCTAAGAACAAAGGTCAATAGCTCAGGTGTTAAATAAAATGGCGGGTGTTGCCAGTAGCCAGTAATTACGTACAATTCGGCATTCTTTGCAAAACAATTCAGGATATTGATGACTACAAATATATTCTCTTTTCATTGTTAAACTGCTTAGCCTTTCCTCAACCATGTTGGGGTCGGCTTCCAGTCTAACTGGATGCAGCTGAATACCAGTGTTTTACATTTAGCGACTGCCTATCTGACCTCCACAACCCAGTTACTGGGCAACACGATACCTCTTGGTAAGACTGGTTGTCAGACTTCCCATAACCTTTCATTGTTACTTTGTTTTAATCAACACTACATATCCTGTAGCAATGCTCAGGCAATCTTTAATAATATTATGAAGCCGCGGGCATTAGCTAGTCTTTTATAAATAGCTAAAGATTGAAATATATTTTACTGTTTTAAACGTACTCAAGTTTCAAACGAAATTCCTAAAAAGGACCAACAATCCAACATTTAAAAATACAACAAAATGTCAAAATCTTACGTCAAAGCAAAACTAAATTTTTGGTAAAGAATGTTGAATACAACAAAAAAATTACCGGAACCGGAATGCAATGCCGGAAACCTAACAATATTTCTTTAGACTGGTATTCTGCTTGTTCGTTTGTTTCCGCCTGCTAAAGAAACAAGTACAGCCGGATACGTGTGAAATGGTAGCACTCCGGTGTAAACCAATGGTCTAAGAGTAAACACTCGTAGTAATAAACCGTAAACTACGATTTAAAAAGATTCCCAGTACTTTTGAATTAGCAGCTCGGAGTTTGGATTTGTGCCCGGTTAATGGCAATAGGCTCGCCCCCTATTACATAGGACCTAAATATACCGGCGAACTGTGGGTGTACATTAGTACCCCTCTGCCTAACCCTTCGGGGAATACAGGCGTGATGCTATATTTGATGGTACTTTTGAATTGCAGATTAAATCCTAAGTAATGCGAAAGTAAGTTATTTTTATTTGTTACCTTAACGCATAAACCACTTAACAGATCATCCAAAAATTTTGCATATACGTTGTCAGGTGTACAAAAATGAACATAATGTACCTTTAATTCCGAAAAATTGTTTTGTTCTCAAGGAAAACAACAATAACGTTCTTACTATAGTAGATGGCGCCACGTGTCTTTTGACACATTTGATTGATAAATACATCTAAGAGAAGGCACGAGCATTGATCACCACGCTTGCTCAAGGCGGATTGGCGATTTCAGACTCATATTAATTATAAGTCCAGGTTTCCTCACGATGTTTTCCTTCACCAATGTCAGTGATGTCCAAGATAGACTTAGAAAGTACCTACATCTGAATTGAAAAAAGTCACATTGCACCTACTTCGACTGCCGCAACAAACACTATCAAAACTGCAAATCACCTACTTCACAGGAGAGAAATTCAAAGTTTTAAAATCGATGTACAAGAGATAGTATTATCAACTGTATTGATTTAGTTCAATTAAAAACTTCTTTAATTATGACTTTTTAATTTTTATTTTTAATTTATCCGTCAGACAGACTTAAATTATCTTACTAATAATGTAAACAAGCAAAAATTTATTTTTTGCAGTTTCGATTGTGTTCGTTGCGACAGTCGACTTATGTAGAACTTTGACAGTAGTCAAAGTGTTTTTGGCACGATTTCAAATGCAAATGACATGCTGTTTTCTGTTTATTTATAAACAGAATACCTACTTTACTAATGACAATACAAACTTATTTTTAAAATGAAAACAAAAGATAACATGAATAAATATATGTATAACTAGGAAACTGCCCGTGGATTAATCCACGTGGCTTATTTCACTCACGTTAAGTTACATCTTTGGTTAATGCTCCGCTCCCGTAGGTCGTAGCGTGATGTTATATAGCCTATGTTACTCAGTGATAATGTAGCTATCTATTGGTGGAAAATTGTGAAAATCGGTCCAGTAGTTTCGGAGCCTATAAGTTACAAACAAACAAAAAAAAAACCTTTTTATAATATTATTAGTATAGACTACATAGTTGCAAGAGTTAATCAAATGTGCATTACATTGATGCAATTGTGTGTGACTTTGTCTTTATAACAAAGCAACTTAAGTAAACATACCATCACGCCTGTATTCCCCGAAGGGTTAGGCAGAGCTATACAAATGTACACCCAAAGTTCGCCGGTATGTTTAGGTCCCATGTAATAGGGGGCGGGCCTATTGCCATCAACCGGGCACAAATCCTAACTCCGAGCTGCTACTGAGATTTTCATAGAAAAACCCAATAACACGGCTCGACTTGGATATCGGGCCTAAGACCTCTAGCGTAGCAGTCGCGCTTAGGACCACTAGGCTAACGGGGCAGCCAAGGAACTAGTTCTTGATCCAAAATTAAAATTACTAATCAGGCGGCAATCAGGAATTCTTTTTCAGTTGTTTACTACACGTTTATTTGGGACTATTTTTTATATTTGCTTAGCCATAACTTGTATAAAAACAGTTTATCTAAAACACGATACGATCCGTCATGGCCACGGCTGATATCTATATAATATTGGATTAAAATATTATTGCTTTAGGCTTAAAATCCAGGAAG
Organism: Caradrina clavipalpis; assembly: GCA_932526535.1. Classification (NCBI taxonomy): domain Eukaryota; kingdom Metazoa; phylum Arthropoda; class Insecta; order Lepidoptera; family Noctuidae; genus Caradrina; species Caradrina clavipalpis. Next base: position 5,558,152 of record OW052115.1, read on the forward strand.
AAAAATGGTAGATAGCAAATGCTTTAAAAATGCATCAGCTTGTACTTTAATTAAAAAATCATATTCAATTTAAAACAAAAATAAGTCCGTACGCCATTTTGAAAATATCTCAGTCGCACTGTAGTAAATCCTACTTAAACCATAGACAAAGCAAAGAGAAAAAGCGCGAAAATGCAAATTAATTGCGTGTCATAAAATAATTTAATTTTAATTCGTAACAATAAACTGATTATCTTTAATTCCAGTAGTTATTTACATTGTTTGACAATGTAATTCTCTAAATAGGGTAATAGAGTATGATTAGGTATTTGTTTTTCGATAAGAATGTGCATTGTAAATGGTTTAGGTTTTGTGTTCCAATATCAATGTGTAATATTTAATAACAGCCATGTTTTATTTATTTTGTAGTATTCCCTTATCGTACAAGGTAAAAGACAATAATATTTCTGTCAAGTTTATTATTTTCGTTTTAAATCAAAGCATTTATTTATTAAGTTAGTTAAATGCTTCTACTAAAACAAAAAAAAAAATCCTTAGGTAATTTGAATCGGGTAGATGACACCACTAATCAATTGACCTACTTTTTATGAGCTGTCAAAACGCCATTCCCCGATAGATTTTGTATGACAATACTAAACTATGACGTCAGTTTTTTGACATCTCAATTCACTAACTATTTATTGATTTCAAAGCAACTTAAAATCGAAAATTATAATTATTTAAAACTAAACAGGTTTTCAACCGGTATATGTGGAGATCTAAAGGAGAGGCCTATGTTCAGCAGTGGACTTCCTATGGCTGAGATGATGATGATCACGAAACAGGTTTTCAGGGCTAAAATATTGAATTGTGAAATTGTGTTTAGGAATAATTATTATTGTTTAATGGTGTCTACTATCCAATTAGGTTCGAACTTCCCTTTCCCCATTCATGTTTTGTGTTTCAATGATTATCTACGCAGATACCTAAGTACTTAGGTATTGAATATTTGATAACAGAATGTTTACGTCCCGACTTCCCTGTACCCGTTTATGTTTTGTGTTCCAACGATAAAGTAAATACGTATATTTAATACAAGCTTCCGCCCCCCGCGTCAAAATGAATATTTATTTGACGGAAACGGTACATTTTTCCGGGATAAAAAGCCTGTGTGCTATTCCAGACTATAATCTATGCCTCAGTCAAATTATGTCTAGATCCGGTCAGCCGTTCTGTTGTGACTGAGTGCATACATCCAAACTTTTGCATTCATATTAGTAGTAAGAAGTAGGATTCCCCTTTGGTATTCTAGGTATTGAGGATAAAAATGTATGTGTATAACAGTTTTCCTTGTAGTTCAATTAGGTACTTCCCAGTCATGAATGAGAATTAGATTCATTAGTTTTAATTTTTTTTTTGACGTTCAAGAGTGCCTTTTAATGGCCTAATTGAAATAAATGATTTGACTTTGACTTTGACTTTGAATTAATCATCATGTTTAATACCACTAAGTACCAACATTCTTCTATTTTTATATAACTAAAATTTTATTTGTACTCCCACTTTTATATAAAACTTAAGAAATCTATTTTAAATCACATGTTAGTTCCTGTGATTGGAATATCAGAAGCCAGTCAAAACATCTTGGCAGGTGACAGATTAAATTCGAAAGATAGGTTTCAAAAATATGCTTATTTATTGATATGCCTGATCTATCTCTACCCTGAGAAAAGGCCTTCATTACTTCCATCTTCTGCGATTCCGTGCTACACCCAAGCAAATAAGACAACATGCGATTCGAATTTGGTACTAGACACCAATAACCAACAATACTTCCAAAACATAATTTCTGTAAAGAAACACTTCATTTTAGACCTGAAACCCTGTTTAATTTTACAATTAGCTGTCCTGACTAAAACAGTAAGGAAAGAAGGAGTGCACCTGTGTTTGAGCACACATATGAGCACTATAATATCTCAATACTATAGAGGAGGTAATAGTCCAGGATGCGTCAGATATTCATAGCTCGAGACTTTTTCAATAAACAATATCACTATCTTATTCATATTCTAATTTTAACTCAAACATCCAAATTGCCCTTTCTAGAATACAAACAAATATCGATTATTTGCCCTCAATGAAGTCCTAAAAAGATATAATCAAAGAGTTACGTCGCTACATAAACTTAATCCTCTCAATCTAAATAACAAGTGTCATAGAACCTAAGTGTCAGATAAAATGGACGTGTTTTGAAACACATACAAGTTATCTAGAAAAGATTAGATATATCTTAACAACTGGAACTTGCAACTATGTTAAGAGTTTATAAACATAGATATGTAATCATCTACGTGTCTGTCGACTTGTCTACCTCATTAGCCCTTGTTATTAATAGACTTCAACAAAGAACGTTCATAACCTAACCTTTAACTCGTTCATAATTGTTTGGTAATCAATTGACATACTTTTTATGAGCTGTCAAAACGCTCATCTCTTTGTATAGATTTTGTATGACTACAGTAAACTGTGACGTCACTTTTTTGCCAACTCAATTGACTAACCATTTATTGATATCAAAGTAACAAAAATCAAAATGCAGTTAGTTGAAGCGTTTTCAGATTTTCAAGGCTAAATTTTACGAGATGAAACATATTTTTTTTTAGAGATGAGTAAGCTCTTGATCTGGTCTTGGTCAAAGGTGACATAGACAAAGTCTACGATGAGATGGAGTGAGCTTACCCAGAAGAAGCCTGTCTTCCTGCCTGCTGATCATATTGTCATATTCCAGGTTTTGAGTGGCTGTGGGTTGTCTAAAGTCCATCACAACACAATGTAGCAATCGAATCTATCACGTTGTAAATATTACCCGAACGTGATCTTTCGAGAGTCTATCACTCATGTCAATGACTTTTGATTTAATCTCTTTATCTACTACGTGATACTGAATGATCGTATTTTTCCTATCGAATGTTGTAAATACATAATTGTTGCCAATTTATGGCTTTGCAGGGCACTCAACTTTTGCATAGTAATTTCTTTTATGGATCCCTAATTCTTTTGATAATAATGTAGCCTATAGCACTCAGGGGATCTTTTTCAAGGATATGAAATCATCAAATGACTTCTTCCGCTTTGGGCGGAGCGGAAGGAAATATCAGACTGTTACTGACTAAAACCCATCTGTGTTCCTCCTTCAATCAGGGATAAAACGACGTGGCTTTGTATTAGCAAAATTATTTTCAAAATTGGAATTAGACGTTCTGAAAATTGGCGTGTTTAAACAAAACCTCTTCATCTTTATCATATTAGTAGGTATAGACAATATTCGCGTTAAAAAAAAAACAGTTTTTAAATATTTGAGCTATGTTAGCGCTGACAAAAAATTGGCAACGCATCGGAAAATCAATTAGTTTTGCAATTATCTCTTTTTTAGTTAAATAAACTATTTTGATTTGGTTGCTTGGCAACTAGCAGCGTTATTTTGTAAAAAATCTCTTTCAGAGAATTTAGGTGAAATAAGATTGAGGACCGGTCACTGTGGCTATCTGTAGGAGAGGCCTAGGTCCAGCAGTGGACGTCGATCGGATATTATGATTATTTATGATGATGAATTGATGACAGTTGAGGATAAATGTCAATCTTTAGCATTATTTATTATTAAAACAGCTGTGCGATTCTCTAAAATGCAAGCTCGAAAAAGAGTCTCACTTCGATAACGAACCAACTTGTCATTGGCTTAGTATTCGTTCGCCGTGGTGACCGAACGAATATAAACCAATGACAAGTTGGTTCGTTATCGAAGTGAGACTCTTTTTCGAGCTTGCATTTTAAAGAATCGTACTACAGGACAGCTGCTACTAAAATTAAAAATTAATGAAATTATTTATTGTGTGATGTATCTACTCCTAGGTAATTTACATAATAAAATTATGAGAGTTATATAGCTACGTAGGTACACTACTCATATTCAAAAATGTGAAAACAAATGATTATAAATGTCACAACGTAGTCAATTTATCTAGATAGAATTTATACACTATTTTTCTGCCAATCAACCTAATAAAATGATTAATTAATTACCTACAAGAATTCTATGAACCATTAGTAGAAAACAATGAAATGTAATTTTGATTGTTTGAAGTGTAAGTACCTGCATAAATTAATAATTTATTACACTAAACAGCTGTCATACAAGAAAACAACAATAATTTAGATGAAGTGCTATAATTAAAAGTTTGCAAAATAAAGAATTATTATTAGCTACATAAATAAATACTCCTTACGTCATCTTGAAATCGCCAATAAAAAAAAGGTTATTAATCTGTGTTCAAAGATGGCGTCCAAAACATTACTTGCATGGAAATTAGGGCATGCAAAAACCGGGTTCTTTAAAGGACACGGTTTTTTCGGGTTTTTATTTTACAAAACCGGTGAAACCGGTTTTTTCGGTTATTTCGGTTTTTGTTCCATTTTTATTAAAGAAATCAGAAATACGTGTGTAAAGAAATAAAAATGCTAAAGTTTAATCAAAATGGCGTGAGCGTGGCATAGAGTAGCGGGACAATGATCTATCCGAGACAAAAAAAAACGAATTCGAGATCAAAAATTTAAATAAAGGTGTTGCCAATTTTAAATAATAACTTCAATTGTGCAGTTTGCCCAAAAGTACTATTACATAGTTCTAAAATTTTTGGCATATCTTTAACAATTAAAATATAATATTACACACAGTTTTAAACTAAGTGACGTAAACGACGATCCAAGAATAATATATAGCTGTTTGCAATAAAATTGTGCAAATATTTTTTTCTTATTTTTTCTACATGCAATATGGCAGTGGTCTGGTCATAAACATTTACATTTCATTTAGTGTTTTCTAATAGCGAAACGTAAATTGTTAAAACAAAAAAAAAACTTTAGTACCTATTCCTTTCGCTTACCTTTCCTATTATTAGGACTAACCTTAGGCTATATTTCATATCATAGTTTTTCCAAAACCATTAAATTTAAAAACTAATTCAATAAGTTGAATTACTAGGGAAATGTTGACTAACCCTAAACTGTCACTTTGACAATTACATTTCTTTGTTTTACACTAGCTTTTGCCCGCGGCTTCGCTCGCGTATCCCTTATTTTATCCCCATGGGGGTTGAATTTATGAAAATCCTATTTAAATGGACATCTTCATCATAGTAGCTCCAATCTTTAATTTCAGTTCAAATCAGTCGAAAATCTAAGAAGATTTATACAAACTTTCATCCCCTATTTTATCCCCTTAGGGATTGAATTTATCAAAATCCTTTCTTAGCGGATGCCTACGTCATAACATCTACCTGCATGCTAAATTTCAGCCCGATCCGTCCAGTGGTTTGGGCTGTGCGTGCCTTTGTGTTATATGATTTTTCGGTATAAATTAACGTTGCCGGCCGTTAGTGCCGTTGGAACTAAAGCCGTTTTGCCGTCCTGTCGACGTTTGTCAGTGATAAATTTAAGATTTTGTTTGAAAAGGAAAACCGAAAAATCCGAAAAAACCGGTTATGTTATCATAAAAAGCCCGGTTTTCAAATCAGTCGGTTAACCGGTTTTTTCGGTTATCCGGGTATCCGGTTTGCATGCCCTAATGGAAATAGTATGTCCGATAACGTGACAATAAAGCAATATATCTTTTATTTGTATTAAGCAATAGAAAATGTTTTATGTTGACATTATCTGATGATTGACATATTGCCTGATCATGTACGATAGTAGGTAGCATTGTAAAGTATATCTAATTGGGTGTATTGACATCGTCTGCAACCGATATCGTTTAAGCGTCTCGACATCGAAGATACTAAGAGAAAAGATAGTGAAATATCGAAATGAAACCTAATTTTATTTGTTAAAATTTCGGAAAATAACTGGTCGAAGGCCTCCTAACATGAGTTAAAAGTCAACAATTCGCTCCAACAAAACGTCTAAAACATATTTTGGTCATTGTTAAGTTCTATGTAATTTTGTACATAGAATAAGGCACATATACAGGGTGGAAATTTATTATGCTACCTGGAGGGAAAGTACTCTAAATACTTGAGTTAGCAAATTTTACTGAAAGGAAACATTCCTTTATTTTTAAAAAGAAACTAAACTGCATTTAAATAATTTTGAAAATTCCGTTGGCTCACCTGGGAATCGAACCGACTAAAATCCGAAAAAATAGCATCCTGTACTTTTATGGCACTAATCGATAGAGTCAATCATAGGGATCAAATCTCTGCAAATATGGGAAATTAAATTAAACAAAAACCATGAAATTTTAACCTAAACTTATTTTATTCGGACGAAAAAAACGAACAAATTAACTAAGTAGTTGCTGGAAATGAGCTTCACTTTCATGGATATACAAATTTATTCCTTTAAAAAAACTCATTTTGGGTGAGTTTTGGTAGCAAACAATTTTCAATATTCACCAAAACACCCTACTAAAAGTTATTCACAATGAATTCCTTAAAATAATAAATTTGTGCATCCAAGAAAATGGAGCTCATTTCGAGCATGCAATTAGTCAATTCTCGATTTTTTCGTCCGAATAAAATAAGTTTTAGTTAAAATTTCATGGCTTTTTTTAAATTTAATTTATCATGTTTGCAGAGATTTGATCCTTATGATTGACCCTATCGATTAGTGGCATAAAAGTACAAGATGCTATTTTTTCGGATTTTAGTCGGTTCGATTCCCGGGTGTGGCAACTGTATTTTCAAAATTATTTAAATGCAGTTCTGTTTCTTTTTAAAAATAAAGGAATGTTTCCTTTAAGTAAAATTTGCTATCTTCAGTATTTAGAGTACTTTCCCTCCAGGTAGCATAATAAATTTCCACCCTGTATATAGGTCTACATCTAGCTTGTGGTAATTCAGTTTGCCGCCCTTCTAATACTTTACGTATAAAAATAAATAAAATATACCATCACGCCTGTATTCCCCGAAGGGTTAGGCAGAGGTGTACCAATGTACACCCACAGTTCGCCGGTATATTTAGGCAACGGTACATTTACTTTACGTATTATTTTGAAACTAATTTGGCCAAAAGCTGACTAAATATACAACGTGTCCCAAAATTCAACGATAAGCGAGCGCCAAAAGGTTGACCTGCTCATGAGCACTTAAGAAAAAATTATAAAAAAAATATAACAAATTTTTTTTTTTACTTACAAAATAAATTTAAAAATTCTTTGAAAATTTACACCTTGTATGATATTTTGAACTACCACGGCCACAATTTCTTAAATATGCTTAAGATTTTTTTTGTATCGGATACCTAAGTAGTACAACTATTCACCACAACTCTTAAAAACACCACAATGCTAGCAAATTTTACACAAAAAATTATCAAAATATTTTTTTTCCCTCAAATTTTTAAAGATTTTTACTTTCAGTCTACTTTGACTCATGGTCTTGCAAAAAAAAAGTATGAACACTGCTATGGCAAGTTATTTTCAAAGATGACGCAACTAATCAAGATTCCAAAATAGTATAATACCCTCTAAGATAACTAGTCACAAAAAAAAAATATGCGTACCATTTGTAAACAAGAACCAAGTAAAGAGAAGAAAAATTTAAGGGAAAAAACATATTTTGATAATTTTTTATGTAAAAACTGCGGGAAAAAAAAATTTAGATATATTTTTTTTATTATTTTTCCTTAAGGGCTCATGAGCAGGTCAACCTTTTGGCGCCCGCTTATCGTTGAATTTTGGGACACGTTGTATAAGCCTTGGATATCAGTAGCTTTATCCTATCCACAAAACTGTTTTCAGCTAGATTAAGGTTAAGTCTTTTAGGTAAGTAACACCTATGCCTTAAGCCTACCCCTTTGAAGAAAAAAAAGGTGTGATGTCTATGCCTTGACCCCTTGGTCATTCTATCAAAACGGTAAATTAGAATTATCATCAGAATTACGGCATAATAAAATTAGTTTAATAACTTAATTATATTGTTCACTTAATGGCACACGTACTGATAGTATTATCCCAGAATTGATAAGACTAAGAAACATCTTTATTCATTAAAGATTGGCAGATAAAGTAGTTGGATAATTGACACCATTAAACCAATAATTCCAAGGCCTAACTTCTTAAAAAACACTTAATATTAGCCCTGAAAACTCGATGAATTTTGAAATAACTATAATATTTGATTTTTAGTTGCTTTGAAATCAATAAATAGTAAATCAATTGAGTTGCCAAAGTGACGTCACAGGGTGCTTGTCATGCAAAATCTATGGCGGGAATCGCGTTTTGACAGCTCGTAAAAGGTATGTCAATTGATTTACATTGTGGTCAATCTCACTAGCAATTTAACAATATATTACGAAATTGAACATACCCTGAATATTTATAAATAACATTAAACGCATGACTGGCACATTTTCACAACACATAATAATATAAGTATTTATGTACCTATTATAATGTACATCATAAAAATATATTATATTTAGTTTTCAATGAAATTGGTCGCCAATGAGCATGTGCGGAAATAATCGATAGCATAATATTATGTTTAAATATTATTACGCTTTTAATGTACATTACACGATAATTTCAGGGTTCATTTCAGATTATTTCACGATATCTTTATGCAAATTAGATTATATACTGGACTACAGTTATGCTATAACATTAAACAAAACGTTATCGGAAAAAAGTGGATTCGTTGCTTTGAAATCAATAAATAGTTACTCAATTGAGTTGGCGAAAAAGTGACGTCACAGTTTAGTATTGTCATACAAAATCTATAGGGGTATCGCGTTTTGACAGCTCACAAAAAGTATGTCAATTGATTAATGGTGTCTACTACCTAAATACCAACAACTTTTATACTGTTAAAAAGCTGAATGTCTCATAGCTGAATGTCATAGCATAGCCTATGTTTTAAGATATACTTATCTTTTAAACGTACAAAGTCGCGGGCAGAAGCTACAACCTATCTGCCTAGCCTTTTCCCAATTATGTTGGGGGCGGCTTCCAGTCTAACAGTAAGCAGTTGAATACCAGTGTTTTACTTGGAGCGGCTGCCTATCTGACCTCCACAACCCAGTAACTGGGCAACACGATACCTCTAGGTTATACTGGTTGGACGAGGTCACCGGCAAAAGCTACTAACAATCATTTTATTCTATACGGAGGTGCTGCCATCTGGCTGATTAGTTCGTGAATCAGCAATTTTGTTATTAAAGAGAATACTTTATTTGCAACTTGAACTTTAAACCTATAACATTGATTGCAATATAGTAGGTTACTCATAAATAGTTACCGATGACAGATAAGGCACATGTGGCCTGATTTTATGTGCTACTCTATGGTATGACACAAAGGACAAAACAGGGTAATTTTTGGTAAATTTCGGTGTAACATTGCCATTGAAAAAATAATAATAATACCAGCCTACAATTGTTCCACTGCAGGAAAGAGACCTCTTCTCAAACAGAAAAGGAACATATTTGGCCACCACACTTGCTCAAGGTGCATCGACAGCTACGCTAGCTTGGGTTTGATTCCCAGGTCGAGCAAAGTGTTATTGGGTTTTTTGTGAAATTCTCAGTAGCAGCTCAGAGTTATGATTTCTACCCGGTTAATGGCACCTGTAGGTGTACATCAGTACACCTCTGCTTAACCCTTGGAGGAATACAGGCGTGATGGTATGTTATGTTGTATACCAACAACATTTATGTCTGTATCTCATAACCTTACTAACTCCGTAGAAAACCAATGTTCATGTTAATGAAATTAACTATGAATATAACAGTAAATAGCTAATTAGAAATAGGACAGTCCTGTTATCAGTGCATGGACATTAATTAATTGGCAAGAGATAGGGCACGCCTGACCAATGATTTAGCAGATACAACATTTGTTTATAAATACTAGCCATATATGTATTGAGTATATTTTAATCACTGCTGTTTGGTGTTTGATGGTTTAATTCAATCTGTGTTATTATTGGTGTCTCTTCGGAAACAATTAACTTCAGGTATCGTTATTATTCATAGATATCATTATTCATATAGTAGTAGTAGCGCTCTTTGTAAAGGAGATCGTCCGGGAAGTACGACCATACCTATTTCTGCCGCAAAGCAGGGTTGCTCTGTTCCGGTTTGAAGGGTATGGGTGCCGGTGTAATTACAGGCACATGACACATTTCAACTTTGTCTCTGGGATGGCAACGCATTTGCTAGGCCTCTGGTATCGCAGATGTCTTTCATTAGTGGTGACCACTTAACATCAGGTGGGCCATCAAATACAACCACCAGATAATTATTAAATTAAGAATTGATCAATTAATCTGTACATTTAATAGTGTCAATATAATACTTGATGACAAACAAAAAACTGTAATGCATTATGAAGCAACTTTATAATTGAGCTAGTTCTGTCAAAATGAATTAATCTACATCAAAATTGCTATCATTTTCAAAGTAAATTTTGGATATTTGAACACTAGTTAATTTTAAATTATTCTCACAGCATAAATTTTGGAAGTACATTGAGTTGTTATTGCTGTATAGTAATGTATCACATTTTGGCATACCTACTGAGTTAATTATTCTTTTATTAATATGTAGGTCTCATTATTAAAGGTTAATATGTGTGCAAATAAACAATTAATAAGTAGGTAGGTTTAATGTGAAAATTGTATAGAATAGACTACCATCAATATTATAGAACTGTCAAGTCACATTTTAAAAGGCAAAGGAATTTAATTATACAGACAAACTCAAATGTTTTGATGGAATTGTTATTCCCCAGATTAAAACAGTTTATAGGAGTAAAGGTTAATAATTTTATTTATCATTGTTTAAGTACCTACATATATGTTTTCGACAATGACCTTTATATTGTTGTTAGTAAGTTTCATTTTTGTTTTCCTACACTAGATGGTGTTAGTGGTAAAACAAAAAGCAGATGATGGCCAAATATGTATACTGAACACTAATTTGTTTTCAAGTATTGGCTATTTAAATAATAACAAAAGAAATTGCGTGTTAAATGATCTATTTATAATTTGTTTGTTTGTAGCGCTTATAACAAAGGTTATGTTTGACAAATTGAATAAAATGTCAAGACGCCCTCATTTCTTTTTTTTGTAAAAGAATTGACAAAGAAATGTAATTCAAAAGTTTCCGGTTTAATCAATTTTGTTTCGGCACAAAATTATTTTAAAATTCGAACAGGATTTCCTACCTCCTTCGTAAAAAAATACCACAAACAAAGAAAAAAGTGTACTCACATTGTGTAGCAGAAGCAGGGAGGCATACAGCCAGGAGAGCGACGACAGCAAGGATGATGGCCTTCATCTTTTAATTTTTTATTTAATTAAAATCACAGATACTTTGACAAAAATAATGTTATTTATTGACAAGCAGTTCCGTAACGTACGAGTACTCGCGTAAGTCTAGCCTTTACACACACTGGCGTAGAAGGCGACTTATCAGAACGCAACAAAATTGGAAAACAAGCACTATTCTCGTTGATGCCTCTGATTATATGAAAATACGTGAACTACGCAGCGATAAGAGTACCATCTCGTGTTGACAAGAGCTTCGAGAATGACATGATAGAGCGAGACGCAAGATACCACAGTCCGTGTTGCACAACAAAAAATCACTGAAGAGGTTTCGTGTTCCGAGCCGACTCATGGAATATTTTCCGACCTATTTACGCTAATTAGCAATAAAAGATCGTTTTTTTCAGCTCTTAAATTTGTTAAATAATATAATATCATAGTTTAAGGCATCATGTATAGGGAAAGTTATGTAAATAAGGTATAAAATAGAAAAAGGGTCAATTCTTTGGAAACCCAAAACCTCAACATTCTAAGTATGACAGCCATGACAGGGCCTGCTACGTCATTCATTGGCTCCGATTGCGGGGGGATAGCGTAGAGAGGGGCGAGGAAATAGTGATACCAGCTTTACACGTTTCCTTCTCAAAATGGAAAATAAAAATTGAAAAGAAGTCGCTTTAATGTATTTCTTTTTATTTTCTAATGACTCATAAATTATGGAAAGAGTGTAATTAGAATGTTGACGAGTGCATTTTGATTATATTTGAAGTATTTCACCGAACATTCTCGAAATACGGGTAATTTATTTTTTCTACATAGCCACCCCGTCCTGAATCGCAGCAAACTTCACGTGACAGACGTGAATTTTTCTACTTTATTATCATTTTGTGCCGTTCGCTATCAATCGTACTGCGTTTGTATAAATTTTAATTACGTGTACTCTCCGACCGACGGAGCTTTATCAGTTTAATAGTCGTTGTTGGAAGTCGTCTTCTGCGCCAGTGTGTGTAAAGGCACTTTCGACGAAACAATCTTTGTTGCTGCAGAAATAATCGTCTAACTTTATTTGTCTCACATTATTATTTTGGTGAGTCTATTTTACATTTTCTACGACTTAATTGTTTGTGTGTCAATTTCCTGGATAGTCTTTTGTTTATTTTAGGTAATCATATTTTTATTTTCGAATTTCGAAAACTTTTTGTTTGGTTCCGTGTTCTGAGTTTGAAAAATATTGACATTTTTCCTTTGTGTTTTTAAAATTAATTATATGAGTTTACAATTTAGATGCTAATTATTTTAGAATACAGAGATTTTATTTGTTACCAACGAATTAAATAAGCAGATTAAAATCAACATAGTTGCACATATACGCCTCTTTGTAATCTGTTTATCAAAATAACATTTGCAAATGGCCAACGCCAATGACAAACGACTTTATTTTTTAATACTACGCAAAAGGAAGAAGAATCTTTTGAAAAAGTTTTCCAAACCAAAAAGTTTAGTAATTTTGTTTATTGTTCTATCTGTAGGTAGCATTATAAAAAAACTTTTTATCAGTGATTTTTATTATCTTGTGGTAATTAATCTGTAGTAATGTAAATATTGACGAAAAACATTGGATTATAATATTATCTTCATTAGATTGGATGTTCAACTTTTAATACATTTATCATAGCAATACATCTATGTATTTACGAATTGTCTATTTGATTGCAAGATAATGTAGCTACCTATAAAATAATAATCACAATTTTATGTATATGCTTAGGTTTGACAAAAGTAATTATCTAGGTCAATTAATTGATATAGAGGGTCAATTGCTCTTAAGTTTTGCTAAAATGAACTAACCCACATTTGATTTTCTAAGATTTTTATATTAATTTTGAAATACTTTGCTAATTGTATTCTTGTTTATTTACCTGTATGTATTCATGTTTGCTTGCCTTATATAAGGTACAAGGGTCAATATTTTTAAATATCTTTTGTCATATTTCTACCTATCAATAATTTATGCAAATAATCTTCCATTCTGTTGATCAAACATAGTTTTTCTAAAGTTTAGAAATGATCATGTGGAAAACTTTACTTCCATTTCATTATCAATAATCAATATCACAACATTTCGACATTTTCATCATATTATTGACAGGCTGTCATAAATGCCTATAGATAAGCAAGTAAATTCAAATAAACCAGAGGTTCCCAAACTTATTTTGTCTACTGCCCACATTGAGAATAAATTATTTTTTAGCGCCCCCCTTTTTTCCGTACCCGTTTAGAAATTTGTCATGACGATGTTACTCTCGTACAATAATTTGCACCTGCCGTGTAATCTCTTCACCATCTTTGGTTGACTGGTAGAGAATGCTTAAGGCCCCCATTTTTTCTCTAGGTCTCTTACCGCCCCCCTTTAGGTCTGCAGCGCCCACAAGGGGGCGTTATCGCCCACTTTGGGAAAGACTGAAATAAACAATGAATAAAATATATTCAGACTGCTCATTGGTGGCTACTTAATTTTTTGTTCTGTTGGTGATTTACTGGTTAGGGGAGTCATCAGTCATTTTATGCAGGGCTAAACCTTAAGTCTTCATCTCCACATATTTGTCTTTTGCAGTGCCCAATAGGGTCTATGATTGTTTCTTTATTTCAATAAAGTATATATGTACCTATTGGATTGGAACAGAAGAGAACTTTGTAAATAAAAATGCTATTCATACATTATAGTCAATAATTTAACTTCAATTCATATATTTACGGAAGAAATACCCATACTTTTGTAACATTTACCCTTATTTACAAAACTTTTTCTTTTGTCCACAGAGAAATCAACATGAAGGTCACAATCTTCGCTGTCTCCTGCCTCTTGGCTCTCTCCGGCGCCTTCGCCGCTGACACCTGCTACCAAGATGTCTCCTTGGACTGCGGACAAGCGTCTAACACTCTTGGTAAGTCCCTCAAAAAAAAGACTGGTAGGAATAGGACAATTTGACTTTTGGACATACTGCAAAAGTAAATTGCAAAAACCACTCAAAGTCAAAAACAACTTATTGTAAGACATTTTTTTAAAAGAGTATGTATAGAGTTTCTTGCCCATTCTTCTCCATACGAAACTACCTTTTGACTTTGACTTTGACATGGCTGGCACAGTGGCTAATCCCCAGTTCCTAAATGCAAAACATATAGTTTATTTTACCAGTCATATAATTAATTTGAATGCTAACTGGTTTGTGTCTTTGAGCAAAATATCCCGTTTTTTATAAAGGTAATCTTGGCTAGTGTTTTTTACTTTACAAAAATACATATTTCAATTTATTTATTTATTTCTGATCATAATTCTACCTTCTATTGTTTCTGATTTCAAGCTTATATTTACATAAAACACATTAATGTATAGTATGTACTCTATGTATATGTATATATATTTTCTTCTTACACATCGCTTTATTATTATTATTTCAGAGTTTAAAAGAAACCGTAAGTTAAAAAAAAAAATGGACGTGGTAATTATTTTGTTTTTTAACATACAACGGCCATTGACTAATTATATTAGTTAAAAACATAAATTTATAACGACATACACACGCTCATACAAGCTGAATTTTATTTCATATTGGCATCTCGCCCACTTTCATACAAAAATACCATACAAAGCCATGTAAATGGGTAAAAGAAACATTTCAGTCATTATTTTCATGATCTATTTCAACCTTTTTTGTGGCGTTCTAAAACACTGGCCGGTATACCATTTTAACATTCAAATCCAGAATGCATTGTCGCCATTGTTCGATTTGTCATTAAATAAATTAATTAATGATTGCACTTTAACTTTGCAGAATTATGTAAGTATTATTTCTATGTATTATTCTCTGTACTACTAAATTGATTAGAAAACTATTGGGTAGATGGCACCACTAAACTAATAATTCCAAGACTTCACAAAAAAACATTTAATTTTAGCATTAAAAACCCGATGAATTTTTAAATAACTATAAAAATCGATTTTTAGTTGCTTTGAAATCAATAAATAATTAGTGAATTGAGATGACAAAAAAGTGACGTCATAGTTTAGTATTGTCATTTATAATCTATGGGGGAATCGCGTTTTGACAGCTCATAAAAAGTACGTCAATTGATTAGTGGTATCATCTACACAATTAAAGTTATTATTTGCACTTTAGACTTTTCTATTGAAAAGTATATTCTTATGCATGAGTAAGTTTTATTATATTGTTTGTATGACGTGATGCTAAACGATTGCTCAATGGACACGCATTTTTCTTTTCTCTATCGTTTTGCAATAATGTTGATCTTTGCACTCCATTCTTTTGCTATTCTTTGACTTAAGCTTTTTGCTCCAAATTCTCAAACGAGACTCAACTAACTAATAAGCACAGCGATGCTAAATCTTCATGATTTTATTATCATGTTTTATTAGTTGCCTCTAGTCACATTTCTAAGTATCGTTTTCAACTGCCTCATTGGCCTAGTGGTCCTAAGCGCGAATGCTACACTAGAGGTCGTGGGTTCAATTCCCAGGTCGAGCAAAGTGAAAGCATTGCGATGAATAGTGTTGCTTTTGAGAATTCGGCCCTACTGTTATGATTGAATGAGCATTATAACCGAAGACAAAGGTAGTTGAGCACTTTTCAAACTTATTACTAAAGGCGTAAGGTTAAAAATCGTCAACCGCCATTGTCTTTAGATTGTCAAAATTCTTTGCATTATGGCAATTCATGCATTCACGTATTGCATATTTTTAAATACATTTAGTTTTTGAAAGCCTCTTAAAGTTTCTGACTACCACTATCTCTTAAAACAGTATTATTTTAATATAAGGTGTTACCAAAATATCTGCCACGGATTTAATGGGAGGTAGTATTGTGTTTAAAGATTACAATAGTGAAGAAATTTCATACCCCAGAATAGTTAATTCAATTTGAGAAAATAAAGTAATTTAATAAACTTGACTGTAGTCTGCATAACGCGGTTCACAAATTAAAAAAATATGACACATTATCAATAATTTATCTTTACTATTGTAATCTATAAACACAATACTACTTCCCATTAAATCCGTGGCAGATATTTTGGTAACACCTTATATTACTGTGCCTTGCTCACTGTTGGATTTTCAACGCTCCGCTCAGCGCTGAGAGCTCAAAATCCAACAACTAAAATTATACAGTAATATTAAAATGGTACTGTGAGATTTTTGTGTTTATTTTATTGTGCACTGCAATAACAATAACTATGCTTTGTTTGGAACCTTTAAAACTGTGGATTTTTAAGAAACAAATGGAATGCTTAAATCTCTCCAACAAAACCTTACATAAATATTTTTATACTAGCTTTTACCCGCGTCTTCGTCCGCGTCAAAGTGGACATATTACCCCACGGAAACCGTATATTTTTTCGAGATAAAAAGTATCCTATGTGTTATTCCGCACTATTACCTATCCCAGTGCAAAATTTCATTCAAATCCGTTCAGCCGTTTGAGCGTGAAGAAGAGACAAACATACAAACTTTCGCATTTATAATATTAGTAGGATTTATCTATACATACATATAATAAAATCGTAACGAGGCCAATTCTGTACATTCAATATTTTTTATAAAGAGTAATTCTCACATGTTAAATACATTATACTGAACCCAAAAAAATGGTTTTTAGAATTGTTGTCTGTTTGTTTGTTTGTATGTACGCGCATAACTTTTTTTCTCCTGCACCGATTTGAACAAAACTTTTGGCATTGTATTGGCAGTAACCTGAGCTGTAATTCATCACGCTATATCACATAGGGGTTAGACAGAAACAGTATGAACACTATTATCTTAAAAATACTGAACGCGAACGAAGTCGCGGGCAAAAGCTAGTCCTACATAAATTCACTCCGCAACCTAGCAATCCATTCGTTACCTACTCCATGTTTAGTCATGTAAATCTGGCAACAGCGCTTCCGAGGTGTAACGCTGTCTATGGTGAATACGGTCGGCACGGCAACGTCGCCACGGAGCTCCAGGCCTACGCCAACTTGCATCTAGAACGTTCCTACGAGTACTTGCTGTCTGCTGCCTATTTCAACAACTACCAGACCAACCGAGGCGGGTTCAGCAAACTCTTCAAGAAGCTGTCCGATGAAGCCTGGGAGAAGACCATTGATATCATCAAGCATGTTACTTTGAGAGGTTAGTTAGAAATCAGGGTTTTTTTTTAACTTTTTTCTGTGAACGGTGGTGCTGATTCTTGCGTCATGTTCGTGAACGCTGTCAGTTGAGACTGGTCGTGTTTTTGTTGTTTTTTTTTTTATTGAATATTGCTCTTTACCTATGATATTATTTTCAAAAATCAGTACCTAGTGCCGTACCGGTGCCTAGTGGGTTCGATTCCCAGGTCGAGCAAAGTGTTATGGTGCGCGGTACTCGTACGTAACCAGCGTACTTGTATGATCAGATGTATGAACGTGGACGAGGCGAAAGGAGTATGTAAGGATCGTAGCAGGTGGCCTTGTTTCTGCCTACCCCTATGGGAAAAAGGCGTGAGTTTATGTATGTATGTATGTATGTATGTATGTATGTATGTATGTATGTATGTATATTGACCCATCCATCCACAGGTGACGAAATGAACTTCGACGCACGCAGCACCCTGAAGGTCGAGCGCAAGAACTACACAGTGGAACTCCACGAGCTGGAGGCCTTGGCCAAGGCTTTGGACACACAGAAGGAAATCGCTGAACGCGCCTTCTACATCCACAGGGAAGCTACTAGGAATAGCCAGCATCTGCATGATCCTGAGGTCAGTACCTTTGTCATACCAGCCTATTATTGCTGGAGGAGCCACTAAGGGCCGATGCCTGCCGGGGCTGCGGGTTGTTCGAAAGAGATACCGCGCCCCCGGAACTCAAAGGGCACATGAAGGAACATAGATGGGTTTTAGTCAGTAAAAGTCTGACACACCAGCCAGACCCGCGCTATTTGAGTCAAACATAAAATTTAAAAAATAGTTTATTTCTTTTATTTGCCATTGTTACGCTAAGAAGAAAATTGATCTCAACGCCTAATCTAGATTTCCTCACGATGTTTTCCTTCAACGTTGTTAGAGATGTTTAAGATTAAACTTAGAAAGTACATATGAATTGAAAAAGTCACATTGATACTTGCCCGGTATCGAAACAACTGGGCCTTCACGCCATTTTTATATATCTATATATATAAAAGAAAGTCGTGTTTGTTACAACACTTATAACTCGAGAACGGATGGACCGATTGCCATGGTTTTTGATTTGTTGGATTTGTTTCCGTCCTGAATAGCAGAATACATCTTAAAAACAATGAAACGAAAAAAAAAAAGTCGGAAATGTCGGTAGGGGTTGGGTAGGGGTAGGGGTAGGGTAGGGGTAGAGTAGGGGTAGGGTAGGGTAGGGGTAGGGGTAGGGGTAGGGTAGGGGTAGGGTAGGGTAGGGTACGGGTAAGGTAGGGGTAGGGTAGGGGTAGAGTAGGGTAGGGGTAGGATACCACGCGAACGAAGTCGTGGCGGGTCAGCTAGTTTAAAATAATTCTCAATAATCTTTCTACCCAGGTTGCCCAATACCTCGAGGAAGAATTCATTGAAGACCAGTCCAAGAAGATCAGGGACCTTGCTGGCTACACCACAGACCTCAAGCAGTTCATCACAGCCAACCACGGACAAGACTTGTCTCTGGGCCTGTACCTCTTCGACGAATACCTTCAAAAAACAGCCTAAATACAACGAGGCAGTTACATTTTAGTTTTATTATAGTTATATGGTATTTGTTTCACTCAAAAAATAATAAATATGCTTTTTCTGCGTTAAAAATATCTTTTTAGTGTAAAAAGAATGACATTGACACTATTATCTGTCACATTTTAGGCGCCAAATTGCGTTTGACATTTGTCAAAAAAAGTTTGCTTGTAAAAAAAGTAGTCGCCATCTTTGAAAAAAGCGCGCCAAAAGTGAAACATGACCTATTACTCCACTAAAAGTTACAAATAAAACAGTTTTTTTTTACTTATTAATATTTTTATCTTTGTGTACAAAATTAGGCTGTTATAATGTGATTATATTTTCAATTAAGTTTACCCCATTTTTTATATTGTAAGCGATATAATATTACGTAGATATATATTCACTTATTGTCAAATAAAAGTTTTCATTTGGAATTCATTATACTACTGTTTTTTTATCCTTACTTTTTTAATTGATTTTCTGTCTACTATACATCTTCGTCTTGCTAACCTTGAAAGAAATTTTTGATTTTCATCGCAGTCAGTTAAAATAATAAAAAAAAAAATATATGACACAAATTCAAGTTACATTAATCTTGACCACCACAGTCATGAATAGATGACAAACCAAAATGTGCCCAGCGCGCGATGGTCACGATCCCATGACAGATTTTTATTATACGTAATTAAAACTCATAAAACTACATCGATATAATTCCGAAGTCAAGACTATTTTGTAGGTAATAAAGTCTGAAATAGGTACGCTTACAAAAATTTTTAAAATTTTATAACGTCTTAGGCAACCTATGTTTTTATCTGTGATTATAATAATAATTTTATAAGATATTTTATCTTATGTATCTATGTAAGGTACCAAGGTACCTAACCGAGATAGCCCTCAAAATTGCAAAAAACTCAAGTGGCAATAGGCAGGGCACATAGTTCGAAGAACGGACGACCGTTGGGGTCGCAAGGCTCTGGAGTGGCGACCACGCACCGGAAGGCGCAGTGTGTGCCCCCACGAGGTGGATTGACGACCTGGTGAAGGTCGCGGGAGACCGCTGGATGCGGGCAGCGCAGGACCCGGCATTGTGGCTGTCGTTAGGTGAGGCCTATGTCCAGCAGTGGACGTCGTTCGGCTGATATGATGATGATGATCTGTTTCAGAACTAGATTAAAAATATCTATTTGAGACATCACCTTCTACCATCACGCCTGTATTCCCCAAAGGGTTAGGCAGAGGTGTACCGATGTACACCCACAGTTCGCCGGTATATTTAGGTCCCATGTAATAGGGGGCGAGCCTATTGCCATTAACCGGGCACAAATCCAAACACCGGGCTGCTACTAAGAATTTCATAGAAAAACCCAATAACACTTTTTGCTCGACCTGGGAATCGAACCCAGGACCCCTAGCGTAGCACATCACCTTTTTTTTATTTTTCGTTCTTCCTTATGTTGTGCATTACATGACGAACTTAAGCTAGACTGCAAACGGACCAATAAAAGAAAAACTACATTGAAAACGTTTATTTCATAAAAAAAAAAATAAAAGTAAAAAACACATGATTTTATTGGGTACAGTTAGCAATTCACACTACATTTTATATTTAAATTGGCAACACTACAGAAAAGGCGGGAAAAGCTGTACTTAAAATTAATACCTAAAATAAAAACAAAGTTTTGCCATGTAGTACAAAAACCTTGGTATAAACTGGACACCCACTATATAACAGTTTTTTTTTAATTGTTTTATTCAAATATAGAAATAATCAGAAATTTGTAAAAACCAAATTGAAAAGAGTGTCCGTGGAGTTTCTTGCTCGTTCTTCTCCATAGAGACCTACGTTTTAGAACGAGCAACTAGCTTCAATATTAAACTGTAACTTCTTGACAATTCAAAAGTGCCTGTAAATAAATGCCTTGACGTTTTAGTGTCAACTATTACATTATAACCACGCTTCCCAACCCGGCGGAGTGACAGCCAGAATTCTAGGTTCTGTACAATGTTGCAAAAGACACGACACCTGTAAAAAAACATTTTTATTAATTGCAAATCAGCCTTCAAAGGCGTGAGTAAACCTGGACTTGTAATTAATATAAGTCTGAAATCACCAACCCGCCTTGAGAAAGCGTGGTGATCTATGCTCGTGCCTTCTCTGTATGAGAAGAGGCCTTTGCCTTGCAGTGGGACAGTAATACGCAGCCCCGGATATACGATTTTTTTTCGAGCCGGGGCAAAACCTTGATAGTGGCGCCCCCTCCCTTCAGTGTGCTTTTCAAACATAAAAAAAAAATATATACTATCACGCCTGTATTCCCCGAAGGGTTAGGCAGAGGTGCACCAATGTACACCCACAGTTCGCCGGTATATTTAGGTCCCATGTAATAGGCGGCCGGCGAGACTATTGCCATTAACCGGGCACAAATCCAAACTCCGAGCTGCTACTGAGAATTTCATAGAAAAACCCAATATCACTTTTTGCTCGACCTAGGAATCGAACCCGGGACCCCTTGCACAGCAGTCGCACTTGTGACCACGAGACCGACGGGGCAGGCATGGCATGGGCGGTATTATTTTAATTAAAGAAAAAATTAGTATTAATTATGTAAGTATCAAAAATAATAATTCTCACCTGTTCTTCAACGCTGTAAGCATCTTTCGGTGTAAAATTCTCGAAAACTTTATCTAATAGCTTCACATATTCATTTTTATATTTTTTTTCGGACTCCTCAAGGCATTCTCTTGTTATTTCATAAGACACTGATGTTCCTTGCAATATATCCTTGATGTGTTGTAACTAAAAAAACAAAAATATTCAATAATTGAACCAGGCAAGTGATAATATAAGATATATTCGCAGATGAAGGCTTCCGTCCGTGCCACTGTAATCATCTGCTTAGCCTTTTCCCAACTATGTTGGGGTCGGCTTCCAGTCTAACCGGATGCAGCTGAATACCAGTGTTTTATATGAAGCGACTGCCTATCTGACCTCCACAACCCAGTTACTGGGCAACACGATACCTCTTGGTAAGACTGGTTGTCAGACTTCTTGGCAGAAGCCAAGAAACAGATACACATAGACGTTACTGATAGTCTTCTGACTATCTGTAATGACTGTCAAAGATCTACGAATGACAGTCAGGACCAACAGCTTTACGAGTTTTCCGAGACACGGGGGTTCTATGTTAGGGGGTTTGGTTTCCGCACTTAGTCCTACAATGGACGAGACACGAAGGTGTCACTCCACCAACTTCCAAACTCCGGGCTGCTACTGAGAAATTCCTAATGGAAAAGCCCAATAACACTTTTTTCCCGACCTAAGACTCGAACCCAGGACACCACGCTCATCATTCGCGCTTGCAATCACAAGACCGACGGGTCAGTTCTCGTGCTTGTATGACCAGATGTATGAATGCGGATGAGGCGAAAGAAGTATGTAAGGATCGTAGCAGGTGGCGTTCCGTGGTTTCTGCTTACCCCCATGGGAAAAAGGCGTGAGTTTATGTATGTATGTATGTATGTATGTAAATATTCTTACCTCTTTAAATTCTGGGCCTGATGAATAAAATGATGTCCGTAAAAACGCTTCGAACAATTTCCGTGATTCTCTCAAACATAACAACATACTCTGTAGTCTGCTTTCTAGAACTAAAAAGAAGAAACTTACAATTATATTTTATTTACCATAAAATAACATACCATCACGCCTGTATTCCTCGACGGGTTAGGCAAAGTTGTACAATGTACACAGTTCGCCATGGGACCTAAATATGCTGGCGAACTGTGGGAGTACTTTGGTAAACTCTGCCTAACCCTTCGGTGAATACGAGCGTGATGTCGTCTTTGATAACGTCTTTGCATAAGTAGCGTGGTGGTCCCTCCACCGTCCGAAGCGCCACAGTACTTTGACATCTTTACGAACGAAGTCGCGGTCAGAAGCTAGTTGTGTAATGTAATTCTCCAGACCGATTCCGGCCACGGCGGCTTATCTTAATGCAGACTAGCCACGTACGCAGGAGATATTATAGTGCACAAGTGTGTGCGCAAACAGGTGCACTCCCTTTTCCCTAACTCTCATAGCCCGATGGGACGGCAATCCGACACGACCGGAGAGAGATCAGGCGCAGGACCAACGGCTTTACGTGCTTTCCGAGGCACGGGGGTGTCACACCACCAACTTCCAAACTCCGGGCTGCTGCTGAGAAATTGCTAATGGAAAAACCCAATAACACTTCTTGCCACCCGATCTGGTAATCGAACCCGGGACCACTTGCTCAACAGTCGCGCTTGTGACCACGAGCAGAAGCTATTTAACCTACCTTTAACATCACACACAGCCAGAAGGTTAGCCGTCAGCCTGGCCGGCGGGAGCTCCTGGCAGCCATATTGCAAGATGGATGCCCAGTCGACGCCACACACTGTACCGTCGCGCACGCTGTACATTATGTTTTGCAGATGGCGGTCGCCTACGCCTACGATTTAAAATAGGTGGAATATAATATATTATTATAAGTAAATAGGTTTTACCTGAGTTGGTGTTGAAAAGAAAGTTTGTCACGCAAATAAAATGTATACAAATGATTTATAAAAAGATCGCCATTTTTTCAGAAAGGTCGGAGCAGGTGGCGTTCTGTGGTTTCTGCTTACCCTCATGAAGAAACGGCATGAGTTTATATATGTATGTAAATGAGAAATGTTATTCTGTAAATAGATTCAGAAAACACTTTAGATATTTTTTTGTTAAACTAGATGAGGTTTGTTTCCTTGCCAACTACTACAAGGCACAAAAATTCAGAGGACATTTATAATTGGGTAGATGACACCACTAATCAATTGACGTACTTTTTATGAGCTGTCAAAACGCAATTCCCCATAGATTTTATATGAAAATACTCAACTATGACGTCACTTTTTTGTCATCTCAATTCACTAACTATTTATTGATTTTAAAGCAACTAAAAATCGATTTTTATAGTTATTTCAAAAATCATCGGGTTTTTAGTGCTAAAATTAAATGTTTATTTGTGAAGTTGTTTCTTGAAATTATTTGTTAGTGGTGTCATCTACCCAATTATGAGGAAAAATTGCAACATGCAACAAAGTTAAGACTGTAATTGTCCGAAAAGTGAGAGCTAATTGCTCCTCGCGTCATATTCGTGAACAAGCGCTGTCAGTTGGAATAGGTCTCCTCTTTTATTTTAATTTTATATTACCTTCATTATTTTAACATATAGAAACAACAAGAATATTGTAACCAAGATTTTGTAAAAACCAAATTGAAGGAAAAGAGTGTCCATGGAGTTTCTTGCTTGTTCTTCCTCATAGATACTTACCTACGTTTTGGAACGGGCAACTAGCTTCAACTTAACTGACCGTCTCCTTGACAATTCGAAAATGCCTATAAATGGTCCAATTGACATTATACAGGGTGGAAATTTATTATGCTACCTGGAGGGAAAGTACTCTAAATACTTGAGTTAGCAAATTTTACTGAAAGGAAACATTCCTTTATTTTTAAAAAGAAACAAAACTGCATTTATATAATTTTGAAAATATTCTTGCCACACCCAGGAATCAACCCGACTAAAATTCGAAAAAATTGCATCCTGTACTTTTATGGCACTAATCGATAGGATCAATCATAAGGATCAAATCCCTGCAAACATAGTAAATTAAAATAAAATAAAAACATGCAATTTTATTGTAAATTTATTTTATTTGGACGAAACAAACGAGTAAATTCACTAAGTAGTTGCTGGAAATGAGCTTCATTTCTATCCTTTCAGTAAAATTTGCTAACTCAAGTATTTAGAGTACTTTCCCTCCAGGTAGCATAATAAATTTCCACCCTGTATGCTTTGACTTTGATTCTAGGAGCGATTTGTATATAACTAACTGACGAGTAACTTGGGTAAGTTTAAAAAAATATTAAAATCACTTACCAAACAACCAATTTAGTATAGTCATAGAACTCAAAGTGTCTTCAAATGTTCGCTTCTTAGTTATAAACTCTTTTACACAAGAACAGCTGTTTTCTATTGCCGATCTGAAATGATAAAAATAAAATATTCATATTATGTATTGATGACCCAGTGGTTAAGGCGCCCCCCTCTCATGCACGAGGCTGTGGGTTCGCAACCGGGCACGGGCAAGTACCAATGTGACTTTTTCAAATTAATATGTACTTTCTAAGTTTATCTTGGACATCACTGACATCGGTGAATGAAAACATCGTGAGGACACCTGGACCTATAATTAATTTAAGTCTGAAATCGCCAATCCGCCTTGAGCAAGCGTGGTGATCAATGCTCGTGCCTTCTCTGTATGAGAAGAGGCGTTTGCCCTGCAGTACGACAATAATAGGCTGGTATTGAAATGTATTCTCCAGATCGATTCCGGCCACGGCGGCTAATCTTAACGCAGACTAGCCACGTACGCAGGAGATATTATAGTGCACAAGTGTGTGCGCAAACACAGGGGTACTCCCTCTTCTCTAACTCTCATAGTCCGATGGGACGGCAATCCGACACGACCGGAGAGAGATCAGGCGCAGGACTAACAGCTTTACGTGCTTTCCGAGGCACGGGGGTGTCGCACCACCAACTTTTCAAACTCCGGGTTGCTACTGTGAAATTCTTAATGGAAAAACCCAATAACACTTTTTGCCCGACCTGGGAACTGAACCCAGGACCCCTCGCAGTCGCGCTTGCGACCACGAGACCAACGGGGCAGTTACTACTGCCTCGGGGGACTGGTATTATTAACATAACGTACTTACCTCAGTATATAAGGTGTAACTTTATCACACACAGCGTTGAATTGCTCCATGGCTAAAGAAGGCGCTAATATCAATTTTTCATAACCCGCTTTAGGTATTGCAACTGAAATGATAAATATTGACATTATATTCTAAGATGATGAATGGATGGAGGTAGTAGTAGAGCTCTTTGTGAAGGAGCTCGTTCGGGGAAGTACTACCACCATACCTATTTCTGCCGCAAAGCAGCGTTGCTGTGTTCCGGTTTGAAGGGTATGGGTGCCGGTGTAGTTACAGGCATACGATTCAACTTTGTCTCTGTGATGGCAACGCATTTGCAAGACCTCTGGTATTGCAGATGTCTATAGGCAGCCAGCGGTGACCACTTAACATAAGGTAGGCCGTCGGCTTGTTTGCCATCTAACGATAAAAGAAGATGTATGTTTGCATGTGACTCTTTCACGCTTAAACGGCTGAATAGAATTAGCTGCGAATAGCGAATGTTTTATGCCATAATTGGGTGACCATGAAAAATAAACGAAAAAAAAGACAGGTCGAATAATGTTCTCCTTTTGAGAAGTCGGTTAAGAAGAAATTTACCATTAATATCATGTTTTTCTTCCATCAAATCCCTCAATCTAATATGATCTTCTAAATATTCAATGATGGCTGAATCATCGCTCAGAGGGGTCACCTGAAACAATTATACATATTATTATTAATATATCTGCTTATCCGTTTCCCAACTATGTTGGGGTCGGCTTTCAGTCTAACCAGATGCAGCTGAATACCAGTGTTTTACATGGAGCGACTGCCTATCTGATCTCCACAACACAGTAACTGGGCAACACGATTCCTCTTGGTTAGACTGGTTGTCAGACTTCCTGGCTTCTGACTATCCGTAACGACAGTCAAAGATCTACTAATGACAGCCAGGGAAGAGGGAGTGCACCTGTGTTTGCGCACACACTTGTGCACTATAATATCTCCTGTACGTGGCTAGTCTGCTTTAAGATTAGCCGCCGTTGCTGGAATCTTTGTGGTTTACATAAATCCACGCCAATAATACTTACATTATAACTCCTAACTTGTAACTTGCGGTTGATGGTAGGTAAGATGGCGGCCGCCCTCTGCACGCACGCGTCGCGGTACATCGGCTCGCCGCTCTTACATATGAAGCGGCGCGTCAAGCCGTTTGACAGCAGCGCTTTGACCACGCACGGGCGACGGATTGAGTCCGTAAATACTGATATCTGGAATAAAATATAACATAAATATCAACACGATACTGCATCGTTGGCTTAGTGGTTCTAACCGGGAATGCTACGCTAGAGGTCTTGGGTTCGATTCCCAGGTCGAGCAAACTGTTATTCCGCCGAACTGTAAGTGTACGGTCAGGAAAAAAAGTCGATTAAGAAAGGGGATGCGGGTTGTGAGCAAGAGATACCGCACCCCCGGAACGCAAAGGGCACATGAAGGAACATGGATGGGTTTTAGTCAGTAAAAATCTGACTCACCCTCCCGCCCAGGGCGGGAGTAGTTATTTGATGATTTTTCATCCGATATAAAACATTTCTTCCCAATTCACGCGACACGATCTCCACTTACTTGCTCCGCGAACTTCACGACGTACACGTTGGGAGGTAGTCGCAGTAGCCTCTGCAGGTGGACTCTCTTGCTATCCAAGATGGCGGCGGAACACAAGTCCGGGCACAGCTGTGACAGTCTCAGTGTAGTTCTTTGTGTTTTGGAGCGAAGCTCTTCTATAATCTTTTTTAATTCAGTCGCTTTTGCATCTGGAAAAATGTTTAATATTTACTAGCTTTCCCCGCGTCAATTTTGATGTACTATCCCGCGGGTACCGTACATTTTTCTAGGATAAAAGTATCCTATGTCACATAGGATACTTTTATCCTTTTATCCTATTTAAATTTATTATTATTATTTATTACACATAGGCTATGAGTTATTCCACACTACAATCTATGTCAGTGCCAAATTTCATCTAGTTCCGCTCATTCGTTCAAGCGGGAAAGAGTAACAAACATCCATCCGTCCATACAAACATCCATCCGTCCATACAAACATCCATCCATCCATCCATCCATCCATCCAAACAAACTTTCGCATTTATAATACAAGTGACGCAGTAGGATATAGTAGAATTATTTACTTAAACTTTACGCAACAAAAAAAGTACAAAGGCGGACTTAATGCCTTAGGCATTCTCTACCAGTCAACCAAAGGTGGTGAACAGACAACACGGCAGGTGCCAAATTATTGTACGAGAGTAAATAAACTACTTAATTAAATTGGTTACTGCTCTTCTCTCGTTGGTATAACATCACGCTACGACACACAGAAGCTAAGCAGTAATCAAAGACGTAACGATAGAGAAACGGCGGGGACTTGCCCTTAAAAAAAAAACACTGAAAAATATTTTATATAAAAAAATGGTGGCCAACTTATACATACCAATATCAGTCATATTTTCCAAAGCATAGAGTTTATTTTTCACTGTATTCAACGATTGATAGTCTGTGCCACCGTGTCTTGTTTCAAAGAGTCTAGTTTTCATTCTCTTAAATATTGTATTCCATTCTTCTTCATCTAGAACTAAATATATTAAAATATTAATAAATATAATACCACCATCACGCCTGTATTCCCGAAGGGTTAGGCAGAGGTGTACCAATGTACACCCACAGTTCGCCGGTATATTTAGGTCCTATCCTATTGCCATTAACCGGGCACAAATCTTAACTCCGAGCTATGAAAATTAAATACCACCATATCTATTTCTGCCGCAAAGCAGCGTTGCTGTGTTCCGGTTTGAAGGGTATGGGTGCCGGTGTAATTACAGGCACATGACACATTTCAACTTTGTCTCTGGGATAGCAACGCACATACACATCTGCAATACCAGAGGCCTTGCAAATGCAAGGCCTCTGGTATTGCAGATGTGTATAGACAGCGGTGACCACTTAAAATCAGGTGGGCCGTCGGCTTGTTTGCCGTTTGCCTGGCATTTTCCCAACTATGTTGGGGTCGGCTTCCAGTCTAACCGGACGCAGCTGAATACCAGTGTTTACATGGAGCGACTGCCTATCTGACCTCCACAACCCAGTTACTGGGCAACACGATACCTCTTGGTAAGACTGGTTGTCAGACTTCCCGGCTTCTGACAATCCGTAACGACTGTCAAAGATCTACGAATGACAGCCGGGACCAACGACTTTACGTGCTTTCCGAGGCACGGAGGTGTCACACCACCAACTTCCAAACTCCGGGCTGCTACTGAGAAATTCCTAGCGGAAAAATCCAATAACACTTTTTGCACGACCTGGGAATCGAACCCGGGACCTCACTCTCATCAGTCGCGAGTTTTGAGCACGAGATGAACGGGACAGCATGTGCATGCATTTTTGATTGCCATCCAATGACTTAAAAAAAGCAGTTTCAAAAACTAAAACCCGACTACAAAAAATTCACGTTCTAAAAAGTATGAAACAAGAAAACATTCTCATCTGAAAGCCGTGGTCGTATGCCACTTTGCCGTAAACTTTAGTGCTAAAGATGAATGTTCTATTACTATACACATACTGTTTTACCGGAATAGGTGGCATACGACCACGGCTTTCAGATGAGAATGTTTTCTTGTTTCATACTTTTTAGAACGTGAATTTTTTGTAGTCGGGTTTTAGTTTTTGAAACTGCTTTTTAATTTAAATTATTTTGGGGTTCAAATTTAGAAATTTAAGGGTGCCGTGTAGAATTTACTAATACAAGTTATATATATTTGAAATGTGCTAATTAAGCCCTTTAATTTGATATGCAACACGACCA
Organism: Caradrina clavipalpis; assembly: GCA_932526535.1. Classification (NCBI taxonomy): domain Eukaryota; kingdom Metazoa; phylum Arthropoda; class Insecta; order Lepidoptera; family Noctuidae; genus Caradrina; species Caradrina clavipalpis. Next base: position 5,587,806 of record OW052115.1, read on the forward strand.
TATTTGGAAGAAAAAAAATATTATTTCACATCTTCATGAGCTCTAGAGGGCGCCACATACAATTTATTGTAACATAACATAGCCTATAACCAGCGGACAATTAAGACGCTTCCAATGACACCTCATTTGTCAATTTACGTTAGATGGTTTAGAAGTTATGAGGGAACAGATGAACATCCATACATACATACATACATACATACATACATACATACATACATACCGGTCAACCTCATAACCCTCCTTTTTGCTTCGCCGTAGTCGGGTAAAAAAATAAAGTTTAATATAAAATACTTACTATTTTTTCTTAATTCACTACAATACTGTAGTAACGAATAATTAGCATCGCAAATCAATTGGAAATATTCCTTACAAATATCAGAGTCTGAATCATGTAGATTTTCATTTAATATATTGACTGGCAACACTGCTAACACCTTCTTGAGGATGGCAATACTGAAGAAATCTAGGCGGTGAAATACTCGCTGCATCTGAAATTTTATGTAAATTTTAACTGAAATATAGACATACATACCATCACGCCTGTATTCCCCGAAGGGTTAGGCAGAGATGTACCAATGTACACCCACAGTTTGCCGGTATATTTAGGTCCCATGTAATAGGGGGCGAGCCTATTACCATTAAACGGGCAGAAATCCTAACTCCGAGCTGCTATTGAGAATTTCATAGAAAAACCCAATAACACTTTGCTCGACCTGGGAATCGAACCCAAGACCTCTAGAGTAGCAGTCGCGCTCAGGACCACTAGGCCAACGAGGCAGTTGCCTCGCAAACCGTCTCGTTGGCCTTTTAATAGGGGCTAATTTCGCCTACGAACTAAACACTTGTAATTTTAGTTCCAAAATGCAAAACATAAAAAAGTATTGTACTATACTACTGAATTAATACTGAAATGACACTGAACTACCAAGGACCACTAGGCTAAGGAGGCAGTTAGAAATATAAATTGGTTAGGTAAATTATACCAGCTAATAGGATGTTATAATTTACCTAGCTGTCAAAACGCGATTTCGCCATAGATCGTGTATGACAATACTAAACTATGACGTCACTTTTTTGATATCTCAATTCACTAACTACTTATTGATTTCAAAGCAAACCAAAAATCGATTTTTAAAGTTATTTAAAAAAAAAACGAGTTTTCAGGGCAATTTTTTTTTTACAGAGGTTTCTTGTATTTATTGTTTAATGGTGTCTTCTACCTAATTATTATTATTACCTGAACAAGTAAACTTTTTGCCGTGACATCGCTCATGGCAGTTTCAAAATAGGCGAGTCTATTTAATAGTACAGAAATTAGCAAATTACAGTCTTTAGCCAAATCATGATCCAGAACTTTCTTAATAATCTCCGTCATTCGTAAAATAACATCATTTTGTATCTTCTCATCTGAAAGAAAAAGATAAATATTAGTTACTATCTTCTGTTAGCGACAAAAAACATCATCATCTTCCTGCCCTTATCCCATGTCACTTGGTGTCGGCGCAACACGTTTTCTTCTTCCATGCCGTCCTGTCAACCGTCATGCTATCACTGACTCCCTTCTCTTTCATATCATTCTTCACACAATTCATCCATCTCTTCTTTGGCCTCCCTCTTCCTCTCCATCCATCCACATTTATACTCATTACTCTTTTGGTCACATGCGTGTCATCCCTCCTCTTCACATGCCCATACCAAGACAAACAGTTCCCTACCAACTTTTCTGTCACTGGCGCTACTTTCAAACTTCCTCTTATATACTCATTCCTTACCTTATCCAGTCTGATCACACCACACATTCACCTCAACATTCTCATCTCCGCTACATGGAATTGTTGTTCATCCATCCATCTTATTTATTTATTATTTACTTTGCACAGAAGTAAAAATACACCGTACAAAGGCATCTTCGGCATCTTTACAAACTTTCTCATTTAAAGCACTAGCTTCTGTCTGCGACTTCGTCCGCGTCAAATTTGATATATTATTATCCCACGGGAACCGTACATTTTTCCGGGATATAAAAAGTTTCCTATGTGTTATTCCATACTACAATCTATCGCAGATTCTAAGTACCAAATTTTAACCAGTTTCTTTCAGCCGTTTAAGCGTGAAAGTGTAAAGAACATCCATCCATCCACATGGGTGAATGAATGGATGGATGATTCATCATTGCCAGTACGTGATGGTCTGTAAACAACGCGGCTTCCTATTCGCAAAAGATTTTTCAGAATTGGCTTGTGAATCGAACCCAAGACCTCTAGCGTAGCAGTTGCGCTTAGGACCACTAGGCTAAAGAGCCAGTAATCCCTAAGTGCCTTTAGGCAATATTTTACTATCAAAAGAATTAAGGATCAATAAAAAAATTACGTGACAAAGTAAAAGTAAAAAGTTGAATGCACTGCAAAGTCATAAATCGACATCAAATAAATATCTTTACAACATTTGAAAGGGTAATACGATCAGAGAATCACGTAGTAGATAAACAGATTAAATCTAATGTCATTGACATGAATGATACTCTCGACAAATCACGTTCAGCAGTGTGATTCTCTAAGCCTCACTTCGTAATTCGAAAGTTGAATCCGCAGTGAGATTACAAAATGGTATTCTGTTAAACACGATCACGCCGGTGACGTCACCACGGCGAACGAATACTAAACCAATGGTTTAGTATTCGGACTGCTACAATTTTAAGTGCAATCGGGTACAACGACTTTCTTGTTTTAGGGCTTTTTCATAAATACTTAGAAAAGCAGTCGGGTTTTTTTGTTTTTTAAATTACCGTTTTTTATTTTTTACTTTTTTTATTTTTTATTCACCCATTGTAACTTTCAGAGCGATCCAAACATTTGAATTTGGCGCCAAATATCCGCCATTTTGTTTTTTTTTTATTTTGATATACCCAGTGTCACTCTCACAGTAAATACGAATCTACCGACACCTTTCAAGCTAATATCCATCAAGCCGTTAAGGCTGCCGAGCGTGCCAAACAATTATACATACAAACATACATACATACATACAAACATACATACATACATACAAACATACCCTCGAAAAACATAACCCTCCTTCTGTCGCAGTCGGGTAAAAAAGGCGCGAGTTTATGTATGTGTAGAACATAGTCCTTTCTTTCTAGCTAGATTATTTCTGTCAGTCCTAAAAACGCTTACCATTTTCGATCCAAAGGTCGTCATAATACAACATAGCAGTTTCGTATAAAGATGTCAAAACTTGTGCGTTGTTGCTTGATATCGTCCGCCCTTTTCCTCGGGTTATATGCGTGCTTACCACTTGCATTACATCGTCCAATTTAGTTGTTGATATCGCTGAAAATTAAGAAGATTAATTAACATAACGCTTATAATCTCTCGGGAGACGCTCCGGGCGCCGGGAGCCGCGAGACGACTCCCAGCCACCGTAGACGCGGGTCTGTGGACGGTGAGCAATTCAACTCCCTTAGGCCCCGTTCCCACTACGCCGGACCGGCAGATCTGCCGAAAACCGGATGCCGGACAGAGTGTTCACATTACACCGGATACCGGAAGAAATTCAGACAGTTTCTGCTTGAATATCCATGCTAAACATCTACTTTTACCAGAAAATGCTAGCCGAATGACGTGTGTGGAACACGGGCGGGGCGAGGGGAGCACGAGCGGGGAGAGCGGGGGACAGATACCGGACAAACTCGTTCACATTACTCCGGGCCCGGTCGTTTTACCGGAAATTCCTAGTGACAAAACGCTCGGTAAAAATGCCGGGCTCAGCAAAAATGCCGGATCCGGGATAATGTGAACAGCTTCATATAAATTGTACAGCCACTAGCCCTTCCGGCAGATTTACCGGCGCGGCAAATCTGCCGGTCCGGCATAGTGGGAACGGGGCCTTAGAGACTCGCGTCTGCAAAGATTATAGATGGCCCTGACAGCCCTCTTTACACCCAGACACAGAACTAACAATCATGCTCATCACACAAAGTTTGTCCTGGGTGGGAATCGAACCCACGACCTCCGGCTTAGCAGTCAGGGCCGCTAACCACTAGACCAACAGGCCCGTCAAAATAATGTAAGTACTTACATCCCAAATCATGATGCAGGTGCAGAATCAACTTCTGCATTGAAATATTAGTTTCCAAGGATGACTGCGAAGCGAACCGGAGCGATTGTTTTTCTATAACAAAAATACAAATAAATACTCGCCTAGAATTTCTCAATTATAGGCATATAATTTGCTGGGCAAAGGCGTCTCCCAGATATGTAAAATATTTTTTGTAAATAACATTTTAGATTTATATTTAGTTTTAAATTAAGATTAAATAAAGGAAAGGTTATACGATAGAGTGAGGAATTAAATTATACGACAGCGTTGCAGTTTAAAAGAGGATGTAGTGACAAAGGTTGAAAGAGTATGCTTAGATGGTTCGGTCATGTTGAGAGGATGAGTGAAAGGCGACTAACAAAAGGGATTTATATGGCAGATGTGAGTGGCAACACCGGGAGGGGACGCCCTAGAAAGACCTACCCTGACCTTATCGGTGAGGTTCTTCAGAAAGGTCGGGTGTGCAGTACTCGTAACCGGCGTGCTTGTATGACCAGATGTATGAATGTGGACGAGGCGAAAGGAGTGTGTAAGGATCGTAGCAGGTGCGGATACCGTAGGCACGGTCTGTGGACGGTGAGCAATGGGTAGCTCACCGTCCGTACGTTATTAACTAACGACAGACCGTGTCGACGGCGCGTCCATGTTCCGCGCACAGAGGTGTCAGCCATTGGAAGGGGCCACTAAGGGCCAAATGCCTGCCGGGGCTGCGGGTTGTTCGAAAGAGATACCGCGCCCCCGGAACGCAAAGGGCACATGAAGGAACATAGATGGTTTTTAGTCAGTAAAAGTCTGACACTCCCTCCCGCCCCGCCCAGGACGGGGGACCCCCCCCGTCCTTTAGTGTCTTTTAATGATTTTACCATCTCTAAAAAAAAAAAAAAAGGATCGTAGCAGGTGGCGGTCCATGGTTTCTGCCTACCCCCATGGGAAAAAGGCGTGAGTTTATGTATATGTATATGTATGTAAATAAAGGATAATAAGGGAAAAAGGCAGGAAGATGATGATGATAGCTAAATGGAACAGTACCTGCAGCTTCCAATGCCTTCTGTAGAGAGTTCAAGTTGTTCTCTCGAAGACCTATTGTTCTGTATGCTTTCACCTTCTCTTGGACCCAGGGGAGAATGTCCACGTCTAGGGAACTCCTGCAAATCAAGTATTTATTGGCGTACAGGAGGACTATTAATTTATTAGCCTTTTTTCCAGAATTGGAATTGGGTAGATGATACCACTAATCAATTGACGTACTTATTATGAGCTGTCAAAACGCGATTCCACCATAGATTTTGTATGACAATACTAAACTGTGACGTCACTTTTTTGATAATTCAGTAACTATTTATTGATTTTAAAATTGTTTTTTTTATTATTTAAAAATTGTTCGGGTTTTCAGGACTAAAAAATAAAGTGTTTTTTAGTGAATTTGTGTCTTGGAATTGTTGTTTAATCCATTCAGTGCGGGGCGACGCACATGCGCGTTTTTTTGACGCGTATGCGCGATGCCCGTACTGAAAGTGTTAATGGTGTCTACTATCCAACTATTTATGAATATGAACAACTTTTATTATACATAAAAATGAATATAATACGTGTATGGAGCAACTGGTTATAATATCTCTATTTAGTATAAAACAAAGTTGCTCGCACGTCCTATAAAACAACAACTACAACCACCAACAACAAACACCAACAACACACACCACACCTACAACTTTTTCCCACGAAACTATGGATTTATTAAATCGGTCCGATTATTTATCGGTCCTACAAAATGTCGGTTGTGTCGGCTTAAACACTATGACTTACTCTTTATTCCTGTCGATACATTGAAGAGCTAATGATGGAAGCTGTTTCTCATTAGCTTGTTGACACCATAAGAGCTCATCTTTAGATAAACAGATCCCGTCTTGACTTTCCGAGTCTGATTGTTGTTTGTAATATGCTGATCTGAAAAGTTTTTATAACATTATAGTCTTTAGATACCATCACGCCTGTATTCTCCGAAGGGTTAGGCAGAGGTGTACCAATGTTCACCCACAGTTCGCCGGTGTGTATAGGTCCCGTGTAATAGGGGGCGAGCCTATTGTCATTAACCGGGCACAAATCCTAACTCCGAGCAGATACTGAGAATTTTGGCTTATGTCCTTTCTTGGGGTTCAAACTAACCATGTATAAAAATTTATTCAAATTGGTTCCGTGGTTTGGGTTCGATTCCCAGGTCGAGCAAAGTTTTATCGGGTTTTTCTATTAAATTCTCAGTGGCAGCGGGGAGTAAGGATTTAGGCCCGGTTAATGGCAATAGGCTCGCCCCTTTTTACATGGGATCTTAATATACCGGCGGACTGTGGACGTACATTGGTAAACTTCTGCCTTACCCTTCGGGGAATACTGGTGTGATAGTATGTTATTATTTTATACGTCATCGATACGCTAAAATGAAGTCCGTCTATAAGATGGCGTTAAAAGTAAACGTTTAGTATGCTCATGAATGTACAGTCAGCAAACGAGATAAGTAACCAGAGTCGCCTAATAAATTCAAAGTTTTTCAAAAATAGATAGAAGTTTTTTAATAAATTTTGTTTTTATTAATAGAAAATAAATAGTTTTCTAATAAAGTTAAATTTCATTTCAAAACTACCACCGGTTTGAGACAAAACTTCAACTATATTAGACGGCCTGGTTACTTATCTCTTTTGTTCACTGTACTTACCTGATCATAAGCCGAGCCGCCCATTCAGTAAGACAGTCAGTTGGACTGATTTCTCCAAATAGTTTAGCATCATTCTGATGCCATTGTATTGCCTCTATTATCTGAAATAATTTGATGAAAGGAGGTAAAAAAAAAACAAATACAAAGCGATTTCCTTCAATATGCTAAAGTACGTTCCGAAAAAAATAGTTACAGAGGTACACAAATGGTACAGAAAATGGGTGACACTTGTAAATGCCAACTATGGTAGAAAATTTTAAAATGTTATTAATTTAGCTATAGCATTCGCTTTTCTGGCCGGATAGAATTGATAGCATAGGGCTTTTTTTGCTTTGGTGTGGATATTTTTTATGGTTGTCCCCCGCTCTGGGGGGCCTAGGGGTCTGCCAGAATGTCACTAAAAATCACCCCCGATGTTCCCTGCCCACACTTAGGTTGCCTGTCCATTGAAGGAGGCTACGGAGTGGAGAAACGTAGAAATATTGACCAATAAAGGGCTAACCACACATTTCCGGGAACTCGTCCAGGCCATGTTCCGTCAGTGATGGGGAAAAAATCGGTTACGTATAAATTGTATGAACTAGTTCACACAGCTCCGTGTCAGGCGTCAGTGTCCCGGAACACGCTCGGTCGCACGAACTCTCTGACAGTGCTATCCGATTTTTCCCACAGCTCATATACCCAAATACGTTTTGCCTGCTGATAGTCTTCTTGGTCATCTGCTTCTTCTTCATCTAGCGCTATTGCAATCATTGCTAACTCTTCTTGGTTAAACAAAGACATCGTGAAGTGTGCGTATCAGAAAGAAACAGATTACACTGATACCGATTTCTCTGATATGTGTGAACACGGGTGACTGATGGCACGTCCCTGACGGGAACACTGAAACGGACAACTCGGAACACGGATAGCCCTGACCCGGAAATGTGTGGATAGCGCTTTGAGTTCATAACTGAAGCGGAGCGGAGTTTTTATGCCATCCTATTGGTTAATATTTCTTCGCTTCACAAGCAATCTCCGCAGTGGTGACAACTGGATTGTTCGCGGCCTATGCGACACAGATACTTCCCGAAACAGCCATGTCCGGTCAGTATCTGCGTCAGCCAGAATGTGTGGGTGCCGTGACGGTGTTCCAGCTAATCCTACGTGACGGGTCTTACTATCGACATCACAGCGTGGCGCGGTACAGGCCTAAGCCAAGCGTACCTATTGAATCTATGGTTAACATTTTACATTTTAGTAACGGAGTCCCTTCTACCACATCTGAATAAAACCATTCAAAAATACACTTACAGCGGACGTAACAAAGTCTCTTTTCGGCCACCTTTCAGTTTGCTTCAGCCAACTTATTCTGTTTTGAGTAACTTCTTCAGGATAGTAAGACGCGACCATTTTGTTAAACCAAATGTCATAATCTGTGAACAATATTATGTATATGCATACATCATCACGCCAGTATTCCACGCAGGGTTAGGCAGAGGTGTTCTTAAGTCACCCACAGTACGCAAGTATGTTTAGGTCCCACGTAATAGGGCCGAGCCTATTGTGTGATCCTCAGCGTGACTGCTACCCTAAAGATCATGGTTTCGATTCCCAGGTCGAGAAAAGTGTTATTGGATTTTTCTATGCAATTCTCACCAGCAGCTTGGAGTTTGGACTTGTGCCCAGTTAATGGCAATAGGATCGCCTCCAATTACATGGGACCTAGACATACCGGCGAACTGTGGGTGTACAGTCAACAAAACTATTTGGTACACAGGAAAAATTATTCATTTTTCTACTACACTGTCAATATTAATTTTTAATATAAATGCGTAACTACTTTTTAAGCTTATGACACACTTAAGAAAGTTATTTCAAAGAAATGACTACTCAGCGCTTTCACAACATTGTTTAAAAGTAATCGCAAGTAAGCCGTCTGTTTACCGAATAGTTTTGTTGACTGTACATTGGTACACCTCTGCCTAACCCTTCGGGGAATACAGGCGTGATAACCTTGTAGAATTAGGTTCCATTCCGATATTTCACAATCTTTTCTCTCATTACCTTAGACGAGACGGTTAAACGATATCAGTCGCAGACGATGTCAATGCACTTTATTTGATACCTACCTATATTTTACAATGCCACTATCACGTACGTGATCAGACGATACGCCAGTATCGAGATAACGGTCAGGTCAAAGCACTGTAGCGTATGAACTATTGGTTAATCTGTCACTGTAGTTTATTACTCTAATTCACGATCCTAAATGGATTAGATTATAATATATCTGCATCATCATGACATGCAGAATTGATGGCCGATGGGGCCGCAAAGATCTCGCACTGGCAATGTAAACGTTCCATGTAAAAAACTTTTTTACAAAAAAGACAACCACCTTCAAAAACTAAAAAGTGAAAAATTACTTTAGCTTTGGAAGTCGGCGGCTTTGGTTCTGTTTGTTGTTTTGTAGTGTCTCCGACTTCCAAAGCTAAAGTTATTTATCGGTTTTTAGCTTTTGAAGACGGTTGACATTTTTGTAAAAAACGTTTTTTATTTTTCGCTTTTTAGTGTCATCCAAAATTCATGAAGACACTGTCATACTACGTAAATAACGTGATTTCGTTTACTTGGATGTCAAATTTTCGAATACTACTGAATACATCTGTATAACCCTTTCGAGTGTACAGGCCCGATGTTATGTTATGTGACTGCGTAAACAATGCATATTTATGCGATAGGAGCAATCGCGGTTAATTTGCTGTATTTTTTTGGAGAGTTCCGTTGTCTGTCTCCGGAATACATAATCAAATGTATATGAAATTTAAATGGGACCATTTCGGAATAAACCCCTTTCAAACAAAAAAAATATTTAGCAAATCTGTCTATATACGACGGAGTTATGCCCGAACATACATAGTCCTCCTTTTTGAAGTCGGTTAAAAACACTGGTATTCTTGCAGTCTTAATCAGTTCGTCCGTCCACTTTGATATGACTCATACAAATGAAAAAAAACACACTCACTCCACGACCTCATCCCACCAGCCCCCTTCCACCATCACACATCCAGACACACCTTTGGCTACCACCCCCATCTTGTTCCATTCCATTGATTCGCACTTAGCGCTTCCAAACGTCTTTTATAATGCGCACTGCAAAGGAGTGGAACTCTCTACCTGCGTCTGTATTTCCGAACGCATCTCTTCAAAGTGAGAGTGAACAGGCTTCTTCTGGGTAAGCTCACTCCATCGTCGACTTTGTCTCTGTCGCCTCTGACCTAGACTAGAGTCCAGAGCTTATCCATCACAAATAAAAAAAAAACCCTGACCTTATTAGTGAGGTTCTTCAGAAAGGTCGGGTGCGCAGTACTCGTAACCTGCGTGCTTGTATGACCAGATGTATGAACGTGGACGAGGCGAAAGTAGTATGTAAGGATCGTAGCAGGTGGCGTTCCGTGGTTTTTGCCTACTTCCATGGGAAAAAGGCGTGAGTTTATGTATGTATGTTAAAAAAAACACAAAAAGATATCTTACCAAGTTTCTTATCAGCCCCGTCAAAATATTCCCTCAAGGAAGTGGTGAAATCTTCATTTGTGGTCCATAGAGGAGGCAGACTGTCTTCGACTTGCCTTTTGTCTTGAAGTCTCAAATCATCCCAGTTAGATAGCGATCCGAATACGTTAATTAATCCTAAAAATAAAACATTTAATTATTTATTTCAATTAGACCAGTGGTTTTCAAACTTTTTTGGTGACAGAAATCTTATGATTAACAAAATATGTCACGGAAACTAAAAGTCAAAGCATTTATTTCAATTAGACCATTTACAGGCACTTTTGAATTGTCAAGAAGTTACAGTTTAAAATTGAAGCTAGTTGCTCGTTCCAAAACGTAGGCCTCTATGGAGAAGAACGAGCAAGAAACTCCATGGATACTTTTTTCATTCAGTTGGGTTTTTACAAAAACTTGGTTCCCTCAAATAATCAAAAATAGATTAATGTGTATTTTTTATTTATAATCATATTACTTGACAATTGATATTTGCTTGTAATGGGAAGTATTAAATTGGTCTAATTATCATCAGACCATTCAAAGTTTCAAATCATAGGATTTATTTCAGTTAAACCATTTACATGCATTTTTGAATTGTCAAGGAGTCAGTCGGTTAGTCAGAATGTTGAAGCTAGTTGATCTGTCCAAAATATAAGTAGGTAGATTCCTCTATGGCAGCCTTTCCCAAAGTGGGCGATAACGCCCCCTTGTGGGCGCTGCAGGCCTAAAGGGGGGCGGTAAGAGACCCAGAGAAAAAATGGGGGCGTTGTGTAGAGGCTTGGGGGGCGATTTTTAATTTCATCTAGCTAGGAGGACTCTTAGACTCTTGATTGATTTTAGTAGAGGAGCCCCCCCCCCCCCCCGTCATGACTAATTTCTAAACGGTCACGGAAAAAGGGGGGCGCTTTAAAATAATTTATTCTCAAAGTGGGCAGTAGACACAATAAGTTTGGGAACCTCTGCTCTATGGGGAAGAAAAGGCATTTTTGGTGTGAAAAATGATTTAATTAATCTTTTTATGGCAGCGCACATTGTACGCACGCAAAACATTGTGCTTACGGGTGCATGTAACAGTAAGGAGTCGTAGAAGTTTAGTTAGAACATTCGATATTTATATACGTCAATTAAATTAAACTGCCCCGTTGGTCTCGTGGTCGCAAGTGCGACTGCTGTGCAAGGGGTCCCGGGTTTGATTCCCAGGTCGAGCAAAAAGTGTTATTGGGTTTTTCTATGGAATTCTCAGTAGCAGCTCGGAGTTTGGATTTGTGCCCGGTTAATGGCAATAGGCTCGCCCCCTATAACATGGGACCTAAATATACCGGCGAACTGTGGGTGTACATTGGTACACCTCTGCCCTAACCCTTCGGGGAATACATGCGTGATGATGGTAAATTAAATTCGTAAAAAAAGTTACAACATTAACCTTCTATATCTCCATAACTAAAAATCGCAATGATGTGAAGAACTGTGTGTGTGTTACTTTGGTTAAATATTGTTTGTATGTCATGATTTGTGTATATCTTTTGTTGGAGATCCTAAATAAATAAATAAATAAACATGTAAAATTCGGCTTCATCATGTGTATTTATTCTTTTTACATCCAGTATTATGTTTTACAGTAGGTCTACTGTTAAAAGACAACTTACAAGACGCTAAATCTAAAAAAATGGGGTACGAAACAAAAAAAGTATATACCATCACGCCTGTATTCTCCGAAGGGTTAGGAAGAGGTGTACCAATATACACCCACAGTTCGCCGGTATATTTAGGTCCCATGCAATAGGGGGCGAGCCTATTGCCATTAACCGGGCACAAATCCAAACTCCGAGCTGCTACTGAGAATTTCATAGAAAAACCCAATAACACTTTTTGCTCGACCTGGGAATCGAACCCAGGACCTCTAGCGTAGCAGTCGCGCTTTGGACCACTATGCCATCAAGGCAGTTAAAAAGTATATTAGGTATTATTTATTTTAAACCCGTATTGTTTCACTGCAGGCCAAAGGCCTCCTTTTCTCCTTTCCAAATCTCTCTATTCTGAGCTAGTGTAGACCATTCCTGCCAGTAAAAGTCAAGCTTATCCATCGCCATCTTCAAAAAAACAAAAAGAACTAAACATTACCTTGTAATGTGAATTCTTCATCTCTCATCGCAGCATCCGATTCGTCTTTGAACATACTGCAACAAAATTAAGCATAATATACTCTTCCGTGGTGTGTGTGGTATCGTGATGGCCCAGTGGTTAAGGCGCCCGCCTCGCATGCACGAGGTTGTGGGTTCGTAACCGGGCAAGTACCAATGTGACTTTTTCTAATTCATATGTACTTTCTAAGTTTATCTTGCACATCACTAAAGAGATGTAATTCTACAATATACATCTTTACATTATAGCTGCTGTGTGTCCAGTGCTTTAACCATGATGATGACCACTCAAGATGCGATGGCGACTTACACACATACATAAACTCACGCCTTTTTCCCAAGGAGGTAGGCAGAAACCACAGAACGCCACCTGTTACGATCCTTACATACTACTTTCGCCTCGTCCACATTCATACATCTGGTCATACAAGCACGCCGGTTACGAGTACTGCGCACCTGACCTTTCTGAAGAACCTCACCAATAAAGGCCTATTCAGACCTAAGCGGTATTCGCTACCGCCTGCGGCAGAGAAAACCCAGTGGGTATGCGGTAATATTACTGTTCAGACCTAAGCGGTATTCGCTACCGTTCGTAACCCGCGCGGTATGTACCTCTACCCACAGCGGCAGCGAATATCGCTCAGGTCGCTCTAGTCGCGGTACTTGATACTAAATACCTGAGCGAAACCCGCGCGGTATGTACCTCTACCCACAGCGGCAGCGAATATCGCTCAGGTTTGAATAGGCCTTAAGGTCTGGGTAGTTCTTTCTAGGGCGTCCCCTCCCGGCGTTGCCACTCACATTTGCCATATAAATCCCTTTTGTAAGTTGCCTTTCACTCATCCTCTTAACAAAATGTAATGATGACTTACCTAAATATAAATTGGCTTCTATCCCCACTCCTGAGCATAAGGTCTTCAAATAATATGTTAGTATACAAGTATCCTTCGCTATTGGATACAGCTTGTTTCAATTCTTTCACAGATTCATTGAAGCTAAAATAGAGAAAGATTGTTTAAAATACTTCCCGTCAGAGGGGCCACTAAGGGCCGATGCCTGCCGGGGCTGCGGGTTGTTCGGAATGCAAAGGGCACAAGAAGGCACATGGATGGGTTTTAGTCAGTAAAAGTCTAACACTTATTTATTTATTTATTTATTTAAACTTTATGCACAAAAAAAAAGGGGAAATAATAATGGTTCCGAAAAACAAATTAATCTCCAGCGATTTGTGGCCGACTATTATTCTAATTAACCAGCGTTATAATGAATTACCGACAAAAAACCTAAAACACAAACGAAAAAAAATATCCAATTTAACAACAAATAAGAGCATGCTCAAATTACATTTTCTCCTAAAAAAAAATGGATCTTCGAATAACAAAACTAAACTTCCGGATAGAATACTGAACCTCCGACAAAATTACCAAGTTACCGACAACAGAGGTTTTGTCAAAATAATCATATTTTTACAACTTGCATGAACTGTTTTAATTTCTATTGTTGGTTATCAAATATATTTTTTAACTCTCAATAATGATGAAAATGGGTGCGTTCTATTTGCCAGAAACTTGATACTCCGAAACCTATTTGGCATAACTCACTTCGCATAAACTTCTTTAGACGAACGTTTTTAAGGCATAATATTTTTATAGCATAATTATTTTTTGGCAGAACGTTTTTATGTCCGAATTTAAAATGGCATATTTTTAAGATGGCAGAATTTTATTTGGCAATTACCTTTGGCATACTTATAATTTCGCATAATTTCGTTTAGTATAACTTTTATAAAGAGCGAGCGAAGCGAGCTCGGGACTTGGGGCACCCCGACTCGGACAGGTTAGGTTAGAAGGGGATGGCGGAGTCTAGAGAGCGAGCGAAGCGAGCGAACAGACCCCGCCATCCACTTCGTGGTTATTTTTTTTGTAAACCCTTGAGCCCCGCGTAGCGGGGCTCCCCGATTATGGTTTTTGAGGCTCGAGGGCTCTGGATCTATCTCTAGGGACTTTGATACGAAATGTATGCCAAAAGACGATTCTGCCTGTGAACTTTCTGCAACGACCGACCCTTGCGTGTTTTGTCTGTTTATGTTACAAAATTGGTTTAATATTATCATTTCAACCGAAGCATACCCGTGGTAAGTAAAATTCATGATATATGATACAAGTAAAAGTTATTGTTACAAGTACATTTTTATATTTTTTATAAGTTTCTGTATAACCACTCAGAATAATATTTTCAGTATAATGTTACAGTTAAAATAGCACCACAGTCTATGAAATATGAAAGGTAATGTATGAATTAATAGTAGGCAAGTAAAGACAAAAATTACAGAGCATAGTTTTCAGTAGAACGTAATTTATGCTGGTAGAAAAGTATTATGGCAATAAACAGTCATGTTTATTTTTCGAAGATTTCAGTATCTCATTCGGTCGTTTCGTCATTTTTATTCGGACAAAAGTAGTCGGAAAGTTAGTATTTTAGGCAGTAGATTTAATATTTTGAGTAAGGACAATTCTTCTTTTTTTGTCGGAGCTTTTATTACTACCCAAAAAAAAGTACAAAGGCGGACTTAATGCCTTAGGTATTCTCTACCAGTCAAACAAAGGTGGTGAAGAGATAACACAGCAGGTGCAAATTATTGTCAGAGAGTAGACAAAATTAAATGTACACAAGTACAAAATAATTTTAATACTCTAAGCTGGAAAAGAACTATAACAATGACTTTACAATGACTTATGCCCCATTTGATGATTTCCCATCGGTAAAAAAAAATCTTACTGGTAGTAGAGTAGAGCTCTTTGTGAAGGAGCTCGTCCAGGGTAGTACTACCATCATACCTATTTCCAGGTACTAACAGGGCCCGGGCGCATGGCTGGGGTGAGGGGGTGGGGAATGCGCTAGCGCCGAGTGACAATAAAATATGGTTTTTAAGTAAACATGTTTCGTAAGCGATAACTTTTTTTTTAGTACTAACACATATCAAAATAAAATATACGTGTTTAATAAAACGTGTTGAAGTTTATTATGGCAAAATTTACGCACTGGTTAAAAAAAATCCTGTATAAGTACATAAATCTCGCATCAAGATTTTATATTATATGAGTTGTGTAATGATGTTATAAGATGATATGGACTTTTTTTTTCCTATTAGGGCGTTTAAATAAAAGCGTTTTAAAAAAGATTTTTTATTTAAATTTATTTTTTAGTTTTTAGGTTTTAGATGTCTCGTACTCTCAGCAAGTCTTTTCCATATTGTAAGAAAGTATAAAAAACTTAGTCCACCATATTGGACCATATTGTAACTTTATATTCGAGTTATTCTCAACAAGCCCTTTCATTTGATACCCATATTGTAGGAGTGCATTAAAAATAACTATTCCGCCATCTTGAATGTTCCGCCATGTTGGATTTAGAATGACGTCACACAGCTAACCATGCAGTGTCATCCAAACTAAACGTATTTACAAAATTTCAGCTGAATCGGTTTAAGATATCTGCTTCAAATTTGAGTTGCAAGATTCCACCCGAATATACATACACTGCAAGTTAAATAAAGGCTTGTAAAATGAAACCACTTACCCTGGAATACTGCTTATATCCTTAATAAATATTCTGCAAGCGTCTAAAACTAAGGGGGTCAGGCAGAACGGTTGTCTCTTTACGATGTCAAACAGCTGTTTAGCCATGACCGAGTCTAGCTCGAACCTACGACCCGTGCCTTGCAAGCATTTCATCATTTGAACGCAAAGCTCTTGACAGACTTGGGAATTTGTCTAGAAAAAAATATATAGGTACAGATTTATATGAGTACGGGTCTCGTTTTTTTATATAGTAAGTAAACAGAAATTACAACTGCTAAACATACATAAACTCACGCCTTTTTCCCATGGGGGTAGACAGAAACCACAGAACGCCACCTGCTACGATCCTTACATACTACTTTCGCCTCGTACACATTCATACATCTGGTCATACAAGCACGCCGGTTACGAGTACTGCGCACCCGACCTTTCTGAAGAACCTCACCAATAAGGTCAGGGTAGGTCTTTCTAGGGCGTCCCCTCCCGGCGTTGCCACTCACATCTGGCATATAAATCGCTTTTGTTAGCCGCCTTTCACTCAACTTTTACACTGCTAAACAGTTGTAATATCTAATGCAAATTCGTAGTTTTCGTAGCTGAAATTAGAGGTCGTTAACCCGCGTCGGTGCGGAGACCGAGCGCACAGTTAATAACCTACCGCACCCATAAAATAATTATCAACGTAATCTGTCGTAAGCAATAACTTTATTATTTACTAAGCCGTATTAAAATAATAAATACGTATTTATTAGGACTCTTTTAAGTTTATTTTGCCAAAATTTACGCATTGATAAAATACTTTACCTGTAGATAAATTATCTTGAAAGCAATCACGCAATTGTCAACCTTATTTCTTTTCAAATTTAAGTTCAATATCAATTGGAAGATAAACCTTGACTAGTAAATTGTATTTACCTTGGAAAGTTGTAGAAAAACATCTAAAATGTTTGTTACAGGCATTTGTACATTGATTTCTCGTTTCGCTGGAGCTAAAAACATACAAGTAATTAAAATCAAATTAATCCCCGACGGAAGAATAAAGATCCCTACCGCAGCTAACGAAAAATCTGATAACCTTAAAACTGCTGAACCGATTTTGATGAAACATATCTAAGAACCATCGCTGGGAAACCTGCTTTCAAATAAAAAAAACAGCATTCCAATCGGTCCACCCGTTTAAGCACCACGGTGCCACAGACACACAGACATCATTCATTTTACCATTATACTGTACTATCCCACGGGAACCATACATTTTTACGGTTTAAATCATTCTTTATTTCTCAAAGATTACAAATCACTTGCGAGGAGAAATAAAACATAAAACAAAACAAGATTATAAAGATGCGCGTGGACGAACGGACGGACGGTTTTCCCGGATAAAAATAGCCTATGTGTTACACACTACAATCTATCTCAATGCCAAATTTCATTCAGATCCGTTCAGCCGTTTAAGCGTGAAAGAGTAACAAACATCCATACATCCTCACAAATTTTCATATCTACAATATTAGTAGAATTCGATCCTTTATTATAAAGGTTCAATTTTTCTTCTATAAGGGCTCTTTCAATTTATGCGTTTCGTGTCGGACGGCTGCTTTATCGCAGCGGTACGTTTGTCGGACGGCTGCTTTATCGCAGCGGTACGTTTGTCGTACGGCGCACGGACGGTCGCTTGTTTTCATACAAAACGCGCGGTGCGGCAGCAGTGCAGGCGTCGGTACTACGAACGCACCGATACGGCACTGCAGCCGTCCGACAAGAAACGCATAAATTGAAAGATCCCTTAAGGTACAGAACACATATTTTTACATTAATATATTATGTATGAAAGAAAAACAAAACATTTACTCACCTTTACTAATTCTCTGTCTGTACGTCACACCAGATCTCAGAACCGTTCTTGCCATAGTCTTAGTTCTCACTGAAGCGCTTTCATACGCTCTCAGAACGCTGAAAATTATATTATAATGTTAATTGAAGGGTCGAGATGGCTCATTGGTTAAGGGTACCATCCTGTCTTCCATGTGATTGTGGGCTCGATACCGGTCAAATACGCAAATTATATTATATTAATAATAATATATTTTTCAATTCTTTTTTTTTTTTTTAAAGATTATCTATGGAGTTTCTTGCCCGTTCTTCTCCACACGAAACTACCTTTTGGAATGGGCAACTAGATTCAATAGTTTTAATTAATTGACGTCTAAAAGTGCATTTTAATGGTCTAATTGGAATAAATGATTTGACTTTGACTTTGACTATGTACTTTCTAAGCATCCACCCGATGTTAAGTGGTCACCGCTGCCTATAGACATCTGCAATACCAGACGCCTTGCAAATGCGTTGCCATCCTAGAGACAAAGTTGAAGTCTCATGTGCCTGTAATTACACCGGCACTCATACCCTTCAAACCGGAACACAACAACGCTGCTTTGCGGCAGATATAGGTATGGTGGTAGTACTTCCCCGGACGAGCTCCTTCACAAAGAGCTCTACTACTACCAACTTGCCGGGGCTGCGGGTTGTTCGAAAGAGATACCGCGACCCCGGAACGCAAAGGGCACATGAAGGAACATAGACGGGTTTTAGTCAGTAAAAGTCTGACACTCCCCCCCAGGGCGGGGGAAGTTATTTGATGATTTCCCGTCTTAAAAAAAAAAACAAGTACCAACTACTATTACTGCTAAAATGCCACTAACCTCGTCGGCAAACCTTCATCTCTTAACTGAACCGCTTGGAACGCGTCTTGACTCCTCAAATCACTGAACAGTAACTCTAGTAACTTTGAACCGCAGTTTGATAACTCAAAGTTACTGTTTGTAGACAAACTCCCTTGATAAACTATTATGTAGAATAGTTCTGCAAATCTGTAAACGAAATATTAACATACATACCATCACGCCGATAGTTCCCGGAAGGGTTAGGCAGAGGTGTACCAATGTACCGTCAGCAACAAAAGTAGGTTAACATTTGAGATTTTTAAATCGTTATTTTTAAGCAAAAAATTAAAAGAAATACGAAATGGATCTAAAAGTAAGATAAAATTAACTCTTAGGTATTGCCTAAAAGTCCAGATAGCCACCATTGTGTTTTTTCATGTTTATTTAAATGATATGTAAAAGTAAGAATGTTAAACGACTTTTTTTGCTGACCCACAGTTCGCCGGTATATTTAGGTTCCATGTAATAGGGGGCGAGCCTATCGCCATTAACCGGGCACAAATCCAAAAACCCATTAACACTGCTCGAACTGGGAATCGAACCCAAGACCTCTAGCGTAGCAGTCGTGCTTGAGACCACTAGGCTAACGAGGCAGTTACACAAAGAAGTTTTAATAAATTCGTATTTTTTGTTTTAAAATGGTTTAGTAATACCGCCCCGTTGGTCTCAATACTCAATATATTTATTGCTTCCACAAGTACACAAGTGCGACTGCTGTGCAAGGGGTCCCGGGTTCGATTCCCAGGTCGAGCAAAAAGTGTTATTGGGTTTTTCTATGAAATTCTCAGTAGCAGCTCGGAGTTTGGATTTGTGCCCGGTTAATGGCAATAGGCTCGCCTTCTATTACATGGGACCTAAATATACCGGCGAACTGTGGGTGTACATTGGTACACCTCTGCCTAACCCTTCGGGGAATACAGGCATGATGGATGGTAGTAATAAAAAATAATATGTAATATGTCTACTTTGAAACTTATTTGCCTATAAAATACGAATTCTTCCTTTAATACTAAATAGTAGTAAGTTCGGAATTACATCGATGTTGTTTTATGAGTTTTATTTACGGATAAAAGTCTGTCATGTCATCGTGACCGTGGCGTGCTGGGGACATTTTGTTTTGTCATCTATACATGACAGTAGCGTCTTACCTCATATTAATATTCTTAGAAAGGCACTCTTCAAGACCTTCAGTCATCATTTTGGAGACCACCTCATCAAGGTCAAATAAACCATCAAATATCTTCTTAACTACAAGCTTTTCATATGTACTTTGTGAATTAATTGTATCTAAAATAAGACTACTGTCCACCGCCTTTCTTTTAAAAGGATTGTGATTCTCGCGTTTGACTAGACCTGAAATTGAATAATTTTTTAAACAACGTTTTTTATTATGTAGAGATTATCGCTCATTGTTTTACATGGAGCGACTGCCTATCTGACCTCCACAACCCAGTTACCGGGCAACACGATACCTCTTGGTAAGACTGGTTGTCAGACTTCTTGGCTTCTGACTATCCGTAACGACTGTCAAAGATCTACGAATGACAGCCGGGACCAACGGCTTTACGTGCTTTCTGAGACACGGTGATAATATTACACCACCAATTTTGTTAGCTAGTTGTTAACTTTCTTGTGCATGCTGTGGTCATCTATAAGTGAAGGAGTACACCTACATAATACTTTTGTTATATTGTTTTTATGTGTATATATTTTGTTAGGGATAATAAATAAATAAACTTCCAAACTCTGGATTACTACTGAGAAATTGCTAACAAAAACCCAATAACACGTTTTTGCCCGACCTGGGAATCGAACACAGGAGAGATTATTGCTAAAAACTATAAAATTAAGAATGAGATTGATTTAGAATTTGTTATTTTAATTTGCACCTGTCATGATATCTCTTCACCACCTTTGGTTGACTGGTAAAGAATAACTAAGGCATTTAGTCCGCTTTTGTAGCTTTTATTGCATAAAGTTTAAATAAATAAGATAATATAGAAACGGTACATACCTTTAAAAGCAGTCAAAAACACACTATAAGCCTCCTTTCTGACATTTACAGATGAACTCCTACAATTCTGCTCAACACCTTCCAAAATCTCAGTCTTCATTGCCCCATCCATAAGTTTCAGGCTATTCCGAGCAATCTTCATAGCTTCAATCTTTTGTTCGCTATCAAATAGCTCGCTAAGTGATATAATTTCAAACATGTCCGTGTAATAATCGTCAATTTGTGTCGAATTTTCCAAATATGTCGCTATTATTGTTAAACATTTTTGTTTTTCTACTTTAGGAGCTAGGTCGGTGATTATTCTGAAATTGTAATGATTTTTTATACTCACGCCTGTATTCCCCGAAGGGTTAGGGGCAGAGGTGTACTAATGTACACCCACAGTTCGCCGGTATATTTAGGTCCCATGTAATAGGGGGCGAGCCCATTGCCAATAACTGGGCACAAATCCAAACTCCGAGCTGCTACTGAGAATTTCATAGAAAAACCTAATAACACTTTTTGCTCGACCTGGGAATCGAACCCAGGACCTCTAGCATAGCAGTCGTGTTTAGGACCACTACGCCAACGAGGCAGTCGACTGCTAAACCTTAAGTTATTTTTCACTCTTTAGTTTTTGAAGGCGGTTGTCTCTTTTATAAAAAAAAGCTTTTTATTTTTTGCTTTTTAGTATGTAGTTTGTTCCTGTCATCCTAGGATACCTATAATATTGGTTTTGGAGCATTCATCGGTACCTTTTCGTTTATAGCCTAATTGTGCTGGTGGAAATAAAAAACTAAGCAATTTTCTGCAATCTCGAGTTGCAATTCTGTTTATCACTCTGAAGATCCTCATCCGATCTTCACCATATTATTATGGGACCACCTGTGAGGTATCCCCTTTCAAACGAAAAAAAGAATTTTACAAATCAGTCCAGCCCCTCTAGCGAAGTCGCAAACGATAATCGTAAACGCTCGGTAGGTACCAATAGATTTTCAACTTTATACCCCAGAGCCTTAAGTTGAAAATCTATTAAAGATTTCTAAGCGTTAGCGACAGGAAAGAACGAAAACGCTATGCAATCTTATTTATTTATTTATTTATTAAAACTTTATGCACAAATGTAAAAAAAATACACCGTACAAAGGCGGACTTAATGCCTTAGGCATTTTCTACCAGTCTACCTTACCTTACCTTACCTTAATCTTCACTAGATCTTCAACTTAAAACCAAGCACATAAAGTTGAAGATCTATTAAAGCCTACTCAGCGTTTGCGTTTATTGTTTGTTATATGGCTACAGGGGCTTAGAGTAATCGGGGAACATACATAAAAAAAAACCCAGTGAATTGTGAACCTTTTTTTAAGTCGGTTAAAAAGCGAGTTTACCAAATTAAAATAAAGTTAAAAATACCAAAAAAAAGCTACTCACTTCAACTGATTAACATCACAGCACTGCTTCCAACTTTTCTGAGTGTAAAACAACATTTTAACATAACTATTAACACTCATACTCCTAACTGCGTTTAAAATATGCCAGAATTTTGCCAGATACCCTTCCCTCGTGCCAGAGTCTGCCAGAGAGAATGCCAGACCGCACACTTCTGCCAGTTTTGAGTTGCCAATCCAGTGTTTGGCATCTGAGTTGGCAAATATGGCAGTTAGAAGTTCTGGCAAAGCCACGCAATTTTTTAGTAGGCGTTCAAATATTGGTAGTAATTGGATTAAGTCTTTTGGTAAATCTGTAATATAAACAATTTTTATTACTCACCAGTCAAAGTTAAAGTCAAAACATTTATTTCATATATAACATCACGCCTGTATTCTCCGAAGGGTTAGGCAGAGGTGTACCAATGTATACCCTTAAAATTGCCGGTAAGTTTAGGTCCCATGTAATAGGGGGCGAGCCTATTGCCATTAACCGGGCACAAATCCTAAAAATAAATGCCTCGTTAGCCTAGTGGTCATAAGCGCGACTGCTATGCTAGAGGTCTTGGGTTCGATACCCAGGTCGAGCAGAGTTAATCGTTTTTTCTATAAAATTCTCAGAAGCAGCTCGGAGTTAGGATTTGTGCCCGGTTAATGACAATAGGCTCGCCCCCTATTACATGGGACCTAAACATACCTACCGGCGAACTGTGGATGTACATCGGTACCTCAGCCTAACCCTTCGGGGAATACAAGCGTGATGGTATGTATATATGTAATGTATGTGTATATGTAAGAAAACCTTATTACCAATACAATAATCTTGAAACACACTCCATTTCACTGTACACATTTTTCCATATATTTGTAATAAACCATTCATTGTATTTAAAATTCTTTTATATATTCCAATATGATGTTTATATGCTATGCAAGTATTTATCAAATATTCTACAGCAATATTCATATGTGAATCGTAAGTCAAATCTGTTAAATTCCATTTTATTATTGCTGATATCTGAAAAGGGAATTAAATAAATCTGTTTAAATGTTTTTAATAAGAAATTGATTAATGTTAGAAGTAGTTAGAGCTCTTTGTGAAGAAGCTCGTCCGGGGAAGTACTACCACCATACCTATTTCTGCCGCAAAGCAGCGTTGCTGTGTTCCGGTTTGAAGGGTATGGGTGCCGGTGTAATTACAGGCACATGATGACACATTTCAACTTTGTCTCTGGGATGGCAACGCCCATACAAAAAACCGCCCAAGTGCGAGTTGGACTCGCCCACGAAGGATTCCGTACCATCCGTACTAATATTATAAATGCGAAAGTAACTCTGTCTGTCTGTCTCTCTCTTCTTCACGCCTAAACCACTGAACCGATTTCAATGAAATTTGGTACAGATATAGTCTGGGACCCGAGAAAGGACATAGGATAGTTTTCATCTCGGAAATCCCCCGGGAACGGGAACTATTAATCCACGCGGACGAAGTCGCGGGCAAAAGCTAGTTATCTATAAAAAGGGCAAAAAAACACGGTTGTATGGAAGCCCTACTTAAATATTTATTTTATTTTAATTTCACAATTTATTTTTAAAGTGAATATATGACTAAAGATTCTTTGAATAATTCAAGCGTCTACCAGTTGCCGTTATCAATATCGAGCAAAAAAACACGTTAGTTGTATGGGAGACCCTTAAATATTTGTTTTATTTTAATTTCATAATTTATTTTTAAAGTGAATATATGACTAAAGATTCTTTGAATAATTCAAGCGTCTACCAGTTGCCGTTATCAATATCGAGCAAAAAAACACGTTAGTTGTATGGGAGACCCTTAAATATTTGTTTTATTTTAATTTCATAATTTATTTTTAAAGTGACTAAACATATATAACTAAACATTCTGTGAATTGTGTGAATTGAGTGGTCTAGTGGTTAGCGGCCCTGACTGCTAAGCCGGAGGTCGTGGGTTCGATTCCCACCCAGGACAAACTTTGTGTGATGAGCATGATTGTTTGTTCTGTGTCTGGGTGTGATTTATCTATAATATATATGTATTTATAAATTATATAAGTATGTATATCAGTTGTCTGGTTACCATAACACATGACTAACATGTGACTTTATCTAATTCATATGTACTTTCTAAGTTTATCTTAGACATCACTGACATCGGTAACCATGTCAGAGGCCCTTGAGGCGGTTTAGAAACTCTGACACTAGGGTGTGTGGGGTCGTTTAGACCTTACTGCCCACACGATAAAGAAGAAGACCATAACACAAGCTCTGCTTAGCTTGGGATCAGGTAGCCGTGTGTGAGTTGTCCCAAGATATTTATTTATTTATTTATTCTGTATTTTAGTATTTGTTTGTTGTAGCAGCAACAGAAATACATCATCTGTAAAAGTTTCAACTCTCTAACTATCACTGTTCATGAGATACAGGCTGGTGACAGACGGACGGACAGACGGAGTCTTAGTAATAGGGTCCCGTTTTACCCTTTGGTTACGGAACCCTAAAAAGAGTACTTACAATATCAATATGTAGATTGTTTAGTACAGGTTTTTCATTATAGGTGGCAGGTGTGTTTGCAATGAGTTGCAGAAGCGCTGGGCAGAGGGCGCTAGCGTGCGGTCTCAGCTCCTCTACTGCGTTGCAAATAGCCTGAAATTACAAAAGAATATTAATTATTACTATACAATAATACCAGGTAATTGTCCCACTGCAGGGCAGGACCTCTTCTCATACAGAGAAGGTACGAACATAGAGCACCACGCTAGCTCAAGGCGGATTGGCGATTTCAAACATATATTAACTACTAGCTTCTGTGCGCGACGGCATTCGCGTGTTTTTTTTTACCAGTATGAGTTACGTCTTTGGTTACTGCTCCGCTCCTATGACTAGTGGTGTGATGTTATATAGCCTATGTTACTCAGGAATAGTGTAGCTATCTAATGGTGAAAAAACTGTTAAAATCGGCCCAATAGTTTCGGAGCCTATTCGTTACAAACAAACAAACAAACAAATCTTTCCTCTTTATAATATTAGTACATAATACTATACAATAATACCAGGTAATTGTCCCACTGCAGGGCAGGACCTCTTCTCATACAGAGAAGTCACGAGCATTGATCACTACGCTTGCTCAAGGCGGATTGGCGATTTTAGACTTATATTAAACTAATAAATTAAGACAAGATGAATGGATTGTGTGAAGAATGATATGAAAGAGAAGGGAGTCAGTGATAGCATGACAGTTGACAGGACGGCATGGAAGAAGAAAACGTGTTGCGCCGACCACAAGTAACATGGGATAAGGCTAGGAAGATGATGAGTATTAAATAAAACCAGTCTATTACCGTCCCACTGCATAGCAAAGGCCTCTTCTCATACAGAGAAGGCACGAGCATTGATCACCACGCTTGCTCAAGGCGGATTAGCGATTTCAGACTTGTATTAATTACAAGTCCAAGGTTCTTTACGATGTTTTACTTCACTTTCGGGGCTACCGCGACTGCTACGCTAGAGATCTTGGTTTCGATCTCTCAGGTCGAGCAAAAAAAAAATATTGGGTTTTTCTATGAAATTCTCAGTAGCAGCTCGGAGTAAGGATTTGTGCCCGGTTAATGGCAATAGGCTCACCCCCTATTATATGGGACCTAAACATACCGGCGAACTGTGGCCCTACATTGGCACACCTCTGCCTAACTTCGGGGAATACAGGCGTGATGATAATGTTACAACCACATATCACAACCCGAGCACAAGAAGGAACATGGTTCGGATTTAGTCAGTAAAAGTCTGACACTCTTTCCCGCCCCGGCCAGGGCGGAAGAAGTCATTGAATGAAAAAAAAAACAAAATTTTCGCATTTATAGTTTATAGTATAGTATATTTATAGTAGCAAGATTATTTACCTGTGCCAAAAGCCATTTGACATTGACATTGACATCTGAAGTGACAGCGGCCACCACGGTGCTTCTCCACTCTGTATGCTCGAGCGTGCTCGCGTGCTCGAGCAGAGCTGTGAGCGTAGACAAGCAGCCGTGAGCATTGAGCACGCTGTCTTCGAATTCTATGGTAAAATCATCCTCTTCTTCCTGTAATAAATTTTTGTTTAAGTCACTGCGCGAATGTAGACTTTGTGGTAATGGAAAAGGGTTTATTTTTTAAAGACTCACAAGGAATCGAATAAAAAATTACTCAATAAAAAAAATCATGCATATACCCATATGCATTTATTTAAAAAGAATGAAAGACAAAGAGTCATATGCTTGTTTAGATAAATTATTGATGATACCGCAGTAAAGATGACAAAATGTGAAATTAACATTAAAATCGGCCAAGAAATACGGCCGATATAAGCATTTAAAACTATTAATTACGCACCGACTAGACAGAGAGATCCGACATGGACTGTGACGTCACATAACACTAAGGCCATATAAACTCTGTGTTAATTTTCGTTTTGCTAGAAAGTGATGGAAACAAATGTTCGATGTCTTTTTTAATTTCATAGTTATTCGAAAAACGATTTGACTAAATTGTTTTTTTTTTTTTTAATATAAAAAGTCATGCGTATTCCATGTTCTGTATCCAAATATTGTAGTACATTAACATTACAGGCGTAAGTATGGAGTTTCTTGCCCATACAAAACTAACTTTTGGTCACGTACATTCAACTCTTAATAGCTTTATTGAATAACGGAATTTGATTGAAAGAGTTGCGGCCCTGGAACGCAAAGGGCATTAGGAGGAACACGGATGGGTTTTAGTCAGTAAGAGTCTGACACTCCCTTTAGCTCCACCCAGAGCGGAAGAAGTCATTTGATGATTTTCCATCTTCAAAAAAAAATTGCCTTATTGAAATACATTTTGACTTTGACTTTCATAACTCACCTCTTCATCTTCTCCATCAGGTATCATGTCGTATAGCAGTGGGTTCTCAGACAGCGTAGTCAGGAACAGTCGGCTTCGAACTGTGCCCGTGAATGATGATGATGTTGCTAAGGCGTCTACTGAGCGCTTAGCTGGTTTACTGCCCTGTAAGCATAACATACCATCACGCCTGTATTCCCCGAAGGGTTAGGCAGAGGTGTACCAATGTACACCCACAGACTAGAAAAGAAGAATTGAATAACAAGAAGAGAAAAAGAAGAGAAGTAAATAAATTACCATCACGCCTGTATTCCCCGAAGGGTTAGGCAGAGGTGTACCAATGTTCACCCACAGTTCGCCGGTATATTTAGGTCCCATGTAATAGGGGGCGAGCCTATTGCCATTAACCGGGCACAAATCCAAACTCCGAGCTGCTACTGAGAATTTCATAGAAAAACCCAATAACACTTTTTGCTCGACCTGGGAATCGAACCCGGGACCCCTTGCACAGCAGTCGCACTTGCGACCACGAGACCAACGGGGCAGTACATAAATTACATAAAAATAAATATTAAAAAATCTAGCAAAAAAACATTGGTTTCGCAAAGGTGCAAAATTCCAACGATACTGGAGGACTTTTATAAAAAATCTATCATGTAAGCTTAGTCCGAAATATTAAGAACACAACAAAAAAAATATTAGCCAAATTGGTCAAGCCGTTCTTAGTTTTGAGCTTAGCAACAGATTTGTGAGTGAAGAGGGAGTGCACCTGTGTTTGCGCACACACTTGTGCACTATAATATCTCCTGCGTACGTGGCTAGTCTGCATTAAGATTAGCCGCCGTGGCCGGAATGGGTCTGGAGAACACATACATACATATACTATTGGGATGACGAAACGGTATACATACCCGATACTTAGCATGTGCCTGCAATTCAAACGGGTACACAGCATCTTTGTCCACAATATTTGCCCACGCGTGGACGTTGAATATCCTCGCTGACAAGTTCTTGTTCACCTTCCGCCGACAGATGGCGGTCGTGAGGCAGTTGTATGATGAGCATTGTAGCCATCTGTAATATGTGTAAAGAATTTAGTACAGCATGGGGTTCTTCACCGCCGCGGGAGACTCTCCGGGCGTCGGGAGCCGCAAGACGACTCCCGGCCACCGTAGACGCGGGTCTGTGGACGATGAGCAATGGGTAGCTCACCGTCCGTACGTTCAATAACGATAGGCCGTGTCGACGGCGCGTTCGTGTTCCACGCGCGCCTCAAAGAAATGTCAGCAAACATTCGGAGGGGCCACTAAAGACCGATGCCTGCCGGGGCTGCCGGTTGTGAGCAAGAGATACCGCGCCCCCGGAACGCAAAGGGCACAAGAAGGAACATGAATGGGTTTTATACAGTCAGTAAAAGTCTGACACTCCCTCCCACCCCGCCCGGGCCGTGGGAAGTCATTTGATGATTTCCCTTCGGTAAAAAAAAATGTACAATCATCATAATACCGATGCCGATAGCCGATCGACATCCACTGAAGGATATAGGCTACCCTTAAAGATAGCCGCACATTAAATTAATATTATTATTCATTTTATTTTCACTGCTCTTGGTTTACGAACCTCATCTTGCTAGTACGCCTCGTTAGCCTAGTGGTCCTAAGCATGACTGCTACGCGAGAGGTCCTGGGTTCGATTCCCAGGTCGAGCAAAAAGTGTTATTGGGTTTTTCTATGAAATTCTCAGTAGCAGCTCGGGGTTTGGATTTGTGGCAATAGGGTCGCCCCCATGGGACCTAAATATACCGGCGAACTGTGGGTGTACATGGGTACACCTCTGCCTAACCCTTCGGGGAATACAGGCGTGATGGTATATTATTATTATCTTGCTAATAAAATGGAAGACATTTTAACATTCGGTCGGGAGATTCTTCTTTATAATACTTATGCTAAATAACTTACAAGCACGTGTTTTTCAGTTCATCACTCGCGTCGCTCGGACACTTGACATTAGCACTGAGAGTGAGGCAGTACTTGCACGTCTGCTCTAGGAAGTACCACGGCTTCTGAGAGCCGGCGCTCTCGTTCAATACTCCTGTTTCTAAGCTTTCTGTTGTTATCTAGAACAATATAAGATGATTTAATTTAAAATGAATTTATTAGGCAGATGTGAGTGAATAATTCCTATCAAGGGACCTACACTGAAATGTAAAAAAAACAGCTGTTCCATATATTTTTATCGGACTATAATGCTTTGTGGTCGTGATGGCCTAGTGGTCAAGGCGCCCGCCTCTCCCTATGCGCGAGGTTGTGGGTTGGCAACCGTTGGCACCAATGTGACTTTTTCTAATTCATATATACTTTCTAAGTTTATCTTGGACATCACTGACATCAGTAACCATGTCAGAGGCCCTTGAGGCGGTTTAGTTTTTTATCCACTAACAAATTAGTAGTTAATTAAAAATTAGTCAGTAAAAGTCTGACACTAGGGCGGCAGAAGTCATTTGATGATTTCCCATCCGAAAAAAAAAAGGCCCAGTTTTGCTTGATCGTCGAATTCAAGGAGGTAACAATGCTAGTGATTCTCAACTCGAATCAATCATAAAATAAATAGGTCTGTCCAAATTAATCGTTTAAAACTGTGTGGTTTTACTTTCGTTTATTATTTTAAGACCGAGTAAAGAAACTGAACATATTTTTCACTTTTTAATTCCTTTTTTTCTAAACTAGTTAATGTTTTTTTTTTGGAAAATAGTTTTTTTGTCATTCATAGATCTTTGACAGTTGTTACGGATGGTCAGAAGTCAAGAAGTCTGACAACCAGTCTAACCAAGAGGTATCGTGTTGCCCAGTTACTGGGTTGTGGAGGTCAGATAGGCAGTCGCTCCATGTAAAACACTGGTATTCCGCTGCATCCGGTTCGACTGGAAGCAGACCCCAACATAGTTGGGAAAAGGCTAGGCAGATGATGATGATTTAAATATTGACCAGGTTTCGTAATTTTATATGATTATACATTGTTTTACAATAACCTCCTGAAATTTAACGAGAATGCAAAACTGCACCTTATTTATAAGACTAGATAATTACTTACTTTCTCAAACGCAACCTTCAATATATTAAAGGCGATGGCGTAAGAAACGACTCGTTTCCTATACGTCTCGTTGTTGGAGGGCTCTTTGAAACCGACGCGCAGAATGCTGAACAAATCAGTCACTATTGTCGATATGTACTTCTCGCAGAATTTACGAGAACAATGTCTGGAAGTGAAATATAAATTAATACAAAAGGAAGAAGGCACGATAGGGATACGCATGATTTTTTATTTTTATTTTTTTTTATTTAAAATATGAATCCACATTCAAGTTCCTAAATAAACAGTTTAGTATAACTATTTTTCGAATAATTATAAAATAAAAAACCGGCAAAAAATCACGCTTATTAATTGTTTTATTTTAATTAAATAATTTATTTTTAAAGTGAATTTAATAACTAAATATTCTTCTTCTTCACAATGCGGAAAAGGAAAAATAATATGTATTTACTTCTTAAATTAAACATATTTTTAAGATAATATTCTAAATATTATTAAGATACTTACTACCAAGAACACACACGTGAATAGGCTATTACTGTCCCATTCCAGGGCAACTAGGCCTCTTTTAATACAGCGTGTTGGGAAAGCGTATATCCAAACAAACGGGGTGAAGAGTGTCTCCGGTACTGAATTCGTTGTTTGCCGTTATTGTTTTGATTTCATTGATCACCACGCTCACCCAATAAGAATCATGAGATATGTTTTTATACGCGGTTGGCCGTTTAAAGAAAAATATGTCTTTTTTTTTTATTCGAGATGGGTAAGCTCTAGTCTAGGTCAGAGGTGACAGAGACAAAGTCGACGATGGAGTGAGCTTACCCAGAAGAAGCCTGTTCACTCTCACTTTGAAGATATTAGGGTTGAGTGCGTTCGGAAATACAGACACAGGTAGAGAGTTCCACTCCTTAGCAGTGCGCATTACTTGTGATTTTCCTTGAAGCATGCCTTCCTTGAGCAAGCAGAATAAATAGAAAATTATACCAACCTAAGTAAAGACAGGAAAATCCGATTGCAGACTCCCAAGTTCACCCCAGTCTTGGCTCGCCGGTACGCCTTGTCGAAGATACTGATGTCTTCCTTAGCCGCTAGAGCAGCCATGCAAGCATCTATTGCGTGGTCCCACCAACCTTTTGTGTCATCTCCTAAACATTTAATAAATACTCCTGTATTTTGAGTGCGTTTACAAACATATAAACTCACATACACACACACAGAAAAACCTGGAACAACTATCTGTAGGTCATACAAATATTTGTTCCGTGCGGGAATCGAACACGCGACACGCAGCGCAGCAGTCGATCGCTCAGCCACTGCGCCAAACGTGCCAACAAATTCCGATTGCCGAGAATGTTGTTTATTTATTTATTTATAAGCTATGGAAGACTTACAGCTAAACAAAACAGAATAAAAAAATTAGCAGGTGTAACTGACGGGTAATTACAAGTCTTCACTTATAAAAACAGACTGGCAGAGGCCCACACAAAAAAAAGGAGAACAACATCAAAAACTGCCTCGTTAGCTTAGTGGTCCTAAGCACAACTGCTACGCTAGAGGTCTTGGGTACGATTCCCAGGTCGAGCAAAAAGTTTTATTGGGTTTTCTATGAATTTCTCAGTAGCAGCTCGGAGTTTGGATTTGTGCCCGGTTAATGGCAATAGGCTCGCCCCCTATTACATGGGACCTAAATATACCGGCGAACTGTGGGTGTACAATTGGTACAGCTCTGCCTAACCCTTCGGGGAATACAGGCGTGATGGTATGTATGTATGTAAGAGTACTTACCGCCAGCTAACGTGATGACTATGTCTAGTAGCGTCATGTCGCCGTTGTTAGCGAGGGTGTCCAGCACAGCTCGGAACGGCGGTATGTATCGTCCTTGCATCTCTGACAGGCGAACGGG
Organism: Caradrina clavipalpis; assembly: GCA_932526535.1. Classification (NCBI taxonomy): domain Eukaryota; kingdom Metazoa; phylum Arthropoda; class Insecta; order Lepidoptera; family Noctuidae; genus Caradrina; species Caradrina clavipalpis. The sequence continues at coordinate 5,619,890 of OW052115.1, forward strand.
TAAGCAGGAGGCGAAGGTGCGGTAGTAGGCGCTGCGGAAAATTGGGGAGATTACAATCGAATTATCCATACTTTGATGTATTCTCCAGACCGATTCTGGTGCCGCGGGAGACGCTCCGGGCGTCGGGAGCCAAGAGACGACTCCCGGCCACCGTAGACGCGGTTCTGTGGACGGTGAGCAATGGGTAGCTCACCGTCCGTACGTTAACTAACTAACGACAGACCGTGTCGACTGCGCGTTCGTGTTCCACGCGCGCCTCAAAGAGATGTCAGCAAACTTGGAAGGGGCCACTGAGGGCCGATGCCTGCCGGGGCTGCGTGTTGTTCGACAGAGATACCGCGCTCCCGGTACGCAAAGGGCACATGAAGGAACATAGATGGGTCGTAGTCAGTAAAAGTCTGACACTCCCTCCCGTCCCGCCCAGGGCGGGGGAAGTTATTTGATGATTTCCTATCTATAAAAAAAAAGACCGATTCTGGTCACGGCCTCTAATCTTAATGCAGACTAGCCAAGTAAGCAGGATATATTATAGTACACAAGTGTGTGCGCAAACACAGGTGCACTCCCTCTTCACTATCTCTCATAGTCCGATGGGACGGCAATCTGACACGACCGGGGAGAGATCAGGCGCAGGAACAACGGCTTTACGTGCTTTCCGAGCCACGAAGGTGTCACACCACCAACTTCCAAACTCCGGGCTGCTACTGAGAATTTCATAGTCAAACTCAAAGTCAAAGCATTTATTTCAATTAGACCATTTACGGGCACTTTTGAATTGTCAAGAAGTTACAGTTAAATATTGAAGCTAGTTGCTCGTTCCAAAACGTAGGTCTCTATGGAGAAGAACGAGCAAGAAACTCCATGGACACTCTTTTCATTCAATTTGGTTTTTACAAAAACTTGGATAGAAAACCCAATAACACTTTTTGCCCGACCAACCCCACTCTCATCAGTCGCGCAACAGGTCAGTTTTATGGCCCACGTCTTATGATATTACAATATTGTTCAGGATGCCATGGGACTGACATACGCTAAGCGTAAAAACGTCTATATAAAAAAAGGATTACAAAAAAAGATGTCTACCTACCTATATTCTTCTCCCGCCGGCAAAGCAGCAATCAACTTGATCCTATCCTCGTGGACCGTGCCTTCTGACGTCAGCACAGTGGTAGCCCAGCCCACTGCTGGGCAACCTAAGCCCACACTCTTCGGAAGACGAACAACACTCAGGAGGATCGATAATATGTCGTCAAAAGTTGTGGTAATGGATTCGACAAATAATGGCCATAGCTGGAAAGAAAGGGTGTTCGATTTACGTGTGGGTAGTAAGATCTAACGACCCCACACACCCTAGTGTCAGAGTTTCTAAACCGCCTCAAGGGCCTCTGACGTGGTTACCGATGTCAGTGATGTCCAAGATAAACTTAGAAAGTACATATGAATTAGAAAAAGTCACATTGGTACTAGCCCGCGCCCGGTTGCGAGCCCACAACCTCGTGCATGGGGCGGGCGCCTTAACCACTGGGCCATCACGACAGACTGACTGGTAACCTTGAAACGGCTGAACCGATTTTGATAAAACAGCTAGAACCATCGCTAGGAAACCAGGTTTCAAATTTAAAAAATCGCATCCAAATCGGTTCATCCGTTTAAGAGCTACGGTGCCACAGACAGACACACACACACACGACAAACTTATAACACCCCTATTTTTGATTCGAGGATTAAAACGACTCATCATCTGCTTAGCCTTTTCCCAACTATGTTGGGGTCGGCTTCCAGTCTAACCGGATGCGGCTGAATACCAGTGTTTTACATGGAGGGACTGCCTATCTGACCTCCACAACCCAGCTACTGGGCAACACGATACCTCTTGGTTAGACTGGTTGTCAGACTTCTTGGCTTAAAATGACTATTCAATAAAAATACATAATAATAGAAAAAGAAATACTTACATAATCAATCAAATCCAAAATATTTTGAAAATTCTCTTCCTTGTAATTTCTTGAAAAACATTCAACGATATCGACGAGCAAGCTAGAATTTTCAGCTTTTAACACAAATGGCTTACAAATCAACCTTTCAAAATACACATTGACAAAAGTTCTGACAAAACCCAAGTTACCATCAACAATCTCTTCAAATTCTTCATCTGCCAAAGTTCTTTCTGACACTGACAGCAAATCTGACAGGAAGATTTTGGCCCATTTTATTTCCACTGGCGTTACATTTTCAAGCAACATTTGAGTCCAAATTCTCGTCTCAATTATTGGTAGTTCGAACAAATCCGACATGAATTTTAAAGCTTGTACAATATCAGAGAAATTGTCGGAAAATTCAGTAAATAAAATCTTTTCTTCGATGGATTCTGTAATGAATTGTATATCAATTTTCTTGGACCATTTTTTGTAGCTCATTTGTATGGTGGGTAGATAATTTTGGTCTGATTTGTAGATGGATAGACAAGATGTTAGGTTGTTTTTCTGTGATAATACTAAGCTCGGTGGTATGTTTTCTATTAGGTTTCCCAGACATAGTAGTGTTTGCTGAAATGGAAGTGTTATTAATTAATAATACTATCTTCTTCTTTATCGTGTGTGCAGTAAGGTCTAACGACTCCACACACCCTAGTGTCGGAGTTTCTAAACCGCCTCAAGGGCCGATGATGTCCAGTGATGTCCAAGATAAACTTAGAAAGTTCATTTAAATTAGATAAAGTCGCATTGGTACATGCCCGTGTCCGGTTGCGAACCCACAACCTCGTGCATGAGAGGCGGGCGCCTTAACTACTGGGCCATCATGACGTTTAATAATACTATAATAATATATTAATAATACTTAGCCTATGCCTATTTTTGCCTCACTTACTGCGGCTTTTTCTAATTAATATGCACTTTTTAAGTTTATCTTGGACATCACTGACATCGGTAACCATGTCAGAGGCCCTTGAGGCGGTTTAGAGCTCTGACACTTGGGTGTGTGGGGTCGTTAGACCTTACTGCCCACACGATAAAGAAGATAATTGTCTCACTGCAGGGCAAAGGCTTCTTCTCATACAGAAGGCATGAGCATTGATCACCACGCTTGCTCAATATTCCCTTGTCCTATATTCTGTCCAATCAAAATAACAGTTCCGATAAAGAATATAAGAAAGGTAATACATACATACATAACATCACGCTTGTATTCCCTGAAGGATTAGGCAGAGGTGTACCAAAGTACACCCACAGTTCGCCGATATATTTAAATCCCATGTAATGTGTCCATGTAAAAGTAATTAATATAAGTCTGAAATATCTAATCCGCCTTGAGCAAGCGTGGTGATCAATGCTCGTGCCTTCTCTGTATGAGAAGAGGCCTTTGCCTTGCAGTGGGACAGTAATAGACAGGTATTATTATTATTGGTCTTTGACTAATTCTCAGAAGTCCAAAATCAAGGTTTGCCAGCGAGCAATGGAGCGCAGTATACTGGGTGTTAAATTAACTGATCGAGTTCGAACCACTATACTGCGCTCCAAAACAGGGGTGGCTAACGTAGGTCAAAAGGTTGCCCAACTCAAATGGGACTGGGCAGGACATGTCTGCCGCATGCCGGACAAACTGTGGGCCAGAATAGCTCAAAGCTGGTGCCTCGAGACAGTGAGTCGAGGTCGCGGTAGGCCACGAAGGAGATGGCGGGACGAACTCGACAGATTCCTACAAAACTGGAGAAACGAGGCGCTAAAAAGAGAAGGATGGAAGGAGTGGAGGGAGGCCTTTGCCCAGTAGTGGGACAAAACAGGGTAACAAAAAAAAACATTATTATTACTTTATGGTTCCTCTTACCTCAGAATCCAATTCTATCAGTTCTTCAGCGTACTCCTTCAAGAATACTAACGGAGCATTGAGTTTGGCATCTCCATCATCAAACTGAACTTCTAACAACTGTTCTAGCACCATACAATTATTAAACAATACCACTTTCTTACGCAAATCTTTATTTAAAACGAAAACTTGATTCAAGCTCGCCAAAAAAGCAACTAAATTAAAAAATTGTGGCGAAATTAATGCTGTTTTTTGACAAATTTCCAATACAATATCAATTAAAATTGTTGTTTCAAAATTTTTGATTGAAAATACTCTTTTTATGAACACCAGTATATTATTCAAATTAGTCTCTGTACTAATAATATTTGTTGAATATTTTTCAATGATTTTTTCGACAATTTCTTTTACTTGAACATCTGTGAATAGGTCGATTTTTTCAACAAAAATATTGGATGATGTTTCGAATATTTCTGAGGCGTCGTCTTGGATGTTGGATGTGTATGTTAGGATGTTTGGTAGATGGTCGATGATAAGGCAGTTGTTATCAGTGATTGCTGATAAGAATGCTCTTATTATTTCTAAGCCCGGTACGACTGTTGATGCTGAAACAAAAATGGTAAAAATGAAACGGATAGTATACACACATAAGCATACCATCGCGCATGTATTCCTCGAAGGGTTAGGCAGAGGTGTACCAATAAAGTAAGAAGATAGAAAGAGAGTAAGAGTAAGAGAGGGGGGGGGGGGGTGTATAGTAAGAGTTGTCTCGTAATCCTCCTTTCTATGGTTTCTTATGATATTATGTATTTTGTATATAAGTATATAGCTATGTATGTATATAGGTATATATTTATGTATTAGTGTGGATAATTTTAGATATGTTGTACTTGTGTATGAATTAAGTTATTTATATAATTGCATTGGGTTAATTTTTATTTTGTTTTTGAAAGTATCAAATTTTGTTCTTTTGTTTTTATTTGCAACTGCCGTGTTATCTCTTCACCACCTTTGGTTGACTGGTAGAGAATGCCTAAGGCATTAAGTCCGCCTTTGTACTTTTTGTTGCATAAAGTTTAAATAAATAAATAAACTCTCACAATTCGCCGAAATATTTAGGTCCCATGCAATAGGGGGCGAGCCTATTGAAATTAACCGGGCACAAATCCTAACTCCGAGCTGCTACTGAGAAATTACTTGGAACAAACATACCGGCGAACAGTGAGTGTACATTGTTTACACCTCTGCCTAACCCTTCCGGGAATACAGGCGTGATATATGTTATATAAAATAGTGTTCTATTTTCAACTGTATGTATCTGTTTTATTTTTTGTATTTTCACCGTTTTTTTTTAGTAAATACCATTATGATCATGAACTCACATTCATCCCTGCTAATCAAGAAGGCAGCCTGTTCCCCCACGACCTTCAGCAGTTCTCCCGCAGTCTCCGACCCTGCCTCGTGGCTGAGCAGGACTTGGAGACTGTCCGACAGTCTCCTTCTGACCGTGTGAGTTAATTCATCTGCTATAGCCTGGAAATGGTAGAACTTTGTCATAATAGTGGTAGGGGGGGGGTCAAATACCGCGACAGTGCGTTTTAAAAAACTAATCAAATACAAAATAAATTAAAAAAATCAAATAAAAGCTTCAAAAACGGTAAAGTGAAAAATAACTCTAGTTTTTGAAAAAGGCGGTTTTGATTCTGTTTTTAGTTTTGTATCGCCACCGATTTCCAAACCTAAAGTTATTTTTAAGATAAGAAAGCGGCTGTGTTTTTGATTACTTAAATTTGTTATTGATTACTTTTTAGTATCGACTTTCTATCTTCCAAATCCATGACAAAAACGGTAGCACTACGTAGACTTACAAGTTGAACATCAACGAAAAGTCATAAGAAAGCAAAATACGCTATTTCATTTACTAGGATGACATTTTTTTTAGAGTTATTTGATTATTAAAACTAAGCTACTAAACTGACTTTCATTAAATTTCTGTGGTATCAATCTGAATGTACAGTCAGCAAAAGAGATAAGTAACCAGAGTCGCCTAATAAATTCAGTTTTTCAAAAACCGATAGAAGATTTTTAATAATTTATGTTTTTATTAATAGAAAATAAACAGTTTTTTAGTTAAATTAAATTAAATTTAAAAACTACCACTGGTTTGAGAAAAAACTTCAACTATATTAGACGGTCTGGTTACTTATCTCTTTTGTTGACCGTACATTGTTCTTTGAAATAAAAAATATTTTTCCAAATCAGTTAAAAATGACAGAGATCTGAGGTAAAAAAAATAATACAGACCAATTGACAAAAAAAAAAATGCCCGAGGCAGTAGTCCGCCTTTGTATTATTACATTATGTGCATAAAGTTTTAACAAATTTATTTCAGATAATATCTAGAGAATTATTTATTTTTCGAATATAAAAAAGAATCAGCATTGCCATGCAAAGTGGCAATGCTGCCAGCCTTCTGGGCACATGTCCCATTGACAGTGATGCGGATGAATTTTTTGATGCCGTATGACCTTCCTTTTTTTATTAACTGTACATAGTTTGTAATTTAATTATTACGAGTATTATTAAACTAAGTTTAACAAATAAATAAAAAATAACCTCCTTCTTTTTTGAAGTCGGTTAATAATCTTTTCAGCTTTGTTATTTTAGTATAGATATTATATTTACCTTCATAATAGCTTGCACGCAAGCTATAGTGTTACACATCAACAGAGCGGGATAGACAGCTATTTCCGTCTCGCTCCTGCCTATGTTACACCTAAAGATTGCATGTATGACGCGAATGGTCGCTTCTTGTAATCCTAGGTCGGGACGGTCGCATACTAAACAGGACAAATACAAATATATTTTATTTAATAATAATGCCAGCTTATTGGCATTGACTGCCCCGTTGGTCTGAGGAGCGTAGGGTCCCGGGTTCGATTCCCAGATCGGGCAAAAAGTGTTATTGGGTTTTTCCATTAGGAATTTCTTAGTAACAGCCCTGAGTTTGGAAGTTGTTAGTAGTAAGTAGTAAAGCCGTTGGTCCCGGCTGTCATTTGCAGATCTTTGACAGTCGTGACGGATAGTCAGAAGCCGGGAAGTCTGACAACCAGTCTAACCAAGAGGTATCGTGTTGCCCAGTAACTGGGTTGTGGAGGTCAGATAGGCAGTCGCTTCATGTAAAACACTGGTGTTCAGCTGCAACCGGTTAGACTGGAAGCCGACCCCGACATAGTTGGGAAAAGGCTAAGGAGATAATGATGACTGGCTTATTGGCATCGGTCATTCAAAGGCAAAGTCAAAACATTTTCTTTCTTTAAAAAAAAGCGTTGCCCCCCCCACACTGGAAATTTCTTGTGTATCGTAGATGCGTGTACATACACATACACACACAGATATACCCGGAACAAGTATCTGTAGGTCATACAAATATTTGCTTCGTGCGGGAATCGAACCAGCGACACGCAGCGCAGCAGCTAATTGCTTAGCCACTGCGCCAAACGTGTCGTCATAATAGGCTGGTATTATTTGTAAAAGACAGACAAAAAGTGATCTTATCCTATAACACTTTAAGGTTTTTTAACTTTTCAAGAATCGAACCGAATCGAATCGAAAATGTACGGTACCCGTGGGATAATATATTTAACCTTTTGACCGCCACGGACGGCTATAGCCGACAAACGAAAACGTGTCAAACACGCCACCGACGTCTACAGCCGTCAGGAAAACGAATTTTTTAAGTACTTATTTTCTACTTAAAAATTTCCTAAATTAAGTTTTTAGTGTTTCTCTTTCCTATTATTTAAAACTACATTAATGAAATATTGTAAAATAGCACAAACATATATTCAAAAAAAAAATAAAAAAATATAAATATACCATCACGCCTGTATTCCTCGAAGGGTAAGGCAGAGGTGTACCAATGTACACCCACAGTTCGCCGGTATATTTAGGTCCCATGTAATAGGGGGCGAGCCTATTGCCATTAACCGGGCACAAATCCAAACTCCGAGCTGCTACTGAGAAATTCATAGAAAAACTCAATAACACTTTTTGCTCGACCTGGGACCCGGGACCCCTTGCACAGCAGTCGCACTCGCGACCACGAGACCAACGGGGCAGTTATAAGATATATTCATTTCTTACATTTCACTAGAAAAAAAACAATAATCAAAAATTGCTAATCGAAATGCTCAATTTGTAGCTTGGCGTAGCAGTGGCGCCGATGTGTTTACGCTCTGGCGGTCAAAGGGTTAACGCGGACGAAGTCACGAGCGCTAGTCATGTATACAGGAAAATGTTTAACCAGTGCGTAAATTTTGCCATAATAAACTTCAACACGTTTTATTAAACACGTATATTTTATTTTGATATGTCTTAGTACTAAAAAAAAAAGTTATCGCTTACGAAACATGTATACTTAAAAACCATATTTTATTGTCACTCGGCGCTAGCGCATTCCCCACCCCCTCACCCCAGCCATGCGCCCGGGCGGCGGCCAAGAGTATTCATTGATAGTATGGCGAATAGATTATGTCCATGTTTTGCTGATTTCAAACTCGGATAAGGATGATTTTTTTTTTTTTTTTTTAACTAAACACGGAAATGTGTTCTATTACTGACACTGAACTACCAAAAAAAATTTACGCACTGGTTAAAAACTTATCCTGTATAAAGATGAATACTCACAACTGGCTGATAGGATGACTAGTAAGGAATACAGCGCCTCTGTATCCCCCCGCAGCAGACACAGTTGTAATACTCGCTGGAGATCAAGCTACAAAACAGAATTAAATAGTCAGTCAAAACTTTTATTTCAATTAAATACTTTTCCGCTTAGAGAAAAGTCGCTATTATACCTTCTGTATCAGCCTCAGCGGCTGGTAAAAATTTCTATTGCTCTTGTTTTAATTTTTTATATTTTCCTGTAAAAAATCTCACTTGTTCAGAAGTCGGAATAGTGTTCTGAGTGCACTGGCGAAGTTTAAGGATAGATGTCCCTTACACCCCGTAGATGAGACTGATGTTAGACTCTGACACTAGGGTGTGTGGGGTCGTTAGGCCTTACTGCCCACACGATAAAGAAGAAGACTCCGTATAGTATCAACTAGCTCAAAGATCGACTTTCACAGATGTATTATACTGTTTTCTAATTTACCTTAAAAGTCGAGCCTTCTACAACATTGGGAACGTTGAGAGTGACTTTATTCTTCAATTTCAAAACGTAGACATCTTCAGAGAAACTTTCTTGATGTGTCATATGTCCGTATTTACCTGAAGACCAAAGAAAAAAGTATTATTTTAGGCATCCTATACTATACTAGAACTTAGTAGTAGTAGAGCTCTTTGTAAAGGAGCTCGTCCGGGGAAGTACTACCACCAATCCACCACACATATTTCTGCGGCAAAGCAGCGTTGCTGTGTTCCGGTTTGAAGGGTATGCGTGCCGGTGTAATTACAGGCACATGACACATTTCAACTTTGTCTCTGTGATGGCAACGCATTAGCAAGGCGTCTGGTATTGCAGATGTGTATAGGCAGCGGTGACCACTTAACATCAGGTGGGCCGTCGGCTTGTTTGCTATCCAATGATATAGAAAAAAAATGACGACAAGCACTTTTCAGGTAAAGTGACGTCTATGCGGGCAATTTATTCACTTTTATCTATCTATAGCTTCTGCCGGGATAGCTTCTGCCGGCGATTTCGTTTTCGTGTTTTTTTTTTAACTGTATTAAGTTATATACAGTAGAACCTCGATTATCCGAACCCTCAATTATCCGAACGCTGATTTAGCTTATCCGAACCCTCAATTATCCGAACATTCGCAAGAATTCGTTGCTGAAAGCACGTTGCGGCTGTTCGTCAATTCAGAATTGACTATTTTATAAGAAACGCATTTGACTTTTTTGTGTGTTTTATATTTCAACGTTAATATGTATATTAAATTGTAAAGGACTGTACAGTTTTTAATAATAAATAATAAAATAAATAAATATCTTGGGACAACTCACACACGGCTATCTGATCCCAAGCTAAGCAGAGCTTGTGTTATGGTAACCAGACAACTGATATACATACTTATATAATTTATAAATACATACATATTATATATAAATCACACCCAGACACAGAACAAACAATCATGCTCATCACACAAAGTTTGTCCTGGGTGGGAATCGAACCCACGACCTCCGGCTTAGCAGTCAGGGCCGCTAACCACTAGACCAACAGGCCCGTCACCGTTTTAGTTGAAAAGGTGTTGTTTTTGTTTGACCTTGTCCCAAAAAACCCACATTTCGATTATCCGAACTCGTCTCGGTGCCAATTAGTTCGGATAATCGAGGTTCTACTGTATTTGGTTACTGCTTTGCTCCCATGAATCGTAGCCTGCCCCCCTAGCCAAGTCACAAACGATAAACGCAAACGCTGAGTAGGCTTTAATAGATCTTCAACTTTATGTGCTTGGTTTTAAGTTGAAGATCTAATGAAGATTGCATAGCGTTTTCGTTCGTTCCAGTCGCTAACGCTTAGAAATCTTTAATAGATTTTCAACTTAAGGCTCTTGGGTATTAAGTTGAAAATGTATTGGTACCTACCGAGCGTTTACGATTATCGTTTAGTAGCGTGACTTGGCTAGGGGGGCAGATGTGTTATAGCTAATACTATTCGCCATGAGTTTAGCGGTCATATCCAAAATTATTTTTTTCCAATTCGACTGGTAGTTTCTAAGATTTAGGCGTATAAACAAACACACATAAATCAGAATCTTACCTAAGAACATAGTAGCATCTTTTTGAAAAATCCTCGCATCTTTGGATTCTGTTATATTTTTAGATTTTAACTTGAAAATTTGATTTATTATCTGAAACAAGTCATAAAATTAAAAAATTTAAGTAACTCCCGACACAAAGAGAACTCTAAAAAGTATAAAAGGTCACAGATATACAATAAACAGATAGAAAGTAAAGTAAATACTCGTTATGCGACTAAGATTGCTACTAGGCATGGAAATGATTGCTATTTTTAATTCATTTTCATTATATGAAATGATGACTTTTAATCATATGATTTCACATGTGAAATTTCACAGGTAATGATTTTTATTCGCAGTGTTATAATGTAGCCCTTTCATATAATGTGCGCCACGAACACGTTGCGACCTGCTATCTAATAAAATCACAATGAATTACGACAAGGAAATCTAAACCTTACACCTTTAAGTTTAAAGTTCATATTTAAAATGCCCAGTGTTGTCCGTCATCACATCTCTCGTCCTTATCTAACACGCACATGAACAAATAAATAATTCCTTCTTTCTTACTCGCTCGGTCGCTTTGGCAGACAGCAGCGCGCCGCTCACGAACTTCGCTTGAATGAATAAATGAAATCAGAATGATTCGTGATTTCGTTGACTGTGAAAAATAGCAGTATAAGTGAAGGTAAATAGCGGGTGTGATTAATGTTTTTTTTTTTTTTCATATGAAATTTCACCTGCTATTTATGAAATGTTCCATGCCTAATTGCTACCGCAGCTAACAAAAGAGCTGATAACCTTGAAACAGCTCATACGATTTCGATAAAACATATCTAAGAACCATCGCTAGGAAACCTGCTTACAAGTAAAAAAAAAACCGCATTCAAATCGGTTCATCCGTTTAAGAGCTACGGCGCCACAGACAGACACACATACACGTCAAACTAATTACCCCCCCCCCCCCCCCCTTTTTGATTCGGGGGTGAAAAACACACAAAATTATTATATTTTTTGTTTGTGTATGTAATAACATGTTTGTAAACACACCCACGATACAGGAGAAATTCCTAGTGTCGGGCAAAGACAATAAAAAAATACTATAATAGATGACTTACCATAGACAACAGTCTTTCATCCAAATTATTATTTTGGCTCTCAATCAAAGCTTCCAATTTTGAGAGAGCTTTGCATAATACTTTAAAATCATTGTCTTCAGTCGAAAATATTGTCTGAAAATGATAACATAACCATTATTGCAAAACCAGGTTTATCTTTAAACCAGACTTACAACTATCCAGCCATTTTGAATCTTATCTCGACTAGGGTAAAGTTCTTAATACAAAAACAGTCTGTAAGACCAGTTTATACCAAAAAAAAAATTTACTGTGAAGATTCGAAATCATCATCTTCCTGCCCTTATCCCATGTTACTTGTGGTCGGCGCAACACGTTTTCTTCTTCCACGCCGTCCTGTCAACCGTCATGCTATCACTGACTCCCTTCTCTTTCATATCATTCTTCACACAATCCATCCATCTTTTCTAAATAAATAAAGAAATAAACCGGCTAATTCATAGTTATAAATTATAACTCACTTGAAAAGCCGACAGCGTGTCATTATGTGAACCGTCCGGTGTTGTAGTCAAAGTGGATAATAACTTACTAAACACTGTATCTTCTTCAAATTTCTCCACATATATTATCTGCAAACATAAAAACATGTTTTTGTAAACAATGTGACGTCTTATATGTATTATACCGGTACATACCGGTGAACTGTGGGTGTACAGTGGCGACCAAAAGTGCATAAGCAATCTCAAAACGTATTACTTTGACGTTTAGTTTGACTTACGACCTTTTACTTTCAAGAATAGACACATGTATCATCGTTGTGAATGTAGTTCATAATTTTTAACATATTTACATGAGACAAGATGGCCTAGCGGTTAAGCGCGCCCAGTTAGTGGCGTTAATCAGTGTGCCGCGAGTTCGAATCTCACATTTTGTCTTTTTGTTTTTACTCAATTTGAAGAAATGGACAGAAATATAATATTCTTTATCTTGTTCGCTTTGTTCACAAATTTTGTAAAGTTAAAAGGGTAGTCATAGAAAATTAATAAAGAATTTAGATTTCTGTGAGGTAGACATGAGTTTTATGCATATTTAACTTGATCGGAATTAGCGTTGTCGTTTGGTTGTGGTTGTTGGTTAGTGACGAGTGTTTTAATAGATAGCCATATTGTAATTATTCTCAAAACGCAGACAAATAATGTTACTGAGGCGAGGGCGAATATTATTGGGCTGCATAAAAGTGGTCCCAATTTATATCTTATGAAACCGGACTGAATGTGAGTATTATATTAACGAATTGTAAATTAAACTTTTATTTGAAATTTATACCTAAGATTATTTGGTGGCATTTCAATTAATTCTTATTATTAATTTTTAAATCTATAATGACGCCAAAAAAAATGTGTTTATTATGGAATTTATAAATGAATAGTTTTAATAAATTTAAATGATATTGTTATATTAAATAAATATTATTAAATTATATAAAAAATTAAGTCATTTTAGTATTTTGTTATAAAGCCTAATATTACTTTTTTTTTGTTTTAGAGAATACTATTCTTAGTCTGGATCAAGAAATACGAGGAAGAGGATAGATAGCCTTGCTACCTTCTACTCAACAGTGAAGAGGATGTGCTGTGACGACAAAATTAATTATGGTGGTTTCGCACCGATGAGATACTCATTACAAACTGTTTGCCGCAGCATGAGGGCTCATGCTGAAGGCTTGCATCATTAAAGACCAGCTACAAACCTTTCTTGACAGAAAGGCATAAACCAAAAATATTACATTTCGTTTTTAATATGTGGGGATGGAGTGCAACAGTGCTACTTATGAAGAAGTATTAGACGGTGTTATGCTACTACGTTTAATAACCTGGATTTGTTTTAGTTTTAATAGTTAGACGGTGTAACTAAATATTTAGTACTTAATAATTATATATTCGTAGATAGTGATCTTAAATTGAGGTTTAGTTTCAATCTTCTTTTCATCAAGAAAACGAATACTTAAGCTATTACCTCAATAAGTTTATTGTGACGTTACATAAAAAAACCTGTTCATAAAGTCTAAATTATAGTTTAGTTTTCAATAAAGTCTGCTGAATACCGATTCAGAAACTTAATACGTGAGTATCACCAAATTTATTTGTGTTATTAAAATATCCTTTTCTTATTATGTTATTATGAATTTTATTGACTTAGTGGGTATACAACAAAAAATGTTATGAACGGTTACAAGAGAACTTCTTTTATGTCGGTAGGAATGTGACGTTACAATTCTCATAAGTTTGTTAATTTTATAGGTAAATAAATTTTTGTTATTATTTAGCACGTTTTGTTTTATTTCCTTCTTCTTTTTCCAAAAAGTTATACTAAAAACCACATAAATACTTCAATAAATATTACAATAACTAATATTTGCTTATTATAAAACATAAATAATGAGCATGAATACGTTATCAATCAACATAAACCTAAAAAGTTTTTACCTAACATTATTATGGTTTCAAAAAACAAAAAACAGCCACACATAGTGTAAGATTCGAACTCGGATTTCAATGATCGTAAACCCTTTCTTATCCTAAACAGCTGCCAGGACATGTTATTTTTACGCGAAATTTAGCAATGCAATGGTAAGAATACGTCACGCGTCGGGTAGGACGCATAAACAGAAATATAATGCCATCTCGCTTAGTGAGCGCGACGATAGTTCATTAGTGTGTGTTATCTGTGGAATGTTGAGACATCACTCGTAAACACACATGCGCACGCACTGACTGGATCGCGCCCGTGTTCACAGCAAAGTGAACCTTAGCGTGCTTATGCAATTATGAGCGCCTACTGTACATTGGTACACCTCTGCCTAACCCTTCGGGGAATACGGGCGTGATTGTATTAATATTCTAAATTCATTGCAACAAGGCACCTGATTAGACTCTCGTCACAAGAAACGATTACTACAAGTAGTAATAGAGCTCTTTGTGACGGAGCTTATCCGGGGAAGTACTACCACCATACCTATTTCTACCGCAAAGCAGCGTTGCTGTGTTCCGGTTTGAAGGGTATGAGTGCCGGTGTAATTTTGCACGCACATGACACATTTCAACTTAGTCTCTATGTATGTACGTATGTATGGGTCACACATTGATTCGTTGTCTTTTGAAGTGGTAGAAGTGGTCATCTACGATCATAATATTGGTATTAAATATTACAATTGGTTTAGCTTCCATTTCTTAATTCGTAGCACTTAGTACGTATTTTAGTACTTTAAGTGACTTTTATCGTTTTGACATAAGCATTTTTTTTAATGAAATGAATGTAACTGTACAACATATTGTAATACGTTTTTTTTTTAAAGTATGTTTGGAGTTTTTGCCCGTTCTTCTCCATACGAAACTACCTTTTGGAATGGGCAACTAGATTCAATAGTTTTAATTAATTGACTTTCAAAAGTGCCTTTTAATGGGCTAATGATTGTGATTGTGATTGTGATTTGACTTTGACTTTGAGATGTGTATAGGCAGCGGTGACCACTTAACATCAGGTGGGCTGTCGGCTTGTTTGAGTAATAAATAAACAATACCTCACCTCATTTTCAGTGGTTTCAGTGATCATTTTCACTGCATCAACGCCGAACAGCTTAGCTAGATGTATTAGTGTTGGCTTGAACGACTGACACCACGCTTCGGTGTTGAACTCAGTCTTATGTAGACTTAGAAGCACAGCCATGAGGGAGAGAATCGGCTTTGCTTCTTCGTATGCCTGGAAACATATCATTATTAGCATCATCTGCTTAGCCTTTCCCCAACTATGTTGGGGTCGGCTTCCAGTCTAACCGGATGCAGCTGAATACCAGTGTTGTACATGGAGCGACTGCCTATCTGACCTCCACAACCCAGCTACTGGGGAACACGATACCTCTTGGTAAGACTGGTTGTCAGACCTCCCGGCTTCTGACTATCCGTAGCGACTGTCAAAGATCTACGAATGACAGCCGGGACCAACGGCTTTACGTGCTTTCCGAGACATGGGGGTGTCACACCACCAACTTCCAAACTCCAGGCTGCTACGATATGCGTTATTAGCAATACCCCAAAATTATATTTTAAAAACCATTAGAATCCTTACAGACATCACTTACAAATGATTTCTAGAACAGTGCAGCTTATCTAGTAAATATAAGAACTGAAACATTTATTTTCCCCATTTTAATTATTTATTTATATGGATGGTCACCCATCCACAGACCAACCTCGGCAAGCGTGGCTTAACCCGGAAGATCGGTCTATGCGGCTGTAATTATTTAGCCACGAGCTCCTCTGATACATAATAAAGTTCTGGTCAAAATACATATCTCAGTACAGTACAATAATATGAAATACTATACACATACCCCCCGCCCCCCCCGCCCCGACTGCCCCGTTGGTCTCGTGGTCGCAAGTGCGAATGCTGTGCAAGGGGTCCCGGGTTCGATTCCCAGATCAAGCGAAAAGTGTTATTGGGTTTTTCTATGAAATTCTCAGTAGCTCGGAGTTTGGATTTGTGCCCGGTTAATGGCAATAGGTTCGCCCCCTATTACATGGGACCTAAACATACCGGCGAACTGTGGGTGTACATTGGTACACCTCTGCCTAACCCTTCGGGGAGTACAGGCGTGATGGTATATATATATATTTTTTTATAATACACATAAAGAATATAATTATTTAAAATCTATTTCACATGTAAAGTTGGCGTCGTGTGTCGCGCGGTTTTTTTTTTTTTTTTTTTTTAAAGATGGTAAAATCATCAAATGACCCCCCCCGTCCTTAGTGTCAGACTTTTACTGACTAAAAACCATCTATGTTCCTTCATGTGCCCTTTGCGTTCCGGGGGCGCGGTATCTCTTTCGAACAACCCGCAGCCCCGGCAGGCATTTGGCCCTTAGTGGCCCTTTCCAATGGCTGACACCTCTGTGCGCGGAACATGGACGCGCCGTCGACACGGTCTGTCGTTAGTTAATAACGTACGGACGGTGAGCTACCCATTGCTCACCGCCCACAGACCGTGCCTACGGTATCCGCCTGGTGTCGCGCGGTGTCGGGTTACTTGCGCTCTGATTTTGGCACATTAGCGGTATATAAGGAAAGACCTATGCTCATAACTGAGACAGAGCAGGCTAACACAAAAATTAAGATTAAAAAAAGAGTACAAATAAAATAAGTAAGTTCAAATAATTACTTTTTGGTAAAATAAATATTTTCTTGTCTCTGACTAATAAATTTTATTTATTAGTGTTCCGTTTTTTCCGTTCACACACAGTACCTTAAAAAAAAACGACGGGTTGCACTCGGGGAGTGCCGGCAGAAGTGAAAACGCTAAAGACGTAAGATTTTCGATCAGGTCACGTGTCCTGACGCGAGTTTAACATTTTTTACCCATTCCAAAAAAAGTGCACAACGCCACTAAAGAAGTTTTCACTTCAAAAAAGTGCCTACAAAAAAAGCATTACTTGAACCAAAATCAACTTAAAACATTACCTTCTCGGAATCTCCAGTAAAAGTCGCGAGTACTTCCAGGATATGATGGAGAGTATCCTCGAAGATGAGCACCGCTTTGCCCAGGTCAGGACCTGTAGTGTTGTCCAATAGGACTCGCCAGATCTCTATGTACTTGTCTAGGTTTTCTTGGAGACTAAGTTTCAGTAGTAGTACTAAGGCTGCCTGTGAAAAGATTATTACAGACATACATATATAAACTCACGTCTTTTCTCCATGGGGGCAGGCAGAACGCCACCAGTTGTGAATGCTACGATCCTTACATAACGGTCAAGTGGGGTATGTAGGAACACACATGGTGAATCAGAAAAAGATTTTGAAAGGGATTTTAACATTGAAATTATTATAGTTTTTTGTCAAAAAGGAACATGAAATCTTTAATTATAACTAGGTGCTAGACACCTTTAAACAAAAATAAAAAGGAACAAATGCTCAAAAAAAAAATTTTGCACTGAAAACCAAATTAATTTTTCAATAACTATAAAATTCAATTTTTAGTTGCTTTGAAATTTATAACTAGTTATAAATACAGATGTCAAAAAGTGACGTCATAGTTTAGTATTGTCATACAAGATCCATGGGGGAATCGCGTTTTGAAAGCTCATAAAAAGTATGTCAATTGATTAGTGGTGTTTTCTACCCAATTTAAACACAAAATATCAACTCCTATATCAATCAATCAAGTTGATCTCAGAATTCTCGTAACCAAAACATTAAAGCTACAGTTAAAACTAGATCTTATACCTCACAATTTAAGTTACTTTTCAATAAACAAATTCACAAAAGAAAACAATAAAGCTACAATCTAATCTAAACCTTATGCATCAACATTAAAGTCACTTTTCCAAAAATACACAAAGCTTACCTTTCTAACATCATCAGAAGCTTTCAAAATCCCGTTAACAACAATATCCCTCTTCTTGAAAGTCGGTAAATTGTCGTAGAACATTATAGCAGTTAGCAACATGGTCTCGTTGTTGGACACGCTAGAATCAATGCACCATGATACCTGAAATGATTATACATTACATCACATAAGTTTTCCAAAATGGCAGACAAAACCGGATTAAACATATTAGGGTCCTCCTTTTTTATGCATAACATACCAACGCGCCTGTATTCCCCGAAGGGTTAGGCAGAGGTGTAGCAATGTACACCCACAGTTCACCGGTATGTTTAGGTCCCATGTAATACGAAGCGAGCCTATTGCCATTAACCGGGCACAAATCGTAACTCCGAGCTGCTACTGAGAACTTCATAGAAACACCCAATAACAATTTTTGCTGGGAATCGAACCCAAGACCTCTAGCGTAGCAGTCGCGCTTAGGACCACTAGGCTAATGAAGCAGATTTTTTGATTCCGAGGTTGACCTTTACTACGGTATTTTCATATAAAGTTAACCTTATGAACGCCAGAGCGTAAACGCATCGGTGCCACTGCTACGCCATGCTACAAATTCAGCGCATTTCGATTAGCAATTTTTGATTTTTGATTTTTCTAGTGAAATGTAAGTAATGTATGTAATAAATTTGTGCTATTTTACCATATTTCATTAATGTAGTTTTAAATAATTATCGTTTTCTTGTCGGCTGTAGACGACAGTGGCGTGTTTGGCACTTTTTTGTTTGTCGGCTATATACGACCATGGCGTTCAAAAGGTTAACAAATGCTATTAAAAAAATCATGCCTATTCCCTATTTTCAAGATACTCACAGTATTAGCCTCTTCATAGGATAGTTTCTTACTCCTGAGGTGGAACTCCAGCTCGATACCGCTGCAAACAGTGGGCACGTCCATGGTTTGGTTCACTCCTGACTGTATGATGATCCTCAGAGCTGTATGCTTCAAGAGAATGGAGTCGGAATCCAGGCGGGGCAGGACTTCCAGGTTTATTATGTCCTGGAAAGTGAAGATTGTTTGGTATAGGACTGCCACCTGTCATACCGTGTTTTAACCTTTTGAACATATGTCGTGATGGCCCAGTGGTTAAGGCGCCCGCCTCTCATGTACGAGGTTGTGGGTTTGCAACCGGGCACGGGCAATTACCAATGTGACTTTTTCTAATTCATATGTACTTTCTAAGTTCATCTTGGACATCACTGACATCGGTAACCATGTCAGAGGGCCTTGAGGCGGTTTAGGAATTCTGACACTAGAGTGTGTGGGGTCGTTTGACCTTACTGCACACACGATAAAGAAAGACCTTTTGAACGCCACAGCGTAAACGCATCACAAATTCAGCGCATTTCCATTAGCAATTTTTGATTATTGTATTTACTAGTGAAATTTAAGTAATTCATATATCTCTGTGCTATATTACAATCTTTCATGAGTGTAGTTTTAAATAATAGAAAAAAAACACAGAAAACTTTATTTAGTACATTTGTTTTGTACATTAAGTACAAAATAAATGTCGTTTTCTTGCCGGCTGTAGACGAAAGTGGCGTGTTTGGGACGTTTGTCGGCTATATCCGACCATGGCGTTCAAAAGCTGTAATAATGTAAATAAATAAATAAACTTAGGGTACGTTCTCACCGAGACGCGAAGCGACGCGACTGAAGACGCGACATTTTAATAGAGCGACTCGAAATATAACTTTATAAAAAGTTAAAATACATATAACTAACTAACTAACTGTTAAAGTTATATGTATTTTAAGTAGCTATATTAAAATGTGCGCGCAGCGTCGCATCGCGTCACGTCTAGGTGTGAACTGTCTAAGAGATTAATAAAATAATGGATTTTACTTTTCATTTATTCTCCTACGATCCTACTAAGTAATCCTTATTTCTTAATATGTGTTTTTTATAAGTGAAAACTTGTAATTGTCAGTCAGTTACACATACTATTTTTTATTCTGTTTTGTTTAGCTGTAAGTCTTCTATAACTCATAAATAAATAAATATTATAAATGCGAAAGTTTGTGAGGATAGCTGCATCGTAATAAAGACGTTTGTTACTCTTACGTGCTTACACGGGAACCTAAAATTCAATGACTGGGTCATATTACCACAAAGATGCTTACCTCTTTGTTAGGTACTTCAGGCAAAACCACAGCATAGATACTAGTCAAGGCGTCCATAGCAGTGTTGGTGTCGATCTGCCACAAGTACAGGCGCACGGCCTTGTCTCCTGCCAGGCGCTCTTTGAATAAGCGGGCGTGATGCTTGAATATTGATAGAAGAACTGAAACAGAATATTATAGAAGATTTATATTCCCAACTGCTTTGTTGGCCTAGTGGTCCTAAGCGCGACTGCTACGCTAGAGGTCTTGTGTTTGAATTCTAGGTCGAGCAAAGTGTTATTGGGTTTTTCTTTTAAATTTTTAGTACCAGCTCTTGGTAAGGATTTGTACCTGGTTGATGGCAATAGGCTCGCCCCCTATTACATGGGACCCAAACATACCAGAGAACTATGGGTGTACATTGATACACCTCTGCCTAACCCTTCGGGGAATACAGGCGTGATGGTATGTATGTATACCATCATGGAACCCAAGGCCTCTAGTGTAGCAGTCGCGCTTAGCAACACGAGAATAATCAGGCAGTTGAGTTAGTTGTTAGTTGAGGCAGGCCTCCGTCACTCGTTCAAGGTTACTCTCTTAAGTGCCTACGGCTCGCCTGCGCCCGGGCGCATCCAATCCAGTCGGTTGTCACGCGCTCGCTTGAGTGTACTATACCTACCGCAACAAAATAAACGAAACTCGCGCCTTCAATAATGTCTACACCTCGCAATGCAATTTGTAGTGTACAGAAAATACATATTTCAGTACATACAATAATACTACACAATAATACTTTATAGTCACCTATTCTTTTGTGTAATCATTTCTCAGCATAGATAGCCCTAGCACTGTGTTGTATGACGCGCGTTATTGCTATCTCTCTCTCTCTCTCTCTCACGCACGAACGTGTTGTAGGTAATTATAGCGTTAGGTGTTGAGTTTTTTCTATGGAGTGAAGTATCTGTACTTATTTAATCTATGGTTGAGGCACGAGAATAATGAAAACACACATATGCAAGCAATCAGTGATAACAGCTATCTGATAAGAGACTTACCATCTAAACACTTGGATATCTTGATGCACTCCCTGGACATGGTATCATAGAAGCCATTAATCTGTGATATTTCTATATCATCTCCGAAGTGCTCGAACAATCCGTTAATACCTTGCAACACTGAGTTCACTACCTGGTCCTGGAATTGCCATATTAAATAAATATACATACATACATACAGTACAATATTATAAAGGAAAGATTTTGTGGTTTGTTTGTACAGAATAAGCTCCAAAACTACTGGACCGATTTTAAAAAAAATCCTCAATGATAGTTACACTATTCCTGAGTAACATAGGCTATATAACATGCCGCGGTAGACGCTCCGGGCGTCGGGAGCCGCGAGACGACTCCCGGCCACCGTAGACGCGTGTCTGTGGACGGTGAGCAATGGGTAGCTCACCGTCCGTACGTTCACTAACGACAGACCGTGTCGACGGCGCGTTCGTGTTCCACGCGCGCCTCAAAGAGATGTCAGCAAACTTGGATGGGGCCACTGAGGGCCGATGCCTGCCGGGGCTGCGGGTTGTTCGAAAGAGATACCGCGCCCCCGGAACGCAAAGGGCACATGAAAGGAACATAGACGGGTTTTAGTCAGTAAAAGTCTGACACTCCCTCCCGCCCCGCCCAGGGCGGGGGAAGTTATTTGATGATTTCCCGTCTATAAAAAAAAAAAGGCTATATAACATCACGCTACGACAGTGGCGTGCACAGAGTTTTTAGACAGGGTAGACAGAAAATTTACCTACCAAAAACACCTACTACATGTTGGTTTTGGTTTGTCGCCTTGTCGATTAAATAATGATGTATATGATTTTCGACCTCAAATATCTATAGATTGGCTGATATTATAAACATATCAATTTGCGGATATTTGAAGTGGCCTTTTGGCGGGTATGTCTGTTGTTCTGTAGGTATTTGCAAAATCAAAGTTAAAATTCAGCTGCCTCGTTGGTCTCGTGGTCGCAAGCGCGACTGCCGAGCAAGGAGTCCCGGGTTCGATTCCCAGGTCGGGCAAAAAGTGTTATTGGGTTTTTTCCATTAGGAATTTCTCAGTAGCAGCCCGGAGTTTGGATTTGTGCCCGGTTAATGGCAATAGGCTCGCCCCCTATTACATGGGACCTAAATATACCGGCGAACTGTGGGTGTACCTAAAATGGTGCACCTCTGCCTAACCCTTCGGGGAATACAGGTGTGATGGTATATTTATTTTATTTACAAAGTTAAAATTGTGTGTTTTATAAACATTTACGATTTTTTACCAGTTTTATTCCAGACGGTCCTATCGGCTACGAGTGATGGGGGCGGAGCAGTAATGAACGAAGTAAAACAACCACCTCAACTCTGATATAAGCCACGCGGACGAAGCCGCGGGCAGTTCGCTAGCTCATATCAAAATCATGAAAGTCAAACTCTGCCCGTGACTGCCCCGTTGCCGTTGGTCTCGTGGTCGCAAGTGCGACTGCTGTGCAAGGGGTCCCGGGTTCGATTCCCAGGTCGAGCAAAAAGTGTTATTGGGTTTTTCTATGAAATTCTCAATAGCAGCTCGGAGTTTGGATTTGTGCCCGGTTAATGGCAATAGGCTCGCCCCCTATTACATGGGACCTAAATATACCGGCGAACCGTGGGTGTACATTGGTACATCTCTGCCTAACCCTTCGGGAAATACAGGCGTGATGGTATTTTTTTTTTTTAAACTCTGCCCGTCAGTTACTCTTTCACGGCTAAACCACCGATTTAATGGCAATTTGATACAGGGCAAGTTTGAACCCCAAGAAAGGACACAGACTACTTTTTATTCTGCGTTCGCGATAATTGACATTTACGTGAAAG
Organism: Caradrina clavipalpis; assembly: GCA_932526535.1. NCBI lineage: Eukaryota > Metazoa > Arthropoda > Insecta > Lepidoptera > Noctuidae > Caradrina > Caradrina clavipalpis. Next base: position 5,642,950 of record OW052115.1, read on the forward strand.
AAGTCGCGGGCAAATGCTAGTAAAATATGTAAACAATCAACAAAATAAATGTGTCTTACCGTCTTTTTGTTGGGTTGTAACATATTTAAATAAATTCGCCATATTCTTGTGAAATGTTCCTGTACGAGCTCCGGGTGGTACCTGCATATAGTACCTAAAAAAGAAAGTATTAGGTTTACTAAGATTTGACGGGCCTGTTGGTCTAGTGGTTAGTGGCCCTGACTGCTAAGCCGGAGGTCGTGGGTTCGATTCCCACCCAGGACAAACTTTGTGTGATCAGCATGATTGTTTGTTCTGTGTCTGGGTGTGATTTATCTATGATATGTATGTATTTATAAATTATATAAGTATGTATATCAGTTGTCTGGTTACCATAAGACAAGCTCTGCTTAGCTTGGGATCAGATAGCCGTGTGTGAGTTGTCCCAAGATATTTATTTATTTAGGTTTTATTTAAACGCGCTAGTCTTAGGAACTACTGGGCCGATTTGCAACTTTTGTGTTGCATGTATTCTCCAGACCGACTCCGGCCACGGCGGCTAATCTTAATGCACACTAGCCAAGTACTCAAGAGATATTATAGTGCACAAGTGTGTGCGCAAACACAGGTGCACTCCTTCTTCCCTAACTCTCATAGCCCGATGGGACGGCAATCCGACACGACCGGAGAGAGATCAGGCGCAGAACCGACGGCTTTAAGTGCTTTCCGAGGCACGGGGGAGTCACACCACCAACATCCAAATGCGGGCTGCTACTGAGGGATTAGCGGACGAAGTCGCGGGTACCAGGTAGTAGGCTATACACATGTATAACATCACGCTACGACATACGTGAGTGGAACAGTAAACAAAGATTTGATACTTGGTTACTCCTTGTCATGCATCAGACAAGAGACACCTTTTTTCTTACTCCTCCGCTAATCTCTTCTGATTAATTTCGTTGCGGGATCCAAGACAGTTGTATCGTTTCTCCGGGACTCGTCGAGCTTCATTGTCTCGGCGCTTTTCTGTCGGTCTCCACTGTTGATTCTGGCTTACAGGAGTTGCAGTTGTTTGGGAACAGTGGCGGGCTTGTCCCATTTTTTTATGCATTAGACAAGGTCTTCTAAGATCTCTCCTACTTACCAACAAGCAGAGCCCTTGGTGCCTTACAGGTCTTGGCCTCTTCCAAAGCACTGATATGCCTGGACACCACTTCCTCACTCAAATCTGCTGACGGATGCCTCGCCACGCTCATCAGACAGACGAGGCTCTCCTTCCGGGTTTGAGGGTCAAAAGGTAGCATGCAAAGCTGGAAAACAACAATTTTCAGTCAAATCTTACAAGTTAAATTTGACTCACTTCCCGGTGTTCGATTGAGCTGGAATTTTGCGCAAATGTGCAATTTGCATGACAATGCTATATAGACTGCCTCCTTAACCTAGTGGTCTGCTACACTAGAGGTATTGGGTTCGATTCCTAGGTAGAGCAAGAGTTATTGGGTTTTTCTATAAAATTTTCAGAAGCAGCTCAGAGTTAGGATTTGTTCCCGGTTAATGGCAAATTGCCCGCTATTACATGGGACCTAAAACATACCGGCGAAACCCCTACACACCTACACCTCTGCCAAATCCTTCGGGGAATACAGGCGTGATGTTATGTATAAAAGGTTATAAGCCCCAAAATAAATTAAATAAAAAAAAAATCATTTTTTTTCATCTGCGACTTCATCTGCATCCACAACAACCAACATTCACGCAAACAAACAAACAAACAAACCTTTACTAGGTTTTGCCTGTGACTTTGTCTGCCTATAAACACTTACTTCAATAATATCATTGTAGTAGTTCTCCACAACGTCCCAGCATTTCTCCACAATTTTTGACAGAATCTTAAAGGAGTCCGCTATGGGTTTCAACCAATCCTCTTCAGAACGCTTTGATGATATTGTGTCAAATAGACCTACAGGCTTGAAGAGTAGGGTCTGTGCTAGCCATTCTGAAAGAAAAAAAAAAACAAAATTATGCTACACATCAAAAAAGAGGTAAAGTTTGTGAGGTTGTAGGGGGTAATCTCTGGATCTACTGAACCGATTTAGAAAATTCTTTTACCCATAGAAAGCCACGTTATTTGTGAGTGCCATAGGGTATATAACACTCCGTTGCGACCTATGTGAGTGGAGCAGTAACCGGAGAGGTAGCGCGGGTGAAATCGCCGCGGGCGACTCCCGGCCACCGTAGACGCGTGTCTGTGGACGGTGAGCAATGGGTAGCTCTACAGACGGTGAGCTAACTTAACGACAGAAAGAAAGGAACGGAAGAAAAAAGGGCACATGAAGGAACATAGTTGGGTTTTAGTCAGTAAAAGTCTGACACTCCCTCCCGCCCCGCCCTGGGCGGGGGAAGTCAATGGATGACTACCCAACTCGAAAAAAAAAAGTGTGGGTGAAATAAGCCACCCGGAAGAAGCCACAAGTAGTTTGCTAGTAAAACATAAAAAAAATATTAGAAGACTAGCCTATTATTGTCCCGCTCCCAAGCAAAGGTTTCTTCACAAACAGAGAAGGCACGAACATTAATCTGCCACACTTGCTCAAATCTCAAGCTTATATTAATTGTAAGTAAATAAATAATAATAAATATCTTGGGACAACTCACACACGGCTATCTGATCCCAAGCTAAGCAGAGCTTGTGTTATGGTAACCAGACAACTGATATACATACTTATATAATTTATAAATACATACATATTATAGATAAATCACACCCAGACACAGAACAAACAATCATGCTCATCACACAAAGTTTGTCCTGGGTGGGAATCGAACCCACGACCTCCGGCTTAGTAGTCAGGGCCACTAACCACTAGACCAACAGGCCTGCCACAGTCCAGGCTTATAATTAATATGAGCAACAGAACTGATGTAGGCATGTTTCATACAATTCTATCCCAACCAGATAACGATGATGCGAAGGATTTGTTTAAATTCATGGTCCACGTCTTGTGAATAGTATATGTTTAGGATACGATGGGACTGACATACGCTGTGCGTAAAAGGCCCTTAAAATAAATAAAGAATAAAAATAATAATAATATGAGCAGCCACAAGTTCCTACATCATTATTCGAAAGTGTCTGTATATTGTATAATTTAAATAAATGCTTTGACTTTGATTGTTAATCTTACCTATTTCAAAAGGTGCCAAATCTTCGGAAAGTATTATTTCCGCTGAACGGATAGCCTTGGCATAGTCCTTGGGTTCGGGATTCTCAGGATATGATGTAACCACGTCTGTCCAGATCTCCATTGCTGACTACAATGATTTTATGATTCTGTAAATAAAATTAAGATATTGTTCAAAAAGGCCTCGTACAAAAGTACTCGTAACGAGTGTACTTGTTTCACCAGATGTATGAATGTGGACGAGGCGGACGCAGTATGTAAGGATTTATTCTATGGTTTCTGCCTACACCCATGGTAAAAAGGAGCGAGTGTGTAAATAAAATTATTTATTATTTAGTCTGTTGCACTCATAACTGCCTTGTTGGTCTCGTGGTTCACAGTACGATTCCCAGAACAGGTAAAAAGTGCTCAGAGCTCAGAGTTTAAAGTTTGGACTCCACCAATGCAGACAGAAGAGATGTCTAAACAACCTCTTGTTGTGTTGTGTTGTGTTGAAAATTGAAACAGTGATATGTAAAATAATGCTAGCCTATTGGTTGTAGGAGACATCTACAACCAATCTCCTTTTCACTGCATTGGTGGAGACCGGGTTTAAAAGTTGGTGGTGTGACACCCCTGTGCCTCGGAGAGCATGTAAAGGTGTTAGTCATAGCACTCATTCAGTAAATTATGAAATTTATAATTATTTACTATTTTTGAGTCTACCCAAAAACCACAGAGCCACAGAACGAAATTCATACACAAATTTAAAAATATCCAATATTCTTTTATGTAATTGAATGATTATTAGATATATTCAGAATTAAAAAACAGTACCAAAATAATGTAATGAACCATAGGTAAACAAGATTATAAATACTAGTGTAGCGACTAAAGTTATCGTTATTATTTTTGCAACTTGGGACTACAAAAACCTTGTTTTTGTTACCTTTCTGTAATAAAGTAAACACCACCAAATACACGGATTTTATAGTAAAACTTATAATCTTAGTCCTAAAGAAAATGAATATCCCTATAGTTACATATAATCAATTAAATACAATAGCGCTTAATTATATTAGAATCCAATCGGTAAATACAAATTGTTTTGACCGGTATACGTAAAAATAATCTGCTGTTCCTAAGGGAATATAAAAACTAACGTATTAATTATATTTTCTATTAATTGCCTGAGTATTTACCTACTTTTAAATGAAATAAAAAGTATAAAAACCAAGCCACTATTTGAAAAACTCAACAGAAAACTACTTTTTCAACTTCAAAACAAGTTAGGACATGTTTTGACTTTTGCTCATAAATTGACAGCTCAGCTTTTTGAAGTTTGATCAGCTGTCAACTGCTGTTTACTTTGTTTGACAAACAACAAATGGGGAGGTGGAAGGTACTTTACAACACGTCTTGTGTACTTTTTCTGCGCTGCTGTGAAAACGCGATTTTCTAAGGTAATTTTTTATTTGTATTCAATTTATGAATATTTAAATGTACAATATTTACAGACTTAATTATAATAACATAAAGAGAGTAATAAAAAAAGAGATTGTCTCAATAGCTAAAAATTCCTCTGCAACGCCATTAACGGGAATATTGTGCCTAAAAGACTGGCGGTGGCGACATATGGGCATTAGGCAGAATTGCCACGTCAAATGGCAACGCTTAGCCTCTGGCCAAGGTAAAAGCCAGTAGGTACCTAGGTCACGCGAAGTGTGCATATATGTAACATACATGCATCTTTTTTCCATGAGGGTAGGTAGAAACCACGGAACGCCACCTACTACGATCCTTACATAGGTACTCCTTTCACCTCGTACACATTCATACATCTGGATTCTGGTCAACCCAACCAACGTTTTGATAATTCTTTAAAATGACCAATATTCATACTGCATTATTCGACTACATCACAAAACACAACGGAACAATTTTTTTAAAGTTTTTAACGTGTTTTTAAGTATCGAGGAACCCTAGAAACCATAGAGATAGAATACAGTTTTAAAGATACATAATATAGTAGGTAGGTAAGTTTTTGATTTTATTACATCACAAATTCACAAATAAGTTTACTAAATATTTTGTAAAGCGTTTGTTGCGTGTAACTAAACGCGTAAGAGGAAATTATAAGCCGACTAAACAAAAACGTCTCTTTTATTGAATGATTATACCGGATATGCTTACTTCGCAATTTGTATTTCCTACTTTGACATTACAAATCGGTCGATAATTTTGATGATAATCAAAACGTTTAATTTTGTAAATTAAATTCAAAATAAACATAAATTTGCTATACACATTCAAGCTGGCACCAAGAAGAGTTTTTTGGTTGGGGATCCATTATTATTCTCCATTATTACATCGTGTGACAACAAATAGGTTAGGTGTTCAAAATATTTATATTTATTTGCGTACTACCTTGTTTCTGAGATATTTTCTATAAAGTTTATCTATTGAAGGGTGCTGTACTATCGATATTGCGTCTCTAAATTCTTGCTTATGAAAGATTTTTCGGTTATATAGACAACAATCAATCATTCATTTGCCTTTCCCATTGTCCTCTGAAATCGTTTATATTCTTAAAATTTCATTGTAAAACAGTCAGCTATGTTCGATGTACAGTATCAATGTGGCAGCGAGATGTATTCTGTAGTGATATTGCAAAATATTGAAAGGAATTTGTAGAAAATATTTTTCTGCAGGGTATTTGGTTGTACCTACAATTCGTATTTTTTTGGGTTCCGTACCCAGTGCCAGCCAACAGGACGCTATTATTACTAACACTCTGCCACCCGTCCGTCTGTCTGTCACTTTTCAAATTGGAATTATAACTATCCTATAAGAATTTGGTTTCATTTTATATGACAGCATAATTAGTATTAACCCAAAAATATGAATAAACCCCTTTAATAAATTTTATAATTATGCAGAACGGGTGAATTTAACAATTAACTCATTAACTGTGGCGTTGATTGCGGGAATGAACATCTGTTGTGTGATCAAATGTGAGTTAAGCGCTGCGCAAACATAGATACTTTTAGTTTCCAGTTACCAACACCGAACACTTTTTGATCGTCCTGAGTATGTGTTAAGTGGAAGCAACTGGACACAAAAAATGTTTACGTATGCGCTGGGAGTGGATGGTTTCATACTGGTTCTATAGTAATAAAATATTCATCGGTAGCTTTATCTGACACAAGACACAAAAGTGTCCACGTTTGCGTCTTGCCTTAGGGGACACAGATCCAAATGTGTTTTCCCAAGGTTTACCCTTTGTACAAAAAAATGAGAGTGGGCACACAGATCCATATGTTTTCCCAAGCTGCTCTTTGGGTTTTTACTGCCAGGAAAAGGATGACATAAATATTGCTAAATAATTGTATTCAATTCATTATTACTGACTTTTAATTCTGACATACTCATAGCTATAATTTCTCAATTTAATATTTAGTTAATTTGGACAGTTATATGGATTTCAAGAAATATAAAATTCTACCCTCATTATAAAAACAATTCTAAAAATGGCAAAAACAAAACGAAACTGGCAATTCTAAAAATACATGCCGTATTTTTAGAATTGCCAGTTTTGTCAAAAAACAGGTTTATGGGGTTCAGGTTTATGTGGATTAATAAATTGTAATAATAGTAATGCATGCTAATTTTAGGATGATAAGGGCAGGTGAATGATTATTACAATATTATTAAAAGACTTCTAAGCCATAAGTACTAACTTAAGATAAGATTACATAAACATACATGTACTCACACCTTTTCCCATGGAGGTAGGCAGAAACCACAGAATGCCACCTGCTGAAATCCTTACATACTCCTTTTGCCTTGCACACATCTGGTCATCTGGTTTATTTTTTTATTTGTTTAAACTTTATGCAACAAAAGTACAAAGGCGGACTTAATGCCTTAGGCATTCTATAAGTCAAACGAAGGTGGTGAAGAGACAACACGGCAGGTGAAAATTACTGGTTGACTTGTTTGTGTCTGTATTTATTTATTTGTAATAAATGCACAAAAAAAATTACAAAGGCAGGCTTAATGTCTGCATACCATACCTCACCGTAGCTCTTAAAAGTATGAACCAATTTGAATGCGTTTTTTTTATTTGAAAGCAGGTTTCTCAGCGCTGGTTCTTAGATATGTTTTATCAAAATCGGTTTAGCAGTTTTCAGGTTATCAGCTCCTTTGTCAGCTGCTGTAGGGATCATTCTTCCATCGGGAGCTACTAAAATTTTTAATTTTATTACTTGTTACACTCTGTTAATTTACATAATTTAACTTAAATAATAATTAACAATACATATAAACCTTCCAGAATAACTTCCCTAAACTAATAAACCCCATCATGGTATACTCCATTGGTGCAGCGGCTGTGTGATTGGCTGCTGTGCTGCAGTAGCGGGTTCAATCCCCGCACGGGACAAATATTTGTGTGGTCTACAGTTTGAAGATCAGGTAGTTTGTGTATGTGAGTTTGTACTGGCTGACTTTTTTACTGTCTGGAATAGAAAAAATATTGTCTTCTGGTATGAAAACTTTACCCTAAGGCCTCCGCCCACGAAGAAATCTGTGAAATCAGTTGAAGGGTCGATCCCTTTTAACTGATTTTTTAACAGATTGATTGCTGGAGAAAATATTTTTTTAAAAATTCGGTCTTTGGCGGATATGCTGCCGTGGCATCATTTTGAAGCACAGCAATGATCCTTACGCGGTAAGGATCGTAGCAGGTGGTGTTATAAGAATGCCACTGCGTTCTGTGGTTTCTGCCTACCCCCATGAGAAAAAGTCGTGAGTTTATGTATGTATGTTCAATACCAATGTGTTTGTAAGACCTTTGATAAAAATGTTAATCCCTAGCCATGCCCTCCCGGTCTGAAGAGGCTTTCAGAATACATAGAGATTTTTTTTTCAGACGTTAAAAAAGGTCAACCAGTATATTCACCCATGAGAAATACCTAGTGCTGCATTACATAAGGTGTTATAAAAATATCTGCCACGGCTTTAATGGGAGGTAGTATTGTGTTTAAAGATTACAATAGTGAAGAAATTTCGTACCCCAGAATAGTTAATTCAATTTGAGAAAATAAAGTACTTTAATAAACATTGACTCTATTCTGCATAACGTGGTTCACAAATTACGCGCGATGTGTCGTTTCGTCAATGAAAACAACTGCTATCTCTTTCTATCTGTTCTGTGAATGAAAACTGAAATCAGCTGACTAGTTCGTCACTGTCTAACTTACTAGGTACGCAAATTCTGGGGTACGAAATTTCTTCACTATTGTAATCTTTAAACACAATACTACCTCCCATTAAAGCCGTGGCAGATATTTTTATAACACTTTATATTTATTATTTTACACTCTCTATTTTCCAGTTACAGTGGAAGTACACGTAAATTTTCGAGTATGTCAGCCCAATTCTCTCCTACAAATGGCCGGTGTTCTCCCGGTGAGACAGCCACCACCAGTGAGCCCGTGGGGCCCGGAGGAGGCTCCACATCCCCCGGTGTTGTTGAACGATTCGAGAATATTCATAAGTCGCCTGAGGATAAGAGGAGTTACAGGTATGATTGCCTACTTGTTTTAAGATTGATTTCGTTAGCCTACTGCAGGGATGGCGAACCAATGGCACGCGTGCCAGTAGTGGCACGCGACAAAATAATTCGGGCACGCCAATAAATCCCAGAATTATAATCGTAACTAATTTGCAACAGGAGAAATCACTTCCTTGATCACTAACCTTTTATTTAAATAAGCATAAAATAGTAAATAATAATATAACGATGCTTGTACAAACGAGTAGCAAACCAAAAGTTATCATCATCTAGCATCTAGTTTTATTTTTCTCCATTCAATGACTAAGCCAAGATTCTTTGATGGCATGTCATAGTCACATTATTATTTTTCTATAGAAAATGGCACTATCACCGATAAAGGTTCGCCATCCCTGGCCTACTGGTTGTCCGTGTCGACGGCGCGTTCGTGTTCCACGCGCGCCTCAAAGAGATGTCAGCAATTTTGTATGTGGCCACTGAGGGCCTCCTCCTGCCGGGGCTGCGGGTTGTGAGCAAGAGATACCGCGCCCCCGGAACGCAAAGGGCACATGAAGGAACATAGACGGGTTTTAGTCAGTAAAAGTCTGACACTCCCTCCCGCCCCGCCCAGGGCGGGGGAAGTTATTTGATGATTTCCCGTCTATAAAAAAAAAAAAGCCTACTGGTTGTAAGTGCGACTGCTCCGCTAGAGATCTTGGGTTCGATTCTCAAGTCGAGCAAAGTGTTTTTGGGATTTTCTGTGAAATTCTTAGTAGCAGCTCGGAGTTAGGGTTTCTAGTTACCCTAGTGGTCCTTAGCGCGACTGCTACGCTAGAGGTCTTGGGTTCGATTCTCAAGTCGAGCAAAGTGTTTTTGGGTTTTTCTGTGAAATTCTCAGTTAGGATCTGTGCCCGGTTAAGGGCAATAGGCTCGCCCCCCATTACATGGGTCCTAAACATACTGTATTACCTGAAGGGTAAGGCAGAGGTGTACCAACGTACACCCACAGTCCGCCGGTATGTTTTAAGCCCCATGTAATAGGGGGCGAGTCTATTACTATAAACCGGGCAAAAACCCTAACTCCGAGCCGCGGGTGTCAACACTACCAATTTCCAAACTCCAGGCTGCTACTAAGAAATTCCTAATGGAAAAAGCCAATAAACCTTTGCTCGACCTGGGAATCGAACCCAGGACCCCATGTTTATCAGTCGCGCTTGCCACCACGAGGCCAACAGGCCAGTCCTGTAATAAATGTATTTATAATGTCTTTCAGGGGACTGGTGTTATCAAACCGGTTAAAGGTACTGTTAGTGAGTGATAAGGCCACTGACAAGTCTGCCGCAGCCATTGATGTCAATGTTGGTAAGCATCTTACATACTGATATAAATGTTTGGTTGGTTGGATGGATGGATGTTTGTTAAAGCTGTTTACTTGTTTAAATATATTCTATTTTGACAATAATGGTGTCTAAAGGTTCGAGCATATTATGCCGGGCCGCAGCGTGTCGGGGCGGAGCGCAAAAATCCGCTCAAATCGCTTCAATACAATTTGTATGAAATAACGCACACTGTGTCGGGCCGCAGCGGCTCGCATTATTGCGCGGCAGATTTCCGTCCGTGTATTGCGGCCCGCTCCGCCCCGCTGCGCCCCGTCATCAGTGTGCTAGGTACGCATTTTGCGCTGCGCTGCGGCCCGGCATAATGTGCTCGAACCTTAATACCTAATTGATTACACATTTTTTTTACTTCCTTCTTGCCTTTACTGTCCCACTCTTGGGCAAAGGCCCAAGTAGGATTGATTTCAAGTAGGATTTTGATGCCCTTCAGCATGTTTGAAGACTATCATTGTACCCTATTATTTGGTATATTATTACGATTTATCTCCGGCGACTCATACATAAACTCACGCCTTTTTCCTATGGGGGTAGGCAGAAACCACTGAACGCCACCTGCTACGATCCTTACATACTACTTTCGCCTCGTTCACGTTCATACATCCGGCGACTCTTGACTAAAATGACTGCAGTCATTTATGTTAACTGGTATCTTTCAGGATATCTCAGCGACCCTGAGGAGTTGCCCGGATTGGCACATTTCTGTGAACACATGCTGTTCTTGGGGACCAAGAAGTATCCTGAGGTTTGTCATCTTTTATTTTCATTCTTTACCATTTAACCCCCGACTCAAAAAGAGGGTTATAAGTTTGACGTGTCTGTGTGTCTGTCTGTGGCACCGTAGCTCTCAAACGTTCTAAAAAGTTCAATTGCGAAATCACTTTTCCTATTCTTAAAATGAGTGATTTCGACACTAGCGCTACCGCGTGATGACGTATGTGAGAAGTATTATGACGAGAGAGTATTTTTATCAAAATCGGTTCAGCCATTTCAAGTTTATCAGCTCTTTTGTTAGCTGTTGTGGGGATGTCTATTCTTCTGTCAGGGGTTACTTGAATTTTTAATTTTACTACTTGTCATTTACTTCACACAATCCATGAAGGAGATGGGAGTCAGTGATAGCATGACGGTTGACAGGACGGCATGGATGAAGAAAACGTGTTGCGCCGACCCCAAGTAATATGGGATAAGGGCAGGAAGATGATGATGACTTGTCATGAAAAATTATTAATTATTTTACAGGAAAATGAGTACAACAAGTTTCTGTCGGAGCACGGCGGGTCGTCTAACGCGTCGACATCATCGGATCACACAACATACTACTTCGATGTCATCCCTGAACATCTACATAAGGCTTTGGATATGTAAGTGTTATAGAACATTTGTTATTAGACACCAACTGCCCCGTTGGTCTCGTGGTAGCAATCACGACTGTTAAGCGTGGCGTCCTGGATTCGATTCCCAGGTCGAGCAAAGTGTTATTGGGTTTTTCCATTAAAAGTTTCTTAGTAACAGCCTGGAGATTAAAAGTTGGTGGTGTGACACCCCTGTGTCTTAGAAAGTGCGTAAAGCCGTTGGTCCTGCTCCTGATCTCTCCCCGGTCGTGTCAAAATGCCGTCCCATCGGACTATGAGAGTTAGGGAAGTGAGAGTGCACCTGTGTTTGCGCACACACTTGTGCACTACAATCTCCTGCGTACTTGGCTAGTCTTTATTAAGATTCCAGAATAGGTCTGGTCAATACTTACATTGGTGATTGCCCCTCAGTTTCGCCCAATTCTTCATCTCGCCACTCTTCACGGAGTCGGCGACAGGGCGTGAGCTGAGCGCGGTGCACTCTGAGCACGAGAAGAACACGTCTTCAGACATGTGGAGACTGGACCAGCTCAATAAGAGCACCGCTTCGCCCAAGCATCCCTATCATAAGTTTGGTACAGGTGGGTGAATGTCGAACTATTAATTATTTAATCAATTTGCCATTTAATCAGTCAGTCATTCACTTAGGCTGTGGTTCAATCTGCCAATTATGAATTCAATATGTCAATATAAGTGTGTGTGTGTGTCAATATGTTCAATATGTCCGCGTCCCCGGAAAGCAAACGGCACAAGAGAAGGAACATGGATGGGTTTTTGTCAGTAAAAGTCTGACACTCATTCCTGCTCCGCCCAAGGCGGGAGAAGAAATTTGATGATTTCCAATCTATGAAAAAGTCATTTAATTAGTCAATCTGTCTTTCAATGTGTTAGTCATTCATTAAAATCTAAGGAGACTGGCGGGTTTCTTAGGAGCGTTCGGCCTGGTCACCTACACGGATAAGTTCAATGCTTCCTGATAGCATTATTAATTAGAAAACCATGTATGGTTGCCACTTTTTCTAAAAACTTGTCTGAAAGTAGATATAAGACTTTAACTTTTGATATTGACAGAAGGTTATGTTAAGGACGAAAATCAATATTGCAGAGTTTAATGTTAATTCACTAATAAAACATGAATAATAAGTATTATACTGTATTTTATTATTGTATAGGTTCGAAGCTTAAGTCTCAGGCTCAACATGGTTCAAGCAGGAATTGTGTTTGTAACCTGATTACGTTGTGCAATTAGCACAACGTAATTTTTCCATTATCGTCACAATCCAAAATCGCTAAGAATATCAAAGTCCGATGGTAATTCGCCAGGTCAGCGTTTATGCAAGATATACAGTCCAAAATACAAAGCCAAGGTCAAATATAATAATCAATAACACAGAGAGAAAACGACAAAACACCGGCGCAAGATTACAACAACAACAAACGTCAGATATTGACATAAAATATTGATCTACAGGTGACAAGTGACAGTTTGTTGCCAACCTAAAAACTATTTTCTATTTTTTAGTATGGCAATGTAAATAATCGATTACAGATATTAAGTGAATAATTAATTACAAAACCTGTGAATTACATTATAAATCCCTAAAAGAATACCTCATTACCCAGGCCAAGACCTACTTTGGGATATATGTGATAAGGGAACCAATCTCATTTTCAATCGCAATCATAATTTGAAAATTCGCAACAATCGATTTTTTAAATTGTACTCGCTATATTACAACTTATTTTTCTCCTCTTATACAAGTTATCTGAAAATAGTATTGAAGAAAATAGTTAAACGTAAAAATCTACTTTTTTTTCGTATAAGTTTCATTTCTGTAGGAGTTTAGGCCTATAACCGCCAGTCTCCTTTTGGAATGTTATGAATTTCAATATCAGCTATTACAATTCATAAAATCTTTATTATCAATCTATAAGTCATTTATTTAATAAAATGTGGATTTCAACAGTAATATTTAATCAACCATTCAATCAATCAATCTTTTTCAGGCAACAAGGACACTCTGGAGACATTACCTAAATCAAAAGGCATTGATGTCAGAAAAGAGTTGCTGAAGTTCCATTCCAAATGGTATTCTGCCAATATTATGACACTTGTCGTCATGGGCAAAGGTAAGCTTTTATTTTGTTTAAAAAAATCCTTTTATTTTTTATAATAAATATACCATCACGCCTGTATTCCCCGAAGGGTTAGGCAGAGGTGTACCAATGTACACCCACAGTTAGCCGGTATATTTAGGTCCCATGTAATAGGGGGCGAGCCTATTGCCATTAACCGGGCACAAATCCAAACTCCGAGCTGCTACTGAGAATTTTATAGAAAAACCCAATAACACTTTTTGCTCGACCTGGGAATCGAACCCGGGACCCCTTGCACAGCAGTCGCCCTTGCGACCACGAGACCAATGGGGCAGTTAAGTCTAAGGAAACAAAACAAAAAATATCAATATTTCCCAGTGTTATACTAATAACTATTTTATCTGTTAAATAAAATTTACCTATTTATCCAATTAACTGCCTCGATAGCCTAGTGGTCCTAAGCGCGACTGCTACGAAAGAGGTCCTGGGTTTGATTCCCAGATCGAGCAAAGTGTTATTGGGTTTTTCTACGAAATTCTCAGTAGCAGCTCGGAGTTTGGATTTGTGCCCAATCAATAGCAATAGACTGGCCCCCTATCACATGGGTCCTAAACATACCGGCGAACTGTAGGTGTACAGTACACCTCTGCCAAACCCTTCGAGAAATACAGGCGTAATAGTAACTGTAATCCAGTACTTCTCTTTCAGAATCCCTGGACGATTTAGAGAAGATAGTGGTCCCATTATTCTCTGAAGTAGAGGACAAAGGGGTGACGGCCCCGTCTTGGCCGGAACACCCGTTCCCGCCGGAACTGCGCCGGAAGCGGGCGTACTGTTACCCGGTCAAGGATCTCCGGTCGTTGTCCATTGACTTCCCCATTCCTGATACGAGGAAGCATTATAAAAGTGGGGTGAGTAGAATTGCTTTGTTGTGGTTGCGGTTGTGGAATGTTTACCAAGAAGTTTGGTCATGCAATTGGGTGGTTCAATTGACGTACTTTTTATGAGCTGTAAAATAGCAATAATAGGCAGCGGTGACCGCTTAACATCAGGCGGGCCGTTAGCTTGTTTGCCACCTACAGTGGTATAAAAAAAAAAAAAATAGCGATTCCCATAGACTTTGTATGAAAATAGCAAACTGTGACGTCACTTGTTAACCAACGCAATTTGGTTAATTATTTATTAATTTCAAAACAACAAAAAATCTAATTTTGCTGTTAATGGCAATAAGCTCGCCCCCTATTACATGGGATTTGAACTATGGGTGTACAATGGTACACCTCTGCCTAACTTTCGGAGAATAAAGGCGTGACGGTACCTTATGTTATATTTGTCTCCACAGCCAGGTCATTACCTGTCCCATCTGCTGGGACACGAGGGTCCTGGAAGCTTGCTGTCAGCGTTGAAGGCCAGAGGGTGGTGTAATAGGTAAGCTCAATACTTTTGTCGTACATTTTAATAGTACTGGAGCTCTTTGTGAAGGAGCTCGTCCGGGGAAGTATACCACCAAACATGCACAGTGGAAGGGATATCTTTACAGTTGAAATGGCTTCGTGGACTGCGGGCAGTTGAAATGACTCCATGGTGAAAATTACCCCGCACTCGAAATTACCCCATGTTCCAAGTCCAAATCATCTGACAATCGAACTTGCCTTACTGTCGAAATTACCCGGTGCTCCAAATTACTCCACAGACAAAATTACCCAGTAATCTAAATTGCGTCATGGAAGGAATTACCCCACAGTCGAAATAGTCCCTCAATTTGAATAACCCCACTGTCAAACTTACCTCATAGCCAAATTACACAGTTGTCAAAATAACCCCATTGTCTAAATTACCCTACATCCAAAATGACCACTCGATCGAAATTACCCCCAAGAAAGTAAACAACACCTCTACTTCTCCACAGTTTAGTAGGCGGCACTCGTATCGGGGCTCGCGGCTTCGGTTTCTTCGGAGTACAAGTGGACCTCACGGAGGAAGGCGTCAACCACACCGACGAGATCATCGACCTGGTGTTTCAAGTGAGTACAATACCGATGCAGGGCTCAATCAGGACGAAGCTTTATATTTTCAACATTATCTCTACATTGTATAAAACAACTACGCGACTTACCACGCGAATAACTGCGCGACTGCTCTGCTAGAGGTATTGGGTTCGATTCCCAGGTCGAGCAAAAAGTGTTATTGGGTTTTCCTATGAAATTCTCAGTAGCAGCTCGGAGTTTGGATTTGTGCCCGGTTAATGGCAATAGACTCATACATGGGACCTAAAAATACCGGCGAACTGTGGTTGTACAATGTGTACATTGGTACACCCCTGCCTAACCCTTCGGGGAATACAGGCGTGATAGTATGTATGTTTTTCGGGTAGTTCACTAGTAAATAATAAAACTGCATATTCCGTATTGTCAGAACTGGTTTAATGACCATTCCCTCTCCCCCACAGTACATAGCGATGCTGAAGGCGGAGGGTCCGAAGCGCTGGGTGTGGGACGAGCAGAAGGACCTCATGGCGCTGGAGTTCCGCTTCAAGGACACGCAGGAGGCCAGGGGACTGGTCACCGGGCACGTGCATATACTGCAGGCAAGTATAGTCTACGTAACGATGGTAGCAAAGTAGATATGAACATCTAAATAATAGATATATGTATTACCGGAGAGCACATTTAGTCAAATATTGTGGCTATAAATTGCTTTCAATGTATGGCCGTTGGTCCTGGGTCTGATAATGAAGATATTCTAATTATAGATGCAAGTAATAGTGGTTCGGAATTGCAATGAATCAACTCGGCACATTAGCACGTCGGTGACGTGAATTCATTAGTTTTGGCTCTACAAAAAATCGCTGAACTGCACGGCTAAAGAAATTTTTTACTTTGAAAAAGAAAGAGAAAACTCATAAATTGAAAGAGTGAGAGAACTATCCTATTTCAAGACTTCTACGACTTCTAGATTAAGGCGCGTTTCCATTATGCAAGTGATTTGCATACTAGTTGCAAGTTGCATGCAAATTGTATAGTGGAAACAACAACTTGCAAACAAGTTGCAACTTGTATGCAATTTAGGTTTAAACTTGTACGCACAAGAATCAAGTCGGCACATTTGCACGCAAGTTGCAAGCGCATGCGGTCGAGCATAGAGGATTACTTTGTTTCTGACTTTATTACTTCGTAATCTCATAATAAACTAGTGCTAAACAAATACTCTAGCCTCTATAGAAAGATTATAAAACTAACCCAGAAAGCTCAAAGTAACCATTATATTAATACCTCCCAAAATAAATCCAACGCTATGTCGATGCTTTTTTTTGTTATTTAATACGTGTATAATTATTGCGTATACAACTCTGCATGCAGCGACAAGCACAGCACGTCTTCTACCCATGATAAACACTGTACAACTAGAACTAACTTGTATAAGTACCACTAAAATCTTGTATGCAAGCTGCAAGTTGAACAAAATCGTGTTTCCAATTCAAATCACTTGCACACAAGTCTGACGTCATACATGTATGCAAACACTTGCATAATGGAAACGCGCCTTTAGTCAAAAGTCCTCTTAACAGTAACTTTGGACTTTGAATAATACGTTATATTTTTGTTTCTAGGAATTCCCTATGAACGATGTGCTGTGTGCTTACTACATAATGACCGATTGGAAACCGGAGCTTATTGAATCACTACTAGCTCTGCTTACACCGGAAAATGTTCGCGTTGGCATCGTTGCGAAGTAAGTATCATTAATACCATCACGCCTGTATTCCCCGAAGGGTTAGGCAGATGCGTACCAATTTTCACCCACAGTTCGCCGGTATGTTTAAGTCCCATGTAATAGGAGGCCAGCCTAATGCCATTAACCGGGCACAACTCTTAACTGCGAGCTGTTACTCTCTTCATCTTTCTTTATCGTGTGGGCAGTAAGGTCTAACGACCCCACACACCCTAGTGTCAGAGTTTCTAAACCGCCTCAAGAACCTCTGACATGGTTACCGATGTCAGTGATGTCCAAAATAAACTTAGAAAGTATATATAAATTAGAAAAAGTCACATTAGTACTTGTCCGTGCCCGGTAGCGAACCCACAACCTCGTGCGAACGGGAGCCGGGCGCCTTAACCACTGGGCCATCACGACACGAGCTGCTACTGACAATTTTGTAGAAAAACCCAAAAACACTGCTCGACCTGGGAATCGAACCCAAGACCTCTAGCGTAGCAGTCGCGCTTAGGACCACTAGGCTAACGAGGCAGTCTTTTGCTCATGTTTTCAGTTTATATGTTTACATGTATTTATATTATTGTCTTTTACAGATGTTTTGAAAAGAAATGCACGATGACTGAGCCCTGGTATGGTACGAAATATCTACAAGAACCTATTGATGAATCTAAACTTCAGGTATTTACAATTTGTTTGTTTTTGTTAACTCTACATTTATTTATTTAAACTTTATGCACAAAAAAAAGTACAAAGGCGGACTTAATGCCTTAGGTATTCTCTACCAGTCAACCAAAGGTGGTGAAGAGATAACACAGTAGGTGCAAATTATTGTACGAGAGTAAGCAAAATTAAATGTACACAAGTACAAAATAATTTTAATACTCTACATTGCTGTTAGTCCTTGTATTTTCAGTAGTAAATGCGTTTTTATATATTTTTTTGTATGCTCTTATATTGTAGTCAATAATTATGATTTGATTAATGGATTGAGGAGCTCGTGGCTAAATAATTACAGCCGCATAGACCGATCTTCCAGGTTAAGCCACGCTTGCCGAGGTTGGTCTGTGGATGGGTGACCACTTACTATAGCGAGTTTCCTCCGTGCCTCGGAAAGCACGTAAAGCCGTTGGTCCCGGCTGTCATTTGTAGATCTTTGACAGTCGTTACTGTTAGTCAGAAGTCAGAAAGTCTGACAACCAGTCTTACCCAGAGTATCGTATTACCCATTACTGGGTTGTGGAGGTCTGATAGGCAGTCGCTCCATGTAAAATACTGATATTCAGCTGCATCCGGTTCGACTGGAAGCCGACCCCAACATAGTTGGGAAAAGGCTAGGCAGATGATGATGAATTATGATTTGATTAATGGTTTATTTGATAATAGCTGTATACCACGCGCTGTCATCCGCGTTCAGTTACATCTTTGGTTACTGCTCCGCTCCCGTTAGTCGTAGCGTGATGTTCTATTCGTTTAAATCTTCCTCTTGAATCACTATCTATTGTTGTGCAGCGTGATGTTATATAACCTATGTTACTCAGTAATAATGTAGCTGAAAGGTTTTTGAAGAAATGGTCAAAAAAATCTTTCCTCTTTATAATATTTGATATATACAGGGTGGAAATTAATTATGCTACCTGGAGGGAAAGTACTCTAAATACTGAAGATAGCAAATTTTACTTAAAGGAAACATTCCTTTATTTTTAAAAAGAAACTAAACTGCATTTAAATAATTTTGAAAATTCCGTTGCCTCACCTGGGAATCGAACCGACTAAAATCCGAAAAAATAGCATCCTGTACTTTTATGGCACTAATCGATAGGGTCAATCATAGGGATCAAATCTCTGCAAACATGGTAAATTAAATTAAACAAAAACCATGAAATTTTAACCTAAACTTATTTTATTCGGACGAAAAAAACGAACAAATTAACTAAGTAGTTGCTGGAAATGAGCTTCACTTTCATGGATACACAAATTTATTCCTTTATAAAAACTTATTTTGAGTGAGTTTTGGTAGCAAACAATTTTCAATATTCACCAGAACACCCTACTAAAAGTTATTCACAATGAATTCCTTAAAAGAAT
The DNA here is from genome assembly GCA_932526535.1 of Caradrina clavipalpis. Classification (NCBI taxonomy): domain Eukaryota; kingdom Metazoa; phylum Arthropoda; class Insecta; order Lepidoptera; family Noctuidae; genus Caradrina; species Caradrina clavipalpis. The sequence continues at coordinate 5,662,295 of OW052115.1, forward strand.
AAATTTGTGCATTCAAGAAAATGGAGCTCATTTCGAGCATGCAATTAGTCAATTCTTGATTTTTTCGTCCGAATAAAATAAGTTTTGGTTAAAAATTCAAGGTTTTTTTAAAATTAAATTATCATGTTTGCAGAGATTTGATCCTTATGATTGACCCTATCGATTAGTGCCATAAAAGTACAAGATGCTATTTTTTCGGATTTTAGTCGGTTCGATTCCCGGGTGTGGCAACTGTATTTTCAAAATTATTTAAATGCAGTTCTGTTTCTTTTAAAAAATAAAGGAATGTTTCCTTTAAGTAAAATTTTCTATCTTCAGTATTTAGAGTACTTTCCCTCCAGGTAGCATAATAAATTTCCACCCTGTATATGTTGCAGTCAAAACTCTTAACCAGTCAAAAGTACTATTGACTAGCAAAATCAGTCAAAAGTAGTTTATACATATATATATAAAAGAGCATACAAAAAAATATATAAAAACGCATTTACTGCTGAAAATACAAGGTCTAACAGAAATATAGCAGACGGGGTAGAGATGTTGAGTTAAAAAAAAAACCATATATATACCATCACGCCTGTATTCCCCGAAGGGTTAGGCAGAGGTGTACCAAATGTACACCCACAGTTCGCCGGTATATTTAGGTCCCATGTAATAGGGGGCGAGCCTATTGCCATTAACCGGGCACAAATCCAAACTCCGAGCTGCTGAGAATTTCATAGAAAAACCCAATAACACTTTTTGCTCGACCCGGGAATCGAACCCAGGACCTCTAGCGTAGCAGTCGCACTTAGGACCACTAGGCCAACGAGGCAGTTTGGTTCAGTATAATATTTGAATATAAATAAAAATACATCTTCAAAAACTTTTCAAATTCAAATCATTTATTGTTTGTCACATGTAGATAAAGATGTCATAGTCATAATAATTATAGGAGCAATGTAACATACGAGTACCTATAAGGCGTACAATATTTTTGGCGCTTTGTTGTTGACTTACGTTAATTTAATATACATTCTTTTATTGGTGGTATTCTAAAAGCTACTCCTCATTTCAGGAGTGGAAGGAAGCGACGCCCACGAGTGAGCTGCACCTGCCGCCCCCCAACGAGTTCATACCTACCAAGTTGACCCTGGAAAAGTCTGCAGACAGCACTTCGGAGTCAGCAGAACCCATCATTATTAAGGTAAACACATAACACTAATAATAAAAAATACGAGCCATATCCACTGCCTAACCCTTCTGGGAATACAGGCGTGATGGTATGTATGTATAATGTGCAAGGGGTCCCGGGTTCGATTCCCAGGTCGAGCAAAAAGTTTTATTGGGCTTTTCTATGAAATTCTCAGTAGCAGCTCGGAGTTAGGATTTGTGCCCGGTTAATGGCAATAGGCTCGCCCCCTATTACATGGGACCTAAATATACCGGCGAACTGTGGGTGTACATTGGTACACCTCTGCCTAACCCTTCGGGGAATACAGGCGTGATGGTATATATTTTTATTATATATATATATGTGTGTGTGTATAATGTATGTACTTATGTATGTTAAATTCACTTCATTTTTCAGGATACACCTCTGATGAGACTGTGGTACAAGAAAGACAGCGAGTTTCATCTGCCCAAAGCGGTCATGACATTCGATTTAGTCAGGTAAGAAAACTGGATTCATTTTTATTGGTCTATTAACTTCTGTATGCAACTTTATCCGCGTGATGGGAACTGTCAGACTCTTACTGATTAAAATCAACCAAACAACGCGCCTTCCGTATACTGCCCTTCTATAATAGCATGCATTTTTAACCCCCGACGCAAAAAGAGGGGTGTTATAAGTTTGACGTGTCTGTCTGTCTGTCTGTCGGTCTGTCTGTCTGTCGGTCTGTCTGTCTGTCGGTCTGTCTGTCTGTCGGTCTGTCTGTCTGTCGGTCTGTCTGTCTGTCTGTCTGTGGCATCATAGCTGTCGAACGGTTGAAGCGATTTCAATTTAGTTTTTTTTTTTGTAATAAAGGTGACCTATGTGCGAGTGTTCTTAGACATGTTTGATGAAAATCGGTTGAGCCGTTTAAAAGTTGTGGGGGTGAAAGTAGGGAAGAAAAACCGAATGTCTGTAAATTTACTCGAGTGGGGTCTCAAACTTAACAAAATCGACATTATAATAAGTAGGTACCTATAAAAAGTGTAAAATAAAAAATTAAATTAAAATTTTAAAAAACCCCCTACACAAAAACCTAAGTTCCCTTTAAAAAGTAAAAAAATAACAAAAAAAATACGTCACGTTGGGGGACCGATGTTGCATTTAGGATACGATCGTCCCGAGCGGTCCCTCAACGTGACGTATATTTTTTGTTATTTTTTTACTTTTTAAAGGGAACTTAGGTTTTGTGTTGGGGGTTTTTTAAAATTTTAATTTAATTTTTTATTATAATGTTAATCAATAATTTGAATAGAATATAATAATATTATTGTTTGTAGAAATTTTTTAAACTTTTTTTTCTTGGTGAATTTTCTTTCGCGGCTGCCCTATGTATATTCCACGGCGCCCAGTTTGGGAAGCCCTGGCCTGAGGCACTAAGTCCGCCTTTGTACTTTTTGTCATGCTCACTTTAATGTCTTGCTGACGGTGGCGCGTGTGTTGGATCGTTTGGTTCTTTCAAGATGGTTGAGCTAAACGGTGCTGATGCACGCGTCATATTCGTGAACGGGTGCTGTCAGTTGGGATTGGTCATCTCTTAACTGCCATGGCTTACATCGTTATTATAATTTTGTTATTTTTTATATTCACCTTCATTGTTTTCACATATAGAAGCAACAAGAATATTATAACCAAGACTTTGTAAAAACCAAATTGAAGGAAAAGAGTGTCCATGGAGTTTCTTGCTCGTTCTTCTCCATAGAGACCTACGTTTTGGAACGAGCAACTAGCTTCAATTTTAAACTGTAACTTCTTGACAATTCAAAAGTGCCTATAAATGGTCTAATTGAAATAAATGCTTTGAGTTTTAGTTTGAGTTTTTTGAGTTTGTTTGTATTAAGTTTAAATATCATCGAACCCAAGACACGCAACGCAGCATCCAACCATGTCACCGATTAGATCAATCTGACCGTGTACCCGTTGTTCTCTTAGCCCACTAGCGTACGCGGACCCTCTGAGCTGTAACCTGACCTCGGTGTGGGTCCTCCTCCTCCGGGACAGTCTGCAGCAGTTCGCGTACGCCGCCGAGTTAGCGGGACTGCGGTGGAGCATCGGGAACGCTAAATATGGCATCAGCGTGAGTCATTTTTGTTTGTATACGTTTACACCCACATACACCCCCATCATAAAAACCAACTTACATACACCCACATTCCTTTAAATCTCTACACGTGTTCCAATATTTACACCCCGCAAACTTGTCACACACACTCTCACGTTAAAACCAGTTTACACGCACCCACACCACACAAACTCCCTAAACTTACTCTAACAATTACACCCCCACAAACTCGTCCTACCTACACCCACATACTCTCACACTTGTCTTAAAATCAAGCCAACACTAATTTTCGGAATTAAACATCTCACGCTCACTACCACTAACATCTCTTACACTTACACCCTACACACACCCTTTTTTTTCGGATGGGAAATCATCAAAGACTTCTTGAAGGGAGTGTCAGACTCTTACTGACTAAAACCTATCCAGGTTCCTCCTAATGCCCTTTGTGTTCCAGGGCCGCAGGGCCGGTTCGTACAACCCGCAGCCCCGGCAGGGTGTAATCTCTAGGAGTTACGGAGAACAGTTGCATTTAGATTTATAACAACTATTGTGTACCCATATTTGCATATAAACTTGTATTCTAAACATAAACTCTACAATCTCCGGCCTCGTTGCCTCGGTAGCCTAGTGGTCCTGAGCGCGACTGCTACGCTAGAGGTCCTGGGTTCGATTCCCGGGTCGAACAAAAGTGTTATTGGGTTTTTCTATGAAGTTCTCAGTAGCAGCTCGGAGTTTGGATTTGTGCCCGGTTAATGGCAATAGGCTCGCCCCCTATTATATGGGACCTAAATATGCCGGCGAATTGTGGGTGTACATTGGTACACCTCTGCCTAACCCTTCGGGGAATACAGGCGTGATGGTATATATACAATTTATTCCCCTTATCCAAATAATTCTTATATCACACCTAAAACACCAACACCACACTGGTGAATTATTCTTATGTCACACCTAAAACACCAACACCCCACAGGTAACGATCGACGGTTACGACGACAAGCAGAGCGTCCTGCTAGAGAAGATAGTGGACCACATGGTGAACTTCACTGCCGACCCCAAGCGGTTCCATATCATGAAGGAGAACCACATCCGGGCAATCAAGAACTTTGAGGCTGAGCAGCCTTATCAGGTGAGGTGTCTGTGGAGTTTTAGCTGGATGATGTCCATTGCTGGGTATATGCCTCCTTTAGACATTGCCATAATTGGGTAGTTGATACCACTAACCAATAATTTCAAGTCACAACTTTTCTAAAAAAAGCACTTTATTTTACCCCTGAAAACCTGATTAATTTTTAAATAACTATAAAATTTCATTTGAGGCTGATTATTTGGCTTTCACATAGAAATAGTTATTTCCAATTCGACTGGTAGATCCAGAGATTACCCCCTACTACCTCACAAACTCAAAATGTTACCTCTTTATAATATTAGTATAGATATAATGATATATGATATATGACTACCCCGTTGGTCTCGTGGTCGCAAGCGCGACTGCTGAGCAAGGGGTCCCGGGTTCGATTCCCAGGTCGGGCAAAAAGTGTTAGTGGGTTTTTCCATTAGGAATTTCTCAGTAGCAGCCCGGAGTTTGGAAGTTGGTGGTGTGACACCCCCGTGCCTCGGAAAGCACGTAAAGCCGTTGGTCCTGCGCCTGATCTCTCTCCGGTCGTGTCGGATTGCCGTCCCATCGGACTATGAGAGTTAGGGAAGAGGGAGTGCACCTGTGTTTGCTCACACACTTGTACACTATAATATCTCCTGCGTACGTGGCTAGTCTGTATTACGGTTAGCCGCCGTGGCCGGAATCGGCCTGGAGAATTACATAGATATAAGTCGTGCTCGTATGCTCGCTTTTTCTAAATGAGAAGTTTTCTTTGTCTCTGTGATGGCAACGCATTCGCAAGGCCGCTGGTATTGCAGATGTCTATAGGCAGCGGTGACTACTTAACATCAGGTGGGCCGAAGCCATGTTTGCCATCCAATGACAAAAAAATGGAGTATTAGCTCATACAATAATTCCTATTTGTTTTCCAGCATGCCGTATACCAACAGGCACTATGCCTTTCAGACGTGGTGTGGACTAGATGCCAATTGTTGGAAGTAGCTGAAGGTAAATATATCTATCTACATTTTAAACAAGCTTATACCTGCGACTTCGTCCGCGTAAGTCCCGCCGTTAAATGCCACAGGTGCAAACCTGATTGCGGAATAAAAAGTAGGCTATGTCCTACAAGATACGATACACATTTCATTGTTTTAATTCAGAATACATTGCACCTTCTCACAATGAAAAAGTATCTTTTCGTGTAGTAAATAAAGTTATATTTTGAGTAACTCTATAAAAAGGTGCGCGCAGCGTCGCGTCTCGGTGTGAACTGACCCTTGATATTACTGAATCTAGTTGCCTATTCCAAAATGTATTTGCGTATAGAGAAGACCATACCATCACGCCTGTATTCTCCAAAGGGTTAGGCAGAGGTGTACCAATGTACACCCACAGTTCACCGGTATAGAGAAGAATGGGCAGGAAACTCCATACTTATTTGTTTTTTTTTCAGAAATGACACCGGAAGCGCTGAACGACTTCGTGAGCCGGTTCATCCGCAAGGTGCACGTGGAAGGCTTCATGTACGGCAATCTCAGCCGAGAGAGGGCGCTGCAGATCGCCGAGACCTTCGAGAAGAAGTGAGTGCACGTATTGTTGTCTTAGACTAGTCTGTGCCCGTGATTCTGTCCTCCTAGTAGTTGTGTACTGTGGCGACATCTGACGCGCCAAATGCGAACTACAAGTGACGTTTCGTACATCGCAAAGTTTGTAGCGACATCTATAGCACAGCATGTGAACTACTACGGCAAAACTGACGTTGCTAGATCGCGCTATTAAAGTTCTCCGCGACATTAGCATATACACAAAATCCCGACAACAACCGTCGGGCAGTAGTCCACCAGACACAACACCCGTCTGCTCGGAGGATCCTCCCTTTACAATGGAGGATGAGAGACTTTACACCCTGTTTCTCATCCCTCTAAAAATACTATACTGTTATAAATAAGAAGCGAAGTTATTTATTTAAAAATGAAAGCAATTCTAATAACGCAAATGATTTTTATTCAAAAGAACCTAATCACAACTATAGCCACAACTAAGTCGTCCGTCACGCCCGAATGCCTCCAAAGAAGTGAGTCTCGCCGCTCGCAACGCGTCGCAGGCGCCTTCGCCCCTCCAGCCGGTCTCGCCACCGTCAGGCGATGCTACGTCATCATGACTCGCCACCGTCAGGCGATGCTACGTCATCATGGCTCGCCACCGTCAGGCGATGCTACGTCATCATGGCTCGCCACCGTCAGGCGATGCTACGTCATCATGGCTCGCCACCGTCAGGCGATGCTACGTCATCATGGCTCGCCACCGTCAGGCGATGCTACGTCATCATGACTCGCCACCGTCAGGCGATGCTACGTCATCATGACTCGCCACCGTCAGGCGATGCTACGTCATCATGGCTCGCCACCGTCAGGCGATGCTACGTCATCATGGCTCGCCACCGTCAGGCGATGCTACGTCATCATGGCTCGCCACCGTCAGGCGATGCTACGTCATCATGACTCGCCACCGTCAGGCGATGCTACGTCATCATGACTCGCCACCGTCAGGCGATGCTACGTCATCATGACTCGCCACCGTCAGGCGATGCTACGTCATCATGACTCGCCACCGTCAGGCGATGCTACGTCATCATGACTCGCCACCGTCAGGCGATGCTACGTCATCATGACTCGCCACCGTCAGGCGATGCTACGTCATCATGACTCGCCACCGTCAGGCGATGCTACGTCATCATGACTCGCCACCGTCAGGCGATGCTACGTCATCATGACTCGCCACCGTCAGGCGATGCTACGTCATCATGACTCGCCACCGTCAGGCGATGCTACGTCATCATGACTCGCCACCGTCAGGCGATGCTACGTCATCATGGCTCGCCACCGTCAGGCGATGCTACGTCATCATGACGTGCCACTAGGCCCCACCTCCTGACCGTTTATTCCTAACAATACTGATATCTATATCAAAGAGGGATAACACCTGAGCTTGCGCACACACTTGTGCACTATAATATCTCCTGCGTACTTGGCTAGTCTGCATTAAGATTAGCCGCCGTGACAGACGTTCGGTCGGGAGAATGTTATATGATTGCTAACTTTTGTTACAGGCTGCCTAAGAACGCGACGCCGTTATGTGCTCAACAGCTGTTGTTACATAGAGAGATTGAAATTGAAAAAGGTATGGTCTAATTTCATATATTATTATTCCACGGGAACTGTACATTTTTCCGGAATAAAAAGTATCCTATGTGTTATTCCACAGTACAATCTATCTCAGTGCCAAATTTCATGCAGATCCGTTTAGCGGTTTAAGCGTGAAGAAGAGACAAACATACACACACACACAAACTTACGCATTTACAATATTAGTCTTCTTTATCGTGTGGGCAGTAAGGCCTAACGACCGCCTCAAGGGCCTCTGACATGGTTACCTGATATCAGCGATGTCCAAGATAAACTTAGAAAGTACATATGAATTAGAAAAAGTCACATTGGTACTTGTCCGTGCCCGGTTGCGAACCCACAACCTCGTGCATGTGAGGCGGGCGGATTTGATGCTGCGGGTTGTTCGAAAGAGATACCGCGCCCCCAGAACGCAAAAAGCACATGAAGGAACATAGATGGGTTTTAGTCAGTAAAAGTCTGACACTCCCTCCCGCCCCGCCCAGGGCGCGGGAAGCTATTTGACGATTTTCCATCTATAAAAAAAAGGATAGTCGGATATTAATAGTAGGAAAGTCGGATATTTATAGTAGGATAGTCGGATATTTAATTCAAATATCTGTCCTTCCCAGGCGCGTGGCACGTGCGCGAGACCACAAACAGCGTGCACCGGTCGTCGTGCGCGTCTCTATACTACGCGTGCGGCGTGCGACAGTGCAGGAACAACGTCACGCTCGAGCTGCTGGCGCACACGCTCGCCGAGCCCTGCTTCAACATGCTCCGGACTAAGGTACGTCACGGATATAGCTGTACAAGACGGATATAAGATAGTGTCGGATATGAGAAGATGCCGAATATAGGAGAACTGGTTATAGGTACAATGCCGAATATAGGAATACGCTGAAAAAAGGCTCGGCTGGTAATAGGAAACTACTGTATATACTCGTAAGACACTGCACGTGGTTAGAGTTTTTCTAATATCCTAGCTAAAAATAGGTCCATCTTTACAAATAAATAAAATTAAAGTGTGATTGTAATTTCAAATTTATAACTTTTCACTAAAACTGACATAAGAAAAAACATTTATCTTCATTTTTGTTTGTCTGTTTGGAAACGGCTGGACCGATTTTGACAGGACTTTCACTTTCCAATAGCTAATGCTATAAGGAGGAACTTAGGATACTTATATTTTAGAAATTATATTTGTTTAAATAAATAAAAAAAGATGCCCCTTTAATAAGAACATTGTTATCTATACTAATATTATAAAGCTGAAGAGTTTGTTTGTTTGTTTGTTCGCGCTAATCTCAGGAACTACCGGTCCGATTTGAAAATGTGGCAAAAACGGGAAAAATATTCCTTTTGAGGGCTTTCGTTGCGTGCACTGCGTAAACGGTTAAAGTTACTTAAAAATAATGTATGAGAGAATTGTTCACATACATTGGCTACGTAACATCGCGCTATAAGCCACGGGAACGGATCAGTAACCAAAAAACTAACGTAATGCAGGTGAAACCGCGGGGCGCAGCTAGTGCTTTATAACCGTAAAGCGAACGAAGTCGCGAGTAACAGCTAGTCGAAAAGCTTCTGCCGGATATAGGCCCTAGCAGAATATAGTCTTCTAATATTCATCCTTTGTCCTCCAGGAACAACTAGGCTACATAGTGTTCAGTGGTCTCCGGCGCTCCAATGGCGTCCAGGGCTTCAGAGTGATCGTGCAGAGCGACAGACACCCTGAGTATCTGGAGAAGAGGATAGAGAACTTCTTGCAGGGATCCTTGGTAAGTCTACATACAGCATCATCTGCCTAGCCTTTTTTCGGTTGTTGGTTGTTCGAAAAAGATACCGCGCCCCCGGAACGCAAAAGGCACAAGAAGGAACATGGATGGGTTTTTGTCAGTAAAAGTCCGACACTGAGGACTGGAGAAGTCGTTTGATGATTTCCCGTCGGTAAAAGAAAAGTCCTTTTTCCCAACTATGTCAGGGTCAGCTTTCAGTCTAACCGGATGCAGCTGTATACCAGTGTTTTACATGGAGCGACTGCCTATCTGACCTCCACAACACAGTTACAGGGCAACACGATACTTCTTGGTTAGACTGGTTGTCAGACTTCCCGGCTTCTGACTATCCGTCACGACTGTCAAAGATCTACAAATGACGGCCGGGACCAACGGCTTTACGTGCTTTCCGAGGCACGGGGGTGTCACACCACCAACTTCCAAACTCAGGCTGCTACTGAGAAATCCCTAATGGAAAAACTCAATAACACTTTTTGCCCGACTTGGGAATCGAACCCACTACAAAACCAACGGGGCAGTTAATTGTTGCTCACACGAAATACTATTGTTCCCAGGAATACCTACATAATATGTCAGATGAAGAATTCCTGAAGCACAGATCTGCGTTAGCTGCGCAGAAGCTAGAGAAGCCGAAGCGGATGAGCAGCAGAGCTTCGCAGATGTGGAACGAGATCACCGCACAGGTAAATTGTATGCAGATGTAGACTTAGTTGTTGTTCGTGAAACATGTGATGTTTTTTTTTTTTGCAACGCTTAAGAGTGCGTATACAGAAAGTTGGCAACGTCGCAAACGGCTGTCAAATATTTCCCTGTTTAGATTAATTTGTCAATATTACTCTATGAAAATAAGAAATATGGCTAACTAATGAACTAGAATATTAATCATGAATTGCAATTAAAACACTGAATTTGATGTTGTAACCGTTTTAGGTGCAAAAAAGGCATTTGTAAAGTTCCCAAATACTTTTTTTACATCTAAAACTAAATATTTGGTGTTACGATATTAATTATTGCATTTCATAATCAATATTCTAGTTCATTAGTTAGCCATATTTCTTATTTTCATACAGTAATATTGACAAATTAATCTAAACAGCGAAATATTTGACAGCTATTTGCGACGTTGCCAACTTTCTGTATACACGCTCTTAATTCTGCCCGTCCTTCCCTCCCCTTTCCCTGGTGAGATTTTAGACTATGGTTGCTTTTATATGTCCACGGACAACGGACCGTTTTTTTTTCGCTGGATTTGCGGTGGTCCATGGCTTATAATGACTGTGTGTACAATTGTACATGCACCGGTCACCGGACCGTGTATCAGCCGTGGTATCCGGTGCATGTACACACATTATAAGCTGTACGGCCCGTGTCCGGTGTAAAAAACAAACGTACATAACCGGGGTTTTTTTTTTATAGACGGGAAATCATCAAATAACTTCCCCCGCCCTGGGCGGGGCGGGAGGGAGTGTCAGACTTTTACTGACTAAAACCCATCTATGTTCCTTCATGTGCCCTTTGCGTTCCGGGGGCGCGGTATCTCTTTCGAACAACCCGCAGCCCCGGCAGACATAACCGGGCTAACAACACCTTTCGAAAATCACGTGTATTTTTTAATTTTTGAAAAAAAAAAAACGGTGTAGATATCGCGCGATTTTGAACGAAAAGATAAATACACGTGATTTTTCTCTTAACCAAGTAGGAATGGTGATATTTCAAGATTATTTCTTAATCATCCCCCCCCTACCTCTATTGGGGCTCACGCGATTATTAGACGCTCCCTTACCCCAGGTTTCTCGAATGAAAAATTAATGTATTCTCTATTATGATTGATGCGCTGGTCTATTAGGGTTATTGCCGCATTCAGAGACGTTATTTAAAAGTAATCAATTAATAACGACGGTAAAATATGGAGAACTATCTGTTAAAAAAAAAAAAAAAAACACCCATAGGTGATATATTTTTTTTAAACATTGGTATAGTACATATACTATACCCATGTTTGCAAAGAAATAAATACTTTGAATACTAACTTAGCACCTTTATGTGATTTTAAAGACGTACTTACAAACTCTAACTCACGCCTTTTTCCGATGGGGATATGCAAAAACCACAGAACGCCACCTGCTGCGATCCTTACATACTTCTTTCGCCACGTCCACATTCATACATCTGGTCATACAAGCACGCCGGTTACGAGTACTGCGCACCAGACCTTTCTGAAGAACCTCACCAATAAGGTCAGGGTAGGTCTTTCTAGGGCGACCCCTCCCGGCGTTGCCACTCACATCTGCCATATAAATCTCTTTTGTTAGTCGCCTTTCACTCATCCTCTCAATATGACCGAACCAACAAAGCATGCTCTTTTCAACCTTTGTCACTACATCCTCTTTATTCCGCAAAAAACGCGGATGAGATCAAAAAGCTAGTGAATAAGTTAGGTCTGAATGCGGCAGTTAGGGTAGGTAATTCCTCCTCTCCCAGACGTTACTTTAGTTATAACATTAGAACTGGGTAGATGACACCACTAATCAATTGACGTACTTTTTATGAGCTGTCAAAACGCAATTTCCCCATAGATTTTGTATGACAATACTCAACTATGACGTCATTTTTTTGACATCTCAATTCACTAACTATTTATTGACTTAAAAGCAAATAATAATCGAATTTTATAGTTATTTAAAAATTCATCGTGTTTTCGGTGCTAAATTAAACTGCTTTTTTTTGTGAAGTTGTTTTTGGAATTATTATTTAATGGTGTCATCTACCCAACTACAAGTTAACAGCATCAGCAGAACAACGTTACAACGTTATTTTATAACGGTTGGAGTAACTTTACAAACGTAACGTTATATTAAAGAACAACTGTTTTTATTCAAACTTGAAAACTGTAAGTAATTGAGTAACTTTAGTAGTTAGTTAAAGTTGAATTTAAAAATAAAATGTAAACGTTTAGTAGTATTTTTTAAACGTTGTTGTGATATCTATTGAAATTGTCCGCAACATTAGTATACACAGGAAAAGTCTTTAATCAGTGCGTAAATATTGCTTAAATAAACTTAAAAGAGTTCTAATAAATATGTATTTTTTATTCTGATATGTAATAAAAAATATTTTTTTAATGAAATGTCTATTTACCCGACTGCGACAGAAGGAGGGTTATGTTTTTCGAGGGTATGTTTGTATGTATGTATGTATGTATGTATGTATGTATGTTTGTATGTATGTATAATTGTTTGGCACGCTCTGCAGGCTGAACGGCTCGATGGATTTTAGCTTGAGAGGTGTCGTTAGATTCGTATTTACTGTGAGAGTTACACTGGGTATATAAAAAAAAAAAAAACAAAATGGCGGATTTTTGGCGCCAATTTCAAATGTTTGGCTCGCTCTGCAGGCTGAACGGCTCGATGGATTTTAGCTTGAGAGGTGTCGGTAGATTCGTATTTACTGTAAGAGTGATACTGGGTATATTAATTTCTTTTTAAAACACTAAAAAAATAAAAAACGGTAATTTAAAAAACTAAAAAACCCGACTGCTATTCTTTAAAAATCCCTAAAACAAGATAAATTGTAGCAGTCGGGACCCATTCGGGACCATCTGCAATGTAATATAGGTATGTGCTCTCAATTCACTAATCCTCCATTTCTAGAATGGGTCCCGACTGCTACAATTTATCTTGTTTTAGGGATTTTTAAAGAATAGCAGTCGGGTTTTTTAGTTTTTTAAATTACCGTTTTTTTTTTAATCTTATTATATCGCTGCCGCCGGTGAGTGACAGTGGCGCGGTAGGTAGTAATTAACTGTGTGCTCGGTCCCACGGCCGATACAGGTACTGACCCTTATTTCAACAGCTACGAACTAAAAAGTTGTAATTTCAGTTCCAAAATGGAAAATATAAAGCATAAAAAAGCATTGAACAATTAGTGGGAATGTGTTACAGAGCTCGTGGCTAAATAATTACAGCCGCATAGACTGATCTTCCGGGTTAGGCCACGCTTGCCGAGGTTGGTCTGTGGATGGGTGACCATTTACCATAGCGAGTTTCCTCCGTGCCTCGGAAAGCACGTAAAGCCGTTGGTCCCGGCTGTCATTTGTAGATCTTTGACAGTCGTTACTGTTAGTCAGAAGCCAGAAAGTCTGACAACCAGTCTTACCAAGACTATCGTATTACCCAATACTGGGTTGTGGAGGTCTGATAGGCAGTCGCTCCATGTAAAATACTGATATTTAGCTGCATCCGGTTCGACTGGAAGCCGACCCCAACATAGTTGGGAAAAGGCTAGGCAGATGATGTGTTACAGAAAGCGACAAAAAAAAGCAAAAAAATACTTCCGCACTTATTAAAAAAAAATCCTGTGTACAGAAAATCGACAACTGTCGGGCAGTAGCCTAATAGACACAACACCCATCTCGGGGGTCGGTCGTAGGAACCCTACACGCCCCTCCCCCTCCCCTCTTTATTGGTAATAAGGTTTAAATCCCAAGCTTGTCAAATTTTAATTACAATCAATAAAGTTGTTATGCCGTCATTTAGATACCTCTGATTAATCCGATTGGGTTGAAAATTCGAGGTTTAGGGTCGAAAAAATCGATTATTCCGATGTGTCACCCTGTTTTGTCTGTCCCCTTAGGGGGACAGATCGGTAAAAAAAAGCTTGATCTGTCCCCTTGCTAAACACTTGGGGACTCGGGTGGGTCAAAGTCAAATCAATTAGACCATTAAAAACATGAAAAAAAAAACATTAATATTGAATCTAGTTGCCCATTCCAAAAGGTAGTTTCGTATGGAGAAGAACGGGCAAGAAACTTCATACATACTTTTTTTTTAAAAGGGGTTTATTTACTCCTATATGCGTGAATAAACTGCCCCGTTGGTCTCGTGGTTGCAAGCGCGACTGAGGAGCATGGGGTCCCGGGTTCGATTCCCAGGTCGGGCAAAAAGTGTTATCAGATTTTTCCATTAGGAATTTCTTAGTAGCAGCCCGGACTTTGGAAGTTGGTGGTGTTGTGACACCCCCGTGCCTCGGAAAGCACGTAAAGCCGTTGGTCCCGGCTGTCATTCGTAGATATTTGACAGTCGTTACGGATAGTCAGAAGCCAAGAAGTCTGACAACCAGTCTAACCAAGAGGTATCGTGTTGCCCAGTTACTGGGTTGTGGAGGTCAGATAGGCAGTCGCTCCATGTTAAACACTGGTATTCAGCTGCATCCGGTTAGACTAGAAGCCGACCCCAACAAGGCTGGGAAAAGGCTAAGGAGATGATGATGAGGCGTGACTAAAGTTGACTGTCCCCTCGTCGATCTGCCCCCATAAGGGGACAAAGGTATGACACACCGGAATAATCTGAAAAAATTGGGGACGGTAGTTAGTGTAATTTTCGTACTAACACTGACTTGACCTGTACTAGTATACTCTTGAAGTTAGATACATTCGTTCCAGGTGTACAACTTCGAGCGGCCGAAGGTGGAGGTGGAACAACTCAATAAGATCACTAAGGACGACTTGATAATGTTCTTTAGAGTGAGTATTGAATTTTGTATCTTATTTTTGTGGTGGTAGAGTTCTTTGTGAAGGAGCTTGTCCGGGGAAGTACTACCACCATATTTATTTCTGTGGCATAGCAGCGTTGCTGTGTTCCGGTTTGAAGGGTATGCGTGCCGGTGTAATTACAGGCACATGACACATTTCAACTTTGTCTCTGGGATGGCAACGCATTTGCAAGACCTCTGGAATTGTACATGTCTATCGGCAGCGGTGACCACTTAACATTAGGTGGGCATCCATGGAGACATTAAAAAAATGTTTATTTTTTTTACTGCTCTTTTGGTCTCGTAATCGCAAGCGCGACTGTCGTTGGGTCCTGGGTTCGATTCCTAGGTCGAGAAAAAAGTGTTATTGGGTTTTTCATTAGGAATTTCTCATTAACAACAAGTTGATGGTGCACGTGACATCCCCGTGCCTGATCTCTCCCCGGTCGTGTCAGATTGCCGTCCCATCGGACTATGAGAGTGAGGGAAGAGGGAGTGCACCTGTGTTTGCACACACATTTGTGCACTATAATATCGCCTGCTTACTTGGAAGTAGGATTTGTAATGCAAGACAATCGACACGACAAAAGAAAAAATCGTTAATTCCATTGTTCAACAAAGAGATGATATAATTCACATACTTAGTTTTAATTATTTTATAAATATTGAAATAGATTCTTTATCAGATTCTAAGCAAGCTACTTCCAGGGCTTGCGTAAAATACGTTACAAGTTACATATATTTATTTATTCTATAGAAACACATAGCTGAAGATTCTCCGGAGCGTCAGAAGCTGTCAGTGTACGTGATATCAGTAGCAGAAGGGGGCGCCGGCAATAAAACTGACGGGGAAGAACAGGAAGACGACGACAAAGAGAACAGTGAAGAACCGAAGAAGACAGAGAATGTGAGAAAGGTAAATCTTTGACTGTTTTTGGGGTACCGTACTTTGGAAGGTAAAAACTGAGGAGTTCTTTCAATTTGGTGCCTGGCTGCTGCAAGACTGGATCAGTGCCTTTTTAAGGCCCTATTGTTATGTTGCCTATTGGTGGTTAAGGCGCCCGCCTCTCATGCACGAGGTTGTGGGTTCGCAACCGGGCACGGGCAAGTACCAATGTGACTTTTTCTAATTCATATGTACTTTCTAAATTTATCTTGGACATCACTGACATCGGTAACCATGTCAGAGGCCCTTGTTTCGGTTTAGAAACTCTGACACTAGGGTGTGTGGGGTCGTTAGACCTTACTACCCACACGATAAAGAAGAAAGAAGAATGCCCTATTTAAATTTTAGGCTGAAATGTATTGTTTTATTCAATTTACTTATTAAGGATCTCTAACAAAAGATATACACAAATCATGACATACAAACAATAGTCAACTAAAGATATTACATAAGAAGGTACTCTTTTACTTCGGCCTAAAATCCGCACGGGCATCCGCCGTTCTAGGCCTCGTTAGCCCAGTGGTCTTAAGCGCGACTGCTACACTAGAGTTCTTGGGTTCGATTCCCAGGTCGTGCAAAAAGTGCTGTTGGGTTTTTCTGTGAAATTCTCAGTAGTAGCATGGCAAATAGGCTCGCCCCTTATTACATAGGACCTAACCATACCGGCGAACTGTGGGTGTACATTAGCACACCTCTGCCTAACCGTTTAGGGAATATAGGCGTGATGATGTATATTCGTACTAATATTATAAATGCGAAAGTAACTCTGTCTGTCTGTCTGTCTCTTCTTCACGCCTAAACCACTGAACCGATTTCAATGAAATTTGGTGCAGATATAGTCTGGGACCCGAGAAAGGACATAGGATAGTTTTCATCCCGGAAATCCCCCGGGAACGGGAACTATTAATCCACGCGGACGAAGTCGCGGGCAAAAGCTAGTGTGTATACAGGAAAAGTTTTTAACCAGTGCGTGAATTTTTTTTGGTAGTTCAGTGTCAGTAATAGAAAATATTTACGTGTTTAGTTACAAAAAAAAATTTCATCCTTATCCGAGTTTGAAATAAGCAAAACATGGACATAATCTATTCGCCATACTATCAATGACAACTCTTGGCCGCCCGGGCGCATGGCTGGGGTGAGGGGGTGGGGAATGCGCTAGCGCCGAGTGACAATAAAATATGGTTTTTAAGTAAACATGTTTCGTAAGCGATAACTTATTTTTTAGTACTAAGACATATCAAAATAAAATATACGTGTTTAATAAAACGTGTTGAAGTTTATTATGGCAAAATTTACGCACTGGTTAAAAAAAATCCTGTATAAGTGCTTTTAACCCAATATCCTCCTTGTTTCAGCCAACACAGATAGTTGATCTGGTGGAGTTTAAATGCCGCCGGCCGCTATACCCTCATCCGTCGCCCTTCATCAATATACCCAGGAAAGGATCGCAATGCAAACTATAATACATATAGTACATACTAATATTAACCTAATTACACACAGCGATGTAAGCTTTGAACCTTTTGCCGCTGAAAATAGGGTTTAATTTTGATTAACTGGAGATACTTTGCAGGCGGAGTTTTGCCTTTGGATTATTACACACGGTGTGTAGGATTTGAACCTTTTGCCGCTAATTATAAGGTTTAATTTTGATTAACTGGAGATACTTTGCAGGCGAAGTTTTGCCTTTGAATTATTACACACGGCGAAGTAGACTTTGTACCTTTTGTCGCTGAAAATAGGGTTTAATTTTGATTAACTGGAGACACTTCGCAAGCGTGGAGTTTTGCCCTTGGATTTTATTAAAGGCCAATTTGGTAGTTAACACCACTAACCAATAATTTCAAGTCACAACTTCTCTAAAAAAGCAGTTTATTTTACCCATGAAAACCGATTAATTTTCAATTTATTGTAAAATTAGATTTTTACTTACTTTAAAATCAATAAATATTTAGTCAATTGAGTAGGCCACGTAGTGACGTCACAGCGTGCTATTGCCAAACAAAATCTATGGGAGAATCGCGTTTTGACAGTTCATAAAAAGTATGTCAATTGATGGTGGTGGACACTACCCAATTATACACGGCAAAGCAGGTCGTTTGTCGCGGATTATAAGGTTCAATTTCAATTAACTGGAGACACTTTGCAAGCGTGGAGTTTTGCCTTTGGATTACTATACACGGTGTGTAGGATTTGAACCTTTTGTCGCTGAAAATAGGGTTTGATTTGGATTAACTAGAGATACTTTGCAGACGAAGTTTTGCCATCGGATTATTTTTTTCCTTGCTCCTGCGCCTGATCTCTTCCCGGTTGAAGAGACAGGGCAGAGGGAGTGCACCTGTGTTTGCGCACGCACTTGTGCACTATAATATCTCCTGCGTACTTGGCTAGTGTACATTGAGATGAGGCACCGTGAGTCTGAAATCACCAATCCGCCTTGAGCAAGCGTGGTGATCAATGCTCGTGCCTTCTCTGTATGAGAAGAGGCCTTTGCCCAGCAGTGGGACAATTATAGGCTGGTATTATTTATTATTTGTTTCTTCTTGTCGCCTTTTATAGCCTAGTGGTCCTAAGCGTGACTGCTGCGCTAGAGGTCTTGGGTTCGATTCCCAGGTCGAGCAAAGTGTTATTAGGTTTTTCTATGAAATTCTCAGTAGCAGCTCAGAGTTGGGATTTCTGCCCGGTTAATGGCAATAGGCTCGCTCACTATTACATCCGGCGAACTGTGGGTGTCATTAGTACACCTCTGTCAAACCTTTCGGGGAATACAGGCGTGATTGTATATATGTTGTTGCTCTTCAAAACTGTGAAGTTTCTCTAGCTAATTTGATTTGACCTTGTATATTGAATTATTGTAATATGTAGATAATAAAGCGATCGCCATTTTTTATTATTTGTAAACTAAAGCTACTATGAAGTTTGAATGCCATTTTACGTAATAATATACAGGGTGGCTCGCCCCCTATTACATGGGGTCTAAACGTACCGGCGAACTGTGGGTGTACATTGGTACAGTCAACAAAAGAGATAAGTTATCCATGCCCTCACAGATAATAGAAGTTTTATTAGACGCTGAAGGATGGTTATGAATACAATTTTATTTAATGATTAGAAACCCACAGATCATTCATTAAAATTTATTTCAATTCCCAGACATCCAGTTTGGAAGGCAATGGTGTCGATTCTGTTATGCACAAGCTAAACTTAATTTAGACTATTTCTATCTTTTTCTCTCCAATAAAACAAGAAAGGGGCGGACATGAATAAGACTTGTCAATTTTAGTTGATCTAAAACCTCTATACAATTACAGTTGACATGTCAGAACGTGTTGATTAAAAACACGGAAAAGTTCAAGGCAAAACTAATTTGACATCTCTAACTTAGTTCTAAGGTATTACCGTCCTTTTCTTTCGCTGTATGTTAGTAATAGATGTCAATTCTCTAATTTTAGTTTAGTTTGTGAACAAGGGAATCGGCACCAATGTCAACTATATATGATAGCACTGGTTACTTATCTCTTTTGTTGACTCCCAGGTCGATTCCCAGGTCGAGCAAAGTGTTATTGGATTTTTCAATTAAATTCTCAGTAGCAGCTCAGGAGTTGGGATTTGTGCCCGGTTAGTGGCAATAGGCTCGCCCCCTATTACATGGGACCTAAAAACATACCGGCGAACTGTGGGTGTCATTGGTACACCACTGTTTAACCCTTCGGGGAATACTTCATGAGCAGGCGTGATGGTATTTGACTAAAACTTAGTTTTGAGAAGATGTTTCCATAATGTTCATTTGAACGTCCACAACTGGGTCACTCTGTATAATGCTCGGTCTAGACTACGCTATTTCTTTAAGTCAGAATGCTATCTTGCCTTCTAACTTGGCATTACTTAGCCAGGCGTCCGGATAAAGCCGGACTTATCCTGGTTGTGTGTCCGGCTTTTTCGGCTTTATTTAGGTTTTACATTTCATCAATTATTATTACAAGTTGATTTCATGATGCAAGTATCGAAAAAATTACATCATTTTAAAATTTTGATAGATGGTAATTACAGTTGTCGGATTCTCAACTCTCGGTGCTGAGCCGTGCGTTGAAAATCCAGCAATGCAAGCGAAGCGAATAATTTGTCTATGATTGAAAGTCGGCTGGTGTCAAACTCATGTCAATGTTAATTCAATTAGACCATTAATAGCTACTTTTAAATGTCATTTACATGAAAAGTCATTTTATCTATTTGGTAGTTTCGTATGGAGAAGAATGAGTAAGAAACTACATCTCTCTTCATCATCTGCTTAGCCTTTTTTCCCAACTGTGTTGGGGTCGGCTTCCAGTCTAACTGGATGCAGCTGAATACCAGTGTTTTACATGGAGCGACTGCCTATCTGACCTCCACAACCCAGTTTCTGGGCAACACGATACCTCTTGGTTAGACTGGTTGTCAGACTTCTTGGCTTCTGACTATCCGTAACGACTGTCAAAGATCTACGAACGATAGCATGATGAAACAACATCTCTTGTACTCTTTTAAAAATTAAATTAAATTTACTAGTGGCCATCTCTTATCCAAGCCGTAAAAGTGCATTAATGTTCATATTACAATAATTGAAGGGCTAAGTGGACAAAGGTGTTATCTGACAAATCTGAAATTCTCTGTATTTTATAAATATATTAAAAATACTTTATTTCTGTTATATAATCTAATAAGTAGTGATATTTTAAAATGTATAACTACCTTGATTTTTATTTAAAATTTTCTAACCCTTGTATCTCAATTTGAATTTTTTGTTAGTCAACACCTTTGTCCACTTACCCCTTCAATTACGATAAAATAATATTAGAAAATTCACGCTTTTAGTGTTTGAATTTGAAAAAATGTACAGTAGAACCTCGATTATCCGAACTCGGACCGAGTCTAGTTCGGATAATCGAAATGTAGGTTTTTCGGGAGAAGATCAAACAAAAACAGCACCTTCTCACCTAAAACCTGTACAGTCTATTAAAATGTGACATACATAATTATTTACGTTGAAATATAAAACATCTGAAAATAGTCAAATGCTTTTCTTATAAAATAGTCAATTTTTAATTGAAGAACAGCTGCAACGCGTTTTCTGCAAAAAATTCTCGCCTATGATCGGATAATTGAGGGTTCGGATAAAGTAAGTCAGAATTCGGATAATTGAGGGTTCGGATAAAGTAAGTCAGCATTCGGATAATTGAGGGTTCGGATAAAGTAAGTCAGCATTCGGATAATTGAGGGTTCGGATAAAGTAAGTCAGAATTCGGATAATTGAGGGCTCGGATAAAGTAAGTCAGCATTCGGATAATTGAGGGTTCGGATAAAGTAAGTCAGCATTCGGATAATTGAGGGTTCGGATAAAGTAAGTCAGAATTCGGATAATTGAGGGCTCGGATAAAGGAAGTCAGCATTCGGATAATTGAGAGTTCGGATAATCGAGGTTCTACTGCATAATATAAAAAGGTTTAAAAAAGACAACGCTCTAAAATAATTACTAAAGTACATAGTTGTAAATATTACATATTGGAATTTTAAGAAAAGTTTTGACATTGTAGAGCGCTTTCTCTGTCACTCCTATGTGACTGTCTCTCTTTCTAACTCCATGTGTCATATTTAACACTAACCGCTGTATTTCGAACGAAAAATTAATTTGTCAAATTTTTAGCTTGTGTAAGCTATCATTGGTTGTTGAAAATTAATTTGGTAGCAGTAGAGCTCTTTGTGAAGGAGCTTGTCCGGGGAAGTACTACCACCATACCTATTTCTGCCGCAAAGCAGCGTTGCTGTGTTCCGGTTTGAAGGGTATGGATGCCGGTGTAATTTCTGGCACATGACACATTTCAACTTTGTCTCTGGGATGGCAACGCATTTTTGTGACATTAATTTTTCGTTCGAAAAACAGGGGCAAAATATTTTTTGTTTTAAAATTTTATTTATTTCTTTTTTTAGTTGTATTTGGTACTCAAAGTACTAGCTGTTTATATACTTGTATTTATTTGTTGTAACCATATTATTTATATACGTAGTAAAATATACATACTTAGTTGAAAAGCAATTTAAATCGAAAAACTAGTTTTCTCAATAACATTTTCGAGTTTGAATCTAATTTGATTCGAGTTTTAAATTAACCACAGGCTTTTCGAACGAAAAATTAATGTGACAAATTGGTCAAGCGAGCGTAACTGTGGTTTATTGTTGATAATTGAATCAACCAATTATTAATTCTGCCGCAAAGCAGCGTTGCTGTGTTCCGGTTTGAAAGGTATGGGTGCCGGTGTAATTACAAGCACATGACACATTTCAACTGGTATCCCTTCTTTTCGCATAATGTTTTTTGTCCTAATATACTTCGGCATAACGATTTTGGCACAATTTGTTTTGGCATAATAATACTTTGGCATAATTTTTTTAGGCATACATTTTATGTTGGCATAATCATGTTAAAGACTAATTTGTTTTGGCATAAATTTGATTCGCATAACAATAGTAGGCCTAATGACTATTAGCATAACGTTAGTAGGCCTAAAGACTTTTAGCATAACGTTAGTAGGCCTAATGGCTATTAGCATAATAATATTTAGGCATAAAAAATGTTAAAAATTAATATGCTGTGCAACAAAAGTTAGTCACAGAACCGAATTGCTGCAAAACCGACTTCACGTAGTCTTGTTTGTCCTACCCCTAGAGTGTTATTTAAAATCGCGTAGGCGCGTAGGGGCGAGCGAAAGCCGTCTGCGACGATTAGCACGCGTGGGGCCGCCGGAGGGCCGCAGCGCCGGAGCCGTCACAGAAACCCTGCCTGCTGCATGCTGCTTGCTTGCTGGCTTGCATGCTTGCTTGCATGTTGCATGCTTGCTTGCATGTTGCATGCTTGCTTGCATGCTGCGTGCTTGCTTGCATGCTGCGTGCTTGCTTGCATGCTGCATGCTTGCTTGCCTGCTGCATGCTTGCTTGCATGCTGCATGCTTGTCTGCAAGCATAAAAATTGTATAAACGTGTATAGTGTCTAATATTCTAGGTGTTAATAATTATTTCACTGTAATACCTATAAAAATATGTTTTAATATTTTTATGCGTTATTTATGCTTAACTTTTATGCTTTAGGATATTATGCTTAAAAAAGTTATGCTTTAGAACTTTATGCTTAAAAAAGTTATGCTTTAGAACTTTATGCTTAATAAGTTTATGCTTTAAAATATTATGCCTAATCATTATTATGGTTACAGACATTATGCTTAAAAAAATTATGCATGAGCTGTTATGCGTAATTACATTATGCGAAAAAATAATTATGCCAAACAACATTATGCTAAGTTACATTAGGTCTTAAAATTTTATGCAAATGGATAGGGAACCATTTCAACTTTGTCTCTGTGATGGCAACGTATTAGCAAGGCCTCTGGTATTGCAGATGTGTATTGGCAGCGGTGACCACTTAACATCAGGTGGACCGGTGGCTTGTTTGGCAAAAGATTACGCGCGCTTGACTCCGTCACATTAATTTTTCGTTCGAAACACCCTCTCTTGTATTCTACGCATTATATAGAAATGTATGCTTCAAATCAAATCAAATGCAATTTGATTAAAAACTCGAAAATGCAAAAGAAACTTAGACTGAGTATAGCATAATAATTCTTAACACAGTTTTCTTTTTAGTGAATATAGTTAGTCCTAATTAGGACCAATTTTTCAATAGTGACATAACTTTTGTCTGAGGAAAAGATACCTCTCCCTTCTCTAGGACTGCGTCGTCAGTCTAGTGGTTCTAAGCGCGACTGCTACGCCGTAGGTCTTGGGTTCAATTCCCAGGTCGAGCAGTGTTATTGGATTTTTCTTTGAAATTCTCTGTAGCAGCTCAAATTTGTGCCCGGTTAATGGCAACAGGTTCGCCCCCTATTACATGGGAACTAAAACATACCGGCGAACTATGGGTGTACATTGGTTACACCTCTGCCTAACTCTTCGAGAAATACAGGCGTGATGGTATAGCTGAGAAATAAATATGGCGGTTTGACAGCTTTCTGTCATGTCTGAAACTGTCATATTCATTCTTCATCATCATCATCATATCAGCCGCAGGACGTCCTCTGCTGGACATAGGCCTCCCCCATAGATTTCCAATAGGACTAGTGAGTTATTCTTCAGATAAAAGTTATTTAACCATTGAACAAATCAGTCCTAAGCCTGCATTCAACGCACAAAAAAGCTCCATTAAATAAATGCAAATAACAAGCACCTAGACTATAATTAATTAAATAGTAAAAAGGAAAAAAAATAGCTTAACTAAATACACATTACACGGTTACTTTTACATCGTTCTGGAACCGAAAGCCATAAGCTCTATAATAGTAACAGAAACTATTGGCACTATTATTTTCAAAAAAAAAAAACAAATAACACCAATACTTAATTTGTAAAATAGTGAGGACTCGAAGTAACGCTTCCTTGCAGTCAATGCATATGTGTGTGTAAACCTTATCGACCGTCGGCAACACATGCAAACGGTAGCCATTGAAAAATCCATTCATCGATCCAGCCCTGGATCTACGATTTTTTCGAACCGGGGCAAAACCTTGCTAGTAGCGCCCGCTTCCTTCAGTTTTTGAGAAAAAGTATTAAAACTGCCAATGAGTAGCATTTTCGTGGCCCATTTATCAAAGAAAAACAACGACACTACGCACGTTGTATTTTACTTCATCTGTTAAGATGCGTTCATAAGTCATTTAGTATGTGTTCAAACACATTATATTAAGATTCGATTACTTGATAAAAACCTCTGGGATTGTAGGAAAAGAGGCTTCATTTGTTCGATATTTCGAATTCTTGTGTCAAGGATTTTGCGCCCCCATGAATCTGCCGCCCGGGGCAAGTGCCCCGGTTTGCCCCCCCTTAGATCCGGGGCTGCATCGATCAGACAGAAACGCTTAATTTCCAATTACTGACACTTCTGTCTTAAAAACGTTTAAATGCCAATAGTAACTACTAACGAATGGCCCGCGACTTCGTCCGTGTGGCTAATTTCACTCGCCATAAGTTACTTCTTTTATCTTTGGTTAATGCTCCGCTCCCGTGTGTCGTAGCGTGATGTTATACAGCCTATGTTACTCAAGAATAATTCAGGAAAAAAAAATAATCAGTGCGTAAATGAATATAGTTGCCATAATAAACTTCAACACGTTTTATTAAACACGTATATTTTATTTTGATATGTCTTAGTATTAAAAAAAAAGTTATCGCTTACGAAACATGTTTACTTAAAAACCATATTTTATTGTCACTCGGCGCTAGCGCATTCCCCACCCCCTCACCCCAGCCATGCGCCCGGGCGGCGGACAAGAGTTGTCATTGATAGTATGGCGAATAGATTATGTCCATGTTTTGCTTATTTCAAACTCGGATAAGGTTGAATTTTTTTTTTTTTTTTTATCTAAACACGGAAATGTGTTTTGTTATTGACACTGAACTACCAAAAAAAATTTACGCACTGGTTAAAAACTTTTCCTGTATAGCTTTCTAACGGCAAAAGAATTTTCGAAATCGGTCCAGTAGTTTTTGAGAAATGTCTATAAAAGATTAGTATAAATAACAATGTCAATAGTAACTATTACTCGACTGGAGTTCCTGTGTTTCGGCTCCAGAACGATGTTAAAGTAATCGTGTATAACACTGCATTTGATATTTGCTAGTTGTGCGTACTCATGCTAGATAAACAGGGAAATCTATTAGCCATACTGTACTGTAATGCACTTAGCCTAAAATACATTGGCGTATCTAGAGTTAGTTTTCAGGGGGGGCCTGGCCCCTAAGATGCCATGGCCGATGCGATGTAATACGGTCAGGCGGAAGGTGAGCCCTACAGCCTGGTGTGGGCACAAGACCATTCTGGGGTGGGCTTGGCCCACCCGCCCCCCCTCTATATACGCCTATGCTAAAATATATTATACTGGGTGTAACAAGACACTTAACGGCGAACTATGGGTGTATTTTGGTACACCTCTGTCTAACCCTTCGGGGAATACAGGCGTGGTAGTGATTGTAATAATAATTTATTTGCAGCAAGATTAACATATTACATTAGTACATGATAGCAGTACATACAGATAAAGTGAATTTTACAATAGTGTGGTCACACCAGCACCCTTGCTACGTTGCCAAGACAACTTGTGTTAAAGATGTTGGATTGTGTTGTACAAATACACTTAACAGAGCCTTAAGTTACGCGTTCTTTACCATCATTGCGATTATTTGTTTGTTCTAGACCATACCTGAACCTTCTGGTTACTGAGATATTGAAGGTCAACAACACACAACAACTTTTTTCGTTTCATTTCGACTTCTGTACTGTTGCAAGCACTCACAAGCACAATGTTTAGCGTATTACCATAACGCGTCAGACAATCGGTGACCGATTTCTTTGTCGGAGAGAATGAAACATGAATTCTAATATATCAACACACACGGTCTACAAAAGTCGGTCATAAGAAACTATGGGATTTATTGAAAGGTCCGATAAATCGGTCCTACAAATAGTCGGATGTGTTTAAGGCCTCCGCCCCTAAACAGTGACCTTTCACACCAAAAACATATCTCGTTTCTCAGCAATAATGTTAGCTCAATGTTCCTTAGTTATAGATAATGCAATCCACGAAGACGCGCCCCACTACTATTCCTTCTAACCGTTTATGGTATATGTGTGCAAGCTTCCGTCAATGTTTGAGTGTTGTCGGTACACACTAATTACCTATGAGTGCACCCACACACTACAATGAATAGACTAATCAGGAGAGAGCGTCATGGTCAAAATGAAAGATGCTGGAAAATTGGTGGGGCGCGTCTTCGTGAATTGCACTATCTGTAGATGTGCAGTATGTGTAGTTACCGACTATTTGATGTGACTTGTTTACACCCTGTATAGTAATGTCAATATGTTGGTATGTATTTGTCTTGTTGAAAAAATTGTTTGTTAAACTAAAATACATATTAAAATACACATTGTTTGTTTACTACACAGATTATACACACGAATTTTTACCATGAATTCAATACATTATTCTTGGCGAATAAGAGGAAATTTTTCGTTGCTTATTAAAAAAAAAAAAAAAAAGACGGGTTGCACTCCGGGCGTGCCGGCAGAAGTGAAAACTTGAATATGAACGTTGTGCATTTTTGATATT
The DNA here is from genome assembly GCA_932526535.1 of Caradrina clavipalpis. Taxonomy (NCBI): domain Eukaryota; kingdom Metazoa; phylum Arthropoda; class Insecta; order Lepidoptera; family Noctuidae; genus Caradrina; species Caradrina clavipalpis. Next base: position 5,689,278 of record OW052115.1, read on the forward strand.
TTGGAATGGTTAGGGAATAATTTTGCACGAATTGCTTTAATTATCAGTATAAAAGTACTATCATTTATGTGGTATAATACAATATTTATTTATCGGTTATTTTTTTTATAAATTCGTAAGATTTTCGATCAGGTCACGTGTCCTGACGCGAGTTTAAAAATTTTTACCCATTACAAAAAATTGTACAACGCCGCTAAAGAAGTTTTCACTTCAAAAAGACAGGATCTAAATGTATGGAACAGCTATTTATTTTAAAAAGCGCCTAAATCTAGAGTAATTATGATATAATTTACCGACGCTTTTAAAAAAAGTATATATGGCTTTTCTATGCAAAATTACCGTTACCAAGATTGAAATGTATGGAAAATCAGTTTTTACTTTTAAAGTCTCTATGGGGTCTAAAACAAGCTATAATTATAGGTTGCTTATTAAAAAAAAACAGCAATTTCACACTGAAGTAATTAACAACATCGAATTGTATGCAACAGCTGCCCCCCTAGCCAAGTCACAAACGATAGTCGTAAACGCTGAGTAGGCTTTAATAGATCTTCAACTTTATGTGCTTGGTTTTAAGTTGAAGATCTAATGAAGATTGCATAGCGTTTTCGTTCTTTCCAGTCGCTAACGCTTAGAAATCTTTAATAGATTTTTAACTTAAGGCTCTGGGGTATTAAGTTGAAAATATATTGGTTCCTACCGAGCGTTTACGATTATCGTTTGCGACTTGGCTAGGGGAGGTGTTTCTTTTTCTTAAACCACCCAAAGTGTTAGACCCCCATGGGGTCTAAAATCATGTACTGAACCCATGGTAAAAAGATTGGGTGTCAATGTCCCCCCTCTCCAGCTTGTATACAAAAAGAAAAACCAAGTCGTATTAAATTGGTTATAATATATTATACTTTTTTTATCGAATGTAAAATATTATTTCTTTGTATTATTAAGGATCAGTAAATAATCTTTTCTTGTATCATTGGCTTTTATTTTACTACCATTTAAATACTACCATTTAAACCTTATACAAGGCGTTGACTTGTAACCTCGTCAAATTCATTACTATGCTCGTGATTCTTAACACGAATCAATAATAAAATAAATTCGAGCTAGCCATAGCGCTAGAGGGTTTAGGCGTTATGTACGCATTGATATAGCCGCGCGACTCTGCCTACCGCATATGCAACTGGGCGATTTTGAATTTTGCAAGAGGAGTACTCTGGAATACTGTTATTTGATAGTTGCAACTAACTTCTATGTTTTTATGACAAGCTCCTAAAATTTGACGAGGATGCAAATCAACAGCTTGTATACATTATTATTGATTGCCTCGTTATCATAGTGGTCCTAAGCGCGACTGCTACGCTAGAGGTCTTGGGTTCGATTCTCAAGTCTAGCAGTGTTATTGGGTTTTTCTATGAAATTCCCAGCAGCAGCTCGGAATTAGGATTTGTGCCCGGTTTATGGCAATAGGCTCGCCCCCTATGGTCAACATGGTACCTAAAATATACCGGCGACCTGTGTGTGTACATACATATATTGGTACACCTCTGCCTTACCTTTCGGGGAACACAGGCGTGATGTATAAATTATAATCTATATTATCTATAAGGTCGGGGGTGCGCAATATTCGTAATGGCGCTGTAAAATTATACTTGGAAGGACATAAGGCCAGCAGTGGGACATTACAGACTAGATAAATAAACTATGTCCCGATCGTGTTAGCGCGGATAAGTCCTCTTTTTCATTATTTCGTAGAAGCGGTGCGTTTTTGGAACTGCATTCGGACGGTTGTCTTTTTTCATAAATAGTTGATGCGTGACGTTTGTCGTCCTGTCGAGCGTGCACACTACCGACGCCCGCCGCCACAGACCGCGCGCTTTGTATGACAACAAACGGCCGTCCGTGCGCAGGACGACAAACGCACCGCTTCGGCACCGCAACTGTCCGCCACCAAACGCAGACATTGAAAGAGCTCTAAATACTGGTAAAAGTCAAATAAAATATCACAGATCGATACCAACATTTATTTATTCATACATAAAATACATGTAAAAATCTATTCTGATTCTGACTCTTCAGAAGTGCCTACATCAAAATCGAATTCTAATTCTTCACCGTTTTCTTTTTATTTCCATTCTCTGAGTATATCTTCATCTTGTAAGGGTGTTGGGTCCCATACAAACCATGTAAGCTTCTAATAGACATACAAAAACCAACCACAATCTTCAGGATTTAATAACGACGCAACAGGCATAAAGTAACTGGGTGTGAAGAGCCGAAGATCAGGCTCAATGGCGCACCTTGGGAGAGGTTTATGTCCAGCAGTGGACTGTGATAGGCTGATGATAATGATGTATCAGGTCGTGATACGTGGTTTTAGGTACAAGGGCGAGCGAGAGGCGCGCTTTGAGCGTAGGGAAGAGGCAACAAGTCGAGCCGCGAGACATCAGACACGTGGTTCGGCAAACATCGTCACTGTTCGGAGATGTGTTGGCAGGGCAGCCGAACTGGTACAGCGTAGCTGTAAGCTGTCCGCCTACGATGGATTTTTGACGTTTGTATGCGTTGGTGTATTAGATTGATGTGTTCCATTCTTGCCGACAAAAAATCGGTTGTAGGCAGAGAGGCTTACCCTACACCGTTAATCTTCTTCATAAAATGCTCTTTATCTTTGTCATTGCATACGTTTTTTGGAACAGCTGTTATCTAGCGTGATTTTATTGGGCAGTAAATTCCTGAACACGGCGATTTTTCTCCTCGACGAGCTCATCTTCTGGGTGCGCCATTGATGCAAAAATGCTTTCTAAAAATCCGTTAGTCTTAAAGATACTTAAAGGGTTTGCGTTTACCTTTCTTAAAAAATGCAGCTGTATAATCATAGCCCGTAAATGCGTGGACAGCTGCCAGACCCAAGCATAAAGTAGGACCCAATTTCAAGATCTTTAACATTGCTTTTCTTTGGTGATGAACCTTCCAACCAATTTTGAGTCTGTAGAACTTTTTGAGAGGCTAATAAAATCATCAAGACATCGTTATAATTTGCTTTTCTTTTGATTTAATATTTTTAATGTACGTACGAAAGTGTACGAATAATTTTATTCACGTTTTACGACGCTTCAAACCAGCGTCATTCAAGTCGTTTGACAGCATTTGACAGTCGGATTGACAGATGTCATAAAGAAAAATTTAAATAATAGACAATACATTTTTTTTCGTAATGTCTTTGAGAAAGTGAGTCGGGGTCGCGTCAAAGAGATGGCGGGAGTAGGGTTGCCATCTCTAAAAATCAAAAAGTCGGACTTACTTGTTAAAAAAGCTGGACTTTTGAATTCCAAAGCCGGACTTTTGAATTCCAAAGCCGGAAAAAAGGGATTTTTAATATACTTTTGTTTTGAAAAAACACGGTTTACGAGATCTGTTTCTTTAATAATTGTTCGCATAACATTGTTTACAAGTTACATGTCTCACATTAAATTCGTCGTTTAAAATTTTGGCGATGGTTTTTGGACATAACCTATTCCTTTGTTTTGTCCATTGCTGGCCAATTAACGAGAATACTCTCTCGACAGTTGCATCATGCCGCGGTTTTGAAAAATCATACTCGCACATAGCGAGTATGTCTGACTATCAATACATATGTTACTCAGCGACACAACAGTCGCTTAAAGCGAGGATCCTCTTGTTTTTCTTGTAGAAAAGAATTAATCGATAGTTTAAAAAAGCCTAACAAAAGCTGGACGGGCCGGACGCAGTCAAATATGGCCGGATAAGAGGTCAAAAAGCCTAACATGTCCGGCTTTATCCGGACGTATGGCAACCCTAGGCGGGAGGAATCTTTTTTTATTCGTGGTAGCTAAGCTCTTGTTATATTCTTGGTGAAAGGTGACATGAACTGGATAGCTTCCTCAAAACTGGAAGGATGAGGCATGAAAGCGTGAGGCATGGAAAGAGTGGAGGGAGGCATTTGTGGAACAGGAGTGAGACAGAACAGGCTAAAACCCCTTTTACACTTGGCTAAATGCAGTCGCTACTGAACTCAGTCGACTTAATTTCGCAAAGTGTAATAAGCCATTTACAAAAAAAAACAAGGGCCCCCCCTTGTTTTTTATATGGGGCATGGGGTTCTTCAAGAAAGGAGTTTTGAGGTTTTTACGGGGTCGGCGACACATGAGTGATGCCTCTGGTGTTGCAAGTGTCCATAGCGCTTAACATCAGGCGAGCCATTAGCTTTGTTACCGGAGCCGCGAGACGACTCCCGGCCATCGTACACGCGTGTCTGTGGACGGTGTGCAATGGGTAGCTCACCGTCCGTATGTTAACTTAACGACAGACCGTGTCGACGGCGCGTTCGTGTTCCACGCGCGCCTCAAAGAGATGTTAGCAAACATTCGGTGGGGCCACCCAGGGCGGTTGCCTGCTGGGGCTGCGGGTTGTTCGAAAGAGATACCGCGCCCCCGGAACTCAAAGGGCACATGAAGGAACAAAAGCCCAAACCCATCTAGGTTTTAGTCAGTAAAAGTCTGACACTCTCTCCTGCCCCGCCCAGGACAAGGGAAGTTATTTGATGATTTCCCATCTATAGAAAAAAGGGCCTTAAGATGGAACCTCCACGGTAGTCCGCGAAATTCAAAATGCCATAAGTCCAAACTCCATAAGTCGGTATAATTCTAAAATGTCAAGATTTCATGAAATACTCATTCTTTCGGGTTACCTGGCCCTATGGAGTTTTATTGCTGACTTAAATACTTGTAATTCTGAAAATACATAAATCTTACGCCCGCGAATCATACTTTAATCAACATATCTAAGGTAACCTAATACTAACTTGCAAATTACAAAAAACGTACGAAAATTTGAATTTCGCGGGCTACCGTGGATGTTCCATCATAAGCAATGCTTACACCAAAGCTAAAACTACGCGCTAAACTTAGGTACAGTACTTAAACTTGATTGTGTTACTAATAGTGCAAGCAAAGTGCTGCAGACTATTTAGTTAATGTACAAATGTTGTCCGCCATCAAAGTGTTCATAAACCTCTTAGCGATATCGCCGTATTGACGTTTTCGTACGATATTGATGTTGAAATGGACAAAAAGATAGACTTACTACTACACATATTATGTTATAATACATACATACATATATAAACATACATGCATAAACTCACGCCTTTTTCTCATGGGAGTAGGCAGAAACCACAGAACGCCACCTGCTACGATCCTTACATGCTACTTTCGCCTCGTCCACGTTCGTACATCTGGTATTCTGGTCATACAATATGTTATTATATAAATAAAGACTGCCTCGTTGGCCTAGTGGTCCCAAGCGCGACTGCTACACTAGTAGGTCTTGGGATCGATTTCTAGGTCGAGCTCAGTGTTATAGGGTTTTTAATGAAATTCTCAGTAGCAGCTCGGAGTTAGAATTTATGCCCGGTTAATGGCAATTTACATGGGACCTAAACATACCGGCGAACGGTGGGTGTACATTGGTACACCTCTGCCTAACCCTTCGGGGCATACAGGCATGATGGTATATGGTATGAATACTAAAAGTATCAATGTCTCAATAGCGGTTATAACTTTTGATTAGTTTATTACTATTGCCATATAAAACTCACAATATTTTTACTTTTTAAAACGCAATCGGATTCTGACGACCTTTATTATTTTATCACTTAACCTTTTTCCAAGTTGTCATGTCAATACATAAACTTCAAAATAATGGAAAACCACTGAAACACTTACAACAGCAAATAAATACAAAATGATTCAATAAAACATTATGTAGTCAGCGATTATCAACTAAATTTCGCGTCCAACAGGTACCTAGTAAAATTTATTCAATTTTGATTATGGCTTTTTCCTATTTGTAGCACAAACGTATACCTACATATTATTGCCGAGTAGCGAACTGCCCACGACTTTAACCGCATGGGTTATTTCACCCGCCATAAGTTACGTCTTTGGTTACTGCTCCGCCTCTGTTGATCGCAGCGTGATGTAATAAAGTCTGTGTTGCTCAGGAATAATGTAGCTATCTATTGGTGAAAAAAAATGTTAAAATCGGTCAGTTAAAAGCAGTGCTTTTGTACACAAACATTACAAAGAAACAAACATAAATTATCTTGCCTCTTGATAATATTAATTAGATATATAGGACACCACTCACTGTCCGGTGCGGCCCACCGGACACAGTTCCTGGTTGCTGTTCCAGCTTAAAAGATCTGAGCGTACTGAAGGGACCGACAGACGGTGCATAGCGACTATGTGTTATACCACAGATTAAATAAGTACAGATACTTCACTCAGTAGAAAATTTCCAATACCTACTGCTATAATAGCCTACTCCGTCGCGTCAACTCGCGTCAGCAACCACTGCAAACTAAAATGTGCCTAAGTGCTCAAGCGTACAGTTGTGATCGCTTCGCACCGCGCGATCCCACAACAATCGTAGGGCCGCCTTTTCGATAAAATTAAATTAACATAACTTTTTATGTCTATGTTATTGAGAACTGTGAATATGTTCTGACTTATATGTGGCAGTTTAAAATTGTATCGTAAATGTTTATAAAATATTTTTTTTATAAATTGGTGCTGACTGAGCAATACCTCTAGATAAAACATAATTATTCCTTCTTTTACTTGATTTGCACCCATCTACAACACATAAGGCACCAGACGGCATCGTAGGTAATGAATGAAACTATTAAAATTGAACAACGTGCGTGATGCGCTTGCGAAAACCGCACTGAATTTGGTTCGCAAACGGCCCGAGACCGCTCGGCCGGGCGGTAGGCAATTATAGCGCGCAAGTACATAGAGTGACGGAGGCCTGGTTATACTAAGTCCAGATTAGTTTATATAGTGGCAAACAAGCTGACGGCCCTCCTGATGTTAAGTGGTCACCGCTGCCTATGGACATCTGCAATACCAGAGGCCTTGCTAATGCGTTGCCATCCCAGAGATAACGTTGAAATGTGTCATGTGCCTGTAATTACACTGGCACCTATACCCTTCACACCGTATTACAGTAACGCGGCATTGCAGCTGTAATAGGTATGGTGGCAGTACTTCCCGGACGAGCTCCTTCACAAAGAGCTCTACTACTACCAAGCAAAGTCTAGTCAAAGGCCTCTGAAAGTAATCCTGGCGGTGCCAAAAGGGATTTAATGGCAGATGTGAGTGGCAAATGGCAATGCAGGGAGGGGACGCGCTAGAAACACCTACCCTGACCTTATTGGTGAGGTTCTTCAGAAAGGTCGGGTGCGCAGTACTCGTAACCGGCGTGCTTGTATGACCAGATGTACGAACGTGCACGAGGCGAAAGGAGTATGTAAGGATCGTAGCTGGTGGCGTTCTGTGGTTTCAGCCTACCCCCATGGGAAAAAGGTGTACGTATATAAATACACGTGCATTCATGTTTTTATTTCAGGTGTTAAGTATGATAAAGATCCCAAAATTATACAAACAACATAGAATGAATATTCCAGACACAACCCTTCATAAGTTTCAATTGAAATAACTGCGCGATGAATTTAAATTAAATATCACACTATATCAATACATTAAATATCTAATGTAAGTATTCAATTCACATATACTTTCTAAGTTTATCTTGGACATCACTGACATCGGTGAAGGAAAACATCGTGAGGAAACCTGGACTTAACATGAATATAAGTCTGAAATAGCCAATCGGCCTTGAGCAAGCGTGGTGATCAATGCTCGTGCCTTCTCAGTATCTGCCCGGAGTTTGGAAGTTGGTGGTGTTGCACCCCCGTGACTCGGAAAGGTCGTAAAGCTGTTGGTCCCGCGCCTGGTTTATCCCCGGTCTTTTGAATTGGCGTCCCGGACTATGAGAGTAAAGCCACATACAGTCCGTGCCACGAAAGATGAGACTTGACCTCCAACTTTATTTTTGTAATAAATATTGTGAAGAATTTTTGTATGTTGTTTTAATTCCAATGTCATCGAAAAATCTCTGAATAGATATACAAATTATGGATAACTATTTCGTACACTTAGTACCTGTGCAAGCTCGCTAAACTGACACTCGCCAAGTCTCATCTTTCGTGGCACGGACTGTACGCTAGACGTAGATTTTATCGAACATAGTAAGTGGCACTAAACAATGTCAAACTGTTCACTTGGAGTCCATACGGGAAAACGTCCTGTTCGAGATTTATGTTTTACCATATACTGTACGAAATTGCCACAGTGGCGCTTATGGTCATGTTGTGTCGCCCATTCGAGAATCGTACGCCATAGAGCGCGTTCTCACTAAGCGTGAAAAAATTTTTGCCGTGTGAACGTAGCCTAAGGGAAGAAAAATTTACCTCTGTATTTGCGCACACAATTGTGTACTATAATATCTCCTGCGTATTTGGCTAGCATCGTAGCAGATCGGCAGACAAAGTTACTTTCGCATTTAATAATAGTGTAAATTAAAGTCAAAATAACATCAACAATTCTAACCAACAGCAACAAAACAAAATGGATTACCAACAACTAAGAAAACTTGACGATGAGTCGGCCAAGAAGATGCAAGAAGGCAGTGGCCCAGTAGACGAATGCATCTGTTCTCTTCTCTCCCCCGCAGACGCCGAGAAGAGAAGTCTAGGAGCTTCTATCAAGAAGGCTTTGGCGGCTATTACTCCTAGTAAGAAGAGAAGGAACGCGGCTAGAGGTGGGATGGGGGGGATGGGAGGGGTGATGGATGTTGGTGGCGTTGATATTCCTCTCGTCTTCACGAAAGGACAACAAGGTTTGTTCAAAATTAATTTATATGTTATAGTAGTAGTAGAGCTCTTTGTGAAGGAGCTCGTCCGGAGAAATACTACCACCATACCTATATCTGCCGCAAAGCAGCGTTGCTGTGTTCCGGTTTGAAGGGTATGGCTGGCGGTGTAGTTACAGACACATGACATGTTGTTTGAACTGCCTCGTTGGCCTAGTGGTCCTAAGCACGACTGCTACGCTAGAGGTCCTGGGGTCGATACCCAGGTAGAGCAAAAGTGTTATTGGGTTTTTCTATGAAATTCTCAGTAGCAGCTCGGAGTTTGGATTTGTGCCCGGTTAATGGCAATAAGCTCGCCCCCTATTACATGGGACCTAAAAACATACCGGCGAACTCTGCCTAACCCTTCGGGGAATACAGGCGTGATGGGGTATGTGTAATGTTGATTTGCTTTTGTTGCTTCTTCTTCTTTATCTTTATTTTGTGGGGAGTAAGGTCTAACGACCCCACACACCCTAGTATCAGAGTTTCTAAACCGCCTCAAGGGCCTCTGACATGGTTACCGATGTCAGTGATGTCCAAGATAAACTTAGAAAGTACATGTGAATTAGAAAAAGTCACATTGGTACTTGTCCGTGTCCGGTTGCGAACCCACAATTTCGTGCATGAGAGGCTGGCGCCTTAACCACTGGGCCATCACGACACTTACTTTTGTTGCTGTACATAGGGCATCCAATCTCGGTATTCCGAGATCTCGTTATTCCGAGATCCCGCATCATTTTCCAGTCCCGCGCAATGCGAGATTACGTGCGCGGGATCCCGCGGGATTTGCGGGACTGACAAGCAGCAAAGAAACACCCTCATACGCGCGCTGCCGCGCGACGACAAACAACGACAAATGCATTCCGCCCACTAGTGTAGAAGCCGAAAGGGCTTTTTCAGCTGCCGGATATTTAGCTTCACATATTCGCAGCAGCCTGGCAGATGATACGTTAGATACATTATGTACCTTACGAAAACATTATCAAAAAAATGATTAATGTCATTATAAACTTACTTCTTTCTTTTAATATTTAAAGTAATATAAGATAATAATATGTTGATTTGTTAATAAAACTTGAGTTGATGATTAAAACTAATAAAGCTATGTTGATTTATACAATTGAGATCAGACAAAAGTCGTAAGTTATATTGTAGTAGCGGTAAAGTTATTAAATTCAGTGATGTCTTACATTATAAACGTACTTTTGTCAATATTTAAACATTTAATTTGGTTGAATACTCGTATAATAAAAAAGCTATGTTGATTTTTATTTCTTTTGTATCTTTATATCCTTAGACTACATTTACTAATATACAATTTAATGTACCACTTACACACTTGCGGGATCCCGCAAATACCGAGATCCTGCGGGATTGAGAAATATCAATCCCGCAGATACCGAGATCACAAAAATGCTGCGAGATTGGATGCCCTAGCTGTACAGCCGGTGTTACAAAAATGACATTGTATGTTTTTTCCAGGTGTTTTCACAACTAAAGAGGTGGTCAAACGGAAGGGTTCTTGCGGCAAATGTGGCTGTGATAAGGAGAAGATTGTCTTGAAACATTCATACGCTAACATTCGCATAACCAGCCCGGATGTCTCATCTATATGCTCCTGTCCTACTGATTGCTTGCCAGGTTAGTTGACTAGACTTTGACTTATTTATTTCTTTATTTTAACATATAAGCTAGAATGAATGACTTGAACTGCCCCGTTGGTCTCGTGGTCGCAAAGCGCGACTGCAGAGCAAGGGGTCCCGGGTTCGATTTCCAGGTCGGGCAGAAAGTGGTATTGGGTTTTTCCATTAGGAATTTCTCAGTAGCAGCCCGGAGTTTGGAAGTTGGTGGTGTGATACCCCCGTGCCTCGGAAAGCACGTAAAGCCGTTGGTCCCCGCTGTCATTCGTAGATCTTTGACAGTCATGACGGATAGTCCGAAGCCAAGAAGTCTGACAACCAGTCTAACCAAGAAGTATCGTGTTGCCCAGTTACTGGGTTGTGGAGGTCAGATAGGCAGTCGCTCCATGTAAAACATTGGTATTCAGCTGCATCCAGTTAGACTGGAAGCCGACCCCAACGCAGTTGGGAAAAGGCTAAGCAGAAAGAAAAAGTTAGAATGAATGAGGAGATCCAGAACAATATGTCAATTGATGGTGGTATCAACTGCTCGATTACGGTAACCGATAAAGCTCTCAAAATTGCGAAACTCAAGTGGCAATGGGCAGGGCACATAAGCTCGTAGAGCGGACTGCCGTTGGGGTCGTAAGGCTCTCGAGTGGCCACCACACACCGGAAGGCGCAGTGTGTGCCCCCCACGAGGTGGACTGACGACCTGGTGAAGGTCGCGGGAAATCGCTAGATGTGCGGGCAGCGCAGGACCGGGCGTTGTGGCTTTATTTGGGGGAGGCCTATGAGCACGGTGAATGCTTATGCGAATCCCGCACCCCCGCCCATGGGCAGTGGTGGAACACCGCGGTAGTTTTAGCCATTATGAATCCGGCATGCCCCTCCGTTACCATCACGACGGAGGGAGGGGAGACCTATGTCCAGCACCCCAATAAGCCACGCGGAGGTCGCGGATACTTCGCTAATAAATTGTACTTGTTACAGATAAAACAAAACTCATGAACAACATCAGAGTGACAGTTGAGCGAGTAATGATCGACCCGGATAGCGAGAACTCAGAGACGAGCCTCCATTACCATAGACAACAGAAAGTTGTGAAGGAACCGGAAATGACTGACAAGAAATCTCTTACAAGCCTCATCAACGCACAGTACGAGAACGATGAAGAACATCTATTTGATAGATAAATTGACTAAAGCTCTTTTTCACCACATATCACCCCCAAGAAATATTCAAAATCATCATCACATCAGCCGAATAACGTCCACCGCTGATCATAGACCTACCTAAATACATTTAGGCGCTTTGCACATGGAGCAAATTAAGTTGAGGCAACTGAATCAACACTTTAAAAGTTTCCTGTAAAAGTTGATAGTTGCTATAACGTTTACGGTTGCCGCAACTTTATGGCAATCTATGAGCTACTTTCATAGCAGAGTTGCTAAATCTACGCAGCGATCTTTAAAACCGGTATAATATTTAACAGTTGCTAGTGGCGGCAATTAGGAACTTACTTAGTCATCGATTACAGCAACTGAAAACTGTTGATGATCACCGGAACGGAATATATGTGAACAGCTAGTTGCTGCAATAGTTGCTTTATGTGCATAGCGCCTTACTGCCTAAACGTATTTAGAACATCATTGCTTCCCTGTCACATTGTTAGAAGGTCGGTTCGGGTCGGTTTCCAGTCTAGCCGCATGCAGCTGAATACCAGTGTTTTACATGGAGCGACTGCCTATCTGACCTCCACAACCCAGTAACTGGGCAACATGATATCCTTTGGTGAGACTGGTTGTCAGACTTCTTGGCTTCTGACAAATCACTAAACATATTTAGCACTAATGTGTTCAAATTGCTGAGTCCTGGGTTCGATTCCTAGGTCAGGCAAAAAGTGTTATTGGGTTTTTCCATTAGGAATTTCTCAGTAGCAGCCCGGAGTTTGGAAGTTGGTGGTGTGATACCCCCGTGCCTCGGAAAGCACGTAAGCCGTCGGTACTGTTGCTGATCTCTCTCCGGTCGTCCAATCGGATTATTAGAATTAGGGAAGAGGGAGTGCACCTGTGTTTGCGCACACACTTGTGCACTATAATGTCTCCTGCGTACGTGCATCAAGATTGGCCGCCGTGGCCAGAATCGGTCTGGAGAGTTACATTTTTTTTACATAAGCAAAATATACCTCCGCGAATCCGGCGAAAAACACTGTCCGTAGTCCGGTGAAAAAACCGGGCTTATGCACTTCTATCTAGAATCTCATATAAATACATATCTTAGTAACTCTATACCAATTACTAGAGTAGAATTGTTACTTTTATTCAATAACCTTTTTATTAAGAATGTGAAAATTACATATTTTTTAAATTTTGAAATGTATTTTTAACATTTTGGTTATTAAGAATAAAATTGATTTACTTATCGATTTCTTAGTGTTTTAATTTTTTTATTCACGTCTTTTAGAAATTCATACCCAAGGGGTAAAACGGCACCCTATTACTAAGTCTGCTGTCCGTCCGTCTGCCACCAGGCTGTACCTCATAAACGGTGATAGTTAGATAGTTGAAATTTTCACAGATGATGTATTTATATTACCGCTTTAACAACAAATACAAAAACACAGAATAAAATAAATATTTAACGGGGTTCCCATACAACAGATATGATTTGTTTGCCGTTTTTATAGATATAGGTACGGAACCCCTCGTGCGCGAGTCTGGCTCGCACTTAGCTGGTTTTTTGGACTATAGTATAATCTGCTAGAGTCAGCATAAGACAGTGCAGTTTTTTTTAATTGATAATGAACTTTAACGTAACAGAAATAGAGTACGTTATTGCGTGCAAGGTGCCTTCTACAAAAATCGTAGCGTATCTGCTGGTATCTGCTACGAAATCGTAGCACTGCTACGGTGGCTACGAAAGCGTAGCAGAATCCCAGTTTCTTTTATTATACTTAAAATTCTGGCCTGTTTGTACCAGCTTATCTCCGAAATGGCTAGACCGATTTTGAAAGAATTTTACTACCGAATAGCTGAATTTATAATTAATTTTAGAACAAGAATGTGTTCCGGTTCCGCGGAAGAAATTACAATTAAAACGTGTCGCGGTATTAAGCTAATCTATACTATAATAATATAAAGAAGAAAACTTTTTTGTTTGTTTGCACAGAATAAGCTCCGAAACTACTTAACCGATTTTAAGCATATCCTCACCAAGCTACATTATTTCTCTACATAACATCACGCTACAAACCACGGGAGCGGAGCATTAACCAAAGACGTAAATTAACGCGAGTGAAGTAAGCTACGCGGACAAAACCGCGGGCTCAAGCTAGTGTTAAACAAGATTCTACATTTTCTTTCACTATCAAAGAATTCTATTATGAATAACTAGAAAAAACTGCGGTTACTGCAAAAGACGTTTTTAATCTAAAGCAGAAAATATATTATGTGATTAAAAAAATATAAGGCTTTTTAGTAGTAGTAGAGCTCTTTGTGAAGGAGCTCGTCCGGGGAAGTACTACCGCCATACCTATTTCTGCCGCAAAGCAGCGTTGCTGTGTTCCGGTTTGAAGGGTATGGGTGCCGGTGTAGTTACAGGCACATGAGACAGTTCAACTTTGTCTCTGGGATGGCAACGCATTTGTAAGGCCTCTGGTATTGCAGATGTCTATAGTAAAATTATTATTTGTTATAATTTATATGGGTTTAAGACCTGAAATAAATGAATTATTATTATTCTTATTATAGGCCGCGGTGACCACTTAACATCAGGTGTTTACCGCTGTCAGCTTTACCATCCAAAGACGTTTAAATGATACCTATGTAAACAAAAAAAAAAGCAAAGACAAAGTCAAACCATTTATTTCAATTAAACCATTTACAGGCACTTTTGTGTCAAGGCGTCGGTCAGTGAGTCAGAAAGGTCTGTAAGGAGAAGAACGATCAAGAAACTACAAAAAACGAAGGCGCGGGCATAAGCTATAGTCAGAAATATAAAATCCACTACAACACAAACGGTGTCCATGTTTTATTCTGTCTCCAAAGACACACGCTTGGATAGAAGATTTAAATAAACACTTCACGATTTTCCATTTCAATACAACGATTGAAAATCCGAGTAGGCGTGTTTGAACATTCGAAAATATCTTTCACATACCATTTTGCAGTGTGATTCTCAAAGCCTCACTTCGAAATCCGAAAGCTGAATCCGCAGTGAGATTACAAAATGGTATTCTGTTAAACACGATCACGCCGGTGACGTCACCACGGCGAACAAATACTAAACCAATGACAGGTTGGTTCGTTATCGAAAGTAGCGCGATCACTTTAGTGAGACTCGTTTTCGAGTTTGCATTTTAGAGAATCGCTCTGCTGGTTCATTTTATAAAGAACTAGCGAATTGCCCGCGACACCATCCGCGTGTTATTTCACTCGCCTTAAGCTACGTCTTTCGTTACTTACTGCTCCGCTCCCGTGGGTCGCAGCGTGATGCTATATAGCCTATGTTACTCAGGAATAGTGTAGCTATCATTGGTGCAAAAATGGTTGGAATCGGTACAGTAGTTTTGAAGCTTATTCGATACAAACAAACTAACAAATCTTTCCTCTTCATAATATTGATTAAAATATATATATATATATATATATATATATTGGGACAACTCACACACGGCTATCTGATCCCAAGCTAAGCAGAGCTTGTGTTATGGTAACCACTTAACCAGACAGCTGATATACATACTTATATAATTTATAAATACATACATATTATAGATAAATCACACCCAGACACAGAACAAACAATCATGCTCATCACACAAAGTATGTCCTGGGTGGGAATCGAACCCACGACCTCCGGCTTAGCAGTCAGGGTCACTAACCACTAGACCAACAGGCCCGCCTGATGGACTGACGATGGATGGATGATGGACTGAAGACCTGATTAAGACCGCAGGAAGACGCTGGATGCAGGCCGCTTCCAACCGGTCCTTTTAGAAATCTATGGGGAGGCCTATGTCCAGCAGTGGACGTCCTGCGGCTTATATGATGATGATGATGATGATGATGTGGTCTCTTTTACGCTACTCATCAGACAATCGGTGTCCGATATTTTTGTCGGAGAAATGGGACATAAATATAAATAAATTGACATACATACTTATATTGCTATAAGTATGTCAATATATTGACGGTGTACGTACATCCATATGTAATGTAATTCTCCAGACCGATTCTTGCCACGGCGGTTAATATTCATGCAGACTAGCCACATACGCAGAAAGTATTTTAGTGCACAAGTGTGTGCGCAAACACAGGTGCACTTCCTCTTCCCTAACTCTCATAGCCCGACGGGACGGACATCCGACACGACCGGAGAGATATCAGGCGCAGGACCAACGGCTTTACGTGCTTTCCGAGGCACGGGGGTGTCACACCACCAACTTCCAAACTCCGGGCTGCTACACCCATATATTTTCATAATTGACGTCAAAAATAAATGATTCCTTATTTCCTTCGTAATCTGATCCGAGTTCTCCAAATCATTGGAGTATTGTGTTTTGTTTGTTCTATTTAATTTGTGTGGCTTCTTCGAGTACTGACTACCCTGTTCGGGTTACAGGTTGAAGATAAATGTAGGGCTTGATTACGCCCACAAGATTTTCGCAAACTTTTCAACAACTTTTACAAATATAGGTATTTAGGGCTACTGTTTTGCCGTCATTGCTTCACTAGTTCACTACCATGCTATCTTCACGACTGTATTCCCCGAAGGGTTAGGCAGAGGTGTACTAGTGTACATCCACATTTCGCAGCTATATTTAGGTTCCATGTAATAGGGGGCGAGCCTAGTAGATATCTAATTATCTAACTACCCGTTGGTTTCGTGGTGGCAAGCGCGACTGTTGAGAGTGGGGTCCTAGGTTCGATTCCCAGGTCGAGCAAAAAGTATTATTGGGTTTTTCCATTAGGAATTTCTCAGTAACAGCCCGGAGTTTGGAAGTTGGTGGTGTAACACCCCCGTGCCTCGGAAAGCACGTAAAGCCGTTGGTCCTGCGCCTGATCTCTCCCCGGTAGTATCTGATTGCCGTTCCATCGAACTATGAGAGTTAGGGAAGAGGGAGTGCACCTGTGTTTGCGCACACACCTGTGCACTATAACATCTCCTGCGTATTTGGCTGGTCTGCAAGATTGGCCATCGTAGCCAGAATCGGTCTGGAGAATATATAGATATCTCAATAATGCCTATTCGACTTAGTTCTTCCAACAAAATGTTTAATTTAAAAGACTTACTTGGACAAACAAAACTATTAAAAGCAGAAAGTTTTAAAGATAGCAGTTTGCTACGTGAACTAACAGACAAACGATTTGACTGTTTCTAGTGTGTTTTTACCTACTTATCTTTATTTGAAAACTAGCGTATTCTTAAGCTCAAAACACACTTATGACGTGTGCGGGTCAGCAGTGTGATTCACTTCGCTCATTCACTCACTTCGTAATTCGAAAGCTGAATCCGCAGTGAGATTACAAAATGGTATTCTGATAAACACGATCACGCCGGTGACGTCACCACGGCGAACGAATACTAAACCAATGACAAGTTGGTTCGTTATCGAAGTGAGCGCGATCACTTTAGTGAGACTAGTTTTCGAGTTTGCATTTTAGAGAATCGCACTACAGGTGCTTCCGTACACAAAGGTTTTACCCTTTACGGAACCCTAATACGAGACCCTTTTTTTTTTTAAAGACGAGAAATCATCATATAACTTCTCCCTCCCTGGGCGGGGCGGGAGGGAGTGTTAGACTTTTACTGACTAAAACCCGTCTATGTTCCTTCATGTGCCCTTTGCGTTCCGGGGGCGCGGTATCTCTTTCGAACAACCCGCAGCAATACGAGACCCTATTACTCAGACTTTGCTGTCCGTCTGTCTGTCTGTCTGTCTGTCACCAGGCTGTATCTCATGAACCGTGATAGTAAGACAGCTGAAATTTTTAACGGCTTCAGGTAGACGCTTAAAATATTCACCGAATATCTTTTGTTTTGGGTTTGTGCCCGGCTAATGGCAATAGGCTCGCCCCCTATTACATGGGACTTAAAAATACCGGCGAACTGTGGGTGTACATTGGTACACCTTTGCCTAACCCTTCGGGGAGTACAGGCGTGATGGATGGTATCTTTTGTTATATATATTTACTTTAAAAATAAATAATTAAATTAAAATAAAACAAATACATATTTAAGGGGGGCTCCCGATACAACAACCGTGATTTTTTTGCCGTTTTATAGAAAACTAGCTTTTGCCCGCGACTTCGTCCGCGTGGATTAATAGTTCCCGTTCCCGGGGGATTCCCGGGATGAAAACTATCCTATGTCCTTTCTCGGGTCCCAGACTATATCTGTACCAAATTTCATTGAAATCGGTTCAGTGGTTTAGGCGTGAAGAAGAGACAGACAGACAGACAGAGTTACTTTCGCATTTATAATATTAGTAAGGATGGTACGGAACCCTTCGTGCGCGAGTCCGATTCGCACGTGGCCGGTTTTATCGTTCTACGTCGTACTAGTTTCAGTCCGCAACTTCGTCTTTGGTTACTGCTCCGCTCTCGTTGGCCGTAGCGTGATGTTATATAGCCTTCCTCGATAACTGGACTATCCAACACAAAAATAATTATTCAATTCGAACCAGTAGTTTCGGAGATTAGCGCGTTCAAACAAACAAACAAACAAACTCTTCAGCTTTATAATATTAGTATAGATATAAAAATAAGTCGGATTTTCCTTCCTGACGCTATAACTCCAGAACGCACAAACCGATTTCCACGGTTTTGCTCTCGTTGGAAAGGTCTCGGGCTCCGTGAGGTTTATAGCAAAGAAGGTAGGTAGGTAGGTATGTAGGTAGGTAGGTAGGTAGGTATGTAGGCAGGTAGGTAGGTAGGTAGGGGTAGAGTGGGTAGGTAGAGTAAGTATGTGGGTAGGTAGGTTGATGGAGTAGGTAGGTAGGTAGGTAGGGTAAATAAGTAGGTAGGTAGGTGGGGCACTTTCAGGGCAGAACAACGTCTGCCGGGCCGGCTAGTTTGTCTCAAAATTGTTTGGCTTTAAAAGATTTTTAATGTTTAATTAGTTTTAATTGTATTGTTGTTTAATTGTTTAAATTCCAAAAAAAAATATCGTTTTGATTATAATTACTTTAATACGTGTTAATGTCACAAAGTATTGTTACTAACTGCAGGACACATAAAGTTGATTTATTAATAGAGATAAAACCAATAAAATTTGGTTTTATTTAATTAATATATTTATAACATTTTTTACAGGAACATTTTAAATAACATTGGCCACCAAAGCGCGACAATTTTTGGCATATTTCTCTCAGTGACAAGTTTTCATTTGGTATAGGATCATTTAAAGTAATGCTTGAAAGCTGTATTGCGTTTCTGGGTGACCAATCTTTCAGGATACCAACTGATGTTCCAATTTTATGACTTTCATTTCGCTTTTCTAAAACTTTTCCTAATACATCGCCTGCGCCGCACACTCCGAAAGCTATTTCACTAAACTTAATCTAGTAATATAAGTATATCACTAAACTTGGACCGTTTTATAACTATATTCCTAGTGAGATAGTAATGAATCGCTTCCGTATAACTATGTTACGGTATATAATTATATCCCTAGGGATATAACTATATTACGGCTTTATCTATCTTACTGCGACATATACATATATATCAACTAGTTACTTCTATAACCTTGATCTTAAAGGTCATATGAAAGAACTCAAGACAGTTTTGATAAGCAAGATTTATATTTCGTCAAGAAATTCGATCAAACACAATAACAATGCAATGATCCGCTAAATTAATAGTGAATTTGACGAATGACGAGATGTAATACATGCCATTTATTATGTTCTCATATTCATAAACCAACATGGCTTATTATCCAGTCTTGCGAAAGGGAGTATAAGCATTAAATCAACGCACACACACATACATAAACTCACGCCTTTTTCCCATGGGGGTAGGCAGAAACCACAGAACGCCACTTGCTACGATCCTTACATACTACTTTCGCCTCGTTCACGTTCATACATCTGGTCATACAAGCACGCCGGTGCATTAAATCAAGTATACTAAAATACATACATATCATCACGCCTGTATTCCCCGAAAGGTTAGGCAGAGGTGTATACCAATGTACGGTCAACAAAAGAGATAGGTAACCAGACCGTCGAATTTAGTTGAAGTTTTCTTTCAAACCGGTGCGGTGGTCGTTTTTAAATAAAATTTAATTTAAATAATAAACAACTGCGACTGCTGTGCAAGGGGTCCCGGGTTCGATTCCCAGGTCGAGCAAAAAGTGTTATTGGGTGTTTCTATGAAATTCTCAGTAGCAGCTCGGAGTTTGGATTTGTGCCCGGTTAATGGCAATAGGCTCGCCCCCTATTACATGGGACCTAAATATACCGGCGAACTGTGGGTTTACATTGGTACACCTCTGCCTAACCCTTCGGGGAATACAGGCGTGATGGTATATTTATATTTTTTTTATTTTAATAATAAACTGTTTAGTGTTTATTCTCTATTAATAAAAACAAAATTCATTAAAAAACTTCTATCGGTTTTTGAAAAACTTTGAATTGATTAGGCGACTCTGGTTACTTATCTCTTTTGCTGACTGTACACCCACAATTCGCCGGTATGTTTTAAGTCCCAAGTAATAGGGGACGAGCCTATTGCCATTAACCGGGCACAAATCCTAACTCCGAACTGCTACTGTGAATTTCATAGAAAAAAACCCAAAAACACTTTTTGCTCGACCTGGGAAACCAACCCAAGACGTCTAGCGTAGCAGTCGCGCTTAGTACCACTAGGCTAACGAAGGCAGCTTCCACAGCAGACAGGAGAGGCAGAAAAAAGCAGTATTTTGGTGAAAATAGTAAGTATGATGTATTTCTCCAGACCGATTCCGGCCACGGCGTGCAGACTAGCCACGTACGCAGGATATATTAAAATGCACAAGTGTGTGCGCAAACACATCTGCACTCCCTCTTCCCTAACTCTCATAGCCCGATGGGACGGCAATCCGACACGATCGGAGAGAGATCAGGAAGTATATGTTAGGATCGTAGCAGGTGGCGTTCTGTGTTTTCTGCCTACCCCCACGGGAAAAAGGCGTGAGTTTATGTATGTGTTTTGTTTTTACGAAGAGACGATGTGACCCAAAGAGTTATGAACATAAATGTGGATGGATGGAGAAGAAGAGGGAGGCCAAAGAAAAGATGGATGGATTGTGTGAAGAATGATATGATAGAGAAGGGAGTCAGTGATAGCATGACGGTTGACAGGACGGCGTGGAAGAAGAAAACGTGTTGCGCCGACACCAAGTAACATGAGTTTTTTTTTGTAGATTGTGGAAATCATCAAATAACTTCCCCCGCCCTGGGCGGGACGGGATTGTCAGACTTTTACTGACCAAAACCCATCTATGTTCCTTCATGTGCACTTTGCGTTCCGGGGGCGCGGTATCTCTTTCGAACAACCCGCGGCAAGTAACATGCGATAAGGGCAGGAAGACGATGACGTGTTTTATTTTCACACAGCACAGCCTAACCCCTTAGGGAGTAGGCGTAATGTTACTCCGCCCAGGCCCGTTTTTATGAAGCCTATGAGAAGTAATGGTACTGCACTTGATTATCATTGATCCCTACTTACGCTATTACTGTGAGTACGTACAAAAACTAGCAGTTTGGTGGAAATGGGAAATGCTGCGATATAACTATGGGAGGTCCGATGTGGGACAGGAGTGGGCATGGAGACGGTTGGGACTAAAAATATTTTTTGAAGTGAAAACTTCTTTAGCGGCGTTGTGCACTTGTTTTGGAATGGGTAAAAAATATTAAACTCGCGTCAGGACACGTGACCCTGATCGAAAATTTGTAAGCGGCGTTGTGCACTTGTTTTGGAATGGGCAAAGAATGTTAAACTCGCGTCAGGACACGTGACCTGATCGATAATCTTACGAATTTATCTTTTCGTCTTTAGCGTTTTCACTTCTGCCGGCACTCCCGACGTTATTTTTTGAAAAAAAAATGTTGGTACAAAGTTACTACTCCTGCCAAAATTGTAAGTGCGAAAGTTCGTGAGGATAGATGAATGGATGGATGTTTGTTTCTCTTTCACGGTTAAACGGATTTGGATGAGGCACTGAGACAGATTGTAGTGTGGGAATAACACACGTGTAGGTTACATTTTATCTGCCTCGTTAGCTTAGTAGTCCTAAGCGCGACTGAGCTGCTACGGTCTTGGTCTTGGGTTCAATTCCCAGGTCGAGCAAAATGTTATTGGGTTTTTCTATGAAATTCTCAGTACCAGCTCGGAGTTAGGATTTGTGCCCGGTTAATGGCAATAGGTTTGCCCCCTATTACATGGGACATAAACTTGCGAACTGTGGTTGTACATTTGTTATACCTCTGCCTAACCCTTCCGAAAATACTGGCGTGATAGTATATTATGTGTCATCTTGAGAATCAGTATAGATTTCAGTTATGAAACCACAGCGCCTTATGTTTCATTATAATTAATATAAAACACTATTGTTGCCGTGGATTTCTTTGGGATTTATTGGGAAGAATGGATCATTGTTTTTTTTTAAATACCTAAGGTTTTTTGACTCCCTCTCTTGCCTGATGAGCTCACTGTGGGAAGATATCGTGGTTTAATACAGAGCTCAAAACCCTGAGCTCTGTGCAAATACACCAGTCTTTAAACTGACTTAATTAGAAAATTGACGTCTAAACTGTCAAACGCATTTTTTTTTCTAAAAATAATCTTAGTTAAACTTGGTGTTAAATATAAATTAAAATTTAGATTCTGTGAATAAAATAAATAGTTTGTAATAAAACTTAAAACTGTGAAGTTACCAACCAATAAACCAAAAAAAAATTGTGTACGAAAAAACAAAAATTTTAGTTTGTAAAAACACAGCGACTCCATAGCCGGTCCTGTTCCCGCCCGCCCCTACAGTCCAGCTGTATATATAAGCGCTGGTTCTCGCCCTACGCTGCATTCAGTAACCAGTCGTCCCCAGGTGAGTCTAAACTCTATTTCTACCCCTAACACCCCATAACCAATGTAGAAGATATTTAATTTTAATCAAAAGGAGGCGAAAATATTTATTTTCTTGATTAAAATATGTTGTGTGCAATTAACTGAACATTTATTCAAACCAATGTGCAAAATATTTAATTATAATCAAAAGGGGGTGAAAATATTTTTTTTCTTGATTAAAATATGTTGTGTGCAATTAACTGAGCATTATATTCATTCAGTACCTATACGATTCTAACGTCATAAGGGTCGAAATATCTCGGGGGTTTAAAAAAACATCTCTTCATTTTATAAATTTTATTTATGTGTGTGTATATAGGTATTGCAGTTAAATATAAAACAGCGGTATTGTTTTAAAGAAAGGGGTTGAAATTTTCAACCCGTTAGGGTTTAAATTATAATTGTAGAGTAGAAGATATCAATTTAAAATATGTTTTGAAGACTAAGTATGCATTATTTTAACCTCTGTTTTTTAAATTACTTTAGCTGTCTTCATTTTTTTTTTAATTATATTGTTTGAGTATAATAAGGGAAGGATATTTGCTATAATAGTGAGATAGGATTAAAAAAAAATACTAAGCATTTTTTTTTTCAACGTTCGTTACGGATAGTCAGAAGCCGGGAGGTCTGACAAGAGTTACCAAGAGGTATCGTGTTGCCCAGTTACTGGGTTGTGGAGGTCAGATAGGCAGTCGCTCCATGTAAAACACTGGTATTCAGCTGCATCCGGTTAGACTGGAAGCTGACCCCAACATAGTTGGGGAAAGGCTAGGCAGATGATATACATTTTTTTTCAAAGTTAGCGAAGTTACTTTTTTAATTTTCTAATTATACCTACCTAATAAAGCCATAGTTAATTTTATACCCCGCGGTGGCACTCGCGTCCAGTTACGTCTTTAGTTACTGCTCCGCTCTCGTGGGTCGTAGCGTGATGTTCTATACGTATAAACCTTCCTCTTGAATCACTCTATCTATTGATGAAAACCGCATTAAAATCCGTTGCATAGCTTAAAAGATCTAAGCGACGGCGGGAAGCGACTTTGTTTTATACTATGTAGAAATTTTATGCACAAAAATATATTTCAAACTTAATTTCACGCATTACGCACACACACACAACGAGATTTCAAACTATGCATTTCTAGTATATCCTGACCTCGCATTGAAAGACTTATCGTTGAATAGATAGGTCAGCTTACACTGGCAATAATATCTCGACATTATGTACTTTTGAGTGATGCAAAAAACAAAACAGGATAAAGTTATTTTCAACTTTATTTCTGTTGTGTTAGAGTTAATTACGAAGCTGCTACCCACAATTCGTGACTGGTCATTGTGGCTATGTTTAGGGGAGGCCTATGTCCAGCAGTGGGCATCATTCGGCTGATATGATGATGATGATCAGAGACTTCGAATGCGCGGTTTATTTCGCTCGCGTTAAGTTACGTCTTTGGTTACTGCTCCGCTGCAGAAGGTCGTAGCGTGATGTTATATAGCCTATAGTATTCCTCATGAATCTGGCTATTGTAATTCTCCAGACCGATTCCGGCCACGGCGGCTAATCCTAATGCAGACTAGCCACGTACGCAGGAGATATTATAGTGCACAAGTGTGTGCGCAAACACAGGTGCACTCCCTATTCCCTAACTCTCATAGCCCGATGGGACGGCAATCCGACACGACCGGAGAGGGATCAGGCGCAGGACCAACGGCTTTACGTGCTTTCCGAGGCACGGGGGTGTCACACCACCAACTTCCAAACTCCGGGCTGCTACCGAGAAATTCCTAATGGAAAAACCCAATAACACTTTTTGCCCGACCTGGGAATCGAACCCGGGACCCCTTGCTCAGCAGTCGCGCTTGCGACCACTAGACCAACGGGGCAGTTCTGGCTGGCTGATCTGGCTATTATATACATATATAAGACTAGCTTCTGCCCGCGACTTTGTTTGCGTGGCTTTATTCATCCGCCTTAAGTTAAGTTTTTAAATATTTCTTCGCTCCCGTAAGTCGTAGCGTGATGTTATATAGCCTATAACCTTCCTTGATAAATGGGCTATCCAACACAAAAAGGATTTTTCAAATCGGACCGGTAGTTCCTGAGATTAGCGCGAACAAACAAACAAACAAACTCTTCAGCTTTATAATATTAGTATAGATTGTTTCCATTTCGGCTAGAAGTTTCAAAGATTATTGCATAATTAAACAAACAAACAAAAAACTCTTCTTCTTCTTTTATATTAGAAGGCAGAAGTTAGAATAAACATACATACATACTATCACGCTTGTATTCCCCGAAGGGTTAGGCTGTTAGGCAAACTAGTTACCTACCAATGTACATCCACAGTTCGCCGGTATGTTTAGGTCCCATGTAATAGGGGGCGATCCTATTGCCATTAACCAGGCACAAATCTAAACTCCGAGCTGCTAATGAGAATTTCATAGAAAAACACTATAACACTTTGCTCGATCTGGGAATCGAGCCCAAGACCTCTAGCGTAGCAATCGCGCTTAGGACCACTAGGCTAAAGAGGCAGACATTAGAACTTGAAATATTATTAGTTTACGATTACGTTACCTACTCTTTTCAACCCCCGACTCAAAAAGAGGGTTGTTATAACTTTGACGTGTCTGTGTGTCTGTTGCACCGTAGCTCTTAAACGGGTGAACCGATTGGAATGCAGTTTTCTTTATTCGAAAGCAGGTTTCCTAGCGATGGTTCTTCGATATGTTTCATCAAAATCGGTTCAGCCGTTTCAATGTTATCAGCTCTTTTGTTAGCTGCGGTAGGGATATTTATTCTTCTGCCGTTGGTTACCTAAAAATTTAATGTTTTTTTTTTATATATAGTATATACCTTTGTACTCTTTTAACTTATTTATAATCTTCCTGGCTTTCAAAGGTCTTAATTAAATTTCTACAGTACTGTTGAAATCTGAAACAGCACCCTAATTGCTCAGTCCTAATGACAGCCGCTTAGAGTAACGGATTTACTTCATGTACGTAAAAACATATCATGTTTTTAAATACCGCACAAGATTAAAAAATATGTGCCGATCCAAATTAATATTAAAGTTATGCTAATTAATTATATGTTACGTGTTTGGTTACTGCTCCGCTCCCGTGGGTTGTAGCGTGATGTTAGACAGCCTGTATTATTCCTTATGGATCTGGCGAAAATGTGAAAAATGTGCAATCCGAATGGTGGTTGTAGGCATTGATGCATTTAAACAAAAAGCTGTTTAGATTTATTATATACTAGCTACTACTTGACTGCCCCGTTGGTCTTGTGGTCGCAAGCGCGACTGCTGAGCAAGGGGTCTCGGGTTCGATTCCCAGGTCGGGCAAAAAGTGTTATTGGGTTTTTCCATTAGGATTTTCTCAGTAGCAGCCCGGAGTTTGGAAGCTGCTGGTGTGACAACCCCGTGCCTCGGAAAGCACGTAAAGCTGTTGGTCCTGCGCCTGATCTCTCTCCGGTCGTGTCGGATTGCCGTCCCATCGGACTATGAGAGTTAGGGAAGAGGGAGTGCACCTGTGTTTGCGCACACACTTGTACACTATAATATCTCCTGCGTACGTGGCTGGTCTGCATTAAGATTAGCCGCCGTGGCCGGAGTCGGTCTGGAGGATTACATTTTACTTACTAGCTACATTACAGACCTGCGGTGTCACCCGCGTTTAGTTACGTCTCTTGTTACTGCTCCGCTACCGTTGGCAGTAGCGTGATTTCCATTAAACGTCCCTCTTGAATCACTATATCAATTGACTGTTAAACCGCGTTAAAATCCGTTGCGTAGTCAAAAAGATCTAAGCAACAGACGGCGGGTAGGGACTATACCATGTAGAGATTATAAGCAGATAATGGAAGCGGAGCAGCCCCCCTAGCCAAGGCACAAACGATAATCGTACACGCTCGGTAGGTACCAATAGATTTTCAACTTAATACCCAAGAGCTTTAAGTTGAAAATCTATTAAAGATTTCTAAGCGTTAGCGACTGGAAAGAACGAAAACGCTATGCAATCTTCATTAGATCTTCAACTTAAAACCAAGCACATAAAGTAGAAGATCTATTAAAGCCTACTCGGCGTTTGCGTTTATCGTTTGTGAGTTGGCCAGTAACCAAAGACGTTATCGAACGCTTAGTCTAATAATAATTTAAAAAATATCTAAGTACTCAAATGCAGACACTTAAGAATCCAATCACTTTTCCATTTATTTTTACACGAACCTAACAGCATAAAAATGCCAATCGCTTATGAAGTTCCCTTGCTATGTTGAACTATTATTTTTCAATCAAGAGCTCGTGTACTTTTAATTTGCAAGACTTCAATGCTGTTGACAATTCATAATGAGAAGAATGTCGTTCTCTAGACGGGAAAACGTGGGCAAACTCGCGCCTTGCGTTAACTGGTATATTATAATATACTTGCTGCGCCCCGCGGTTTCACCCGCATTACGTTAGGTTTTTAGTTACTGATCCGTTCCCGTGGCTCATAGCGCGATGTTATGTAGCCTATAATCTGTTATTCTGAGGTCTGTAAGCTACGTTATGTTCCATTAGCGCGGACGAAAAAATCTGTCAAAAATGGGTCAGAATATCGGTCAAAAAGTTGGTCGTAGGCGGAAGTTTGCCCACTCATTTCAAAAACACGTGACCGACGACCAATTTCATTATGTTTATTATGATAATAGCAGTAAACTCCGGATTATCATCACACCCACTTATAATTCGGGGGCGTAATGTAAGTGGCAATTGCTCCCTTATTACTTATGTTGTTATTCGGATATACAGGGTGATAACGTTAGGCACTGCCTCGGTAGCCTAGGTCCCAAGCGCGACTGCTACGCTAGAGGTCTTGGGTTCGATTCCCAGGTCGTGCAAAATGTTATTGGGTTTTTTTATGAAATTCTCAGTAGCAGCTCGGAGTTTGGAGTTGTGCCCGGTTAATGGCAATATCCTCGCCCCCTATTACATGGGACCTAAATATACCGGCGAACTGTGGGTGTGCCTTGGTACACCTCTACCTAACCCTTCGGGGAATACAGGCGTGGTGGTGGTATATTGACTTAGAAGAAAATTTTTAAAGAGCCTACGTTTATATACTAATGTCGTTATAAAAATAAGATAAAAAATTTCGCCATGCCAAAATGACATAGATAGACTCTAGAATTAACCATTTATTAATAACTAGCTTTTGCCCGCGGCTTCGCTCGCGTTAAGAAGTATTATCTTTCATCCCCTATTTTATCCCCTTAGGGGTGGAATTTAGCAAAATCCTTTCTTAGGGGATGCCTACGTCATAGTAGCTTTATGCATGCAAAGTCTAAGCCCGATCGGTTTAAAATTGACAAATTTTCAAACAAAGTTTCGTCCCCTATTTTATCCCCTTGGGGGTAGAATTGATCAAAATCCTTTCTTAGCGGATGCCGACGTCATAACATCTACCTGCCGAACTTCAGCCCGATCCGTTCAGTGGTTTGGGCTGTGCGTTAATAGATCACTATGTCAGTCAGTCAGTCAGTCACCTTTGAGTTATATAATATTTAGATACCAGCCTGATGTTACAGTCCCACTGCAGGACAAAGGCCTCTTCTCATACAGAGAAGGCACGAGCTTTGACGCTTGCTCAAAGCGGAGCAATTTCGTCCGAGTAAATTTTCCGGAAAATCTAGGCAAAGAGAAAAGGCTAGGCAGATATACATATATACAGTCAGTCTGTGTAGACTGAGCTAGTCTATAAACGCAGCGGGAACGCAGACGACGCCACGGGATGTTAAAAGTGGAAAATCTTGTGGTTTTTAATTTTAAATAAAGCATAACACTTTATTTCCGAGTTAAGTGTAGTACCTAGGTCATTTATACAGTATATTGAAAGTACGATGTAGATACATACACACATACATAAACTCACGCTGTTTTCCCATGGGGGTATGCAAAAACCACAGAACGCCACCTGCTACTATCTCCATTACGCCTGTATTCCCCGAAGGGTTATGCAGAGGTGTATCAATGTACACGCACCAATTTAGGTACACCCACAGTTCGCCGGTATATTTAGGTCCCATGTAATAGGGGGCGAGCCTATTGCCATTAACCGGGCACAAATCCTAACTCCAACCTGCTACTGAGAAGTTCATAGAAAAACCCAATAACACTTTGCTCGACCTGGGAATCGAACCAAAGACCTCTAGCGTAGCAGGACCACTAGGCTAACGAGGCAGTTAACCCCGTAAACAACTTAAAAAACAAGACCTAAACTTTGTACAAAAACTAAACAACTTAATCAGTCTTTTACTACCAAAGACAATGTAGCCTCTAGGACATAGACAATTAAAAAAAAACCTAACCTAACTATCGTTCGCAAACCCAATTATCAACTAACTAACTTGCTAAATATACTTAGTAATTTATTTTGGTAACAATTAAGAGTCGACCAATTATATATTTACAAGTTCTTAAGTAAGTTTAACTTTATCTACCGTGGGCTATGAGACAATTTGTCGAGAACTCGACTTTTAGTGACTTTGACAAGTGGGTGTAATGAAATGTCAAAAGTTTTTTTTTTCTTGTTCCTTTTTTTATCTGTGAAGGAAAACATTTTGGGGGGAACCTGGGTAGCTAGTGGACCCGCGTTCAGTAACGTTTGTGGTTAATGCTCCGCTTCTGTAGGTTGTAGTACACATACCATCACGCCTGTATTCCCCGAAGGGCTAGGCAGAGGAGTACCAATGAACACCCACAGTTCGCCGGTATGTTTAGGACCCATGTAATAGGGGGCGAGCCTATTGCCATTAATCGGGCACAAATCCAAACTCCGAGCGGCTACTAAGGATTTCATAGAAAAACCCAATAACACTTTTTGCTCGACCTGGGGAATCGAACCCAGGACCTCTAGCGTAGCAGACGTGCTTAGGACCACTAGGCTAGAACGAGGCAGTTGGTCGGTTGGTTGGAGTTGGTTGTAGCGTGATGTTCTATACGTATAAACCTTCCTCTTGAATCACTCTATCTATTGCTGGAAATTGCATTAAAATCCGTTGCGTAGTTTAAAAGATCTAAGCGTACAGACGGCGGGAAGCGACTTTGTTTTATACTACTCGTATGTAATGATGTGAGTCTGAAATCACCTTAAGCAAGCGTGGTGATCAATGCTCGTTGCTTCTCTGTATGAGAAGAGACCTTTGTTTTGCAGAAGGACGATAATAGACTAGTGTTATTATTATACAAATTTATTCGGATTTTTTTCGGCTTTTTATTTTTTTTTAGCTCGGAGTTTGGATTTGTTCCCGGTTAATGGCAATAGGCTCGCCCCCTATTACATGGGACCTAAAATATACCGGCGAACTGTGGGTGTACATTGGTACACCTCTGCCTAACCCTTCGGGGAATACAGGCGTGATGGTATATGGTAAATTTATTTACTCACAATACAAATCAAATATTAAAACACGTTCAACTTCAACAACAACCAATAACAACTACAACTTCTTTTAATGGTTCCGTACCCAAACGGTAAAACGGGACCCTATTACTAAGACTTCGCTGTCTGTCTGTCCTTCTGTCACCACGCTGTATGTATCTCATGAACCGTGATAGTTAGAAAGTTGAAATTTTCACAGATGATGTATTTCTGTTGCCGCTATAACAACAAATACTAAAATACAGAATAAAATAATTATTTAAGGGGGATTCCCATACAAAACACGTGTTTTTTTTTGCCGTTTTTATAGAAAATGGTACGGAACCCTTTGTGCGCGAGTCCGACTCGCACTTTTCCGGTTTTTTTCTTCTCCTTCAACGTTATTCTCATTTGCTAGGCCTCTGCATGGTATTGCAGATGTGTATAGGCAGCGGTGACCACTTAACATCAGGTGGGCCGTCGGCTTGTTTGCCATCCAATAACATAAAAAAAATCTCTTTCAAAAAACAGAATCGCCCCGCTGCGTATGCGGTAGACAGTATCTACTTATTCCATTTTTACGACGCTACTATAAACAGTGGCCGACTCTGCTAATTAACGTGGAGTAGGAAGAATAATATTATAAAAACTGTGCTCTTTATATTTTAAAGGAGTGGGCAGGATAGCGGAATAACCTACTTCCTACTATATATGGACTTTATATTAGCGAACTGCCCGCGTCTTCGTGCGCG
The DNA here is from genome assembly GCA_932526535.1 of Caradrina clavipalpis. Taxonomy (NCBI): domain Eukaryota; kingdom Metazoa; phylum Arthropoda; class Insecta; order Lepidoptera; family Noctuidae; genus Caradrina; species Caradrina clavipalpis. Next base: position 5,719,938 of record OW052115.1, read on the forward strand.
TGGCTTAATACACCCGCCTTCGTTACGTCTTTGGTTACTGCTCCGCTTCCGTATGTCGTAGCTTGATGCTATATACAGGATAAGTTTTTAACCAGTGCGTAAAGGAGACTGGCGGGTTTCTTAGGAGCGTTCGGCCTGGTCACCTACACGGATAAGTTCAATGCTTCCTGATAGCATTATTAATTAGAAAACCATGTATGGTTGCCACTTTTTCTAAAAACTTGTCTGAAACCTGAAAGTAGATATAAGACTTTAACTTTTGATATTGACAGAAGGTTATGTTAAGGATGAAAATCAATATTGCAGAGTTTAATGTTAATTCACTAATAAAACATGAATAATAAGTATTATACTGTATTTTATTATTGTATAGGTTCGAATCTTAAGTCTCAGGTTCAACATGGTTCAAGCAGGAATTGTGTTTGTAACCTGATTACGTTGTGCAATTAGCACAACGTAATCTTTCCATTATCGTCACAATCCAAAATCGCTAACAATATCAAAGTCCGATGGTAATTCGCCAGGTCAGCGTTTATGCAAGATATACAGTCCAAAATACAAAGCCAAGGTCAAATATAATAATCAATAACACAGAGAGAAAACGACAAAACACCGGCGCAAGATTACAACAACAACAAACGTCAGATATTGACATAAAATATTGATCTACAGGTGACAAGTGACAGTTTGTTGCCAACCTAAAAACTATTTTCTATTTTTTAGTATGGCAATGTAAATAATCGATTACAGATATTAAGTGAATAATTAATTACAAAACCTGTGAATTACATTATAAATCCCTAAAAGAATACCTCATTACCCAGGCCAAGACCTACTTTGGGATATATGTGATAAAGGAACCAATCTCATTTTCAATCGCAATCATAATTTGAAAATTCGCAACAATCGATTTTTTAAATTGTACTCGCTATATTACAACTTATTTTTCTCCTCTTAGACAAGTTATCTGAAAATAGTATTGAAGAAAATAGTTAAACATAAAAATCTACTTTTTTTTCGTATAAGTTTCATTTCTGTAGGAGTTTAGGCCTATAACCGCCAGTCTCCTTTTTTTGGTAGTTCAGTGTCAGTAATGGAACACATTTCCGTGTTTAGTTAAAAAAAAATAAAAAAAAAACTTCATCCTGTAAAATAAATAGTGTATTAATGAAACATTTAACATTCCATATCAACCAAATATTTATTCCTTCTTTAAATAAAATTTATTGTTACAAATGGTGTCACAAGTCACAACTCGAAAAATCGCGCGCGTCCAATATGGCCGACCGCAGAAAAAGTCCCTTTCGGATGGAAGTCAAAACACAAACTAATATTCTACAAATAAGTGTTATTATATTATTTTTATAAAACAATGAATTAAGAAATTGCTAATTAAATTATTTTAAATATTTTCAGACGAAATATATAGCAAAAGCTTACAGTCGGCCATTCTGAAATAACAGAGTCCTCTCGTTACGTTTCGTTTATGACTAAGGCAAGGCGCAAACGTGGGACATTTTTGTGTATTGTGTCAGATACAAGCTACCGATGAATATGTTATTATTATAGAACCAGTATGAAACCATCCACTCCCGGCGCATACGTAAACATTTTTTTTTGTGTCCAGTTGCTTCCACTTAACACATACTCATGACGATCAAAAAGTGTTCGGTGTCGATAACTGGAAACTAAAAGAGTCTACGTTTGCGCAGCGCCTAACTTATTTATGTTATGCTATATTCATATTCTAAGACTATAAAACAATAGTACAGAATAAAATGGGTACTTATTAAAAGTAATTTACATAAAGCGAATCTAACGTCTAAAACTTTTCTTAAATGACCATAATATAATGCAGAGATTATAAGCAAGCAATCAGTAAAGTTTCCAGTAAGTGCACAGGAATTTATATAATATAAAAAGGCAAATAATAACATTAATAACAAAATACATGTTTTACTACTTAACATGAATATAATTTTTTTTAAAATATAAATTCTATAGTTTTACTAACTAATTTTATTTATAATAAATATCATTTGTTCGGCCATCTTATATAATAATTGTTCCATCAATTAAAACAACAACAAAAAAAAAACACAATAAATACAAATTTAATAATTAAGATCAATTATACTAATTAAAACTAAGAAAGCGCTCAAATCCTTGGCCTGCGGCCTCCTTGCGCAATTCCATAAAATCTAACACACTCATAATTGTCATACGACTCCATTGTGTGTAGATTTTACATATTAATTTTCAAACCTAACACACTCATAATTGTCAAACGACTCCATTGCGTGTAGATTTTTCAAACCTAACACACTCATAATTGTCAAACGACTCCATTGTGTGTAGATTTTTCAAACCTAACACACTCATAATTGTCAAACGACTCCATTGTGTGTAGATTTTTCAAACCTAACACACTCATAATTGTCAAACGACTCCATTGTGTGTAGATTTTACCATATTAATTTTCAAACCTAACACACTCATAATTGTCAAACGACTCCATTGTGTGTAGATTTTACATATTAATTTTCAAACCTAACACACTCATAATTGTCAAACGACTCCATTGTGTGTAGATTTTACCATATCAATTCTTAAGTCTAATCAAAATCAAAGTCATTATTAATTCCATAACCAAGTTTTAAAACATAATCAGAATTCCATTTCGAATCCATTTTTAAAATAACCTTTAAAAAAAAAAATAAGAAGAAACATCCATGACACTGATGCAACTTTTGCTTCTTAAATTAAGTATACTAAAACTTATTAAATAATATTTCTTTTTAATTCAATTATCGTCCATTGTCCCAGTACTCTCCAAATCCATACCTACTGACATTTACAACGGCTCTATTTCCATATTATCAGTACCTTCAATAGTTTCATTTATATCTACATCTTCCGTTAAGCTTCCCTCATCAGAATCAGCTAAGCTTTCTTGAGTAAAGGTCAACCAAGGATATATCTTATCTAACACAATTACTGCCTCATATTTTCTATTCTGTTTTCGGGTTAGGGGTGTATCTTGAACAACATACCTATCTCTATCTAGCACTTTGATAATCCTGTATGGACCTTGTAATTTAGCAAGTAACTTTCTCGACTATCCACTACTACTACCTCCTTCCAATTCTTTCAATTCTTACTAAGTCACCTACTTGATATTTCCTACCAACCTTCCTATTCTTGTCAAATCTTTCTTTTTGTCTTACTTGATTCTCACTTATGTTGGCATTTACCCCTTTCCTTATATTTTATAATGTTTCTTGTGAACACCGCGATTCACCCTGGTCGAGCAACGAAGTGACTATTCCGTCGCTTTTGGCCCTCAACCTTATACCAAACAGTATTTCAGCAGGCGTTTTACCTGTGCCTTTATTAAGAGTTGTATTAAGACCCAGCTGAATTTCTTCTAAATGAGTATCCCACTCATTTTCCTTACAATTGTGCTTTTTGACTGCAAGCGACGCCAATATGGTACGATTATATCGCTTCACTTGGCCATTCGCTCGCGGTGTAGCTACCGCATTTAAAACGTGCCTTATGCCTAATTTATTCACAAAGTCTTTAAAACCTTTACTTGTAAAAGAAGTTCCCCGGTCACTGATTATTCTATTTGGTATACCGAATAAACTAAAATAGTGATTTAAAACTTTGATAGTCGATTTAGTTTTTGTATTTTGACGGCAAATAGTGTAACGTATATTGTGTATGCTTCAATAAGTACCAACAACTAAGTATTTCTAGATTTACTCCGAACAAATGGACCTAAATGGTCCATGTGTATAGTGTGAAACGGTTCATCAATTTTTGGAACTGGATGGAGCATACCTTGTCTTTTTCCTGGTGGTACTTTATAATAACTACATTCCAGACACGATTGAACATACTTTTTGGTAAACTTGTTCATTTTGGGAAACCAGTAAAGGGATTTCAACTTGTCCAAAGTTTTATCTAGACCAAAATGACCAAGTTCATCGTGACACTTCTTGAGTAGCTGCCACCTAAATCCTTTAGGGACCAACCATTTCAATTGGCTGTCCACAACCCTATAAACCTTTCCTCCCTTTAAACGATAATTCTGAAAAGTTTCATGGATTTCAGGCGTTTCAGGGTCTTCTAAAACACTTTTAATCCGTTGAACCTCTTCATCAGCACTCTGAATAGTTGTTAACCAGTCTTCTGTTTCTACAACTAAAATATCAAATACAGGCTCAGGTTCATCTAACATAGGGATAGCATTTCTACTAATTGCATTCACATGGGTCATACGGTTACCCGGCCTATACTCGATATTACAATCATATTCCTGAAGTTGAAGCCACCACCTACTTATACGAGGTATCATATCTCTATTTGATAAAGTAGTACATAATGCGCTACAATCGGTTACAATAGTAAATTTGAGGCCTAAAACGTATACTCTAAACCATTGCAATGAAGCTATTACCGCCAAAGTTTCCAATTCAAATGAATGGTACTTTTGTTCTTCGAATGTAGTTTGCCTGCAGTAATATTCCCGCTATACCGGATTTGCACGCATCCGTGTGAATTTCAGTTTTTGCACTTACGTTATACAACGCCAAAATTGGTATTTTTACTAGTTCTGCCTTAGGGGTGAAAAATGATTTTTCTTGTTCAGGACCCCACTCCCATTTACAGTTTTTTTTAATAATTTTGTCAGTGGATTAGCAATTATAGCAAAGTTTCTAACCGTTCCCTATCTCCAGTTCTAAATCCATCACCTATTTTAAGATCGTTTGATAATAAATCACTATCCCTGTTTTCTAACATTCAAACATTTAGGCAATCATCATCATTTAAAATGTAAGCTCTAGTCAATAATTGTCCTTTTTGAAATTTAATTTCGTGACCATTTAAATTTACTACTAAAATGTGACCATTTCATTGTATATAATCAGTTACAGTACAGTTTTTTTTTTAAATGTTCGTCTGTCTTTATAATAATGATTCCGGCTTGTTCGGTGAAAGTATGTCCCAACAATACAGCATGTTTAAGTAATTCGTCTGGTACGATTAATACTTCTACGGATGTTGTAACAGCTTGTACTTGTATTTGCACCACTGCTCTACCAATAGGTTGTATGATTGAATTACCAAAGCCTTTTAATGTCGGCAGATCATTTTTTTACCGTAAGCAGTGTTTAAAATCACTAATTCGTATCAAGATACTCTGGCTACCGAGAACCTTGAACTACAAGGACATACTTATCATCTAACTCACCGGGTTACTTAACTTCAGATACTGATTTATTAATTTCATTATATCTACCGCCATCATTACCGTTTCTGGGAAGCTGTCTACAATTAGCGCTCTGATGTCCAAGTTTCTTACAAATGCTACACGTCAATAAAGGTTTGTTACACTTGAAGGAGGGATGACCTACCTCATTACAATTAAAACATTTTATATTGCTACTCAGTTTAGAATTATCACTATTGCTATCAGGGCGCCTTTTTATAAACGGCTGACGAAATACTCTGTCTCTTACATCCTCTAACTTAATAGATTTAAAATAAGATAGTAATTCTTCAGGTTGAGAGTAGTTCGCAGCCTGAGCTCCTAGTCGCATACCTCTATCTTCTAATCCATATATAAGACAATCCACAGCCCGCTTACCGGTAACATCGCATCGATTCAGCAAGTTAATTTTGTGATAAAAATAAGTTTCTAAGGATTCATTATGTCTAACTTTCCTATCCAACATTTCATGCAAAAGTTGAGCATAATTCTGAACTGTGGGAAATGTCTTTGTCAGTTTATCCTTCCACTCCAACCAACTATAACTTAAGGAAGTTAAGCCCTGGTACCATACCTTTGCTACTCCAGTCAATTTAGGCAACGCATAATGAAGTTTTTGTATTTCAGACCATTTATACAAAGCTGCACATTCTTCCACTTTCGTAATCCATAAATCGATAGTTTGTTCCTTATTAGCAGGATCAAATTCTGGTACTGCGTTTGTTGACATACTAAAATGGTTTTGAGCCTGGGACGCTGACGAGGGCAGCGATTTGATTAACTCCATGACATCATGAACACTAAAACTATGATCATCTACAGCTTTGTTTTTCGGGGTCTTATTCTTATCAGTTGAATCAGTGTTAACATTCAAATTACTATCCATGTTGCTATTACATGATGAATGACTTACAGTTTCTCGACATTTTCGACTTATCTTGTGGTGACGAGATCCCCGTCTCACCTCGCCACTGCTGTGCTGCCGTCGTCGCCGTCTCGCCCTCCGCGAGTGTGCAGATCGGGAACCTGAGCGCGACCACGAAGACCGCCTTCTTTTTCTCATACGCCGCGACTTCGACCGACGCCGCTTCCGACGCTCGAGGCTCTCATAAGAACCCGCACGTCTCCGTGGCAAACGGCCTCTTGAACCTGCGCGGCTCGAGGAGCTTGAGCTGGTCCGCACAGTACGCGGGCGCCGCGTCCTAGAACGGCTTCTCCTGTGACGCTTGCGCTGACGCCCCGCGCGGCTACGACTGCGGCTGCATGACGGCGTAGCCCCATCACGCGTTTGAGAAGCCTCTCGATCTAAAGCTTCACGCATTCTCATTTCTTTACGAAGTCTCGACATATTGTTTAGGTCTGTAATCATATTTTTATCGACACTTTAATCACTTTTTTATTGATAACACACATAGTTGTTTAAGATCCTAAACACAGATAAGCAATCAAAATATATATATATTTTTTTAAATCAACTATTGTAATTATCGAAAATTACCCATTAATTAATGAATTCGATTGTGCGAAGACAGCAAAATAAAACACCCACTTAACTCCTTACAATCAAACTATACATAATATTATACTAAATATATGTATGTCTTATAAAATAAGCTCATTCACGTAACTGGGAAAAACATAATAGGTGAAGCACGCATTCACATACATAAAAGTTTTTTTTTTTTAGAGCTCGCTTACGCCATTTCGCAACTAATACTGCCTTTACAACTAAACTAACTCACTCTTATGTATAAGGATATACCACAAGCATTGTATTTTTAAATTAAATATAACATACATAAAAAAAATACAACTTACCAAGCTCATGCCTCTTACTATACCTGTCCTTATAAACGGTCCAAGTGGACGTGATTATAATATTAAATAATATTTGTGTCAGATCCCACTTCTGAACTGTAAAATAAATAGTGTATTAATGAAACATTTAACATTCCATATCAACCAAATATTTATTCCTTCTTTAAATAAAATTTATTGTTACAAATGGTGTCACAAGTCACAACTCGAAAAATCGCGCGCGTCCAATATGGCCGACCGCAGAAAAAGTCCCTTTCGGATGGAAGTCAAAACACAAACTAATATTCTACAAATAAGTGTTATTATATTATTTTTATAAAACAATGAATTAAGAAATTGCTAATTAAATTATTTTAAATATTTTCAGACGAAATATATAGCAAAAGCTTACAATCCTTATCCGAGTTTGAAATAAGCAAAACATGGACATAATCTATTCGCCATACTATCAATGAAAACTCTTGGCCGCCGCCCGGGCGCATGGCTGGGGTGAGGGGGTGGGGAATGCGCTAGCGCCGAGTGACAATAAAATATGGTTTTTAAGTAAACATGTTTCGTAAGCGATAACTTTTTTTTTTACTACTAAGACATATCAAAATAAAATATACGTGTTTAATAAAACGTGTTGAAGTTTATTATGGCAAAATTTACGCACTGGTTAATTTTTTTTCCTGTATAGCCTATGTAGATAATAAAGCTAAAGAGATTTTGGTTTAAACGGTTTATCTCTGGAACAACCCGATTGGAAAAAAAATCTTTTTGTAAATTATGATGAATAGTTTAACCTCTATAATATTACGCTACGACACACGGGAGCAAGTAGTAACCAAAGACGCAACATAACGGGGGTAAAAAAACTACGCGGGCGAAAGTGCGGGCAGAAACAGTGCTATTAAACTAGACTGGAAGCGACCTAAACATACTTGAGAACTGACTATGCAGTTCAAGATTTATAAGTTTTATAAACATTTAATATCCTAATTTTGAACTTGTCCACAGGTCGTCCATTTTGTGCAGCTGTCAAACTTTCCCGTCATGTCAGTTTCCAGAGTGTCACTCTGCGTTGTGATCGCACTTTTGTACTTGGAATGTTGCTATACAGCCACGGTAAGTTATATCTTTATTACAACCTTTTTATTAACCCCCGTGATGGCCCACTGGTTAAGGCGCCTGCCTCTTGTGCACGAGGTTGTGGGTTCGCAACCGGGCACACTCACCAATGACTTTTTCTAATTCATATATGTGCTTTCTAAGTTTATCTTGGACATCACTGACATCGCGGTAACCATGTCAGAGGCCTTTGAAGCGGTTTAGAAACTCTGACACAAGGGTGTGTGGAGTCGTTAGACCTTACTGCCCATATGATAAAGAAGAAAGATTAACCCCCGATTCAAAAAGATAGCTATTATAAATTTGACGTGTCTGTGTGTCTGTCTGTGGCACCGTAGCTCTTAAACGGGTGAACCGATTTGGGTGCGGTTTTTTTTATTTGAAGGCAAGTTTCCTATCGATGGTTCTTAGGTATGTTTTATCAAAATCGGTTCAGCCGTTTTAAGGTTATCAGCTCTTTTGTTAGCTGCGGTAGGGATCTTTATTCTTCTGCCGGAGATTACTTAAAAAAATTAATTGTCCCAGTGTCTTTGGCTCAAATCTTACAAGTTAAATTTGACCCACTTCCCGATGTTCTATTGAGCTGAAATTTTGCGTAAATGTGCAATTTGCATGACAATGCAATATAATGATGCCACAGAGCTGGTCTGATGATGAAGCCAAAAGGTGGCCATAGGAACTTAAGACTTCTCTTGCGGATAACTTCACAACTATTTGTTATATTGTTGAATTTATCTTGAAGTTAATACAGTTTTATTATATTTGATCACTAAAAGAAGATCTTCATTATTATATTCCAGATTCCAAGGAACTTCGACAGTCGGCTGTCAGACGAAATGATTATGACTCCTAAGAAACGACCGTTTTGCAATGCTTTCACTGGTACGTATTTTATATTAATATGTACCTATAATAAAGCTGTCTAGTTGACTGCCTCGTTAGCCTAGTGGCCCTAACGTTACTGCTACGCTAGAGGTCTTGGTTTCGATTCCCAGGTCGAGCAAAAGTGTTATTGGGTTTTTCTATGAGATTCTCAGTAGCAGCTCGGAGTTTGGATTTGTGCCCGGTTAATGGCAATAGGCTCGCCCCCTATTACATGGGACCTAAATATACCGGCGAACTGTGCAGAGATGTACCAATGTACACCACTATGGTACATCTCTGCCTCAAGACCTCTAATGTAGCAGTCGCGCTTAGAACCACTAGGATAAGGAGGCAGTTGGTCATAATTACAGTTACTGATGATACTGACATAAACACAGTTAGATATACATACAATATGACGGGCCTGTTGGTCTAGTGGTTAGTGGCCCTGACTGCTAAGCCGGAGGTCGTGGGTTCGATTCCCACCCAGGACAAACTTTGTGTGATGAGCATGATTGTTTGTTCTGTGTCTGGGTGTGATTTATCTATAATATGTATGTATTTATAAATTATATAAGTATGTATATCAGTTGTCTGGTTACCATAACACAAGCTCTGCTTAGCTTGGGATCAGATAGCCGTGTGTGAGTTGTCCCAAGATATTTATTTATTATTTAATTACAGTTACTGATGATACTGACATAAACACAGTTAGATATACATACAATATAGATATTTTAATATGATTAAATGTAAGTACGTATTCAATATATTCCTTGCCTTATTTCCAGGGTGTGGTCGCAAGAGGTCGCAGCAAGCGCCCGGGATGCCTGCACAAGAACTGATGAGGCAGAAACAGGTATTCCTTCAATCCTTACATATTATTTAAGAAGACTACCTTCTGACAACTCTCTCCAAAAGAAGTAAAAGTAGTTTTAGTAGTAGTAGTAGAGCTCTTTGTGAAGGAGCTCGTCCGGAGAAGTACTACCACCATACCTATTTCTGCCACAAAGCAGCGTTACTGTTCCGGTTTGAAGGGTATGGGTGCCGGTGTAATTATAGGCACATGAGACGTTTCAACTTTGTCTCTGGGATGGCAACGCATTTGCAGGTCTTCTAGTGTCAGCACTTTTTAGTTTTATAATACTAGTGTCGACATGCCCCGTTGGTCTCTTGTTCACAAGCGCGATTACAGAGCGTGAGGTTCGATTCCCTGGCCGGGCAAAACATATTATTTTTCTCAGTAACTGCCAAGAGTTTGGAAGTTGGTGATGTGACACCTCTGAGTCTCGGAAAGCACGTAAAGCTGTTGATCTTGCGCCTGATCTCTCTCCGGTCGTGTCGGATTGCCGTCCCATCGGACTATGAGAGTGAGGGAAGAGAGAGTGCACCTGTGTTTGCGCACACACTTGTGCACTATAATATCTCCTACGTACTTGGCTAGACTTCATTGAGATTGGCCGCCGTCACCAAAATTGGTATAAAGAATAATATTTTATTTTTCCCCTCTATTTCAGTACGTTGATGAAGAAACCATAGGCTCAATCCTGGACTCCGAATCTGCAATTGAAGAGCTGTCCCGACAGATTCTATCTGAAGCTAAGCTGTGGGAAGCCATCCAAGAAGCGAGCGCCGAAATAGCAAGACGAAAACAAAAGGAAAATTATTAAAACCAACAAAACGAAATATCGATACCGTAGCGTTTCAAATCGATTAGAATTTAAAAATAATCGTTATTAATAATCTGTGCTCGACTACGGATGACATAACAGTGTTGCAAGATTAAAAAAATGATTGATTTTTTACATATTGTAATTCTTTTAAATGTTGATGGATATTTGAATGGTTTTAAATGCAAAACTGTAGAAATTAAGTTCTTGAGTGCAAGGATTACTTACTAAAATCGTTTTACGATTTCTTTTGCCGTAGTCGAAACTTCCTTTGTGATATTCATTTTCTTAAAGCAGAATAATTACCAGAAATTAACTTAGAGAATATTTTAAATCACACACAAAATGCAAAGCTTAGCTTATGCCTTGCGGCCCGTAGTACACTTTGACATTAGAGGCATTAATTTGACGTTAATGCTCGATTTTTTAACGCATTCTAATGTCAGTGTCACTCTGTCAAAACTTATAGTACCTGCGGCTGACGTATCTTAGCTGTCCCGGACTTAGCGTTATTAACTGCGCAGTAGACAATTTTGTTCCTAGAAGATCCATTGCGCAGTTAAGGTGCAACCTCCACGGTGGCCCGCCAAATTCAAATAATCTTACGTTTTTTGCAATTTGCAAGTCAGTATTAGGTGTAATGTTGGTTAAAATAAGATTCGCGGGCGTAAGAAGTATGTATTTTCAGAATCATAACCATTAAAATCAGTAAAATAACTCCAAAAGTCGGTATAGTTCCAAAATGTCAAGATTTCATGAAATAGTCATTCTTTGGGTTTACCTGGCCCTATGGAGTTTTATTGCTGACTTAAATGGTTATAATTCTGAAAATACATACTTCTCACGCCCGTGAATTATACTTTAATCAACATATAACTTAATACTGACTTGCAAATAGCAAAAAACGTAAGCAAATTTGAATTTCGCGGGCTACCGTGGAGGTTCCACCTTAAACAGCTAACTTCTGGACGGCCATAATTCGTCCGCCATACTGTGTTTACATGTTTAACAAGATTTTGACATTGACTGTCACTGAGATGTGATTGCGAGTATATTTTGAATAACCACTAAACATATTTAGCGCTAAATGTGTTTAAATTATCATTCTGTCTCTGTCACCTTCTAACAATGTGACAGGGATGCAATGGATTTCTCAATACGTTTAGGCACTAAATGTATTGAGAACTGTGATTTTGGTGAAAGTGGGCCTTCCTTAATGACTCTCAGATTATATTAAAATGCTTTCTGTTACTGCAATTTCGATTTCGTATACAAGGGGACTAAATTTCTTTGTTTTTACACATAAATGATTGACACTTTTACCCGCGAAGAACTTCATTTGCGTGGTTTTTTTTTACCCGCGTTAAATTACGTTTTTGATATTTGCTCTGCTCTCGTGAGTCGTAGCGTGATGTTAAATAGCCTAAACTATTCCTTATGAATCTGGCTATCATTTACAAAATGACTTTTTTCCAATCCGACTGGAGTTCTAAGGATTAGCGCGTGTAAACAAACAAACAAAAAATAGGTACTCTTCAGTAGTAGTACTTGTAGGTTGGCTTGAACATCAATTGCATTGGCATAAATCAGCCGGTCTTATATGTATAACTCTTCTTCGGTGAATTAATGTGAAGTGAACTTGAGATGAGCTGTCATCCCATCTAATGCTTACAATTGACAGCTCACGTCAAACTCACTTCACACTTCACAGGGTGAGATTTTTATCAGAATACACCGTCAATTCTTTTTTCAATTTTTAAAGGTTTAAAATATTCTCTAAAAAGTTTACAAACTATTTGTACCTACCTAACAAAAATTTCACACAGAACACAACGACTATTCTTTTTAAAAAAAAATAAGATTTGAAATATTCTTTAAAAAGTTTACAAACTATGTGTACCAACCTAACAAAATTTTCACACACGATGCAGCAAAAATGTGTCACAGATTATAACTACATAATAATTTTGTTATTATTTTTAAGAAATCTAGGAGGTGACTTAGTAATAGTATTTATAATAATAATTAGTACTTGTTAGTGTTTGATGCTAATAAATTAGAGGAGGATATTTAAATATCCGATGAGAAAAATAATGTTTGTCTTTTTTTTACCTACATGCTTAGCTTTTTCCCAACTATTTTGAAGTTGCTGCGGGTTGTTCGAAAGAGATACCGCGCCCCCGGAACGCAAAGGGCACATGAAGGAACATGGATGGGTTTTAGTCAGTAAAAGTCTGACACTCCCTCCCGCCCCGCCCAAGGCGGGGGAAGTCATTTGATGACTTGCCATCGTTAAAAAACTATTTTGAAGTCGGCTTCCAGTTTATCTGGATGCTGCCGACTATCCTTGTTTTAAAAATGCTACTGCCTCGTTAGCCTAGTGGTTCTAAGCGCTACTGCTACACTAGAGGTTTTGGGTTCGATTCCCAGGTCGAGCAAACTGTTATTGGGTTTTTCTATGAAATTCTCAGGGGCAGCTCGGAGTTAGGATTTGTGCTCGGATAATGGCAATAGGCTCGCCCCGTATTACATGAGACCTAAACATACCGGTGAACTGTGGGTGTACATTGGTACACCTCTGCCTAACTCTTTGGGAATACAGGCGTGATGGTATGTATGTTAATAATATAATATTTTATACCTTTACATTTATTGGTAAAAAAGGTAGGTATCATTCATTTTACAACAATTTTACAGTCTGACCAAGTTTCAGTCCAAGTTATTTTCAAACATATCTTCTAAGGAGTAGGGGTGGTTGTCGCTTGTCAGCTCGCTGGCGGTCCACTGCGTGAGCAGGGGCACAGTCTCCACCACGAACACGGGGAGTTCTGACTGCGGGTGACTGTCCTTCACGTCCTTAGACACGGAGTGGAGCTAGAAAAAAAAATATTAACTGTCATTGAACAAAAAAATATACTGTATAGTGAACTCATCTAATTCTGTGACTCGCCTAATTCGGTGATACTTGGTTTGAGCGCTATATGTATATACTAGCTTCTGCCCGCGACTTCGTCCGCGTCACAGTTGATGTGTTATCCTACGGGTACCGTACATTTTCCCGGGATAAAAAGTAGCCTATGTGTTATTCCAGACTATAATCTATCTTTGTGCCAAATTTCATCCAGATCCATTCAGCCGTTTAAGCGTGAAAGAGTAACAAACATCCATACATCCATACATCCATACATACAAACTTTCGCCTTTATAATAGTAGTAGGATAGGCTGTACGAGTGTAATGAATTGCTTGAAATCCTACTACTATTATAAAGGCGAAAGTTTGTATGTATGGATGTATGTATGGATGTTTGTTACTCTTTCACGCTTAAACGGCTGAATGGATCTGGATGAAATTTGGCACAAAGATAGATTATAGTCTGGAATAACACATAGGCTACTTTTTATCCCGGGAAAATGTACGGTACCCGTAGGATAACACATCAACTGTGACGCGGACGAAGTCGCGGGCAGAAGCTAGTACAACCATATGATTTGATTATGATTAATTGTGCCTATATTCCTCATAAAAGACTGATTAAAACTCATGCTAAGTCTGAATTAAAGTAATTAATAATTTATTGGTATTTTATTACTCAAATGCTTTTGTCACGAAGTTAGATGAGTTCACCCTACCTATTTGATCTGTGTTTAGGCTAGAAAGAAAGAAAAATATGCAGTTTCAGTAAAATAATTTAGAGTGTTTTAATATAGAGACAAAGCTGAAATATCTTATGTGCCTGTCATAGCACCGGTATAGGTACTCTTGAAAACATCATCATATCAGTCGCAGGACGTCCACTGCTGGACATAGGCCTCCCCCATAGATTTTCGAAAGGACTGATGGAATGAGAAATGGTATCAAAGTCAATATTTATTTCAGCTACAAACACTTTTGCAGTGTCAAGGAGTCGATCAGCTAGAAAGTTGAAGATATACGTAGTCGTTCCAAAACGTAAGAAGGTCTCTATGAAGATGAACTAGCAAGAAACTCCACAGACACTCTTTTCAATCAAGTTTTTACATAATCCTGGTATTGTAATGGTACCTTGTAGAGCTCGGGGCCCCTCTTCCTGCGCAGGTAGTTGAAGCAGCAGGGTCGGAAGCGGCGCGTGCCGCACGCGCGCACGCACTCGCTGCCGCACGAGTCGCACGCCGACCACACTGAGCTCACTATAAGAAACACACATTTTAACATCATTGGATGGCAAACAAGCCACTGCGCGACTGCTGAGCAAGGGGTCCCTGGTTCGATTCCCAAGTCGGGCAAAAACGTGTTATTGGGTTTTTCCATTAGGAATTTCTCAAGCCGGCTTTTCACTGCGGGATGTAATGTAATATATATTACATCACGAGATATAATTTAATATCGCTCACCATACTATTTAAGAAACCTCTTTACACTAAGCTGTAATATATATTATATCCCAAACTATAAATATTTTTTCAACCGAATGGGCGATAAAGAGGAGATATATATTTTACCTCACGTCCCGGACAACGCACCCCCCCTGCCTCGCCCTCACTTTGAACGGAACGGTGCAGACTGTAGAACTGTTTGAACCAAATATATATCTTTCAGTGTGAACAGCAACTGCGGGATGTAATATATATTCCAGGATGTAATATATATTACATCCCGCAGTGAAAAGCCGGCTTTAGTAGCATCCCGGAGTTTGGAAGTTGGTGGTGTGACACCCCCGTGCTTCGGAAAGCACGTAAAGCCGTTGGTCCCGGCTGTCATTCGTAGATCTTTGACAGTCGTTACGGATAGTCAGAAGCCAAGAAGTCTGACAACCAGTATCGTGTAACCAAGAGGTATCGTGTTGCCCAGTTACTGGGTTGTGGAGGTCAGATAGGCAGTCTCTCCATGTAAAACATTGGTATTCAGCTGTATTCGGTTAGACTGGAAGCCGACCCCAACATAGTTGGGAAAAAGGCTAAGCAGATGATGATGGATGGCAAACAAGCCGACGGTCCACCTGATGTTAAGTGGTCACAGCTGCCTATAGACATCTGCAATACCAGAAGCCTTGCAGATGCGTTGCCATCCCAGAGACAAAGTTGAAATGAGTTTGTAAGGTCCTAATCACAAGCTTATTTCAACTTTGTGTTTTTGGCACGATGTTGATTAATATAAGTCATTAAATTTGTCTTTATATGGCGCAAGTATCACTAGGTACAATTCAATGATACAAAGCAGCAATTTAAAAAGCTTTGGATGGGATAAGGGCAGGAAGACGATGATGTTGTTAAATACCCGATTTCATATTAATGACTTACCAATAAACATTAAAGAAAGAACGACTGACATTTTCAACATATTGTTAAATTATTGACTATTATTTTGTTAGTACAAGATAGGTAGTTCTAGGTCTGAAGATGAAGTCGGAATGTATGGAGTACAGTTAATATTCCCGTTTTATATGATTTAGTTTGTGTTTACATAAGAAAGTGAGGAGGCGTCGCTAGACAATGCTTTTAGTTTGAAATATTTGTTCGGTTTTTCCCTATTATGACGTTTTTGTGTACACTGAGAATGATAATCTTCGAGCCTTTTGGGGTTGAAATATTATACATAAATTCACGCCTTACTCCCATGGGGGTAGGTAGAAATATAAAACGCCATCTGCTATGATCTTTACAAACTCCTTTCGCCTTGTCCACGTTCGTTCATCATACATCTAAGCATGACGTGTTGTGCTGGGGCGGCTGCGTCTGGTGCGGAAAATCTCAAACGGCGCAAATATATTAACCTTCATGAAAGTTATATGTTTGAGCCGTTTGGGGTTGAAACACTAGGGCCATGGGGACCGAGCGCTCATCTAGTTTATCGCGACATCGCGAAGCGACTGGTCGATTCTTCACGTGACCAGAGGGCTGGCCTATTCTTTGGCCAAATAATCAGCATTGCCATACAACGTGGCAATGCTGCCAGCCTTCTGGGCACATGTCCCATTGACAGCGATGCGGATGAGTTTTTTGACGCCCTTTGACCTTACTTTTTTATTTTTTTTAACTGTACATAGTTTGTAATTTAATTATTATTTAGTTTTTTTTTTCATTCTAATTAAATGTTAAGATCTATGAAATAAATAAATAATTCTTCTAAGCATGTCGGTTATGAGTTCTGCTCTATATTTTTTTTACATACATACCATTACGCCTGTATTCCCCGAAGAGTAAGACAGAGGTGTACCTACCAATGTATACTCACAGTTCATCGGTATGTTTAGGTCTCATGTACTTAATAGGGGCCGAGTCTATTGCCCTTAACCGGGCACAAATCCTAACTCCGAGCTGCTACTGAGAATTGCATAGGAAAAGCCAACAACACTTTTTGCTTGACCTGGGAATCGAACTCAAGACCTTTTTTAACCTCTATTAAGTGGTCACCGCTGCCTATAGACATTTACAATATTAGAGGCATTGCAAAGGCGTTGCCATCCCAGAGACAAAGCTGAAATGTACCTGTATTTTCACCGGCACCCATACCCTTCAAACCGGAACACAGCAACGTTGTTTTGCGGCAGAAATAAGTAGGTACGGTTGTAGTACTTCCCCGGAAGAGCTCCTTCACAAAGAGCTCTACTACTATTTAAGATGTGTAAGTACCTAACCATTGATATTAATGTAATAAAAAGTCATGTAAAAGCTAAAGTACTAACAAATATTCTAGGCTAAAAAGCTATGTCTAGGACGCCTACACGTTTTGCTAAGTAAACTTTACCTCCTATATAACGGAGATGTTAACTGTATCGGGGCATTCCAACTCCACTTTTAGTAGCAGAAACTATTCCGTAAAAAGTAAAATAGTACCTTTAGTGACATCTACAAAATGCTGAAAATTACAGCACTTCTTTCACTTATGTTTATCGGTAAGTTTTAATATTAATCTCTAGTGTAAGTACATAGTATAAACAAAGTCGCTTCCCGCCGTCTGTACGCTTAGATCTTTTAAACTACGCAACGGATTTTAATTCGGTTTTCATCAATAGATAGAGTGGTTTAGAGAAAGGTTCGTTACGCCTATACAGTAGGCTGATAGGTATTATGATGATGATGTTGCCACATACAGAAGCAACAAGGACATTGTAACCAAGGATTTGTAAAAACCAAATTTCATTTATTTATTCATTCATTTTTGTGAACACAGGTAAAAAATAGGTGTTAAAATTGATGGAAAGGAGTGTATACGGAGTCTCCATAGAGACCTACGCTTTGGAACGAGCAACTACATAGCTTGAACTTTAAACTGTAACTTCTTGACACTTCAAAAGTGCATGTAAGGCCATTAGCACACTGCTCCGCTTCACGGAGCGTGGTGCGCCGCGATGGAACTTTGGTGATCTGCAACACTGCGCGTGAACGCGTTTTCAGTGTGTTGCACTACGCGTGTTTTCTATACAAACACAGATACTTGCAAACAATGTAAGAACACGCACTCCCGCGCCGCGCTCCGTGATGCTGGGCGGTGTGCCAATCGCCTAAATGGTGTAATTAAAATAAATGCTTTGATTTTGACTTTGACTTTGATGATGTGTTTTTGGCAGTGAGCTCAGTGTGGTCGGCGTGCGACTCGTGCGGCAGCGAGTGCGTGCGCGCGTGCGGCACGCGCCGCTTCCGACCCTGCTGCTTCAACTACCTGCGCAGGAAGAGGGGCCCCGAGCTCTACAAGGTACCATTACAATACCAGGACCTATACCACCATCTCTCAAAATAGTACCATTTTAATATTTCTTTGTAATGTCAGTTGCTGGAGTTACAACTCTCGGCGCTGAGCCGATCGTTAAAAATCTAACAGTGCGCAAGGCAAAGTAATATTGAAATAATGCTGTTTTGAGAGATGGTGGTTTCAGGTTTCACGATTTTGTAAAAGTGATCGACTTCTTGACAATTCAAAAGTGCCTCTCAAATGGTTTAATTACTCGTAATATAAATGCTTTGATTTTGACATTGATATCACTTCCCAACAGAAGATATATTTTATTTACTATAGAAAAATTGAGATGGTATCATCTCAATTGTTGTGTAGAATACCGTGTACTTCTAAATGTCCTCAAAAACGTGTCATGCCTGCTATTTTGAGTATCAGTTATCTAATAAAAATAAAAATAAATATAAATATACTCTTTCTCTCTCTCTCTCTCTCTCTGGCTCTTAAAATAAATATAAGCAACGCATCAAAACGTTCACAACGGCCATTTTGGATTTTTGACATTATTAAAGATGGCGCCTGTTTTTTGTACCTAGCTTAGATACAAGACGGGCCTGTTGGTCTAGTGGTTAGCAACCCTGACTGCTAAGCCGGGGGTCGTGGGTTCGATTCCCACACAGGACAAACTTTGTGTGATGAGCATGATTGTTTGTTCTGTGTCTGGGTGTGAATTATCTATAATATGTATGTATTTATAAATTATGTAAGTATGTATATCAGTTGTCTGGTTACCATAACACAAGCTCTGCTTAGTTTGGGATCAGATAGCCGTGTGTGAGTTGTCCCAAGATATTTATTTAAAAAAAAAAAAAAAAAGTCAAAAGTATAAAATTCTGTTTTTTTTTTTTCCTAGCTCCACTCCGTGTCTAAGGATGTGAAGGACAGTCAGCCGCAGTCAGACCTCCCCGTGTTCGTGGTGGAGACTGTGCCTCTGCTCACGCAGTGGACCGCCAACGAGCTGACAAGCGATAACCACCCCTACTCCTTAGAAGATATGTTTGAAAATAACTTGGACTGAAATTTGGTATTTTTTTTTAATAATCAGCAAAAATTACTAAATATGTTTATCTAACTTCTTATTATAATAATGGGTGTTCTTTTTGACAAATAAAACTGCAACCATTTGTTACTCATTTATTTATTTACTAGCCTTCCTTTCCTTTCGCGTGAATGTCAATAATATATGTGAATCTAAAATAAGAACCATAAATTACTTCTTATAAAAAACATCAGCTATCTGCCTGGCCGGTTAGTCAGTCCAGCCATTTGGGTAATTAACCAGAACAAATAGACAAACCGTCAATTTTTTTTCTGTAAATGCTTTTTATTTTGAACTTTTATACAGATACTAAACCCGAGCCACATTACCAATTTCAAGCTTCAGGTTGCTACTGAAAAATTCGTAATGAAAAAACCTAATCACACTTTGCCTGATCCGGGAATCGAATCCAGGATATGCTTAGCAGTGGTGCTTACGACCACGAGACCAACAGGGCAAAACTTTGCATTTAATCATCATTATCATCACATCAGCCGAACGACGTCCACTGCTGAACATAGAACTCCTTAAAGATAGCCACAATAACCGGTGCTGCGCTGCCTTCATATTGTATTGCATATGGCAGTGGAGAGCTTTGTCATGCTCACTTTAATGTCTCGCTGATGGTGGCGCCTGCATTGGATCGTTCGGTTCCCTTCAAGATGGTCGAGCTAAATGGTGCTGATGCACGCGTCATGCTCGTGAACGGGTGCTGTCAGTTGGGATTGGTCATCTCTTAACTGCCATGGCTTACATCTTTATTATTATATTTTATTGTTTTATACCTATTCACCTTCATTGTTTTCACATATAGAAGCAACCACAATTTTTGTAACCAAGTTTTTGTAAAAACCAAATTGAAAGAAAAGAGTGTCCATAGAGTTTCTTGCTCGTTCTTCTCCATAGAGACCTACGTTTTGGAACGAGCAACTAGCTTCAACTTTAACTGTAACTTCTTGACAATTCAAAAGTGCCTGTACATGGTCTAATTGAAATAAATGCTTTGAATTTGAATTTGAATTGTCCACCTCGTGGACCTTCCCACACTGCGCCCTACGATGTGTGGTCCACCCAAGAGCCTTACGGCCGCAACGGCCATCCGCTTTATGAGCTAAATGCCCTGTCCATTGCCACTTGAGTTAACACCATATCTGATGCATATGTCAGGGCCAGATCTTAGAATTGATCATTTCACAAAGTGTTTGACCATTTCATGAAATGGTTGTATTTCATACTTACATACATACATACATACAATCACGCCTATTTTCCCCGAAAGGTTAGCCACAAGTGTACCAATGTACACCCACAGTTCGCCAGTATGTTTAGCTCCATCTGACCTAAAAGGAGGAGAGCCTATTGCCATTAACCGGGTACAAATCCCTCCGAGCTGCTACTGAGAATTTCATAGCAAAACCCAATAACACATTGCTCGACCTGGGAATCGAACCCAAGACCTTTATTAGCGTAGCAGTCGCGCTTAGGGCCACTAAGTTAACGAGGCAGCGGCAGTGGCGCTGATCACGTCATGATGTGGTCTGGCCAGATCTTGGAATATCCAACGTTCACGTATTATGCATTTGCTTATGCATGCATGAAACATAGTTCGGTAAAATAATACCTATGACACATGATACTCCGATGATCTAAAAATATGTCAAATAATACATGACGGATGGTCGGCGCCATGGTTGTTTTAAAAAAGAGTGACGTCAGCATTGCTGACATCACACTCTTAGTTATTTTCCATCTTCTTTAAATAAAACACTTTCTACACTTGAATAACTTTTATTCAGTGACGTAACAATCAGTATTTACTTATTTATTTACTTATTTATTTACTCATTTATTTATATACAACGACGACAGTACAACTATGACACATAGATGTGTTCCGTCCGACGGCCCGTGCGCAACTGTCGCGCTCTGTGGCTGTCATCTGTATTTATAGACACTGACCACGTGCTCGGCGCACGTGTTTGAGTTTTTAGGTTAGGATTCAAACTTTGTAAATAAATGATTATTTTTACAATGTTTTGGAGTAAATAAACTGATAATTAAATGAACCATTAATTAATCATCAATAATAATTAATTAACCATCTAAATAAATAACATTAACATAATTTTGTGGTTTTAAACAATTAATTCGTGATCATAATTGTAATCAACTCTTAATCTATTTATTCGTTGATGTAGCTGCATCTTATGTAGTTGACTAGGTTCTTTAAATAACGTACTTGCGCCGATATACATAAATAGCAAATAAGACGGCGGCGCGCCGTCCACGCGCTATTTGCCTCAAAATCAATGATTTTCAAACCGTTAATACCCATTAATAACTTATCGTACAAACATGCAATTTGCGAATAATATTAGGAAATTTTGTCTTCTAGAGGACGTGAGAGGTTTTTTTTAAATTAAATAGCATGCTTGTAAATTATATTAAGATAACTAAAGTGAGATTTGCGTATTTTACGTTCAGAGTCAATTTCGAAGCCGTTAATCTCCAAAAATTGCTGATAGAATCAATAAACAAAAATATTTGCTAATTGGTAATATCCTTAATATTTTTTTTTGTCAAGACAGATTTTCTGATTTAGGTTACTTACTACGGAAAATAAAATCAAAACAATGTCTAATTATTAAGAAATTACGCGTAGATAAAATGATCTTTTTCAACGTTTTAACTTGCATTTATCATTATAATAATAGCATATTCTAATAGAAGAACATCTCTTTTAAAACTTACAATTCAAAATTTTCGTGTGATTAGCTTTATAATTTTTTAATAAATATTTTAAAACTACTATAAATTTGGGCGCGCGGCCGGTAGCCAGTTCAGAATTGGATTGAATTGCCTACCGGCCGCGCGCCTCAATTTATTTACCGGCTACCGTAGGGTAGCTAGTAAATAAATAAAATGAAACAACAAAATCTGGATACGATATTTTATATTTATATCCACATTTTAATAATTGTATTGTATTTTATGTCTTTTTATCCAGCCATTCAAGACATAAAATCTATGACTAGACAGTTAGTCCTTAGAACTATCATAGAGTAATTACATCAAAATTACTTACAATAATTTTTATTATATTTTTTTTTACATTTCAAATTGACAGGGGCCTGAAAATACAATTATACATTTTACAATAGTAAAAAAAAAGTTAAGATTTTTTATATGGCAAGTGATTAAAAAAAAACATTTCGAATTTCAAAATTTAAGAATTTTCGAGTATTGCTGTCGCAATAATGTCATAAAATACAAAAGATTTGCTTCAAATGCGTCTAAAGATTATAAAAATACATATTATATTATTGATCCATCTTCAACAGTCAAATAAATTGATTAAAATGTATACAATAAAAAAATAAAATGTCAAAGTCAAAGTTAAACGGTTTGACCTTGACTGTGACATTTATTTTTAATGAGTTTCAAAATTATATAATAATATACATATATTAAATCCATCTATAACAGTGAAATCAATCAATTAAAATGTTGACATTTAATAAACTCAAATGTCAAAGTCAAAGCCAAACTTTTTGACTTTGACTTTCACTTTGACATTTCATTTTTTAATAAGTCTCAAGATTATAGTAATACAAATTAATTCCATCTCTAACAATCAAATCAATTAATTAAAATGTATTAAAAGTATTTCCAACCGGTATTGCAGTTAACAAAATAAGTTTAAGCGTCATAAATGCGATTCTCAACCATATCTTCTAAGGAATACGGGCGGTTTTCGTTGGACAGCATGTTGGAGATCCACTGTTCTGGCACTGGGATGTTTTCGACGACAAACATGGGTAGTTTTGATCGTTGCTGGTTTTCTTTGACATCCTGGTTTGGTGACAGAAACTGGAAAATATAAATAAGTTGAAATAATGCTATGGAATTCTCAGTAGCAGCTCGGAGTTAGGATTTGTGTCCGGTTAATGGCAATAGGCTCGCCCCCTTTAACATGGGACCTAAACATACCGGTGAGCTGTGGGTGTACATTGGTACATCTCTGCCTAACCCTTTGGGGAATACAGGCGTTGTGATAAAGGATTTCAACTTGTCTCTGTGATGGCAACGCATTTGCAAGGCCTCTGGTATTAGATGTTTTTTTTTTCAAGATTATTTATGGAGTTTCTTGCCCTTTCTTCTCCATAAGAAACTACCTTTTGAAATGAGCAACTAGATTCAATATACTTGTTTTTAAAATTTAATTGACGTCCAAATAAATGATTTGACTTTGAAAAAAATCAAATCAATCAAATCATTTATTTACCGCTACCTATGGAGGTAGCAGTGACCACTTAACATGGTGGGCCGTCGGCTTCATTGCCAACCAAAGACATAAAGTCAAAGTCAAAGCATTTATTTCAATTAGACCATTTACAGGCACTTTTGTCAAGAAGTTACAGTTTAAAGTTGAAGCTAGTTGCTCGTTCCAAAACGTAGATCTGGAGAAGAACGAGCAAGAAAAGCATAAAAAAGAAACTCATTCTATAGATACAACTAACCTTAAGGGTCTCCGGCCCCCTCTTCTTCCTCAAGTAGTTGAAGCAGCAGGATCTGAAGTGCCTTGTCCCGCACGCGGATGCACACTCACTGCCGCACGAGTCGCATGACAGACTCGCCGCCCACAGCGTGCTACCTGCAAGAATAACAACGAAAGTTATCTTCTTCTTATCGTGTGGGCAGTAAGGTCTATCGACCCCACACACCCTAGTGTCAGAGTTTCTTAAACCGCCTCAAGGGCCTCTGACATGGTTAAACGAAAGTTATAATAAGTACGATTCAAACTTAATGACGGTTCGGAAGTTTGCTGCGAATGCAGGCGTGCGCAGGTTTATTTAAGTTAATAATAATTTAGGGTCCATTTAGGGTAAGACCGAGATAGATGCCACACTTATTGAATTCTTTTTATATCTGCCAGTACCTACAAAAATCAAAATATTTTATTTGCAAAACTGGAAAGTACTTTGGTTCTTTATCGACAAAAATATACCAACACGCCTGTATTCCCCGAAGGGTTAGGCAGAGGTGCACCAATTTAGGTACACCCACAAAACAAACGAACACACATTACACATTTGTCACATTTGACATTTGTCTTTATCGACAAAATAAAAAGTATAAAACATTACTTGCGATATTTCCAACGTATTCGCGATTTTTGCGGACCTCTTCTTTTTGGGACATTATCCCAGATATGGGATAGTTGCCTAGTCTATACAAATTAGGTACATTTAGGATAGATGACAAGCTGAGAAACAAGACATCTATCCCGAAAAAACTTTGATCACACCTTGCTTTCCCATTCGATCGCAGAGAGACATGAGGAACAGTCCACTTAGCATTTATCTAATAATAAATGAAATAGCACGCGCTTCAGCCGCGAAACTACAGTAATTACAATCGGGGCATCTATACTCCTTAGGCGTCTATCCCGGTTTTAACCTAATTACTTCTACATACATGTTTACAGAAGTAATTAAATGGAGCCGAAATTATTATTATACTTAGTTTGATGGGCAGTTGGCGTAGTTGACTGTTTCTTCTTCTTCTTTATCGTGTGGGCAGTAAGGTCTAACGACCCCACACACCCTAGTGTCAGAGTTTCTAAACCGCCTCAAGGGCCTCTGACATGGTTATCGATGTTAGTCAGTGGTGTCCAAGATAAACTTAGAAAGTACATGGGAATAGGATTAGTTGACTGCTAGGTGATGTGTCTAGTTACACCCTTTTTAAAAACTACTGTATCTAACATTTATTTTACAACTACGAGAAGTTTAAGAACATTAATAGGCTACACATAGAAATACCGTTTTTGGGTATAGGGATCCTCCAACATACCATCACGCCTGTATTGCCCGAATGGTGAGGCAGTGTACCAATTGCACTTCCACAGTTCGCCGGTATATTTAGGTCCCATGTAATAGGGGGCGAGCCTATTGCCATTAACCGGACACAAATCCTAACTCCGAGCTGTTACTGAGAATTTCATTAAAACAACCAATACCACTTTTTGCTCGATCTGCGAATCGAACCCAAGACCTCTAGCGTAGTAGTCGCGCTAAAGACCTAGGCTTACGAGGCTAACTACACATATAACTATATCTACACAATTACCTGCCCAAATACACAGACCAACTACACAAATACCTAGTTCGATGCTCAATCTGTTACTTTGGGCAGATTGCGCGACGATACCTCTACCACCAATGGGCATAAAAAGACATAACGAAGCCGAAAACTGTATAATTAAGTTTTTCTCGTACATTTTGATCTGGATCATCCTTGGGATCTTATGGTTACGGTTGCCTTTCCCGATCCGTGGCTTACGCTCCCAGTGATCGAGGCACCGGTGGCCGACGCACCCGATTCGATTCTGCGGGTTGTTCGAAAGAGATACCGCGCCCCCGGAACGCAAAGGGCACATGAAGGAACATAGACGGGTTTTAGTCAGTAAAAGTCTGACACTCCCTCCCGCCCCGCCCAGGGCGGGGGAAGTTATTTGATGATTTCCCGTCTATAAAAAAAAAAACCCGATTCGATTAATTTCATATCGGCAGTGGCGCATATAGATTATTGTTTTTGTTATTTTTTAATTTTATTTTTGTGTTGTGCGTCGCTTTCGCGGGAATAAATGGCTTTTCTTTCTTTCTTTCAGATATTAAAAGTTGAAGTTCAAGATTTTATTAAGTGTTTTTTTTAGTTTAAAATGTTATAACATATCTTTAAATGCCCAATTTTTTTAGCATGTTTCAATGTTTTCTTCCGCCCTGGGACAAGCGGAAGGGAGTGTCAGACTCTTACTGACTAAAACCCATCTATGTTTCTCCTAATAGGTACCCTTTGCGTTCTTGGGTCAAGAACATTCGAACAATTTCTGCAACCCTGGCAGTAAATACTTCCATGCTAGGCACATGGGGGTTTTTAAGCACAAAGTAGCAATAATGTTAGCTCAATATTCCTTAGTTTGATGCTCAGTATGCGTAGTTAAACGGCTATGTGATGCGTCTTGTTACACCCCTTGTAAGAATCGCTAATCAACACATCTAATTATGAGGTACTACCCCATAACATCTAACATCTTTGTACACGCAACTAACCTGAAGAATAATCACTCGATGCAGTAGCTTCCTTTTTATGACGCTTAGAATCGGCGTGCGACCAAGTCGCTGGCAAATTAAAGTTATATTAGTTCTGGTACATAGCATTTAAAATACCTCTTTAAAGAGTTGCCACCATTTTAAAGATGGTTTTAAAGATGGCGGTAAAGTTGCCCCTCAAAATTTAATTTATGTTATACCAATGCGCCGACTTCTAAAAAAGTGTTTAGTATGTTTTCTATTATCCAAATCCATGAAGAAACGGTAACACTATGTAGATTAAAAAGATAAATAACAAGAAAACCAAATACACAATTTCGTCGAGGTACTTGGGTGATTGGGTGGCATTATTTTTCAATTATTAAACCGAAATTTCTATGGGACCAATCTGAATATCCCGAAGAATTTTCCCAATCGCTTGATATATGACGGAGTTCTGAGGTAATAAACATAAAAAAACGAATTTAAAACCTGCCCCATTTTAAATGTCGTTTAAAAATAAAGTCGACTTCAAAACACAATTTAAAAAAAACTAAAATAATAGCAAAATATAATTGAAGACTTACCAATAAGCATTAAAGAGACAATTGCAGTAATCTTCAACATTTTAATATAGGTTGCTTTTTTATCTTGTCACTAGATGGCGCTATCACCAACGCAGATGCCTGAATGCCGCGAATACGGTTTTCATCCCTTTTTATATCGGTTTAAGTTTACCTAGTTTATATGCGTTGGCGTTGCGTGATATAAATACTAAATTGTTTGTAGTCATTACTCCTTTCATGTTTTTTCTTAAATTTAATTAGTTATTGATAGAAATAATACCTACCTGGGAAAGAATTAAGTATGTAAGGATCGCATCAGGTGGCGTTCTGTGGTTTCTGCCTACGCCCATGGAAAACAGGCGTGAGTTTATGAATATATGTATGTATGTGGTAGTCAAATAGAGGTAATTAAAAATTTGTGTTTTATTTTTATTTAGGTATTATTATCTCCTTTATTCAATCCGTACACCTGTTTTTTTTAATATTAGATTAAGGATTTAAATATTAATAAATACCATATACCATCACGCCGATATTCCCCGAAGGGTTAGGCAGAGGTGTACCAATGTACCTACACCCACAGTTCGCCGGTATATTTAGGTTCCAGGTTATTTAGGTGGTTGTTGATAACAAACGAGAATATAAAAAAAATGAAATAATTGCTCAAATATAAAATTAAGTTAAAAATTATAGGGGGTCATCCAAGAAATGTGTTTTTGTGTATTTAGTAGGTATTTGAATATTACGTACCCTGCGTGTGAGAGTTTTTATTTAGTACGTTACGTTCGGTTTTCCAGTATAGATATTTTATTTTATTTTATTTTGCACATGCATAGATATACCATCACGCCTGTATTCCCCGAAGGGTTCGGCGGTGATGTACCAAAGTACACCCACAGTTCACCGGTATATTTAGGTCCCATGTAATAGGGGGCGAGCCTATTGCCATTAACCGGGCACAAATCCAAACTCCGAGCTGCTACTGAGAATTTCATAGAAAAACCCAACAACACCAGTATAAATATTTTAGTTTATTTATTTTGTACATGCATACAGACATACCATCACGCCTGTATTCCCCGAAGGGTTAGGCTGTGATGTACCAAAGTATACCCACAGTTCTCCGGCATGTTTAGGTCCCATAGCACATGGCCCATTCCTGCCTCCGAGCTGCTACTGAGAATTTCTTAGAAAAACCCTATAGCACTTTTACTCAACCTGGGAATCAAACCCAAGCTCTCTAGCGTGGCAGTCGCTCTTAGGAACATTAGGCTGACGGCTTGATGAGGCAGTTTATTTTATTAGTTACTAGCTTTTGCCCGCGACTTCGTCCGCGTGGATTAATAGTTCCCGTTCCCGGGGGATTTCCGGGATGAAAACTATCCTATGTCCTTTCTCGGGTCCCAGACTATATCTGTACCAAATTTCATTGAAATCGGTTCAGTGGTTTAGGCGTGAAAAAGAGACAGACAGACAGACAGAGTTACTTTCGCATTTATAATATTAGTACGGAAGTACGGATTAATATAACATTTCAAAGATGTAATGACATAAGTTTTAAGTAAAAATCTGGGCTGTTTCCAAGCTTACCGCCGTGGTCGATTGAAAAACAAGTGATTGGAAATCACCGAGCGACACTACTTAACATTTTTATAGAAAAACTTTATAATAATTTTACACTTTGTAGATTGAAAAGGTATCCTACACGGGTACCTTGGATTATTATTAGAATGTTTACCTATCTATTATATATAATAAAAATAATATACCATCACGCCTGTATTCCCCGAAGGGTTAGGCAGAGGAGTACCGACTTTTACTGTACGAATTTCATAGAAAAACCCAATAACATTTTTTGCTAGACCTGGGAATCGAGCCCAGGGCCCCACGTTCAATAGTCGCGCTTGTCACCACGAGACCAACGGGGTATTTAGTTTTTTAAAGATGTTGTATTTTTTAAGATTTTACCTACCCAATGCTAAAATGATGATAAATACTGCCCCCCTAGCCAAGTCGCAAACGATAATCGTAAACGCTCGGTAGGTACCAATAGACTTTAAACTTTAAACCCCAGAGCCTTAAGTTTAAAATCTATTAAAGATTTCTAAGCGTTAGCGACTGGAACGAACGAAAACGCTATGCACTCCACTAGATCTTCAACTTAAAACCAAGCACATAAAGTTGAAGATCTATTAAAGCCTACTCAGAGTTTGCGTTTATCGTTTGTGACTTGGCTAGGGGGGCAGATCTGGCGAAACTATAGGATTCTATTAGCAGGCTTTCTGCTTACCAACGAACGTCACAAAACACTCACGCGTATGCAAATAGTATCTAAAAGCGTCCCACATGCAAGCAGGGATTAACTTTAGCGACACGCCTTCCCTTTTTACATTACAAAGATATCCAATGTCATATTGTCTTCCATGATTCGTTTTTGTTTCCGGAACAAGGGGTTTTTAAAAAGTATAATATAGTTACGTCATTGGTTTGTTGTCAAATATATTTTTTTGTACTTAGCTGTTGAATATTTGAAAGGACATTGGGGAGTCCTTCCAAATAAAGCCTTTGCCCTTTGCCCAGCAGTGAACATTGAATAAATTCCAAATCCAAATTGAAAAAAAAACGGAAAGCTAATTTGGCCAAATGGGACATTTTTCGCCCATCCCAAATGCAGTGCCAGTATGGAGCACCATCACAGGATACGCGTCACCTCCTTAGTTGATCGTCATGCACAACCACCTGCACCATCCAAGATCTAAAAGGGCAATGATAGAGTTGTACAGGTCGCTCAATACTAACATTATATACCAACACACCTGTATTCCCCGAAGGGTAAAGCAGAGGTGTAACCAATATAGGTACAGTCATATTTTGCTGGTATGCTTAGTTACCATGTAATTGAGGGCCTGTTTAATGGCAATAAGCCATTAACCGGGCACAAAGCCTAACTCCGAGCTGCTACTGAGAATTTCATAAGAAAACCCAACAGCACCTTGCTCGACCTGGGAATTGAACCTAAGACCACTAAACTAACGAGGCAGTTTTGAAATTTAGTACATGTTTCGTATATTGAATTGTTAATTAGTAACTGCCGCCCGCTACTTCGTCCGCGTGGCTTATTTCACCCTTGTTAGGCTAGGTCTGTGGCTACTGCTCCACTCCCGTGAGTCGCAGCATGATGTTATATAATCTATGTTAGTCAGGAATAATGTAGCTGTTCAATGGTGAAAAAATTACGGTCCAGTACGTACTTTCTGCGCCGTACCCGCCAGGTCCAGGGGAGGGCCCCGCACCGCCGCCGCCGCCGCCGCTGCCGCCGCCACCGTTGCCGTGGCCGCACCCGCAGCCGCCGCTGACACCGCGTCCGCCGGCGCAATGGATTGCCAATAACGGCACCATTGCGCCTCCCGCAGGCGGATACCGTAGACACGTCTGTGGGCGGTGAGCAATGGGTAGCTTACCGTCCGTACGTTATTTAACGACAGACCGTGTCGATGGCGCGTTCATGTTCCGCGCAAAGAGGTGTCAGCACATAGAAGGGGCCACTAAGGGCCAAGGCCTGCCGGGGCTGCGGGTTGTTCGAAAGAGATACCGCGCCCCCGGAACGCAAAGGGCACATGAAGGAACATAGATGGTTTTTAGTCAGTAAAAGTCTGACACTAAGGACGGGAGGGGTCATTTGATGATTTTACCATCTTTAAAAAAAAAAAAAAAGTACGTACTTTCCGAGCTTATTCAGTGCAAACAAACAAAAAAGTATTTCCTCTTTCTTTATAATTTCTTTCCTCTTTATAATTTCTCGCGACTTTTTTTGCGTTTTTATGCGGACCAGAAGTAACCGATTCTCATTACTTTTTGATCTCCCCTCGTATTATTCCAGACTACAATCTATCTAAGTGCCAAATTCATCCAGATCCATTTGGCCTGTTAAGCGTGAAAGAGTAACAAACATACATACATCCATCCATCCATCCATCCATCTATCCATCCATCCATCCATCCATTCTCACCAACTTTCGCATTTATTAATATTAGTAGGACAAGTAGAATTATAGCAGGATATTAATACGACCAGATGTATGAACGTGACGAGGCGAAAGGAGTACGTTTGTAAGGATCGTAGAAGGTGGCGTTCTGACTACACCCTTGGGAAAAAGGCGTGAGTTTATGTATATAATATAATAGTAGGAAATAGGATAGTAGTTTTTGATATTGCAAAGAAATCTTGATATTTTGACACCCCGGCGAAGCAGGGCCAGTCGCTAGTACCCACATAATAAAACAACATATTTCTGGAATGTTTTTACAATTTTTTATTTATATTTTTTATTTATAAAAACACAAAACATACTAACTAATTATATACAGGGTGTAACAAGACATCACAAAGCCGTTAACTACGCATACTGCACATCTAACTAAGGCAGTGGTCCGACCGCCGACGATGAACGAGAAACGAGTAGAACTAGAAACTATAAAAGAGTTAGCGATCAGCGGGAAGCGAGTGTGTAGTTTCGATAGTTTTGTCGCCGGGCTATAAGCGAGTGTGCAAGCATAGGCGTACATAGGGGGGGCGCCGGGTGGGCCGTGCCCACCCCAGAATGGTCTTGTGCCCACCCCAGGCTGTAGGGCTCACCTTCCGCCTGACCGCATCGCATCGCATCGGCCATGGCATCTTAGGGGCCAGCCCCCCCTGAAAACTAACTCTAGATACGCCAATGTGTGCAAGTGCGACGAGCGATTACTTGCGCCACTCGCCCGCGGTCTACTATCCATACGTAGCTTTCAATGCCGCACTGTAAAGAAATGATCAAGCGAGCGAGCATCGCTGAACGAGTATCGCTGAGCGAGTTTATTTTTGAAAGCTCGTCGCTCAGCGACAAACCTAGTAAAGCGAGTCGTCGCCGGCAGTGCGAACTGCGACAGTCAGAGAGCAACTTTTAATATATGCATCTCTTTCGTTTACACGGAATGTACATTTATCGTTCGTTTCTTGAGAGAGAAAATCGCCGATAGTTAGTTGTTTTCTCGCCGGCGGTCGGACCACTGCCTAAGTGACATTGAGCAAGAATTATTGCTAGGCAACGAGATTTATTTTGGTGTGAAAAACACTGTTTATGCACGAAAAATATTGTGCTTATTAGTGCATGCAACAATACTGAGAGGAATATTTTTTTTTTTTAATGGGACAAGCCCGCCACACTGTTCCCAAACCACTGCAACTCCTGTAAGCCAGAATCAACAGTGGCGACCACAAGAAAAGCGCCGAGACATTGAAGCTCGACGAGTCCCAGAGAAACGATTTAACTGTCTTGGATCCCGCAACGAAATTAATCAGAAAAGATTAGCGGAGGAGTAAGAAAAATATAATTTCCACTTCCCTCCAAACAAGCAGGAGACAGAACAGAATTAGGCCAATAGGCACAAAGGGATTATTTACAACTGGGAGAAGCCCAGATTGCCAAGCACCACGGATTGCAATTATCATTAACTTTAGTGGGTCCTAATGTGAACTGTTACATTTGATTCCAGTAATAGGTATGGCAAAAACGCTTGAACGCACGGAAATTAGTTCTAGTTTCTACAAGGTCCGCATAATAAACAACACCGGATGTAACCTGTACACTATCTAACATAATATTTCGCTCATTCTGCCAAAGAATACACTCCCATAAGATGTGATGAGCAGATTGTTCATATTCACAGTCAGATGTAGAACATTGACACAAAGGAGAGGCAACAAGCTTAAAAGAGAATAATTTACTCTTAAAGTTGCCATGACCTGTGAGAAATTGGGCAACACAGTGGTCCACCTCCAGCCATGTTCTGGCCAGCCGTTCGCGAACTGAAGGAAAGAACTGATGGAGGTGCCGGCCCTTGATGGAATTATCCCACCTACATTGCCATTCAGATAAAAGTTCCTCCCAGACATCAGTCTGCGGTTTAAATAATCTAGAGATCTTAGCACGGTCACGTGAGAAAGTTTGCGTCCATGGTCTCTCGCGCGGAATAGTACATTGCAGCACGTCGCTGCACCTCGAGATCGACTGGAAGTACACCTGCAAGTACTGGTAGTGCTTCAGTACTAACGGTCCTATACGCTTTGCATAAAAATATTAAAGCTAACCGTTGGCTTTGAAGCAATTTACGTCGTACCGCCCCTATGGTGGCCCTATCGGCCCAAACAGGTGCACCGTAGCACATACAACCTAGGTAGGTAGCTGCATAAATAGTTTTCAGAGTTAAGAAAGACAGACCCCAAGTAGCTTTAGATATTCTCGTTAGGGCATAAAAATTCTTTTTAGCTTTTTCTCCGACTGTGTTAATGTGGTCAATAAAAGAAAAGTTCTTTTCTAAGACCATGCCAAGGTAGCATACGGATTGTTTTCGTTTAACGGGAACGTTATTATATTTAATACTAGGCCATGATTTAAGATCACCTTTTAACATAAGTTGATACGTTTTTTGCGGTGCAAAGGTTAAACGGTTCCGATCGCCCCACTGTGATATTAAACGTAGGCATGTGTCAGCTAAATTCTCAAGTCCAGCCCGAGTACTCGACTGAATGAGCAGAAGGCCGTCGTCCGCGTAACCGGTTAAAGAACAGCCGCATGGTAGCGGAATCGCAAGAAAATCGTCAAAACCTAAATTCCATAAATAAGGACCGAGAACCGAACCTTGGGGACATCCCATGGTTAATGACTTCGATGCGGAATAGTGTCCAAGTTTGAGCTTCGCGGAGAGGAATATGCATGATTTTTTAATAGCATTTATTTACATAATAAGAAAATACCGTAGAAGAGATGACAAAACCACATAACATAACACGCATTTCCCGAAGGGTTAGGCAGAGGTGTATTAATGTACAGTCAGCAAAAGACATAAGTAACCAGAGTCGCCTATTAAATACAAAGTTTTTCAAAAACCGATAGAAGTTTTTTAATGAATTTTATTTTTATTAAGTAATACAAAATAAACAGTTTATCAATTAAATTAAATTTCATTTTAAAAACGACCACCGGTTTGAAAAAAAACTTCAACTATATTAGACGGTCCGGTTACTTATCTCTTTTGTTGACCGTACACCCACAGTTCACCGGTATATTTAGGTCCCATGTAATAGGGGGCGAGCCTATTGCCATTAACCGGGCACAAATCTTAACTCCGAGCAGCTACTGGGAATTTCATAGAAAAACCCAATAACACTTTTGCTCGACCTGGGAATTGAACCCAAGACCTCTGGCATAGCAGTCGCGCTTAGGACTACTAGGTATGTGGCATTCCGTAGCTTTATACCTCAGAATAACAGATTAAAGGCTATATAACATCGCGCTATGAGCCACGAGAACCAAAAACCTAACGTAATGCGGGTGAAACCGCGGGGCACAGCCAGTAATATATAACACTCGGCTTAGTATTGTCTTTTTACACCCATTACAATTAAAACTATAAAATATAATTCGAATCAATTCAATTTTATTATTATAAATAAATATGATACGTATTAAAATTGTCATAAGACAAAGTCACACTAGCGCCGTTCTCGGCTGAAAAAGGAACTAAATTCGGGCCGTCATTCAATAACAATGATTACAACTTTTTTGAGTTTTCTAATTTGAACTGTTTTGCCAAAACGGGCTAGCCCACAATCTCTTGGGTACCTGACACCAATAAAGAAATAATTCTTCAAAAATATTCTTTTTTGCCCTAACCTCGATTATTTTTCAATTAACAGTAAAATTAGGCTTTTAGCTACTTTGATGATAAAATATTTAATTCAAGCTTATAAAAGCTTATTTACATACAACATCAACATACAATCACGCCTGTATTCCCCGAAGGGTTAGGCAGAGGTGTACCAATGTACACCCACAGTTCGCCGGCACACAAAATCAAATGCTACAAGTTAAATTTGACCTACTTCCTGATGTTCGATTAAGCTGAAATTTGGCGTAAAAACTTATTTACGGAACAATTTAACATACCAAGGAAAACATCGTGAAGAAACCTGGACTTATAATATAAGTCTGAAATCACCAATCCGCCTTGAGCAAGCGTAGTGATCAATGCTCGTGCCTTCTCTGTATGAGAAGAGGCCTTTGCCCTGCTTACATACACACATACGCCTGTATTCCAGGAAGGGTTAGGCAGAGGTGTTTCAATGTACACCCCACAGTCCGCCGGTATATTTAGGTCCCATGTAATAGGAGGCGAGCCTATTGCCATTAACCGGGCACAAATCCCAACTCCGAGCTGCTACTGAGAATGTCATAGAAAAACCCAATTACACTTTGCTCGGCCTGGGATTTTCACCCGTGACCTCTAGCGTAGCAGTCGCGCTTAACACCACTAGGCTAACGAGGCATTTTCCTCGGTAATGGGACAATAATACGCTTCTTTTATGGAAACTTATTATGCAAAATCTTACAATACATAGATCTATAACGGGTAGAATGGACATCGTAATGCAAACTTTTACCATCACGCCTGTTTTCTCCGAAGGGTTAGGCGGAGGTGTACCAATGTACACCCACAGTTCGCCGGTATGTTTACGTCTCATGTAATAGGGGGCGAGCCTATTGCCATTAACCGGGCACAAATCCTAAATCCGAGCTGCTGCTGAGAATAAATAAATAAATAAAATAATTATCTTGGGACAACTCACACACGGCTATCTGATCCCAAGCTAAGCAGAGCTTGTGTTATGGTAACCAGACAACTGATATACATACTTATATAATTTATAAATACATACATATTATAGATAAATCACACCCAGACACAGAACAAACAATCGTGGTCATCACACAAAGTTTGTCCTGGGTGGGAATCGAACCCACGACCTCCGGCTTAGCAGTCAGGGCCGCTAACCACTAGACCAACAGGCCCGTCATACATATAGTATCGTGTCTGTATATACGTCAGAATATACACAAACACTACCAAAACAAACAACTCAAACTTTTACCAAAGATTCAGTATTTTATTCAACCCCATAGGGATGAAACTCTTCGTAGATTATTTAAAAAAATCAGTTGCTCCAAACAAAACTGTAAGATTTTTACCATGGATTCTGTATTTGGTTCAACTGAGAATTTAATGGAAAATCCCAATAACACTTTTTGCCCGACTTAGGAATCGAACCTACGACCTCTAGCGTACAATCGCACTTAGGACCACTAGGCTAACGAGGTAGTCGAGGTATAGTAACTATATTTGTATTCTAGTTAAAATTTTATTTAAAAAAAACTTTTTTTTTCTTTTTTTTTTACAGGGATCGTAGCGTTCTGTGGTTTCTGCCTACCCCATGGGAAAAAAACGTCAGTTTATGTATGTAAGTATGTTTTAAATAGCTCAGTTTAGGCCGTTCTGTATTTTTATTAAAGGGGCCTCCAATTAACTAACAATTTGGGGCCCACCAGCGCCGGGGGCCCGGGGGCCATTCTACCCTCCCTTAGTCCGCCACTGGCCTGTACTTAATCCATGATAAAAGCTTTCATTAAGATGTCCCTTCCACTCCGTATATTAACTCCATATTACATTTATTTAAACATTCGCCATTTTTCCCATTATTTATATATTTACAAAATTACAATAATTACTATAATTATTATTTGTAACCCCTGTTTGGATCAGCACGGATAAAACAGCTGAGCAAAACTCGAGCAGTATTTATTTACAAGCTTTTATTTACTGTGCTGGTGTGTTTAGCTCAAATCTTACAAGTTAAATTTGACCCACTTCCCGGTGTTCGTATAAGCTGTCATTTTGCGTAAATGTGCAATTTGCATGACAATACAATATAATGATGTCACGGAGCTGGTCTGATGATGGAGTCGGAATCCGAAGTCGGATCATGACAATAATAGGCTGGTATTATTATTAAAAACAGTGCTTTTTTGGCAAATAACTATATTATTTCAACATTAGCAGACCGCCCCGGCTTCGGACGGATCCAAATTTTAGACTTTTTTAGTGGATTTACCAAAACCATTATTTCTTATAAACCTTGCCTGGGAATAAATCGGTCCAGCCATTTTCGAGTTTTGTGCTTAGCAACATATTTAGCCATTAATTTTTATTTATATAGATTGAAATCCCATTCAAACTTCTGTCTGAATTCACCCCCTTTTATGGGAAATCATTAAATGACTTCTTCCACTTTGGGCGGCGCAGAAAGGAGTGTCAGACTCTTACTGACTAAAACCCATCCGTGTTCCTCCTTATGCCCTTTGCACTCCAGGGCTGCGGTGACGCTTTCGAACAAATTTCGCAACTCTGGCAAGAATTGGGTAGTCTCCACCATCAATTGACCAACCAACCATTGATCAACCATTGGTCAACCATCAATTGACATATTTTTATGAACTGTCAAAACGCGATTCTCTCATAGATTATGTATGGCAAAAGCACGCTGTGACGTCACTACGTGGCCTACTCAATTACTATTTATTGATTTTAAAGTAAAAATCTAATTTTAATTTTAAAAATGAATCGGTTTTCATGGGTAAAATAAAGTGCTGTTTTAGAGAAGTTGTGACTTAAAATTAATGGTTAGTGGTGTCAACTACCCATCTCACCTCTTAGGTCCCTATTCATCCCCTTTTAATACAATCTGTCTGTGCTGACCTCAACAGGCTTACTGTATATTTAAAATATCTAGCTTTTCTATTACAATAGTTGCCACAACAATTATTTAATTAATACAAAACAGTTTTACAAACACACTCACTTGTAAATTAGGTCTTATTGCATCGAAATAAGGTTCAAAACATTGCTTATTAAACATTCGTTTTTATCGTTTATTATAACACCACCGTTCTTCCGATACAGCTAATAATTTGCCACTCGAATTTAGGATTTAAGTTGTGTGCAATAAAGTAATTTTTAAGCGAAAAAGGATGTGTAGTAGTAGATTTCTTTGTGAAGGAGCTCGTCCGGGGAAGTACTACCACCATACCTATTTCTGCCACAAAGCAGCGTTGCTCTATTCTGGTTTGAAGGGTACGGGTGCCGGTGTAATTACAGGCACATGACATATTTCAACTTTATCTCTGTGATGGCAACGCATTAGCAAGGCCTCTGGTATTGCAGATGTGTATAGGCAGCGGTGACCACTTAACATCAGGTGGGCTGTTGGCTTGTTTGATATCCAATGATATAGAGGTGACGACTTGCGGGCGGTGTTGCTGTGTCAAAGTCAAAACATTTATTTCAATTAGACCATTAACTGGCACTTTTGAATTGTCAAGAAGTTACAGTTTCAAATTGCAGCTAGTTGCTCGTTCCAAAACGTAGGTCTCTATGGAGAAGAACGAGCAAAAAACTCCACGGACACTTATTTTTCAATTTGAAAAAGAGTAAAAGCGGTGGTGTTATAGTTAACGATTATTTTGAAGGAATCAAGGCAGGTAATCCTAGCTTATTTATTTTTTACAATATTACAGGCACAGTCAGCAACCAAAGTAGTATAACACACATACCATCACGCCTGTACACTCACAGTTCGCCGGTATATTTAGGTCCCATGTAATTTTGCCATTAACCGGGCACGAATCCTAACTCCGAGCTGCTACTGAGAATTTCATAGAAAAACCCAATAACATTTTTTACTTGACCTGGAAATCGAAAGTCGCATAACAATGTTACTTTTACGTATCATTTAAACAGACACGAAATAACATAATTTACTGCTGCTATTCAGGATCTCAGGCAATATCTAAGTTTTCATTATTTTCGATACATTTCGTATTTCCTTTGATATTGTGCTCAATAATAAAGATTTATTTAAATCTCAAATATTAATCCACTTTTGTTGCTGACTGTACCGACAAAAAAAAAGTAACTAAACAAAAATTCAATTTTTATTGCCAGAGGGCTGGCCTTTTCTTAGGCCAAACAATTGCATTGCCATACAACGTGGCAATGCTTTTTTTTATAGATCGGACATCATCAAATTACTTCCCGTGTCAGACTTTTACTGACTAAAACTCATCTATGTTCCTCTTAAACAACCCGGAACGTGGCAATGCTATTCTTTCCTATTTTTTAATAAACTGTACATAGTTTGCAATTTAATTAATATTTAAGTAAATTTTACCTTTCAAATATAAATTAACCAATTAAAAAATTAATCTATATCCTGATCAATCAAATCCAATTCATTTTTAACTTTTTTAGCCTTATCATGCCTCTTAGCATGCAACGTCAACTTACTCCGAGTCATAAACCGCTTATTGCAGACCGTACACAAATGTGCCCTATCACCAACATGCATTTTGACATGCATCACCAGATTATTCTTCTGCGTAAAACTCTTAGAACAAATCTCACAAACATGAGGTTTAATCCCGAGATGAATCTTCTCATGCCTATCCAAATCAGCTTTTCTGTAGAAAGATGCCCCACAATCGGTGCAATTGAAGTTTTTTATGCCCTTATGGGACAATTGGTGTATACTTAGATGTCCTAGTTGTGTGTAAGTCTTGCCGCAGACAGGGCACATGTATGGTCGTTCACCGGTGTGTGTTCGTATATGCTTTTTTAACTCGTATCGGGTGGCAAATGTTTTTGGACAATGCTCGCAAGTTGATCTTTCTTTGGGCACGGAGCGTTTGCGTTGTCTTCTGAAATTAAATAAATATGTTATTTTAAAGTAATCCATCATCATCATCTGCCTAGCCTTTTCGTAACTACGTTGGGGTCGGCTTCCAGTCTAACCGGATGTATATGAATACCAGTGTTTTACATGGAGCGACTGTCTATCTGACCTTCACAAACCAGTTACTGGGCAACACGATACCTCTTGGTAAAACTGGTTGTCAGACTTCCCGGTTTCTGACTATCGGTAACGACTGTCAGAGAACTACGAATGACAGCCGGGATGAACGGCTTTACGTGTTTTCCGAGACACGTTGCAGTTAATCAATTATGTAGGTATCCATACTAATATAATAAATGCCCCATTGGCTAAAATCGCATAACAGCTTACAATATAATATGTGAAAAAATATCTACCATACGATTTTGAACTCTATTTCACTAGTTAATATAGTTCTTTATCCATTAGTAAATGAATACTGGTCAAGCATATTGGTGGCTAAAAACTTCTTTAGCAGCATTTTGATACGGAATAAACTCATAGGATCGCATCACCGACATGATATGATGTCCGCATCACCGACATGGAATGATGACTGCGACACCGTCATGGTATGATGACCGCAACACCGTCATGGTATGCTGACAGCGTCACCGACACGGAAATGTGACCGCGTCACCGTCACCAACATGCTCATGTCACATTAAGTTTTCACTTCTTCTAGCAATACCCATCACTTTTTTTTTAATAAAAATGCCAAGGTATGGTCACCGACATGGTATGTACACCGCATCACCAACATGCTCATCATTGCCCATATTTAGTTTTTTAATAAGAATGCTTACTTCTTCTTCTTTGTTTCTCCATCATCATCTTCTTCATCAGATATCTCTATGACTTCACACTTTATGACCACTTCTTCAATCTCTTCCGTTTCCATCACGACTCCTGTAAAAAAAACAAGAGCGGTGAAAATTAAATGAAAAACTACTCTATTTGTTACAGCATACAGTTGAATTTTGTACAAATCCTTAATCTAATACCTAGAGAAGAAAAAGTTCGAATGTATGAATGAAGTACTGTATAAAGAATGAATGTATGAAGAATGTACGAATGTAAGGCTAAGGCTACATTAGACCGCGACGCGACCTGCGACACGTGAGCGATTAAAACAAATAAATGAATTCTCACATATATAGCTAC
Organism: Caradrina clavipalpis; assembly: GCA_932526535.1. Lineage (NCBI taxonomy): Eukaryota > Metazoa > Arthropoda > Insecta > Lepidoptera > Noctuidae > Caradrina > Caradrina clavipalpis. The sequence goes on from OW052115.1 coordinate 5,760,893, forward strand.
ACTGTTCATCAAATATTACTAGCGATCTTCGATTTCTTTATGCGATAGGAACAACATTACTGTAATCATGGCATCGGCTACATCAACACATCAGCGAATTTATTAGAAAACTTCTCACTTATACGAAAATATGTCGGATTTTCGCTTATAATGTAGCCATATCATGGTTATCTCGTTTCGCTCTTCCAGTCGCATCGCAAATCGCTGCCTACTGTAGCCTCAGCCTATGAATCAAGACGAGGTGTAGAGATGACCTCGACTTACAACGGGAGGGCGAGTTTAAGATGGAGTATGAAAATAATATTTGAAAGTCTATGGGGGAGGCCTATGTCATGTATGTATGTTACGACAAATAAATGATCATTTTCATTTTCATTTTCATTTTCATATGTCCAGCAGTGGACGTCCGATCATAATAATGATGACGAGGAGTTTCTTGCTTGTTCTTCTCCATAGAGACCTACGTATTGGAACAAGCAACTAGCTTCAATTCTAAACTGTAACTTCTTGACATTCAAAAGTGCCTGTAAATGGTCTAATTGAAATAAATGCTTTGAGTTTGAGTTTGAGTTTGATGAATTAAACAAATATTTTACATCCACAAAAACTTTGAAGTACTTTTAAAATTGGAACAACTACTGCTACTGATTAACTTATAAATTACATGCAGTTGATTCTCTGAGGAAGTGAAACCCCAGGCAACATATAATTATTTACAATTTATTATGGACTTATGATTTGAATCATAGTGTTTGGGAAATAACTTTAATATAAGTATTTATTCGACTAATCCCCGAAGGATCTGCCACAGTGTTATGAATTTAATTATCATGAGGAATAAGCCATAATTACCTGCCATAATCAATTGTTACTAAAATCAATGGCAAATCATTAACAAAAATATCAAAGTTTTTGTTTGTAAACGCTTGTTTTATAACATTGAGCAAGGAATTAAAGATGTAGACCGGCTATTTTTAACCATAGCTTTTGATTTACAATGCGTTTATTTAGTTTTTCTGTTGATAATATTATTATATCCAATTTTCTGAAAAGAAACTTCGATTCGATTTATTTTATTTTTGTCAGAAAAACTCGTTTTTAAATAGGAGCAGGATAGAAGATGCATTGTTTGGGGAGCGTGACGGGTTACGCATGATACAGAAAAATGCTTCAAATTAAAAATTAATGGAACGAATTAAAAAAAATATATTGACATTGACAGTTCCACGGTTTGACAGCATTTATTTTGTGTTACCACACTTTATTCGTCAAAACTACTGTTTACTTATTGACTAATTTATTTGTTGTCAAACACTTATCAAGTAAACATGCCTTATAGCGGTAAGCTAAGGTAAGACTACGCTTACGAAATATGTTATTGTGTTCTTCTTTAAGATATTTGTAACTAATTCAACAAAAATGGCATTGGGGAAATTGACTAGTGGTACACAAATATAACTTAATATTTCCTTTAGCAACATTAAGTTCGCGTTTAATTATTGCTGACTTGTGTTAATGATAAAAGTACGGGACCAAGTAAAAACACCTGACTCATCACATCACTCGCTCAATTTTTGGACTTTAACTTTAAGATGAAGAATAACAAATGTCCAAAAATATATCATCTATAGGTAATTAATAAAATTAAAATTCTTTCAACGTGGCTAGCAAAGGCTAAAATGACTCATTTTCTAAAATAAAAAATAACGTTCCAGTCATTAATCAGTTTAAACACATTTTATTTAAATTAAAGTAGGTATGAGTAAAAACTACAAACACTGGCCTTCTATAAAAAAGGCGACTAAATTGAAAATACGTCAAAAGTATGGATTAGCAATACAATATTTTGGACTATCGCATTTGTTAGGGTTGCAGATAATCGGGTCACAGATGATGTCATACTAGTGGGGCATTTCCACACTTAGCTTCCACTGCGTAACTCGTTTGACGTTTCCACTTTGTGTCAAAATCCTGAAAAAGAAAATATGTATGGGAAAATCTACATGCACTCGCTGTCAAAATTTGCTTAATGAAGTTATGTTGATTTAAATTGAATTTTTGGGGTTTTATACACTATTACGGGTTCGGTTTTTTACTGGATCGGTTGGGTTCGGGTTCGGCATTCTTAATATAACGTATTGAAAATGTCAAACTGGTTACCCAGGCCCCGAACCGCTTATATTTATACTGCGACCGTTAAATTAAATATGCATTATAAACAGATTGGTGGTGGCTTGTCAGAAAAACAAGTAAAGATGAACGCGCCTTGAAGTATGAATTAAATACCAACACAGCATGATTAATACTTGGCAATGATTAACCTTTTGACCGCCACGTCAAAAAGCAAAAACGTGCCCTCAGCACCAAGCTACGAATTTGTCCTTTAACCTTTTGAACGCCACAGTCATGTATAGACGACAAATGCAATTTAATTAAAAATGCAGTTTTCTTGTCGTTTATAGACGATTGTGCCCTGTTGGGCACATTTTGATTTGTCGGCTATACACGACTGTGGCGTTCAAAAGGTTAATACCTACAAAATAGTAATTAGTTCGAAATTATATCGATTCTGTTATACGAGTCACCAAACCGGTCATGGGATCGTGACCGTGCATGCTGAGCATATGTTGGTTGTCATCTATACATGACTAGCGGTCAAAAGGTTATACGCATGAGTCAAGTTGTATGTAAATGTAATTCTCCAGGCTCACTCTGCCCATGGCGGCTAATCTTAATGCAAATTAGCCATGTACGCAGTAGATATTATAGCGCACAAGTGTGTGCGCAAACGCTCATAACCCGATGGGACGGAAATCAAGAGCGCATTAATATAAGGGCTGCATCATCAATATAGTTATATTATAGTTTGTCATTGAAACGCTAAGAAGATAAAGCAAGGCATTATTAAGTCCGCCGTTGTACGGTGTATTTTTTACATTTGTGCATAAAGTTTTAATAAATAATTAAATTAAAAAAAGAGTGCATTTGAACTTATCAGAACGTTATTTTATCTACATATTTAAATAGGTCAAAGATACCTTAATACCTACTGTCGTATAGACTCAGTCTTACCCAAACGTTTACTACCTATGACGTCATCAGCATAACGTAACCTCATTGTGTTAGTTCGGTCGACAGGTTAATTTTATAAATGACGTTATTATTTCCACACCGGTTTTCGTAGTCCGCGGGTGTGCGATTACTCGAATTAAAAGAATTTTCATTTAATTCTCATTAACGGTAGGAGTTCACATAAAATAACATGTCTTATTACCAAGAAAGGACTGTCGGTAAGTGTATTTTTATTGTTTTTTATTATTGATTGGAAATCGGCAAGTGACAATTTTTATTTGTGTTTTTTTTACGGTTTTTAGCAAAGTAAGTACCTAAGTAGCTAGCTAATAAAATATCTTATATCTCCAATCTTCTTTTAAACCTATTTTTTGTTGTTATTGTGAATTATTAAAGCCAAAAATATAGTGCAAAAAAAATCACATCGAATAATTGCAATATCATCAAAAATATTACCGTAATATTTTGTGTAAATACGCAAATATGAATACAGTAGCTCATTTGACTTTTATAAACAGCTGTTGAAGAAGTACGGTGTCATTTTGATCGTAATAATTTCCATTATTTCCATGTCAAGGCTAAGAGATGCACCGCTTACCGGCTCCGTCAATTAATACAACCTTGTCTGCTTCTTGTTGACATAAAAAATAGTGCATTGAAAATTTGATGACATCACGATTGTGTAAGCAACTAGTTATGGCCCGCGACTTCGTTCGCGTGGATATTTTCGTAGGAACCATCACGCCTGTATTCCCCGAAGGGTTAGGCAGAGGTGTACCAATGTACACCCACAGTTCGCCGGTATGTTTAGGTCCCATTTAATAGGGGGCGAGACTATTGCCATTAACCGGGCACAAATCCTGACTCCGAGTTTCTAATGAGAATTTCATAGAAAAACCCAATAGCACTTTACTTATTTTTGGTATTTTCATCCGCATCAAATTACGTCTTTTGTTATTGCTCTGCTCTCGTGTGTCGTAGCGGGATATTATATAGCCTATGTTACTTCCTGATAATTTAGCTATCTATTGGTGAAAAATGATTAAAATCGGTCCTGTAGTTTCGGAGCTTTTTCGGTACAAACAAACAAACAGCTTTAGCCTGCGACTTCCTCCGCATGAAATAGTTGCTTTGGACAGCTTTATTTTTTAAGATACAATTTTTTTTTGAACCCTTAATCAAATGTCTATTTATTTTATACGGACTCCCATACAAACTTTTATCCCATATTTCAACCTCTTCAAGCCCTTTTTTCGCGACAAAAGGTAGCCTATATCCTTCTCTAAAAACTAACTATCTCTGTACCAAATTGGGTAGATGACACCACTAATCAATTGACGTACTTTTTATGAGCTGTCAAAACGCCATTCCCCATAGATTTTGTATGACATTACTAAACTATGACGTCACTTTTTGTCATCTCAATTCACTATTTATGGATTTCGAAGCAACTAGAAATCTAATTGCCCCGAAGCTGCCCGGGGCTTGACTGCCCCGTTGGTCTCGTGGTAGCAAGTGCGACTGCTGTGCAAGGGGTCCCGGGTTTGATTCCCAGGTCGAGCAAAAGTGTTATTGGGTTTTTCTATGAATTTCTCAGTAGCAGCTCGGAGTTTGGATTTGTGCCCGGTTAATGGCAATAGGCTCGCCCCCTATTACATGGGACCTAAATATACCGGCGAACTGTGGGTGTACATTGGTACACCTCTGCCTAACGCTTCGGGGAATACAGGCGTGATGGTATATTTTTTTTTTTTTTTTTAGAAATCTAGTTTTATACTTAGTTATTTAAAATTCATCGGGTTTTCAGGACTAAATAAAGTGTTTTTTTTTTGTGAAGTTGTGTCTTGATTGTTACAGTAGAACCTCGATTATCCGATCTAATTGGGATCGAGACTAGTTCGGATAATCGAAATGTGGGTTTTTTGGGATAAGATCAAACAAAAACAACACCTTTTAACCTAAAAACTGTACAGTCTATTAACATGTGACATACATATTAACATTGAAATACAAAACTCCTAAAAAATCCAATGTTTTTCTAAAAAAATAGTCAATTTTTAATTGACGAACAGCTGCAACTCGTTTCAGCAACAAATTCTCGTCTATGTTCGGATAATTGATGGTTCGAATAAAGTCAGCCAGCGCCAGCGTTCGGATAATCGAGGTTCTACTGCATCTAATACCCAATTTCATAGAAATCGGTTCAGTGGTTTAGGAGTTAAAGCGTAACAGACAGACAGACTTACTTTCGCATTTATAATATGAGTATCTAGTATGAATTTTATGGTTGCATGTTTTATAGCGCAGAGGCCAAAAATATGCGACCTCATTACGCAAGAAATGTTACTCAAAAATTTCTTAATCTGTACGAATATAGAAAGGCAGAAGAGTTGTTTGTTTGTTTGTGTGTTTGTTCAAACGCGGTAATCTCTGGAACTAACAGTCGGATTGAAATAAATCTTTTTGTGTGTGATAGCCAAATTTATGAGGAATAGTATGAACTATATAAAATCACGCTTCGATTTAAGGGAGCGGAGCAGTAACCAAAGACGTTACTTAACACGGTTTTTTTTTTTTTTTGTATAGACGGGAAATCATCATATAACTTCCCCCGCCCTGGGCGGGGCGGTAGGGAGTTTTTACTGACTAAAACCCGTCTATGTTCCTTCATGTGCCCTTTGCGTTCCGGGGGCGCGGTATCTCTTTCGAACAACCCGCAGACTTAACACGGGTGAAAAATCCGCGCGTAAGAAGTCGCTGGCGAAAGCTTTTTTTTATACCACTGAAGGTGGCAACTGGCAAACAAGCTAACGGCCCGCCTGATGTTAAGCGGTCACCGCTGCCTATGGACACTTGCAACACCAGAGGCATCACTCGTGCGCTGCCGACCCCGTAAAAACCTCAAAACTCCTTTCTTGAAGAACCCCATGCTGTAGTCTCTTCGCTAAAGCTAAGCTAATTTAGAAATGTCCTTAAAATATAAAAACTAATTGTAAACCTCTTCCTTTTTTGGAGTGGGTTAAAAACATAATAATTTGATATCTAGACAAGTCTAGATTATGCAAACATAATGTTTTCCGGTAAAAACAAAATATCTAGCAAAAACTCTAGATACAATGTTTGCACTTTTTGTTATCACTGAAATAATTCACGTAATTTGGGTTACATGTTAGATTAAGTATGCAAAAATGATAATATGATAAGGTAATATTTTTAACTATTTACTATTTGTAACTGCCTCCATAGCCTAGTGGTCCTAAGCACGACTGCTACGCTAGAGGTCCCGGGTTCGATTCCCAGGTCGAGCAAAAAGTGTTATTGGGTTTTTCTATGAAATTCTCAGTAGAACCTCGGAGTTTGGATTTGTGCCCGGTTAGTGGCAATAGGCTCGCCCCCTATTACATGGGACCTAAATATACCGGCGAACTGTGGGTGTACATTGGTACACCTCTGCCTAACCCTTCTGGGAATACAGGCGTGATGGTATATATTTTTTATTTGGTAATATTCTTGTTAGTAGCCCCATTCGCTTTTAGACATCATCATCATCATCATATCAGCCGCAGGACGTCCACTGCTGGACATAGGCCTCCCCCATAGATTTCCAAAAAGACTATAGTTGGAAGCGGCCTGCATCCAGCGTCTTCCTGCGGTCTTAATCGGGTCGTCCGTCCACCGTTTGTGTACATAGTATAAAACAAAGTCGCTTCCCGCCGTCTGTACGCTTAGATCTTTTAAACTACGCAACGGATTTGAATGCGGTTTTCATCAATAGATAGAGTGATTCAATGGGAAGGTTTATACGTAGAGAACATCACGCTACGAACAACGGAGGCGGAGCAGTGACCAAAGACGTAACTGAACGCGGGTGACACCGGGATATAGCTAGCTTTAGGCTTTTAAACCTTACTCATACAAAAAAACTGCCTCGTTAACCTATTGGTTCTAATTCTAAGACTGCTGCGCTAAAGGCCTTGGGTTTCATTCCCAGTTCAAGCAAAGTGTTATTAGGTTTATCTATGATATTCTCAGTAGCAGCTCGGAGTTAGAATTTGCGCCTGGTTGATGGCAATAGGCTCGCCCCTTACATGGGACTTCAAAATACCGGCGAACTATAGGTGCACTTTGGTACACCTCTGCCTAATCCTTCGCGGAATACAGGCGTTTTAAAAAACAAATTTTTATGTTGTATTGTCATGCAATGTGCGTGTCTGTGCAAAATTTTAGCTCGATCGAACGCCAGGTAGTAAGTCAAATTTTACATGTAAAATTTGAATAAGTTCCTATAGCCACTTTTGGGCTCCATCATCAGACCAGCTCTGTGACTTCACAATATTGCAATGTCATCCAAACTACACATTTACGCAAAATCTCAGCTCAATCGAACACCGGGAAGTGGGTCTAATTTAACTTGTAAGATTTGAGCCAAAATCACCGGGGCAGGTGAAAGTAAATATAAGTTTGTACAAACGGAAGGCACAACTCTACACGCCCACATTTCACCGACAAGTCATTGTTATACAATCACCATCACGCTTGTATTCCCCGAAGGGTTAGGCAGAGGTGTACCAACAGCACACAGCAGCCAGAGAGGCAGCTCGGGGTTAGGATACCGGTTATTAGCAATACGCTCGCCCCATATTACATGGGACCTAAACATACCGGCGAACTGTGGGTGTACATTGGTACACAAGTCATTGTTATCGACTAGCAAGGCCGTCTCCACGGAATTATCGATCTAATTCTCCTTGACACGGTAAGGAAATAGGTTAACGGCGTATCGAATTGATGAGAAGTCCTACCTGTCACTTGAAACGCGATATCAACATCTGCCGTGAAGTAAATAATGTATTTAAGAACTGTAAGTGTAAATGTAAAATTTCATTCGGATCCGTTCAGTCGTTTAAGCGTGAAGGAGCTACAAACATCCATCCAACCATCCTTATAAACTTTCGCATCATTACATAGTATAAAACAAAGTCGCTTTCTCTGTCCCTATTCCCTTTGTACGCGTTAATCTTTAAAACTACGCAACGGATTTTGATGCGGTTTTTTTAATAGATAGAGTGGTTAAAGAGGAAGGTTTATATGTATAATAACATCCATTAAATAGCGGAGAAATACTGTTATTTTTGAGGTTTCTAATGTGATGTCGTAAATTTTTCCGCTTACATTGCAAACGCAGGCTGAACCCTACGAGATTTATCAAAATAATGTACTAAGTATTGTACGCCGGCGCCGGGGCGGGTCGCTAGTTTATAATATTAGTAAGATTTTAATGAAGAAATAGAACAGGAGATGTAAAAGGATTTTAAGAAAGGAGTGTGTAAGGATCGTAGCAGGTTCTGTGCTTTCTGCCTACACTTATAGGGAAAAGGCGGGAGAAGTTTATGTATATGTAGTAGGTTGAGTAGGTTGGGTTGGGTTGTGTAGTGGAGGTGGGTTGGGTAGGGTTTGTAGGATGTATATGGAGTAGGTTGGGTTGGCTTGGAGGGAAATTGTCTCTGAATCACCCGAAGGTTGACTGGTAGAGAATGCCATTGGCATTAAGTCCGCCGCTGTACATTTTGTGTGCATAAAGCGTTAAATAAATAATTAAATAGGACAGATTAAGTATATTTCCGACACTCAATAATCTATCTAGCTGTTACCACCCCAAGGATACTTTGATACAAAACACCTAATTTTCGACCCCCGACTCAAAAAGAGGGGTGTTATAAGTTGGACGTGTCAGTGTGTCTGTGTGTGGCACCGTAACTCTTAAACGGGTGAACCGATTTGAATGCGATTTTTTTTATTTGAAAGTAGGTTTCCTAGCGATGGTTCTTAGATATGTTTTATCACAATCGGTTCAGCCGTTTCAATGTTATCAGCTCTTTTGTTAGCTGCGGTAGGGATCTTTATTCTTCTGTCTGGGGTTATTTAATTTACATACATACAATCACGCCTGTACTTCCGGAAGGTTTAGGCAGAGGTGTACCAATGTACACTCACAGTTTGCCGGTATGTTTTTAAGACCCATGTAATATAAGGGGCGAGCCTATTGCCATTAACCGGGCACATATCCTAACTCCGAGCTGCTACTGAGAATTTCATAGAAAAACCCAATAACACTTTTTGCTCGCCTGGGAATCGTACCCAAGACCTCTAGCGTAGCAGTCGCGCTTAGGACCACTAGGCCAACGAGGCAGTTACTTAATTTTTTTATTCAATTCCTTCTTCCAGGTCCTCTGCCACCACCAGCGCTGTCTGACAAGCTTCGCCTATACCATGTAGACATGAACCCTTACGGGCACCGGGTCCTGTTGATCCTGGAAGCCAAGAAAGCGAAGTATGAGGTCTACAAGCTGGACCCACTCCGGTTACCCGAGTGGTTCCGGGTCAAGAATCCGAGATGTGAGTAGAGCATACTTCTTTGTGTTGTTTTTTTATACCATTCTATGGCAAAAGAATCCACGGCCCACCTGATGCTAAGAGGTCACCGCTGCCTATAGACATTTGCAATACCAGAGTACCAGACGCCTTGTCATGCGTTGCCATCCCAGAGACAAAGTTGAACTGTCTCATGTGCCTGTAATTACACCGGCCATACCCATACCCTTCAAACCGGAACACAGTAACACTGCTTTGCGGCAGAAATAGGTATGGTGATAGTACTTCCCCGGACGAGCTCCTTCACGAAGACCTCTACTACTACAACTAACAAAAACCCACCCAACTAAAAAACTAGAAAACTGAAATTACGATATTTTTTGCTATTTCACGATCACACTAACTTTAATGTTCTTATACATACGTAAACTCACGCCTGTTTCCTATGGGATAGGCAGAAACCACAGTACGCTACCTGTTACGATCCTTACATACTCTTTTCAGCTCATCCACGTTCATATTCATAATTCATTAATGTTCTTATTTCCAGTAAAAATACCGGTTCTGGAGATCCCAACTGAGAATGGCGACAAATATTTATTTGAGAGCGTGGTGATCTGTGACTACCTCGATGAGAAGTACGGCAGGAATCAGCTGCACTCCCGGGATCCCTATGTGAAGGCCCAGGATAGGCTGCTGATAGAAAGATTTAATGAGGTAAGTCTTTATTTTCATAATCATATCGTATACCAGAAAGGCGAATAGAGAAATATGTAGCGACATCTATCGCTCAACATGCGAACTACGAGATGTAATAATGTAATGTAATTATCCAGACCGATTCTGGCCACGGCGGCTAATCTTAATGCAGACTAGCCACGTACGCAGGAGATATTATAGAACACAAGTGTGTGCGCAAACACAGGTGCACTCCCTCTTCCCTAACTCTCACAACTCGGTGGACCGGGTTACAAAAGATGTAACCTAACCTAACTCTCATAGCCCGATGGGACGACAATCAGACACGACCGGAGAGAGATCAGGCGCAGGACCAACGGCTTTACGTGCTTTCCGAGGCACGGGGGTGTCACACCACCAACTTCCAAACTCCGGGCTGATACTGAGAAATTCCTAATGGAAAAACCCAAAAACACTTTTTGCCCGACCTGGGAATCGAATCCGGGACCCCTTGCTCAGCAGTCGCGCTTGCGACCACGAGACCAACGAGGCAGTCAAACTACGAGATAGGCTAGAATTGAATGGGCGAGAATTAAAATTTGTATTAGTAACTGGCTTATGCCCGCGAACCGATAGAAAATGCTCAAAATTGCTTATTTTATTCATTATACATACTTCTTATTCAGTTTATGAAATATTTTTTTAAATTTATTCAATATTAGAGAAGGAAATAGGCGCAGGTTATACCCCGAATTGTAACTTTTTACTTAGGCTATTCAATCGGATCTGCAGTAGTCCTTTTCGCACGCAGAGACCCAATTGACAAATCCCTATACATTTCCTCTTAATTATAAACTTTCAAAATCTAGTCACAATCTCACAGCATTTTTCACAAATTGAGAATCTACTCCAGATTGCGATCGTTCTAAGTAGGATTGCCCCCAGATTTTACATGTCCCTTTTGCTAATATTCTGTTTTTTTTTCATTGTTTTTCAGTTAATAAAAGGCAGTTTAGAGTGTTTCGATACGAACTTCGCGTTTGGAAGCGAACAGATCGTTCAAACATTAGATATCTTCGAAAAAGAATTAGCGGCTAGAGGTAAGGCATTATTTATTAAGGTGGAACGTTCACGGTAGCCCGCGAAATTCAAATTTGCTTACATTTTTTGCAATTCGCAAGTCAGTATTAAGTTATATGTTGATTAAAGTATAATTCGCGGGCGTAAGAAGTATGTATTTTCAAAATTATAACCATTTAAGTCAGCAATAAAACTCCATAGGACCAGGTAAACTGAAAGAATGACTATTTCATTAAATCTTGACATTTTGAAATTATACCGAGTTATGGAGTTATTTTACTGATTTTAATGGTTATAATTCTGAAAATACATACATCTTACGCCCGCGAATCTTACTTTAATCAACATTAAACCTAATTCTGACTTGCAAATTGCAAAAAACGTAAGAATATTTGAATTTCGCGGGTTACCGTGGAGGTTGCACCTTAACAAAATATAAAAATACCGTAGTGGAGATGACATACAATGAAATTAATATTGGCCAAGAAATACGGCCGATATAAGCATTTAAAAAGTACTAATTATGCATCGATTAGACAGAGACCGAGAAATCTGACATGGAGTGTGACGTCACAACACTACAGCCACACAAACTCCGTGTCACATATCGTTTTGCTAGAAAGAGATAGAAATAAATCATCGATGGCTTATATCTTATTAAATTTCATAATTATTCGAAAAATAGTCTTATTAAACTGCTTAGTACCTACATGAATGAGGATTAATTTTTTTAATAAAAAAAAACATGCATATTCCCGTTTGTTAAAAAAAAACTGTATGGTTATTAGTTTTTTTTTTTTACATTTTTAATATGTCAGTTTTGCATACCATAATGTAGTTAGGACACGATAGTCTTAACTTCTTTATTTGTACTTGCATTCTAGCAAATACATTAATATGAATTTGAATCTAGAAAAGCGTAAAGGGGCCCCGCGGCATGCATCGCCTAGGGGCCCCAAAATGGCGAATCCGGCCCTGGCTAGATCAACAAGACATCTAATTGGATGATTTGATTACAGGTACGAACTATTTCAGTGGCAATCGACCAGGTATGCTGGACTACATGATTTGGCCGTGGGTGGAAAGGCTGTACCTTCTCCGATGTGTCAATGAGAGGAAATTTGATGAGAAAAGAGGGTTATTCCCTAATTTTGTAAGTGTTATTTTCTCTTGTCCTTTTTGTGTATTAACCAGACCTATTCCGGCCATGGAGGCAAATTTTAATGTACACTAGCCGAGTACGCAGTAGATATTATAGTCCACAAGTGTGTGCAAACACAGGTGCACTCACTCTTCCCTAACTTTGATGGTCCGATGGCACGGCAATCTGACACAACCGGGGAGATTAGGCGCAGGATCAATGGCTTTACGTGCTTTCCGAGGCACGGGGGTGTTACACCACCAACTCCGGGCTGTCACTGAGAAATTCATAATGGAAAAACCAAATAACACTGTTTACCCGACCTGTGACGAATCCCAGGTCGGGTCGTGGCGTCCTGGGTTTGAAAACCCAGGACCCCACGCTCAAAAGTCGAGCTTGCTACCACGAGACCAACGGGGCAGTCTCTTGTCCGACTAATATTATAAATGCAAAACATTGTGAGGATGGGTAGATGGATTTTTGCTACTCTTTCACGCTTAAACGGCTGAACGGATCTGCATGACATTTGGCACATATAGATTATAGTGTGGAATAACACATAGGATACTTTTTGTCGCAGACAGAAGCTAGTGTGGAGTCCAGGTCTCCTTTGCTGTCGTTAGTGATGTTCAAAATAAACTTAGAAAGGACATAAGTTGAAAATTACACTTACTAACCATACATACAACCTAAATAATGTGTAATTTACTTAATTTCCAGGCGGACTGGGGTGATCAAATGCAGCTAGATGACGTCGTAAAAAAGCACGCAAACTCGCCTCAAGAATACTTTAATTATTACAGAAATGCTCGAACGCATTCTATGGGATACTACTTATAATTGCATAAGTGTTTGTATGCAAAATTACTACCCATACAAGTCAGTCAAATCATCATCATTATTATCAGCCTATTGCAGTCCACTGCTGGACATAGGCCTCTCCCAAGCCGTGCTGCTAAGCCACGTCTAGGCAAACGTAGTATGGGACGCCCCCCGGCTAGATGGAGCGACGATCTGCTCAAAGCGGTTGACAGTTACTGGATGCGGATAGCCGAAGATCGGGCTCAATCAGTCATATAAAGTAGAACCTCGATTATCCGAACTAATTGGGACCGAAACTATTTCGGATAATCGAAATGTGGATTTTTTGGGACATGATCAAACAAAAAGAACACATTTTCGACCACAGCTTTCAGATGAGAATGTTTTCTTGTTTCATAATTTTTAGAACGTGATTTTTTTGTAGTCGGGGTTTAGTTTTTTGAAATTGAATTGAACTAAGTCAGCGTTCGGATAATTGAGGGTTCGGATAAACTAAGTTAGCGTTCGGATAATTGAGGGTTCGTATAATCGAGGTTCTACTGTAATTTGTTTAAAATTATACCTAGGGGTTTCAAAATGGGGGGCACAGAAACCAGTAAAGGGGGGGAGGGGACCACCAGTCAAAGTCCGAAGCATTTAAGTCAATTAGACCATTTACAGGCACTTTTGAATTGTCAAGGAGACGGTCAGTCAGGAGTTGAAGCTAGTTGCTCGTTCCAAAACGTAGGTTTCTATGGAGAAGAACGAGCTAGGATCAAGGACACTCTTTTCGATTTGGTTATTACGAAATCTTGGTTACAATATCCTTGTTGTTCTATCTTCTTAAAGTATAAAAATATCAGCTGTTATACATTTTGATGGTGTTGTAGTACATTTTTACACGGAACCAGGGGCGGATCTAGGTTTTTTGGGTGGCAGCCCTGGGGCCCCGTGAAAATTAATGGGCCCCAGACAACAAAAATAAAAAACTGAAATTTGAAATATATAAGCGTATATGACGATCTTATTTAATGCAATATTATGCCCACTTTCACCACAATCATTATATATATTTAGTGCCTAAACGAATTTAGAATATCATTGCATCCCTGTCACATTGTTACAAGGTGACAGAGATAGAATGATAATTTAAACACGTTTAGCGCTAAATAAGTTTAATGATTTTGGTGAAAGTGGGCCTGTATGTACTATTAATGTCCGAATTTGCTTCCTTTCCTAGTAGCGTATACATCAATATAGCAGCAGTTTTTTGACAAAATGTCAATTTGTTTTATAAATTGGGGCCCAGGGCCCCAGAAATTAACGGTCCGCCCCTGTAAGGGACAGCAGATTTATACATATTTCAGCACTGGTCCCATAATAAAAGTTATTTATATTTATTAGTACTATCATCCCCTGAAAACAGGCCAGTAAATTGAAAATTAGCCTGTTTATTATATGTACTAAATCAGTATAGGCTAGAAATAGGCCGATTTTATTATAATGGGTGCACAATATTTATTATTTCGGCCTATTATGGGCCAATTAGTTGTAAATGTTACGAAGTCATAATATTATAAAGTAAAGTAGGTTGTATTTTTTTTACGAAATCTCAAATTATATTTTTTTGTTTAAATTTTTTATAAGAATCTGTATTTTTGTGGTACGTATCATCAAAATTATGTCTGGCATTTGTTTTAAGCATTTATGAACTTTATTATTAGCCTCTCTCAAGACCGATTTTTTTGTAGGTCCTATTTATCGGACCGATTCTGTAAATCTATAGTTTCGTAGGGCCGACTTTTTGTCGGCCATGTTCGTTGGTATATTAAAATTTATATGTTCCATTCTATCCGACATAAAAATTGGTCGAAAAGTCGGTCGTGTGCGCAGAGGCTTAGCGTTAAATCCTACATGTAAGTTTTTTAAGAAACAAAATTATGTACTTACTTAAATATTAAATATAAGGTGCATTTTTGCTTGCTCGTCAAATTCACCAGGTATCGTCATTTTATTTGATTATTTATGTCTTTTGTGACAACCTTCTTTTTTATCGTGTGGGCAGCAAGGTCTAACGACCCCTAGTGTCAGAGTTTCTAAACCGCCTCAAGGGCCTCTGACATGGCTACCGATGTCAGTGATGTTCAAGATAAACTTAGAAATTACATATGAATTAGAAAAAGTCACCGACTCCGGACATTTGACGAGGATGTAAAACTGCGCCTATTTTTATACTATTGACACTAAGATCTGTACTAAATGTTAATACTTAGTTTAAAAATATATCACAAATTATTAGTAGGTTAACACTTTGTACATATAACGGTTTAAAATCTTCTGGTTTTCAAGTCGACGATTTTAGATATTGTTATAATTTCTGGCCCAGTAGGTGGCCACGTTTATTGTGGCATCAGTAAAACTATCTGCTTAGCCTTTTCCCAACTATGTTAGGGTCGGCTTTCAGTCTAACCGGATGCAGCTGAGTCGCTCCATGTAAAACACTGGTATTCAGCCTGAATACCAGTGTTTTACATGGAGCGACTGCCTATCTGACCTCCACAACCCAGTTACTGGGCAACACGATATCTCTTGGTAAGACTGGTTGTCAGACTTCCCGGCTTCTGACTATCCGTAACGACTGTCAAAGATCTACGAATGACAGCTGGGACCAACGGCGACACTTGCTTTCCGAGTCACGGGGGTGTCATGCCACCAACGTCCAATCTCCGGGCTGCTACTGAGAAATTTCTAGTGAAAATCACACTTTCTTTTTGCCCAACCTGGGGATCAAACCCAGGATTCCACGCTTATCAGCCGCGTTTGTGACCACGAGACCCTATTGGTCTCGTTGATCTCGATTCAGGAGGAGCATTGCAGCATTAGTAGCGTTGTTAAAGTCATCTAAAGTGCAGGGACACTGGGCACTGCAGTAAGTAGGCCGTCGTCTGGTCACGATCAATATTGTAGCTAGAATCTATTTCAAGCGTTTCAATTTGGTAAATGTCTATATATTTTTTATTGGCCTCTTGAGCCCTCTCTCAAGGGCAATAATAGGCATAGCCTACCTATATTTTTCTGTGTTAAAAATCTGTGTTTTTAAACTAAGAAATTATTAATATTTTCTTGTTTAATATACATGTTATTTATATATTTAGGTGTAAGTTAATAAACAAATTAAACTTAATCTTCTTTTTATTATTTTTACCTCTTTTTATGTGCTAACATAACCTTTGTATTACAGTGGGACAATAATAGGTTGGTATTTTCTTACTTGTAACCGACGGGTGTGTGTGGGTTTAGGCCTTCACTTAGTTAACGGGATTTCACTTCACTAAAGATCAAGTTTTAGGGGTGCTCTGCGAGCGCGAGTCGAACCGTGTCGCGGCGCACAGGTATGGGGTAACGACTGGCGGGCCGGGGGTGCCGGGCCGCGCGGGAGTTCGGCGGGTGGCGTGTTTCTCGCGCCAACGTTTAACTCCCGCGCGGCCCGGCCTAAACCCACACACACCCGTCGGTTACATACTACTATAATAATTATAAATACCTACGGAATTTAGATGGATGGTTGGTTGTTACTTAATCTCATTATGAACACAACAAAATAATCTGCCAAATCGGTCCAGCCGTTCTCGACTTTTGCGCTTAGCGACATTTAGCCATTCATTATATCAAGATAGATGTAACCAGGAGGTAGATTATTATTCACGATAATTATAATCCAGGCTGAGCATAAAACACGCACAAAAATTGCACTGCTCGCCCACATCGGACAAACGGTGACGACATATTTGGTAGGAGAGAAAGGAACATAATAAATGAGTTCTCACGAAACTCTCTAGATCTATTGAATGTTAGACGTGGGCGAAGGCCCTTAAGTATTTATTGTGTTTTGATTTTATAATCAAGATGTCTCGCAACTTTTAAGTTTAAACCAAGCCAGTCTAAGTTGATACTGGGCCAATTACTAGATGGCCTTATGCTTTTCCTAAAAACTTTGTCCTATTTAAATTTAATCAATACGGTTTTTGGTTCATCTTTTTCATTAATTCCATTTTTCATTTTACTTTGTAAAGCGAACTTTGATGACAAGAAATGGCGAAATATGTTTGTGTATTAAATAAATAAATAATTTTTAATTTTAATTGAGAATTTTAAAAGCCAACACAATCTTAGGCAAAACAAAACGCAACCAAAAAACGCAAAAACGAAACGAATCCACTGATAAAAATTGATGGCCTTCGAATTTCCGAACGAAAAGTCAAACGTCAAATTCTTTATCACAAAATTTTCAGTACTGCGAAAGTGCGAAGAGAATTTTATCAAACTTATCAATTTATTTGTGTAGAATACATATATAAAATGCCGCTAATACGATCTGCAAACTTTAATTTACTTATTGAAATAGCTGTGCGCGTCATTTTAATGTCCGCCTTCTGGTAAGTCGTCTCCATATGTTCTTACATTATTTACAAACATAATTCGATAATTTATCAATGAAATATATGTTTATTGGTCGTAAATCTTACGTAGACTTGTTTAGTTATGATTTACCTGAAGTATAGCAAAGCATTTTGTACAAAACATCGATTTTCTGATAAGAAAATGAAAACATTTACGAGTTTTTTTTTATTATACGTCGCAACACGATTTTACCGTTGTAATTTCGTTTAGAGATATATGACATCATCGGAACCATTTCAGATTATCGCCACAGTTGTTAATTGCACCTCTATTTAACTGCGGTTTGTCATACCTATTGAATTACCGCAATAATTAGCATGAATAAGCATTCGATTGGTCTAGAAAATGTTTTCTTATGTAAAATAAACATTTATTCACGCCTTTGTTCTGTCAAAGGGTAGGCAGCAATCTAAATGGTTAATGTCATATATATTATTGTGTACAATAGAATTATGTTTATTTATTTAATTATTTATTTTATTACTAGCTTTTTTTTTAAATGTCAGCTATGGCGGACGCAGACGAAGTCGCGGTATAAAAAGTAATCTATGTCCTTTCTTGGGGTTCAAACTAACTCTGTACCAAATTTCATCAAAATTGGTTTAGTTGTTTAGTCATGAAAGTGTAGCAGACAGATAGACAGAGTTACTTTCGTATTTATAATATTAGTGTGGACTAGCTTTTCCCCACGACTCTGGCTGCGCGAATTTTCTTACAAATATATTTTTTTCAATAAAATATATACCTAGCGTAAAGATCTTGGACATAACATAGGTTCTTATAAGATTTTTTTTTCTATAAGTACACACCGTTGTATGGTGAACAATTCAATGGTCTACCTGATGTTAAGTGGTCACCGCTGCCTATAGACATCTGCAATACCAGAGGCCTTACAAATGTGTTGCCATCACAGAGACAAAGTTGAAGTCTCATGTGCCTGTAATTACACTGGCCGCCATACCCTTCAAATTAGAACACAGCAATGAAGAATTATAAGAATTTTTGGTTTTGGACTTATCTGCAACTTTGTCTGCATTAAGTTACATCTTTTGTTACTGCTCCACTCCCATATATCGTAGTGTGATGTTATATAGCCTATGTTAATCAGGGATAATGTAACATTCTATTGGTGAAAGAATTTTTGAAATTGGTCCAGTAGTTTTTGAGTTTATTTGTTACATACATAAATACAAATAAATACAAATTCATTTATCGCTTGCTACAGGTGAAATGTCAGATCTTACAAATTTATTCTTTAGGTATCGTTGTAACATACCCATGAGGTGTACAATGTTAGTCATCTATATATATAAAAGAAAGTCGTGTTTGTTACAACACTTATAACTCGAGAACGGCTGGACCGATTGTCATGGTTTTTGATTTGTTGGATTTGTTTCCGTCCCGAATAGCAGAATACATCTTAAAAATAATGAAACGAAAAAAAAAAGTCGGAAATGTTGGTAGGGGTAGGGTAGGGGTAGGATACCACGCGAACGAAGTCGTGGCGGGTCAGCTAGTTTTTAATAAATAACAAAAAATAAAACATTATTGGTCACTGCCTAATGTTATACTCTAAGATTCCGTGTCAAGTTCTTATTAAATTCACAATTTTAGTCAAACAATAAAATATAAATAATTTTAGTCATACATACATACATACATACATACATACAAATCTCTCCCCTTAATAATATTAGTATAGATTAGTTTTGCTGAGGCCTAATCTAGCTATGAAGCCGCTCTAGGTCAAAATAATAATTGTAACCTTTTCAAATGATACCTTATCAGTCATAATCATATTATTCCAAAGATTAGAAGTATTTGTTACTGATAGTATGTACGCAATACAATATTTTTTGGGAAATAACCTTTTTAATCTTATAATAGGATGTTAGGGGATTCCCCAGGTTGATTAGCTTATCTATGGGCTATTTAGTCCCTTGTTATAAAATTATAAAAGGCACTTGCCTGTGCATTGTATTTTTCCCTCCTTTCATTTTTTTTATACCATACTAGTGTGGTGGAAAACAGCATACGTCCTGGCTAACGGTGAGCGGATACTGTAGCCTGTGGACGCCTGCAACACTAGAGGCATCACACGCGCGTTGTCGGCCCTTAAACAACCTATTCAGTCCCGTTTTGAAGAACCTCATACTGTAGTCCGTTGGGGAAACCTCAACATCGAGCTCATTCCATAACCAAAGCGTTCGCGGAAGGAACCATCATCACCATCCATCACGCCTGTATTCCCCGAAGGGTTAGGCAGAGGTGTACCAATGTACACCCACAGTTCGCCGGTATATTTTAGTCCCATGTAATAGGGGGCGAGCCTATTGCCATTAATCGGGCACAAATCCAAACTCCGAGCTGCTACTGAGAATTTCATAGAAAAACCCAATAACACTTTTTGCTCGACCTGGGAATCGAACCCAGGACCTCTAGCATAGCAGTCGCGCTTAGGACCACTAGGCCACCGAGGCAGTTCGCGGAAGGAAATACCTCTGAAACCGCACAGTGCGCGACCATTTAGGGTCCAATGTGTGTGTGATATTGGGGTCACCTATACTCCGGGCCCCAACCCTGATTCCTGTGGTATGTAACTCTGGGGATGCCCTAAATATTTTGCGGCGCCCGTGTGACTAGATCCCTGCCCTTGAGATCCTTGGTGACCTTCCTTTTAGCCTATTGGCCTAGTTCTGTTCGGTCTCCTGCTTGTTTGGAAGGAAATGGAAATTATGTTTTTTCTTACTCCTCCGCTAATCTTTTCTGATTAATTTCGTTGCGGGATCCAAGACAGTTGAATCGTTTCTCCGGGACTCGTCGAGCTTCATTGTCTCGGCGCTTTTCTTGTGGTCGCCACTGTTGATTGTGGCTTACAGGAGTTGCAGTGTGGTGGAAATAGTTTATAGTGCTTATAGCGTGGCGAGTTTGTCCAATAAAAAAAAATAACAAAAAGATCTTTGCAGGGGCGGACTAAACCTGTTAGGGGCCCGGGGTGAGGTCGTATTTTGGTTATTTATAAATAACTCAGTTAAGGTCGTTTTGTAATTGTAACTGACTCCAAACAACCTCTTAACCTGAATAAGACTTTATCAAGATAATTTTACGTTATTTAGGGGCCAGGCGTCCCTTTCGCCTCTCTTAGTCCGGCTCTGGATCCTTGGTGACCCAAGGAAGGCTGATCTGTATCTGCTTCTCACCTTCCAGCTACATGGAGACCATGCAGCCGTTCATCCGAGTCATCCAGAAGGCGGAGCTGGAGTCCGACTTCATGTACCCTCACATGGACTCCTATGTCACGGGGGCGATGCTGTGGACCACGGTGCTGTCGGTCCCTTGTGTGC